>CM046851.1:12151084-13626084 GCA_025618425.1 Heliocidaris tuberculata
GAAAGAGAATAGAAAGAGAGAGTCTAAAAAGGACCCGAAAACGACAGAGACATGAAAAGAGAAAAAAAATCATAGTTGAACACCAAAGTTGATAATAAAGTAAGATGACCACCTTACCACCATCTATACACCAAAACGGGAAAGAAGGGACCTAGGGGGTCGGGGTATTGGGGATTATTTAGACCACAGACGAGACAGAAGAACCCAAGTAGGTCAGTATATACAGGTCTAATCTATTTGATTTGTAAAGTGCCTGGCTACTGATATACATGCATTAGAATGATTTTCTTCTTAATGTCAAGAGACCGTGGAATGACGGGGCTTCATATGATGTGAGGTCGGGGGAAATTACTCTGATGGAACGTGGTGAAATTCAATCACGAGCTCCAAGGGGGAGAACATTGAGAGTACGTCCCCATGGCCTCATTTTTTAGTTTCTCATGGGGCACATTGGCACGGCCGTTTCTGCACCCTTATAGCCGTATGTAGGTGTTGTGATCTAGTGGATAAGTCATCGGACTGTGAATCACAAGGTACAGGGTTCGAATCCCTGCCACAGCACTGACATCCTATTCCAGTGCAATAATCTTCATTTTCCGAACTCGGAGAGGCAAATCTGGTAGGATTATACCTCGAAATGCACTGTGCGCTGGTAATTCATTCATATGTTATGATATATACGTTTATAGAACAAGATCTATATTTTTTAGGGGGATACTTAAGATTAAAAAAAGTAATATCTCATCGTGCTTGTGGTTTTCCACATTGAACTCAAATTTATCCGTGTCCTTAATATAGGTCAAGTCACAATTGGCATAACGTGAAGATAACATTTTTAAAAAGTTTTAGAGACTCCTACCTTCTACCATCATCTAATGTCACAGAAAGTCCCTCTCTGCCGAGAAAATCTTATGAAATAATATGACCTTTAACATAATTTATTCAAAAGGAAGCTGTGACAAAATCGGTATTTTTCCTAATTTCTCAGCCCCGTCCCTTTGTTCCGTTGACATAAATTATTTGTGCTGACAACCTTATTTTAGAAGAGAACATGTACAACGGCATGTAGTGCATATCCATTTTATCACTGTGACCCAAATTAACACTGGCGAACTAACACGTTCCTTCTAGAAGAAATACTTATATCTTAAGGCTTTTATTATAATGAACCCACTGTTCCACTTATCAACGGAAATCCTGTCCTGAGACTGATGAAAAATTCATGAACTTCAGCTTTTGAAATAACTTGATAAGCTATCCTTGACAAACTTATGTCGGCACCGTGAATGAATTTTTGAAGGATTGACTTTACTTCTTTATATTGTTAGTTTTGAAGTATTGAAGTGCACTCGGTCAATGACGAACAAGTCATCGAAGTGAGAAGTCCGTAGGCTACAGAGTCTGGTCAGTAATTAGAATTCAAAACTAATAACGAAAATGATTTGTAGTTATGTTTTACTGGTTACGTCACGACGTTTCGGTTTCCTAAATTAGTAACGACAATGATATTGAAATGAGCTCGCTTTACAGTTTAGATACAGATTATGCTTATGTCATGAATGTTGTAGACTATAGCACAGCGATGAGGGGTAAATCAGGACACTGAGGAGACAACAGTATCATTTGGGTGCCTTTCTTACTCTGTAGATAAAGGCCAGTGGATAGGGGAAGGTGTGGGAGGGGTCGAAGCGTCTTATTGTCACGTTTCCTTCCACTCTCTCTCTCTCTCTCTCTCTCTCTCTCTCTCTCTCTCTCTCTCTCTCGCCATTTGGTTGGGGGTTGGGGTTGCCTCCTGTGCCCCCGTACAGGCGCGTCGATTATAGGGTGGCGGGGGGGGGGGGTAATTGTCCTTCCAAAGAAAATATTGGGAGGGCAAACATAGCGTTTTGCCCCAGAGGTGTAAAATAAAATAAGGGAAATGATGCAAAACTCGGGAAATGAAACCTTCCATACAATATAATACAAAAGGTATACACACTATCAGACTACAATGTTGCCTTCTTCATGTAACCTTGGAGAAGCTGGTAATTAAGAGGCGTTAAAAAAACACACACACACATAAAGGTTACTATTAGGCTGTCTTGCCCCACCAATCAGAAAAACGGATCGACGCCCCTGCCCACTTCCAAAAGTGAGCTTAATGCCTCACGAAACGCCCCCCCCCCTCCATTCAACAAAATTTTCAGACCATAAACTCTAATGTCCAATTTGCGAGTTAGATGATGACGTATATGATAATGGCGTCCGTGATATTGATAAACACCCACTCTCCATGACAGACGGGTAGCAATTATCGTATTAGCACGCATCGTAATGCTGTCAATACAAGCGCGCTTGATTGATGTATCGTCATCACTTTAGATCCGATCGATCATCAAGTACACGATCACTATAAAATGTCGTCTGCGCACATTCTCGATGTTATTCTTGAGACCGAGATTTTCGCTCACAGGGCGTTGGTACTGAGGTGCACTCGGGGAAGTACCCCCCCCCCTCCCCTTCCCCCGCCCTCTTCTACATTGATCATGTTGATATAGGATTAATGTTGTATTCTCTAAAATATATACGATGTATTTTTGTCCTCTTGCTGTAGCTTTTGTTAAGTTGACCGTGCCGATATGCTTGTTTGGCTTCTCTACATCATGTACATGATCTATGCCCAACACCCCAGGTTCTGTGGGTGTTTTCTGAAGTCAGTTAAGCTTGGAGAATGTTTTGTGGGAGATCTTGATACTCTCTTAACATGCTTGAAGACCTTAAAGGAAATTGTTGACGGAATGACAACGGTACTAACACCCTTATTCTAGTACTTTACACTTATAAGGTATGTCGGTTTACAGGAGAAGTCCGGTCCAAGAAGTACTTTTAACAGAAAAAGAAAAATCAGACAAACAAATTTTTTTTAATGCTTAAAATTGGGAAACTATATAGTAAGAGAGTGGTGTTTTTTAGGACATGAAAAACCAGGGAAGACAATGTGAATCATTAGACAAATGGCAACTCGTTCATTGAATTCTTGGACCGGACTTCCCGTCTTTTTAATGTCTTGAACGATTTAACCCTGATTCTGAAGTAATCGCCATAGGTTTGACTTTATTCCATGTTGACATCATGAGCAGTGGCGTAGCTAGTGGGGGAACGGAAGCAAGTGCCCCCCTCTCCGATCGAATGACGAAACACTTGTTTTTAAAGAGAGAATTAGAGGGGGTGGTAGAAGGAGAGAAGGAACGTGAAAAGAAGATGATACGGCCCCTTCCACATCCTTGTCCTAATCATTATCCTTGTTAATACGCATTTCGTTCACTGAATAAGATCCCCCCCCCAATGGTGACGGTGCCCCTTCAAGGTCTGGACCCATGCTGCGCTGCTGTCATGAGAATGAAAGAGAGTATGATTAATCGGCTTAACTACCCCCATTTTGGGCATTACAAACATCTTTTCTTTTTTCTTCTTCTTAGGATTAATTTTCTTCTTCACTGACTAAACGAATTTTGATCGTTTATCCCAATCAAATTACCTGCCCTTAAGCGTGTATTTGTAAAGTTCAATGAACATAGCAAACGGCGGGAGATTTCGCTGAGAATGAGAACATTAATGACGGATCATTGCTGAAAATAGGGCGATCATGTTCGTTAATTCCCACGGGGGGAAAAACAGACCAGCCCGCTTGCATTTTCAGCAACAACAAAAGTGCAGTCGTCTTTTCAGCTAAACGAACTAATTTTCAATCATGTCGGAGAGCGTGGAGAATTCTATTTAGGATGATTAGATACATGGGCGCGTGTAATTCCACTTCAACGAGTAATAATTATGGTATCGAGTTTCAAATTGCTCTAGTTGTATTGTGAATTCACTCGAGTGAAGGCAGAAAGTACTTTCCATTGATATATTCCCTTTTAATTTTATTCATACTCAATTATTTAAGTATTATGGATACAGACTCATGTGATCAGCAATCATTGTCCTGGGCAAGACGGATATCGTTTAAAGGTCACATGAGATGTCAGAATTTTTGCCGATCAGTGATTGTCCATTTTCGTTCAGTTTCAATTGTTTGATTGGCCTTACAAAATAAGTTGTTCGACTCATGTTAATTCGGCGACAATAATGTATCACGATCAATTCTAACCAAATTCCTTACTTCTACCCTGGGCTCATGTTATGATTATTTATTTTGCACTTTCAAAAGAAAAAAAAATCAAGAAACAATAAACAATTTACCTACATTCAACTTGAATGAATACAAATAATCAAACAAAACACAAAACATCACTTTCAAACTTCATACTCCTAGCCCTGCTCTGTATTTGACGAAATTTATCTAGGAGCAAATGTCACCGGAGAAATTAACAGACCATGTCACGAGATAAGTTTTGTTCTTTCAGGAAAGACCGTTATTTGTTTGAGCATCGTCTGTGCTAGAGGTTATGTCCAAATGACGTTCTCTCTATTCTGAATGTAACCTTTCGCAAAAAATAATCAATTACCAATAATATCGACAGGAAATGAGATGTTTGACTATCGAATGAATCTGGTTTACGTCATCTCATGTCATAATAGGTCTAGTAAATTGCTCGATCAATAGCGTAAGTTTTATTTTCAAATCAGAAAAAACATATCCCGTTGGGGATACATTCATGAATAGATTATGCAAATACTGTCTTGGCGCTCATTGCCTTAATGGGGATACTGCTCAAAGCCCAGAATTTACATTTAATTATACTGAGTGGTATTAAAACCCAATTCTTATTATCGTGCTGGAGGTTTATTGAGGAGGAGAAGTTTGTTGCAAATCAGTGAAAAGAGGATGTTCGAATAATAATGCGATTAATGGAATGACATCATGGCAATAGTAGCATGAGTAGGAGGAGCAGGAGGAGGAGGTGGTGGATGAAAGGGCAAGGTTAGTCTGAATATGAATTATGAAATGATGATGGTGATAGTGGTTGTGGTGTTTTTGTTTTTGGTGGTGGTGATGATGGTGGTGATGGTGATGGTTGTAAAGATGGTGGTGATGGCCGTAGTGGTGATTATTGTGGTGGTGGTGGTGGTGGTGCTGCTGCTGTTGTTCATGTAGTAGCGGCGGTGATAGTGGTGATGACAATGTTGTTAATGATGGAGGAGGAGGTGGTGGTGGTGGTGTGGCGGGTTTCATGATGTTGATGATGATCTTCATGATGATTGTTATGGTGGTGATAATGATGGAGGAGGAGGTGGTGGTGGTGGTAGCGGGTTTCATGATGTTGGTGATGATCTTCATGAAGATCGTTATGGTGGTGATGATGGGAGGAGCTCATGTGATGGCTGTGATGATAGGGAGGTGATATAGATGGAAGAAATATCACTTGTGGATGTCATGAGATGATGGTATGGATTATGATGGCTGGGTTGTAACAGTGATGTATTTGGTATAGTGATTTATTGATACGCACTGTGAAGGCGTTTTTGTAACTTGAATTGGCTTTGTAATGCTATCGCAAACTATGATGATATCAAAAGTAGCTTTGAAGGATTTCATTAAAAACTTTGGTAGTATTTCATCCTAGTAATGAATCCTAATGTAATGTAAAGGAAAATTTACTTGTCAACAATGAATATTAAAATAAATCATAATTCATTAACTCAAATAAATGTAAAGTTATCAGTTTTGTATAAGTTATGGGGTAACATCTGAAGGGGGAAAAAATATGGCATTAAATAATACAATGACAGCGTTTAGAGCAAACTCCACTAGATATCGTGGGTAGTGGTAGCACGATACATGACAATGATAAATGATGATGGATAATGCAACTCCACATGGAGTGATAAAAATGCGTGCCAAACGTTGGTATAACTAATGTTTGTAGTGCCCCCAGAAACGCTATTGATGGTGAAATTATATCCGTAAGAAGGTGGGAACATGGTTTTGATTTCGTGTTTATGCGGGCTGCTTTACAGGTACTGATTTTTCATAATATATCATAATTTATGAACCCGAGTTATGAATTATTTTCATAAAACTGGACGAGTAATAGCGCACGTGTTCTATTTAAATCAACGATGTGAAAAAAATGATACCTTACAGAGAAAACCCTACGTTCGAAAAAGATTAAAAGTATGTGGTATAGTCATGATAGTGATGTACTGATATACGCATTTCACCCTAATATGAAATCACCTGTAGAATTTAGAGTGAGTGATTAACAAGAACATGAACAGCAACACATACAACATGTGTTAAAAAAAATAGCTACAAATTTGATAATCACATGATAATGCATTATTTTATTATAAAAAAAAACAACCATTACATTAAAATCATTGTATTAGATGCAATAGTTTAGATTGACTTTAAATGAAATTCACACTGAATTTGATTTCATTTTGATGAATGAATATGCAACAACTTTCAATACAAAAAAAAGAAGAAAAAAAAAAAGAAGTTAATGGGAAAAGCGAAGCTTTTGTTGGGAACACCTATCGACAAATAACTTTTTCTTCTCTACTTGATTTTGTAAAATTTATTTAGATGATATTACAGAATCTAAAGACTGCATAAACTTTACCACCTCTATACAAACTCTCTAAGAATTGCGATTATCCTGAAATAAAATGATTTTAGTATTTCCCCTAAATGGTGTAGGTGTCGTGATATAGTGGTTCATTCACTTGACTCTCAATCCAAGGGTTGAGGGTTCGAATCTCAGGCCTGGCAGTAGCGTATTTTGGCAAGACATTAATCCACGTTTTCCACCCTCCACCCAGGTGTTGAATGGGTACCTGGCAGGATTTATTCCTTGAAATGCACTGCGCTAATTACGGCCGCTGCCGGAGCTAAAGCCAGAGTAATAATATCCAAACTCTTTGGAAGCGTATATAGCATAACGGTTTATTTGTATATTGTTGTCATATAATAATTATAATTATTATCATTATTATCGTTATTATTATTATTATTATTGTTATTATTATTATTATTATTATTATTATCATCATCATCATTAGTAGTAGTAGTAGTATTATTAGTATTATTATTATTGTTGTTCTTGTTCTTGTTCTTATTCTTGTTCTTGTTGTTCTTGTTGTTTTTTTGTTTTTTGTTAATATTATTATTATTATTGTTATTATTATTATTATTATTATTATTATTATTATTATTATTATTATTATTATTATTATTATTATTATTATTATTATTATTATTATAATTAAATGTGAATTCCCAATGCTAACAGTTATCGTCGGGTACTCACTGTTTTCTTCATTTCCTTAGCGAAATGTCATTTGCATATCAATTGTATTTTTATGCGATTTAAAGATAAACCAGTTCCTATGAGTAATCAAATAAAAGGATTCTCTACATTCAGTGCAATTTATCTTAATCTGTTTACGTTGCCGTCATCTTATACGTACATATCTTTGAGGAGTTTAGATTTGTAATGACACGACTTAATCTTTAAAAAAAAGCCATAGATTTGCTATCAGGTGATTAAGTTCTGTAATGTAGTTAATTCAATTAACAAAACTTAATCTCCAACAAGCCCCAGAATTGCTTTCTGGCGATTTGGTTCTGTAATTTAGTTATGTCATTGAACTATACCGATGACTTAATTTTAAACCACTGTACCAAAATGGAGAAGATATGTATAGTATAAGGTAATACGATTACGGTGAATAATTTTCTTTATGTTTTGTGGACATTTAAAAAAAATGTCAATTATGAAATTGGTAGGAAGACATTAGGGAGAACTCGTAACTGTGCTTGCCTAGTAAGTCCTTGGTCTTACCGATGGATTTCTGCTGCGAAGTACGTCGCTAAAAACAGTTAGGTCACTGTTGTTGCTGTTGTTGTTTTTCTTGTAATTTGTAGTTTGTCGTTGTTGTTGTTGTTGTTGTTGTTGCTGCTGCTGC
The DNA here is from genome assembly GCA_025618425.1 of Heliocidaris tuberculata. NCBI lineage: Eukaryota > Metazoa > Echinodermata > Echinoidea > Camarodonta > Echinometridae > Heliocidaris > Heliocidaris tuberculata. The sequence goes on from CM046851.1 coordinate 12,158,978, forward strand.
TGCTTGGTTGCGTTGGCTTTACCGGCTTCAACTTTAATCTGAAATCCGTGGAACTGTATCCTTTGTTTTGTATTATTCGAAAATGTTTGGATTACTTTGGGGTAAATTTTATCTGACACCGCCCCTACTCCTACCCCAATTTTTATATTTATTTTATTTCAAAGTGAAAGTCCCGAGATGGTTATCGATGAATGGTATTAGTTTATTATAACAATGAATCTTTCCATCTTAATGATTCATGCTCCAACCAAAAGCAAAACAGGGGAGCGTTTCATCAAGCGTTTTGTCAGTGATTTTTACTGACAACTGTTATAAGCTACTGAAATCCTTGCATCTGATTGGTTGAGAGCAAATTTGTCGGTGAAAATCACTGACAAAACGCTTGATGAAACGCTCCCCGGATCTTCAAAGAAAAGGGTAACCTCGGCATGACGTTCTGAACTTTAAGGCATTTTTATCAAGTCCTAAGAGCATGTTTCTTTTGTCGATGCCTGACTTATAGACATTGTGTTCGTGTTCCCTTTTATTTACAAGAAGAAAACTGTCAAAATAAATTTAACAAAAATAACTGAAAATATAGGGTAAATCTCCTTTGATGTTGAATTCAAAAATTAAAATTGTATATGATCGGCTCGAGCACTAATACCATCATTTCACATTCAGCGCCATCTGAAATATAATAATTATGTAAAATAGTAAGGATCCCTTTTTTTTTCATTAAAAAATGGGAACATTTTTTTCCTCGGCATAAAGTATGAGCTGGTATTTCAGTGAAATAATTCAAGCGGGATGAATAGAGACTGAAATTTCACCACACGCTCGTCTAGACCTGTACATGTCATTATGTTTTGCTTGAATTGAAAAGCATGTCGCATTTTATGGGTACATTTCATCTCGATGTTTCGAAAAGAAGCTGCCTCTTGCGGCGACCCTCGATTCCATTTACGGAGACAGAACCAAAGCTTGGACACTATTTGTCATCTAATTGAACTCGACATTGAAACAGTGGATGAGTGTTGAAACAGTGGGGTCCAGCATCCTTCCAATTTGCATTTTTGAGGTTGGAAGAGGTGCTCGAGAATTATGCTCCGAATCCGAAGATATTCATTCGAATAAATACCCCGCGGCTGGCTAGCCGGAGCACTTCACATGTGAAAAGTTACTTCGTTACCGTCCTAACTTCTATTTATCCTCGTTCTTTCCCACATAATGTATTGTTCTTTGTATTATACAGAGTATATTATTGTAACCGTAATTGCCTGCATTTACCAGAGGAAAGTAATTCAATGATCCTAATTTGGTGTCTCCGACCAGGGGCGTCGATACTGGGGGAGGGCTACCCACAGAGAATATTGGGAGGGCAAACACGTCGTTTTTGCCCCCCCCCCCCCCAATAATCCAGAGGTGTAAAATAAAATAAGGAAAAATGATGCAAAACTCGGGGAAATGAAACCTTCCAAACAATGAAATACAAAAGGTATTACACGCTCAGACTTCAATTTCGCCGCGCGCTCCGCACCCAAATTCCATAAATTTCCCTGCTTTCATGTAACCGTAGAAAAGCTGATAATTAATAGGCGTTAAAAAAATTGTGAAGGATACTTTATACCTTTATTTGAAATGACGCCATTAAAAAAACGTTCGGAATATATATATATATGTTAGGCTGTCTTGCCCCCCCCCCCCCCCCCCCCATCCGAAACGAATCGACACCCCTGTCTCCGACAGTACATAATCATTCATTTTCATCAATAAGTGTTGGGTGCTCGTATTTCAACAGACCTATATTAGTTGTTTGCACGTGGTATAAAAATCAGTTATTGCATAGAACATATTCTTGACAATCTGTGCGAACTATACGGGTACCTTCAAAAATATATTTTACATTTATCTTTCTATTACCCGCTTTTTCCTCGCTTTTGCTCGTTAATAACACGATAAAAACTACTTTCGAAAAATAAACTCAAGGGCAATTTCAAAGGCCTATTCTACTGCCCGTAGAAATCAGGTTCAGATTACGTAATACGTCATTGTAATGTTCGCACATTTCTAAAGGTGATAGACAGGGCTATTGAAATTGCCTTGAGTTGATTTTTAGAAAATAGCTTTTATCGTGTTGTTTGTCTGTCTGTCTGTCTCTCTCTCTCTCTCTCTCTCTCTCTCTCTCTCTCTCTCTGACTCTCTCCCATGGACTCGCTCTCTCATTCTCCTTCGCTCTTCCTCTTCCCATGCTTCCACATCCTAACTCTTTCTCTCTTTCTTTCTCTGTCTGACTTTCACTCTCATTCTCTTATTCTCCTTTTCTCTTTTTTTTTTATTCTACCCCTCCCCCTCCCCCCTCTCTCTCTTTCCTCGTTATTCTCTCTCTCTCTCTCTCTCTCTCTCTCTCTCTCTCTATCTGTCCCTCTCTATCATATTTACTTTCGACATTATCCTCATTTCAATTTGGTGGAAGGTGATCTATTATCCCCCGTTGAGGTCATATCAGTGGCATGAGATCCCGGAATTTACCCGTACAGATTTATTTAATATAACTGATGAGCAATCTCAGTATAATTTACCTTTACAATCAACTCGATGCATTCTGCTTGCTTTCAATTAATTACAGAATCCCGACAACACACGTATTTTTAATGATATACACATATTCCCCACGTGTATTTTTTTTTCCATTTTCTGTATGGCCCACTTAACGAATCATTTTGACTTCAACAGACATTGCAATTTATACAGTGACATTGACTTTTGTGAAGGTTTCCTGCAGAGCTAATTCCACTTTATTCATTTCATTTTATTTGTTTTCAAGTATAGATAAGAGTTTGTTTTTAATAAAATATGGTGATACAACAATACTGCACTAAAATAATTAGCGGAAAGGGATTACTGATGACACGAGTAGTCTACATTAATCTGCTTATGCTGCAAACGATACTACTGTATTGACCTATTCGCATCATATTATGTCATTTCATGTTTCTTATTATCATTCAAATTGTGCATTATTCTTTTTTTCCCACGAATTACTTCCTGAAATTAAAGAAAAGGGGAAAATTCATGTATTTATTTTGTCTGTATAGTATTTCAAAGTCGATTTGATTCATGATGGATACCAACATAAAAATGTGAATAAAACCAACGCACAATCCTGACCTAATTAAAGCACTTTCTTAAGTTCTATTTAACTGTTATATGATATCAGATTATGCAGTTGTCAGAACATGGAATAGAATTTCATAGTTCATGTCTTGATTTCATGTTTAGAACAATAGTTTTACTTGAGAACAACAGCTTTACTCAATCCTTTTAAGGGTTTAATACCACTTTGAAATACCAAACCCCGTGAGCAGACGGCAGGCACACCGGTTGCAATTTTCTTTCGCGCGCAAATGAGAGATTTGCCGGTTTACGTTCTCCCCTTTTCCTTCCTCCCTCGACTTCTAGAAAGAAAGGGAGAAAATAAAAAAACAGATATTCAAGCCCTTTCATCGTCATTAGATGCTAAGTGAATAAAAGGGCCAATCTGTTTTTGTATGCCTTTGTCTTGGTGAAAAGGGGAAGCATTAGTTTATTTATTAGAAACGGATCCTCGAATCGGGCGAGTTAATTTCCGTTCTTAAGCGCATCGCGATGGCGGGATTCTGAGAGCGTGGATGAATAGTGATTAAGGGAAACCTTTCACCTTATAGGAGCGAGTGAATCAGCGTTGTGGTATCCGTTTTCAAGCTCTGGGTTTGAGGTGAGTTTCGTTCCATCTTAATGAGCATGATTACGGAAACAAGTGGATTGGAATAAATGTCCATACTGCATTATCATGTTCTTTCCATTGCCTCTCATTTCATGCAATTATGAAGCACTTTAAACCTCGTTTCATATTGATCATGTTGATGATTTTACAATATTGATAATATACGTAAAGCATGCTCCATACAAGAACTTAATCATATTCATTCTTGGCATTGTTGCTTCTTGCATTTCCCTGTATGGCCATTAGCAATCTCTATTTACATTACGTTCCGATCATTTTTTTTTTGGGGGGGGGGGTGTCATCAATGATCTTTTATTTGTAGAGACCTCCCGCCCCCCCCCCCTCTCTCTCTCTCTCTCAACCATCAAATCCAATCATTTCATTTATTCCGATTCTCTTCGTATGAAATGCGAGAGCGAGGCTACAGAGTGAAGGGAAGGTGCAAAAAGTGTTGTATCAGCATCTTTTCCCATTGTCTTTCCACTCTCCTTCTCTTCTCTCTCTCTCTTTCATTTTTTTTCTCCAATCGATGGGGGGCGTGCCCCTGTGCATCCCCGTACATACTCCACTGAATATTAATGCTTGTTTGCAAAGATCTTCGTGATTGACAGATAAGCGAGTGAAACTCCCCAAACTCTCATTATACGGTGGTCTTGGGTTACACTGTCAAAGTCCAATCACCGTGAGCACAGAGGGCAAGATCAGGTGACGAAAATTGCGATGAGAAGGGGTGGGGATGTTGAGGAGGATTATGGTGAAGAATGGATGGTAATTCACATTAAATGCTCTATATAGTTGAATTAAAACAAGCGTTACGTCCAAGGGTGTTGCTAAAGGAGTTACCCCTATATTGTTGTTGGCAAATATTATGAATATGTAATGTTTGTCTGCAACTTTACACATGTATGTTGTTGTCGTAGTTGTTTTTTTTTTTTCATTTTACTTTATTCCTGTACTTTAAAAAAAAAATCATCAACTAAAAGGATATTGTATTACCCCTTTCAGTAAAGTTCATAAGATAATTCATATTTCTGTTGTGTCAGTTAGATTATTTGCCTTTCCTTTGATAACTTGTGCTCCAATTTTGTCCAACACCATCCCCCCCCCCCCCCCTCCCCCATACCCATTTAAAATGTTTTGGTGACCCTCAGTTAACTCACGACTTTTAAGCGCCTGAAATTATAATGGTCAAGGGGAAAGAATCGTTACAAATACACTTAAACATTATACCAATGTCACACATACTTCGGTCATTACTTTTTCCAAAATCGCGCAAGCACTTTTCAAAGCTCACTTGCTCCATTCCATTAAGAGCTCGTGTCTAAGGGTTAAATCTCTTTTGGTAAGTACCCCTTGGGATCCACACGAATAGAACTACTCCGATGAATATGTTAATATTCTGGAGGGAAATTCAGAGTGCACAAAGTGTAAGCCATTAAAAGAAAGTGCCCACACGACCTCCAAGCAATTATTCGCCTTTTGAAACTAAAGTCCTGGGAGACCTATCGCCAATGTTGCTGAAAAACAGCACAATGACATCCACCTTCCCGACACAATATTCATGTCAAGGGTAGAGACGTTGATAAAGGGGGAGGGGTGTCGAAAATGTAAGGTTTACGAAAATAAAAATGTTTTTATCATCTGTCTCACCCTGCCGGCAATATTCATAATCTAAAAAATATAATGATTTCTTTAGTTGTTCGTTTTCATGTCCGCAATTTTGTTCGACAATAACACCCTCTTCACTTTAAATTTTACCCTAAACATATTAAAAAAAAAAAATATTATTTAACTTTGAAAAAAGTCATAGTGGAGTTAACGGTGAGAGTAACAGTTCCATTGATTCCAATGACAGATCCAGGAGAAACAGGGGACAAGACATTGAACAAAATACTTAGTCAAAGTAGTTTGGATGAATTCCTCAATCGGTTTTAAAATGTGTTTTCTACCTGATCAGAATTGACTATGTATTCACGATTATCTCTGCATGGTTCCGGTTGAACTTGTGGTATACATCAGCGCGAAATCTTCGAACAAATCTCCTGTAATAACCTTATCTCAGGGGTCATCCTTTCTGTCCTCCGCCTCAATGCCAATTGAATTGGGAGAAACTCTAGAACGGGCCAATTTTTCGTGATTATCGTTAATCAATCAAGTGTTATTACCGCGAGAATATACGGTAATGTGGAATGATTCGATTCCGTTTTGGATGAGTAGAAAGCGAAGACAAGGTCCGCGATGGTTTATCACGGCATCAGCGTTTGAAATTGAGGGGAGAGTTTTTCTTTCGGCGGGAAAATACTTTGATCGTTTTGATATGAGTTGTCAGATCGGCAAAGTAAAAGTCTTCAACTCGTTGAAGAGGGGTAATTTGTTAAAGCAACCTCTTGAGCCGGGTTATATAGGTTACGAAATCAAGATACAAACAAAAGAGATGATTCTGTTTTCGTTTTCGAATAGATGGCATTGAAGAACAAGTGAGTGCAAGAAAGAGGTCTCTTTATAGGAGGAAGTGTCAAGAAAAAAAGAGAAGGATCACATCAGGGGAGCGTTTCATCAAGTGTTTTTGTCAGTGATTTAACCGACAACTGTTATAAGCTACTGAAATCCTTGCATCTGATTTGCTGAGAGCAAATTTGTCGGTAAAACTCACTGACAAAACACTTGATGAACCGCTACCCAGAATCGGACAGCAGGAGATATAGTGGAACAAAAAGGGAAGAGAACTGAAAATGAAGATGGAATTTTTGGACAAAGAGAAGAGAGAGGTGGTCAGGAATGGGAACGAAAGAGAGAGAGAGAAGAATTAAAGAGAGAAAAGGTGTAATAGACAAACAGAACAAGAGGCAAACAGAGAAAGAGAAGTCCAAGAGAGAAAGAAAGAGAGAGAGAGAGAAAGGGGAATAAAGATAAGTGATTTATGAGATAAGTAATGCAGTGAAGAGTTGACCATAACTATAACAATCTGCCTCCCAATTTATAAGTATTGTTTATATGCGGAAGCATTCAACCTTGCTCATAAGTGGCCATTATCCAACAGAAAAATATATATTAAAAAAAAAAAGTGAATACACTATGGTCATGGAAGGCCATAATTCTTTTTAATCAAAATGCTTAGGTCCATTTATAGATTATCATCCTGCGAATCTCGTTATAAGGCGGTATTCCCGCAAGTAAGAATTAATCAGACGGCAAAGTTCCGATCGTAATCTCTTGGGAAGATCTCCTATGAACATGATGAATACTCCGACTGTTCATGCACTGTCAATACGATAGCCTCCAATTTGCTCATTAGCATATTATCGATAACATTATCTGGATCCCGTCTTGTTATGCTAGAGCAGCAAGCGTCCTTTTTCTGACATCTCTCGAATTTTACATCTGTTGCACGTGCAACTGAAGATTCGAGTGCAACAGGTCTAACAGTGCTGCATCGAGAGGGTGGTAGGTCAGCCACTAGGAATCGAGAGGAGAATAATTAGAATGGAAGGCCAATGTTAAGGTCAGAGCAATGTTCATTTGAGGGAGACAATGGCCCGTATCGATAAAAACTAGTAAAGGCCTTTTCTAACTTTTTGCTTGCATCTTCAAATATATTCCAACCAAGCCGTTGCTAGCACAAAAAGGCATAAAAATGTTTTCTCGCTAGCGGCAGCTTTCCCGAAGCTTACATTCCTATTCAAATTCTTCTTAGCATCAATTTAAGGAAAGGTTTCGTTCTTGTACACAAAAGCTTGCCACATTAGTGAATGCCTATTTGAAGAGGGAGAATTTACTTTCATCATCAATCTTTTACTGGTTATTTTGCAAGCTCCTCTCCTACTCGCTTAAGCTTTTACTTTTTGCATGGACATGATGAAGATTAAGAAGGTGTTACTTCTACATATAGCACTTACCTCACTATTTTTTTTTAAAGCTTATAGATAGCTGATATCTATCTTTAATTACAGGGATTAAAAAACATGAATTTAATCAGGCATAACGCTGATTTGCCAGATTTAACCACATGTTAATAGCAGTATTAAAGTCCAATCTGCCGCAACTTTTAGGCCAGGAGCCTGTCCCGAAATAGTCACCCCATTTTACCCATAATTTTTGACCCCTTAAACTTACTTAGACCATTTAGGTCACTGACAAAAAGGTTGTCAGCCTGAACGTAGCCGCCGGGTTTAGCCCCCAAGGCCCCCAAAAGAGACCCCAAAGTCGGGTCGATTTCACCCCATCTTCCCCATGCCCCAAACTTTGTCAGTAGGAAGCAGTATGACTGGACATTACAAAACACTAAAAACTGACAAAAATTTCCGTCGGGATGGGGTGTCAGACGGCCCCTAAAAATTCGGGTAAATTTTTTCCCTTGAAGCCCAGGGACCAAATTTTGTCAGAAGGAAGAGCAATGGATGTACATTCCAAAAATATAAAAACTGACAAAATTGTCGATCGGGAAGGGGGTGTCAGACCCCCAGAAATGAAAACCCCAAACTGCCCTTTGACAACGCTTTGCCCCCCCCCCCCAAAAAAAAAATGCTGTATATGTAAAGAAAAAACATTTTCTTACCTTCTGACTATGATAACTCAAAAGTGTTTCATTCAATTCAATTCAAACTTTTATAACATAATTTTGAGTATAATAATCTTCTTGCTGTGCAATTTTGGTGTTAATTGGTTTTTTGATGAATAATTTATTAAATTGTGAAAAATGTATTGCTTTCTCAAATGTAGCTAAAAAATATTGTCAGGATTATGTAAACACACCCATTGTCCCTCTTCACCTGTTTGACAAGGCATAATAGAAGAGCTTTTCAGGTATCTGTGGTATGTGACTGAAGGCTGAAATGTACTATTCATGTGTTAATTACACAAATACCAAGCAAGCTTCTCTATTATGCCTTGCCAGATTGACAGTGGGTGTGATTACATAATCCTGACAATATTTTTTGGCTACTTTTGAGAAAGCAATACATTTTTCACAATTTGATGATTTATTAATCAAAAGACAAATTAACACCAAATTGCACAGCAAGAAGATTATTATACTCAAAATTATGTTATGAGAGTTTGAATTGAATTGAATAAAACACTTTTGAGTTTTCATAGTCAGAAGGTAAGAAAATGGTATAGAAAGCATTTTGGGGGGCAAAACGTTGTCAAAGGGCACTTCGGGGTTTTCATTTCAGGGGGTCCGACACCCCCTTCCCGATGGACAATTTTGTCAGTTTTTATATTTTTGGAATGTACATCCCTTGCTCTTCCTTCTGACATAATTTAGTCCCTGGGCTTCAAGGGGAAAATTTACCCTAATGTTTAGGGGCCGTCTGACACCCCATCACAACAGAAATTTTTGTCAGTTTTTTGTGTTTTGTAATGTCCATTCATACTACTTCCTACTGACAAAGTTTGGTGCATGGGGGAGATGGGGTGAAATCGACCCGACTTTGGGGTCTCTTTTGGGGGCTCTGGGGGCTAAACCCGGCGGCTACGTTCAGGCTGACAACCTTTTTGTCAATGACTTAGATGGTCTAAACAACTTTAAGGAGTCAAATCTTATGGGTAAAATGGCGTGACTATTTCGGGACAGGCTCCCAGACTATTTGAAAAGTGAGTAGGGAGAGAATAAGAAGCTTTTGACTATTAAAGCTTATGCCTCGGCGCACAAACTGCTTTTGTGATATTTCCCTCAACGCAGTTTTAATCTTGAGGTGTATAACTCTATTGTAAACTCTCAAACAACACCAGCTGCAAACCCACATGCTTGACATAGTAAGAGTCCTAGCTATACCATTTACTTGATACCTTTTACTTGTAACTCAAGTAAATGCTCGTTTGTTTGTTTTTTATATCCGGCCCTACGTTGATTTTTTTTTTTTTTTTTTGAAGCTGCAAGCAAACGGTTAGAAAAAGCATTTGCTATAGGTTTTATCGATCTCTTAACACATACTATTTTCGTCACAAACCATTATTAACCCATTGCCTACGGGGACCGGTTGGCCCCTGTATAAAGCCTATGGGAATGAGAGAATTCAGTAGTCAACGGGTTAAATGTTTCTATTAAAATCATACTACACGGAACTAATGAAATTTATTTGAAAAATTAAATGGAGAAAAAATGCGTTGTGGATCATTTTAAGAACAGGAAAATTGTAATCTTAGTGGACTAAGATATTTATTTATTCGTGCGTCACAGTCATGTACACTGATGTATACATTTTGACTCATTACTTTCCACTAATTTGTACAAAAATGAACAAATGCACCGATAACAGCAAATATTGATTTTAACGCGTATAATGATGTAAAAATTTCCTTTGTTCTTATCAATCGCGGGAGTAAAAGACAACTAAGAAATTAGATTATAAGATAGTGGTCAAATACCACATTATTCACATTTTTGTCTCATCATACTGTCATACATCCGATTTTAGTCATTCTGTCGTGATTTAATTTGCTACTTTGCTGGCCTGCTCTAGATATCATCATTCCTAATGGTATTCCATACGACGAGATTACACATCACCCGCTCACTCACCCTCCAATCCGCCCACTCACTCAGTCATTCACTCACTCACTCACATTGCTGTATAAGGACTGGTCAGAACTCCACCCACGCAAACTCCATCCACGCAATTCATCACCAATCAACTCGACCCATCAATCAGTCGTAACGTTGATTTTTTTTTTTAACTGATCATTGCCCAATTTTTTAAAAAGTAATAAACTATTCCACTGATAATTGTGTCGAAGTAAAACCTTTTGGACCTTGACTATTAGATTCCATTCTCAGTCATGTTGACGCATCTCATAGTTGTTTGATCCCATCGTGGACTTTGGATGAAAAAGTTTCTTATCCCATCTAATGAATGACTGTATTATCGACTGCTTTATGATTCATCGGGAACTATTTATTCAATACCCATTTAGCAATACCGCAAATTTGTATCAAACAAGGTTGTGGACTTAAGTGAAAGGTTTATTAGATCGTGAACGATTATTAAAATTGATTTTTATGAGATAGATACAAAATATCGTTATCTTTCAAGAGACTATTCATGAAGATAGCAATTTGAATAACGGTCATTTTTACTTTTATTTGAGACTTTTCATTATATAGATATCATTAAAGAATCTCAGTATTTGCACATTTCATAAGCTCTGTGAAGAAGGTATATTACAAAAACATAAACGGGGCTCGCTTCCCTGGCATTAGGAGCTAAAAGAAAAAGAGAGGTACTGACCTGCTGGAAAAGAGCAGGCCTTGATTTCATTTGACTGTAATTGATTTTCTTAATGAAATGGCTTTCTACAAATTTCCCGGCTTCGAAGATTTCGCCTTATCCCAACAAGGGAAAAGTACAAACTCGCTTTCTGCATCAAGCGAATTATTCCCACTACATTAATTCTAACGAGTGCGACCACGTTTGCGCGAATGACGCATTTACCAGATCAGATACATTTATCAGCACCCCAAAAAGCCCCATTGTCGGGCATGGAGCACTTTTAAACTTGAACATGAAAGAAATAAAGTTCTTTTCGATGGCCCATCCTCAAGAGATAGAGCCACAAGTTTGAGAAAAAGTAAAAGTTTTTCAAGAAAACTGTCCCGAGTGGCGTTGGACTCAAAGGGCGCCTTCAGATCGAAACAATACAATTAATTCGCCCGATATCCATTTTTGATCCCATCTCAGATTTAGATTCAGATTCAGATTCAAAACATTTATTCCCTTCTCATAATCAAATACAAAATGAAATATACATTTACAAAAAGAACATGTGGAAGGAGCTAGGGAGGGTCCCAGAAAGCACATTCCAAATTATTATGTTAATAAATAAATTGTTATATTTTGATTTTTTCAGTGTTTTAAAAGTTTAATGCTATTAAAAATTCATAAGTGTTATACAGCTCAACATCTTTAAAATAAGCATGATAAAACAATTATTAAAGCGTTGGAAAATACAATTATGTGCTATATTGCTCTGTAAAAACAATTTCGAAAATAGATTATTTGGAAGTCTTGAAAATGGTCAATAACTATGAGAATTTAAATTCATCTATCAAACATTTTAGGTTCATTTCCTCTACAAACTGTAATAACCATTATTGAATTCAAAGCAGAATTATTTTTCAAATAACTTAAGTAAACCTAAAATCCCCATGTGGTTAGCGTTAGATATAATGATCTGATCATGAAGTGGTGACACACTTGTGGCTTAGCGATATTTCACAGATCCCATCAGTTCATAAAAACTAGCCAAAGCGGCCCAACAAAATAATCAGATAAGTTGTATTTGTTTACAATTATCCCCAAATGTGCTACAAGTACACCAATTATGTTTTTATCGAACCCAATCAATCAACAGGTCCGGACATTCAAATTCAGTCACTGTCAGCGGCTAGAACGATCTCCATGTTCATTCAGAGTGACTCTTTTCATCAATGCATTCACATGGAAATTATGAGGATCAAGGTCAAACGTCACTTCCTTCCAGAGAATTACTTCCGGTACCCGTGCCCTACAAATGAATCAGGATGAGAGCTCTGAAGCGCCTTGACAGATGGTGACGATCCGCCAAGGTTACTCTTTTGTCCATCCTTTCTGAAAACTTGACACTAAGACTAGGCCAATAATCAAATTTAATTGCCTGGTCTTCATACCATTTCCTCTTCGCCATCCCGAAGTCAATAACAAAATTTTCACCTTTTGTCATAGGATTTTGAAGAGAAAAGAACCGGGAGGAAATCAAAAGTCCGACGAAAACAAAAATTAATTTTGACTCCATGCTCCTGCCTTTAAGGGCTTGTGCTTTTCACAATTTTATTGAATCGAAATTTGGGCCTGGTGTTTGTTGCTAAGCAACAAGTGAATCATTGATTCGAAACAAGCTTTTGTTACGGCGTGGCGACGAATTCCGTCTAAATTCATTTTTTTAAAGGGTCGGCCTGACGGAGTCTTCACACCTCATCGTCACAGAAGATTTTGTTGAGGGTGATTTGAGGGCGTGAAAGAGAGTGAAGAAAAGCTTAACTTGGTGCAGGTGGGCGAGGGACAGGCAGACAGAGCATCACTTTGACACCATAAACGAAGAAACTTCGCACCAAATTCCTCCTGGCTTAATAACTAAAGGCTCTGCTAATAATTTTATGCTCTAGACTGGAATGCGAAGTATATGTGTTCATATTTTCTCAACGCTGTCCAATTAGGTAAAGAGTCAGAGTAATAAAATGTAAATTGTATAGAAATGTGTGAAATTAAACTTTCGAAAACAGAAATAAAAAAAGGTTCAGTCGATGAATGTGTTTCATTTTGTTCCGTTTATTGACTTTCGCTTCTCGTACAAATATTGTACATGAACAAAAAATAAAGCATTAAAAGAACATGATCAATACTTCTATCAAAGTGTAAGTAAAACCATACTAAATAATGATATCATCTATAAGTAAATACTTTCACATATCGCAGAGACAAATTAAGAGAATCATTATTAGGTCAGGGTTGCAGTTATTTACCTTTCAGAAGACAAAGTTTAAACCAACCGATTGATTTTCCAGTACCAGCATCAAAATTATTCTACTCCGTGTAAATAGATAAGATTTGAAAAAGGCTCAATTTCTGACAAATAAGCCTGCATTAAAATGAATTACATACAGAACGAATGAGTTTATTTACAGTTCTTATGGCAGAACTTTTCTAAAATGTTTTTTTTTTGTGTTGATTTATTGCTGCGTGCGCAAGGTATTACATGTTCAAGCTTTATTTCCTTCGTGTTTGCAAATGAAGGACAATCGTGTTGGGCATTTTGAACGCTTTTAATCACATGACATTGACGAACCAATCCCACGTTCATGCTAAAAGAAAATGGCGCCTAAATGTCTACTTACATGTAGGCACGATTGATGCACAGGAAATTGATTAAAAATGTGTCCTAAATGTTAAAATATGCTCTTATTTCTCCCCTGGTTTGAGAGCAGAGGATGGTCGATTGCTACAAGGTGGATCGCATCTTTTTGTTGTGTGAATAACCACCCCCCCCCAAAAAAAAAAAAAAAAAAAAATCAATAAAAAAATATAAACGCAATGTTTAGCATGGTCAAGAAAATAAAAAATAGAAAGACAGATCTACCAACTGAACCGAGGCCAATTTTAAAAATTCGTTTCTTTGCAGCATTCAAATGAAATGGCGATTGTAGGATAAATATAAGTTTATTTCAAAATAATATGTTTATGGCATCAGATTTCAGATTTTAAACAAGGGCATCCTGGAAAAAGTGAAATGCCAGTGCTGAAAGAAATGAGGAATAACTTTGGACCAACAGGAGAGAGAGAGATGTAAGAATTTAAAAAAAAAGTAATAATGCAAGAGAAAAAGCGGTAGAAAATAGATAAACAAAGAGAGAGAAAGAGAGAGAGAGAAATGGTGATAAAAAGGACGGAGATAACTAACACTAACACTAACTAACATCAACCAACAAGGAAAATTGACGGGGGAGGGGGGGACATAGAGGTATAAAAATGTTTAGAGAGAGAGAGAGAAGGAGAGGGGGAGTAAGAGAAGGCACGAAATAATATAGAATATAGAAAGATCGAAATAATGGACTACTTTATCTGAACAGAACATAGAAATGGATAAAGAGTATAAGGAGGATGATGATCATTTGATAGAGAGAGGGAGAGAGAGGGGGGAGAAGGAAAAGGAGAGGACATAAGAGTGGTAGAGAAAGCAAGAGAAGAAGAGTGGGAAGGGGAAAGGGACATGAAAATTGTGTTACAGAGAGGAAAAGAAAAAAATCGAAATTCGAAAACAGTGGAGAGGATAAAAAGTATAAATAATCATGATAATCATTCGAGAGAGAGAGAGAGAGAGGGGGGGGGGGGGGGAGAGGGAGAAGGAGATTAAGCATGGTAAGAGAGGGCATGATAGAAGTAGAGTTTGAGAAGAATAGGGAAGGAGGACAGGGACATGAAAATGGTATAACAGAGAAAGAGAGAGAGAGAGAGAGTGATCGAAATGATATCTGAAAAGAACATGGAGAGGATAAAAGATTTGAATAATCATGATGACCCTGAGAGACAGAGAGAGAGAGAGAGAGAGAGAGAGAGAGAGAGAGAGATGGAGGAAGAAAATATAGAGAGGTATAGAGTTCAATCACCCAAATAGAGAGGGGAAACGTCACGCATGATATTTGAAATAGAAGTGACCTTGTCACAGTGTTACAAATGAAGATTTATGGTCGAAATACTCACATCCCAAATTGACCGGACAAGGCCAATCCCGGATGATGACTACCCCCCTCCCCCTTCATCTTCTCTTCCAAACTGTCTGCAGACCTGCAAGCTGGCGGCACACTATATATCTTTGTAAGCTCAGCCCTTTACAGTCTACATCGTAGTCATCGCGTGTCTAACACTATCCAAATAATGCGTTAGGCAAGCAAAGGGTTAAGAGTTATATATGAGCAGCGCTCAGACCACTCCGTAAAAGCGTGTAAAACTGCTCACAAAAGGGTCACAGTGCTGTAATTATCGAATCCATTATGTATTTTCGTGGCGCCGTTCTTCCTTTGCATAAAGTATATAAGTGAACATGATGGATGCTTTACATCCAATCATCAATAAAGTAATACTTGAGAGCAAACATGATCAAACATTGATTAATCAACTGATTTGGTGCATTTTAATGCTCAGATCAATAATTAGACCCATCACTTCTTTATCCATTATCAGCTAAGTACATCTGTCCTCATAAATCTGTGATGTAACGTCATTACTTTACAATTTCGTTAAATTTACTGCCCCATGCATGATCTAAACTTAATCACTAAATCGGCACACCCCAAAAAATGCAAAATATGTTGGCAATATTGGTAAAAATGTTGGTCATATCTTGGTCCAAAATCATGAAAGTGTTGTCTTGTACTTGCCCTCTTAAAAACAAAGTATATTGCAATCCCTTTAATTGTTTTAAGACAAGGTATTAAGCGAACGTGTCTGTAATTTCTTAAGGGACGAGTACTAAAAAGCCCGTGTTTCCGTGTAAGCTTTCTAAACCTATCCCCAAGACAATAAACACACCATTCACTTCCTCCCCATAGAAAGCTCTTTATGTGGACAGTTTTTATTCTTTGAGATGCAGCATTACTTTGGTAATCACTATGCATCGCTAACTTAATTGACATTCAAGGTCTAAACAGCTATTCGGTTCTGAATCTCACTAATGGTGACCCCCTCCATTTATCAGCGCAGTAAAAATAGGAGAGAAAGGGTGCCTTCTTCCCCCCCCCCCCCCCCCCCCCCCATATACGCACACTGACATTCCGTCGCCGGCACATTCAACATGCTGTCGGCTCACAAGAGGCGTAATTTTTATTTGCGTCAGTACCTGCGCTAATCGAGCTTGTGAAGGCAGTTATCCCATATGCTAGTTATTACCCACGCCGATGAAATCGGCAGGGTTATGTAAAGGGTTCCGTATGTTTGTATGTTTGTTTGTTTGTTTGTTTGTTTGTTTGTGTACAAGATAACTAGAGAACGGGTGAACGGATTTGCACCAAATTTTCAGGGATTGTTTGGATAGTGACAGGAAAGAATCGATTAAATTTTGGTGATGATTGGTTGATCCCTGCAAATTCTGTGAGACTTTCTAGTTTTGACTCTGTAGTATAGTATATGTAAAGATCACCGTTTCGCACGTATCAGATTTAAGGAGCCGATACCGATATCCCAACAAAGCGCATCGATAGCTTAACACTGGTAATGGCGTCAGCACCATTCTCAACGAAGAAGAAAAAAATGTTTTTAACTACTGATTTATTAGTCTAGAATATCGTAAAATTGCCCGAGTAGTCCGGTGATTCTAAAAGCAATCCTTATTTGATCTAGAGACCGGTAAGAAACTTCACAGAAATGGATAGTATTGATAGGAACAGTAAGTTTAGATTTAATTTCTCTCGAGTTTCTCACTTGCAGCAGAAAATGCTGCGGTAGCCAATATGCAGCTAGACGCCGGATCGGACGGCCCAGCGCGTACATGGCTAACGGCCAAATTTCGGGCATCGGCTCAGATTAGCCGTGAAGTTTCATTACTTTTGCATTGTGATTGTTGATTTAGAACTCATCCTAGTTAATAATGTGGATTCTCTGGGTCTTTTACTACGAAATATCGAACATCATATTTATCAAATCTATCTGGAAAAAAAACTAGGTAGGATTTTTTATTCACTCATTCTGCCCCTTTAAAAAGCAAAGGTAGATCTAGTTCCTTTCTGTGTGCTCTAGATCGAACGTTGGACTAAATGTTGGCCTAGATTTAATTTCGGACCTATATGAACATACTACCTCATAACACCTGTAAAATTACACTTCGAATGATGCCTACTGACTTTATTTCTCACGGCTAATCCCCCAAATTTCCCGTATCTAGCATACAAGTAGCAACACCAGCACCAACACCGAACGTGAAATGAAAATTTCTTAATCCCTAGGGTATAGTGTTAGTTAACGGAATTTTGTACATGAAATTAAACACCGGCTGCCGAGCTCGGTTCAGCAGACAACATCTGACAAAAATTAAACACCGGCAACCGGAACTACGTCAGAAAATCAGAGGTCAACACCTAACACCGACTGATTTTTTTTCTCATTTCATAGTCGGTGTTAGATCATGATCTCGCGGCAAAATAAACACTAACCACAAACACCAACACCGAGCGTGAAATCACCCATGCAATGTAGATTTCAGTTTTGACCCCATAGTATAGTATTGCAACTACTCTGTAGCACCGCCAAGGCGTGGGTCTGCCGCCTTTGACGGCCCCTCTAGTTGCAAGTATTTTCTGCTCTGCTCATTTTTCAATCATTTTTTTTAACATCATTCTTCCATGGCTAGTAAAAGACCGTATAAGTCACCGACGCGGTCATGACATCAGCAAGTGAAGTCGAGTGTAAGCCGGGCTTGAGATGCTTGCCATGCTCAAAACAAAATAAGTGTTCAACGGTAATACCCCCCCCCCCCCCCCACCACCACCACCACCAGTACAACCACCACTACGGTAAATGAGGACCCCCCCCCCCCCCCCCCCCAAAAAAAAAAAAAAAAAAAAAAAAAAACAGTGGTGGGATCCAGGATTTCTTGAGGGAGGGGGCTCAATATTCACAAAATTTTCTGACAAGCAAAAAAAAAAAGGTCTTCAGCATTTTTGGGGCCCCTTTTTAACTCAAAAAATCTCTGACAAGCAAAAAAACCAAAACAAAACAAAACAAAAAACAAACAAAAAAGGTCCTCAGCATTTTTTGGGCCCCTTTTTTTGGTCCCAAGGGAGGGGGCCTGGGCCCCCGCCCCCCCCCCCCCCCCGGATCCGCCACTGCCCACAACAACAAACAATTCTCAGTTCCACTCGAAATGACGATTGACGACGAAATTGCCGACGGCTTTAAAAAACGTGAATATTTAGGAAAGTCCACTATTTTGCTTTTGGGTGGACGCCAGTGATCACGATATTGATACCCGGGTCTTGACCACTTAGCCGTATCGAATGAAAGCACAAGTGGAGGATTGGAGAGTGATTAAACGGTCCTCGAACTTCAGCATGCACGACTCCCAACGAAGTCCAGTCCAGTGTAAAAGTAAACGTACATGAATCACTGGTTTATGGATGAATGCTAACACAAACCTGTGTTCATGGGTTATTGATATGTTGAAGGAAATCATTATGACACAGTTCGTTTCAAAATTGTAGACTGCCGCCTCCAAACCACCGTACTTCACAAAATATTGGCTACCTCGGGGTAAAAGGGGAAAAATTATACGTTCCATTTTACACCCACGGCACTTGAATGATCTTACAGCATACTACAAACGCCTTGACTTCAGAGAAATTTACCTTTCATCCCCGCTTAAATTAACGCAAACGTATTTTTGTACAGGGTAGGGAACCAGACTCTTCGCATGGGTCTAAGTGTATTCAAGAAGGCATCTGAAAAAAGTGGTCCAGGGAGGTTATTAGAACATTTTTTGAATTGGGATGTCGAACAACAAGTTTGCTGATGAACAAGTAAAAGTTGCCAACAATCGAAAAATGAAAAATGAAGGCCAGATAAAATTTTCGTCCACAGGTACAAGAATTTGTCGATGAGGATATTAGGAAAACATCTGAAATTTAAAACAAGGATCCGACAAGCAAACACAAAGGGGCATCATATCTTTAAAAAAATTGCCGTTAATGTAAACAACAAAAAAAAAGAGAGGAGTAAAATCGTGACAAGAAATTTAAAACAGTATTTCAAGAAGCAAAAATAATCAGCATGAAGGAGTTCCAGGAAATGCATTGTGTAAATTTGCCGACAATTATCATTTATTTTTTAGATTCATTTATTGATCGGGATGTCGCAACTCTACCCCACCCTCTCTTCGGTCCATATCTGGCTATGTCCCTATGCCTGACACTCCGTATTCCTCTTGTGCAAACCGCGGTCAGACAGTTGAAGGGTTTGTCATACCCAAGAATGAGACGCGATCATCTTTAACCGCATTTTCGCGCCAAAAGATGGAAGCCTTTTTATGCAGGGTAATGCTATAAGAAGCGTGAAGTCTGTGGTTGACGGTTAAAAACCTTCCCCCAACAGTTGGAAATGACCGCAGTAACCCTTCGAAAACCCCGTCAAGTCGTTTACACTTGTCTAACTCTTGTGGGTTCATTTATAGACCTATATCTTTGAACTCAAATGATTGAGATGTTGAGTCGCTCTGAGCAGGATTAAGGTAGATTTACATGTATATGTAGACACACATGTAGCCTAATGTCTCTTTATCATTTGAAAACGGCAAGTAAAGCACGCCGAGAACAAATATCATGTGGTGAAGGTATTATTGCAGGCATTGAGAGTTAGAGAGAGAGAAAAAAAATATGAATACATTTTTAATTGTCATTGTGTATAAGAATGGAGAGGAAACTAAACTAGCATAGAATATATATTTCATATTTCTTGTCCGTAATTCAGTATCACAATAAGATATTTTGAATAAACAAATTTCAGCTGGGAAGTATATAGGACTAACTTTTATGATTGAAACGATGCAGTATTATTGGAAACTGCGATAGGGTGTGTAAAGAATGGTTTTGAACAGTTTTGGGGGAAAGGTGGGAATATAATTCGATATATGTTATATAGGTATGGTTTTCATTTTCACGAAACAAGTATGAAGCTCATGTTATGTGCATTGTATAAACCAGGAACTCACGCACTGCATTTCTCTTTCGAGAGAAAAGCTCCATGAAAGTAAAAAAAAAAAAAGGGGGGATCTCTCTTTTTTAATCTACATTTTTGTTTTAGCGGTCAATGCACCTGGAGAGAGGTCTGCCTTTCGCCTCTCATTTTCTTTCTAGTCCGTCATTGTAGCATGTCGCCGTTCAGTGGAGGTAACTGTATCGTCGCTCCCCGATGTTAATCTTCCAAAACGACATCGAGTTACGAGCGGTGAGGAAGGGAGAGTGGTCTTCGGTGAAGGTTCTTAGGGAGCGGGATGGGGGGAACATACCTTGTGCTCCCCGATGTTATCTCCCAAACCGAAATCGAGTTACAAGCAATGAGGAAGGGAGAGTGGACTTCGGTGAAGGTCCTTATTCTCTCTCTCTCTAAAAAAGAGTGAATTTTCACTATGTTTTCACTCCCCAGGGAGTCACGTCAGTGATTACTTGTTTAGGAGTTTATATCGAGTGACTATCGAGTGGTCTATAAAAGGAAAAGAGTGGAGTTTCACTCGCTATTCACTCTACTTTCATTTCCCGGGGATTGACGTCAGTGATCACTTGATTTTTTTTTTTTTTTTTTTTTTTTTTGGGGGGGGGGTTAGATAGAGTAGGTAGGGAGTGGGATGGGGGTGCATGCGTTCCGCTCTCTGATGTTAATCTGTCATATATCGACATCGACTTACGAGCGATGAGGAAGGGAGAATGGTCTTCGGTGAAGGTCCTTAGGGAGTGGGATGGGGGGGGGGGGCATACCTTGCGCTCCCCGATGTCATCTCCCAAACCGAGTTACGATCGATGAGGAAGGGATAGTGGTTTTCGGCGTAGATCCTTTAAAAAAGGGGGGGGGGGGTGAGATGGGGTAAATATTGTTCCACTCCTCGATGTTATCTCCCAAATCGACATCGAGTTTAATACGGGCCGTGAAGAAGGGGGTGGGGTCCTGGAGAATGTGAAGGATAAAATACGTAATTCCCCTACCCAGGATCATGACAGGGGAGCAAAGGGGTCGCTAGACCATTCCAAATGGAGAGGGAATGTCGGACCATATTTGCCCACAAGTTAGCTTTATAAAAATATTCCAACAAGTAACAACAACAGAGAAATGCATCAGAATTCCTTTTAGGTTAAAAATGGTTTTTCAAATTTGCTGACAGATGTACCAATTCTTCTTTTCTTTAACAAGCGAAATGGAAAGGTAGGAGAGAGACATATAGGAAAGAGACAGAGAGAAAGACAGAGAGAGAAAGAGAGAGAGAGAGAAAGAGAGTGAAAGAGAACAAAAAAGGAAAGAGGAAAGGGTGAATAATAAGAGGCTTATAATGCGATGCTGTTGTTTAGGTGAGGAATATCCAGAGATTTGGACTAAAAGCTATTTGTTGATGTCTTTAACAATGCAAGACGGATGCCAGGTCTAAAAAATCCTCCAATTATTCAAATCGTAGATCGGAAAAGCTTTGGTTGCGAGAGGTTACGGCCAAGGGCAACATCCTCTGTGAATACCTTCACAACCAAAAAGTTTCAAAGCATTCTTACATGCTTTCATTTACCGTGGTACTTTAACAAAATGAGAATTTTTCCTTTCTTCATGTTCTTCCCGACATGCTATAACTGTCACTATTTCCCCCTGTGCTACTCTCATAAATTATTGGTTT
This sequence comes from Heliocidaris tuberculata, assembly GCA_025618425.1. NCBI lineage: Eukaryota > Metazoa > Echinodermata > Echinoidea > Camarodonta > Echinometridae > Heliocidaris > Heliocidaris tuberculata. Next base: position 12,180,612 of record CM046851.1, read on the forward strand.
ACTCATACTGAGACTGATTTATGCTTAATAGTTGAATCACCGGATGAGGGTTTTTGATTTATTATGCAATTTTAGCAAATACATTTGATTTCATCATTGGGCGAGTGTCAACAGTTTTTATTTGAAGAAACCCAAGCTCGAGACAAGATCCTGAGTGATCTTCTCGGAAACTTGAGGGCCTCTCGGATATGCAGGACATGCAGGAAGTTAAGTAGCTTTGAAATATCAAGGTGGGCATGTCGTAAAGACGCGTAACTCATTCACTAGGAGTAGAATGCTGGAGGAGATGGAAGGAATGGGACTGAGAGAACGGGAAGAGAGAGGGAGAGAGAGAGAGAGACAGAGAGAGAGAAGAGGGGGAAATCACTGCTTCGAAATTGGATATATGCTTCTTGGTAGATGGTTAACTGGATGTCAAAAGTTTCTTAAAGTGATTTGGTAACTTTGTAGAGGCTTGATAAAATCTGAGCTGCCTGGCCTTACATGCTATCAGTGTATGGTGTAGAAATGAAGCCCAGGAAAAAAAACACTTCAAAATCATCATGTGCTTCACAAAAAGTAGACATATGCAAGTGACCGGAAATGCCAGACTCCTTTTCCCCCATAGACTCAGTGTTAGACTAAAGCGTAGGGCCATATACACTCTCTTAAATGGGAGTATTCAGTCATAGATATCTTAATAATAGCGTTGAAAACCTTTCTATGCCAGGCTATTTATTTATCCTTCTGAACATCATTATACAAGACAGATATCAAAATTCAACAATTTATTAAATCAAGCCTCCACAAAGTTACCGAATCCCTTTAGCAGAGTAAGGGCTTTACCCGGTGACGTGTGTATGTCAGTAGCTTTTCCCTGGCCCTATACCATGTATACCAAGGATTTGACATACTACAGTCTCTGACAAATTTTTGTGATGCCAGGTGCACAATTGAGGCATCTATTTCATTGCGCTAATAAAGGATATTCAGGCATCTAAAATGCGCTTGTACGACACATGCTCCGGGTCAGTTTCATACACTACCTAAATCTGTCTATTCTAAGCGTCACTCCTGGACCAAAGACTATAACTAACCCTTACCCTAATCCTAAACCTTACCTAAAACCATATTCCAACCCTAATTCTAACCCTTCTTGACCAAAAAATGCGTGGAACAACTTTCGCCGGAGCATAATGTCAAAGCACCCCACTCATACACGGTTTATGCACGCTTGGGCTAAAACCACTTGGTCTAATTTCCAGATGGGCTACCTTCATTCGGGCTAAACCCTTTTGGTCCACTCTTCATTTGGTCTAATTTGCACTTGGTCTAATAACCAGAAGGTCTAATGACCACTTGGGCTAATTATCACTTGGTCTAATTACCATTTGGTCTAATTACCATTTCGTCTGATTCATTTTGTTGTCACTTGGTCTACTACCAGTTCGTCTAATGTCAGTTTGTCTAATTCCCAAGTCAGTCTAAAACTAGTTGGTCTACAGGCATTTCGTCTAAAATCCACTTGGTCTAGTATCCATTTGGTCTACATGGCATTTATATGGTCTAATGTGCAGTTGGTCTAACTTTCATTTAGTCCATTTTCCATTTAGTCTAATTGTCAGTTGGTCTAAATGCCAATTTGTCTAAACATTACTTTGTCTAATTATCACTAAGGCTAATTGCCTGTTGGGCTATTCCCTTTTCGTCAACGCACCTACCTACAACATTATGCGTCATTTCGTTGGCCATCCCTGGACAGGTTGTGGCCAGAGCTTTTTGAAAGGGCCTAGGGGGCCCGGGGGGGGGGGGGTTGCTGTCCTGACTCGACTCTATCCTGAGCTGAGGTCAAAAACAAAAACAAAAAAATACCGATATCTGTAATATGTCTTGTATACCGGGCTTGTTTATAACTTGTATATTTGCTGGACTCTAAATATTTACTTTTTCTGTAATCCGTAAAATTTACCTTATATTTCTGTACAGAATATTGATTTTTAATAAAAAGGAAAGAATAAAAGGATACTTGAAAGAAAAAAAAGAATAGTGCAGTTGGTTGCCAATTTCATTTCCACGCGCCGCACGAATCTAGCACAGAACTAGAAGACGTAGAAAGCTCATGCGGGCTCTAAAGTACAGCCACCGGTCGTAGGTGGTCCTTTCAAATACAAAATTTAAATAATAATGTGTACGTGTCCTTGCTTTGCTCGCTAAAGGTTTAACCTGCCTCTTGCTAGACTCAGTATAGCCTTAGTGTAGGACTTAAATACAGTATTTGCAAAAGTTTAACATTAATTTTGAAAGAAATCTCAATTTTAGCTTACCATTAAGCTAACTTCCTCGACAACTTCTCAGATTTGACAGGGGATAAAAAAAAATAAACGTTTATTAATGTATAAAACTTGAAGTTCCGTCTGCAATTCATCAGTGGGAATTGCAAAATTTGCTGGGTAAAATACGGAAGAGCGGAGTTTTGACGGTTTGAATATCCATCAAATTTGCTGCTAATATTGCATGTCAACCTCTGGAATAACCTCAAGATAAAAGTGAATAATGATACAATGTATTTTAAAGTTTGGTGTACGAAAGGAATACGCTTTGTCAATGACATTTTAAAAAGAGTGTTATACCAAAGTTAAAGGGCAATCCAACCTTGGTAATAAGATGATTTGTATGAAAGCAGAAAAATAATAACAACAGGATGGTGAAAGTTTGAAAGAAATCGGACAAGGACTGAGAAAGTTATGGATGTTTGAAAATGAGATCACTACATCTATGTGAATCTCAAATTGGCAATTTGGTGAGTCAATGGTGACATTTTTGTGGACAACTCTCCCATTTGTCGTACACAAAAATATCATTAATTTGCGGTTTTCTTCGAGGCGCTTTTACCCTCAGGGCAGTACTCAAAATATATTTGAGATAGCATATTGTTATAGGTCCTCATGTAAGAAAAAGATCCTACTGAGTAATTACATTTTGAAAAAAGGGACATTTTCGTCATTTTGTGTGTTGGAGCGAATGGGGGAGTTGTCCACAGCTACATCACAGTGACATTACCTATTCGGCCAATTGAAATTCCCATATGTATAGTGATTACGACTTTCAAAAATTCTTAACTTTCTTATTGCTTGTCCGATTTCGTTCAAACTTTCACCAATCTGCTTCTCTGATTTTTCCTCTTTCTTTCAAAGCAACTTGCTATTAAGGTTGGATTTCCTTTAATACAACCTACAAGGATTATATCAGAATAGTCAGGCTGTTAACGAAATGGGGGGGGGGGGAGAATTTACAACAGCGCGATTTTGGCCTGTGAGTCATATGTTTTAAAAGCGTTAATTTTAGATAGGGTGCCACGAAATCGGTGAATGGCACCCTACTTAAAAATATTGATTTATGCAAAAAACACAAATTCACTTATTTGTCTGGAATTATAAAAACTGCTTTCTTAATTTTTCATATCCAGGTGAATTTGATGAAGTCAGCAAATTCATTTTGCTTTATCTTAGTGTTAATTTATTTTAGTTTATGCATAAAACACATATTCTATGATATACTCACAAAGTACATGTGGAAGGGCTGCATATTCTACCGCAAAGGTTAGACTGATGAGTGAGATTAAGATGTGTTGGCTCAGTCATAGAGCGTCCGCCTCACAACCGGGAGGTCGTGGGTTCGAACCCCGGCCGCGTCATACCAAAAGACGTTAAAAGATGGGAGTTGCTGCTACCTTGTTTGGCGTTCAACAATAAGGGATAGAGCAACGTCGATCTGGCGCTGCTCAGTGGCTGCCGGGCTCACGATCAATTGGGCAAAAAGAATTTCCATTCGGTTTAATTTAATAAATTTGGAGTGGACTTTAAAGATTAATATTATTATTATTATTATTATTATTATAACATTAATAATTGCAATAATATTGTAATGTTTATTGATTTTAATGGTAATTTGATATAATTGATTCAAGGATGGTCAGGCTCATGTTGTGAGCTCTATATCATTCCTGAGTGCTAAGTTTGATGAAATGTCGAACAGACTAGACGAACTACAGGCAACAAATGATGGATTGAAGAAAACCAATGATGAATTGCAAAACAGAGTCACTAAGCTTGAGGTTGACGTACGGAACCTCGAGCTATACAGCCGGCGTCAGAACATTGAAATATCAAACGTACCAGAGACTAGTGATGAGAATGTGGATAGCATTGTCATGCAAGTACTTACGCATGTTGATGCTACTATAACACCAAACGACGTCGATGTTACACATCGTATTGGCCAATCTTCCGAGACAAAGCCAAAGCCTCGTCCCATTATCGTTAAATTCAAATCAAGGAGAGCAAGAGATAAAATCTACGAGAGGCGAAAGTCACTCAAGGATTTGAAGGTAAAGGACTTAGTTGTTGGGATGCGGGGAGATGGCAATGTTTTCATAAATGAAAACTTGCTTCCATCGACCAAGGAACTTCTCTACAAGGCAAATTTAGCAAGGAAAGCTAAAAATCATCGATACCTCTGGACCAGCAATGGACGCGTTCTTGTGAAGAAAAACACAGACTCCCCTGCCATTGTAATCACATCTGAAGCGGACATCGCCAAGATTAAGTGATTTCCACGATTATGTCCAAGTTGTGATTTACTTTTGTTGAACTTTACATTTAATGTTAGACATAAATTCAGAAACAACTGAATTTCAATCTTTTTGTTTAAATCCAGATGAATTTAATAATACTTTTCATGATTTTCCAGACAACTCATTCAGTGTTTCACACATAAATATTCGGTCACTGAATAAAAATATGGATTCATTCTGTCTATTTTATAATGATGTGATAAAACACAGTTTTAGTGTAATTGGGGTGTCTGAAATATGGCAAATTAGCAGAGACAGTGTATTTCAAATTGATGATTACAGAATGGAGTACAGGGTACGTGAAACGGGTAGAGGTGGCGGCGTTGCTGCTTACATAAAATCCAGTTTAAGATATAATACAATAAATGAGGAGGTTAGCCATTCTGAGTCACTATGGCTTGATATCCAGTTGAATTCTAAATCTGTTGTCGTTGGCATCATTTACAGGAAACCCAATACTGATGTTACTGAATTCCGGGACAGTTTGGTAGACACATTACATAGTCTTAAGATCGACAAACGTCACTGTATGTTAATGGGAGACTTCAATATTGATTTAAGCAATGACCATAATTTTGTGGGCAATGAGTTCTTAACAACCTTACAATGCTTAAGCCTCGAACAGGTAATTACATCTTCAACTCGAATAACAAATTCTTCTGAAACTTTGATTGATCATATCTACACGAATTTGAACGGATGTGGTAATAGTGCAGGTACAATATTATCGGACTTGTCGGACCATTTTCCAGTGTTTGCATTTTTTGAAAACATGTCGTATAATACTGCTATGCATAGAGTTAAGTTTAGAAATCATGCACACTTTAATAAACTGAAATTTAATAATGACCTTGCAGCTTTGCTATGGCATGAAATTTACGAAACCACGGATGTCAATCTTGCTTATGCAAAGTTCATCAAACTAGTAACAGAGGTTTGTGATAAACATGCCCCCTTTATCGATGGTAGGAGTACTAAGAGGAAAACCAAACCGTGGATTACAGAGGCAATTAGAAAATCCATTAAAAAGAAACATAAATTGTATTCCAGGGTTTTGTCATCTAACTATGATACTCATAAATATGATAAATATAAGAAGTACAGAAATATTCTCACATCTGTCTTACGGAATGCAAAAAAGTTGTACTATGGTAATTTGTTTCAGAAGTATGAAGGTAATTCCAGTAAAACCTGGAAAACAGTGAACGAATTATTAGGAAAGCAGAGTATTAGTAATGCAGTGGTTAATAGATTGTGCCGTGAGACTAATGGCGTAGTTCACGAAACAAGTAAACCAGCTGAAATTGTTGAAGTATTTAATGATTTTTTTGTGTCAGTTGGTCCAAGATTAGCAGAGGGGATTGATTTTGAACAGAATCAACAAAGTTTTGAGCATTATTTGTGTACTCCGAATACAAAGTCATTTTTTTGGTCACCAATAACTTATATTGAAACTGAAAATATGCTTTTATCTTGTGACAGGAAGAAGGCAAGTGGATATGATAATCTTCCAGTGAAGCTTTTGATAGATGGTGCCCACAACATATTCACGCCCACTTTCATACATATTTAATTTGTCATTGCAATCAGGGAACTTTCCAAATTGTATGAAAATAGCCAAAGTAAGTCCTGTGTACAAAAAGGGTGATAAATCAGAACCAGGTAATTACAGACCAATTTCAGTCTTATCTGTTATAAGTAAAAATTTTGAAAAACTAGTGAATAACAGATTGGTCAAATTTTTAGAAAAGCACAGTATACTTTATAAACACCAATATGGATTTAGAGAAAAGCACAGTACTAAATTATCTGTTATAAATCTAGTTAATCAACTGATTCAATATCAAGATGAAGGTAGAATAACTATAGGAGTTTTCATTGATTTTGCCAAAGCGTTCGATACAATAAACCATGATATACTTTTGCATAAGTTACAAAACTACGGTATTAGAGGGCTGCCTTTAAAATGGTTTCGTGACTATCTAAGTAATCGATCCCAATTTGTTCATCATAATGGTGCTACTTCAACGAGGTCATCAATAGTGTGTGGAGTTCCACAGGGATCTGTATTAGGCCCTACTCTTTTTCTGATGTACATAAATGACCTCCCTAAATCATCAAATTACTTTAATTTCAGATTGTTTGCAGACGATTCGAATATATTTCATTCTTTTCCGCCAGGAAATTTTCATATTGATTTATTAGAAGTAACTGAGAATCTAGCATACGTTAGTCAATGGTGTGATACCAATAAGATTACTGTTAACATTAAGAAAACTAACTTTATGATTATCAAGCCAAGACGTAAGTCTGCCCATGTTGAAGGGTCGGTGAAAATGAAAGATCATATTTTAAAAGAAGTGTATGTTGCCCCGTTCTTTGGTATTCATTTTGACAGGCATCTTACTTGGGTTGATCATATCAACTCTGTTTGTAATATACTCCGCAGGAAAGTAGGAATTCTATATCAAGTGAGACATTTTGTTCCAAAGAGGGTACTTTTATTACTATATCATTCATTTATCCAAACACATATATCATATGGTCTTGAGGTATGGGGATGCACATCAGCTGCAACTATAAATAATGTTCGTGTTATACAAAAGATGGCAATAAGAGCGATTACTTTTAGCAAATATAGATCACCTTCCGCGCCCTTATTTCATTCATTATGTATATTAGACATTTCAAAATTGTACAAATTTTTAGTGTCAACATTTATGTATAAGTTGATAAACCAACAACTGCCTCATTCAATATATGATTATTGTAAGTTTTTTGAAAACAAATATGATACAATGCAGAAAGATGCTAAGACGCTACTCTTGCCTAGAGTGAGAACAGAGCATGGAAAAAATTCAATATCATTCGCAGGATCAGAAGTATGGAATAGTCTGCCGAAAGATATCAGAAGAAAATGCTCTTTCCATTCATTCTGTACAGCTACAAAAGATCATTTATTACAAGAGTATATTCAACACCCATTGTAAATATCATCTTACTTACGTGTAGATAGTAGCTACTATATTTTATGTCATACAATCTTTTTACAATGTAATCCATTTATAATGTACATGTAAGTGTATTCATATTTGTCTCAAGGGCGCCACACCCTACTAGCAGTATTGCTATCTAGTGGTGTCCTATTACCAAAGATTTGTTTTTCAAATGTATACTATATTGTGATCAATTTTTGGTAATAAAGTTCTTTCATTCATTCATTCATTCATTCATTCATATTTATGCATAATGCACATTTCCAATGACATATCAAGTAATAACTGTACAAGCACCTCAAATTTGTAACATATGGGTGAGTAAGGTCAGGTTAATGAAATGACTATGTTATTTTTTTATATTCTGAATATATTCCTTGACTTTTAAAACTATTTTATTGTAATTTATGCATATTAATTAAATTTCAATGGCATATCAATAGCCGACTATACCAGCACTTCCAATTTGATACTCACTTGTAAACAAGGTCAGGTAAATGAAATGACAATGTTAAGCTGCAATTTTCAGAGTATATTTCTTGATTTTAATGAAAATATTGTATGTATTGCATATACGTGCAATACGAATGGCATTAACACTTTGGATACATGTAATTCCATAATTTGCATAAATTTGGGAACTTTTGCATGAAGATGTGAGTTATTTTGATGAGTCCTGTGGGGGGAAAATAAATCTGCAGGCACAACAAATACATATGGAAAGTTTAGTACATTTTCAAGCACTTTGATTTTTACTTTGTCTAGGTATATGCAGTAAAATAATTGGCATATATTAGCAGAATTTGGCATGAAGATGAGATTTAATTCGATGGGTCCTGTGGGAAAAAATAAAGCTATTACCACAAGAACTACATATAGAAAGTTTGGAACAATTTTAAGCCATTGATATTTACCATGCCAGTGGACTTACTGATTTAATGCATGTAAATCGCATAAATTAGCATAATTTTGCATGAAGATGTGGTTTGGTTCGATGGGTCCTGTGGGGAAAAAATGAAGCTATTGTCCTAACAAGTACATCTGCAAAGTTTGGTGCTTTTGTAAACTCTGTCCCCAAAACTAAAAAATATGGGCTTAACAGATCTGACTAGAAGCATTGTCTCTTATATTGAAATGGAAAAAAAAAGGATGTTCTCATATTTATCATTCGTTTTTAAATCATAATGAGAAAGAATGTAAGAGCTTCACCAAATGGAAACAGAGTTTAGAAATCGAGGATAAAACATGGTGCTCATATTGTCTGATAAGTCAACTATTGATATAAATATGAGATGGTTTCAATATAAGATTTTAAATCAAATGCTTTACATGAAAGATTCACTGATGAAATTTCAAATAGTTGATAATAAGCAATGTACATTTTGTAACAACAGTGAAGAGACTATTATGCATATATTTTGTCACTGTCCATATTCAAATGTAATTTGGGCTAAACTTGAAAAATGGGTCTTCAGGGTTCAGTAAAACCAAAACTCACACACCAAATAAATTGTTTGGAATGAATGGAAGTCATAATAACGCTTTTAACCCTTTCAAGACAATTAACCACATTTTGTGGTTTGGCTCAATAACTTTTGATTCAGAGCTTTAAAAAATATACTACATGCACGAGTAGAAAGAGCAAAATTTTCTGCACACATTATGTTCATTTTTATTGCATGGCCAATATTGCGTTTGATGCCTGGAATTTAAAAAATGAGAATAAGCTTTGAAACTCTTAAATTGGCAACATATTGAGAGGTTCAAAATCATTGTGTTTCATCAAAATTGGCAATTTTTTCAACTTTTTGACAAAATTCTGAACCATGTATATTGTTCTAAAAGACATTAAACCTTATTAGAACCATGTATCACTAAAAGAAAAATATTATTGTTGCCAATTTGAAGAATAAAATGTGATCAATTTAGCCCTTGAATAATTCCTGTCCTGAAAGGGTTAACTGTATCTTAATCGTTGTAAAAATATATATATTTTTTTTTTTCAGCTAAATGTAAAAGTAAATTACCAAGGTTTGAAAAGGTTTTGACAGCTATCAAAACATATTATGATATGGAAAAGTATATATCAAAGATAAATCTTAAAGAAGATAAGTTCGAGAAAAAAAATGGTTTCATTTCACCAAATGCTTCTGAGAGTCTATGTTCTCTTTGCCTGTTTTGTACATAATATATTATTGCACACAACGTATATTTTGTCAAACTATCCAATACAACGCTGTGCGGCTGCATATTTTGTTATATTATGGTATACTCTATTGCTTAAGTATTTACATGACAAATCATGGGGGGAAAACATATATATGTACGATCTTTTGTAAAAATTGTTATGTTGATGATGAATAAAGGAACCCTGTGGAAGGGTTTAAAAAGGGGGGGGGGGAATGCTGCTCGGTCGCTTCGCTTCCTCGCATAATATAATTTGACTCGGGTAGGGGGGGGGGAGCAAATTCACCAGGGCGTCGTAATACCTGGATACGCCACTGCCTTAAAGCTCATGTACAGTATTGGTAGCAAAAAGGAAATTGGAAAGAAACATGTCAAATATAGTCTCATGTTGTTCCCCTTGTATTAAAAGATGCCTGTAAGAGATCATTTGGTAGTCCATCTATGATTTCTGGTGAATTTCAGTGTAAATATCTGTAAGGAATGCTTGATCACTTCCACCCCTTCCACCCCGACGGCTCCCCGCACAGCAATCTTGGGGCTTCGCATAGAGACAGCGTGTGTGCACTGTGTGTAGCTACTCATTATTGGTTTTACACGTACACATACGAGGTTATCGTAAGATAACATCGTGCTCCATACATGGTATACTGTGAGATTTCAATGTCTACCATTTTTGAACCTCCCCCATGTCATTTGAAGGATTTTTCCCGCCTTTTTTCAATGTTCCCAAAATCACCCCCAGTTTTCCTCCCATAATGTTTTGATAAAGAGGTACAACAACAAAAACAAAAAAAAAACCACCGATTTTCCGTGTTGGACTTCATCGACTGAGCGTATATGGACGAATAATGCATTAGGCAATACCGGGGACTAATTAGATTCAGATTCAGATTCAAAATACATCTATTTCTTTCTCATAATCAAATACAAAAGAAATGTACATTCACAGTCTACATTCAGTCGCTTATATTTAATACTAATTTTTACGAAAATAAATAGGAAAAAAATTTTATTCAAAATTTACCGCATGTAGCCCCAAATAATGCAATGTTATTTCATGATTATTATTTTCAAAAACAATGCTAAAAATCCACGTTTGTAGAGCTAAATCAAAATATGAAAGCAGATGGATGAATTTGACAATGCAAAAATGCTTGCGGAAAAAACCACCAATCAAAACTCTAAAGAAAATAAAAACACATCTCGCGACATAGCAGCTGAGAGGAACAGTTGTGACGTACGAACGCGCGCTCGTTCACAGGTCAAATTCATGGAGCCCCGAATACCATTCGGATCGGAACTCCATAAATTGACCTTCGAGCGTGCACTTCTACATGTGTCACAACTATTTCTCTCGATAGGCTATGACTCAAAATCTTAGTGGATCGCGATATCTATATCGAATGCGCCATTTTGATTCTCCAGACGGACAGCAGGCACGAACCCTGGTCAGTCGTAAAAGAGTGTCTGCACTGCATGTAAGACTACCATAGGCTGCTCCTAAGCAAGGGTTTGTACAGCTCATAAGCATTTTTTGCGCTTATATATATATATATAGGAGGAGCTTAGCTCTGAGAGGGATCGTCATGGTAACAATGATTGACATTCACTATCAGAGCTATCTGAGCCCTATATAGAAAAGGCCGTTATTTGAAAAAATGGGTACCTCAAGCTTCTTTTCATAATTTTTTTTGCCGGGAAACTTTTAATCATGTTAATATGATTTCAACATACTTAAAGATCATCCATGGAACTTACTGGTCAAGACTTAACCTTTCCTCTACCCCTGTTTGTGGTGTGTGGCTGTGTGATTTTGTAAGTCACCCCATTCCCCCCCCCCCCCCCACCTTCTGTGCCCTGCCCCCCCCCCCCTGTTTCAACAAGTCTGACTACCCCAGTGACCATTATAATTCATGAGCCTATATGATCATGTAAGCGATATGGCGCTGTATAAATCTCTTTTTTATCGAGATGATTCCATGGTTGTGCCCTCACCTTATCGTGTGGGTAAATTCTCGTTTACTCATCCGCTGCAAAGTCGTGGCCTTTACCATGGAATGCATACACTCTTAAAATGTTGGGTAAATTTAGTTGGGTAACTGCTGGTTGGTTAAAAATATTCCCAATTCTGGGCTATTATTAACCAACTGGACACTCGAGTGGTGTAACCAATATTGGTCAATACTTTTTACCTAAATATTGGGCATATATTTACCAACAGTATTTGGTAATTATGGGTTGGGTACTTGTTGCCCTGTAGTTGTGTAATTTTGTCACATTTCCTTTGCCAGTTGGGTAAATTTTGTTGGGTAACTGATGGTTGGTTAGAAATTCGCTTTTGCCCAACTTGTGGTAAATATTTTTACCCAATATTGGGGAAAACACTTATATGAATATTCATGAATTTTTAGTAGCGTATGGTTTGGGGTGGCCCGATTAACTAACTGTCACCGAATGCATAAAAAAATATAAGGGGTATATAAGAGCTTGCACTAGTTTGCACTAACTGGATAGGATAGGACTAGGATAGGATAGGTTAAGATATAGAATAGGATAGCTTAAAATAGGATAGGTTAGGATTGATTAGGTTAAGACCCAGAAGGACGTAACAAGCAGATTTCATTTTTTTTTTTACCTAGGTTGGAGGAAAAAGGAAACAATAAATTGGGCAGCTGAATTTGCCCAACCACATGATATTTGTTACCAAACAGCTGAACAAATAGAGGGTTGGGCAATCCTATTGGGTAAGATTGGTTGGGCAATAATTACCCAACTGAGAATATAACCAACAGTTGGGCAATTGTAGAGTTGGGTAAAATCTAATGGGTCACCAACTGATGGGCAATTTAATTTGCCCAACAACATAGTAAATGGATTGCCCAACATTAGTTGGGCAAATTTTAACCAAAAGTTGTGTGGACAGTATGTTGCCCAGTGTTGGTTAAAAATTGGGCATTTTTTTGCCCAACTTTTTTAAGAGTGTATGATTGGATTTCAATAGTATGGGTGTTGCGTGGTTTTGAAAGTAGCCATTTCTATTACATGTGTAAGAAATCCCATTCCCTATTCTCGATGAATTGACAGAGAGCTAAATCGTTCAACGAATCAAATAGAATCATATATGTAACACGCTTTCATCAATCATATAGCTTATATAACACAACAGATTATACGATAACCGCTAAAGAAGTACGCCAGAGGGACGCATGAATACGTCCATTACCACAGGCAATGCTCTGTGTAAAAAGCACAGACATGATATGCATTCCTAATTTTGCAACGTGACAAGAAAGAGTTGAGAAAATGCTGGTTGTCATTTTATCGGTTATCCATTAAAATGCATGAATTTCTGCCCATTTATGCGTGGAGGCATTAACATGTCGCTTGTAAATTTGATGCATTTTTAGAACAATCGGTTTGGGCGTCCCAAGACGTAGAACTCAATATGATTGTATCCATGAGAGTAGACTTCGAATTCATAATAAACTCGAAAATATTGATACATCCTATAATGATTATTCTTTTTTCTAACACGATTCGAATGATGACATCAATCAATCAATCAATCAAATTAACATTTATTTTCTTTCACTGATTTTGACAACATTCAACATCTGTTCAAAAAGTACAATTTACATGCACATAAAGTAGTATCAGTACAATCAAGAACTTGCAAAGTTACAAGGAAGAATGCGCAGCCCCAATAAGCCTGATGCTTGTAGCGGGTACGCCTGAATACACAAATACAATATAATTTAATACGATAAAAGAAGAAAGGGACAGACAAAGTCATTAAAATAAGATAAAGTTAAACTAATGTAGGGCTACCCTATATTCATTAGTGGCTAGGTCTGTGAAATGTATGGTTTCCTTGTAAAATATATTATATTAATTTGTATACTGCCATTTTTTTGTACATCAATGGAAACACCTAATCCATCACCCCTCCTATACAGATTTATCCCAAGCTTCATCCCGTTCATATTATACCTACTCTACATTACTTCAATCCGAACATGAGATGGTTGCCACAATTTCTATTCCAGGATGAAAGGCAGAGTGTGGGCAGGGTTTTGGAGAAAGGAGAACACTCTTGACCTTGTTTGAGGGCAAGTGGCTCCAGTGGATGGCAGGGCATGTTACGATTATTATCGTTCTATTTATCGATATTTACCTATGATTCGTGACTAGATTAGAAGAGATCGGTCGTTTATTTGTTGTCGATCCACTTGAGGTAGTTAAATGCCTTTTTTTCCCGATAGTGCGTCATACCATGCACCAGCTTTCAAGATAATAGATATGCGATACATAATGAAGTATATACCCGTTGCATAAGAGGCGTTAGTAAGGAGTTTTCGAAAGTGTCAACGTGAACGCCGTCCTAGATCCTCCCAGCTACAATGGACTGCTTTGTGTTAACTGCATACAAAGTAGGTGAAGAGAGGCACCGCGCTTTGTGCAAGAACGGCTCACCCGTCCTCAAGCCGCGCTTTGTGCAAGAACGGCTCACCCGTCCTCAAGCCAGTGGACGGGTGAGCCGTTCTTGCACAAAGCGCGGTGCCTCGCTTCACATATTTTCACAAGAAGAGACCCAGTGGTTGTTTTGGGTGGATTATGTAAGGAACAATACCCTAAAGTCACTGGAGCCCTTCTGACAAACAAAACAGAAGAAAGAGGGAAAGAATGTGAAAGAAAGGTAAACTGATATATAAATAGGGAAAGAAAAAAAATCAAAGAAATATACACTAAGGAGAAAGAAAAGAAAGCGAACAAGGCCGAATGATAGAAAATAAGGGAAAATGCGGAAGAAAGCGGGACTATAGCTTGTATTCCTAAATCATTTATTCAAACCCTGCACATGCATAAAGAGCATTTATCAGTTGCTGTTAATAATTTGACAAGTAAAGCCGGTGCTCTATGGAAATTAGCCTGGCAGAGTATTGCCTAGTACAGTCTGCACATTCTTCCCCTTCCACCAAGTCTACCCAAGAGCTCAGCAGTCAAGTTTCTACTTGGCAACTAAATCCTTCCCTAGCATGCCTAGTTTGATACTAACTGGCAAGGTTCTTAGTAAGGTTTTATGGATAACTATTTATTGGGCAACTTAGTAGTAGTTGGCAACGAGACATAAAAAAAATTGTCAGTGCGGAACAAAGAATTATGTAAAGTAAAGTAACCTAACAAACCCATGTAGTCTCTGTTCATTTATTCCACCCACACTGACTCCAACAGAAGGCACACAGTGGCTAGTTCCCAACTAGCTGAGATAGGTGATTACTACATAGTTGGCAACTAGGTATTTTAGTTGGCTACTAGGGCCAAGTTTGCAACTAGCATAGCAGGGTTTTATGAATATGGGCCCTGGAAATTTTATCCAGGAATTCATAAACCAACTGTCGAAGGCATATAGTCACATCTTAATTTCGTCTCAAGACGCCCTAACTTGGCTTGGTGAATATAACGAGAAAAGGGTCTCGTCTCTTGGCTCATACCTTTATTATTGTCTGCTGTCTCGCTGATATTGTATGCAAACTGAATTATGGACCAATATCTAATCTTCCTTGCAACAATAATGAATTTTCCGCCATTCGCCGTACTCCATAGATATCGGTTATATCAATGTTTTTAAAGGAACTTTTAGTTCTGGTAAATGAAGAAAAGAAAGAAAAAAATAGACGCTGATAAAATCCAACAAAAACGAAACTGAATCACAAACACTACAAATAAAATGGTTGACGCTATGCTCACAGCTGCACATTATACACACACACACCGCACACAGGACGGCGATGTACTCACGTGCTGTACTGACTTTTCGTGGATACTGTGCGCCTAAAACCTGACTCACACTAGGCGTCATTACTATTGCGTCAGTACATGAACTTATCGAACCTGTAAAGGCAATTAACCCATATAACAGTTATTAGAATTATTGTTTGCATTGTTCGTTTTTCAACCACATTTTAAATGATATCACTCTTTCTTGACTCGCAAAAGATCGTACAAGCCACTGACGCGGTCCTTACGTCATAGAGTGACGCCTCGTGTGAGCCGTGCTTTGTAAGGCTAAAACCCGTACCAAGTAACGGGTTTCCGATTTCTTGTTTCAGAGATAGATGTCTAGATCTCTAAATGAGTAACTGGCTTATAAAACTCAGAACCTCTCTGAAAATAGTACGACGTTTAATTTTGAATGTGCAACAGTCATGAATTCAATAAATACAATTCCAGATTATGAGCAAATATTGCCTGTCTTAAAAAAAAAAAAAAAAAAAAAAGTTTATTGCTCTATAGGTAACCAATTTACTACATGATACACGTTTGTAAATGATTCTCAGATAGGTTCTCTCGATATGAAGTTCCAGTACAGAACTTTATAGATAACCTTTAAGTAATGTCAATTTTAAAGCCTAGTTATTGCGCAGTGCTAGTGGACTATGACATGTATATGACGTGGTTTATCATGGGCCATGCCCGGGCAATAGGTGCTGGTACTTCCGATGTCGTAATTACCCTGATTGCGGTTCAAGGACCTCATTCTCGGGGTATTGGTATGGATTGGGAATGACAAGAGGCGGTGGTTGACCGTTGACCGTAGTCGATTGTATGAAAGTGCGCTAATGAACGGTCAACGTGACGTACGCGAACGCTTCATGACCCTGTCACACTGCTAAAACCGACTACCCACCGAAGAAATCGGTGATGTGATTTCTGATTTTGTTCTGTCTATTGTGGTCTGGAATCGGTCTCTGTGTGTGGCTGGGGTATCAAAGTGCATTGTCATCAATCGGATTTTAAAGCCCACAAACACTGAAGGATCCGACTGCTATCCAATGTCAATGAAAGATATGAATGTGAACAGTGATTTTTGTTTTGCTTGTCAGAGATTTTTTCCGAATTATGCCTCCCTCATTTTCTGTACATAATTCCGCCCCTTACCATTAATATTATGGTTTTATTTGGATTTTTTTTTTTTTTTTTTTTTTTTTTGCTATGGAAATGTTTCTTTCAACAGAACGTGAAAGAATCGTCCATCATTCGGTTTTGTCCTCCCACCTGGGTGCTTAAGATTCGCCTTAATTCGCTGTATCGATGGCATGTCAAGTTTGGTGGTCTTATTTTACACCGGTTTTTCATTTGTATGCACTGACCTGTTTCAAACGAATCCAGACCACAAGGGTATCTTAACATTATTAAGATATTTCTTTCGTTTGATGGATTTTTGGTTCATTTATCGCTGACATAAATAAACATGTTTATGATTACTTTTGCGCGGTTAAAGAATTCCGTTCCATATATATGGGAAGGTGCCCCCAGTGTTTCCGTCCTTCGATGTGCGTTTTGTTGCGATTGTCTAATTTGCGTTGATAATATTATTTGAGAAAAGAATTGATCTAAGATTTTTTTATCTGTATTATTGGAAAAAAGGTGTATGATGATGTATGATGCCATCTTAAACTCTGTTTTCCTACATGTAACTGCATGATACAGAAATCGTTTGATTTATTTATGCTCTTGAATTACAAACTTAACTATCATATCATATGTATTTAACCCCCTGTGCCACCATCTGCCATTGTTGTTGCGTTTTGCTATATAGAAAATTGAGAAAATCCTGAATTACGGTTAATGGCGATGAATAAATGATCATTCTTGTAGCCTGTTCAATAAAAGCCTGCCTAGCATATCTCGAATCAAATGTCACGAGGTTCGGATGAATTAAATGAAATGGGAATTTTTCATTATTCATTTATATGGTCTATTGGACTTACTGTTTAATTGAAATTGACATTATTTGTTACAAGGCTCTTTTGGGCGTCAAAATAGGTCATAATACAATAGGCCGAATTCATAAAACTAGCAATTGCTTATCAGCAAAATGTCAAAATCAAGCAAATGCTTAAGTTATGAACGTAATTCATCGACGCGTGCTACAATACACTGTAATGTGGTGAACTAACACAATCATGTGAAATGATATATCATAAGCCGAGGTGTCCGTATATAAGTCAAAACACTGAGTTCTTCAAAATACAAAGGAACAAACCGATTGAGAGTCAGGGAAAGGTATTTTGCCTGTCAAAACACAATTTCTTAGCCCTCTTAATACCTTGGTAACAAACTTATAATGAATATCCACCTTTAATCATTATCAATATTAACACCGCTGTTTCCATTTATATATTTTTGTTTGTTTCATTACCATGAATTTTACACATCTTCATTACAATTTTCAATTTGCTAAAAATCAAATGAAGGCGTGTAGAGTTTATCAGGGTTGCCGTATGCTCAAACACTATCATCAAATAATCCAAAACTCTCCGTAAGAATTGGTACACCACAATCTACTTGTTTGTTTTTTTTTTACTTACAGAGTCAAGTCAAGTCAAGTTCGCTTTATTCAATATTCACATTTCATTTTTGAATACATATTATCAGTTTTGTTTACAAGACTACTGGTATGTATTATTTCTTTGCATGAAATTGCAGAATTATGACCAAAATGAATTACCACAAAACACAAAGGAACAAACCAATCAAAAGAAAAGTATTTTGCCCTTCAAGAATACAATTTCTTTGCTATCTTATAGTCATGACATGTGTCTTTTTAGTATGAAATTCATAAAAATTAAAAAAGTTTATTTACGACGGAGACCAAGAGTAGGCGAGGTCACTGGAGAAAAGATCGCCCAGCCACGAGTTATTGATATACGCTAAGCAGTTTACTGAGGTTTGTATTAGCTTTCTTCATTTTCTTTAAAGGTAACAGATAGTTTTGGGGAGCCCTCAAAAACTTTTCGTGAGAATTCGTTGATTTTACTTAATAAACAGCAGGGTACTAACATAACTAAGATGCTGTGAAGTTTTTTCCTCCTCAAGTGAAATATTTATCGAATGAGAGGTGAAAAGTAATAAAAATCCCTGGCCCAAAAAAGAGGGGATGTAAATTCAAACAACGGCCACACACACACTACTTACATGAGGATTGCTGTGTGTGTGTGTAGAATACGCTACACATATTACGAAGCGCTGGGTTTATTGTGCGGGGAACCTTTGGGTGGATATGGTCTTAGCGTGAGGCAGTGAAAAGCCGTTACCAAGCGTTTCTTATAGATATTTACACTAAAATTTGTTCGTAATCGTGAATGGAATGTTAAATAATCTCGTACATATGTCTTATGATAAAAGGAGAATAGTATGTGACTATTTCAGCTAAGTTTCTTGCCAGTATGATTTTTGCTACCGAGACTGTCTGTGAGCTTTAACGCAAATGCTACTAAAAGGTACTTTGAAACATTTTGTATGATATTTCATATAAATATGGAGTTGATAGATTCAATTTCTATGTTACATTGCATATTTATTATGCTCATTTTGGAAGGTTTATGTCATTTAAATTTTCCCGCAGTGTTTAGCCTGTCCACTGTGTGGACCGAATTGAACATGTGTTTCTTTAATACCTGCCTTTTAATTATGTGAGATGCCTAAGAATAAGTGTATTAGTGGTGACATTGGAAAATAATATGCCTTGATATGTATTTGGCGTTGTTATTTATTTATAAATGCCAGTTTAGGGAAGGACTATTTTTTTTTTTTTTTTTTTTTTTTGTATGACGAAGGTAGCACTGGGTAATGTTTTCATAAGTAGGTCAGGCCATGTTTTGGTTCATGCCCGGCATGGGATGTTCTAACTATCATAGTGATATGATTGAGTTTATGGGACTTAGTCAGGGTTTACGCATGTATCAGAATGAGTTGTTGTACACTTATTGTTATAAAGATACAGTACCTCTAGCACTGATAATTATGACAGATAAATATGTTTCTTTATTTTTATGTATGAAAGAAATAGGACATACACTTTTACTGTATAAGCTAGTGCATAAATTTCATTTATTTGTTTCAGACACACTTTCAAATTTTATTGATTTAATTAACTGGGTCGTGGATAAAAGTGATGAGACCTGCTCAAAGAGGATCAAGATAATTCATTTAGAAGATCGCAGCTGTATGAACAAGTAATACCTTTTAAAGTAGAATTTGTGAAGCAAATTTAAATCACTTTTGATTAATTTGATTGTAAGTGAGTTATACCGTTACAATGTTTCTTCGTTTTTGTTTTTATACAGAAATCATCACACAGTTGTTGAATGTACATCAAGAATAAACGAGAAACAACACAACTCATCTTTATTGCAACAATGTGTCTCTTTTTCACATCACTATCTCACAACACTTATAATACCTCGGTAACAAACTTATAATGAATATCCAACTTTATTCATTATCAATATAAATACCGCTGCTTCCATTTATGTATTTTTGTTCAAATTCTATCATAGACTTTTCAAGCGCTCTATAAGGATTGGTATACCATAATCTTTTTTTTTTTTTTTTTTAATACAGAGTTGATGGTATCTATATTTTCTTTGCGCCATATTGCAGAATGATAACAGATAGATTCTGTCTTTTCTCGGTGATTATTTGCATTGTAAGTTAGTTATACCCTTACATTGTGTCTTCGTTTTTGTTTTTATAGAGAAATCATCACACAGTTGTTGAATATACATCAAGAATAAACGAGAAACGACACAACTTAATCTTCGCCTTCTCATCTTTATTGCAACAACGTGTCTTTTTGTTCACATCACTATCTCACAACACTTATAAAACCTCGGTAACAAACTTATAATGAATATCCAACTTTATTCATGAACAAAAATGTATTTTTGTTCAAATTCTATCATCGACTTTTAAACCGCTCTATAAGGATTGGTATACCATAATTATTTTTTTTTTTTTTTTTTTTTTTTTTGGGGGGGGGGTTTAAATACAGAGTTGATGGTATCTATATTTTCTTTGCGCCATATTGCAGAATGATAACAGATAGATTCTGTCTTTTCTCAGTGATCATTTGCATGTGTTTGATGGTTTACTGATTTATTTTACCTGACTGCTGAGAAAGCATGTGTATGCTTGTAAGGGACCGATGGCTTTCAGTTCTCTGCGAGGGACTTGGTAATGAGTATCAATTCCTTACCAAAGGGCACTAGCGCATCCACTTGGCTTCGAACCTGGATCCTCTAGTTACGAGACCACTGCTCTTCCACTGAACCAACGCGCCTCCATGTAAGTTTAATCGAATCGTACAGTCACAAATAAGATTCACTAAAATAGATTAATCATTTTACAAGATTCACCAAAGTATAAATATTTCATATTTTTCTAGCATTGATGCACTTAGATGACGAGTAAATATGACATCCCATGGTCACAATTTGCAGCTAGTTTACCTGTAACAATTCAATTCAGCTCTATTCAATTCCATGTATAAAACCATTAATATCAACATGCAAGAAATATGTATCATAATAATTGAATACTAAGACATAATTATTATATTTTGCATGCTATCATTAAAATATTAAAAGATTGACAATAAAAATAGGAATTTGGTTGATGTATAAAAACCCTAGTCATGCTAGTGGGTTTGTCTTGACAGCCACCATGACAGTAAAGAAATTCACATAAACAGTAAAATTACGATTAATGGAATCATACAAAATGATTTATGATGAAACAATAAAAACAAAAGTAAAATCCTTCAATTTCAGTAAAAGAAAAAAAATCCCACCTCGGTAGAATTTCATTCATTCAAGAATTTTGATCAAGAAAGGTTTCTTAGTGATTTAAAAACCATGCCTTGGCATGTTTTCAAAGAAATGTTGATCTTGCTTGGAAACCTGGGAACATCTATTTTTCAAAGTTGTGAAAAAGCGTATTCCGTTATGCCACGAGCGAATTCGTAAAAATGCTTGCCCATGAATAACGGACGATATTGTTCATTTAATGAAACAACGTGACCATGTTCACAGAACTGCTATACTTACTTACAAAAGACGATGAGTTATGGAATGGTTACAAAACCCTTAAGCATAAAGTTACACATCTTATTAGAAAAAGGAAGAAAGAATACCATTGTAACTTTAATAAAGAAAATCATGGAAATTCTCGGAATATATGGAAGTGTCTGAAACGTGTAATTCCCAAATCCAACAAGATTTCGCCGCATAGTTTGGAAATTGATGGTGCTCGTATATCAGACATGTCAGATCAACCTAAAATAGCTAATGCTTTCCATAACTTTTTTATTACATGTGCTTCCAATATAACAAAAAATCTGAAAATTTCTAGAACTGAATCTCATATCGGTAACTATATTCAGATTAATCCTATCGCACAATTCGATTTGGACTATGTGTCTGAGGATTTCGTCATTAATGAAATTGATTACATGTGTAAAGATCAAGCTCCTGGCCATGACCACATTTCTTTTCGTCTTCTTAAAATAACCAAACATGTGATAGCAGAATCGTTAACCGATATCATAAATACATCTTTGACCACGGGATGTGTACCCAATTGGGTTGGAAAGAAGCTATAGTAATTCCAATTTTCAAAGCTCGTGATATATCCGATCCAAGCAATTACCACCCAATTCTATTTTGTCTGTTGTTAGCAAATGATAGAGAGGTCTGTACATCTCCAACTTTCTGAGCTCATTGACGATAATAATATATTGAACTCCAGTCAGTCTGGTTTTCGAGCAAAGCATTCTACTTCAGCAGCACTCACGAAATTTGTTAATAATTTGTCATGGAACATTGAAAACAGACAGACATCTGGAGTCGCTTTCATAGACCTTCGTAAAGCATTTGACTCCGTTGATAACAATCTTTTATTAGAAAAATTATCTGCTATTGGATGTTCACATGAATGTGTAAAATGGTTCAGATCTTATTTAACAGGTCTTGAACAGTCTGTTCATTTTAATGGTGGTAACTCTAATCCATTAACTGTATTGATGGGCGTACCACAGGGATCTATATTGGGTCCGTTGTTATTTTCCATCTATGTAAATACTTTACCAAATTGTATATCTGATGGTTATGTTGATATGTATGTGGACGATACCACATTAACTGTAAGTGGAAGTAGCATAGCTGAGGTTGAACAAAAACTTTCATTCGCATTGGAAGAATTAATGGTATGGATTAATCAAAGCCGCCTAGTACTAAACACCGAAAAAAAAACATGCGTAATGGTCATAGCTTCTCGTGCTAATTTAAACAAAATAACATCCTTCAATGATAAATGGAAAGGTATTGAAAAGAGTTAACGTCACCAAATGTCTTGATACATTAATTGATGAAGAATTGAATTGGTCCTAACACGTTGACAAAGTAACGCAAAGAAATGTCAGTGTAATAAAACGAGCGAAGGATTATTTACCATTAACATGATTAAACTCTTTAAAGTGATTGATTAACTTTGTGAAAAAATTGTAAAATCAGCTCAAATGCCAGTGAATTGTGTGCAGTCCTCTAACTACATATATAATTAAGGATATGTGAAAGTATGAGAGAAAATGGAACCCGTTTACTATCCTAAAAAAGAGAAAATCGCGATCAATCGCTAGCGCAAGTCGCTCGGCTTCTTCGCTGCGCTGCAGTCACAAAAACCAAGCACCAGCGCTTGGCGATTTCAGAGCGGGTTTCCAGCCCGTACGGTATTCTGTGATAGAGCGAGGTATACCGACCGTAAGAGTTCTTTAGGGTTCGGTGGTACTCTATCCCGACATCAATGTTCAATCTTAAATATCTTGATATATAAACGACCGATCAGCTTATAAAACTCAGGCGATTCCTAACTGAGCTAAAGGTTTGAAATTATGATTACAGCATTAGCTGGAACAGTGATTTTTTTTTTCAATCGTGGGCAAAGTTAATCAATGCCTTTAAAGATGCTCTATAATGCACTCGTGTTGCCTTACTTTGATTATTGTTCCTCTGTTTGGTCAAATCGATATCAGGAACAAACGGATAAACTTTAAAAATTTCAAAACGAGTTGCTAGAATAATTTCAAACAAAAGTTATGAGACTCCATCAAGTGAATTAATTAGCAATTGAAATTGATGCCAACTGAGAAACGATTTGAATTTCAGCGTGTTACTATGATGTTCAATGGAACACATAATTTGGGAGCATCCTATTAACAAGAAAGTTTAGTTAAAGTAAGTGACATTTATCAGTATCATACGAGGCAGGCAGATGGAGGTTTACTTTCTGTGCCAAATTATAAAACAGAATGCTTTAAACATATCCCCTCATATCTTCAGTTATAGCATGGAATCAGTTGGACAGATCACCAAATAATGGCAAGCTCTGTGAACACATTTAAATATTATGTTCAAAAGATCTTGCAATATCTGTTCCCAGTAAGAAAGAATGGTAAGAGGCATTTTATTTAGTTTCTTAGCTGAAGTTCAACTCTCATTCCTTATCGCATGTCAACGCATTCTCTTGAAAAATCAAACGATTGGTTTGATTCGTTCATAGAATAACATGGTAAAATGCGGTATTCATATTCATTCTTATTGCTAGGAAAAATTCACTTGATGCTTTTTTATTTTGTCTTCATCAGAAAATGTCACTTTTGGTTGTCCTGATTTGCAAATATGTTTAATGGTTTGGTTCTTAGCCCCCAAATGAAGGATGACATAATGCTTTTCAAATTTAATGATTTATTTTATATCATTCATTATCAGCAATAAATATATTTGTATTTTTACTGTTTTTTTAAGAGACACTGTACATTCGATTGCTACACTACATTACATGCAATCATTGTATAATCCTTAATACTATCCTATGATATGTTTTGTAAATATGTATGTAACAATTTTGGTATCCCAAGGGTGTTACTATACTGAGCTAAAGTAGTCTTTATACTTTGTGTATGTACTTTCAAAACTATATTTAATACCATTTCATAATACATGGTTATTTTGCAACGGATTGTAGAAAATAATAATTACTATCTATACATGTGATGATTTATTAAGATACTAAAATGTGCAACGACATTTTCGTTAAAAAAAAAAATTATTACGAGGATACCAACTACTTTGTATATATATATATATATATATATATATTTATATATATATATATATATATATATATTTATATATATATATATATATATATAAAGAAATGTCACTATGAGACAGTCTTAGGTTTTATTGTCATCCTTTATTTGTTAAGCTTTCGATCAATGATCTTCATCAGGACTGTATAAAAACACAAAATGATGGCTGACAAAATCAATATAATCCATATAATATTATTATAATTACATTGATTAGTACTTAACAATTATTGTAAGAAATTGAAATGTATATTCCGATGTAAATGTCAGCCATCATTTTGTGTTTTTATATAGTCCTGATGAAGATCAGTGATCGAAAGCTTGACAAATAAAGGAAGACAATAGAAGCTACGACCGTCTCATAGTGACATTTCTTTCAATATACCTTCCACTAAAACAACTATGAGTGACCACCAGCGTTGCGTTCGAGGAACATTTCTTACAATATATATATATATATATATATATATATATATATTTATATAATGTATATTATATGTTCTCATTTGTTTTTTTGTTATGAGTTTATTTTCATGATTTTGTTGACTATTATTGTTACTTATTATTGCTATCAGGGCCTCATGGAAGACCACCACCATTGGTGATAATGAGTCACCCTGTCTGAATATCAGAAATGAATAAATAAATAAATAAATAAATTGTGCAATAATCGCAGGACACGTATGCGAACTCCAGGCGAATTTGGCTCACAGGCAAATTTTGCAATGTTTCCTAAGTACCAATTCAGTGTGAAAATCAATTCGCATGTCTTTTCGCAATTCTGTGTGTCCAACTATTCTCGAGCTGTCGCAGCCCATACAGAACAAAATATATATTTTTGGTGATTGGTACCTATAAATGAAAAACCTACAATTACCTAATTCCAAAATGAAGTGGAATGACGTACTAATGCGGTATATTCCATCGCAAAATGACGCCTTTAGACTGGAATTGGATGTTGGTGGTTATTTTCTCAATTAATTTCCTTTCTCCGCAAGTCATTCCTGAGTAATGGCATGAGACTCCCCGACATAACGTCAGCCATCACAATGTTCTCGTAATTGATGATCACCAGAGAAGCACCTTCACGCCTGACCTGTTTCGAGCAATGTGAATACTAATTGTACAAATAGATTGTACAGAGAGATCAAGTGTTTTATTGTTGTTTTTTGTTTTTAAATCATGTTTACTTGTTTCGGGTCCATGAATACGCTCACCTTTTAAAAATTCTTCTTTTGACGTCATGAAATGTAATATTTCGTGGTGGACACAGAGTGGAGAGTCTACCTATACCCTTTCTGAACAACTTCGTTTCAGTCGTTCCCTGTCTCCGTCTTAATCTTTCTGCTGTATCTCTTCCCCTCTCTCTTCATCTTTCTCTCCCGGACTCTCGCTGCCTTTCTCTATGATTACTTTTGTCTCGTTTGATAGATATAATTTATGACATCTGCAACCATTAGGATTAATTTCCCCCTCTCATTTTCCTTTATTGCCACCCTATCTTTCTCTCTCTCTCTCTCCCTCGCTTTCTCTCCCTACCACCCCCTGTCTCTGTCTGTGTCTCTGTGTCTCTGTGTCTATCTGTCTGTCTGTCCCTTTTCATATTAAAACCCGGAGGAATATGCGTTACGTTTAATCATCCTCAATCTTTCGTTAATCTATTCTTCTCTCGTGATGTCTCTCGATATGTGAGCCTTCAATCATAATACCCTTCCCCACAATTTGCAGCTTTCTTCTTCATCTTCTTCTCCTTTAGTTGCAGACTTGCAATACAGTCCACTATCAGGCGTCTGATCGTACTGTTCAGGCGCACTCAAGATGCATGATAAAAGGTACATGACTTAAACTGTATTCTTAGGTCTTGCGTCTGGAAATTTGTAACATTCAAAATCCATAAGTTTAAGCGTAGCGTTTTATTACCCTTAATCTTTCTTTAATCCCTTCGTCTGTCGCTTTAAGCTTAAAAACTTTATGAAGCTTCAATCATTATGAAATACGCTAAATTGTCTGTCTATAGATATCATTAATATTAAGAGTACCCTCGTCCATGCAATCTCCTGCGGACGCCCATCCTCTCATCTAATTCATTTAATGGGGACGATGGCTTGTTAAGGTGATATCAACATGCAACAAGCCGAGATTAAATGATGAATCGATCATCAATTTGACTCGCCATCACGCATCACTGCTTTCAAGTCATCTCATCCGGTGGCTTGTCTTGGGATTTGGACCGAGCAGGTAATAGGGCAGGCCTGATGAGGGGGCGCACGAGAGGGAGAATGGAAGAATGGGATTGAGAAGGTGGGAGAGGGGTAACAATATAGGGAAGGGTAGAGAGAGAGGGGGGGGAGAGAGAGAGCAGGGGATGGGGTGACTGATAGAAATAAAAAGAGTGAGTGTGTGTGTGTAGAGAGAGAGAGAGAAGGCATAGAGAGGGGAAAGAAAGAGAGAGAAAGGATCGAGGAGAAAACGGAGTAGAGAGAGGGAGAGAGAGGGAGAGAGAGAGAGAAGGTAGAGAGATCGGAAAGAACGAGAGAGAGAGGGGGGGGGTAGACAGAGTGGTATCAGCATCATGAGCATGAGTGGAGAAGAAAAGAAATACATTAAACAGAATCATATATTCTTACTTCATGTAGATGTACATGGATGTGAATAATGATATATTTTGATCGCAGAGGAAACAAGTGGAGCGGGGGATGTGTTTATTCTGAAAATGGATAATTCATACAAAATAATGAAGAGGTAGTGGTAGAGGAAGGTGGGCAAAGACCTGAGAAAGCGCACCCAAAACGAACATCTTATATCGGATATCAGCCCCGCAGAGGCGACGAAATGTGATTGACTTAGCCGAAGGAGAATCATTTCCCCAAAGGTTAATGATTATTAGACGAGATTGCAAATTCTCAACGACGATGATACACCACCTATAGCAACACAGTTTGATACGCCTTTTCATGATAACAGCTTGTAGTATTATGTTGAACACAAAGGCGCGGGATATAAAATGTGAGCGATGAACATCATTAAAGATATAATGGAAAGTGGCGCTTATTATAGGAATAAAACTTGAAAGTGACGAAATGTAGCCATAGTGTTTAGTTCAATTACGTTCTTATAATGTATAATTGGTATGCGTCAGATCTAGGGCGGGGGACATAACTTGTCAGTACCGCCCCCCCCCCCCCCCCATCATCCCTAACTTTGGACATCCTATACGAGACCCACAGCCTAGAGACCGACAATTCCAAAAAGTCTAAGTGACCGTCATCCCATGAGAATGACATCTCATAAGCCCGACAGCCCATGAGACCGACAAAACGAAGAAATTCATAAGAAAAGATTTTAAAAGGGAAGGTGAAAAGAGAAAAAACAACAGATGAATACAAAAGAAGATGATAGAAGGAGAAAAAACAAACATATATACATGTACATGAGATGGAAAAAAGGATGGAAGAAGAATAAAGTAAAGAAGAAACTATAGGAAGAATGGAGCTTAGAAAGAGATAAACAAAGGAATTCACCTCCCATTCGCTTCGTCCATACAAGAGGTGTTGTGGACACTGCTTGAGATCCATTCACTCGCTGCTGGATGATTTGATTTGAATTAGTTTTTATGACGTCCTAACTAAACCTTCCTATTGATGCATCGATCTTGTAACGCAGCGTGATATCACAGATCATTCTGTTGATGTCGGCTGGATATTACCCTGAGACATTCATGCATCAACCGCTACAAACTCCCACCCCTCCCCCCCCCCCCCTCTCTCTCTCTCTCTCTCTCTCTCTTTCTCTCTGTCTCTCCCCCCCCCCCTCTCTCTCTCTCTCTCCTTCCTTACTCCTCTTCCTCCTCTACTCCCTTCCTCCTCACCTCCAATTCCCTCCCATTCATATCTTTGTTTTTCTGTCAATCTCATCTCTCTTTTCCCCTCCCTCCCCCCTCTCTCTCTCTCTCTCTTCATTTATACTTGCTAAGAATGTTTACATATTTATAAACCCCGCTGTCTCTCCTTCAAATTGTTCATGCATAAAGGTTGGCGATTTCACTATCTTTTTTTGAGTGTGGTATTTAAAAAAAAATAAAATTGATCAAACAAAATGTCAAAAAATGTTGCCTAACTTGTCTCATTTTCCACTCCCTCCTCCTGACTTTACTCCCGAACATATCTCTTCTTCTCTCTCTCTCTCTCTTTCTCTTTCTATATCTTTTTCTTTCTCTCTCTCTCTCTCTCTCTCTCTCTCTCTCTCTCTCTATCTTTCTGTCTCTCTATTTCTCTCTCTCCATTTCTCTCTCTCTCTCTCTCTCTCTCTCTCTCTCAGCCCCTCTATCTGGTCCATCCTATCCACCTAAAGGTCATTGATCGTCCAGTGTGGTCAGCATCATCGATATTGTTTGGGCCATAATTATCGACACAAAGCCTTGACCAATCGATGTACCATGCGGTCACTCTCTGGAATTGCTTAATGAGAGAGATTGCACCAAAAGGGCCTCGGATTCCGAACGTGTCCGGGTATAAATAGATTTATCAAGCGAAAAGATGTTTGGAATCCCAATGGTTGAATGCACTTTGTCCGTCTCGTCTCGTTTGGTTTGACGTCTCAGTCAATACCGAGTTTTGATTTGTCCTTTGACGATGATCACGTGGTACTTAGCCTACAGCACGCCAATATCTCCAGTAGATATGAACTTGCTTATACGTGTTATATATACCGTCTGGTTGTAATCCGAGGGGTGTGCGCGATGGGCGTGCGTGAGTGTGTGTTCATGTGCGTGAGTGTGTGTTCATGTGCTTGAATTGTATTCTATCAATATAATACCAAAATCTTAGTTCAGCCCTTCAGTCTACTGCTGTTTTCAAAATTTATTGAAGGAACTTTTTAAAGGTATAAATAAACCTTTTTAAAAACATTTCGAGAAATCAGTTTAAAAGGTTATTGAAAGCAACACTGTCAGTGCGGTGACAATAGTATGTATATGGAAAATGAAATTGCTACTTTCGTTATAATAATATATTTGATTTTTAGAGTTATCCGTATTTGGTAACGCTTTGGTACGGATAATCTTAAAGCTATGATGACTATTCAATTTATAGAAAGCAATATAAATGACGAGTGGCATATTTATATCAAAAAATGTGTTTTGAGGATAAATATTGATGGTCATTTTAGTCTACATGTGTAGCAAAACATGCGTTGAAGAGCAACATTCCCCTATAATGCAGAACTATTTTCATCTTGTTTGAAACTTTCCAATTAAGGCCTTTCGAGGTAATTTCATGCTCAATCCAACCACTGGGGGATTTAGCTGGCACGACCGATCCGTGCCACCCCTTTTGAAACCCAGATGGCACAACATAATATTAAACAAACCGCAAAATGTGCTTTCATTTCATTCTTTACAAAGAATAGCTCCTTTTAATCTTTCTTCATTTTCATTAAGGTTGATTTTTTTTTTCATGTTTGAGAACTGCAAAGGCTTGGTAATTTGTTACCCTCCTCCCCTACTGGAATTACTTTATAATTAAGTTATAGGTAAACACGACTGAAAGTCTCGCTTTTTCATCATCAATTGATTTTCGCCTGATGTAAACATAGAGTTGATCATGATTCCCCGCAACATTTCATTCCCTCTTTGCAGTGGCGGATCCAGGGGGGGGGGGCAATCCCGGCCCGTGCCCCCCCCCCTTTTGAGGGAAAACAATGCAATGTGCCCCCCCCCCCCTATTTGCGATTGTGTCCCCCCTTTTCGACCAGAAAACCTTTTTTTTTTTTTTTTTTTTTTTTTTTTTTTTTTTTTTTTTTTTTTTTTTTTTTTTTTTTGCTTGTCAGAGAATTATTGAGGGGAACTGGACCCCATAACCCCCCCCCCCCCCCACTGAGCGACTTTTGGAGGCCTGGCGAGAGACCAAAAAAATATGGGTCTCCCTCCAAGCAGTTTCCCAAAGTTGACAATCCTGCATTTGTGTGCCCCCCCTTATACGAAATCCTGGATCCGCCCCTGCCTCTTTGTATGCCTTTATAATATATTTAGCCAACCTTAGAAACCACTTTGAATACATTTTCGCTTCTCGAGCACAAATCCCATCATCTTTTCATCCCATATAAAGTTTACTCTCTATTTCCTACTTTAATTACTAACCTTGTCCTTCTTCTAATTTCTATTCTCCCATTTTTAAATGTTTCATTCATTCTTCCTCTTTCTCCCTATATTTTTCCCTCACTCTCTATACCTCTCCCCCTCTCTCCCTCTTTCTCTCTCTCTCTTCCTCTCTATCTATATCTTGTCTCTGTTTGGGGATTACATTGTATCTTTATTCATTTATCTTTTCCTTTTCATCTTTCTCTCCTCTATACCACTCTCTCTCTCTCCTTGTCTTTATCTCCCACTCTCTCCCACCTCGTCTTTGATGAAATTTCAAAGTTCAATATCATGAAGTAAGTTTTCCCTATTCTCTCTCACCCCCCCCCCCCTCTCTCTCTCTCTCTCTCTCTTTCTCTCTCTCTCTCTTTTTCACACCCCCTCTCTCTCTCTTTCACCCCCCCTCTCTCTCTCTCTCTCTCTCTCTCTCTCTCTCTCTCTCTCTCTCTCATTCTTTCTCCATCTCTTTATCTTTCTCCTTCGCATCAACGCGCCCATGTACGATGTCGGTCGGATCTTTCAGATCTTTGCCCGCCGTGTGCTTGACCGACCAGGCAATAGTAATGCGACTGAAAGGCAAACATAGCGTGTCATTACATGATATTGAATTTATCACCATCCCTCTCCTTTCTCGTAATCGAAAAAACAAAATTGAAGATAAAAGCCTGGTGGATATCACCAACCGTGTTGTCTGCATGCTCAGAGGCGGCTCCAGGGGTCACAGAGGGCCCCGACTTCAATTTACCAGAACTAAACACATGCTTGCCCCCTCCAACCGAAACGTATGCCTCTGCCAAATTTGAGAACTTACCTTGTTCTTTCTGATTGGAGACGTTAGTTTTGCTTATCAGAGACCTTATTGTGGTGATCAGAGGCCAAATTATTTGTTTCGTGTGACTTTTCTTTTTGTCTTTATTTCGTTTTCTTTTGTTTCCTTTTTTAAAACTTTTTGTATGCACAGATTGTTAGACCTATTTTATGGTTCTGAAAAATATAATTACCTACTTTTTCCTCCATTCCTTGTTCCGATTGTCGGGGATTTCGCGCACATAATGGTAAACCCCTATATACCTCTGATCAAGGAATCCTGGATCTACACCCCCCCCCCCCTCCCCCCCCCCTCTCTTTCTTTCTCTCTCTCATCCCCCCCCCCCCCTCTCTCTCTCTCTCTTTTACTCGGGTATGCATCGATGATTACATTCCCTTCTTTTAAGACGAGTGAGGACCTGTACGTTTTTCAAGGTTCATCAAATTTCTCATTTCATTTTATGATTTTTTTTTCTTGTCTCCTCCGAGTTAATGATATGTTTCCTAGCTTATGGCTGAATTATTTCTCTTGACCTGCCTTTTGAAACAAACTTATTTTGATGTTGTTAAGATGCTCATATTTCCTTCTCTCTTCATCTATCTATCAATGTCCATCCCTAAATACATTGCTACATAAGTGAGGCAGGAAAATACGTTGACTTTTTAGTCAGTGTGGGGGAATTTCATCCGGAAAGATCAGACGATTGGACTTTCAGTCATTTTCATTTCCCTTGCCTATCAGATCTCCACATTATATTTAGAAACTTCAATGGGATCCAGGTAAAATACTTAGGAATATTACATCTCAATCGGTAAATGTTTAATCTTAATGACCAGGTTCTGAATTAAATGAATATTTTAAGATAGTTAGGATCGTTCAAAAGAGCATAAGATATTCTGTTAATACAGAGCCAGAAATAAGTAATTGTTGAATAGAATGTTTATATGAACATGCATCCAACCTAGATTTGCAATTATGTAAATACTGTGATTATTTTAGATTCCAGATGGAGTGATATCCAAAGAAACGACTTTTATCCCTGCATCTGTTTAACGGTAAATCATCCATGAACATCGAATCAATTTATTGCATGGTTCACTTCAACCAAGCTATCGTCCTGATGTAATTGCTGCGCTCCCTCGTCACAGATCGATGAGTAAATTGTGTCAAACAAGCTCATTCAATCTCAGGGGTCAATTTCCTAATAAAAACCTACCAATTTTTTTTTTCCATTGGGGAGTTACGAAGGCTTTCTTGTTACTAATTAAACATAAATTGCCCAATGTTAAACGTGACTAAGCTCTGACTTATACCAACGTAGGGCCGGTACAGTGCAATGTTTAAAATTGCACTATGGAAACTTGTTTAATCCCTCTTAATTGAGATATAATATCATTCTCGAAAAGTATTGTACTTTGGGAAATGCGTCGGAATATCCACATACTAAGGTTAATTTTGAGCTGCGTGTACTGCATGCATCAGCAACTTGAGTGCAAATCGGTCGATGTGGACTGGTCCTAGTTCGATTCCCTACGGCACTACGGTGTCCGTTCGCTCTAGGCATTTAATGTACATTTGTCAGTCTTTACACACGGGTAGAAAATGGTTACTTCTTAGGGAGAGTTGGAATGAATAAATGACTGAATTATTTTGAATGAATACTTTACTCCTGATAACATAGAGATCATGGAGCTAAAGTTATGGTATTAAAAATAATGATGGCCATAATATACACTATATTTAACACACATAATTTGCGTGATAAAAAAGGCAAACGGAAATCTCACACATATGGACCGCGAAATATGATTAAAATTACACCCAATTTTTGGTTGACATCAGTTTGGAGAAGCCTACATAGCCGCTATGTCTTCATGGTCTTTGTCTATTGCCATTTAAACATTATTCATTACATCTGCATTGAAGCTTTCGGTAACAGGTGTCTTTTAGTATCCGATCATTGATTTCAAATATCCTTGCCTGAATTCCTTTAATGCCTTCAAATCATCGTATACATTTCAGGAAATTCCGAATTCTAAGCAACAGTACTTCATAGATAGTCTTGGATTACGACCAACAGAAGCGCGGTTAATCTTACCAAATGCACCCATAAATAGGATTTGTATTTCATAGTACCAAGATCTAATCAATAGTACCCACAATGCGTGATTTCTTGACGATAAGCTAAAAATATTTCTCGGGGGGGGGGGGATTATACGACCACACATTGGCGAAGCTACAGGGGCGCGTGCCCCTTCCCCCCCCCCCCCCCTCACTGAATGGCGAAAAGAAACAAAGCTAAATAGAAAGAATGGGAGAGAGAGAGAGAGAGATGCAGATTGGGAAATAAACATTATGACGAAAAATCTCACCCTCGATGGTATTTCATCCATAAAACCACCGCCGCCGCCGCCCCCCCCCCCCCCCTTCAATCACTTGACACACCATTTTAGGATTTACCTTGCTGCATAACTCTTCAAATACCGTTTTTCATGCCATTATAGCCTAAAATCTCTGTCAACTTAATTTGTTCATCACATTATTCTGAAATAAAAATCTTTTGAAAGGGTGATTCCAGACTGAACTAGAAACTGCTTTCAAGGGAAGAAAAGGCAGAGAAATAGATTTAGATTAGTGTAAATCTGACTAAAAATGACAATGACAGTAATATACTAACAAAACTGATCAGGTATTCAAATCCTGAAGAATCTGATTCTACGATAGATTAATCATTAATAACAGCTTGGATATGTGACTATGAACAGTGGCGTAGCTTGAGTCCAACAACGGAGGGGGCACTTGCATCGTTAGGTGGCCACGAATCTCTTTCGGTGAATGCAATGCGCATCATTAAAGTGTACCAATCACCTAAAAAGATAATTTGTGTACCGCTAGAATCTATAAAATCAAACTCAAACCACTTTACCTGGCCTTTTATGGATTAACGGTTAAGGAGTATGAAGAAAAATGAAGGAAAACATAAAACCCCCTCGCGTGAAACCCAACTCCGAGTTCGGTTCCTCGCGGGCCATTATTCTATGCGAGCGCGTATGGGTGCGTCGACTAGTCTCCCCACAAGTCGCTGTTTTGTTTATTGGGAGTGTATTTCAACTTGCAATATCTCTTTATAGAATCAACATGTGAAGCTCATATTTCGAATATAGTATGGCGACATGGAACCTCTAACATCATGAACGTACAGAGTAAAATATGTTTTGGTGACTGGTAAACTTTAAGACCAGCAAGTGGGGGTGTGGGGGGAATCCCATCATCTTCCCTTCTCGTCCTTCCCCTTCCCATCTCCCTTTCCTTTTCCTATCTTTTCGCTTATTCTTCTTATATTTTTCCCTTTTTCGCCATTCGATTTTGAGTGCCCCCCCCCCCCATTTATCTGTGCCACTGATTACGATGTCTACTCTCCATTTGTGTCATGCACAAAATGATCTTAGAAATTAAATTTTATTGAAAACATGTATAAACAGCGAATGCATGTCCAAAAGCTTATCCACATGCAGTGTGAGGTAATAAAAAAGAAATCCACATTCAAGCCTCAATATCTTTCCAACAAAAAAAAAAGTGAAATCGCTGAAATGTATTATAATGGTATTAAAGCTGCTGCTGCTCTCCAAAATGCGATAACTGATGACTGAGCACTGACCATTTTCTTAAAATCATGTCAAAATCTTGTTTTCCTAAGTTTGGGGCTGAATGGTGTTCAGGAGTTACTTTCATTATTTGTGAGTGCATTCAACCGGAATGAAGACTATTCAATCAACCTTGAGTTGACCATCCATTTCATTCAACACTTGGGCAGAGGCAAATTTGACATGAATCAGGAAAAATGTTACCGTTTAGCTTTAGGTCCATGATTTCATTAATCAGGGTGTCAAATTAAATTAAACACGATTGGCTCCAATGTAAGTATATTTGATTAATTGTATATGTACTGATTGCAACGATATTTAGGGTTGAATCTGGGTTTCCTTTTTATTGACTCACACTGGATATTAATCACTTATATTATATTTATATTATATTTTCAAAGTTGGAAGAGTCTGACATTCAGCATGTTCCAATGGCATTTTTAGTTTTTGTTTTCTCTTTCACCACTTCTTGTACAATGATGGATTTTGGCTTATGTATTTTTTTTTGTGTGTGTGTGTTAATGATTGTGAGTTTTCTAAATTCAAATTAAGCGTAATGAGTTTGGATCTCATAGAGAGGATCATAGGAAAGATGATGTGTGCTGACTCAATAATCACTACACCCAAATAATTGGATTATTTCTCGATTTCGTCAGAACAATATGATATCAATATATATACAAATATTTGAATATGCGTATATAATCGGGTAATATTCATATGGAAATATTTACTATTGTATATGGTATTTGTATAATCAAACTAAAAGAACAAAAAGTGTATAAAGTCAGTAATACCTAGTTTCCAATAATTACCCGTGTGGCGCCACTGGTAGTAGTATGCCCCTATCTGTCATTACTATATACCGCTTCATCGACATTCGTTTTGGCAAGTTTCCGGTATGCGTGCGCACCTTCCATTATATGTTTTGTCGTATGAGCGTTGCGCTAATCCACAGGCTAAATCACGCACACGAGTAGCTGATTTTCAATCTTCATTGAGAGGACTGTTATTACTCATTAAGCTTCCCAACAACCCCTATCCTCCATTTCTAGCTCCGACCAGCCCCCGAGAGCGGAATTGCCCGGACCATAACGCAGGGTTTTAAAACTACCGTGGTATGACTTGAAACTCCACGCATTGTTTGCCATTTGGATGAGGGGAGCTCGCTTGGCGTGCGATCAAAACTGTTGCACGGGGTATTCCTCCAATCGAAAAAATAGGAGTCAGAAGAGGAGAGAATAGGAGAGACAAGACTTAAATTAAGGATTTGGTTGGAAGCTTATGGTGTATCTGTTTAAAATTCTTACATTTTTTCCTCTCCTGGGAGTCGGCTTTTGATACTGTGTAAAGAAGGATTTGGATTTAGAGGTGAGTACTGCAGTAATGTCTCTCATATGATTATAAATCGTATGATTTGGATGAATTTATCATCATGGTTAAATGAAGGAAAGGAGAAGCGTCTTTATTTCTGTAGTTTCTCATTCCTAAGCCAGTATAACTTTCTACCTAAGTCTGTGCAAGATTTCTGGATTCTTTTAGTGGATGATGTTTTATTTTATTTTCTTCGAATACTGGTGCATGGAGAGAAATTTCACATCTTCTGGTTTGTTCTTTTTATTTTATCTAAACAAGGTATAAAAACCGTTTGTAAGGTATTAACCCACACCCCCGAATAGACACACACGCACACACGCACACGCACAGAGTACTTATGAAATCAAATGCGTTTGGATGGCGGCCCTCAGAAGCAGCCAAATGAACAGAAATGTGACGATAGTTATATTCAAAGTATTTTCACACAAGAACTAAACTCCACTTTATATTCCTGCATTATTACAATTAGAACTGAATAAGTGAATAAATGAATGAATAAATGAATAACTTTTTTTTTGATAGCTAACTAACTTGTAAAAATAGTCTTCAGTGTAAAAGTAGAGAAAACAATTCCATTCTGCGAAATTGTTACATTATATCAAGATCTAGAAAACGGTTTATGAGTAGAAATTATATTTCTGTAATTCGTATACAGTTGGCGAGTAGACATGTACATTTTTCAAATAGTGTGCAAAAAGAATAAAATAATCTCTTTCAGGTTGACTAGATATCTGTAACAAGAAGGTATGGGTTGCAATCTTTGTGGCACATATGTCATTTAACTTGCATCGTGGTTTTGGGGGGGGGTTTTAACGAGAATATTTCGTTTGAAATTTATTGGTTGTCTTCATTAAGGAAAAACGTCCAGGTGTTTCCCGTGGATGATATTATTTCATACATTACAATAAGTGTGGAATGTGTGCATAGACAGAAATGAATTGATATAGGTTAGATAATAGGACGCTTCTAATTTTTCAAGTAAATATTACAGTCGGTTGAGAGTGAAACTTTTATTCATCTTATGTTCTCCATACAATATGATACTACCCCGTAGCTATTTACAAAGTACATATTGCCTTATTGGAAAAGATTTCTTCATTTGCAGCAGTACCAAGTGACGTATCTTTTTAAACATACATGACTGGTTAGTTCTGTCAGCTTAATATGTCAAATTGCCAAATTATCACACGTTGAATGAATTTTTGTAATAGTGTTTATTACAGTATATTAAATAGGGAAAAAAGACGATTACTGTATTTTTACAAAAGGATTAATTTTATATTTAAGCAGAACATTTAAACATCCCAGCAGAGGAGGTAAAACGAATGATTCTTTGAATATCTTGTAGCTTTAGCAAGTCCGTACTGCTTACTTTTGTGTAAATTTGAATTGTGTGCTATAATTTGATTCTTCCTCAAAGTCATAGAAAGTTGTACAGTCTTTATCCAAATCACTTTACAACATCATATCACACCGTAGTATTGTCGAAACTAACAAATCCAGTGCTGAAGCACGTCACTTTGATTAGAAAAAGCTACAATAAAACATTTCTCGACGACCAGATTTCGAATTAAACAAGTCATCCTGCTTTAGAAATTGGGACATTCGAACTAATTAACTTTACGGAATTGTTAAGAAATTGTTAGGAGTCATCATTATTTATTACCCTCACGAAAATATTCGATTTTCCACTAAATAAATCTACATTGAAATAAGTACCAGCCTGTAATACATGTTTAAAGTCTTTAATCAGACCCAAAAGGCGTAATGATGCTGCGGTTACTTTGGTATTCGGTGCTAAAGCAAACAATCGTTATTACTCCTGTTCCAGAGGGACTTCGCTATAATTGATAAAGCTTGAGCAGAATTTAAATATTTTGGTAAATGTTGAAATGTCTCGACAGTACGTGTATGGCCTCCGTGTATTTGTCAGAACCTGCATGCATTACAAAAGGAACCAAAGGAGATTTAAAGCTCGTATGGCAGTCCTGTCCAAATTTGGTTTTCCATAATTTCTTTTTCATAAATATTGCTAGGATTTCGGAAAT
Source organism: Heliocidaris tuberculata (assembly GCA_025618425.1). NCBI lineage: Eukaryota > Metazoa > Echinodermata > Echinoidea > Camarodonta > Echinometridae > Heliocidaris > Heliocidaris tuberculata. The sequence goes on from CM046851.1 coordinate 12,219,412, forward strand.
ACCTTACTTCCTTCTTCTCTCCTCTCTCTTTGTCTCTCTCTCTGTCTCTCTCTGTCTCTCTGTCTCTCTCTCTCTCTGTCTCTCAGTGACTTTCTCCCTTCCTTCAAGTTTCTCTCCATCTCTCTAGGCCTGCATTTTCTTATGACCTCAAGGCTCTTTTTTTTTTAAATTGCTTTACCTTAGATTAATGTATTTATTTATATTTTTAGTCTGTCATTTTCCATCGTTATGTATTTTCCTGTTTACCATTATTTCCACTGCGCCTTGATCACATGAGTTATGGGGTGACTCTTCAGAAGTATTTTAGTATTTTCTATGTAGGCCCTATTATTTTCTCCCTTCTCTTTCTATCTTGCTTCCTTTGAAAAATTATATACACAGTTACACACATCTATTTCTTTATTTTCCCGCTCCTTTTCTCTTTCTCCTTGCGGCTGCATTATATATACCGCTCTCTCTCTCTCTCTCTCTCTCTCTCTCTCTCTCTCTCTCTCTCTTCTCTCTCTCTCTCTCTCTCTCTCTCTCTCTCTCTCTCTCTCTCTCTCTATCTATCTATCTCTATCTATCTATCTATCTACCCCCCCCCCCCCCCCTCTCTCTCTCTCTTTCTCTCTGCGAAACTTTATGACAAAGTCTTTATTTTCCAAACTCAGATGGCGCTGTTGACTGAGCGCTCCTCTTCCCCGTCTAAAAATGTTATAGTGGTCCCCTTCCGGCAAAAATAACTGCGTGTAGTTTTCAGATTCTTATATTACTTTTGAAATAGATTGGTATTCAAAACCTGACAAAAATAAATCAGTGTTGTATGTATAAGCTGCAATTAAGTTTGTCCAAGTTAATGGAGTGATATCTATGACCGCTACTCGATTATGGAAATGGGGTGAAACGTACCTCCTCAAACCCCCTTTCTTTCTTTCTTTCTTTCTTCCTCTCTCTGTCTCTCTGTCTCTCTGTCTCTGTCTCTGTCTCTGTCTCTGTCTCTACCTCTCTCTGTCACTCTTTGACCATGTTGACCCCCTGTATAGTGTAGTTTGTATGCGTTGAAATATAGAAGGAGAAATTGCTGTTTTTAATGAATGAAGACTTATTTTGTTCATACACATCCTTCACCAACAAAGATCTACTATAAATGTCAGAAATAGTGCGCACGTGGTATAAGATGGAGCTATCGTGTATAGGTCATGTGATCAGTATGCACAAAGTTCAGTGCAGCTGTTAACTAATCAATGAAGGCTAGAGTTCTTGAAACTCCCAAGAGAAGGGGTATCTTAAATTGCCCCCCCCCCCCCCGATATTGGGAATGAGACACGAGGAGGGGTGGGTTGAAAATGCCAATGGCTTCACCCGCCCCATAGAAGAAAAAAGTATTTTGAGAACAAAACCGAAAACAAATTGTCATGCTTCCACCGCCCCAGTGTGCATGGTGGGAGCACTGTGATCTATTTGTGAAGACTCTTGGCTCTCATACTAGAGGTCCCGATTTCAATCCTTTCTCAGTGCTTACATCCCACATGTCCTAGGACGAGATGTTTTGTCCTCATTTGCCCCTCTCGACCCAGGTGTATTAAATGGATACCTGGCACTCCTTGGGTAATAATAATTGCAGGGATCGCGAAAAGTGGAGTATTAATATTGATGTGGCAATACGCTGGGTAAATAAGACCAAATTATTACTATTATATAATTAGCCTGAATATCCTATTATACCCTCTTCTGCAATTTTAAGAATCTAAGCCCGCCGCTGCCACCACTACCCGTTTCCCCTAGGATAGTACTGGCCTCAATGTCCGTGCTCTCATCAGAAGTGATGTTTGGGTTAAAAGTTTACGTGTGACATGGAAATTATTGATTGATGTCCATGAAACGCTCAGCTCTGTATTGATTTGAACATTTACTACGATTGGGAATGACGATGATGTCAACGTTTTGACGGGTGAATTAATTAACACCATTTTTAATTATCATTTTTATTCAAATGAAATGTAAATACCCCACTCTACAGCATGATTTTAACGATTTTAGCATCTCGGCTAAAGTTTTTCAGCTAAAGCATACACGGATGAAACTGTAGAATCAAAACAAGATCCGAGGAATCAAAGTATCTATCATTTAGAACCGTTTGTGTCTGTGGTTACATTGCATTGATATAGAAGCAGGGATGGTATTACCTTTGGAAGAAAAAACGATACAAGGATGTTAGATGATTAGGCTTTATAAAACCATATCCATATTCAGATAATAAATAATACACACTATTAAAGTAAGCCTACTCTGAAATGGAGCTTCATGAGAGAGAAAGAGAAAAGAGAGAAAGGGAGAGGGAGAGAGAGTAGAGAAATGTCTCGGTGCAATTTTATTGTTAAGATGAGGAAACCCAGTTGAAGAGGTAAAACTTCTACCTAGAATAAAAAGCTGTTTACAATGACTGAGAGATAGCTCCTTCAGAGGGCATGTAATTATGTTCAGAGAGTATATGGAAATTATGTATTCCTGAGAGACGTGTAACGTGATGATCATTGTTTTTTAGGATAACACTTTACACTTTTTGACGCCTTTTCAAAACTTTCCCTCAAAGGAGAGTCAAATATAGTCGTTTCCACAATTTTATGCAGAATCACTGATTGCACTAAGTGCTGTCGGAAGCAATCAGGCTTAATTTTCCCCAGATAGAAGTCGCGCGTTAAAAAAGTACACGGGAGATTTTTATAATGGAGGCAAAATATTAGCGCTCATATCTTTCTTCTAGTGGAAGGTAAATTGAGAGCGTGCAGTGGTTTATCTCATTTTTCGTAAAAGGGTCAGTTGCGAAGGTGTCGTTGTTCGCTCTTAACAATCAAAAGGTTGGACCAGCAGCTTGAGGTGTTGAGCCGTTCCATTAAACATGTCAGTGGGTGGGGTTTTGTTTTAGAGAAGTTCATTCATTGTCATGGAGAAATTAGTGGAATGAAATTAATCTAATTACGATTCATTTATGTGCCCCACAAGAAGCTACTGTCATCCTTATTATCATCCAAGAAAATTGATGATAGAAGCATATGAATATTGAATGGTATAGATGCAGGATACAATATTATTAAGAGCTGCACTTTGTACTCTAAACAATACAACAACAACAACAACAACAACAACAACAACAACAACAATAATAACAATAATAATGATAATAATAATAATGATGATGATGATGATAATAAAAATAATGTAATAATAATAGTAATAATAATAATGATGATGATAATGATGATAATAATGATAATGATAATAATAATAATAATAATAATAATAATGGTAATAATAATAATAATAATGATTATTATTATCATAATAATAATTATAATTGTTTATTTTCAATAGCGCTGTATCCAGTTTGAAACTGATCACAGCGCTGTACAGAACAAATTAGTGGAAGAAGGGATATTCCCACCTCCCCCCCCCCCCTCCTCTCTCTCTCTTTCATATTCTCTCTCTCTCTCTCTCTCTATCTCTCTCTCTCTCTCTCATCCCCCATCCTTCTTTTCCCTTTTTACGTTTACCTCACATCCATTTCAGCATGCAGTATGAATGTTGTCGTCTAATCAAATAGTTAAATTTTCACACGCGAAACTTTCATTTATAGATATATATTTCATCTAATTTACAAAATTTTAATCATTTACATTAGAATCAGTAATAGTGATAAGCCAATCAATATATTTTTATTACAACGATTACTTAGATTATCGATTATCGCTTTCAGATTCGGCAGTGGTTGAAAACAATTCTTCTTCTTTTTCAATGAAAACACAGAAGGAAATATCTAATGTACATTAACATTCAAATATAGCTAGCCCATATTAGATAATGGAGCTTTTTATGAATGTTTATATTTCAACGAATCAATATTGCTTGTTAGCTTGCCGCAATATATAGTTCAAGTGGACGAAATGCGATTATTGATTTCTTTTTATTTAGGCGACAGCTCGCTTTCTGAAGATATTCCATTATAGAATTTCTGGTATTTCAATTGGCATTTCAGAGTAACAGATGCTTCTTACAATAGCACTGTTTATCAAAAGATCTTCCGTGAAACGCTGAATTGTATATGATATGAAATATTGTTAAACAAGTGGTTCAAAGAACTGCAGTATAGTGTCAACGTATGATGGTCGTTTTACATCATCATTGTCGTCGTCATCTTTATTATCATCATCGTTATCAATATCATCATCACCATTATCATCATTGTCATCATAATCACTATCATTATCATCATTATCATCATTATCATCATCATCATCACAATCATCATCACCATCATCATCATCATCATCACCACCACCATCACCACCCACAACCACCACCACCATCATAATCATGACCACCATCTTCTTGATCATCACCATTATTATCATCATCTTCGTTATCATCAACTTAATCACTGGCTTTTCCATTTGAAAATTGTGACGCCCCTCCACCCCTCCCCCCCCCCCCTCCCTTCCCCTCTAATAATCCTCCCCGTCATTATATTGTTAACTTTGGTGTAATTTAAGTTGGCATGCACCCGTGGTGATAGGAACATGCTGTTAGCACGCCAAGCCCCCGATTGCATCTCTATTCCCACCTGTCTGAATCAATGATCGCTCAATGGATTTATCATATCCGTAAAAGGCCGAGCGTTAACACAAATACCACGAAGCTCAAGTCTATCGTGTTTAAGAAAGTGAAGTGGAGCGAAATCTTTTTAAACCATTACAACAAACAGTTACGCATTCGGATTTCCTTCCCAGGTTTGCATTCGTACACAATGCCGACAAGCACAAGAGAAAGTGTTGTCTATGCGAACACCACCCTTAAAAAAATGCCTATTCCATATATGCATACCTCAACGCATATTCCGATTTCAGTTGCTGCGTAGATGCAAACTAATTACCAGTGCACTTAAGCTTGCATTACAGCATTATTGTTCGATGTGCATTTAAGTGAAAAGCGTGTTATCGATATATCACACCATTTCTCATTCAGCCCCAAGATTAAAAGCGGTCCTTTCTTGTCATCGGCAGTATAGAGGGGTGCATTGGAAACTGGTTATTAGTACCAGCAGTTTCAGGCTAAAGTGACTTGTAGCTTTAAAGAGAAAGTTGAGTTCTGTTAAAAGTAAACAATAATTTTGTTAGCTTTCTTATTCTCTTTAGTCCTACGTGGAAGGATACCTTAATTGCAATGTCACATGGAAAGGATTCATCTTGAAATGCTCTCAAATCCAAATATGACAAGAAATAGTATACAACACTTTGAGGAAAATTTTGATGCCACATACATCTTGCCAAAAGTATTGCAACATAACATACATTATTACACAGGAGGCAATTTATGACATCAGTGTAATCAAGCTGTGTTTTAATGAATTTCTAGTAAATGATTTAAGATCTTATTATCAGGTACATTTCATTTGGGTTTCCACTTGTAGCAATTTATCTCATTTCTTTTATCTGAGTTGGCAAATGATAATTCTAAGCTGCTGCGAGTTTTGTTTGCTAAATCAAAGTAATTATCACATTTAAAAGTGAATGATTTAGACTAGAGCAATGCTTGGTTGTAATCTTCCTTTCTTTCCCGTCACTTCTTTACAAAGTGGATTATAAATATGTCTTTCTAACATTTTGATATGAAACATGATCATAATTTCTTTCTATGTAATCATGACTTCAATGACCACAAAGTACATTATTAAGTCATGGCGAGATAGCATCTGGGCCCCGTTTCATAAAACCTGTTATTATATGCAAGACAGAACGAAAAAGACAAGGAAATGTAGGAAATGTAAGAAATGAATAGAGAGGTGTTTAGTATAACAAAATCGAAAAAAACCCAAATAGGTATGAACTAAGAGATACTGGAGCTTGTCATATTGCACTTATCAAAGTAAACTGAAACAATCCATAATCAGACAATATAAACAAAAGCTTCAGTAACTATAGCGATAAAACTAGAATATTCTACTTAATATGTACTTTCTTGACTATTGAAGCATGCATAAGAGAAAATGATTGCAGATATTTCTCACTAGTCATTTTATTTGGATGTAATCAGAACATACAGAAAGCGTTCTTAACAAAATCGGCAGTTATTTTTTCGATAACTTCAGAGGCATCTCAAACTGAAAAACGCTTTTGTTTTACTTGGTAATTTGTGTTTCATGGTTTTGTTTTCAATTTTTATTTCCTGACTTCTGCCTCTGTACCTGTTTGCTCGTTAGTGGTAAGGCAAAAATGAGGGGAACAATTCAGGTTTATTCTTATTCTCAAAAATATTCACCGGGACTCTGTGTAAGAATATTTAGAATGGAGAATGTACAATGCTTATTATAAAGTAATAATAACCCAATTCCGTGTAAAAATAAAATCTGATTGAAATATGTTTTAAAAATATCCTAATTCAGCCAAACGCATGTTGGTAAAGGCATTAAATCATAACTTATTAGAGTTGACTGAATGAGAATCAAATAAGCTCGTGACTTTGGATAAACATTAAGTTCAAGGCAGCGTGTGTTTACCTAATAACGATCTTTTTGGAATCACCGACGAGCGTTGCACGGTCCCATGTGATCATTTTCATGTCACCGTTCGTTCTGCAACTGTAATGAATAGATCTATAATTCATTGAATCCCAAAGCAGAATTCGGGCGTGAAATTAATAAAATGGAAAAACGCCCGATGAAATCTTTCTCGAGAATTTACATAACCTTGGAATCTGGAAGCAGTGATGCTTTACTATATAGGGCCTCAAATATTAAGAAGGTGTACATGTATGTCGTACGATTAAATTCCATTCATCACAATCCCCATAATGACTTGTAGTAATAATAGTAGTAGTAGTAGTAGTAAGGCTGATGGTTTATTTTGAAAAGGCTGATGATTTATTTTACTTGACTGCTAATAAAGCATGTGTATGCTTGTAAGTAAGCAACTAGTCCTCTCCGAGGGACTTGGTAATGAGGATTAATGCCTTACCAAAGGGCACTAGCGCATCCACTTGGCTTCGAACCCGGATCCCCCCAGTTACGAGACCACTGCTCTATACCACTGAGCCATCGCGCCTCCTATAGTAGCAGCAGCAGCAGCAGCAGCAGCAGCAGTAGTAGTAGTAGGAGTAGCAGTAGTAGCAGTAGTAGTAGTAGTAGTAGTAGTAGTAGTAGTAGTAGTAGTAGTAGTAGTAGTAGTAGTAGTAGTAGTAGTAGTAGTAGTAGTAGTAGTAGTAGTAGTAGTAGTAGTAGTAGTAGTAGTAGTAGTAGTAGTAGTAGTAGTAGTAGTAGTAGTAGTAGTAGTAGTAGTAGTAGTAGTGGTGGTGGTGGTGGTGGTGGTAGTAGTAGTAGTAGTGGTAGTAGTAGAAGTAGTATATGTATAGTAGAATGTATATAGTCTGTAACTGAAAAGTTGTCATTTTCTATCAACGCACCCAACCCCCTCCCCCCCTCCCCCTCTATCCAAAGAGCACCCTTCATAATTATTCTCACCTGCGGTAGCAGGAATCAGAATGACCATACTATACAATCTCCACTTCGACGTCTGATGTTATCATGCACAAAATATTACCTGTTCGTGAAAAAAAATGTAATCCCTTTTCATTCAAACTGACCACGCGCAATTCGGAGTCCGAGCGGTTCAAGAATATGCACCTGCCTAAAATGATTTAATTCAGATGAAATATCTAATGAGATTAAATAAGGTATTCATATATAAAAGCCAGAAGCAAAGTCCGATATTACGATTATTGATTTGTTTATTTTATTAATCTCGATTTATCAAATACTTTCATATTATAACATGAACAACTGACCATTGAGGGATTGTAATGCATTGTATAGAACAGCACAGTGGCCTTATACAGTTGAAAAGATATTTTGGCCATAGTTTGAATATTGGATAAGGAATAAAAGAAAAGGAAGAAAGAAAAAGAAAGTGTGAAGCAAACAGGCTACCTGTGCATTATGGCCTCTCACATCATATCACGTACGATGAACTTTTATTTGAAGAAAGTATATATGCATGTTTTATTAGACGTTCGATTTTGTATCGTTATCAATAAATTATGCTCATGATTTTGTTAAATAGAATAGATTACCAAATTGCATATCATTATCGATGGCATGAATGTCAAGAAAACTTATCAGAATCCTGTAATCTTCCAATTTGGTGAAATCGAGATAGTGACGTCACAGCAGACGGTACTACAGGTGGTTTTTCGTGCCAGAGGGCGGTTTCATATCGTTAGGCCCACGTCTCTCAAATCACTCATTCTAGGCTGAACCGATCATACAAATTTTAAATCTCATCATCTCCGTATCACGTGCACCATCTCAATTTGCTACGGTAGCCGCAAGAAGGCAAACAATAATGCTGCCTCAAAGGGAGCAGGATGGTGGTCGCGCAAACTTTCATCAAATCGCGTTTCCTCGATATGATCCTTGCTTCCATAAGGTTGGGGTATGACGCGGAGAATGAAGCGGTTTATTAGGGGCACGTGCTGCCATAAATGACGTTTTCATTAAATAAATGTTTGCTAATGCGAATATGAAATGTGTATCGCATGATTGCTTTGGTTTCGCACCCACCGGCTCGCTCGCTCAAATCCTAATTGCGAAAACCCATCAATGTGAAGTCCGTTTGACCGAAATTAATCTTCTTCTAATGTAAGAGACACCGGGGCAATATTAAAAGAAATATGACAGTCCGAATGATGGTTAATTGGATTCTACATGCACTTGACATTCAGAATTTAGAATTTGTTATAAGAATACAAGTTATTAAAAAAAAGGAATTAAGAGCGATGGTGACAGATGAAAGTTAGTTAATGAAGTTAATTGGTTCATCAACTAAATCTTTCTATATGTTTCTAGTTAGTATTGTTTGTCTTATATCTGTCATATTTGGATGATCTCCAGGATCTTGACAAGCAAAGATATCTTTTCCATCAGCCGAATAGAATAGTGCTCTTAATGTGATGCTGATAAGTACATACACTTCGAAGGAACACTATTTTTCAAAAGATTATAAAGCATTTTGTAAAAAATAAATAATATAGAAAAAAAAATCGAAAGCACAGTTATTTTGAGAAGATAAAGAATAATCTTGAGTTGAATTCGAAATATATTTCAAAATATAAATCTGATTCTTATGTACGTGAGTATGACGCCATAGTTATGATGTTCACATCAAGAATTCAATAAAACTAGTGAGTTAATCTACTGGTGATGTGAACATATACTTTTAGACTGGATGCTGTGATATAAAGCGTTATGCACTAAAACCCAAATTCAATCAGTATTTTGAATTCACTGTTGAAATGAAGAAACGTACGTTAGCTGCATGCATGGTTATTGCTATAAAACTTGTTACCGGCAAATGATTCTAGATATCTTGCGTATATCTAATTCCGATTTGAACAAACATGGCAAACGTTTTGACTGCGTAACACCATTTTAGGGGATTATTTTATGACTGAATTCCGTTTCAGGTATAGTATATACAAATCTCCTTTTGCATTAAAGTTAGGAAGCTTATAAAAGGAAGTTATTTTATTCAGCTAAAGAGACGAGATGCTTTATTCCATTTATTGATAACGTGAACCATTTTAGGATCGTGCGCCATTTAAGTTAACTTTTTCTACAACCTGAATAATAGCTATAGCTTGCAAATCTCCTGATTTGAACACACGTTTGGACACGTGTATTAGGTTTCTAGGTAATAGCTACATGCTACTGTCGTGGTATTTGAAAGTCTAAGCACTTAAGATGTGAAAACAAGAAGAGAACTGAATATCTTTCTGTCCTATATAGAATTAAAAAATAGGTTAGGATGTTATATAACAGGTACAAAGTGAAGAAAATGAAAATTAATTTGGCACTTCAAGACGATTTGCGACCAATAGTACATGTTTCTTTACGATCAGATCCCACGAGGACGTAGTGAATAGATATTTTATATGTCATCAAGACAGAGTACTTTACGAAGATAATAAGAAAGAGAATGGAGACAGGGGTGAAAGAGGTATAAATGGTGAAGATGAAGAAGAAAGGGAAGAGGAAAATGAAGATAAAAGAATAATTTTTTGAAGATGAAGATGAAAAAGAGAAAGGAAAAAGGCGAAGAAATGCGGAAGAAGACATAGAAAATGATGAAGACAGAAAGTTTGATGACGAAAAAATAAATCAGACAAAGGAAACGAACAAATATCGAAGAGGAAGCAGAAGTCAAAACGTCACCAACATTAGTTTCTAGAGCAATGGAGTGAGAGACGGTCGTAGCGACTGTTGTTTCGCTGCTCAATCTTCTTGGCTTGCAGACGTTAGACCTTATCTCAACATTACTGGAAAAACACTGGTATATATATATATAAACATATCAAATTGTGCGAATCTTCCAGTTGATGGAGAGAGATGATGGAAATAGAGAGAGTGGGGGAGATAGGGGATACACAGAGAGAGAGAGAGAGAGAGAGAGAAGGGGAAGAGAGAGAAGGAAAAAAGGGAGGAGAACGGTTAGAGATACAAACAGGCATGGAGGGAAAGAGAGAAAGAGAGGGGAGATAAAGAGAGAGAAAAAGAGAAAGAGAGAAAGAGAGAGAGTCACAGATCTGGAGACAGATACAGAGTCTGGAATAAAATCGGAAAAGAGAATGTTACAAACAGTAGCGTTTGATTACAACTAGGCCATGATCATGATGACGATAACATGGAAGGTTATATCATCTTATCCGTTCTCTATAACATTACAGATCTCAAAAGAGAAAGCTAATCTGTTTGTATTTGAAATCAGTGTTGTCAAAAGAAAGGTGAAGAGTTGAAATGATAAAAGAGGGGGAAAATCTGACACGCTTCTTAGATACCTTCATCTGTCGACGAACAAAACCCACGAATCAACAGACGGCTCTGATCACCCCGCGCAATTTGTTCTCCACGTTAAGCCAACTAATGGTTGCCATGACGACTTAATCAACATTTTAAATCAGCAACAAGCGGAGCCAATATAGTTACAGTCGGGATGGGACGGAGAGAAAAGGGAGAGCCGAGATGAATTTTCATTTCGTGATTTTCTTTAGATGTTTTGTCGGTTTTTCAGCAATTGGAGTGTTCCGCAAACATCTCGTGCGGAAATTAACGAGGCCTTTGACGCTGTTTGTAGATGATGTTTGGGTTTTGCGTGACATATGTGAGAAGCAAGATAGTATCATCATTGTAACTAGAATAATACAAGTTACAATCAGATTATGACGTTCTTCATGGAATCTGTGGGCCGCTGAATTTCTCATTTCACTCATAAAGAGACACTCATAATGATGATTCACAGCAAACAGTTGTCATGATTGTCACGGTTGTGATAGCTAATAAGACAGTTATCCCATCTCCTCAAATATTCTCCACCTACAGTTCTGAGAGTGGAATTGTACAGAAGTATGTCGGTTGCTGAAAAAATGAATGTTTTTAATCTTAAAATTCAGCAGTCTATATGGGCAAATAGGCATTACCGATTGCCGTAATATCAACCCCCCCCCCCCTGCCTCCAGTTTTGAGAGTGGATTTATCCAAAATATTTTAATGATTGAAAAGAAGTGAAATATATTTTATTCATAAAAATTCATCAGTTTATGATTGTCCTCATTTTACTCTAATTCATTTTTCAATGACTTGGTTACGCACTGTTTTGCAGCTCTCCGTAATCTTTCCTTCACAATAACGCGGCACGCGAAATGCATTGGATGTTAGGCTCACAGAAACAATTATCTCTCACTTAGGCGAATTAACGCCGTGATTATTATCATTCTCTGCTCTCGAAATGAACTATTTAACAAGTTGATTTTGATGCCCGTTACGATGACGGAGCAAGCGCTAACAGAATTACTAGACTAGGGCTTTCAAGGACTTTCCCATTCATAGCTAAATGGAAGAATCAATAACCATCTGTACTGTGTAATATTGGTATATTACTTAGATGATGGGGGACAATTAATGTTGTTATGCCAGGTAAATGTTACTTAAAATTGCTAATAATCTCGCCTGCTCGAGTTCCATTTTAAAGTACGGGAGCCCTGGCCTGAAATACTAGCATGCAGTTTGGAAAAGGACCAAAATTAATTGGAAACGCAGTGGACATATTGATTATCAGGAGCAATAATAACCCCTTCAATTCATTGATGGTGACAAAATATACCGTGTAAAGAGTGACATGTATATATGAAAATGCGATTGTTCTTCTTTGCATTCATGCGTTTAACACACAGATTCTGAGAAATAGTGTCTGTATATAATTATCAATGTAAGGTGTAAGGTGAAGAAGAGCGAGTTTTCCTAAATTCTTTTATTCAGGCATGACCAACATTCCAGTTCACATTAGGCCTATTTGTTTGTTTGTTTGATTGATTTTATTTCTGTGTTCAATAGCATGATACAACAAAATATAATAATATTACAGAAAAAAGTATATAAACACATTGTCAGACATTAACAATTTACTTCTTTAATACAAAGAAAATATGTATACAATATGAGACATTAACATTTTGCAATTATCAGGATTTATGAACGCAGGAGATCGAGACGGTCATTATGATCGTGACTCCATGTCATGTCATGTCAATAATAATAATTTGGTCTTATTTACCCAGGGTAGCCACATCACTGTCAATATTACAATTATTATTACCCCAGCATTGCCAGGTACCCATTTACATCTTGGTAGAGAGGGCAATTGTGGGCAAAAGGCCTTGTCCAAGGATGTATGCACCTGGGAGTATCGAACCCGGGACCTCTCGCATGAGAGCCAAGAACCTGTGCAGTGCTCCCACACAACAATAACAACAACAGCAACAAAGAAGACGCAAAAGTGATCATGTTGATAATCTTATATGTACTGGTAGTTTTAAACATAATTTCGGACACGAAAAAGCTCAGAAAATCATCGCCTGTGGGGTCTGTGGAAATCCTACCAAAGTAAAAGTGACATGCAGGAGGCCGAGGAAGAATATTGCGCCTTAAGACGTCCGATCTAACATGAAAAGTATAGTTACCTTTAATACCGCTTGGTGCAACGAAAGAAAAGAAGGAAACAAATTGAAAACATGTCCATATATTTCCAGCGACAGAAATAACTATCAGAGATGGAAGACTTTGAACTATATTACATTTTGGTTGTTTATATGTAAATAAAACCCCGCAGGAAAACAATGTCCCGAGCGTGCTTTCAATTATAGGAAAATAATCATTTCGGTGAATGCTACACCGTGATCTTAAATTGATCTGGAAATAGCGTGTACCTGGGGAACAGTGATGAAAACGAAAACAATTATACGTTTGAATATCCCAGTATTATCTTTTTGGTACATGTACATTGTTTCCAAAATATTATACAACATGTCTCTATTTCCACTTTGCAGAAAACTATTTCACTAGGAAATATGTCATGGCCAATACATCTGTGAACATGGTGAAACCTCACGGATTGTTGTCTGCCTTTCTCTCTCTCTCTCTCTCTCTCTCTCTCTCTCTCTCTCTCTCTCTCTCTCTCTCTCTCTGTATCTCTCTTTCTGTCTGGTCGGTATTCATAAAAGTTCACTTCTAGTACTTTAGTCTAAGTTTGGTGGGTATTAGACCACTGATTTGTGGAGCGCCATGTGCCTTTCTCGTCATATCTTAAACGAACAAACAATAATCACAACATTATGAAATCAGTTACTCATTTTCACTTCATGACCGGACTCATTTCGTTTACTATCATGGAGTCACAGAATTACAATAATTTGAACAGAATGAGCTTGTCGCTTGGCGCACAATCAATCATAGACTAACCCATACAGGTGTAACCAAAGAGATTCGATTATACACTGTACTTGCTGTACGCCCTCCGAAGGTAAAATTAGTCCGCCTTTATTAATACATGCCATTTTGTTTGTGTTTCATGTTAACAACAGTTAAAGGGCAATCAAACCTTTGTAATAATTTGATTTGTGTGAAAGCATAAAAATCAGAGAAGCAGATTTGTGAAAGTTTAAACGAAATCGGAAAAGCAATAAGAAAGTTATGCTTTTTAAAAAGTTTTAATCACTATACTTAAGGGAACTCAAATTGCCGTATCGATACGGTCACTGTGATGTTGCGGCGGTCAACTTTCTCGTTTGCTCCAACACACAAAATTACTAAAATATCAATTTTTCAAAACTCAGTAGAACTCAGTAGGATCTATATAACAATATGCTATCTACAATTTATTTTGAGTACTGCCCCGAGGGAAAGGGCGCTCAGGAGAAAACCGAAATTTAAAGGGAAATCCAACCTTAATAGCAAGTTGCTTTGAAAGAAAGAGGAAAAATCAGAGAAGCAGATTGGTGAAAGTTTGAACGAAATCGGACAAGCAATAAGAAAGTTATGAATTTTTGAAAGTTGTAATCACTATACATATGGGAATTTCAAATTGGCCGGATAGGTAATGTCACTGTGATGTAGCTGTGGACAACTCCCCCATTCGCTCCAACACACAAAATGACTAAAATGTCACTTTTTTCAAAATGTATTACTCAGTAGGATCTTTTTCTTTCATGATGACCTATAACAATATGCTATCTCCAATATATTCTGAGTACTGCCCCGAGGGTAAAAGCGCCTTGAAGAAAACCGCAAATTAATGATATTTTTGTGTACGACAAATGGGAGAGTTGTCCACAAAAATGTCACAATCGAATCACCAAATTGCCAATTTGAGATTCGCATAGATGTAGTGATCTCATTTTTCAAACATCCATAACTTTCTTATTTCTTGTCCGATTTCTTTCAAACTTTCACCATCCTGTTTTTCTTATTTTTCTGCTTTCACACAAATCAACTCATTACCAAGGTTGGATTGCCCTTTAATGATATTTTGGTGTACATCAAATGGGAGAGTTGACCGTGAATACGTCACAGCCGACTCACCATTGAACTCTACACTAGTATAGAGTTCAGCGCGATTCACCAACTTGCCAATTTGAGATCCGCATAGATGTAGTGA
Source organism: Heliocidaris tuberculata (assembly GCA_025618425.1). NCBI lineage: Eukaryota > Metazoa > Echinodermata > Echinoidea > Camarodonta > Echinometridae > Heliocidaris > Heliocidaris tuberculata. The sequence continues at coordinate 12,234,426 of CM046851.1, forward strand.
TCTCATTATTCATGCATTCATAATTTTCTTATTCTTTGTCCGTTTTATTTCAAACTTTCACCTTTTGCATTGAACAAGGTACTTTGCATAATAACTATTGATATACCTTGGTGTAGTGCGTCATTAGTATGTTCTAAAAAAATTGCCTTTATCTGTAGTGTCAACATTTTAATTAAGTTGTAGCATTATCGCTACGTGACCACTTCATTTATCACAAATCGAACTCGAAAACCAGCACGCCTTTTATCATCTATTTACTCATCATTTCCTCTATCCATCAATTCACCTCTTTCTCTGGACGGAGATGTGTATCAATCATTCATCAAGTAGAAATGTTTAACCCTTTCGAGACAACTGACCACATTTTGTGGTTTGGCTCAATAACTTTTGATTCAGAGCCCTGAAAAATATACCAGATACATGAGTAGAAAGAGCAAAAATTTCTGCACACACTATGTCCATTTTTGTTGCATGACCATATTGCGTTTGATGCCAGGAATTTTAAAAACAAGAATAAGCTTTAAAATCCTTAAATTGGCAACACATTGAGAGGTTCAAAATCATTGTTTTTTATCGAAATTGGCAACTTTTTCAACTTTTTGCCAATTCTTTTAACCATGTATATTGTTTTCAAATACATTACCCCTTATTACAGTCTTGTAGTACTAAAAGAAAAATATTATTGTTGCCAATTTGAAGAACAAAATGTGATTAATTTAGCCCTGAAATAATTCCTGTCCTGAAATGTTTAAAAGAAACATCGGAGGCAAATGATGTAGGAGCTATTTCAATATTCGCTTCGAGTCACTACAGATTTAACCCTTTCAGGACAAGAATTATTTAATGGCTAAATTGATCACATTTTGCTCTTCAAATTGGCAACAATAATATTTTTCTTTTAGTACTACAAGATTGTAATAAGGGGTAATGTCTTTGAAAACAATTTACATGGTTAAAAGAATTGGCGAAAAGTTGAAAAAGTTGCCAATTTCGATGAAAAACCATGATTTTGAACCTCTCAATGTGTTGCCAATTTAAGGATTTTAAAGCTTATTCTCCTTTTTAAAATTCCTGGGATCAATTGCAGTATGGTCATTTAACGAAAATGGACATAGTGTGTGCAGAAATTTTTGCTCTTTCTACTCAAGTATCTGGTATATTTTTCAGGGCTCTGAATCAAAAGTTATTGAGCCAAACCACAAATTGTGGTCAATTGTCTTGAAAGGGTTAAATTGCGATGATGCTAAATTTGTCAGAATATTATAAGTATGATATAGAAAGCAAGCACCGACAGATCATTTCTTTGATGGAAAAAGTTGCAAAATTACGATGACGTGACGAGTTATCTACTGCGCTTGTCTGTTAACTCACATTTGTTTTATGTTCAGCACTGTAACACCAAACCATTGTGTATGCCCATAGAATACATATAAGAATAATATATATATTTTTTTTTTTAATCCAAGCGCATTTTTAAAAATGATATTCGTAAATTCAGCATGTTCATTACCGGGGAGCAGTCACGAATCCAGGATTTTCTGGCCAGGAGCCAGATAATGACAATTGCAATTTTGGGGTGCCGTTTAGGGGCTGAAAAAGCTGTCAGGGGCTAGGGGCTAGGGGTCATATTCTTCTTTAGAATTTAATTTGTAATTAAGGTAAGCCCGATTGCCATGAGTTTTGCCCTCACGTGGGTTCACCGATGCGGGAATCAAAGAATATATGTGATAGAAAATAACTGTTGTGCCTCCGGACAGAAAAAAGGTTTCATTTTTGTTTTTAGGATTAAAACTGAAATCTTCATCATTGCTTTTACCCACTTCGTGTTTCTACTTCGATTACATTAAGGCTTGTTATAGATGCTCGAAGTATTGTAGAACCTCTGAATATGCATTTTAATTTATTTCAGAGAAAAACGTGGGCACGATCGATCCGCTACGGAAGAAAGTTTAAATTACTTATGTAACGTCGACCACAATTTCTTAAAGGTACATTTCTGTATTTCGCACATTCAGAGTGATGTAACACAAACCAGCAAACTTTGGTGCTATGATATAAGTAAGTAATACGATAAACAATAATTAAGAAAATAAAAACCAAGCAACATGAGTAAAATGTATTTTTCAGTTCAGTTCAGTTCATTTATTTTACCAATATCAAAATACAAAGCAAACAAGATAAAATACAAAGTATATGGTAAGGACCAAATTGAAGCCAGAGCTTGTTGAGGTTGGCCCTTTTACATTAAACAAGTAAATTGTTAAATAAAAATACAAAGCGAAGTAATGAAAAAAAAAAATACAGTAACAAATATAATACATACATAAACAGAATCACATATTCACACAATTAAGATACACACACACACAAACACACACACATACATCATCACCACCCTCAGACACTCACTAAAGCAGACCAAAAACCTATTCCTGTAATAACTGGGTTTTACAAATTTTTTTGAATCTAGATACGGTAGTACTTTCTTGAATTGAATTATTTAAATTGTTCCAATATTTGATACCATTGTAAGAAAGAGAGTGTAATGAAGAGGTTAAACGTAATTTGGGAAGATGAAAATGTTCAGGCAAAATTAGTAGGGTTTCTTCCGCATTTTTAAGATATCTGCAGTTGCCAACACGATGCTTCCTGACTCCTGTTTTCATTTTCCAAGGCATTATTATTCTTCTCTCCTACGCTCTCTCTCTCTCTTTCTATCTTCCTTCACTGTTACTTTCATACCTTTCATACCTATCTACCCCCCCCCCCTCCTTCCCATGGGCCTCTTGGGTAGTATTTAACGGAGACAGATCAATCCATCTCAGATCACATGAGACAATGTGCTTCAATCTTAATTCGGGCGTCTTTCGTCATTACCTCATCCTCCAGGGAGTATTTCCATTACACCCATTTCGCTTTGAGGCTACCATTGATCCCGTCAACGACAAAGACACCATAATGTCGTCAAGCTGATTACGATTCGACTTTGATTCGCCTTTTGCACATTTGTTCTACCTTTCACCGTTTGTTTAAAGAATAATGGATGTCTTTATCGCGACAGAATATAGCTCAACTCCGATATTATGGCATAGCCTTACACAATTCTCTACAATTATTCTTTGCCCAATGCTCTCAAATACCTGAGATAAAAATAAAGAACGCATATACATTCAGAAATAATATATTAAAAATGAAGAAAGATGAGGGAGAGTTATTGATTAAAAGAGAAGAAAGAGAGGTGTAGAGCGCAAGGAAAGAAATCATTATTAGAAAGGTTTAGTTTCGCGCATAAATCAAAACAACAGGCATTAGAAGAAATGACTTATGCTTATGTGCGCTAATATATTATCACTTTGTATTGGCCTATAAATTATATACGAAAATGATATGCCTAATTTTTCTTCCGCAAAAGCATTTTTTTACAAAGCAGTGCATGGTCAAATCAAAACTTCGTAATGTTTTTTCCTAAGTTCCTAAATAATAGATTAGCTATTGTTTAATTGCTCAGCTACTTTTAACACTGTTTGCACTGTGTTTAATCTGTATTCACCCTGTGTTCACACTGTGTGACACACAGTATACATACAGTGAATCATAGTGTGTGTGTGTGTACAGGGGCGTCGCTAGAACATTTTGGATGGAGGGGGGGGGATGTGACACCCAAATTTTCGGACAAAAATGCTGCACCCTAATCCCCCCCATAATAATAAAAGAAGCTTGCAGATGTAGAGATCTTGATAATACGCCACTCCCCCCCCCCCCCCCCCGGGTGGAGGGGCTGATAGTCTTTTGCCCGAATATCAACTTTTTCAACAACAAAAAAAATCCTTTTAATCTGTTATGAATATTTCTTTCAGTAAAAACCAAAAAAAAATCAGTTGTATATCTGTATAATTCAAGTAAGCTGAGATTTTAAGTGAATTACAAGCACATGTGTATATATTCTTTGTTCTTCCATGAATGTATACATTTTTCCAGATACGTATAGATTTACTTGAAAATTATGAAAGTTTCTTCTTTATTTAGTTTATGCTGTATTCATGATTGTAATATATCTATTTTTGTATGGACTGTTGATTTCACTGAAAATTAATGAATAAAATAATACTTTAATTTTTTTTAATGCTCAAATATTCAAATGTTCAAATGCTATAATTGACTTTCAAACCGCTCTACAGTGCGTCCCAGAAAAAACGAAACCCTAAAACAAAGGGTTATTGTGACCACACTATGTGCTCTATGACAATAATTATCTATTTTCCAAAAACTAGAAGTATTATGCTTTTAAATGATACCTTGATGTCATCTATCTGCACATGCTTTACCGAGCGGCAGCATTTTGAAAATGACGCGTAAAGACTCAGTTGTGCCAGATTTGGGTAAAACCGTGAAAACGTTAGGATCACATGCGAACATGACACAAGGGAAATACCAGCTTTAAGAAATATGATACGTGAAATTCCTTCGTGTGATGACATGCATTCAATCAGAAATTCATAGAACACGGGTCGATACCGATTTCCAGTGGTGGCAGGGGTGTACGCCCCCAAAATTTCATAAATCAATGAATTTCCCTCAAAAGATGAAAAAGTGATAGGAAAGGTGCCCTCCTGAGGTGGGAAATTGCCATAATCTTGATAATTATTCTGCCTTATGTGCCCTTTCAACCTTGAATTTCCTTTTGATGACAATGAAAAGTGCCGCTAACTTTACTTTTATGAAAAATATCAGCTTCTCTTCGCTTTGTTCTCCAAAGAAATTGCAGTTATTCAAAATTCAAAAAATTACTTTTCATTTCGATTGCAGGTACCATTTCAACACAAAACATGCCCTTTCTTTACCCCCAACATCAACAAAACATTGACCATCCTTTATTTTATGATGAGGGCATTATCCTTACCCTCGTTATTGGAAGAAACAAATGAAAACAGTCTTCTCACAGGGTTTTAAAAGTCACGTTACATTTGGGTCATGTTCGCATGTGATCCTAACGTTTTTACGGTTTTACCCAAATCTGGCACAACTGAGTTTTTACATGTCATTTTCAAAATGCTGCTGCTCGGTAAAGCATGTACGGATGGATGCCATCAAGGTATCATTTAAAAGCATAATAATTTTAGTTTATGGAAAATAAATAATTATTGTCATACAGCACATAGTGTGGTCACAATAACCCTTTGTTTTAGGGTTTCGTTTTTTCTGGGACGCACTGTATAACATGTGTAAGGATTGTTATACCATACTCTATTTGTTTGGTTTTTCACATACAGAGTTGATGGTATCTATTTTCTTTGCGCCATATTGCAGAATGATAGCAAATAGATTCTGTATTTTCTCCATGATCATTTGCGTATGTAAATTCAATCGAATCGTACAAACACTAGAAAGATTCACTAATATAGACTAATCATTTATAAGATCCACCAAAGTATAAATATTTCATATTTTTCTAGCATTAATGCACTCAGATGACGAATAAACATGATATCCCACGGTCACAATATGCAGCAAGTTTACTTAAACAAGAACAATAGTAATCTATATTGTTCTTGATTTTTTTTCCCCTGTTTTATGAGTATAAATTCGCCTTTCATGCTCTTCTCTCAGCAAGATTCCTTTACTCCTCAGCTGATAGAATTTTTAACAAACTTATTTTCAGAAATGATTTCAAAATAATCAAGACCTACTAGTTCTACACATGTGGCAGGATAAGATATAGACCAAAAGCTTCAGTCTCTCTGTATCGTCGGTTGTTCCACTGAGATTACGTCTGGCTTCACTAACCTTCCTACATAGAGACTGAATGCTCTGATTATGCCATAGTAGGAGGCACAGGCGTAGCAAGGATTTTTCAATAGGGGGGAGCCAGACGTGCAGGATCCAACCGCATAGCCAGGATTTCATTTTAGGGGGCGGTTTTGAGCACGCGAAGCGTGCGCCCCAGGGGGTGGGTGCAGGTTCCCCCTCCCCCTCCCGAGCGAAGCGCGAAAGCTCTGACGTTTTATAGCAAATTTGAGAGAAAGATAGCGGCTCGTAGCACCTTTTTTTAGGCGGAAAGTTATTTCGACGTCCGGACTGCTTTTCAGTTACTAGTATTTGGACGTAATGCTTCACTGTATGTAACAGGGGTGGGTGCAGGGAGGGGGAGTTTCCCCCTTCACGCGCGAAGCGCGAAAGCTCTGACGTTTTAGCACCTTTTTTTTTTAGGCGGAAAGTTAGTTCGACGACCTAGCTGCTTTTCAGTTATTTGGACGCAATACTGCACTGTATGTAACAGGGGTGCGTGCAGGGAGGGGGAGTTTCCCCCTTCCCGCGCGAAGCACGAAATCTCTGAGGTTTTAGCAAATTTGAGAGAAAGATAACGGCTCGTAGCAAACAATTTTTTTTAGGCGGAAAGTTATAGTTCGACGCCCGGACTGCTTTTCAATTATTTAGGGGCAACATTTCACTGTATGCAACAGGGGTGGGTGCTGGGAGAGCGGAGTTATTTCCCTCTTCCCGCGCGAAAATTTTTAGAGAAAGATAACGGCTTGTAGCGCCTTCTTAGGCCCTTTTCTCTCACTTCCGATCCCCCGCTTTTTCGCTTTCACTTTTTTTTTAGGTGGCTGAATAGGGGGGGCAGTGCCCCCTTGCCCCCCCCCCCCCTTTGTCTACGCCAGTGGTAGGGGGGCCTTTAGAAAAGCGTAATAGTACAGTCGGTGTATTGCTGATCGGCTCGAACGGTCATTCAAACTGTCTGTACAAAACAAAAATGGCGATATTTTTATCCCTTTTTTCAGTATCATAAGGAATGTTTACAAGATAAAAATCTGGAATTAGATGATTATCTATATATAATTCAGTTCTGAAGTGAGTAGCAGTGCACAAAAAGAAATGAGTTTGACCAAATTTCCTGTTTTGGGGGAGAGCATCTTCTTGCTCTTACTTGACAAAGGACACGGCAGTCTAACGTTGGACTGTACATTTTGAATGGGGGGGGGGTGACACCCTTCTTTGCCGACAAATTTTTAGGGTCTGACACCCAAATTTTCTGACAAAAATGCTGCACCATAATCTCCCCCACAAATAATAAAAGAAATTCGCAGATGTAGAAATCTTGATCATACGGGCCCATTTTCGCAAGGGGTTCGGGGGGGGGGGGGGCCTGACGCCTTTTGCCCGAATATCAACTTTTCAATGGGGGGAGGGGCTGGGGAGGCTGGAAGGGATGAGGTATTGTGTTGGGATGTGCGGGTGTGTCTATTTCTTTCTTCTCTCTCTCTCTCTCTCTCTCTCTCTCTCTCTCTCTCTCATATTTCATGTTTTCCGTTTGTTTATTCATCTTTCTCCTTTTTATTTTTTTATTTTTTTTGAATATTTCTTCAGTGAAAAAAAAAACACATAAAAGGAACATTTATATTTAAGATATATTTTCAGTTGTATAAATTCTTTGTTCTTTCGGTATGAATGTATACATTTTTTCCAGATACGTAAAGATATATTTTCATTTGTATATCTGTATAATTCAAGTAAGCTGAGATTTTAAGTGCATTACCATTACATGTATGTATAAATTCTTTGTTCTTCCATGTATGTATACATTTTTCCATATACGTACAGATTTACTTGTAAATTGTAAAAGTTTCTGTTTATACTTTATTCATGATTGTAATATTTCTATTTTTGTATAGACTGTTGATTTCACTGAAGAGAAATTAATAAAAAAATACTTAAAACAAAAAATATCTAAGTGCTCAGATGTTCAAATGCAGTGGCGGATCTACGGGGGGTTTAGGGGGTTTAAACCCCCCCCCCCTTGGGCTGCCAAGTAAACATTTAATGTGCATAGGAAAACAAAAAAGAGAAAAAATAGAGCATGCAAGTATGCTTAAAATCGCAAGCTGGCAACCCTAAAAATGAAAAATCTCCCTACTGTGGGAGGGGGGTATCCCCCCTCCCAGACCCTCCCCCCTCGCTCGCTTCGCTCCCTCGCAATACCCAGCTCAGCCCCTCAAACTCCCCCCTTGGAAAAAAGCTAGATCCGCCCCTGAAATGCTATCATCGACTTTGAAACCGCTCTATAAGGATTAGTAAACCACAATCTATTTGTTTTTTTTTTTTCACATACAGAGTTGATGGTATCTATTTTCTTTGCGGCAGATTGCAGAATAATAACAAAAAGATTTGTAGTGAAAATATACAGAAGTTACATACAGAAGTCACATAATTATCCGGGAACTTCGCTCCCCAAATATGTGGATATTCTGGCACCTCGCTGCCTGAATATGGTGGTGGTTGCCCGACTATCGGAACTTTGAAAATCCTCGGGGGGAAGGGGGCTGCAGCCCATTGCCGAAGGGAGACGCCTTTTGCCCGAATATAAACTTTCTAGTATCTTTGCGAGCGAGCGAAGGGAACGAGAAAAAGAAATGGCCAGGTTTTACCTTTTTTTCTTTCCTTCCCTTTTCCTGTCCTTCTTTTCTTTCTGATTTTGTTTTCCTTTCCTTTCCCTTTTCTTTTTCTTTTTCTCTTTCCTCTCCCTCTCCCTTCCCCCCCCCCCCCCCTTTTTTTTTTTTTTTTTTTTTTTTTTTTTGGGGGGGGGGGGGCCACAGAGGTGGCGCATTTGCCGACAGCAATTTTGAGTGGGTGGTGTGACACACCCAACCCTCCCCCCCCCCCCCCCCCCACCTGTCCTGTGGACTTTCCCCAAGCCAAGTTATTCCTCACACAGTTTCTTGAGCACTGTTTGCTGCCCAGAGAACAGAAACAGCTCACAGGAGTGCCGGGATGAAAGCTTCCCTACTAGATTTTTTAGGTTGGTAGAAGCTTAAACTCATAATTGCCCCTATCCGATGGAAGTTTTCTGTATCATGCTAAATTGCTGATTGTGTTGCACATATCGATGATTCCTACTGCTTCATTTTCTTTCAGATCTAGCCAGGAGGACGAGGGAGAACGAGGAGGTCTCAGAGCGACTTGACTTGGGAGTCAGGTATGGAGACCAACGGGAAATTAAACGGGACCTCACTGCAGCTTGGTTCCTGTGGCGGCGACAAGGATGAAAAGAAAGCCATCATCTCCAGCGACCGGGATCGCGCCCGCTCCAGGTGGATCACGGTGGAGCCGATCCTTCTCCTCATCGCGCTGGCCCGAAAGGCCATGGTCATCACGCGGCTTCAATACCTCAAGCACCGCATCGCCGAAGAGCACCATTACAGTTCCATCATCGCCAACCTCTCCGTGTCTTCACTCTGCAATGATGATAATTACACTGACACTCTGGAGGACGAGATACAGCAGCAGACGGCGGTATGGAGTCTATACCTCTACGCCATGTCTACATTTCCCGCGCTTTTTACGACGATCGTAGTGGGCGCTATCAGCAATCTAGCCGGGCGGAAAGTCGCCATGATTGTTCCATGTCTTGGTTACGTCATCCAGTGTGTATTATTTCTCATTATTTCCTACGCGCATTTATCCCTGTGGACATTCTTCGTGGCTGAACTCCTCCAGGGTATATCGGGCGGTGTGGCGCTCCTCTTTGCCGGTGCGCATGCTTACATAGCAGACACCACCGAAAAGCGGCAACGGACTTTACGTATAGCCGTCACAGAGGGCGTCTATTTCTTTGGAAACGGTGCAATACAAATTTCAAACGGATATCTCATTTCGCGCTTTGGATACGAATCTTCCTATTGGTTCTCGTTAGTTTTACTCGTGCTCGCGTTAGCCTACGCCTTATCACCAAGCCTCCTCATCGAAACGGTAGACGAGGAAACTAAGATGAGGACTAAACAAACTACGACGGTTAGAACCATCGTTTGTACGGCATGTGACCTCTTTAAGGTCACCGAAGGGAGGCGTAATATGAAATTAATTGCAGCTGGTATGGTGCTTCTATTTGCACTCATAAGTGTGAGTGGATGCCAGAGTGTCGTGGTGCTCTATGGGTTAGCCAAGCCATTTTGTTGGTCACCAGTCGACGTAGGCTTTTATACAGCCGTTTCATTGATACTTCCGGGCGTAGGTGAGAAATTCATCAATGCGTTTGATCTTATTTATCTATTGGTAAGGTCTTAATTGCTCAAGGTTATCCATTCACAATGCGAAGTTGAATTTGTAATTCAATTTAATGTCTAAGTGAAAGAAAACTAGGTGTTGGGGCAAGGGAAATACAGCAGGTGTTTTTATTTCTATATGAAGACGTTTTTGAACATGCATGAGTTCGTAGTCCGTATCAAAGTGAGAAAACACTCTACTTGAGAGATGATGGAAGCCTCATATTTATTATAATATTTTAAAAGATTGAATGACTGTTGAATCATTTTTAAATGATGTAACAAAATCTTTTTTTGGGGGGGGGGTTGTTACCATTATTTAGATGTTTCCATAAAGCAATTATTTGTTTTGTCTAAGTATAACTTCAGATAAAATCCATTTCCGAAGGGCATATATATATATATATATAATGAAATTGATAATATAAAATTTACATTTTCTCTTCTGTCTTTTCCGCAGGGTCTCTAGTTGGGGGTCAGTTTGTCTATTATTTCAATAATGACTACTGGATGATGCATATAAGTCTCATTAGTGCCATGGCCATGTCATTAACAACGGCTTTGGCTAAGACTACTCCCGTTTTGTATGCAGGTAAGAACTAGTATACTAAAAATAATGTATAAACCTTTTTTCAAACTGTAAATGTACAAACAGCACCCATTTGATGTTTTGAAATCCGAGGTTATTCACAGTGCACTGCATTATTTGCGTTATCCCTGTTCTTCTCCTGTGCTCGCAATATAAGTCTGCTTGGTCTTTCTGTGCCTCTCCCCCTCCCCCCCCCCCCCCCCCTCTCTCTCTCTCTGCTTTTCTCTCAATTTCCATTTCTGTCTGTCTGTATCTCTCTCCGCCCCTCCTCCCTCTCTCTTTCTCTCTCTCTCTCTCTCTCCCTTTTCTCTATCTGTCTGCCTCTCTCTCCTTCCCTCCCATTTTCTTTCATACTATCTCCTGTTGGAGCCGAGATTGTGGTGTAAAGTACTAAAGTGGAATATAATCTTGATACTTCTCTTGTGGTGCTCTTTTACAGGTTTGGTAGTAGGTGCAATGTCCAGTTTTATCGCACCGCTTGTCCGAGGTCTAATGTCCAAGATGGTTGGAGAACATGAACAAGGTATGGTCAAAATTATAGTCGAACCTGTCTATAAGTAGCAATCAAAGGAAATAGTAACATTGCTTACTTTATTTGTTCATTCATCCAATTATTTATTATTATTATTATTTTTTTATTTTTTTTTACTACAGACGAGTGCTCTGTTTATTATTTTTTTCCGAAGTCTTATGTCCAAGATATAACGGATGATCAAAATACATTCAAACGTGTGTATGAAGACATCCCAGATGTAAACGGAGCTTCTACAGACGAGTAGCCTGTCTATAAAAAGGTTCTCTATGGATGGCTCTTTTATAATTATCATTACACTCTGTGTGCTCCTGCCTATAGAATCAGTGGCGGATCCAGGGGGGCAATCCCGGCCCGTGCCCCCCCCCTTTTGAGGGAAAACAATGCAATGTGCCCCCCCCCCCCCTATTTGCGATTGTGCCCCCCCCCCCCTTTTCGAGCAGAAAACCTTTTTTTTTTTTTTGTTGTTGCTTGTCAGAGAATTATGGAGGGGAACCGGACCCCAGAACCCCCCCCCCCCCCCCGCTGAGCGACTTTTGGAGGCTGGCGAAATTTTTTTTTGCTCGCCCACCCCCCCCCCCCCCCCCCCTGAGCGACTTTTGGAGGGCTGGCGAGAGACCAAAAAAATATGGGTCTTCCTCCAAGCAGTTTCCCAAAGTTGACAATCCTGCATTTGTGTGCCCCCCCTTATACGAAATCCTGGATCCGCCCCTGTATAGAATTACATGTATATGAATGTTACATCAATTTTCAACATATCCTGAATTTTGAAAGAGATTTCTTTTGTCGATTTCTTGGTCAGAATATTGATTTTTCGGCACACCTTGGTGCAAACCGCCCTCTGGCGGTTGACCTCTGCTAGCCACATCGCGATTCAAGTTGCTAATCTCTGTCAGAGATGTTACGCGAAAATCAATTTCTGCAGGGGTCATTGACCCCTTTCTAGTACAAGTTATGTGTACCAGGTAGAAAGCTGCGATTTGTACAATTTTACTCACTTTAACATTACTTCAGAGCAATTTAAATTAAAAATATAATTATAACGGAAACATACCGCCAAATCTATAAAAACTAATAATAATAATTAGAAAAAAGATCCATCAATAAACTTGTAGTTTATTATAATCCTTCATCATATACCTTCTAACTTTCTGCACCAAATAAAGTGAGCTGGATGTTTTCACCCAGCGGTGTAGCTGGGATAATTTGATTTAGAAAGCGTTAAATTATACACCTATATCATTCGGCAAGGGAGCATAGCGACCAAGCGAGAAAAAAAATGCATCTGCAATATCCACACTTTATTACATTACAGACCTAATACAGTGTAATTGATTATCGCTTTTAATAGCTCCTTTTGGGGTCGTGGTTGAGGGGCATCTCGGGGCACCGGAAATTTGTTTGGGGAGGGGGGGGGCACGTGTCCTCCAGTCCCCCTTTTGTTTTTATGACTATGCTGCTGTAAATCTTCCTATAATTCATTCTATTTTACATTCGTGCTTTAATTAGTATGTTTTAAAAAATCAGTAGAATGATTCATGGCTGTATAATTTCCCTTTTTCATTATAAAATCAATGTGTTTATTGCTCTTTGCTAAAAAAAAAAAAACCCAAATCGTTTATCGTGTCACCTCCTGTTATCACGTTCCGCCAAAATGAATCTTCTCATCGCGGGTATCGAGGCAAATGAGCTTAACATAGTTTTGTCTCTGTGCACGTAATCAACTTCTGATTTTTTTTATTTTTTTTTTTTAATGTTTGAGGTCGTTCATTCACTCCCTTTATTTTAACTATAGGATGATTTAGAATTAATATGAAATTCAATGCCAACAGTCTTCAGTGAGTAAATGTTGATATGCCTACTATAATTATGCAATTGCATTTGATTAGAAAACTGGATAAGCAAGAGAAATAAATTGGATTTCATTGTAAGCTCTGTCTGAACGACATTGGGGTTTGTGAAATCACTACACTCGTGATCGATTTTACGACATCTATAAGCATTATATATCGAAGAGAAATTGATGATAATGATGGATTCTCACATTTCAATTATATATTATCTTATCAGATATGATGTAGGCCTGCATCGCAGGAAAAAGGGAACGGACAAGCAGAATGATATTGCTAATGCACACACACTAAGAAAACAAAGAGGAAGTCCTTTCCCTTTGTTTTTCCAAGCAATGTATAATTAATATAGATTTAGGAAAAATTCGAACACGTTTTCGTTTAAAACTGCTGTATAGTACCTTGTGCCAATATTAAGACTGAGGTATAACACATGAATTGTATATGTTAAATAAATAATTTTGATTGTAACACGGGTAAAGGTCAAAGGTCACAAAAGAAGAAGTGAAGAAAAATACTTATCGTTTTATAATTACAAAGGATGGACTAGCAATATCGTGTGTATTATAAGAGTCCACCATGTTCGTGATATTGTTGAGATATTATTGGTCATCAGTGAACTGCAAATTGAATAATTAATGTACTTCTTTTTTTTTTTTTTTTTTTCTTTTAGTTTTTATTAATCAAAATCAAATTAATATACTTCTTAATCCTTAACCCTCTCCTTGCTGCAGTATCCGTCTTTACCTACGCGGGGTGTGTTGGGAACACCGTGAAGTTCATCGCTAAGGTGATGGCATTTGCCATCTATGCAGGAACCGTCCATACGCTACCCACCTTAACCTTCTATGTTCTGGGATTCGTCGTACTTATACCTATTGCTATCACATGGTAAGTGGACTTGAGGTTGATGGGGTTAATGTCGTGAATGGCGCTTTATGCTTGGTCTTGCATGTTCAAGTAACCGTGAACCTTTATTTTGTTGTTTTAAGTATGCTCGGAACCGACTTGCTATCATAATTACCCCCCCCCCCCCCCCCTTCTCTCTCTTTCTATCTCTTGCGCTTACTCTCTCATTCCTTCCACCTCCTGGCCACCGTCTATGGGCTGGTCATATTTGTCCAATAATGATAACGAAAACGATAACGAGATTTTCGATTAAAGGTACACCCTAATGTATGATGAGTACGCTTGAGGGCAGCTCCAGGGTGTACCTTTAATGAAAAATCTCTTTATTGTTATCGTTATTGGACGAATGTTTTTTTCTCTCTGACCCCATTTCCAGTGACCGCACTCCGAAGTTCTGTGGGAAAGACTTAAAGGTGAAAAATAATGTGTGAACTTTCTCATTCCTTTTATGTCAGTTTGGAAGAACATTATAGTAGAAATGTCCCCTGAAAAAGATTGCTCTTCAGATGCCCTCATTATTCGAAATACGACTAGAAATAGCTGAAGTGTTCGGGCCGAACATTCATGCTATGTTTGTGCAGTGCCACATACCCATTTCTGTGTGCAGTGCATGCTTTTCAGCGAGATCGGGTCAATTTCTTATCATTTGGATGATTCCAAAACCTCACATTATACACCAATTCTTATGTAGACATGATCACCCTGTCCCAAATGCTTTGATACAATTTCTTTCACAGTGTAATCGCATGAGCAGAACTCAACTTATATTTAAAGCTAATCAAGCTTAGTGGCGTAGCATGACGGTCCAGATATCGAGGGGGCACAGATTTCATGAGGGGGACAGAGGTCTTACCCGGTGGAAGAAATGCAAATTATTTTTACCTTCCCTTTCTCCTGTCCCCATTTTTCTCTCTTTGTTCCCCCCCCCCCCGCCCAACTTAATAAGGGGCACGTGCCCCCTGTGCCCCTGTAGCTACGCCAGTGATCCGAAGCTTATTTGTTTGTTTTTAGCCGTGTTATGTAAGATAAACAGTATACTATGTTTGGGCATGCAGTTTAATTCATCTTTCCAACGTTCACCCCTCCTTGGGCAAAAAGGAGGGGTCTGTTTGTGTAGGCCTCAATAGACAGATCACATTAACCAGATTTTAATGAAAAAAAAATCGATTAGACATTTTCTGATTTTGATTTTTTTTCTTAAATTAAGATCGGGATATTCCCTCAGATTATCATGGAATACGTGGCTGCCTGTTTTAATTCCATGTTTTATCCAGCAAATCGATAGATAATCTTTTTTTTTTTTTTTTTACATGGCAAACACTTTTTACTTTATTAAGCCCGTGCTGATTCGGCACCTTTGAATTTAGTCGAGCCCAATTTCACTCGTTTGACACAGCGCATTCTAATGCCATTGAATGTGTAGAGTACGGGTAATTTCCTGTTGTCGCACAAGTCAAATGTGAACATGAATTTACTCGTGTCATCACTTTTCAGTTTTTTTTGTTGTTTTTTTTTTTTGGTCAATATTCAAATCTTCTTTCATTTCTTTCTCCAAAATGAACAATCTTAATGAAATATGTACCATACTAGTTAGCAGGGGCGTCGAAGATATATATAATGAAGATATAGTACCCTTTGGCCTTCATGATTTTTTTTTTTTAACACCTCTTAATTACCAACTTCTCCACTGTTACATTTCCCGAGTTTTACATCATTTTTCCTCATTTTATTTTACACCTCCGGAATTATTTGCCCCCTATATTTTCTTTGCCCCCAACCATGCCCCCCCCCCCAAGATCGACGCCCCTGCATACTAGCTGCGAGGCATAAACCACAAAGTCATGTAGGCTTAAAAACAGGTATACAACGTGAATATTGTGAAATTAAAAAAAATCAATAGATAAAAGCACAGTATATGAGGATTTATTTTGAAAATAAATATCAACAATTATTACTTGTCTCTTCTGGACAGTGGAGGCATTTACTGCTTCTAAATCGTGCCGTTGATGTACATGAAATATTCATGGCTCTTAACAGGCATGATTTTTTTTTTCCTTTTCTTTTTAAATCATGTAACATTAAATCATTCCATCTTTCATATACATAGCCACGACCAGTATCCTTGTTGTGGCTTAGCTTAATCAACGAGGGCCAAATGAGGTTATAATTAACTGGAAATGTCCTTATTAATTAATTTGCTGGCGCTGTTCATGCCATTGTGAACGGAAATGCGTATATTTTGCGCATTCATTGACGGTTTTTTCTCTTTTATTAAAAAGCAGCAACGCCGCTAATTATCTATCTCGTCGCGAACGTGGAAATCATACTGAGTCATGAAAGCCAAAAGCGCGACCTCTGTTGCTTTGAACCACTTAATTACGTCACTAATTGCATTCCATAAATTGGAGCGCTCACAATAGTACCTCTTTTACTCATCTAAAAGGGTGACCTCGCTTTTTATTGCCTGGGTATGAAAGAACAAAAGCTAGATATGAATGAAACTACTATACATGATGATGTATTCAGTTATCACTTTATTCGTTTTAATTTAGTATCTTTGAGACTAGAAATACAGGCGCCCTCGTATTGAATTTGGTCATGGGCAATTAACGTCGTAATTGTTATCTATGTATGTTTTCATCAAACGATATTACCTATAGGTGGTCTCTATTTGATATAATGAACTAACTGAAAGACAAAATTCATCATTCACTGATGGTGCCGAAATCACAACCAAAAAAAAGGGGGGGGGATGCGGGCATGAACCAATGTATAAAAAAGTCATTCCCGAACATCTTTTTTTTTTCTTCTTCTTCTTTTCTTTCTCTGCAAACAAAATGATACATTAAGTTTGATCAAAAAGATGTAACTCCATTTATATATCTCAAGTGCTGAGACTTTGTATCAGTCGCTAGTACTACTTAGAGGACATCACAAACCTCTTATAATAAACTCTTACCTGATTATTGGTGCGAAGGGGCACGTTCCCCCTCCCCTTTCTGGCAAAAATCATTTCTGGCATTTAATTACGTACAAAAAGAAAATTTGCCCCTTTCTCGTGCCCCGACCCCCTGCTGAAAATTTAGACCCCCCCCCCCCCAAAAAAAAAAAAATGTGACCATCTTTTTATTCGTCCTCTTTTGGGGAGGGTGTTTCTTGTGAGAGATTATTAGGTCTTGTGTGCCCCCCCCCCCCCCCCTCTCCTCCCCTGCCAGAGAATCCTGTATCCGCCATTGGCACGGCTGTGTCCATGCTGGTGCATCTCCTAGTACATATTGCAAGATGTTTTATCATTTTATTAGTTTTCACTGCGAGGATGGCCCCATTTTGACTTTGTTCGTTGATTTATGGCATGTCTAGTTTTGTCTACCCAAAATACTGATAAACAAAGACCGAAAGAGGGGGAGGGAAAGACAGAAAGGAAAAAGAAAGACTACGAGATAGAAACGATGTAGAGACCGCCAATAGGCAATAGTTCAACCGTTTTCTTTGTACATATGTACATGTTATTATGCAATGGATCGATTTTCATTGTTTAAGTGAATTAACTGGGCGTCAACTCTTTGCTTTGGTGGGGATTAGGGCATATTTGAATAGAAGGCGATACCCTCACCTTTTCAGTAACTTTTTTTTTGTCCTTGGTATTCAGATGTCACTAGAAAGACACTTTACGATTTTATTCATCCTCTGTTCATGTGTTATGGCTCGATAGATTTGTCTTTATCTGAGGAAAAAGAGAAATTCTGAATTCTATTAGTAAACAGTTATTGATAATCTGTTGATATTCCGTTAAAAAAAAAACTTGTTCACTAGCATGTTAAAAACAAACAAGAAATTTTCACAATAGGTAGAACATTATTTGGTTATGAAAAGAAAAGCTGCGAGAACACTAATGATTCTTTCTTGGATAATTGGTGGCTCTAAAAAGAGCCGTTTGATATTGTCAAATGAAGACAATAAATTTAAGCACGCTCGCCACGGATACGGCGGGCAAGCTGGATATCCTTGGGCATGATGGTGACACGCTTGGCGTGGATGGCGCACAGGTTGGTGTCCTCGAAAAGACCGACCAGGTAGGCTTCGCTGGCCTCCTGAAGAGCCATGACGGCGGAGCTCTGGAAGCGGAGCTCGGTCTTGAAGTCCTGGGCGATCTCACGGACCAGACGCTGGAAGGGGAGCTTGCGGATGAGCAGCTCGGTGCTCTTCTGGTAGCGACGGATCTCACGGAGAGCGACGGTTCCAGGCCTGTAACGATGGGGCTTCTTGACTCCGCCGGTGGCTGGGGCGGACTTGCGAGCTGCCTTGGTGGCGAGCTGCTTGCGTGGAGCCTTTCCTCCAGTAGATTTGCGAGCGGTCTGCTTGGTACGGGCCATTGTTGATTCTTGACAGATATTCAACTGATAATTTCGAAAAATCCGCGTTGGTATATATACCGTCAGTCTACCACTCTTTGATTGGTCAGTTGGTAATGAATAGAAATGACCCTCTTGTTATTGGTCAGTCTCGCTACGGTCAACTGACTCATGCATTATGCATAGATATCACGGTCCGTCTGTTCGTCAACGTCGTTAAAAATGGACCCCTAAAATCACACTATCATGTTTAAATTACATATATTTTCTCCTTAAAATGCTTTAATATAAGTAGAAGTGCATTGCTAAAGCTTCTGTATATTATAGAATGGTAATATAAAGCGTACGAAATGAAAATAATGCGCACCTAATTGATCCGACTCTGTTACGGAGGGATCGCTCGACTTATGAATAATTCATGAATTGACGGAACCATCGTAAACGAATGATGCACATTCATTGCTTAAATTTACTTTCTAAAATCTAATCAATTACATTTTCACATCGTCAAAACATGTGTTATATAAGATATCATCGAACTGTAGAGATAAGTTTTCTTATTGATTATAAATCTTAGTCATAATCAAATTAATTTATAAACACCAAGATTCGCACCCTCATGCATTATGGATTAGATCGTCCGTTCGCCTCCGGCGGGAAATTGGAAAGCCGATTTACGTGTGACGGGTGGCTTGGTCTGCGGGACAAAGGGATTCTCACTGGGTCACTCACGTTCGCATACTGGCTATATATATGAGTGGTTGACACGTCGAGAGGCATCAGTTTGAAATATCATCGAACAGAGAATCATCATGTCTGGACGTGGCAAAGGAGGAAAAGGACTCGGAAAGGGAGGCGCAAAGCGTCATCGCAAGGTCTTGCGTGATAACATCCAGGGAATCACCAAGCCCGCTATCCGTCGTCTGGCCCGCCGTGGTGGTGTCAAGCGTATCAGCGGTCTCATCTACGAGGAGACCCGTGGTGTCCTCAAGGTCTTCCTTGAGAACGTCATCCGTGATGCCGTCACCTACTGCGAGCACGCCAAGAGGAAGACCGTCACCGCCATGGACGTCGTCTACGCCCTGAAGAGGCAAGGACGTACCCTCTACGGATTCGGAGGTTAAGAAGTTGCTCTCTTCTAACCCAACAAAACCGGCTCTTTTCAGAGCCACCAAATATTCAAGAAAGAATTCAATGGAACTCTTTGCATTGATTTAAGTGTAAGGCAAGAGAACTGTCCCTATTTAATAGAAGAAAATCCACTTCTACCACCACTGTCCCTTTTTTTGTAAAAATCTGTCTGTAGTAATGTATAGGAAAACCAGAAATGTCCCTATTTTCAGCTTCTGCCTTGTCATTTCATTTGTCCCTATTTCTTTGGATTCAGGGTTGGCAGGTCCGTAAGACTAGAATAATAAATATATGTACACAAATTTGATGTTTGAAAACTATATCTCTGAATATACATAACTTAGAAAGGAGATATGACTGGAAAGAAGAACGGATCAAATTTGGCAAAATCTTGCTTGCAGTTGCAGTAAAATGTCAGGGGAAAAAAAAGGTGATTTCACCGATTCAAAATAGATTAATCATAAAAGTATAAAGCTTATTTTCACTGTTCTCACAAAGTTTAATCAAGGAGTTATCACAGTTCTGTGATAACTCCTTGGTTTAATCACACCCCCTACCCATGAGTATAGATATTCGTATGTTCGTCCCCGCTTTTTCCGCGACTAATGACATCCTATCTCGTACACGAGGTCATTCACAGAAAGGACCCGTGTTTACACACTTAGTTCACGGTTTTATGGTGTTTTTTTAATGTGTGTAACGAACATAGGCGTACGGGTACAAAATATTATCGGGGGGTTGCTGACTTCTTTTGCCCGAAAAGTCCGGAAGCAGCTGCAAAATAATGAGATATTGGGAAACTGCAACCCCTCAGCCACACCATGAAGTTGTAGCTTCATGGCCACCCCCACCCACACTCCATGTGAACGCGGTCTGCAATTACCACTTAAAAAAAAAAAAAAAAAAAAAAATAGGACCTGATGTAATACCTCCCCACACCTTCCACTTGACCCGGGTCAAGCCGGAGATTTAACAGTGAAATAAGTCGTTTGAAATCGCTCGCTTTTTGCCATAATGGAATAATAATTACGTGCAAACTACTGTATTACTAGTTTCAACATAATAATTGTCTATCGTGTAAACGTCACCTTTTAGCATATCTGGCAAGCACGAGGCCATTTACATTAATGCATGCAGACTGCATGAATAAGAAATACCTGCCTCTCCAAACCGCTTTTCGCATATGAAATATACAGGAAGCTCTGCCACTTTAATCCCTCATGTATGGAAATTTAATTTCCTTCCGACAGAACCTCGTTAATTTGCATGTTTGACAGAAGAAGAACTTATTTAAAGACACAACAATGTAGAATCGCTCAAGCATAGCAATATTAATCTATCAAACCACACAGTGCAAACCAGGGGCGGATCCAGGATTTTGTAAAGGTGGGGGGGGGCTGGGGGCGCACAAATCTCCGCAAAATTTCTGACAAGCCAAAAAAAAAAAAAAAAAAAAAAAAGGGTTATCAGATTTTTGTGGTCCAGCAAAAAAAAAAAAAAAAAAAGGTTATAGTTCTAAAAGAGGGGCACAATATCAAAAAGAGGGGCACAAATCCGCCACTGACGGAAACAAATAGATGCATAATTATATCGCTACCCTATTTCAATTCAAATAGCTGCGTGTTTAAACTGATCAGTTTCATACACTGTTACGCTCACGGATGAAGAGCATTGAGTAATGAATAAGACATGAATGCAATGCTAATTTCTGATGGATACAGGTCATGATTAATAAATTAATGACTACGATTTGAGATGAGGGAAATTATTTCATGAATGAGAAGCCTGAATAGGAGTTTCATTTGAATACTGGTTTTAAATAGGACGTTCGTCGTGCCCTCAGCCGATTTCTTTTGTTAGACGTAAGTATTTGTACACGCTATTAATTTGATCAATCTTCATAGTTCTAGATAGTCTTATTCAAGCGTTAGGCTCTTATATCTGTATTTCTCTATCTGTCTATATAGGCCTACTATTTGCTTAGAATAATATCACTTTACAAAATGTCGCTTTATCTGTTTGCGTTCTTAGGTTTATGTGTTTATGTTTCCATTTTTTTCCTCCATAATCACCGTTTATTATGGATTTTTCTTTTGTTTCATTTCATGTTTTATGTAATAGGTATTTATCGTTGTTTCAGTTTGTATATCAGGAACATTGTATATGAATCATGATAATATTTTATTTACAATCATATCATATGTTGAACATTTATTTAACTATTTTGGTTAACCAGTTGGTATTAGCATTTCCTGTTGTTTATTTTGATTCCTAATACTGATATATTTCTCATGTTTTCAAAATGACATTTTTGACAACCATTTTTCCATGATGGTTGATTTATTTTTATTTGTTCAATTTCAAGATGTTTGGTGTATTGAAGGGAAATATCTTTTTTTTCGGAGGGCTTTACGTTAAAAATTAGCTTTTATATTTTTTGGACTGGCAACATTTTGTGCCTTTTTTTAATTTCACATAAGGTGCCTTCTACGGTTAAACTAATGATTATGCATTTGTTATTATTGACTGCGGTTGCCAATGTGAGCCTACATTTCACAGGATTTCTAAATTGATGACAGATATACCTTCAAGGCTTCAATTTCAAATAATCAATGCAACGAGAAACTAAGTTTTTAACAGACTGAAATAAATGTTTAAGAAACACACTCTCCTTCTTTATGCTTTAATGCATGTTGGTGTGGGTACGAGTCATTGATGAGTAATGTTCAGGTTGTGTTTTTTAAAAACTGGGTTAGAGTGCAAAGCCCGCGAAGTAAAAAAAAATGTTCCACTGAAGTTTATTGCATAAAAATCGCATAACATAACAAAACGTTATCTTACCAGACCTCAACAGTGATTTTTATCTCTGTCTTATCGTATAAATGATTTCGTGATTATCGTGGGGTCCAGTTCTATTTTACGATGTCACTATTTGCTATTCTTACATAATGTTTTCTTCTTTTTTTCTCTCTCTTTTTTTTTGTAGTGGCCTCCAATGTTTAAAAAACAACACCACGGACTATGACGAGTTAGGAGAGGAGGGGACCAGCGATAGACTAGAGCTAGTCAAAACTGAGCATCTAAAATAAACCCGGTAAATACCCACACGCGGTCCAGCGTAGTCCATTTCCTAACGTCACTCAGAGTCAGTGGGCCACCGCCGCCATCTCTCCGAGGTACGACATCGACGATGATGACGAGATGGTCCGTCATTTGCTTGGCAGATGCGGATTATGGTCTTGATTCGAAGCGGTCTTGATTCGAATGTACGTTATGGAAAGTACGCATTTATTTCAGAAAGTAATTCAGAAAGAAAGGTTCGAGAATATGCAAACGAGAATTAAAGATATTGTTCAGACGTTTGGAGGTAGGAAGGGCAAAATGAGCAGAAAATATTCATCAAATCACAGACCCTACCGAATCAACTCATATGGGTAACAGGACGGTGCAATAAAGATTTGTTTTTTTTGTTTTTTTTTGGGGGGGGCGGGTTTTGTTTGTTTTTTTGAAATACAGCATTCTATGATAGATATTCTAAATAGAAAAAATGTGGAATTCATTTGAAGGTTTTCTCATGGGAGGATTACATGTGACCGATTTTCTTTATGCTTACAATTCATTGTGATATTTTATGGTTTATGTGGAAGAAATCACTATGAGCAACTGAGCAGCACGAGTGTCATAGTATAGAAACTATAGATGGCGCTCTTTTCTTCACAGTACCAGAGCCCATGAAGGGCTCTGCACAGTACTAGTAGAGGACGCACGCCTGTAATTAGATCCAGAGTCATCAATACACAGAGTTTGGCCAACTTGGTTTCAGTTGGGCACAACATGGCGTATACTCCTTTGTTGCATGCTTGCCTAACAAAGCAACAGGCCTCCATATTGTTACCCACTGGAGCAGAGTTCGCCAAACTCTATGTATGGATGGCACTGATTAGATCCAGTCATTAAGGGTAATTCTCAGTCGACCCGTACCAAAGATGATGTAATTGTTGAAAAAAAAGTCATATAAAATCAGTGATACATATTTCAACATTTTGCCATATGTGCATAAAGAGGGATAATTACTGGTTCAGATCCATCCCAAGAGAGAACAGGAGTTGGTCCCAGTGGGATTTTATGGGGACTTTATTAGCAGCCCAAGAAACATCATAACCACTGTAGGTCAGACCAGGTTTGTGGGTAGTCTACGTTGCAGCCACTGTAGAGACAAAGAATGCTAAAATCACCCTTTCATAATTTCAGGAAGTCAAGAATATTGTATGAACTAGTCAAGATACAAGTTGAAATGGTGCCATTGCTAGCACTTATTTTTCTTTCTTTTTTTTTTTTTTTTTTTTTAATTTCTCATTTTTAACACATGAGCCTACGGGGAAATGATTACAGGTGTGCGCCCTACAGTGCCATCTATACATAGAATTTGACCAACTCTGCTCCAGTGGGTAACAGTATGGCGGCATGATGCTTTGACAGGCAAGCATGTAAAAAAGGAATATACGCCATCCAATGCCCAACCAAAACCGAGTTGGCAAACTCCGTGTATGCATGGATGGCTCTGCACAGTGTTTATTTCAAAACACAAGAAATATTACGCCTGCTATCATTTGCAAAAGAAATATCAGCAGGAGGAAAAATGTACTCATATGTCCAATTAAAACACAATGACGACTCTAAATGGCGTAGCAAAAGGAGACAGAGGGGGCAAGTGCCTCCTCCCCTTCATCGAAATGCCCCCCCCCCCAAAAAAAAAAAAAAAAAGAAAGAGAGAGAGATGACAGAATGCAAGGAAGAGGGAAGGCAGTGTAAGTTCCAGACCCTCCTCTCATTCATTGCTCTGGTCTCTCAGTTTTCATCTTTTCGATAAAATTCTTATCAAGTTGGAACATTTGGGTTATTTGCTTTATTTGAAACATACCAGGGGGGTGTTTCATAAAGCTGTTCCTAAAGTTACGCATGACTTTACGAACAACTTGAATATGAAGTGCCAGATAGGATGCCCGAAGTTTTTACTGATGTTTTAACAAAGTGTGAAAATATACTTTGCATTAAAAATGTTTGTTATAATAAGAATGTTAATCTACATCTGGACAGTTCAACTTTAGTTGATGCAGTTGAAAATGATTGAGCATCCCATTTGGCTTGTCATATGTAAGTCATTCGTAAAGTCATGCTTAACTTTACGAACAGCTTTATGAAACACCCTCCAGATGAACTTATCACTCTGGAATAACCCTATAAGCTATTCTTAAAACTGACCTTTTATATATAAAAAATAATTATTATAGACTTCACCCTTCGTTACCCTATCAATTTTATTTCGAATGTATCAAATTCTCAAATATATTAGATCAGTAGTTCTTTAGACAGTACTACAACATTACTGTGTGTGATTTCGAACTAAAAGTGGATATCCATGCATGCAGATATAACGGGTTGTATTTTTGTTATCAATTTAATAATCTGTTCATTATCTAATCTCTTCAAAGAATATATATTATTCAAAAAATTATATTTTTGATTGATGTGTAGTTAAAGGGTATTTATCTTTATGGGGCATCATTATGAATTATGAACTTTCTAAGCGAAAATTTGGTTGGGTTTTTTTTTTTTTCTTCTTCTTCTTCATTTTTTTAAACATTATGTTGATCCAAACAAAATTAACATATTGGGGTTTCTTATTAACTACTTGGTAACCACTCACAATCTCTCTCGAACTAAAGTTTAATTATGAGTACACAAGATTATTGGGCTAAAATAAGAGACAATATTTGGTTTTAATGTACCATCATCATAATTACTTGTACGCAGAAACCTTAAATTGAATTCCACTCTAAAATGCATACGTATTTACTTTTGTATATAAATGAAAGTGATGTAAATAATAATATATACATGTAAATTCTTGTATCATAATACGGTCTATATTATATGAAAAATCAAGTTTTATGAAACGTTGTATATATCATGTAAATGCTATGTCTGTTTTGATTATATTTTCCTGTTGTGTATAGAAGTCAAGTTTTTATCAGAAAGTGATTGCTCGTTTTCTTGCCTCACTTGGTCGAAATTTGAACAGCGATCACGAGTGGTATTATATAGATACACGTGAATTCTATTTTGAAATGACGTTTTCCTTTTGTAAATAAATACTTGTGCTGTACTGAGTAATGAAAATTTTGTATTTTTTGTCCGAAAGAAAAAGAAAACATAGGATATTCACCAAAATGTTGTAGTTAAGAACTTAAATGAAAGAAAAATTAAAGTATTTAGGAACTTACAACTTGAATGAATTACACCGACTCATCGGGAAAAACGCTGGATATCTGAAATTCAAATATTATAGAATAATATAAATGTGAAATTATATTCAGTATAAACTTCAATAATCATAATATCGTTTAGTCAAACAACTACAAAACTGCTTTGGCTATAGTTGAAATCTCATTTTTAAAAAGTACAATCACCTGAAATTAACAAAATAAACATAAATTTTGCTTATAGATATAGACAATCACAAATTGTCGGTCTTAGCTTGTTGTACATATTTAGTTAGTTGTAATTATTAGAAACATATATTTTTGACGACTTAAGTCGAATATGGTTTGATGACAAACTATGCATGGTTGATAGTTTTGAAGAAACCTTACACTCAAGACTCGCTAGCCCAAACTAAAGCGTCTTATAAAGTCCAAAACAAGTACTAAATTTTAGCTGAGAAATTGTCAAAGAAAAAGTATATGATTGCAAGAAAGTAATAACATGTACCAAAAGTCAGGTATCATCTAATTCATATTCTTATTTCATCGACAGATAATTTATGAAGTGATTTTATTTCAAAGGTTTCTTTTTAAGTGTATTGCTTTTACTCTTATCTGGTCATATACGTATAATTTTGTTTGTAGCATCATGATTATTTTTCTGCTGGTGAAATGTTCATGAAGTATTTTCTTCTACGAAATCAAGTAACGTTTTATTTAAATCAATTCTAGATTGCAGTCCATCCTGTTGTTAGATGTATATCTGGGGAGCGTTTCATCAAGCATTTTGTCAGTGATTTGTACCGACAAATTTGCTCTCAGCCAATCAGATGCAAGGATTTCAGTAGCTTATAACAGTTGTCGGTAAAAATCACTGACAAAACACTTGATGAAACGCTCCCCTGTTTATGTTCTCATCTGGGTAAAAAAGAAGATAGAGTTTTAAATGATTCTTTTGTTGGTAGCATAATAAATATTTCGTGAAATCGAAGCAAATTTCAGTTACAAAAAGTGCCAATGTTTATGTGCATATTATACGCCCAAAAGGTAAAAATAATACCTGCCATCCCATCGACGCATAATTCTAGTACGATATGCTATCACGTTCAGTTCTACAAACTTCATGTTCTATTGTCTGTACGATGTTAGATCTCCGCCGCTTTTTAATTCGCCGAGAAACATGTATGCGGCATCAATGTTAGAGGGCGGTAGATGGCGTATCATGTCATGTCTGACAGAGGCATCTAACATAGAGTTTGGCCCAGACGGTTCCTGTAATCCAGTTCAATTCAATTGAATAGTTTATTGTCCATATATGATACACTGGTGTTGCATGCAGCATGTAAAACATAGACATAGTAGGTAACAATATGGCGAATGTTGCTTTGTTAGGAAAGTATTCAACAAAGGAATATAAGCCATGTTGTTACCGACTGAAGGCGAGTTGGCCAAACTTTGTGTATACACCGTGAGTTAATTAAAAAGGAAACCTAGATTCAACTCTAGATATCTTTGCAATCAGTAGATATAGATTTAATAAACTCATATTGTAGCCTATCATATTTCCTTTAATTTGACACCTTATTCAATAAAATCTGACGGTGGAAATCTGAGTTGAACAGTAAAATTTTGCCTGATTCATGTCAAAATTGCCTCTAAGTTTTGAGTGAAATGGATGATCAACCCAAGGTGGGTTGAATGATATCCATTCCAGTTGAATGCACTCACACATAATGAAATAACTTTCGAACACCATTCCGCCCAAACTTGGGCAAAGACGATTTTGACATGCTATTTAGAAATGGCAAGTGCTCAGTCATCAATGATCGCATCTTGATGAACAGCCTATCAAATTAAAGAAGACATTATCAACTATCATGCCATTATAATACATTTCAGCGATTCTACTTGCTTTGTAAGATATTGAGGCTTGAATATGGGTTTCCTTTTTATTGACTTACACTGTAGACGGCTCTGATTTCGAACTCTCTGTATACCACAGTAATATCGGACTCCAAACCTACTCCAAACGGATTTCGAACCGACCTATTCTTGACCATTCGGTGTAACGAAATTTGTTCTTTACGTTGTCGGTTTGGTGTCTGTCTTGTTGGTGTTACCGGGGTGTTATAAACTGATAACGAGACGTGATAAATTCTGGATTCAGCCTGTACAGCGAAACGGGTTTAGAAATAAACCCTGATTAGAATAATGAACTGATGAATAAGTAACTGTATGGACACAGCTAGTTCTTTTGTTACTGATATTAATTTCATCATCATCGTTATTATTAGATTGTTCATATAATGGAGTTACCTAAGCATAACGATCATTTAACCAAATGTAAAATTAACATGAAAGTGCTGCATTGTTTATTTCGAATTTAACCTGTTATAAACCATCATACCTCGAGATAAGGAAAATGATGAACTACGCACACTATAATCACTACAATATACCCTGTATACATCCCACTAATGTCCAGATGAGAACGATTCAAATTGTGTGTTGCATTGTTAATAAATACTAGATTTATTTTTCCGTCTCCTTAAAGTGATGTGTCTGTGTATGATTCGTGTCTCTTGGTTTAGATTCATTTTAAACTACTGAAATATTTTTTGATCATCATGAGGCTAAAAATGTTTTGATATTCTTTTGCTGTACAAATAGAGCGCCTAAAGCATGCAATTATCGCCAGTTTACTGGTCTGAATTTTATGTTTATTTGTATTTGAAATCTTACCCTGACTCCCCATGAGTTTGTGTGGAGCTTGCTCGATATAGCAAAAATTATAATTACTATTCATATAAGGCACTTTGGGCAGTTAAACTTTGTAACACGCTTGCATGTATCTACTGATTCAAATTTTGTGCATTTGAAGGCATGTAGACTGTAATGAGGTGCTGCTGCTTTTGTTGTTGATGATGATGGTGATGATGGTGATGATGACGATGATGGTGATTATGACGATGATGTTGATGATGATGATGGCGATGATTATGGCAATGATGGTGACGGTGATGATAATGATTATGATGATGATGATGATGATGATGATGGTAATGATAATGATGATGAAGATGATAATGATGATGGTTTTTGTTTTGTAATCAATTAATTTCATATGGGGGTTTGCTGGAAGCACCTCTTGGATCATACACTTTCATTTTCAATCTCTCTCTCTCTCTCTCTCTCTCTCTCTCTCTCTCTCTCTCTCTCTCTATCTCTCTATCTATCTATCTATCTATCTCCATCTCCTCTATCTCCTACTATTTACTATCTCACCCGTATTCCTCATCTCTCTTATTTTCTCTCTCTCCCATGTATATGTCTCTCTCATTCCCCTCTTTTTTCTCTCTCATTTCCCTCTTTTTTTCTCTCTCTCTCTCTCTCTCTCTCTCTCTCTCTCTCTCTCTCTTTCTCTCTTTCTTTCTCTCTCTCTTTCTCTGTCTCTCTTTCTGTCTTTTGCTATTTATCTATTGGGTTACCAACTATAAATATTATATTTTTCAATATATAGTTTCATAGTGTACGGATGATTTCGTGGTACACAATTACAAAATGCAGCTCCGCTATCATAGGATCTTTATGGCTATCAACTGTCCCGCCCTCATCGTCTAAAACCATACAACTTTGGGTTTGTCTGACGAAAGAAGGCAAAACAATTGATCTCATATATGCATTTACTTACAATTAGCAGGAGACGAAGACGGAGACGTGTTTCTTGCTTTCCTCCGTAATTGTTGGAATAAAATGGAATTCATGAATTCTCATGTGCTGCACATGTTGTGTGGGATGGCGTCATTTACTGTTATTTTTGTTGCGATACATTATCATACAGTCGGTAAGTCTGATCATCCTTTAGCACATTTTAATTTAACTGTGAAAATTGTCTTGATGTTTGTAAATAGTTTTGTACTGTCTTTCTAAATCATGAATGCGACTGTAGAAAAATCAGTTTATCCAGTCATTATTCAAATGATAACTTTGTCTTTTATTTTCTTTTTCTTTCTTTCTTTCTTTTTTTCTTGGGGGGGGGGGGTGTGGATAGAGCCTGTTCAGTCAAACCTGCGTATAAAGACCGCTCACAGGAGACAATCAAGATCATGTTCAGTATTAATACTGATGAAGCCACCCTGGGTAAGAAGACCATAATCATATATAGTCTCTTTGGAGCCAGAAGGGCTTTAACTCATTAACACAGAAACAACGTCTTTCTGGCTCCAAACAGATTACTAGATTATAGTCATACTCATTCAGATTAAATCTCTGTTGTCATTTTTTTTATATATATATACAGCAGCATCATGTCCGCTCGACTGGGACTTCTGGATGGGTGGTTGTTACCGATTTCAAGCCGATTACGGACCCCTCACTTGGGAAGACGCCTCCGACATGTGTAACGACCTCGGTAGTCGGATGGTCGTCGTCCGGTCCGTAGAAGAATGGGACATCGTAGACGCCCTGGTCCGTCGGAATTTCACGGTTGATAGCGAGACTTTTGTCTGGAATGGATGCCATTATGATATCGTATTGGATACTATTTTTACGTGTATCGATGGGTTTCATATGCAGTACGCAGGTAATGGTGGTTCACAGGATGTGTTTTCTTATTTGTTTTCTTCACTTGTGTATCAGCGATTCCCCCCCCCCTTGTTGTTGTTTCTTTTAGTCACAGTGTCACTTTGAAGCCTTCTCGTTAAACCCCCCCCCCCCCAACTTCTCTCTCTATTTCTAACTTTTTCTCTGTCAATTAATTGTATTGATCACTGATAATCAAGAACTCATGTGTCATCATATTTTATCTTCAATAAAAGCTATCTTATGTAACTGCGTTATCGCTCTTGTGGAATCGCCTTGATGTCAATGTTTGACATCAAGGTTGACATAAAATCTAGTATATGCTTTTATTTCAAAGTTCCTTCACAATATGTATTATTTCAATAATTTATTCAGTCATCCACTTTAAAATTATGAGTCCTAATATGTTTTCATTGTTTTCATTTTGATTTAAAGATAGCTTTGCATTTTTCTTGTTTGTTTAACATGTTTAGATTGGGATGTTGACGAGCCTCGAATGACGTCACTGAATGAAACGACCAATGTAACTGTCATCGCAGTGCAATCTGGGAAATGGAAAGTTGCCAATCCAAACACGACAGCAAACGTTGTCTGCTTTCAACCCGGTAAGAATTCTTCTTAAACAATGTTGCCTTTAAAAAAAATAGGGCAATCGATGTTTACTTATCCTACTCGTATTCATCTCCATTGATTATGCTTTTAAGCATTTCTATACTTTTTGCTAAAAGCGCATGTCAGAGTCAAATGTGTTAACAGAGAGATGGGATTTCAACTCATGGCAAACAAGAAAGCTTTAGATGTTACATATTGGTGTGAATCCTATGTATATTTTACATCAAAGAATATTACCACAACAAACACGATACTGATCATGATCCAACCCGTTGCTATGGCAACAGCGCTTTGTTAGTAGGGTTAGTGATGGGACGGCCTCTATGTCCTGATGTTCTCATGAAATGTTTGAACAGCAACGGAGTCGTTATCGTTCTTGTGTTCGTTGTGATGTTGCTCTGGATACTCGTGGTCCATCTTCATTTCGCCCGATATAGCAACATCTAATCATGCTAATCTGAATAGAGATATGAATTTTGACTCGACTGGCATATATCTATCAAAGTGGATACACCTTTTTAATTTGGATTTTGTTCGGCTTATATCATACATTCAGCTTATAATTACCACACATTTCCATATATCTTCCTTTCGTAGCGTTTGATTTTGCTGAGAGGACAACGGTTTACAGACGACATATAAACGATAGCCACTGTCTGATCGATCACTATCTACTCAAATTTTACGGAACATCGAGGAGAGGGTGCGCAATGGCCTGTCTGCACACCTACGGTTGTCGTTCCTTTAACTATAGATATCGTTCTTGCTACTTGAACTCCAAAACGCGCCACGAGGTGAATTCTACCTACTTTCAATACTTAGAATCATGCAGCTATTTCGAACCGAGGAGTATTTATAATCATCTCTGATATAGTCAAGAGATGTAACTGAACTTCAGTCAAATAAGCCCCCAAAAGGTTAAAACTGTGTATTACAACATGTACAAGAGTGAAAAGTTTCCCCTTCATAAAATATTTTGACTCATGTTCTCTTCTTCAATCCTTTTCTCTACAATCTCTCTCTCTCTCTGTCTCTCTCTCTCTCTCACACACACACACACACACTCTCTCTCTCTCTCTCTCTCTCACTCACTCACTCTCCCTCTCTCTCTGTCTCTCTCACTCACACACTCTGTTTTTTTTTTCTCTCTCTCTCTCTTTCCTTCTCTCTCCCTCTCCCATCTCATAAACAATAATATGTTAGTTCATGACAAAATGACGAGAGCCCAGTATCTTTCTTATTTTATTTGCAAAAAGAAATTTTGGGGCAAGCACATATAATGTGTCACTACAAATTTTAGTGCTTGTCTTGGACAATATGAATATTACCATTATGTATTTTCTGTTTGTACAAATTACAATTGTTTTAGTGCTTATTGATTATTTGTCAGCAATGAAAAGTGCAGTGGAATATCTATGGTTAATGAATATTGATCTTATATTACTTCAGGTATTAATTTCATTCTCGATGGTACAAAGGTCATGGAGGTTGGGTCTTTGATTAGGCACCTCAGTCTCAGTCCTGGGGAGCGTTTCATGAAAGGAAGTTGTCGGATATTTTATCTGACAACTGTTATAAGCTACTGAAATCCTTGCATCTGATTGGCTGAGAGCAAATTTGTCGGATAAAATATCTGACAAGTCCTTTCATGAAACGCCCCCCCCCCCCCCCCCTGTTTGGCATGTCTAGCTGTTAAAATTTGGAAAGGGTATTTTACGAGATTGTGTGCGAATTTGGGTTATTTCCTCTTCGTCTAAACGCATATACTTTCTTGGACTATTCGGTATATTCAATGATCGAAATAATTCATTGAATTGTATTTTCAGTTATCAGTTAAGACATGGTCGTAAAAACTTTCTTGTAGTAATTCTTATGTACAATTCTAAAATAATATTCTGACACCGTGCCGTAGTTTTTAATTTGTATGCTTTATTTGCTTTTATAGTATTTTAGTACTTCTTATTTGAAAGAACATACAGACACAGTTACATTATTTCATGGTTCCTGTTATGGTGGGTCTCTGCTGGACTACTTTGCAGAGAGATACTTTTGTTGTGTTGTATTGTGTTGTACTATACCGATGTGCTGTGTTGTCCTCGTTTGTTTGTTTGATTTTGTTGTTGTTTTTCGTCCATTACGCTCCGTTGAGCATTATTCTTATTTGCTGTCAACAGTCTATTGCAAATATGTCATCATGTTCTACTGTAAATACGTTTCTTAATAAAAACAAATTATTTTTTTTTTAATAATAATATTCTGAAGAAAATTGTACTCTGACATTTGAATTTGTTTGCAACATTTTGTCACCTTAAGACCAAGAAAATTGTAAACAACAATAACCTTTGGGTATTGCACCTGCAATGTTTATTTGGTAGTTTGTTGTTGTTGTTGTTTTTTGTCAACACAAAAACATCTAATGTATGCAATTTTGTATTCTGAACTTCTGACATGAAAAACAAACTTGCGGCAGGTGAATTTTAAAATTCGCCACGAGGCGCCACTAGGTATGCATACACGAATAGTCTCGATGATTGCAGAAGTGTGCCTGTGCATTAGAAGTGAAACAATGCATCCGTCGTGACGTATGCATTGTAATAACGTAAAGGAAGTCAAAATCAATTTATTTGAATAATTCTGTCATCGTTCAAGTGGAAATGTATTATATTTTGGCATGCATGTATGACAAACGTCGATACATGCAGGCCCATGTAATGAAACAATAAACGGAGTAATACGGGTAATAAATAGTTCACTTATATATGTAAACTTAAATTAGTTTTTATTCTATTGTGGGATATATAAAGTTTTAACTAATATATTTCATACAATCTATTTATTCTAAATGCTCACGTTTTATTTTATTATTAACTTGAAACTAAGGAACATTTATATATATATATATATATATATATATATATATATATATATATATATATATATATATATATATATATATACATATATATATATATATGTGTGTGTGTGTGTGTGTGTGGGGGGGGGGTGTAAATTCCGAAAATCTTGAGAAAGACATAGAATATGTATAATTTGCCCGAGAAAAGGGTATGAACATTCCTGATTCCTGAAAAAACATCTCGAAAAGTAAAAAACGTGGTCAAAATTCAGAATTTTTTTTTTCAGTATCACTCGCCAGCGTGCATGGAATTTTCAAATTCATTCTTGTGATAACGTTTAACAACTACAGCAATGGATGACCTTGCCCTAATAAAGTACATCAATAGCCACCCGTTGGAGGTCCACAGAACAATGAATCGATGGTGTATCTTGATCAATAGTTTTGTTGGCCTCTTTGGTGCTTCGATTTTCAATAATATCCTGTTTAAAGGAACTAGTATTTAATTAGGGTGAATATGGATGAAAGCGTTAGGTTATTTGAAGCCTTCCAGTCAACCTGCCAAGGTAACTGTAAATTCAATCGGTACCCGTCATTTAACACTTTATCAAAGAATACGCCGTCAAATATAATAGAGAAGATCTTGTACTTTGGTTATAGGTTAAATTTCGCAGATTTAACATTTTGATCTTTTAAATACAACAACCCTTATCTCGTGGAATATTTATTATTCATTAATCTATATAATCATCTTAATAATAATTTTTACTATACACATATTCAAGAGATATTTTGACAACTATCCATATGCCATGCATGGTCTTTCCCCATTTAACCCATTTATATACATGTAATAAGCTGATGATATAGAGATATATTTTGTTTAACCATATTTCGAAAGAAATGGATTAAACACCCGTGATGCTAATTCCATGAAGACAGTTCTCCAAAAGCCAAGATATGAAACTGATTACCGAATACAACGTACAACATGTACAAAACGCTCACCCCCTTGATTAATTTCAAATGCATAAAAAATAGGTAACATTCGACTTGTCATAATCTAATGCAATAATAACATCTGTTTCTTGAAATAAAAATGTTTTTGGTGTACTTTTTGCCTAGTACAAAATGTATTTTGATTGAAATTTATATGAGATTAGTATGTATGTACATTGCCCTGTCGAGGTACGGATATTTGCTTATTATTTCAAGTGCATGCCCAGTAGGCCTAATAGTATACATGTATGTATGTACGATTCATTGCTTGTTTTCAAGTGTACGACTGCTATGCTTTACAGAACCCCTTTACCATGTGCTAGGTGTGTTGTCCCATCAAAAAATGTTTTCATAGATAAGTATTAATATAACTGATATTCAAATAGATATTTATATTTTCACCTTGATTGAAAAATGAATGCGTAGTTTGTGACTATGATGCTGAATTCTCCTTTTTAAACAATCAAATAATCAGCAAGATATATACCATAGTATGAATTATTTTGATCGAATCGAATCAGACGATATCATAGTTTTGTTCCCATATGCACTATGAATCATAATGTATAGTAACATGGCAGTAGACGTAAATCATCTGTATCATTTATCTGCAAACTTTTGATTCAGTTGATCTTCTTCCCATAAGTCTCGTTGATATTATCAGGTGATTTTAATTATCAATCTACCTTTAAAATATATCCCTGTATTTCTTTCTATCTTTCCATCTCTTCCCCCCCCCCTCTTCCTCTCTCCCTCACTCATGCATACGACTTATATCTATCTGATCAACAGATCCCCCTTTCTCTCTCTCTCTCTCTCTCTCTGCCTCCTGATACGATTCCATGTGGTTGGCTATGAGTTACATTTACTGTAGCATTTACAATATTACCATAGTTTTACTTCGAAACAACTACGAAGAAAAACCCTTCTTCATGTCCACTGGCAAATTAGTTCTCCTCGGCTTAAAAGCCAGACTAGAGGCATCCACCGACTTCCTTCTCGACGACGAACTTTTGACCTCGTGTGGTGACGAACCAGACGACGATGATGATGATGATGACGAATTCGACTTCGAGAGGATGTCTGCGACGGCCTGCTTTTTGTACTGCGACCAGTCGGTGTGGAGTTGGAAGTGTTCTTGCAGGGTATCGCCTAACGGGTAAGGCCGGACGATCTCCTTGAGATGACGGTAGACGAATTCGCTTGCCTGGTCGACATAGAACCGCTTATTCAGCATGATACATTCTGCTCCACGACTCACCTAAAAATAATTGAAAAATATATGTCATTATTATAAATATGGATAGAAAGTATAAAAATAGTCAATATTATTCCTGGCTTTCAACACGATATTCTTTTTTATATACATGAATTCCCCTCTAAATACCGAACAACTCTATCATGTATACAGTCTGCTATATTACCTAAAACGGAAGATAGTTTCAAAAGCTAGAATTATAAAGTGTTTTTGGAAAAAATGTGGGAAAAAGAATGACGTAATTTTGTGTATGTGATACAATTAGACTGGATCGCAAATAACAACTCTATGTCGAATCTAAGATTCTGAAAGTCAGTTGTTCCTGGACTACCACCCCTCCCCAGCCCTGAAGATTAGCCCTTCTGGCCATAGCCCATGTGTTGTGTAATATCATCAGTAACTCGCCACGGGGAAAGCACATGGAAACGTTCTCTTCAATTGGCAAAAATGAGGAAAGGATTAAGAAGAAAATAGTAATTAAAAAATAATAAATGGTGCAATAAAACTTCCCAAGTTCTATCCCAAGTCACGTCTTTGGGATGGTAACGTCAAAGGTTGTTAACAAGATGTAATAATCAGTGATGATCTGATCATGCTGATAAAACACTTGTATGTAAAATTCCAATTACTCATACACTCACCAGACTCAAACTAGGCTGATCTACGTCAACGATACCGTTCTCCCGACATAGCATCGGCAATCCCTGATGAAATAAGAAAAACGAAAAAATGGGGAGAGCGACAATAATCATTCTCGATAATGGAGGGGGGGTGGGATATGACGGGATTCATACATATAAATACGGTTATGATGGTTTATTACAGTGAGAATTAGAAAACTTCATTATGTGACTGTTTTAACTCATTTTAACCGGCTAAATTTCAACACTTTTGTGACACATAATAGTCTTTAAAGTTTAAGTTGGTCTTAATCATGTCATATCTATTCCACACTAAATGAGCATAGTGAGTGGCCATTATTGAAGAAAGGACAAATTAAGTTCATGAAATACATTACCCTATTTATCAACTATAATGATTTACCATTACAGTTAACCCAAATTGACTCAAACTGCGTTTAAAACGTTACAAAAATCAAGATTTTTGGATTTTCTAAAAATATTGTACTTTTTAAAATTTCTGATCTGTGTAAAAACTTACAAACACATCTTTTGAATGCAGCATTCCAACTTGGACGAAGACAACCTTGTCAGTCTCTTTAACCTAACAGGGAAAAATAATAATTTAGAACACAATAACTAGAACTACGTCTAGGGCATGCAGCTACACCCTTGATTACTAGTTTGCAGGCACAAACCCTGGTCAGTCGTAAAAGAGTGTCTGCACTATAAGACTACCATAGGCCATGTACTATAGCTGCTCCTGAAACGACCAGTAGGTAGCTGGGCTAGGCTTCTCCCAAGACAAAATGATTTTCTGATAAAGTGTCAAATTAGGGTCTGTGCTTGCAGACTACTTGATTACCGCCCTCCCCCATGAAAATAACCTCTACAACACTAGCATGGGACAACATTGGTTCAGAATGTGCAAAGTCTGCATTGGCGTACAGCGTGGGTTCAAGACGCTGAGGGGCACGGCATCATGGGGGGGGGGATCAGTCTTACTCGATGAATGACATGGGGAATAACAAGGCCGTTGATTAGGGGGACGTTGTTGGTAGAGGTTCGTAGCGTATCCATTCCCCCCCCCCCCTCTCTCTCTCTCAATCTCTCTCTCTCTCTTTCTTTCTTTCTTTCTTTCTTTCTTTCTCTTTCTCTTTCTCTCTCTCTCTCTCCTTCTTTCTTTCTCTCCCTTTTACAATTCTTCCCCCCCTTTTATTTCACCATTTGATTATATAGGGGCAAATGCCCTCGTGCCCCGTGTCTACACCGAATATCGACAGGTATGCAGGTATATGTATGATATATTGTTGTCCTACATATTATCATTATGTAATTGAACGCTGGTAGTGCATAAACTTTATTGGCCTCTCGCTATACAAGTAATTTAGCTTTAAATGAAAAATCTGGAGCATAAATCTACTTTGGGTGGTACTGTCGAAAGTTATCTTATTTCTGTGGTAGATCTCTACGTGTGTGTGTGGGTGTGTGTGCGTGTGTGTGCGCGTGTGTGTGTGTGTGTATTCGACTTCTTGCAGGTATGTAATAATGTGGATTATATCTAGAGAAAATGAAACAAAAGGGCACTTGCCTCCTCTCTCTGACTGGTTTTATTTCTTCGTCTTGGTGATGATGCGCTATCAGTAAGCAACATCGATGATGTCTCTGACGTCAGTGATGATTTCCGTCGACGACTATCAACCTTTGAACCTATGCGATGTAGATACGACAAGATGACAAGATGAAATTGGTAATGAGCTGGAAAAAAATATTCTTTTTAGAAATATTAAGATCAATGGAAACATTTTGTAATTGTAGAATTTCCACATAGCTGCCTACTAGTTTTTCTTCTTTGATTCACATCGTTAACAGAATATTTGCATTGATGAACTTAGACTTCTCTGTTATGTAAGACGTAAGTATATTTTCGTGGCATTTTAGTTTTTGAAATCAAGGCAATTGTCGAGTGAGGTGGTTTTTTTTTTTCTTTCTTTTTCTTTTTCTGTTTTCTTTTTCTCTTTTTTCAAAGTTTATCATCTTCACCATTACTTACATTGCTTGCCCCGTACTGTAAGTTTTCCTCGAACTTAGGTTTGAGTTTATGCTCAAAAGACTAAAGGTTAGTTAGTCCCCCCCCCCCCCACCACCACCTCCTCCACCCTTGCGTCTCTCTCTCTCTCTCTCTCTCTCTCTCTCTCTCTCTCTCCCTCCCTCCCTCTCCCTCCACTCTTTTTTTTTTTCTCTCTCTCCCACTCTAGCCCTCCTCCCCCCCTCTTTCTCTAAGACACCAGCACTGATGCTCAGACAAAAGCTTGGTCTGTAGGATGTCACCTTCCTGATGATAATGGTTGAGACTATTTAGGCTCCAAAGCGGATACATTAATATTTACCCTCTCTTTAAAATAAAAAAATCGAGTGATCACTGACGTCACTCCCCGGGGGAATGAAACTAGAGTGAAAATAGAGTGAAACTCCACTCTTTTCCTTATAGAGAGAACCTGATAGTCACTCGTTATTCACTCCTAAACAAGTAATCACTGACGTGAAAATTCACTCTTTATTTTTTTAGAGAGAGAGAGAGAGAGAGAATGAGCTTCGTATACATGTAATGCGGGCGCGTGTTAAGAGGAATAAAACGTGCGCCAAAGACTATCTTGCGCTCCAAAGCAATAAGGGGAAAGTTTATTTAGATGAATAAAAACACGATGAAAATAAATATTGATAATAATCAAGAACCAGTAATACTTAATAACAGCCTTGTAATGAACCCACAGCTTATAACAGGCGAAAATATCACAGAGGGGGCCCAGTGAGAAAAAAATAGAAAAATAAATACACCCCCCCCCCCCCCCCCCCCCCCCATAACCGGACTTTCTAAATGACAGCTCTGGGCCCGAGATAGAGCTTCTAGCACGAGTCTGTTATGAGGCTGTTATTAAAGTATAACTGTGTTATCATTATCTTAAACCTAATTTTGTGATGATCCTTCTGTCGAAATACCTCCCGATACTGTCGCAATGCTCAGTAATTTTGTTTTAACTGTCTGTATCACTCTTATACTGCATCATGTGCGTTGGAGCCCGAGATCATGGCCGGTTAAGGTATGGGTTCAAGAAAGAGGTTCTTTATTATTATCCATATTTATAGTGATTTAGAACCTGTTTTATTCCGTGGGTTAATTATAGGTTGTTATTAATATAACTGGTTCTTCATTGTTATCAATATTTATCGTAAGTTTGTTTTTATTCTTCTAAATAAACTTTCCCCTAACCTAGACTGATTTAGAAAATATTTTTTCAACCCATCGATCTCTACCTGGTAGAGAACGATGTCTCAACCTAATAATCAACTTCCGATCACATCCTTTGTTAATACCGCCCTCTATAGTGGCTACCAGAGGACAAGAGGACAGAGGACAGTTACACACACACATTAATTGTCGTCTTCTCAGCAATCAGAGAGATTGTTTACGAAGGTAGAGGACACTGGTGATT
The DNA here is from genome assembly GCA_025618425.1 of Heliocidaris tuberculata. NCBI lineage: Eukaryota > Metazoa > Echinodermata > Echinoidea > Camarodonta > Echinometridae > Heliocidaris > Heliocidaris tuberculata. Next base: position 12,274,507 of record CM046851.1, read on the forward strand.
TTTTTTGTCGTCTGTAGTGATGCAGTTCAAGAGACCGACGGTCCACGAGCTCAATGGCCCACGAGACAGGCAACGTAAATGATGTGAACAAATAAGGGATTTGCCAACAGAAAAATATGGATGGCGTGTGTTAATGTGCCCATTCTGCCTCTTAAATACACCCCTGAGACCAATATCCAATTAGTTACATAAATTCCCTAATTTTCCATGTTTTAGAATATAAACATGAACATAGGACCTCACCTATATGCACACCATCTCTGGGGCTGAAAGCGGGTTTCTCTGGTGGGGTAGTACTGCCCAGGCTTAGCCGTCTCGGTGGAGTTGAGGATTGTGTATCCCTCAGCTGCTTAATAACTTGGCAAGAACCCTGACAGGTATGGATTGAATAATCTTTGATGATAATGACGATAATAATAATAAAAATAATAACAACAACAACAACAACAACAACAACAACAACAACAACAACAACAACAATAATAATAATAATAATAATAATAATAATAATAATAATAATAATAATAATAATAATAATAATAGTAATAATAATAATAATAATAATAATGATAATAACAATTATAGTAATAATAATAGTAATAATAATAATAATAATAATAATAATAATAATAATAATAATAATGATAATAATAATAATAATAATAATAATAATAATAATAATAATAATAATAATGATAATAATAACAATTATAATAATAATAATAGTAATAATAATAATAATAATAATAATAATAATAATAATAATAATAATAATAATAATAATAATAATAATAAAACCTCTACACAATCATTTCTACGAAGGAGCGCACTAGGTCACCAGACTTTGACTATAATGGGTTCGAGATAATAAGCTGCCCCCACTGCTTTTAGAATGTTTTTGATTATGATGATGACGATGATGATGATGATGATGAAGATTTTGGTGATTCACAGCTTTGCTTTCATGGTGCCATATGCTTAGAGAAATTCAAATTTGGTCTGAAATTCTCTAAGCATATGGCGCCATGAAAGCAAGTGGGAAATGTGAGAAATCAAATGAACTGAAAGAGAGAAATAATTTGCGTGGCAAAATTCATTGTTCCCCCTTACTGACTTCCTTTTTTGTGGAAATAACTGCAGGAGTGCTGCCTCCGCCGAGTCCGCCGGGAGTCGAACCCGGGTCTTTGGCACTGTACGCCAAACGCCTTAACCACTAGACCACGGAGGAGGGGTATTCGGCTACACCAGGTACAAACACCGACAGGAAGCCCTTTTTCGTAACTTGATTCAAAAACAAGACGGGCAGAGTGCGAGGATCGTCACAGTCGGTTAACTCTCCCCCGTCAGTGCTCTCCCGTCCCGTTTCGTAAGCTCCCTTTTGAGAGAGACTACAACTTTTAAGGTAACAGATAGTTCTGGGAAGCTCTCAAACACTTTTCGTGAGATTTCTTTGATTTTACTTAATAAATAGCAGGGTACTAACATAACTAAGATGCTGTGAAGTTTTTTCCTCCTCAAGTGAAATATTCATCGAATGAGAGGTGAAAAGTAATAAAAATCCCTGGCCCAAAAAAGAGGGGATGTAAATTCAAACAACGGCCACACACATTACGCACATGGGGATTGCTGTGTGTTATAGATACGCTACACACAGTGCGAAGCGCTGGGTTTATTGTGCGGGGAACCTTCGGGTGGATATGGTCTTGTTCGAAATCGTGAATGGAATGTTCAATAATCTCGTACATGTGTCTTATGATAAAAGGAGAATAGTATGTGACTATGTTAGATAAGTTTCTTGCCAGTTTTTTTTTGCTACCAAGACTGTCTGTGAGCTTTAAGACTTGTATTTTCTTAAAATTTCACCTTATTTTTATTTCATCAAAAGAAGAGTTTGTCAATAATGAATTCCTAACCTTAACCCTAACCCTAATCTAACCTTGGCGAGACTCGAACTCGGGATATCTTTATGATATCTTTATGAAAAGCAAAATGCAGATCCGAATGCGCCACACAAAGAACTACTAGTTTGGTTCGCTCATTTTATTATATCCCTACAATTTGTTTTTCATGAATATTCATGCAGATTAATCTTCACGAAATAAACCCTATTGTCACTTCACTTCTATAGACTTTGCCTTTTGGCCAGAGCCCTCCATATGTAGGGCTCTGCTTTTGGCCAGAGCCCGTATGAAGGGCTCTGCTTTTGGCGCTCAAATACTGCCCTCTCTCGTCGGTAGCGCAAGTCCTGGCAGAAAAAAATAGCAACCCGAAAGGTTCATAATTCCGAGGGAAAAAAAGGTAAATAAAAAGGGTTCATAATGTCTAAAATGAAATGGGGTTTGCAATTCCTAAAATAAAATAGGGTTCATAATTACGACGGTTCATAATTCCGAAAATGTAATACATCACCCTATACTAATTTTTTCGTAATTACGAACCTTCGGAAAAACGAGCACCCCCTCCCCCCCCCCCCCCCCCCCCCCTCCCCCGAATTATAACACATTTTAAGAAAAGAGTACTTACCGATTTGATGATATACAGCCATTCAGATCTGTTGCTGTCCTTGACGATCACAGAACTGCGCCTGTTTGACATTTGAAAAAAGAACAAAATATGGGTTAGGATTAGAAAATCGGCTGTTATTAAAAACATATCATTGCCACTTACAAATTTCCTTTAATAGAAAAATTTGTAATTGTTCGCTATCAAAGCAAAAACTTAGGATTTTTTTGTTTTTGTTTGTTTGTTTGTTTGTTTTCCGCGTGTTGAAAATTCATTGTTTTATAGATCCTGTCGGCAAATTTTTAAATCTCTGATGCATTTTTTTTTTTTTGTGGAAAATTTCGGTAATTTTTTTCGAAAAAGATTATCCGACCCCCACCCATTATTCAAAAAAAGACATTCCTGAAAAATAAAGAATGTTCGCTCTATGTTACCATGTACGGTACTTACTTGAAGAAATGAACTAGGCACATCTGAGGGTGTTCATTCAACTTCTGAACGGGCCAGCCTTTCAGGAACGGTAACGTTCTGAAAATGAAGAGCGAAAAAGAGTCTCGTTTGTCTCAATTTTTTTTTCTTATTTTTTTCTTTTACGTTTACCTTCTTTCTTCCTCATGTATTCTTTTTATATTTCTATCATTTTTTGCTCCATATATTTTCTCACTATTTTCTTCGAAATTTCATCTTTCATCTTCCCTTTGTATCTTTCTTTATTCATCTTTGTGTTTTATGACATGTCAACCACAAGTGTAATAATAACCACAAATGTAAACAATTTCGCCCACAAATGTAATAATCTGTTTATCCACAACTTCAAAAACATTTCGCCTACAAATGTAAAAATTTCCATTTTACCACAAAAGTAAAAAATTTTGCTCACAAATGTAAAAAATCTGTTTAACCACAAATGTAAAAAGATTTCGCCTACAAAAAAAAATGTAAAAAATTCCATTTTTACCACAAATGTCATATCATGACAACCGCAAAGTAAAAACTCGTTGCTTGCATAATTCACCTATGTTAGATCAGTTATTATGAGATGTATGTGTGTGTGCGCGTGTATGCGTGTGTGTTAGGTTTTCCTGACCATTAAAATCCCTAAAATATTAAAAGACCCTTTACCACAAATATCAAAACTTGTCAATTGCAAACGTAAAAATTTATTAAACTAGTGGTTTTCTAGTGGTTTCCCTTTTCACATTTGTGGTTATTTTTACATTTGTAGTTGACATTTTATGACATTTGTGGTTATTTTTACATTTGTAGTTGACATTTTATGACATTTGTGGTTATTTTTACATTTGTGTTCGATTTTTACATTTGTGGGCTCTACAAGCCTTCCCAAACCCCCCCCCCCCCCCCCCCCCCGCTGAGCCATGCTGAGCGGATCTGAGAAAACAGGAAAAGAGCTGGCTCGTCATGATGGTGAGACATTTGCAAATACTAGGTGTAAAAAAAAAAAACCAAACAAAAAACATTTGACACTTTTGTTCGTTAATAACATGAAAGTTATAACTCGTATCGGACTGAGGTTTTCTCATTGGAAAGTTGAAGGATGTCAAATTTATTTGGAGTAAGTTTTATGACATATCTTTTAATACTAAAGCAATATTCTAAATATTTAATTAGATTGTCACTTTTTGAAAAATCAAGGCCACTAAATCTGTGTGTATCAGTAATTAAATCAGAGCACAACAGTTGCCATTGTGCAATGCAAACCGAAATTCCAGAGCACCTCTTTTTTAACACAGAGTCATGAATCTTTAATGACGCTGGATAGCAAAAGGTTGGCAGAAATGACTGGTGTGATGCACAGTAGCAATTTTTGTGTTCAGAATTAATTACCGACCCACACAGATTTTGTGGTTTCATTTTTTCAAAAAGTGAAAATCTAACTGAATATTCAGAGCATTATTTTAAGAATGTTAGTGTAGGAAATTTCACAAAAAGTGATTCGAAATAAATTTGACGTTCTTTAATTTTACAGTTCGAAAACCTCAGTCTGATATAAATTTTTAGCTTTTGAGTTATTAATGATCAAAAGTGTTAAATGTTGTTTTTTAAAACTAGTAGAATAATAACCAAAAAAGCGCTAGATACGTCCACGACGTCTCTTCGTTCTATGCAGGTTTATCATATTCCGATGGAGCAGGTCAAGAAAGAATTTGCTTCGCCCTCTCCCCCTCCCTTATTCTAACAATCCTCCTACATCTCTCCAAGCCTATACCTTAGAAATTTAAGATGCTCTATCTCTTGTCCACCTTCTCCTTCTCCCATAAACATGTCGACAAAATCCTGTGAAACAAGAGCAAAAAAAAACCAAAAAACACACAACTAAAATCAAAGTCATTGACTTTGAAGACCAATCACATTGCCATAATACAGAGAAACGTCCATTGAGAAATATATATATATATATATACATATATATATATATATATATATATATATATATATATATTACAAACAATATGTAAATATGCCTTTTTTTAAAAAGGTCTTAAACATGTAAACTGCATGCTTCCCTTTTTTAGGAGCTTTTCTTTTAGGAAGAAAATATAAGTTTCTCTAGACGACGAAAATTTCCCTATAATGTCAGAATCCATTATAATAAGATCGACAACTCTGATTATTTGTGATAAACTCATCACATATACTTATCGTCATGTTGGTAAGTAAATGTAAATGAGTTTTCACCATCCTGCAGGGGCTTTGAGATTAATCAGCCTCTTCCAGTATTGAGGGCAGCTATAAACAAGTGCAAATAGCTATGGCTGAACGTCATGCATAGTTCTGGGTCTGGAATACTTGAAAACAGTTTAAAACTTTCAGAGGAAATGATTATACTTTCTTTTTTATATGTATCAAAGAGAAATTCGCCTAACAATTCCCACTTAAACAATTGTCAGTGTCTGATTTACATCAGCATGTTGCTGCCCTAGCACTTCGGATTAATTTGCTTCAAAGCTACCCCCACTTCATCCATCCACCCCCTCCCCACCCCCCCCCCTCAAAAAAAGGCAAAATATTAAATAATAACTGATAATTTTTCTTAACCTCACTGCTTGTGTTTACGAACTACATTTCACCTTTATAAAAAAGAAGAAGATTTTACCTCTTTTTCTATGGCAATAATTTGGCAAGGCACTTCGGCAGTAATCGTGCATGGTCGAGAATTTCCGTGCAACAGCTCCAATTCACCGAAACAGTCCCCTTTCCGAAACCTTCCGATCTCTGTCGAAATGGCTTCGCAGGTGATCGGGTCTGCTTCGGTCTTCACAACCGACACTACGAGACAAGGTTAAATTGAAGAAGAGATAACCGACGGGAGCAATAGCAATATATTGTGATGATGTGTAATTTCAAGCTTGCTCTTTTAAAGTGATTGATTAACTTTGTGAAAAATTGTAAAATCAGCTCAAATGCCAGTGAATTGTGTGCAGTCCTCTAACTACATATATAATTAAGGATATGTGAAAGTATGAGAGAAAATGGAACCCGTTTACTATCCTAAAAAAGAGAAAATCGCGATCAATCGCTAGCGCAAGTCACTCGGCTTCCTGCGCTGCAGTCACAAAAACCAAGCACCGACGCTTGGCGATTTCCGAGCGGGTTTCCAGCCCGTACGGTATTCTGTGATAGAGCGAGGGATGCCAACTGTAAGAGTTCTTTAGGGTTCGGTGGTACTCTATCCCGACATCAATGTTCAGTCGTAAATATCTTGATATATAAACGACCGATCAGCTTATAAAACTCAGGCGATTCCTGTCTGAGCTAAAGGTTTGCAATTATGATTACAGCATTAGCTGGAACAGTGATTTTTTTTTTTCAATCCTGGGCAAAGTTAATCAATGCCTTTAAAGGTTCATCCCATTTCTAAAGCATATATACATATATATATATATATATATATATATTCATATAATATATAGATATATGTATCGAAGAAAGAGTAAATACTCAGAGTCATAAAAAACACCGCAGGAGCCAAAAATTTGGACTAACGTTTCGGTCAAATACCTTTATCAAAGTAAGACTGAAAAGAAACAATCAGATGCAAGAAATTAAGAAGACGCATAAATTACCAAGATACAAATAATAATAATAATACAAGTAAGCTGGACGCATGATGTAAGCGCTAAGCAGTGACGCCACAAAAGAAGGAAAGATTTGGTGCGTAATTTGAAATTAGAAAGAAGGCAGAAAAAGTTTTGATCAGCAGTCCTCGCTCATACAAAAATGGGGAAAACATTTTAAAAATTAATCTAAAATGACGGTACTTATTTTTTTAGAAATGAAGACTGATTCATATGACGTTAAAACTGGAAAGTCAAATTTTATGAAACTGCTTCCCTTTCTGATAGTGAGCTAACATTAAGAACACTACGACGAGTTAAAAAAATAAAAAGTAGTTTCTGGAAGCGTACTTGAGCTAAAACTGAGGGTATTTTTTCAAGTGCGAAAATGTGTACATCACGTTTCCATCCCCCCACCCCCTTCGCCACCATGTTTGTCAATTTCGAACACGACACTGACACTGACCTTCACCCGTGACCAGGAAGTAAAAGTTCTCTGCTATGTGACCTTGACGAATAATGACCTTCTTCTCTGGAATACTGTAAATGTATAATTGAAGAGGTGACGGAACACAGTAAAAAACTTTTAACATTATTATGATTATTCAGATAATCTTTTATTATCCAGTAATAGGTGAGGTTTAATGACAACATTTAAATTTAACGCTTAAATGACACTGGCTATTGTTGCAAAGTGCATTAATAAAAAGTGGTTTGCACCAACAACAAAAAAATGCAAATATTAAAATTCGATCAAAGTGCATGTCAGGCAACAATTGAAAATGCTTTGTTGGCTATCAGTCATGTCAATAATAATTGCTTTGAAGCAGAACTGTGTAGGGCCGTCTTCAGAAACACTATAAAGGATGTCGGCTGTACATTTGAAAGTGTGACTACAGACCTGTAAAAATAGGCGACTCTGACTAGTTTTTCTTGGATGTGGAGTGGATATTCAGCAAAGGATGATATTGATTGCAGTCCTTTAAGAGCCTGTATCAGAAAGTTCAATAAGAAATGAAGAAAATCTCTCTCTCTAAAAAAAAGAATGATATTTCACTATATTTTCACTCCCCAGGGAGTGACGTCAGTGACCACTTGTTTAGGAGTGAATGTCGAGTGACTATTGAGTGCTCTCTAAGAGGAAAGAGAGGAGTTTCACTTTATTTTCAGTCTATTTTCTCTCCCCCAGGGAGTGACATCAGTGATCACTCGATTTTTTTTTAAAGAGAATACACAATGAAATATAAATTGTACGCATGTGATAACACCTACCATGCCTACAGGAGCTAAATCAGAGTAATACTTGGAATGAGCTTAATTACAGAGACATTCTTTCATGTAATATGCCAGGGGAGGATCCAAGATTGCAAGAGGGGATGGAGGCCATTTTTTGTTTCCTGGCATTTTTTTTTTCTCAACAGGGTGTTGCCCTTTCGTTCCCCCTAGCTTCGCCAATGTTCGAAGCTATATTTTCGAAAAAAAGAATAGTTTATGCAACTTACAACTTTAAGCTGTTCGAAAGTCCTTTCCTCTGCCTCCGAATTCAATACATTTTTTACTTCTTGTGTGATTCTCGTCTGAAATGAAAAACGACAAGTACTAAACGTAAGAATCAGTTAATTACTCTCTCTCTCTCTAGCTCTCTAAAAATAAAAAAGGGAGGGGGAATTTTCACTATATTTTCACTCCCCCGGGAGTGACGTCAGTGATCACTTGTTTAAGAGTGAATATCGAATGACTATCGGGTGCTCCCTAAGAGGAAAATAATGGAGTTTCATTCTATTTTCACTCCTCCAAGGAGTGACGTCAGTGATCACTCGATTTTTTTTTTGTTGATTTTTTGATTTTTTTTTTTTTAGAGCAAACATAATTATGCTCTGAATGGCGACATGTTAGTCAGGTTTACTATGTATTTTTGTTCAAATTTTGGGAGATTAGCAAAACTATACATTTTTGGAATCGGTAGAACATGGGAAATCCAAAAGTTGATGTTGGCGTTTGCACAAACTCTGACCGAGCAGCAATTTTTGATTTTCGAAATGGCCGCCATATAAAACTAGTATTGAACAATTTGAAGATATTTTTGTAACAGAACCTCATTCTATCATTTTGTGGTAGCATATTAAAGGGCATTAAATTCTCTACAACATGACACCACATTCGCTGGGTTTGGTGATGATTTGTATAACAATTTGGGGCCGAAAATGTGATTTCTATCATTTTTTTTTTCAAAAATATAAATTGCTTCAAAATACATATTTCTCTATATTTCAAAAGTGCATTTCACTAATGACTTCTAACTTTACAAAAAAGCATCCATATATAACATGTATAAGGTCAATATCGTATGAAAATTACAAGTTCATTGTCTATCTAACAAAAAAGTTATAGTACTCTAAGGTTAACACTTTGATATTTGCTAAAACATAGAAATAATGAAAAAATTGGTTGCCAAGGGCTGCCTTCTAGTCAGGTTCACTTTGTATTTTTGTTCAATAATTTTGGAAAATTAGCAAAACTAATATTTTTGGAATTGTTAGAGCATGGATAATCCAAAAATTGATATTGGCATTTGCACAAACACCGACATGGTGGCAATTTTGGATTTTCAAAATGGCCGCCATGAAATACATAATTTGCCTAACTTCGGCTTCTTTTAAAGGTATAAACGTAATTAAATGTACCAATCCTACTATTTCTGGGTGCAGAAAACAAATGGGGACATAGGTAAAGTGTTTGGTGCAGAGGACTTGTCTATAAAGAAATGACCGCGGAGCAATAATCGCCGAAGTTTGTGTCGTACATTCAATAATCAATTATTTATTCATTATTTTACACACCATGGTTGACCTGTTCATGAAAAACTGGTATGAAAAACTGCTTTCCAAAGGCGCCCTGCAGTTTAAGAAATCATTCTGCATGAAAATATTCTGTAAAGGATTGTCACGCCATTAAGCTTTGTTTATGTGACAGTCCTTCTTTATGATTCATTTACGTTAACTATACAATGTAATTACTTTACTTGATAATGTATTAGTATTTGGTTATTTTGTTGTAATCAGTTTGTAAAATATGTTTGAGGGGGAAAAAAGGATCATAAAAAGACATAAATGAATAAACAAAAATTAAAAAATTAAAAAATAAAAATACGTAACAATTACGTAACATGGCAAATTACACCAAAAAATGAAGAGTGAATCTAATGGTATTATAAAATTTACATATTTGAATAGGAATATTATAATTCCATTGAGTCAAGATTTAAAGCTTTGCATAGTTTGTTTATAAACTTATAAAGAGATGTACACTTCTGAACATTAGGAAGGATTGCATTAGTGCATTAAGCAATTTGGCCCTAACATATGCAAAAGAATTTCTTTTATATTCTACACTTGGGTGGGGTAGATGGAGGGGGCTTTTAAAGAATAACGTGTCCTATAATTTGCCATTCGTTTGCATATCAATGATTCTAGATAAGTCGGTATTAGATTATTTTTGTATTTAAAACACAAGAACACAATACTGATATTTTATACGATGCTCTACTCATTGCCATTTCAGCGTGAGCAGCGAGGAACCCTGAGATGTATGATGATCCTTATTCAAAATCTTTCTAGCGCATTGATTCTGGAGTTTTTGTATCTTTACCCTATTTATGGATTTTTGCACAACTTCCCCGAGATTTACTGAAATAATAAAGAAAAAAGGTAAAATCATAGCAAGATACAAATTCTACAGTATTTTGAATAAAAGAAACTGTTTTATCCTCCGTATACCACCCATCGCTCGATAGATTTTACCAACAACAGAAGAAACACGTTCACCCCAAGTCATACCGCAGTCAAGCATAACACCCAAGTATTTGACTTTCTTTACATTTTCTTAAGGTAAGTTTCTGAATTTTATTAACGAAACATCATTCTCCAATTTTTTCTTACGACAAAATACCATAACTTTTCTAGTTTATGGGGGATATTATTCAGGGGCCTAACCATTTGCATATTGAAACGAAATCATTTTGCAGGTTCTTCTGTACCTCCTTGATTGTTCTACCATGATTAAAATTAGCTGTATCATTGGCATAAAGAGACATTTTAGAATTGAAATGTAAATTCACATTACATAAGTCATTAATAAAGAGACAGAATATCAACGGTCCCCCTATAGATCCCTGTGGGACTCCTGATCTGGTCTTCAAATATTCAATAGTGCAATAATTAACTGTTACAAATTAATTTTTTTTTTTACAAGTAATGACAAGTAATCCACAGTGATACAATTTTTTAAAAATATTTTCTTTATGTACTTATGTTTATTAAATAAGCACTGTAAGATTTTCATCATTATTATTTCTTGTAACAAACCGACACTATGTATCAAAAATGAAATATGAAATGTGAATATGAAAATAAAGCGAACTTGAGCTTGAACTTGAATTGGGGTCATGAAGCAAAACTAGCGTTCTGGATCACAAGAGGATCAAGAAAAAGACCTTAAAAAAAAGTAAGCAAACAAACAGTGAAAGCATTCTCCGCAAAATGCCTCCTCAAGCTCATGACCACAATAATTCACACACACAAAAATGTTGATCTAATGCGCGGAATATTATCAATGGCGGATTGATGATCTTGAAAAGGAGAGTGCACACCAAGCCTATTACGTACACGTTCTAGCTAATATGGGAGCTGCACAACCCCCCCCCCCCCCCCCCCCCCCCCCCCCCACTTCCGTGGTTCCGCCTCTGCAAAAAAGTTAGTATTATAGTTCCTGTCTCACCTCTCTTTTGGCTCGGAAGTACTTTTTGTCGAATGTAAGTTCTTCCGCTTGACCTGACCCTTCTGAGTGGGAAATAAACGACAGAATCTGATCCTCTTCCTCTAACTCAGCGGTAGCCCTTAAGATTTTTTTTTTAAAGAGATGAGAGCAAAATAAAACAAAGTGTGATTAAACTGAATAAGAAAAACATGAAATGAAGAGACATGTGAATATTGAATGCTCTTTTGATTTGAAAAGACAGTTTTAGGACTTCGACAATTCAAAGGTATATATGTGTACCCCGATGCACTCACCGTGCTCTGCTCAATGTATTGCTAATCTATGTTTTGCAGTTGTTCAAGAGCACAAGGCTTCAATAAAAATGCAGAATACCCTGGATATAGTTGGAGGATGTCTCTCTTCTACCTCATTCCCCCCCCCCCCCCTCTCTCTCTCTCTCTCTCTCTCTCTCTCCCTCCCTCACCTACCCTCCCTCAGTCAGTAAATTTCCAGAAAGAACAATCATTTTCCCATCAATGCTTGACTTAAATGTTACAACAACAAAAAAAATCTGAGAGTGATATATATATATATATATATATATATATATAAGGGGTCTATCCCCCCCTCTCTCTCTCTCTCACACACACACACACACACCCACACACACATTCACTCTTCGCCAACGACGAGAAATAGCCGCCCTTGCCACCGTTAGCTTTCTCATAATACTGATGAAAATGTTTGAGGTAAATGTGAGTTTTAGAAATCAAGGTTAAGCAAAGAAACATAAAACAAACTATTTATCTTAGAAAAAAGCAGAATAATTAGGTGGTAAATGTAATTCAAATCGAAGTATACATCTTCCCCATTGATGCTCACATTCATGACTTTAAAAAGAGTGTATTCAAACTGATCAGTCAGTGATCATGCAACATTGTCATCCCATCAAAGTAAGCTGCATGTTTACCAATAAAAACAAGGCGTCACTCACTTTCTTATTTCATATTCCGATGCATGAACAGAAATTTAATATTCACTCCTATTCTTAAGGGCTGGTCACATTTGTCCGATAACGATAACGATAACGAGATTTTCAATTAAAGGTACACCCTACTATTATGGTGAATACGTGTGAGTGCTCGTGTCTGATAACAGTATGGCAGCTCTCGGGTGTACCTTTAATCAGGGGCGTCGATCCGTTTTTCGGATTGAGGGGGGGGGGGGGGGGCAAGACACCTGATGATACCCTTCATTATTTTAACGCCTCTTAATTACCAGCATCTCCATGCATGGTTACATGAAGCAGGGAAAATTAGAACATTTGCGCGCGGAGAGTGTGGCGAAAGTGAAGTCTGGTTGTATAATGCCTTTTATATATCATTGTTTGGAAAGCTTCATTTCCCGAGTTTTGCATAATTTTTCCTTATTTCATTTTTACACCTCAGGATTTCTAGGTGGGGGAAAATGATATATTTGCCCTCCCAATATTTTCTTGGGGCAACTCCGCCCCCCCCCCCCCCTCCCCCGCCACCCCATAGTAGACGCCCCTGCCTTTAATGAAAAGCTTGTTATTGTTATCGGACAAATGAGAGCAGCCCTTTAATTACAAGCAGGGATCTCTTGATTTCGCGGGTGCATACATGCCATTAAACGTGCGCTCGCGTCGCAGAGCTCGGAACAACAGAATATCATTGTGGTCGCAAATCGTTGATTACCCTTTTGAGATCGAGGACGAGCGCATGTCATCTCAGTTTTAAAAGTTAGCTGAGTTCTGAATTTTGTAATCGCCTTGTTCATCAGGACTTGATCAAGTATAGTTTTTGTCTTCAAAGCATGGCGAATTTTTCTGTATACACCGAAGAACAAATCACTTTCTTCAAAGAGATCGACATCGAAAACACGACGGCTGTGGCGGAAGTCGTACCAGGTGGACCAACAACAACCAGGTCTCCTGATTATCAAGGCCTTGTGCTGGGAACGACGCTGGTCATCCTCATCATCGTCACGAACTTCGTCAGCCTCGTCGCATTCGCCGTCGAGAAGCGTCTTCGAACGTACAACAACTATTTCATAATCAACCTCACCATCGCCGATCTTTTAGTGGGTTTATTACAGATAATCGGCGTCGCGCATACTTTCATCGGTTATTTCCCATTCGACCAAAACATCTGCAGAGTCTACATCGGTCTTCGAAATGCGACATTCTCGGTCTCTGTGGTTGGCGTGGTCATCATCTGCGTTGATCGACATCGTGCGACCTATGATCCCATCAACCACTTCATGTCACGAAGCAAGGGTAAAGCCATGAAGCTGAATGCGCTGACGTGGCTGATCTCGTTCGGGTTCTGGATTCCGTTCACCGTCGGCTGGGACTTTGCTGTCGACCACGATGCCGGACGACACTGCGTCGGCGCGTTCTCAAGGTCGACTATTGGCAACATCACGCAGAATATTCTTTCCTTTTTTGTCCCGCTCGTTCTCATCTCCATCCTCTACCTGCGGATCTTCCTCAAAATCAAGGAGACCATTGGAGGTAAGAGTGTCAACAAGCAGTTTGACAACCCTAAAGGAACTCTTGGAGCAGATGGTCTTTCTACGAGCAATGCAACGATCATCAGTGAGCTCAGTTCAGATGGCATGATGGAAATGAAAAATTCAGCTCCTCAAGTTAAAACTACAGGCAGTAGAAGAGTAAAGGTACGATAACGGCTTCATTTTGATATATGATTATTTATGATTTGTCATGTTTGTTTTAACTTTAAAAATTATGTTATATAAACAAACAAAGAATAATTCTTAAGCAGAAATACGACATAGAATTATCCAAGTTTATTTCGTTTGAAAGTTTTCCCAATATATGATTTTCTTTTGTTGGTGTAACTTTTATACAGAATCGGTTTATACACAGTCCAACCACAGGAGGAAGTTTTTCAATACTAGGAGAGTAAAATAAAGACATGTTAAGTAAAAGAGGTGTTTCAGGAAAAATGTTAGTATATATATTTATCTAAATTTTCTTTCTACTTTCGCGACATTTGTAGACGGTCATATTCCAGTATTTTTCAAAAAGACACTTGACAGTAATATGACATTGGCTTTGATCTATATCTTAGATGTTATAGTTATAGCAAAGGGGGTAGAAAGGATAAGAAGAAAAATAGTGAGGCTCGAGATGGACTGAGAGAGGGGAAAGAAGAGTATGAGAGAGAGAGAGAGAGAGAGAGAGGGAGAGAGAGAGAGAAGAGAGTGAGAGGAAATGAAAGAAAGAATTGATGGTCAATATCTGTGTACAGCAGCCAATTTTATGGATTTTTAGAAATCTTAAAACCACTCCAAGTGAAGAGAACGGTATGTAATACATCAGGTTTTAATCTTTGTTATTGATTTCCGATGCATTGCATAATTCCCTGATTATTACCTGGTGGAGGTGTAAATTGCTTTGTCATTCAAACTGGACGGTGCTAATGTATATAGCATTGAACTCAGTTTCATGGGAACAATATTTAATCAAATAATCAATACTCCCGCGATACAATGTCATGATAACTTTCTCTATACTCCATTCATTCTAAACCCAAAGTGGGTGCAAGTAAAAAGTCGGAGGGATGCAAAATATCTGTAATCTTCCTTATTTTATATACAGTGTGTCCCAGAAAAAAGGAAACCGGGTTTCATGGCAGAAATTTTCTGTTATAATGAATAATTTCCTTGATGAGATATACATGTATGAAAAGCTCTGTTTCTCCTCTTTCATTTGATGCACAACTCAATATTCATCATTTACGCATGATTGAATTAACACAAAGGAAAGTGGTGCTACCAAAATTTCATTTGCACGCACAATTGCAACTTCGGGTACATGTACACATGATTATTTTAGAGCAGCTCTGTCATTATACATTTTAAAAGTTTGTAGAGTATTGCATGCATGCATTTTCCAAAAATAATAAGGGTTTTTTGTTCAGCGATGCTGATTTGGTCATTGATAATAAATACAACTGATTGATTTGTTTCTTATCCTACAATTTACATTTAATATTCCTGAAGTAAGAAAATGAGAGAGGGAGAGCGAGAAATTCCATTGTAATGAAACATCACTGTTCCGTTTTCAGGTATATTGCAAATTATTGATAAATAATGCATATTCTCTTGATCGTTTGAATATGAATAACCTCAATAGCGAATTACACTCGAGATGTGATTTAAACGCCTTTATCACATGCAGTATGCTCGTTTATAGATATATTCATTCTTTATATAATGTTCAATGACAAATAATATCATATATCTATCTTGTTTTATGATATAAAAGTCAATGGTGCCGGAGATAACACTGGATCTAAACTTCGTCATTATTTCCATGTTTTTTTCTAACATTCATTTCATGTATAGACCTAGAGATTACATCATGTTTACAGTAAGACTATTTATCAAAGAATATAATGCTGATTGAATGGGTATCAATTCCCCCCTAAATTATATTCCAGGCTTAACACTGAGTTATGAGAATATAAGTAATAAATCGGGTGTTTTTGATAAACTCCGCCTAGCAAACATGTAGATTTATCATTGTTTATGACCTCTGAAAGAGTGCCCGATGTCGAAATATTCCATAGCATGGGTAATTCTATTACGTTTTTTAAAAAGATAAAATCGATGGAATATAAAGCCTCTAGAGACAGAAGGGCAAATAACAATATTTCTGTCAGATTTGACATTGGTCAAGTGTCATAGACATTATGGAATGCTTTGACATTAATTGGCAGGATTTAGTTATCCATACAAATATATGAATATACTATTCCAGCGGTTAAACCATGGGGGCACAGTGGACACGCCCCTCCCCCCCCCCCCCCCGCCAAAACAAACAAATCTACCACACTTTCAATACATACCTGAGCAGAAATGTGTAACTTGTAATTGTTCGTCCCCCGCCCCCCCCCCCCCATTCCTCTGAAAAAGGCTCTATATTTTCTTTTCTTTTTTGCTTGCTTGCTTATCAGTGGGGGGGGGGGGGGGGGGTTGGTCTTGTTTTTGTTTTAGAACTGTGTCCCTCCCCCTTCCCGTCAAAGAATCATGAATCTGCCTTTGTATGCTGGGGTGACGTATCCTTTTTGACAACTCCCTGGTCACTCTAATTTCCCGAAGAGACTCCGTGGTTTGTACGTTGTGTTTCCACGCGGTACAGTAAATGGATGGGAAAGAAATGAAAACTACGCTACCACAACTAAATTAAGCTAAATTAATTCTATTTAATTTCAATATACGAATGTATAATTCCATTAGCCTGGATTGAGATGGACTATGTTCTTAAATGGACACTACTTGGGTGATCCCTAGTGACACATTATTCAATTACATCTATAAATCTGTTGCGAGTAATCATAAGTTATCTATGATCAAGTCTGGATAGCACAGACTATACCTTCATCGTGCCTTTCTCGTTTCGTGAGAGGGAGGTGACAAAAGATAGTCTGAATGCTCAAGACTCAGTAAATACCCTCCTTCAATTCTGTTTAGGAAACCATGCACATATATTTATAACTGGAATGAAAAAGTAAAGAAAGATCCAGTGTGTTAGATTATCAGTAAAGTTAATTTTGAGTGCAGGTTGTAGGCATATGCATACAATGAGGAAAGCGATCAATGGTGACTATGTCTGGCAAGCTTAAGACATTCAATTTAGTTCGTAATGGAAATAGGCATAAAATTCAAGCAAACGCAATGCGATAGATCTTCAGTAATCTGAAGCAGCACTTTTCCAGAAGAAGACGAAGAAGAATAATCAGTGTGAATGGCCTTCAGGGTGGCATTTTATGACCTTGGTAATATACAGAAAAACGTTGTTCTCCATTTCGCCATTTCTCCGTGCATGAAAAATGAATCATTTCCCCCAATATAGTTATGTGATGAAGTATCAATTTCAATGTATACGGCATGTCTTACAGACATTCAAAATTGATCAGCCTTTCTAATAAATTTCTGTTTTTCATATGAGAAGGGGGAAAAAAAAGAAAGCAACGTTTATAAAAGACACTCATGTGGACTGTCATTCTTTCATATATACTCAATTATGGAAATTGGCAGCCATTTATTTTCCCTTTATATGCTCTGATAGTCTGACACCACTATCCAAATGTAGACTTCTCAAAGGTGCTTAAATCAAGTACCTCCTTGCTTAAAGGGAAAGTTCACCCTGAAGATTACTTGAGTTTAAAAAATGCAGAAAAAATAAAGAAAAATATTGGCGAAGGTTTGATGAAAATCGGTCAAATAATAAAAGAGTTATGAGTATTTAAAGTTTTGGATTCGTGACGTCACATGCGAGCAGCTGCCCATTGGTCATGTAATAAATATTCCATATATTCGCATTTTTTTTTACGTTCCACGATAATTTAATATTGTTTCTTTTCAGAATCTAGTATTGAATAACATTTCTGACAATATATCAAATGCACAGACGAAAATATTCTAAATTTTCTGAGAAAACTGTATTTTATGGAATATTTATCACATTACATAATGGAGGAGCTGCTCGCATGTGACGTCACAAAATGAAAACTTCAAAAGTCCATAACTCCGTTATTCTTTAACGGATTTTGTCCAAACTTTCGCCAATATTTTTCTTTATTTTTTCTGCATTTTTTAAACTCAAGTAATCTTCGGGGCGAACTTCACCTGGCCGAGATGAACATGATGAAGAGGGCGTCAATTTGAAGCATGAATGAGCACTCATCTGACGCTAGTGATGCTGAATCGATTTGTACGGATTTCATTTTTCGTGCAGTTGGCAAAGAGAAAAAAAAAGATGTCCGATCAACCGACCTTTTCGAGATTTCGCAGGATATAACCTTTTTAAATAATTAAACACAAGGAAGGGGAAATAAGGTAATGTAGGCATGTAAGCTATTGTTAAATAGGTTGACGAAAACTGACGAAATTACAAAGGAAACAGAAAAAAGAATGCGCAGAGAAAGGTCGGCACTTTCACGCGATTATATTTTAATTGCAACTATACTAGTAGAAGAAATTTAACAATTGACGCGTTTGGGATTTGAGTTATCCATCTGAAATCCATATGAATATTAATAAAAGGATATCATCCATCATATAACGTCTAGCAAAAAGTCTTGTTTATAAATATGCGACAGGAAACAATCTCATCCAGGTAGATAAAAATAAATTGTGTCGTGATCCAAATACATGTAGTCCTACATGCTTCACTAGTACATGTCCAACACGTACGGAATAATTCTCTGAAAGGCTATCATGATAAACGGTCGCTTAACCCATTTGATGCCACATCTTTTTCTTGCAACACACATCTCTATAGATATTTGTTACATAAAATATAACGGCAGCATTTAAAGGTTGAACACACTTATTTTCCACAAGTTAATATTACTTACATTGTTAATAAAGATATTTAAAATTTCAAGGGAAATTATCATCCTTCCGTTGTTGTTGAAAAGATTTTTAAAATAATAATTGAGGATAGTAACAATAATAATAATAATAATAATAATAATAATAATAATAATAATAATAATAATAATAATAATAATAATAATAATAATAATAATATTAATAATAATAATAATAATAATAATAATAATAACAATAATAATATTAATAATAATAATAATAATAATAACAATAATAATATTAATAATAATAATAATAATAATGGGTATTTTTATAGCGTTCATATCCACCACGTAGTAAGGTGCTCAAGGCGCTCCAATATTACCCCGGCTCTAGCTAGGCTACCGATTTCGGTGCTCACAGCATTCAAGGAATTCATTCCTACCCATACCCATTTAGCACCTGGGTTGAGAGTGGCAAATGTAGATTAATGTCTCGCCAAAGAACACTAGTGCCGTGCCGGGGTTCTAACTCACAACCTTCCCATCTCCAGTCAAGTGTTTAAACCACTCGACTACAACACGGCGTTTCAAAGAAACGTATTATATTTAGATGAATACAAAACGTAATAGGGTCTTTGTAAACTATTTTGAAGAAAAATTAGTTGGAAATTCCAAACAAAATTTTTACTGATTAGAAATTGGCTTCTTTCTAGTTTTAAAGTTACTGTTTTACATATTTACAAAGTACATTTACTTACTAATGGAATATTTTTTATCAATGTTTCATGAAGAAAAATTAGTGTTAATTTCCATTAAGCATGATTAGAGTTCTTTTATTTTGTACAATGATTGATAGGTGTAATTATAGAGGAATTTCATGACATGGTCTGGTCACCATCCATATAAAACTTTTGGACTGATGTTCAACATCTATTTCCAAAAGTTTTTTTAGGGCGATTGAAGACTACCTTTCAATTTTTACTCTTTATATTTAATCGAAATAAAAAAATGGCAATGATCAATCAGTCTGATTTAATTGGCACGACAGTTTACATTCAAACATTGTATACGTGTAAGCACAGATCATTCATGTACGTCTGAACCGTTGAATTCACATGCATATGGCTGGGGCAAAATAATGTATTTTTGCATATAGTACTAATAAATGTCTTATTCATTTCACAGTACTCACCTATTATATAAATCTACAACCAGTTTCATAAGAAAAATTATGTTTATTAGAAGTTGTGGCCATAAGCGTACGGGCATATTTTTGCGATTGCATGGGGCTGACACCTTTCGCCCGAATATCAACTTTCGATTTTCTATTTTTGCGAACATGTAGACATTTTTTTTTGTCATGAACATGTGCAGATATTATATGTATTTGTATTTTTATTTACTGAACACCATTGATTTACATCAATATTCTGTTCATAAACATATAATCTCTTACTTTTTTGAGTCTGTCTCTTTGCTGTTGCTGTTGTATTTTCTTTTCAAATGTGTATTTGTTGTAAGCGCTATGGTACTTTCTGTTTTAGCGCTCCTAAATATTCATTATTATTATTATTATTATTATTAATAAGGTATATCATATATATATATATATATATATATATATATATATATATATATATTGGGGGCGGGTTATTACTCTGCGTAGACATTGAGCACTTTACGCTAGGATAAACCAAATCAGATATAGAGAGAGAGAGAGAGAGAGAGAGAGAGAGAGAGAGAGAGATCTTTAGAGCGTATGTGGAAAGTAATTACAAAAATAATACAATGAAAAATAGGAACAGTGAAATCATAATAATTTAGGATAGTACATTAAAGATATTGTGAGTTATACATGCATATTTACGGAAATGTACACACAAACCTTTGAAATCGAGGTGTTTTTGTTGTTGTTGTTGTTTTGTTTTTTTTTTTTTTTTTGGGTTTTATCTACATGAAATCCTAATCATAATATTTAACAGAATATATAATTCATAATATCCCCAACGGGCAACACCCTATCTGTATGAGGATATTTGGGCATCTTTTCGCTGCACAAAATTAATATGAGGATATTCGCGTACCTCGCTGCCCAAATATGAGTGGTGTTTGGATTTTTTTTGAAGAAAGTTGGTGATTTATTTTGATTAATTCGTATAAGATATCAAAGAAATAGCAAAATATATTTTTGTCATGTACATAGTATTATACATCAAGAATGAGATGATATCTGATGCACTTTTTGAAAACTGCGATGACCGAACAGATAATCATCTTATTCTTGTGGTATTAGTCTATCATTTCAATACACTGCGATATATGGCGATTATACTATCATTATAATTGATTTTTCATAAGTCCTTCATGCTATCGGTGTCAAACGCATTTGTGAGAATTCATATATGTTGAGATCATATCTTGGTTTTGCACCTGACTATTCTCTCCAAATATCATGAGTATAGGACTAGCTTGTTCTTAAAAGCTGACAGCCTTTGTGCATGGGGCTTTACTTTTGTTTAATATGACGTTATTAACACTGAAGAGGGCACGGTTATGCCTTTTCGGCGATAGAAATCAGCTCACAATATTCTTTAAGCTACTTGTCTATACAAGAGAAAAGTGATAATGGACTACGATGGAAGGCGGTCTTATTATATCATCATTATTGTCATCAGCTAGTAGCTTTTTTATAGGAATTTTACTTTTTTAAGATTACGTCACTTTGGCGCTGAAGAATGCAGGGTTATTTGGGGGAAAACAGTCAAAGTTTGAATGCATCATAAAGTCCTGTTAGAAAAGGCGAATACTTTGATTTCTGACTGAGATTAGGGGCAAAAACGGCTGGCGACTCGACTAAAAGGTTCACCAGACCTTATATTTAAAAACGCAGAAAAAAGGACAAATAATTGTTGTGCCACTGAATGTCTTCCATAATCATGAGGAGGAGACTTTTGTAATAAATAACAAATATCTGAGAATGCTGCTTACCATGCTATTTTTGCGTTTTGAAAAAATGGCATACCTGCTGGCGAATTTAGTACGAAACCTTTTATAAAGCCACTGATCATGCAAACAATGACATGACCGCAAATACCGTTTAAAAAATCAACCTAAGACAATTTCATGAGCATGTTTCTACTTCCAAATCTTGGATCTGACCATCCCTTAAGATTCATTTAAAGAAAAACCTCGAATACTCAGCTAACACTCAATGGTGGCACATCGGGTCAAAGAGAAATATCCCCCTCCCCCCTGACAAATCTTTCTTCTCCCTAATTTTTGGTATCCTGTAAGATTTGTCTACAAAATGATCCTTAATGAAACCTCAAATACTCAGCTAATAATACTCAGTAGTGGCCCATGGTTCGATCTGATAGGTTGTGCTATTAAATGCCTTCCATATATAAACAGGAGAATGAGGATTATTTACCCCCCCCCCATCCCCTCCTCCAACAAAAAATAAATAAAAACATAACTTCAGCTGACCTCCCTCCACTTTTGAAATATTGATGCAGCCACTGAAAACACTGACTTATTTGGGGGTTTTCGAGATTTTTCCTTTTATACACTGTGTGTAGTGACAGAAAATTATGCAACGGTTTATACTATTATCACACTCATTTTACAGACGGGTGAGAGGGAGGTGAATTCCAACCGAGAGTCCTCCAACGAGATGCAGAAGGCTACCCGAACCTTGTCCTAC
The DNA here is from genome assembly GCA_025618425.1 of Heliocidaris tuberculata. Classification (NCBI taxonomy): domain Eukaryota; kingdom Metazoa; phylum Echinodermata; class Echinoidea; order Camarodonta; family Echinometridae; genus Heliocidaris; species Heliocidaris tuberculata. Next base: position 12,296,913 of record CM046851.1, read on the forward strand.
ATCGTCATCTCTTTCATCATCGCCTGGTTACCTAACAACCTCATCTATCTCCTCTACGCCATCGAGCCTAGCTTAATCCTCACACCAATCCTACCAAGGGCCTTGAGACAGTTCTTCAACTGGCTGAGGTACGCCAACAGCTTCCTCAACCCCATCTGCTACGTGGCCTCCCAACCCTTGTTCCGCAAGACCATCTTCAATATGTTCTGTCGACCACGCAGGTACTGCTAAGATAAAGTACCTCCGTTGCCTCTCTTTCGACAGACCATCTTTAAGTTAATGCCAACCCAGCAAGTAATGTTGAGACTGCGAGCAAGCCCATCTGCTAGTTAGCCTCCCAACCTTCGTTCCGCAAGACCTTCAATCTTCAATAATTATGTTCTGCCGGCCACGCAGGTACGGCTGGGATTCTTCTAAGCCCCTCTTTCGACAGAGCATCTTCATAGTTCTGCCTGCCCAGCAAGTGATTTTATATGATTATTATGATAAGATTGCAAGCAAACCCAACCCCTTAACCGAAAGACCATCTTCAATATGATCTTCCGGCCACGCAATTACTGTTACGATTGCCACTTATCCAGTATGTAACTTTGTTTTACATGTCTTGTTCTAATGTACCATCTTTAAAATATCCTGCCAGCAAGTCAGATACTGCTTAAGCCCGGCTAACACGATGCGTCATTTCGATTGTGTCAGTACCTGCGCTTATTGAGCCTGTCAAGGTAATAAACCCATACACCAGTTATTAAAAGTATTGCTTGCACTTTTCATTTTGCAATCACTGTTGAAAGGATATCACTCTTTCATGATGCTCAAAAGACCGTACAAGTCACTGACGCGGTCCTTACGTCAGCAAATGACGAGGCATCATTTTGCTGACGTTATAGGACCGCGTCGCGTCAGTGACTTGTACGTCCTTTTGCGCATCATGAAAAAGTGGTATCGTTTAAACAATGATTGCAAAATGAACAGTGCAAATGATATTTTTTAATAACTGGCCTTTGGGTTAATTGTCTTCACAGGCTCGATTAGCGCAGGTACTGACACAATCGAAATGACGTCTCGTGTGAGCCGGTCTCAAGAAACCTTCAAACCCTCCCTTTTGAAGACCACCTTTAACTTGTTCTGCCGGCAACGTATGTACTGCTGAAATTGCCTTTCATGCCTCACAATACTTGCTCTAATGTAATAAGACTATGTTCAATATTCCGCAGGCCCACTTCAAGCGGAAACTTGCACCACATCTGCAAATTTTTATACTCTGACTACGTGGCTTTCTTTTTTTTTTTTTCTTTTTTTTTTTTTTTTTTTTTTTTTGCTATGACGCCAAATTCATCCAAAATGTTTCGGGTAGCTTGAAAATTTGAAAACATTTTTATTTTCTCCATTTCGTAAAAGCACTATTAAAGAAAACAAAGAAATTTGAAAGGCCAGCTTTTTTCTTTTTCCTTTAGCACAATAACGACAATTTTTTCCCTCTTGTGATTCCAATACTTTTTTCAAGAGGTTTAAAGAAAGATTTGATCTATAATTCAATCATATTTTGTGAACTCAGAAAAATTAGATAGTTTAATTATCGTGACATTTTCGTTCTTGTCACCGTGTACAACGGCCGTTGTAAAGCTGCCGAGCCAAAGAAAAGTTGAGTTCAATGTCGAATATCCGAAACAAATTGTGAAAAGGGGTAGAAAATAATTATTGGACAGAATAAATTGAAGAAAGGCGATAAGGTCAACCATTATCAATCGAAAATTAACAAAAGAAAAACATTTGAAATCAAAACAATCATCCGAGTAGAAAAGGCGATAGCAGCTGTAGTAAGAGTGCTTTTTAATCAAATCAGCTAAAAATTGGGGGAAAGAAAATTGTAAGAACGTGGAGACCGGTGGATAAAAAGCTAAATCATGATACTGAAGTTTATCAATGGGGAAAAATTCAAATAACTACATCGGTAATTTTGGCGAAATAAAAAGTAGAGATGAGATATTGTAGACGAAATGTCCTAAAAGACGTGAAAGATGCAAAAAGCCAGACCATTATTAGATTTTAAATCTCATGGCCTTTTGTCAGTCAATTGAATTTTGGAGATTATCATTTTCAAGAGAACTCTATCATTTCTGATGTTTGAAAACTTTCCTTTTAACCAAGTGGTATAGATTGAACAAAACAAAGTAAAGATGTACTGTGTTCTAGCATCTTTTGTTTGACGATGAGTCCTTGAAGAATGATTATGTTCATCAATACGTGAAGTATTGTATTTCTATCATGTTCCCATACTTTCTGTGCATGGCCTGCTACATTTTGCTCGATCTGTCCGTCACAAATTCATTACTCGGTTGAATCATTGAAAATGCATCCGCAAAGGTTTCATGAAAAACATAAGTTTCTTTGTCTGCAAAGAGTATACTCGTAACTTTTATAATTATCTTTCGTTTTACATAGCTTTTGAAAAGGAGCTGAAGCGACGCACTTTTCTTAGAACGAAATGAACTGATAAAAACATCTTTAAGAAGTAAAGGTTGATATATGTCGGTCTCGTCAGTATATGACTGGAGTGTAATACCAGGGAGGTGGATCTCCCTGGTAATACCTTATGTTACGCTACGAAAGAAAAAGGGAACAGACAGGAATACTTTCGAAAACCAAACTATATCATATATTTGCATGTAAAACTTTTCTACGAAAATCTAATTTCTGTTATTTCATTAAAAAATGTTGCTTGACATTAAAAATACACGCTCTTTTAACAATTGGAGTTGTGCATAACCAATATAAAATATTGAAAAGTCGGAATTCGATTAGTTTTCATCAAATAAGTAATATTTGTCTTCGGTATGACAAAGACAGACCATTATTTTGACGTCGGAGAATGTATTATTAAACTTACAAAGTGACTGTCCATGAAAAGATAAAAAGAACTGTAATACGTGAAGATACATAACTGAAACGTTTTCATAAAAACTCATTCCAGGTTAATCAACGTAGGAACGCGGCATTTCTTTTTGAAAAGAGAATGTATGTGACAATATTATAATTCCTAGAGATAATAATTGACGCTAACTTAATTGACGTAATTGTCAAATTTGCTCGATGTGACTCATTTTTATTAATTTGGAAGTCTTTTTTTCTTTCTTAACATTTGTTAAAACTTCTGTTTCGCACGTTCCTTTTATAAACAGCACGCAGATTTAATCAGTAATATTTACCGCACCGACAGAATTGCTTCGCGAATAGATTCAAGCTTGATTACAGTCCATATTGTTTTTTTAGAAAGGAAGGGCCATAAGAATATCGCCATCAAACATGCGCGTGGATTGGGAACGCAGAAATCATTGATGATCTATTTTCGCCCTAGAGCTTAAAGGCCAAGTCCACACTAATATCAAGTTGATTTGAATAAATAGAGTAAAATTATACAAGCATAACAGTGAAAATTCCACTGAAATCGGATGTAAAATAAGAAAGTTACGGCATTTTGAAGTTTTGCATTATTTCATGAAACAGTGATATGCATAACATGGGCGGTATGCAAATGAGTGAACCGATGATGTCACACACTCACTTTTCCTTATGTATTCTATTATATATGAAATTTCAAATATTTCCATTTTTATGGATGTGATAATAAAGAATCTCTCCCTTATATCAAATTAATTTACAATAATGATGATTTTGCATGTTCCACAAGGAGTCAAATGATGTTTTACATTATTGAAGCAAAAATTGAAATATATGATATTTCCGTATCCGGACAACTACCCCCTGGACAATTACCCCCCGGACAACCACCCCCCGGAAAACCACCCCCTGGACGAATACCCCCCTAGGACAACTACCCCCCAGGACAACTACCCCCTAGGACAACTACCCCCCAGGACAACTACCCCCCAGGACAATTACCCCCTAGGACAACTACCCCCAGGACAATTACCCCCCGGACAACTACCCCCCGAACAACTACCCCCTGGACAGCTACCCCCGGAAAAATTGTCCTGGGGGTAATTGTCCTGGGGGGGGTAGTTGTCCTGGGGGGTAATTGTCCTGGGGGTAGTTGTCCTGGGGGGTAATTGTCCTGGGGGGTAGTTGTCCTGGGGGGTAGATGTCCTGGGGGGTAGATGTCCTAGGGGGGGTAGTCGTCCAGGGGGTGGTTTTCCGGGGGGTAGTTGTCCGGGGGGTAGTTGTCTAGGGGGTAGTTGTCCTAGAATCGATATTTCATATAATAAAATACATAAGGAAAAGTGAGTATGTGACATCATCGGTTCACTCATTTGCATACCGCCCATGTTATGCATATCACTGTTTCAAGAAATAATGCAAAACTTCAAAATGCCGTAACTTTCTTATTTTACATCCGATTTCAATAAAATATCACCGTTATGCTTGTTTAATTTTTACTCTATTTATTTAAATCAACTTGATATTAGTGTGGACTTGGCCTTTAAATGTACTCTTCAATGTTTGTTCATCACGTTTTCATCAGGTAGCATGTAACGGCACACAGTGCCTTTTTGTTGCACGATGTGATTTTCTATTTGATGATTTAGGTAGTTATAAAATGTGGCTACATCCCACGAGACCGACAGCCCACGAGACGGACTCGGACATGTCGGTCTTGCCGGCCTTCTGACAACTTTTCTGAGGGATCACCAGACCGACATTGTCGGTCTCGTGGGCTGTCGGTATCATGGACTGTGGGTCTATTGGGATGACTCCTAAAATTAGGACGATGTGTGAATTCAATTTTGGTGATTTCTTCGGATTTTTAAAGAATAACTTACCGACATCACTTTTTATATGTTATTGATCGCCACGTGTGGTGAGATGAAGTCATACATTTTGAGATGAAATATAAGAAATACACTCTCTGCAACTATTTTTGAAAGGTATCTGAAATCGGATGTGAAAGTATTCGTGATGAAGTGAATATGAAAGTTCCGAAAGAGCATATCTTTATATTTTTCTTTTTCTCTCTCTGTCTGTCTATCTGTGATCTGTGTGTCTCTCTACACCAACCCACTCAATCTCTCTCTCTCTCTCTTTATTTCTCCCCTCTCTCTCTCTCTCTCACTATATTTTTTTTCTCTCCGCCTCTCTCTCTCTTTATTTCTCCCCTCTCTCTTCTCTCTCTCTCTCTCTCTCTCTCTCACTATATTTTTCTCTCTGCCTCTCTCTCACACTCTCTTTCTCTCTCTCTCTTTCTCTATCTCTCTCTCAATTCTACCACTTTGCTCAATCTGCACTTTTCTGCTTCTTTTCCTTTTCTACCGCTCTTTCATCCAGTATGAAATGAAAGTGTTAATATTTTTATTGAATATACGTTAAATAGACCTTTAAAACTTACCGGCGCTGTACAAGAAGCCATTATCATCAAATCAAAAATTGTCTGGTATTCATCATTCTATATAGGCTTATATCTTTACTATGTGAATTAGAAAGAAAAAATATTAGTTTCATTATGAGATTGCGAATGTGAAACTGACCACAAAGCACCTACGTCTGCATTAGAACGGTGTTTATTATAATTATGTTTGAAATTATATATATATGAAATGAGCCAAGACTCAGGACGTAGCTGAATACCACGGATTTATTGATTTCGTCAAGCTTTCAGCATTATGCCTTATATATATATATATATATATATATATATATATATATAAAATATATGATAATATATTATAAACTATCAGTGTTAGAATATTATTGTGTAAAGTCATTTGTTGATTAAATAAAGTCTAATAATTAGTAGTATTCAGTTCAAACCAAGATCATCTCTAGATTAATTACAACTGATTTCTTCACCGCAACTCCCATTAAGTTTTCCGGTCTTATTCTCCTCTGTCTCTCTTTCTCCCTTTCTCTCTCTCTCTCTCTCTCTCTCTCTCTCTCTCTGTCTCTTTCTCTTCCCCCTCGCTCTCTTTCTCTGTCTCTTTATTTTTGTTTACCCCAAACAAAATCTCGCCTAAAGTAACATCGTATTGCTACATCTATAACTGTACAGACATCACCAATATCGAGACAAAGGGTTATGTAACAGTCACCTCCGTATCGCAGACATCTGAACAAATATAAAAAAGGTGTTGGACAGAAATGGCAAGTAAAGTGTTTATGTACATGGACTTTTAAAAAATCCTTTCTTTCATGGCATCCATTATGTCCAAACAATGTACATGTACTGCATCGAAAATGTGCGTTGAGTATCGACTGGTAAATAAACTTTATACAATAGGTTATGTGCCCCCCCCCCCCCACCCCGTGCGTTGTTGTTATTGTTATTTGTTGGTTGTTGATGTTTTTTTTTAATTTATTTATTTATTTTACCTGACAGAAATTTTCGTCGGACTTCCTTTGAATTTACCCCTCTATAGTTATGATGATATCGATGATTTTAGGGTTATTCGTACGGCGGTCCAAACAGAATATAAATTATTTAATACTGAAAAAAATTAACATTCACGGCTTGCTTACTGTAATCGAAGTCGAAGTGTTTTTCTTTCTTTCTTTTTTTTTTTTTTCTTCTATTTTTACTTTATATTCAACTACTTTCATGAACGTGTCGAAATGTTCCTTTGAGCGAATGGAGGTGCAGTGAGTGATTATTATGTAAAGATAATGAATAGGATGAAAGGAATGCCTGCAGGAGAACTTGCCAGGCTTCCTAATCATCTCATCCTCCACCACATCAATTTATCATCCCTCTTTCTTAAGAAGCAGTGCAACGAACATATAAAGGAACAAAAACACTTTCTGACATCACAATAGAAAGTCACACACGTACGTGGAAGGTATGAGAAAGAAAGTGATGTCGTGAACATTGCATGTAGAGTCTTGCGATGCATGGTGGTGATGGTATTAGGCAAAACATCAACCAAATTATTTCACAGTGAACCAACATTAAAAAAGCACCATCGAACAACAGGGATGAATGGAAAAATAAACTGCTGTAGTAGTTGTTACTGTGGCAGTTAATTACTTTCATAACTTTGAATTAGTATTGTAATAAAGGTTATCATAGATCGATGTACCATGTTACCACTTTCATTTCTCACTTCAAATGTTTAAGGGTAGCATGTAACCTTTGAAATAGACCACGTGACTTACTTGTTCATTGCATTCTGCATGATGATCATTCGAACCGCCCGAATAAACTTCCATCTTGCCTATAGATAATGAAATGAGTGGTTTTAACATCAGGCACATAATTATAACAGGAAAATAATTAATGATCAAATGGAACTGGACAAAGATCATTATAGGCTTAACAATAACAAATACAAAATACGTTCTTATAAATAGGCCAAATGCACATTTAATGTTTCTCGGATACATTAGTTTGATTAAGTTTTGCATTGTGTTCTCAAATCCTCTGACAGGCCATTTTGTCTATAGACGACGATTAATGTATTTTTAATAATGACATTTCTCATCCAATAGTAGAGTCAAGGTGTATCATTGATTTTTCAATATTCAGTTATGGACCTACTGTAGACATCATTTATAGTAGGTCTGAAATTCACCTAAGGCAGCTTAAAAGGGCAATCCAACCCTCGTAATAAGATGATTTTTGTGAAAGCAGAAAAATAGGACAAACAGAATAGTGATAGTTTGAAAGAAATCGGACAAGGAATAAGAAAGTTATGGATGTTTAAAAGATGAGATCACTGCATCTATGCGAATGTCAAATTGGCAATTGTGTGACGTACTGGCGGACAACTCTCCTTTTATATCGCACACAAAAATATCATTAACTTTCGGTTTTCTCCGAAGAGCCTTTAACTCGGGAGAGTACTCAAAATACTGTATATTCTAGAAAGCATAGGTCCTGATGAAAGAAAAAGATCCTACTGATAAATATATTTTTTTTTTGGGGGGATGACATTTATAGTTACTTGTGTTGGAGCAAATGGAGGAGTTGTCCGCCACTACATCACAGTGACATTACCTATTCGGACAATGTGAAATTCCCATATTTTGTTTAAAAATAATCATTATCTTATTGCTTATCTGATTTTGTTAAAACTTTCACCAATCTGCTTCTCTGATTTGTCCTCTTTCTTTAAGAGCAACTTAAGGTTGGATTTCCCTTTAAGATTTGTCCTAGCCTTGTATATCCGCATTGTAGGTAAACGTTGAAACCGGCTCTCCTTTCTGAATATTTCGTTTTTACAAATATCACTGCTAATACAGAACTAATAAAGGATGTAAAATATCAGGTTGGACATGCCATTACGGTAAGACAAGAAGTCTGAGAAGAACAGTCAGCAAGGTAACAAACAAAGCTGCTGCCGCCAGTGTCAGTATATTGCAGAATATTACCAAGCTGCTTTAAACAAAAAACGTATTCCACTGTCTTAATGAGTTCTTTTCATGAGGTACAAAAAATATTCAGTATAACGAGGAATATAATCGTCTATATATAGAGAGGTGGGTAGGATGTGCAGCGTAACATGCAGTGACTAGTTATAATTATGAAAGCCTCGCCGATTCCCCCTATGGGAATCACATGTGCTTTAATAAATTGATTAGGAGAGGAGAGATAAGATAACGATATTTCTGCGATCATTTGGTTAGACATAATCTGGTGTAGACACTGGAAAGTTTATAAATTCGGTCATCCCCCCCCCCTTCCTCCACCCCGACGCTGGCAAAAATTTGTTCGTATGGTCATGTATGCATCATGCAACAAAATGACTGGTTGATAAATAAATCCATCGAGAAATCGACTGATCTCCTGCTCTGCATAATTATAGTGAAATACTGAGTAAGGATCTCATTACAATCTCAGAGATATCTCAAACATAATCTGAGCACATGAATATAGTAAAAGGGCAGTCTTACCTCTTTTGGTGATAAAGGCATCCCGATTCTAGATTCACATGCAACTAGAGCGTCTTTACAAAATACTAGTGGTTTAATCCAAGGAACGATGAACTTTCTGTTGTTGATTTCACGCCGTTTGTTATGAGCTCAAAACGCCAAAATCTCCGTGTAGATCTTTCAAGCAACCCACAACAAAAAAAGAAGGGGGAAAAGGTAAATTTAAAAATCAGCTTTTGCTTTACCTCGGTTATATTATGTAAATAGCTAAAGATGAAAAAATTATGGTTGCCTGTTAAGTCCCGTACATTCCTACATTATTCGTGTAGTCTTATCCCTTTGCTTTTAAGCCGCTTTAACCGCAGCAGAGAGCTTAGCTTTAATAGATACCTTGGGGTATTAGGCCCTTTCCGACAATGGGGATCTGGTGGACACGTATTAGTATGTCTTCATCTATTAATAACTGTCCATACGTTCAGAACACTGCTCCACGTATTCTTCTACTTTTGATAATTACCGTCTACTACATGGGTGTCGATCCCGGGGGGATGGGGGTATATATACCCCCCCCCCCCAAAAAAAAAAAAAAAAAATTGAGGTGGGGGATGGCCTGTATTATCAACTCCCCCCCCCCCCCCATATTTTTGAATAAAATAAATAAGAATTATGATACATTAACTTTAAACTAATAATAATCCAAACTCATCATGTTTGATCTTGAAATACCATCACATTCTTTAATGATTAGAAGTAAGGAAATAAGAAAGAAAATTTAATCACACAGAAAACCATTTCGGCATGCTCTAAAATGCAAGTTTTATAGACAGAATTTTCAAAAAATCCCTGGTGTGGGAGGGGGATACCCCCACACCCTCCCCCAATCATGAACACGGATCGACACCCCTGGTCTACTAAATTTATTCCATCGCTTACGCATAATGTAATAGTAATCAGGGCTCACTCATTTCTGTACAAGCAGCTTAATTAAAATCATGTCGTCAGCCGGTGTAACTTTGTGTCGTGGAATTCCGTTGTGATGCTATATTCCATCGTAAGCAGAGTCGTATTTACTATCTCAGAGTTGGCGATCGGCAACCATCCGCAAGGCTTAGATTTGGACCAGATATGTTTCTTTCTTTATTCGCATTGATTACAGTGACGATGCCCTCTACGTTCTTACCTGAAGTATGCTGCCCTAAAGCTGACGGAGCCAATAATGCTCCTAACTAGTCAAAGAATCGAAAACAATCTTGAACAGTTGACGTAGCCATGGGCGCAAATCCAGGGGAGACAGGGGGACATTTCCCCCCACCTTTTTGAACAACCTTCTTTTTTTTTCTTCTTCTTTTTTTTTTTGCTCGTCAGAGAATTTTGGAGGCGAATGTCCCCCCTCCCCCCCCAAATTTAAAAATGGATTTGCGCCACTGGACGTAGCCATCTTCCCTCTAGTTCTTCCCTGAAGTTTGTTTTATAAATGCCACCCTGATGGCTTGCTGAACAACAAATGGTGTTGGTTCTGTAATTACGCGGAATGAACCACTCTGCCAAAACACTCTCGAGATACACATTTCCAAAACGATCGATTCGTGTTATTTTTTTTTTTTTTTTCAACGCATTCTAGGACCTCTATCAGTACGATGGAAAGTGGTCCAGAATGGAAGTTTAAGAACGTTCCCAGGGCAGAAAGAGAGAGTGTTGAAATGAACAAAGGTCAACACTGCAAACAATATAATATAGATGAACATCTTCACGATTCACCCTCCTCTCTTTTTCTCTCGTTGTCCTGGGGAGCGTTTCATCAAGCGTTTTGTCAGTGATTTTTACCGACAACTGTTATAAGCTACTGAAATCCTTGCATCTGATTGGCTGAGAGCAAATTTATCAGAAAAAATCACTGACAAGACACTTGATGAAACACTCCCTGGGTAATGTTGTGGAATTAAGACGAAATAAGACAATGGGTGAAAAACAGACATTCAGATTACTTTGGACGTTCGTAAAGTATTCTAAATCTATATCATGTCGGCTTTCTCGCGATTAGAGGAATATGGTGAAGAGGATGATGTCCCAGTCACACCAGCGAGATCGATCTCTGGGCCCTGTTTCATAAAACCTGTCATCAAGGACAAGTTGCAATAACTGATATAAGCTACTGAAATCCTTGCATCTGATTGGCTGAGAGCAAATATGTCGGTAAAAATCACCGACAAGACACTTGATGAGACGCCCCCCCCCCCCCTCCCTGTCTTGTCATCAATGACAAGTTTCAGTAACTGTTATAAGTTACTGAAATCCTTGCATCTGATTGGCTGAGAGCAAATATGTCTGTAAAAAGCACCGACAAGACACTTGATGAAATGCCCTCAAATCGACAACAGACGGAACGAAATTATTACCTTGAACGTTGAATGGCCAAAAAGGCCGGTCGGTTTTGAGTCAGTTTTTGTCGTGTGACTGAGAGATATAAACCTGAACGAATCTAGAAATGCCCCGCATTTGTAATTAGATTTTTCACAGCATCATTCATGTTAATTGTAAATCCACGTCTTGCTACGATAGTGGAGGTAATGAGGTCCATGGTATTGGTAAAACGAAGTTTTTTGTAGGCCAGCGTTGGCCTTTGTTCGACAAGAACATGTTGTTCTCGAGTTTCAAAGAGAATAAGATCGCTCTAAGGGATGACTTGCCACTACATCCTGTATACATGGTTTGTTGACTCAAAAGATTCCTGCGTGTGTCTTTTTTTTGCATGTCTTTTGAGAGAAACGATATTCATTTGGTTTTGTGCTCATAATCAATTGAATTATGATGACTTCTTGTAAACTTCTTAAGATCCCATTTGTTGTTGTTGAAGAGCAGAGATATATTGACATGATTGAAGTTACCGGCTACACAGAGCGCAACGGAACCTACACCAGGGCGTCTCTCCCTCTCTCTCTCTCTCTCTCTCTCTCTCTCTCTCTCTCTCTCTCTCTCTCTCTCTCTCTCTCTCTCTCTCTCTCTTTCTCTCTTTCTCTGTCTTGGTTTGGAGTACCGGTTGTTCTCGTTGGATGAAATGTCAATTAACAAGTTCAATAATCAGAGGAGGGGGAAGGACGGTGTCATCTTTTTTCTTATTTCGTTACCCGCCAGTTTATCTTTTCCCGGCTCTCCTTTTTTGATGGAGTACCCCTTTGCCCCCTTATAGCTCTGCTACATCTACATCAGCTACAAGGCTACATCTTTAAGGAGGACATTTCAAACATGAAAGGGTAAAGAGGAAAGATAAAATGAAGAGTCGTAGTAAGGCAGAGTGGCCTTCTGCATGGAGCGATGGCCTCGTAATAGGAAGATATTGCCTGAGTTCGATACCCAGAGAGAGAGAGAGAGAGAGAGAGAGAGAGAGAGAGAGATGGGGGGGGGGGAGATTCGACTCAGTAAGGAAGGATACGTATATAATTATATACAGAGAGAGAGAGAGAGAGAGAGAGAGAGAGAGATGTATGGTGGGAAGGTAAGAGAGAAATAAATGGGCATAAATGAAAGACAGAACTTGAAGATGAGAAGATGTGCAAATAGAGCGAGTATACAATCAGAGGAAGGTATGGTTTATACAATAGGGAAGGATATAGCTGTATATAATGGAAGAAAAGAGGAGAGGGTGACATAATATGAATAAGAACGCAAGATAGAGGTAAATTCGATATACATGTACAAAGAGGAAAATTAAGATAAGGGAAAGAGCGAGAAAGAGAGAGAGAGAGAAAGAGAGAAAGAGATAAGACAGATATATTGAGAGAGATATATATATATATATATATATATATATATATATATGGATGGATAGAGAGAGGTGGAAAGAAATATAGAGAGGAGAGAGAGGGGGGAGAAGAGAGATAGAGAGAAAGAAAGAAAGAGAGAGACTGTAAGAGAGCTATATAGAAATCGAGAGGAAAATTGAAGGAGGGACAAACAGATCAATCGCAAGTCTTCAATCAGTCGCAAATTTCCAATCTTCTATCTCTTTGCGATTGATATCAATCTCAAATTATTTGCAATCAATCGTAACTCCTTATAAGACAGGGCCCTGGTAACTGCATACTTGATGGACACGTAGAATATCATACCCCCATACACTCGGTTACACACAACTCTCCCACTCTATCTCACGCATGACTGAACACTGAAAATAAATAATACTTGACGCTGAAAATTTGTTTTACAATTATCTGCGTTCAAATGTATTTCCCTTAAAATCCACATGAACGTAACTGGCAAGTTCAACAAAAGTAAGAAATAATGATGTGAAAGAGTCAACAATAACAATTCACTCAAAAATATCCACTGCATATTACAAAATAGTCATTTATATTAATTACAATATATACAAACACGTATGTCAAATAAGGATACGAAACCCCTACAAAAATATGATTATATAAGTTTACAAAAACTAAATTGCCCTCAAATAAGGTAATCACATTTCCATCATGAGAATTTTGATGTAGCGTATTATGTTTATCAAGTGATAAACGATGTGGCTTTAAGTAGAACAATTAATTTTCGTTGTTCCCTTAAATAACATCAACTTAAGGCACAATCAAAATATCATGTTGAGTGATAATTATATTGTATCATGTCAAATCAGTCCTGGGATCAGGACTGCGATGATGGAACACAGTCAATAAAACTTTGAAGAGAGACTGAAGTACAAAAGTTATTCAGTCATGATGTTAGCAGTCTCAATATGGATGAGGGTCCAACTTAGAGGAGATTATAGGGTTCGTCTTATTCAGAGTTCAAAGATTTTGTGGATCTACAGCAGTGATCCAACGGGCTGGCACGTCCTCCTGGTCACAGTTCGCCGACAGGTGTCGCACTTCACCTGACAGCACCACACGAAGTTGCAGTTACAGCTTGACGTGATAACAACCTCAGTCTGGCGAATCTCCATCCCGCAGCTCCTGCACAGTCTGCTACAGCTCTGCTTTACCCATCGAAATGATGAAGGCGATGTCATATCCTTGGTCAATGACGACGATGATGAGCTATCGTCGACGTCCTGTCGCACCATGCATTCCCTACCAGCAGTCCCGGTGATTCCGATAGTGAGGTTGGCGCGGCAGTAATCCGGTGACTGGTCCAAGAAGACAAGGTCTCGACGGTTGAGCGATGCTGTCATGACGGCGCGGGGGAAGCGGTCCTCAGGGCGGTTACCGTCGATGAGTTTCCCGCTGACGAAGTCGACGCGTACGGCTTTGAAGTACTTGCGCTTGATCTCGTCTCCAACGACGCGGAAGTTGGCGACGTGGTTCCAGCAGGTCTGAAGAGAGCATGAGCCGGAGACGCCGTGACACTTACAGGTTCGCTGAAGGGTCTGCTTTACAGCCTGTCAACAAAAAAACAAACATAAAACATAAGCAACAATAATTGACAATTGTAATTTCGTCACATAAATATGAAAAAAATAATCGTAATTTCGTATTAATCATGAAATCTATGCAGTAATTAAGAATTGACTGATATGTATTTCTGGCTTCCACAAAAAATGCACAAGATTATGATGTAATAAGTACATCATAACATCATATTCATTGGGACAAAAATGATTTCAAGCCAAGTATCTGCCCACTTGATATAAAATGAATAATTTTGAACTTGGCCATGAGCTATTCTAAAAAGAATTCTTACTTATTTATTCATTTCTTCAACAAGAAATTTTATGAAACCTAATTTTCAAAGGAAATAAGATTAATGCTAAAATGTATAAAAACAAACGACGTTAAGAGAAAGAAACGAGATCTTTGCCAATTATGATTAGTTTATTTATGGATTATATATGCAGGAGGAAAAGTTTTTGTCTTTAAGTTTATATATGATTTTCGATGTCACAATTAATATGAAGAAGCGCACCTTTCTGCCAGCCTCGTTGTTGTGTAGATTCATGACGCTGATGGCACCCTGCGACTTCTCGCTGTCATCCATGATATCGCTCGCCATTCGTTCACCGAACCGTACGTTGTCGCTGCAGCCGCCCCAAGTCCAGCCTTCACCGCCTGTAATATAGCATAGAGAGAAAAAAGAAATCAATTATAAAATAATGTTGAAATTGTAGTGAATGTTAATTAGATATTAAACACCTTACAGCCTAACATTAAAAATAATTTATATAACCTAGTTTTGAAAGAAAAGATGAGGAGATTCAGGTGAAAACGAAATGGCAGTACTGTTGTCCGTTTAATGAAAGCCTTCCGTTTATTTTTATTATTTATATTTTTAAAATAAATTTTAAAGTACTAGTAAGAAGGAGGAGACAACAGTCATTCAAAGTGATGATGAATACATTGACGCCAATGATAATGGTTCTAGTTTTTTTTTTGCTTTTTTTGTGTTTTTTTTTAAAGAACTATTGTTTCGACCCTAATAATAAACAAATCTTATTCAAATGTATCTTCAATAAATTTTTGTCAAGTCTTAGAAACGTTTTATTAATATTATTATTTCCATAAGAACAACACGATAACAGTTTCAAAATAAAAACAACAAAGAAAACAGCAATTTAAGGAATGGTACATGTTTCGGAATCATGCAAACTCCATCGTCAGCCTGAAATTTTTACAACATTCACTTATGTTGGTTTATATAGATTTTCTTTGTAATCTGAGAGTATATATATAAAGTTGATTCTGTTGTAAAAATTTCAGGCTGACAATGGAGTTTGCATGACTCCGAAACATGTACCATTCCTTAAAATGCTATACTTTCTTTGTTGTTTAATATTATTATCTTCTACTGAAACGTACCTGTGTCTCCGTTTCGCCTCTCGTCACATCCGCAATCTTCAAAGGCGCCCTGACTGCAGTTCCTTGTGAGCGAATACATGACTCCTGCAGACGCTATGGCTTGGACGAACGACATCTCACGGTTAGCTGCAGGGGGAGAAAAGGATTTTCTTAGATTCGGCGCAACTTGTAGTTCTAGACATAGATAAAGCGGTAATATTCAAATCGATTCCTTTACCATTAAATAGCACATTGGTCTTTGGTTTCCTTTCTTTGTTTTATCTTTGATTGCTGATTTTTTTATAAAGTGATTTAAAAAAAGAAAAAATCGTTTGTTTAACCTGCCTTGTTGTTTATTCAGCCTTAACCCTATGTATCCCTAACTATAAACCCAACATAAACTCCAATCGCAAACCTAATCCCATATATCTGACGAAAGAAAGCCCGGGGAATTAGTTGACGCCGAGAGAAAAGACAGTAGGACATATCATGCGAATCCATTGTTCGGAATTCACCAAAGTAGTATACAATTTTTTGATAAAACAATGGAGACAGAGAAAGAACAGTAGGACATATCATGCGAATACATTGTTCGGAATCCATCAAATAGTTGATAAGTTTTTGATGAAATATTGGAGACATGAAAGACTCATACCTTGAGTGTTGGTGAAGACGGATGCTTCGGGACAGTTCCACTTGTCCCATTTAAACTGGTACTGACACTCCTGAACAGCATTCTGGATTCCTGCGGAGACACTATCGATGTACGTCACGTGACTCTGGATGATGGAGAACAAGGGAAGTAAAAGAACAGTCAGTAACGAGAATCAATTCAATTCAGTTGAATTCATTTTCACTCATAAAAACAATATAACATATAAATAAATTGAAACGGGAAACCGGACATGAAACATAAACATGGCAAATTAACATTACTACGGTAGTAAAAAGGGGTATTAAACTGACCCTCTTTTTAAGGAGGATTTTCCACATGCACAGGAGGGGGGCATACTTTTGTCCCATATCTTTATTGATGTACTTTAGAGAAGGTTACAGATAAGGATCTTAAATGCTCTCTTATTAAACTGAATTGAAATGCGTCATGCGTAACATATAGGAATAGACATGATCTCAAAATTCGGATTTAAATTGCAACGTTTAACAAGTGTGGGGTTCGACTGTTAGTGCCGGATGCGGGCTAACTCGGCACTAGGGCGAACTCGGCCTTGGCGGAAAATCACCGCGGAGTGAGCCCAGAGAGTTAAAGTGATCGCAAACACTTGTGTTGAATTTCGCATTTAATTACACATTTCAAAACACTTAAATTCAAATTATTTTATATCAATGTGTAAAATGATTAGCAAAGAAGTAATGTTGACAATTTCAAGAAGTAAAATTATGCAAAACATGAAATTTAAGGCTAAAAAAGGGTACGGTGCGTAGCGTGGACTTCAACTCTTGAAACATAGTCACCGCGCAGTGCCGAGTTCGCCCTAGTGCCGAGTTAGCCCGACCCCTTAGTGCCATTTTCATTATTATAGCTTCATCGCAAAAAAAAAAAAAAAAAAAAAAAAATGATGCATGAAATTCCTTTCTATGATTCGGCTGATTTTGCTCCCTCCTACCCCCCCCCCCCCAAAAAAAAAAAAAAAAAAAACTCACTTCCAGCCCTAGAAAATTACAAAATGGCGTATATCACACAAGCAAAGAACATCTGCTGCCAATACAATATGTCATAAAACCTTTTGCGTGTTACTAAAAGGACCAATTTTGCGCTACATCGTACTTTCGTTTTAGTTGAAACACATAACAGTATTAAAGAAGGATATCAATAGACATTCCGTATCATAGTGTTAACTCCAAGTTCAATATAAAACGGCTTTTTTTCCCCACGTGTAATCCTAGCCAAAAAGAAAGCTCCATTTTAACCAAGACTTTTCTGTCGTCATACGGTTTTAGGAGACCTTAATGGAACCCCATTGATTTCTGAAACTCTACCCATTGTACGCGAGGAAGATTACGGTTTGCAGGAGAGGGGTGTAAGGGGGTTCACATGAGTGCGTGAAAGGGGGTAAACGAAGATCTCTTCTAAAAGCATAAACCTCTTAACACAAGCCGGCTAATCGTGTGGACAACACGGGAACTAAAAAGCAAAGTTGTTTCTTAGAGTCACCGGCTAATTAAAGTTGAGTGAAATGACACTTTGTGGTCTGATTATATTGATACTTGGGTTCTAAAGGCCCATTACGGTTTTTAATTAAGAGGGAGGGGTAAAAGAGCAGGAATGATACGTGCTTGAACAAGTTGGCTTATGGTATTGCGCATTTGAAAGGCATTGCGTCATGGGAGGGGATATGTAAACACTGTGATAAAAACCATATATGAAAGTTTTTGGGGCAATGACTTGTGGATAAAGACGGGGTAAAATCAAACTTTCGCGAAATTAAATAATTTATCTCACCTTTGACTTTGATCCTGCTAGTAGAACATTGCTTGCTGGTGACCTATGGAGACAATGACAAAACATATTGGTAAAAAAAATATATGTGTAAACACAACTTTCGTTATTATCAAATCTTATCATAATCACATAACTACCTCAATAAATCCGTCTTTTGGACGATTTTTTTTACATATTCATCGATAGGAACTAAGTTAGCTCTGTTCTATGTTTCCAATGACGGTATTTAATCGAACGTCACGGAAACAATACTACAGAATGGGCAATAACAAACTTAAAAGTTGCGATTAGTTTCTTACAAAATAAGATATTCGTTAATAAGAAAAATTATTTATGAACAACTACATGTACTATTAAACTAAATTTTAAGGACACTTATAAAACCCCCAAAACAACGGTTTAAAAGTTAAGTTACGAGAAAAATTTGGAGCTTACATTAAAAATTTAGTATAGAATATGGACATGGCAGAAATGATAATGTTGTCTTATCCTTTTAAACAGGCACAGCGAAAAAAATACGATATTTTTTTTAAACGTGTTACATCTTGCAAGGACCTGAGAAGCATGCGAAAGGAATCATAATTTCATGAAGTGCAAGACGGAAAGAAGAGTGAGGGGTAAATGCTTACCATATGATTGCTTGGAAGACGGGTACGTTAATGAGTAGCACGACGATCAGGAGTAGATGACGAACGACTGCCGTAAAGATATCCATGGTGTACACTCCCAAAAAATTTGAATCAAACTTTGCGTCTCGAAAATTGAAATGGCGAAGAGAAGTCAAGTTCAGTTTCACGAGAATAAACGGCGATGTATTACAAAATAAAACGCGATAAAAACAATGGTAAGATGCGAGATGATGTTGACAGACGATGAGTATCGACAACTATCTCCTGCTGTGAAGCTTTCAAAATCAGAGAGCTGATCGGACACGTGTTGATAGTAAGAACTTTGCAAAATGTAATGAAGTTTTTCTGGAGTTTTTAGCTCTTCTTTATAACAACGATACACCTTTGACTTGTCTCCTCATTAAAAGACGATGGATGATACCTTGACATGACAGCTCGATGAGGGCTTGTCATTGGTGCGGCGAGCATAAGAAGGCATGACTGAGCCAATGAGAATGCAGCTTATGTTCGCATGAATAGAGCTGTGGGATGATCAAAGCAAGAGGCGAATTGCTATTGTTTTGGCGGGTAAATTGGGGGTGCTTTTGTTCGCATCGTCTGCCCTGTGCAAGGAAACGCTCTCGTGTGCAATAGAAGAATAGATCGCCCACTGCGCTTTCAATTTTCTGGAACAAAAGGGGGATTTCAGGCTTTTTTGAAAGTTTGGGTTGCGTTTCTTTAAACTTCCTATTTTTTTCAGACTGAAAACTAAAGTGACCTCGAGGCGGTAGCTCGTCTGAAAGAGAAGAAGGAAAGGAAACAAAAAGATGACGAGCCAGAAAAGCATGCTTTTAGACAGATATCCCAGCACTTAATAGTTTAAGATTAAAGATTAAACTCTAGATGAGAGCTTTCTGGAGAGAATCGACGGAGAAAGAGTTGTATACAGTTAAAAGACTTGGGTGTACGATTAAGGGCTTTCTGAGTATCTAATACCTCCGTTTTTTTCATGACAAAATGAGAACCTTGATTGTCCTTTAAGAAAACACCCCTTTACAAATTATCATAATTTAAAGAGTCTAATTTCTATTGAAAAAAAAATCTCACTCCACTTTACCGCATATTTCAAGTGGTAAAGATGAAGGCCTGACTAACTCTTTGAATATATTATTTGTTAACTTCTTTATTATGAAAGACACTCTCCTCCCCCACTTTTATTTTATCAAGTTATGATCAAGGCAAATAAGCTACAACAATTGTATATAACCACTTAAATATAAAAACTTAATGTATGTAATTATTTGTTATCACAATTATTTGTTATCACAATTATTTGAGACATTGGTCCCGTTATCATCGTTACAAGATTAATGGGCCTAAATTTTGAAATAATATATTTCTTTCTGCGAGCATTTTTTTTTTGGGGGGGGAGGGTGATCCTGTTACATAATAGTTAAAAGTTGTGCTTGAAAATTGCTTTTTACAGAGATAGACCCTAATGTACATTTGAAAATGTATATTGCCATAAAACATTATGAAAGTGCGGTCGCATGTGCAATCATTATTCATTCAGTTATTGCACTCAGTGTTTAAACATAGAAAGAATAAATAAATTTTGTATTGTTGTTTCTAAAATACTACGAAGGACAAATTACATTCATTTTAAGAAGTTTGTGATAGGTAAATATTCATAATTTATGAATCAATATAACACAATCTGTGTCAGATACAGACTGGGAGGCTCATGTTACAAAAACAACAAAAAATCCTTAGCAGGGTGGGAATTCTGAAGCATTTTATCGTTTAACTACACAGTGTAACGTTGTAAAACAAAATAAAAGATATCTTTCAGTAATAGTTTATGGTTGACATGCTATATACGCATGCGAAACAGAATGTGCCTCTGAACTAGAAAAAGCCATTTTGCACTGGGATGTGTGGAATTTTAAAGTGTAACTTCTATACAGATATTGTTCTCGAACTCTGTAATGAAAGTTGAACTGACTATGAAACTATAAATCTGAACTATAGCAACTATGGCAACAATGTTTTTATTTGGTTTAAAGCGTCTTTTAGTGACCATGAAAATGCTAGACGATGGAGTAGTGCCTTGATTCCATATTATACGTTACAACACATTCAATTTAATTTGTTTTCAAGCGGATTGCTGTCCAGGTATTAGTGATCTGATTGTTCCGGTAAAATAGCCATAACTTTAAAGTAAGCAGCCATGTTGAATAAAAAAAGAAGACATTTACGCGTATATTTATTATCGCCATTACGAAATTCGAAGTACCACTACCAAGCACTCAACTCAATGAATGAAGACATTAAACTTTCAGATGAATATTTGAGGAATTCTGTCATTAAAACTCCTGTTTGCGAAATAAGCATTAAAGGCATATCGTAAATAAAATAATAAACTTTCAACACTAAACATGCTAAAAGTGCCATAAAGTCTCATGCAGTGCTGTATCATCAAACTACTCTCTCGAGTTTAAATGAATTTCTTATGTAATCCTATTTACATAATTTATAATCTGTTATCAGTAATTATGCAAATGTTACCATTTTGTGGAAATAACTGCAGGGGTTGCAAATACTGTTTCCGCCGGGAGTCGAACACGGGTCTTTGGCACTGTACGCCAAATGCTTTATAACCACTTGACCACGGAGGCGGGTTGAGTGGTATTCGGCTACACCGTCAAACATATATATATATATATATATATATATATATATATATTATATCATATAAAACAAAAACATGAAGATTTAAAAAGTACATTCGTATATTATATATGGTAAAGCCATAAATAAAGTGTGAGGAACTCTATAACTACCTCAATATTGTGCATTAAAAATAATCCATAGAAAACCCTTGTAGAACATGAACTTAAAGAAAATGAAAAGCATTTTTTTTGTTTTTTTGTTTTGTTTTGTTTTGTTTTTTTTTTCTCGATACGACAGTGAATTTCCTAGCCCATTTAATGATTGTGTTTTACGGTCCTACATCTTGCACAAATATTTGTGTTATTTGGCATCAACTTTCATCTTAGGACGTTTCTTTTTTTTTTTTTATTACCTCTAATTTTTTATTTATTTATTTATTTATTTATTTATTTATTTATTTATTATTTTTGTGTGTGTCATTTATTCGTTTAATATTACCGGTATATTCAAGACATATACGTTTTAATCGTGTACCGAAATTCTCGATTCTTCACTTACAACAATTTAGTACTGTCAGAAAGGTATGTTTATAGATGAATATGAAATCAGTATGTCTATATCTCTATGAAATTGGGAGATTTAGAGTTAGGAGGGTCCAGCACACGTGCGATAATTTGGATAAGAGTGAATGATTGACGTCGACTCTTGGCATACTAACTAATGGGAAAACCAACAGCATGACTCACGCGTTTACTATGAAAGAAAGTTAAGTGGCGCCTTTTCAAGTTGTCGTTGAACAATAGAACTGCGCATGCGTTTGATGTCGTCACATAAAGTTAAAGGACGAGGATATAGCAGGGTGGTGACAGGAAGTTGGGGGGGGGGGGGTGAAAGCTCACTATGGATAAACTGCCCTGATATATAATATATGCATATTATAGAACACACGTCTTTCTTTCCAAAGAATACAGAAATCTCAACTTTAACTTCTTTATAATGTAGGGTCAATAAATATATTGTTTTGAATGCACAGCACAGCATACAAGTTTTTCAGATTTCAGATTTTAGATTTTATTTCATTACATTTTCATTTTTTAAAGTATATAACAATAAGTATTATGAAATTAACAATATACAAAATAATTGACAACACAACTTATTGCAGAAACATTTTTTCGATCTTTACAAGCAAAACAAAGTGCATTAAAGTTTGAGTTGTAAGAAAAAAAAGTAACATCAATGAAGACTACGTAAGATTAATTTTATGAAAATGAGAATGAAAACAGAGACCAGCTTTAGAAGCAGAGCTTGTAGAAGCGCTGGTCCCTGGCAAAGGATAAATCATGAATACAGTACATAAAAGAAAAACTAGACTGGGCAATCATGCATAAAATTCCCAATAAAAGGGGAAAAGAAGACGACAGATACATGGCCATGGAAAGCAAACAAATTATAGACATAACACACTTTCCATCGAAGATCAGAAAATGAACATGAGGAAAGCATTTTATATCCCTTTGACTATGCAAACAATGGTTTAAAGGGAAGCTTAAGTTCTGGGAAAAGTAAAAAATAATTTGTGCGCTTTCTCATTCTTATTATGTTAGTCTGGAAGATTATCATACTAGACATGTCCCCTGAAAAGGAGTGTTCTTCAAATGCCCTCGCATTCAAAATATGACAAGAAACAGCTGAAATGTTCGGGCCGAACATTTGTGTGTAGTCCAATATACATATTTCTATGAGCATTGCATTTGAATCTCAGTAGGATTGAGTCAGTTTCTTATCAATTTGGTGGTTCCAAAACCTTACAGCATACGCCAATTCGTATGTGCTATATAATCAGCCCTTCCCGTTTGCTTTGAGACAGTTTCTTTCACAATTCAGTATCATGACCAGAACTCAACTTTAACTTTAAAATGTATATTCAGTGGTCGTTATAGTGATACAAGAGAGAAATCCAGGTCAATTGACATTTTGATCAAGTGCTGTATTAGGTTGAAATAAAAGGAACGTGCCCAACCGATGACCCACATAACATTGGCTTATATTTAGTTCATTTCATCAAAAAGAATGAATAACTTTTACTTATTATTCCATTTGCGATAGTTTTTGATTGATATAATTAGCAGAGATCTTAGAGTAGGTGAAATAGATTTGAGAGACAGGGGCGTGCTTCAAGGGGCACGGGGAGGGGGTATACATGACCCTCATAGTGAATGGCGAAAAGAGAGTGAGAGTTGATGCGAAAATACCAATTAAAAAATAGAATTAAAAAAAAACAATATGATGATATTTTGAAAGAGGATGAACATTTATTTGTTCATTAATTTTGTACATATATGCTTTCTTGTACTTCTTAAAATCATTATAGGGAGGGTGTGTTAAGGTCTTAAAGTGTAACTCGGTGCCTAAAATTCTGAAATATTTCAAGGTAAATTGTGATCAAATTGCATTTAAAACCTCATGAATTATGGATAAATTCTCAGAAAGTTTTCTCTCTCGGTGGCATGGCGATCTCGCAAAACAACATTAAGTATACGTTTTGGAGGCAACCATCGAAAATTAAATGAAGCTACTGGGGCACTGGGGCACTGGGGCACTGGGGCATGTGCCCCCTCAGCGGCTGAAGGGGCTCTGGTTTGAAAGGCGTATCCCCTGTGAATATAGATATTTACAGGGCCTACGCCACTGTGAAAATCTATTTAAATAATATATTTTCCAGAAATATGTCACTCGACGACTGTTTTTCTTGCTTTCTTGTTCATTTTTTTAAAAATTGTTATTGTGTCATATCCAAAAATGTAGCTATCTTGAATTTACCATCATGGAAAGGCTAGAGATATTTAATCATATTACTTTCTCATCCGGACTTTTCCAAAAGGAAGAGGAGGCGGTCCCATGTTATTTGATATCTTTCCTGCACACACAAATGCTACTAGGTCCATTTCAACACCAAATCTTTGAAATTAAATTTCATATGATAATGCACTGCAGAAGCTTAAAACAAGATGAAACTGCAATATATATATATATATATATATATATATATATATATATATATATATATATATATATAATTTTTTTTTTAATCATTCTAATTGTTTGGGCCTCCATCGGATTCTTCATAATTTCATGTCTGATAAGAAATATCAAATAGCAACACCCCCTAAAAAAAGAAAGAAAAAAGATAAATACATTTTGAAAAATGAGGAGGACTGGGGGGAAAAGAGAAGGGGAGAAGAAACGAGGAATCAAATGTATTCGGTCTAATATGCTTCCCCCTCTATGTTATTATACATATACATATTTCAATGAGAAATGCCATTCAAGAAAACAAAAATTGTGGTCTTTATAGACAGGTGGTATTTCTCTACAGGTGATCACTAAAATAGGTTTGGCTGTACATATCCCATATGGAAAATTGGTGTTTATTGGGTCATATATTTACATAACAAAATAATCGAAAGGGAAACAAACATTCAAAATGGTCTCTGTTCTGGGGGTTCAACCTTAAAGCAACTTTCATTTTGGATGGTAATTTAACCACTGCGGAAGTAGTCTGTTAAATATTTTGAATATCTATTGATGTGACTTTATAGGCCTCTCTTTCTTCTTTTCATGACCATGATGACGATAGCTTTTGTAATCAAATAAAAAGCATGCCTCTTCCTGTTTTATTGTTTCTGTTAGCTTAAAGCATTACTCTTCTCCACTTAACATTTCTATTATACTTCATACGTATACGCATGCGTCGTGCTATTGTTCAAATGCAGCTCAACCATTGGCCAGTGTATAATTGCAGGGTAATCAGCTATTGTGACGACATCAAAGGCGCTCGTCTTCCGGTCATACTTTCAAAAGCTCAGCGATTGGAGAGTTCTCATTAAATTTCGTTATTGTCTCCTTCATCTTTTTCTTTCGATCTAAGGCGCATGCGTCCTGCTATTGTTTAAACTCTTCACAGCCATTGGTCAGTGTCTGATTGAACTTGGGGCAATTAACTATTGTGACGACATCAAATGAACTGACCGCCCTATTATTAAAATATCAAACGTGCATGTGTTGTCTTTATTAGGTGTACCACTAATTTCTTATTGACATGTCACTGAAACATATCGTTTGTTGAGTGCTATAGTGACCTGAGCAAAGCTAACTTTCAATCATTTCTTATGAAATATACTTATGCCTGATAGGACGTCAGGACCATAATATAAATCTTGTGCTGATTGTAATGTCATAAGATATATATTTAGTAGATAATAACTGTAATAATAAGATCGATTTATATAGTGCAACTATAATACAACTACACTCTACTGCACTTGAAATAGGTAATGAATAAAATCGACTTTGGTAATAGTTGCCCAATCAATGTATACAGATTGAAATAGTCTTTTTTAAAGTGTGTTTTGCTCTCATCAGATATAATCCCCCCCCCCCTCTCTCTCTCTCTCTCTCTCTACTCCTCTTCTCTCTCTGTCTACTCCTCTTCTGTCTCTCTCACTCTCTCCCTTTATCAGTCTATCAGTCTCTCTATCACTCTCTCCCTCTCCCTCTATCTGTCTCTCACTCTGTCTCTTCCCACTCTGTCTCTCTCTCTCTCTCCCTCTCTCTCTCCCTCTCTCTCTTCTCACTCTGTCTGTCTCTCTGTCTCTCTCTCTCTCTCTATGTCTCTCTCACCCTTTGCCTTTCTCCCTCTATCCATCTCTCTTGCCCTCTGCCTCTCTCCGTCTCTCTCACTTCCTCCCTCTGTCTCTCTCCCTTTCTCCCTCTATGTCTCTCTCTCTCTCTTTCCCTTCCTACATCTATGTGTGTGTGTGTGTCTCTCTCTCTCCCTTTATCTGTCTCACTCTATTCTCTCAATCTCTCCCTCCCCTCTCTTTCTCCCTATACATGTATCATTATCCAGTTGCAGCATTCATCGCTCCCTCTCTTCATCTCTCCTCTCTTTTGGTTATCCATTCGACTCAACATGCCGTTTCCACTGAAAAAAGGGCATGCTTATCCTACTTCTTCAATCTGGAAGAGAGCCTTATAAAATAATCTGTTAATTCACATTCTCTGAGACAGTACTCAAAGTGGAACAGAAGCACAAGTACGAGTATGGCAACTGCATTACTAAAACGACTTTATTTCATAACAGGCATTTATAAAATTAACTTTTTATACAAACATGCATGTATCACAGAAAAATATATGACTATCATTGTCATAACATGCTCCCCTAACTAGTACATACATGACACATGAATGACATAATAAATGTTTAACAGTCTTCAGAGAAATATACTCAGCTATGATTTCCAGAAGTCTAGACCAATGTCGTGTCTAATATATTGATTAATATAATTATGCAATGTGGAATGACTATGCACAAACACCGACCCCACCCAACCCAACCCCACCCCCCCCCCCAAAAAAAAAAAAGATGAAGTTTGATGAAATAGCAGTAGAAACTGTCTGGATAATTCAAAGGAACGTTGCAGTTAGTTAACTTGTGTACATTAGGTCAAATATAATGGTTTCCTTTATGTCTCCATGGCAAAACATCAACCCAATAATACATTTAAAAGCATCAGTCTAAAACAGAGACATTATCACAAGAGTATAATATTATTATATATTTGCAGCAGGGGTAAATTCCTAATATCAAGGACTTGTTCCATGTGTTAAAAATATACATGAAATATTATGAATACATATATCTGCATTTTAGTGGAACCTGCAATTTAAGTATACATTTAATTGATATAGGGTATACATGACTAGTTAAAAAAGCTTTATCAGCAACAGAAATTATTTTGCTTATACATGCACATGTACATTAACTTGTCCTCAATTATACCACAAACATGTATGAGCAGTACATTAAACGCTTGGCGCTGATACCAAGGGTGAGGAATTTCAGAAAATAAAGCCATGTGTAGGTTCCCCCATCAAGGGTACCAACAAGGGTAATAAATCAGTCAATGGCTACTTTCAATCTCCAAAGTTGTTTTGGTCCTCCCAAGTAACCTCCCTGGGATGTCATGAGGCCTCAATTATAATATGAACCAATAAATGTGTCAACGCATACTTTCAGCCTGCAAAATTGCTTTGGTCTTCTCAGATCACCCGCATGGGATTCGGTAAAGCCATATTCGTGTCAATTTGAACCATACGTAAATTATTTTCTGCCAAGGAGCATGTCACATATTACCTAAGAGTTATAAATTTGAGGTAAACAACTTTTAACCATAATTGCTTTCAACCAATGAAATTGTAAACTTCTCAAAATGAGAACATATCCAAATTTCAAGATTCAATAAATGTACTAGGAACTGTATACACTTAACTTTGACACATTGATTATTTTATCACTCACAGACCAAATACAACAAAGCATTTTTCTGATAGAAAAGGAATTTGCATTTACAAAGACTGCAATAAGGAATGGGTAACTTCGTGGGTTTTTTAAAAGAAAAGAAAAAGAAAAGAAAATGCAGGACTTTCAAGAACGAACATTTTGTATAAGACTGAAATTCATCAAAGTGAGCTATGAAATATTTTTGTTTGAAGTCTAAATCTCTTAATGAAACAATCTGATTGTCTCAAATGGATTCCACAATAATTTCATCACAGAAATTGAGAAAACTTTTTTAATGACGATGTACTTAATTGACATGATCACACCCATTTGAAGAAATACAAGAAATTAATTAATAAATTCAATATCTATCAATAGGTTTCTTCAATACACACATGTATTTGAATCTACTCTACCTCAAAAAGAAAAAAAATAAGCACATTAAAAAATCAAAGTAGTCGTATAAAGAAAATAGAATGTGCAGTCAGAATTTGATGAAGAGAAAGCAATTCTAATTTTTAAAAACAAATTATGCTTTCATTCAAACACAGATCTTACATATTTAGCCAAATGTACATTTCACTAAACCCTGTGGTTACAGATTGTATAAGCAGTAAGTTAAAGTTATGACTTTTAAATATATGTTTAATGTATATAACATAGACATGTACTTACTCTCTAATCACCAATTCCAAATATAACTGAAACTTCTTCATTTTGATCAAATTAAAACAAATATCTAATTAATTTTCAACAACAAATTGTAGTGTATCACTTCTACTTTAACTACATATCTTTTTGAATAACCAATTGGGCATTTCTATGAAACAGTTCTAATTTCAATTTAATCCATTAAAACTGTTTGACATCTATTGGCCTTTTAACTCTGCGCATGCAACTGTAAAATTGCATTATTATTTCAATCTTGAAATCTTAACAAAATTTTAACACTACATGTCATGAAATAGATTGGAAAGTTGACATCTAGACAAGCTACCAATCCATATTTAGAATTAGATCTTGTTGAGAAGTACCTGAAATCTAGATCCATCTATAAGACCAATTCACTGTGAAGTGATACTCTACTTAAGAAAGAAATAAAGATTAGAATAAAAATAAGATTCTTAAAAGCGAAAAGTCAAATATGTTTGGTCATTATGTGTCCCATGTATACATCACCAAGGATCTTGGATTATTATTTATTATTAAATACGCAAAGGTTAAGACAATGGATGCATGTGCGCAACCCTTGCAAGATGCTTGGGTAAGGACAAAATAATGGTCAAAATTGAGGAACTAGGTTTCATACAATTTGATAATAATAACATTGAATGACTTTTCTTTTGTGGGAAACAAGGGTTTAACGCACTCACTTTGAAAATATTTCACTTGTCGTGCCAACTTGTGAATTATGCTCGTCAGCTCGTGCGATATACCCATGTATCAAGGCCATTCAATATTATATAAATAATGAACTTTATTATCAGTATTCCATCAACTACACACAGATGTTCTCTACCTTTCAGTCACATTTGGTTAAAATGTTTCCACTTACATGTATCTCTATCATGTTTCAAATAGATCATTGGACAGATAGAGGATTTCCTACATGTAATTGGGAAAATAAAGAATTTCCAACTTCACATTAGACATTGAAAGAACACAAACATCCACATATACATTTACCGGATCATTTACAGACACGTCGCATTTGTATTCTGTCAGCTTAGCTCTCAAGGTCTTCTGTTTGTTGGCTTGGACGTTCTTTCTCTTTGTCTTGTTTCTCTGCCCTGTCTTCAGACTTCTCTTCAGAGCCTTGGTCTGCTGGATTCCTGGCAAATAAAGAAAAGTCAAGATGCAAAATAAAGGTTATGCAAGTGACAGGAAAAGTCAAAGAGGCACAAAAAAATAGATTTACTTACTTGTGTTATTCCAGGGTAGAACTTAGCCCCATAAAATTTTGCTTTGAAATGCTTAGCATTTTTTTTTTTTTTGATAACCTATGTTTAACATTGATATATTATAATGCCTCCCCAAATCTAATTGAAAAAAAAAAAAAAAAAAAAAGGAAGAAAAGTAGGGTGAGAGAAAGGGAAAAGAGGTGATAGACCCCTCCCACATATAATCCATGGCCTTGTTAATTCACATTTCATCCATCTAGTAGGAGCTGCCCCCCCCCCCCCAATGATGCCAGTGCCCCTCATTGATTTGTTTCCTTCATTTTTCTGCTTCTTTTAGACCCAACTTAATATCAGATATCAGGATGGACTTTCCCTTTTAGAATTTGGTCAGTTTAGGAAATTGACAGTGGAGCAATAGTCGCTAGTGCTTGTGTCTTATAACCAACTTAGCATAACCTTATTAACCAATAAGACAATCATCTCACCATTCTATCAAATCTTCATCTTGTGGTTTGATAATGGCTGCTGCTTCATCCATGCGTCCATTGTTCTCTTCCTCCTGCCCAGCCTCTCGGTCTCCTCCGCTACGATGACTACCGGTGCTTCTCTCACTACCTCGACGCTTCCTCGTCACCCCCGACGCTGACAGCTCCTGGGACAAGCTCTTCCTGAAAATGGATGGATAAGAACATACAGCATAAACATATCAGACACAGAGGCATACTGTGGGTCAAGCCATTGCAAAGGGGCACCGCGCCAAAGGTTAGTTAAATACCAATGGGTTAATTAAATAAAGGAAAATACCGGACGACTTTGAGGTATGATCTGTGATAGTGTTTATTACCATGGCCAAGAGAGCGACGCCAGGTGGCACTACTTTACTTCACATTTGTAGAATCATATCACACAATAACAACATACTGGCGCCGAGTATACTCTGTAAATGAAAGGCAAGAGAAGAAGACCATCTTGGTGGGGGATGGGGGGGTGTGGTGTGGTGTGGGAGGGGGAAATATCACCTTCTTTTCATGTAGCTATGCCACTGATCAGAGATTCCAAACCAAAGTATCAGCTAAACTGAAGATTCTCACGCCTGGAACCCTTGGCAAACTGGATAACATACTAAAGCATTGTGGATCGCTCTGGAACATCAAATAACCTAAGAGTCCACTGGCCAGTTTTTTTGTAGGCTTATTGAAATACGCTACATGTTACATACGGTAATTGTTTTTAATCATATTTTGGAGAGGGAAAACAAAAGAAACACTGGATAAATTGTAGCCTGAGCAGGAGGAAGCGATATTTTAGGGAAAAGGCCCCATATCAGGAGATCCCCTACCCAAAATGGAAGAACAGGAGTCTCCACAACACAGAGCTGCTTTAACCAATTATTCAAACAATCAGAAAAGCATGAATGCAAAACTTACAAGCAGATCTGTTAGCATAAGACAGGTGAAATGATTAAATGCTTAGTGCTAAGAAAGAAAGTACATTCTTTTTATTAACTTGTAAATAATTGCAGCCTTTTTTTTGGTCTACATGTGTTTTGCAGAATGGACATTTGAAGACAGAAAAAAAAAATATTTTGAAGAACTAAATGATATTTGTTTAGCTGGAAATTTCCCAAGATGAATTGTTCAAGTACTGTACATGTTTAACAGTTTAAGGCATAATTCAAAAACTTTCATTCTGACTTTAATTGTACCTTTACACTATGACTGACATCACTCACTTGTCTTCTGGAGAAGTTGAACGAGACTTGGATCTTGCTCTTGACCTAGCGGGAGACTTGGATTTAGACTTGGACTGGATTTTCTCTGGTGTTCTGGATCTGCGCGACTTGGACCTCGACCTGGACCTCCTTGGGGTCCTGGACTTGTCTCTAGATCTGGACCGCCTTGGGGTCCTGGATTTGTCTCTAGACCTGGACTTGTCTCTAGACCTAGACTTGTCTCTAGACCTGTGTGGGGAGCGTGATCTCGTCCTGGACCTGTGACTATCCCTCCTTCTCCGACTGGAGTATCGATCCCGGGAACGGGAGTAAGAGCGAGATCTGGATCGGGATCTCCTACGGTAGGGTGACCTCGACCGTGACCTCCTCCGGTCCCTAGATCTAAAGTAATAAAAAGTTCACAGAAACGAAGACCATAGTGATAAAAAGAGGACAGTGAATTTGAAATATTTTATAGAAATGCAGGTGCTGAGCATCTCCTAGTGATAAAAGAGAGAAGAGTGAAATATCCATGTATGGAAAAAAAAAAAAAAAACACCCCCCAAAAACCAATCTGATTACTTTCACTTTTGTATCATCTTATATTGTTATAGAACAAGTCCAAGCTATTTTGTCCCATACATTACCTACCTCATACAATATTTCAGTATATTTGGTGATTGTACTAAGCTTTGATCAGACCAAATAATGAATTGAAATGATATATTTGATGTCAATTTACTTTGATACTTGGTAACCTATGGGACATCTAATGACTAAATACCTTAGACATGCCCTAATTCACCCAGATTCTGAAATCAATATTGTGCATAATTTGCAATGTTTGACTATTGTTTTATAAAAACCACAAGTGATATCTTTTTGACATCTCCCAGTATGCCCCCCACCTTCACCCCCTGTTTTTAATTGATGTGAATTCACTAAACATTTTCTTTGTTTTTCGGCGGAACAGGAATCGAATGGAAGTACACATACTGCCTATATCTATTATAAACATCATTTCAACCACTGCATGTTGGAATTTGAAAAAAATAAATAAATAGGAGTAATGACTGAAAGACCTTAAGTCATATGACTTATAAACTCGGGTCAATATATACCATGCACTGTATTTACCTACTCTGATCCTGCGGCTAGACATTATTATATCAGCAGCCAGCACAGGTGGCTAGGTACAAATGTCAGAGGTTAAAGGTGACTTGTAGGTCGTAGCACTTTGGGTCATAATATAGCAGGGAAGCCCTAGCGTGATAAAGACTGGTCAAGTTTGGAAGTAGATTGGTGGGAGATGTTGGGTCGCAGCAAGAGGCAAACTTGTGTAGGAGGCTTGGTATGACGAGAGAGGTTGGGTTTGCGTGTAATTGGTATGGATTGAGAGTGAGTGCGCCCCCTGTAGGCAGCTCATGGGGAAGGCCAGCGTGATTGTGTTGGAGGATGTTGCCGCTGCTGCCTTGCATCGGTTATTTCTCACCCGTCTACATTTTCATGTAGTGCATGCTCTTTGAAGCTGCAAGTCATTGATTGTCAAATCTTTTAGTAAATTGAGCACATTTTTCAAGTTTTAAAAAAAAAAGGATTTCATATGCAATGTTCAGGGGCTTTGATATTAAATGACTTAACCATCAACATTTTCCAAACAAAGTCCCATGATTATTTTCACTACACACATACATTTATCTATACTGTAAAATCATACAGGAAAAGAAATAAGTTTATTTCAACAATTTGTCTTTTTCAAATTTGAAATTCGATAGCAGTAAACTCAGCTTTATAATTTTAAGTGAAATAACAAAAAAGTTTCATGGTTTCCAATTTTACATCCTGGATGAGACACATCATGAAAAGTGATGTCGTTTGGGCCGAGAGGAGGAATTACTATGAATGCAGAATAAAGAACTATAAAAAGCTAGGGCCACAACGCAGCAGGGAGTCATCAACTTTCATATTTTGATAAGTTAAATGCATCTGAAAACAAATGGTTCAAACATATATATTGATCAAACATTCATCAATAAAAAAAATTGTCTAAACAGGAAATATAAAATTGAATTGGACGGTTTGTGAGCAATACTGGGCAGGAGACGACTAGACATCTATAATCTTTCACCTATTAATTCCTTAATCAATTCAAATAATATAAACAGAGTCAAATATATCACAATGCAATCTGGTAGCAATTTTGAAAGGAAAAATACCAAAGTTAAACTAAAGCTTCAAATGTTTCAAGTTTAGTGGAAACATGCCCAAAGAAAAAAGCTTCCATGCAAGCGGCATGTAAGTAACCCATGATCTGTTAACCCTGAATCCTACTTTGGTCACATGTACTTGATCCAAAATCCCTACCAATAGCCAAGGTAAAGAAATCAGAATTGTGATAAAGGCCTGAAACAAGTCGACTGATCTTTCACCCCAAAATTTCATGAACTTTTTCATGGTAAGGCATATATGATTTTAGAAGACCTCCAAGGTTTTTCTTAATAAATTTTTAATGATTCCTAGAACTAAAAAAAAAAGATTCAAGCCCCCCAAATTCTATTTAAAGGGAAAGTTCACCCTGAAGATTACTTGAGTTTAAAAAATGCAGAAAAAATAAAGAAAAATATTGGCGAAGGTTTGATGAAAATCGGTCAAATAATAAAAGAGTTATGAGTATTTAAAGTTTTGGATTCGTGACGTCACATGCGAGCAGCTGCCCATTGGTCATGTAATAAATATTCCATATATTCGCATTTTTTTTACGTTTCACGATAAATTAATATTGTTTCTTTTCAGAATCTAGTATTGAATAGCATTTCTGACAATATATCAAATGCACAGACGAAAATATTCTGAATTTTCTGAGAAAACTGTATTTTATGGAATATTTATCACATTACATAATGGAGGAGCTGCTCGCATGTGACGTCACAAAATCAAAACTTCAAAAGTCCATAACTCCGTTATTCTTTAACGGATTTTCTCCAAACTTTCGCCAATATTTTTCTTTATTTTTTCTGCATTTTTTAAACTCAAGTGATCTTCGGGGTGAACTTCCTCTTTAAGTGAAAGAGTAGCAGTATCGAGGAACTTAACCCTTTGCCTACGGGAACCAGAGGGGCGTTTCATCAAGTGTCCTGTCGGTGATTTTCAGAGACAAATTTGCTCTCAGCCAATCAGATTCAAGGATTTCAGTAGCTTATAACAGTTATTGCAACTTGTCATTGATGACAAGTTTTATGAAACAGGGCCCAGGGGGGCGTTTCATCAAGTGCGTTGTCGGTGATTTTACCGACAAATTTGCTCTCAGCCAATCAGATGCAAGGATTTCAGTAGCTTATAACAGTTATTGCAACTTGTCATTGATGAGAAGTTCTATGAAACAGGGCCCCCAGGTCTTCCTTGTTTAAAGCCTATGGGAATGAGAGAATTCAGTTGTCAAGGGGTTAAGACACGATAGGGTGTACCTGCTTCTGCGTCTGCCCAAACTTCTGCTTGAACCGTAGTCGTGGCTTTTACGGGGTGGTGGGGGGCCAGGGTAGGGGCGAGCGTGTTCAACGCGCACCCTGCGCCCACACATCAATCTGGAAGAACACACACACAATATATATATAGATATTAATCAAATGTTCATGCATATTAAGTTCAAATTCAATTTATTCATTTCCACTAAAAATATACATATATACAAGTCTGTTCCTTTACAATCTGATATGTGTAGAGAAATACAGAATACAGATACATGTACATGCAATAAGGTTATTAAAACCAATACTAGACGTGAAGATCACCTAATAAATGACATATTTCCTTTCTAACTTGAGTGGTCTTACATCTCTCTGTACAATTTCCCTCCAATATGAAATACATTTCTTTAGATATGGAATGTTGCTTTGTCTGAAGAATTCAACAGCCACAGAAAAAAAGGTTAAAAAGAAGTACCATAAGTGTTTTACCAATTATATGAAAAGAAAGGGGTTTTCACTCTGGATGGACTCCATAAAATGCTTGTTCTGGATGTGTGATTTAACCCAATGCTTAAAGGAACCAGAGGAGTGTTTCACAAAAGCATCATAAGAACAAGTTCACCGACATCCCACTGAAACCTGTGTATTGAACTTGAATTGGATGTCCCGAACTTGTATACGGTTCTGTGAAATGATGCCCTGGTGGTTCCTTTATCAAGCTTATTTCATAGAGAATGAGAGAATTCAGTCCAGAGGTTCAGAACGTTTCAACAAACCTTCCATCCAATGACCTGACTGCTCGATCTGCATCTTCACGATACATGTAAACAACAAAGGCAAAGCCTGGAGGATTCCTGTATAAATAAACCATACAAAAGTCACAGCTCTGTGAAATGACAATTAATGAAAAATTCCTATTTAATTCAAAATGGGTTCATCCTTAATTCCACTTCAGATATATGCTTTCAGAAGAAATATGTCACTAAATCTAGACCACTACTAATAAAATAGAGGTCTTAGAGTTAGACTAGTCTAGAGTACTGAGCTCTTAGTGTTATATATTCTAGAACTTCCAGGCCGTTGAGTGAGAATTGGAAGAAAATGCCAGTTCATTATAGTACAAAGACAAGTCCAGAACCCTTTCTCATAAACTTGTCATCGTTTTTAACAAGCTCCAAGCAGATCAAGTCAAATACTAATTAAAACAAGTGAATGAGTAAATTACGCAATGCGTAATAAATGTCCCCGCCGGAAGTGCAGATCTGTGGAAATTAACTAGCCTGAAACTTAAAACTTTAGTGAATAAAATAATAATGTTACTGCATGCAAAAGAAGAGAATACCAACAATGCATGTATACAACTGAAATATAAAACATGAAAACATTATGAACCTTCAGCATTTTGAATAAATTTGGAAGCCCCCACCCAGCCCTACCAGATAAAACAATCGGAATCAAAATCCGATGTGAAATAGAGGAGAAGTAGCATTTTTTGTCAATTTTGAATAAATTTGCATAAATTTGCATAATTAATGAATTTCAAAATTCTGTGTAGAAGTTTGGAAGCCCCCACCCAGCCCTATCAGATAAAACAATCGGAATCAAAATCCGATGTGAAATAGAGGAGAAGTAGCATTTTTTGTCAATTTTGAATAATTTTGCATAAATTTGCATAATTAATGAATTTCAAAATTCTGTGTAGAAGTTTGGAAGCCCCCACCCAGCCCTATCAGATAAAACAATCGGAATCAAAATCCGATGTGAAATAGAGGAGAAGTAGCATTTTTCGTCAATTTTGAATAAATTTGCATAAATTTGCATAATTAATGAATTTCAAAATTCTGTGTAGAAGTTTGGAAGCCCCCACCCAGCCCTATCAGATAAAACAATCGGAATCAAAATCGGCCAAGAAATGACGGAGAAGTAGCATTTTCTAACATTTGAGCACACACGGACAGACGGACGGACGGACGGACGGACGGACGGACGGACAACGGACACACACACGCACACACGTACGGAGCCCGTTTCATAGTCCCCTCGCGAACTTCGTTCGGCGGGGACAATAACAAGCAACTGAAATCTTAGACCCCCAAAATCAGTCTATTTCATTCGAGGATATGCTCCGCTGAGACTATACCTGGCTTCACGGAATCCCTGTCTAGAAGGAGAGCCTCAAAAGTCAGAAAATGTTATAAAACGGTTCCATGACATTTGCTCCTGACACAATTGCTCCGGTATAACTTTGCCATGTTAATCCTGAACCCAAACCTAACCCTAACCCTAACCCTAATCCTAATGTTCACATTGTCCTTCACAAAAAACTAACTCATGAACTTGACCTTAACATTTGACCTTTCGAGATATGGACGGAGGAGCAAATATCGCAGGAGCAAATGTTGTGTTACCTATAAAACTCCTCTTAACAGACAGATTTTTCTGTCTACTGAAATCTCTGCATGTGATTGGATGGGAGCAAATTCATAGAATTGTAACATTAACAGTTAAAGGGAATCGGTAACTTTGTGGAGGCTTAATTTAATAAATTGTTGAATTTTGATATCTGTCTTGTATAATGACGTTCAGAAGGATAAATAAATAGCCAGGCATGGAAAGGTTTTCAAATAAAATGTTATTATTAAGATATCTATGACTGAATACTGCCATTTGCGAAACCGTACGGGGTTATGCTTTAGTCTAACACTGCAGTCTATAGGGGGAAATGAGTCTGGCATTTCTGGTCACTTGTATATGTTTACTTTTGTGAAGCACATGATCATTTTGATGAGCATTTTTTTCCTGAGCTTCATTTTTACACCATATCACATACACTGATAGCATGTAAGGCCAGGCATCTCAGATTTTATCAAGCCTCTAGGCTCTACATAGTACCAATTCACTTCAAGTTTACGCAGGAGTTTATGTTAGATCTAACTGTTAAGTTAACTTTTTATTTTGTAGCAGACTAGCAGTTGTTATTCATCATGTTCATGGATTTTATGAAACAGCCTAACAGGGCCCAGATCTAAATCAAACCTTAAAAATTTTTTTTTTTTTTTTTAAATTCCACACCTGTGATGTGCTAAATGACATAATAATACTAATAGCCTACATGTATGTGTCACTTTGAAATGCATTTATTTCCACAGACCACCATGACCACAGAGCTGAGCTTAGGCGTTTCTTGATTTTGCCTTGGCTTGCTTGTTGTTGTTGATTTGATGGCGATATCCATCGATTTCGATGATTTCCGCCAGGCTAGTTGTAAGAGGGCATCATTGCCCTCTCATCTCATCTTGCTCTCTATGATTCTGATATACCTTGCCTGGTGTGTACGATACATGTAAAGACTTACCCTGGCCTTTGTTATTGGTGAAATGCAAGTTTAGGAAGGATTAATTTGTTCTTGTTACTCATCATTTGTTAGTTATTAAAAATATTTGGTATTAGAATTGGGTAAGATGAAAAATTAATGAAGTTTTAGAGTTAACTTAGGAGTTGTATAATGTGTCCTATATTTAAATAATTATAGATCTAGATCTAGTCCATCAGCTGCCACATTTTACTTACAATATCAAGACTTTGACCTATGCGCATCCTCTACTCTAAAGTATAAGTCACCACTTGGCACTCACCTTTTTTGGCTTTTGTTTCTCTCTCTCTCTCTCTCTCTCTCTCTCTCTAGACTTCTAGTATAGTCAAGGATTGTATTTCCAAACAGGTTGTATCACCGAACGTGTACAGTAAAGTGCCTACAATGGGTTTTCATACGCGTGGGACTACGTGTATGAAAACCACACTATTGAAACAAAGGTTGGATCTTTTTCCCATAGGTTTCACACGTTCGGAAATGCAGTACCTTTTTCAAGGGACCAAAACACCGCGTCGTTGGGAAGGGGTTCACTCGGAAGGGAATATCGTATTAAATCTACGTTGTCTTTTTAAAATTCCACCAACTTCTTTTTCTGTAGGATTTTGAGCATTCATTATGTAAGTTTGACAGATATTCGTTTGATATTTTATTTGCTATCGTTGATTTTCTGAAAAGTGTTCGGACACTGGATCCACCACCATATATAGAGTCTACATATTTTTTCCTGTTTTATTTATTGTTATATGTTAAACATACATTTATTGATATATAACATTAGATCTACACAGTACATATAGTCAAGGATTGTAATTCCGAACAGATTGTATTACCGTACGTGTAAAGTTAAGCGCCTAAAATGGGTTTTCATACGCGTGGGATTACGCGTATGAAAACCACACTATTGAAACAAAGGTTGTGTCTTTTTCCCATAGGTTTCACACGTTCGGAAATACAGTACCTTTTTCAAGGGACCAAAACGCTGCGTCGTTGGGAAGGGGTTCACTCGGAAGGGAATATCGTATTAAATCTACGTTGTCTTTTTAAAATTCCATCAACTTCTTTTTCTGTAGGACTTTGAGCATTCATTATGTAAGATTTGACAGATATTTGTTTGATATTTTATTTGCTATCGTTGATTTTCTGAAAAGTGTTCGGACACTGGATTAACCACCATACTGGTATATGCCTCAAAATCAAATAAAAATAAATTGGCATTATCATGAAATCTGTCACCGGTCCATTCACTGCCGTTTATTTTCAGTGCTGGTGACAGCATTCTACTCCCATAGACTTTGTACACAATGCGAGCGCACACGCGGGAAGAGAGGAGACAGATTTCACGATTAGGCCAATAAATCATGCCTCCCCATTTCTCTCTCTCTCTCTCTCTCTTTCTCTCTTAGTTAGTTGATCCCTCCCTTCACTATTTTCATGATTTTGCTAAGACTAAGAGTAAGACTGTTGGAGATTCCATCAATTCATCATCATGATTTCAAATTCCATTCCATTCTTAATCTTATTTCCGTGAGAACATACCTGGCTACCCATACATCAGTTATAGGGCCATAGCGATCGAATTCCCTCTCCAAATCATTTTTTCCAACTCTTGTTCCAATGTCTCCCACAAACAGTCGATAGCCACCGAAAGCTCTGTCTGGTGGAGGCGCCATCTTTTCTGACGAAATGGTTCCTGGATTATGGACGACAGACGGCCCGACCAACGGACAGCCCGACCCTACCCTGGATGGATAACCCATAGACGTATAATAGATTTACTAGACGGAAAGCAGCACGCGCGGAAATCATTACGCGAATGGAATTAGGCCCCGCCTCTTTCGGATCATTTGAAGAGCCCGATAAGCACCCGATACGTTGCATTATTCATATTTCTTGTGCGTGTCAGTTTATTGTGAAACTTTGATTGGATGCTAGGTCATTAATATGTACATAATTCGATAGTATCGATCAAAATTTACTTGACCTCAACTTCGTCAATTCAAGACCTATTAATTATGCAGATTATATGCCAGACGTCATCCGCACGAAATGAGAGATGTTAGTTCAAAAGGACAAGGTGAGTAGAGGTCAAATTATCATTAAATTTCGTACATTTAGTTTATTAATAAAAATAACTTGTACAATTCTAGGTGATCTAAGATAATTTATCTATATTTCAAAAGGATTCACAAGAGTTGTGTTGAAAAAGGATTGAAACAATTTTCTCTCGAAATTACAGTTCTAAATTTATCGTCGAGATGTAGTTTGACACGGAGATCGCTGTCCTCACACGCTGCGGCTCATGACAGCTACCCGGGCAGTCACGGGTCAGTTTCAGCCACTGGCGCGGTGGCTATTTCGACAGCGTCAAAAATTCAATACATGCAAACAAGTTGGATCTAAGAAGATCTAAACAGATCTAACGTTATTAAACTCTAAATGGTGATAGACTGTATTGCATAACCATAAGCTTAATTTCCTCATGTTGTTCATCTGATTGATTGATTGATTGATTGATTTTATTTGCCAAGCCTCTAACATACAACAATAAAAGAATATCAGATCAAAATTATGTAAGCTTGAACAGGATAACCCACGAAAGCTCGAGAGCTTATTTCCAGTGGGGTCCCCAACATACAAAATTAATTAGTTCAATTTGTATCATTTACAGACTGAGAAGAAATTTTTTTTTAAGAATAATAAAAATGATAACAAAAACAACATTTATAACATGTAATAATGATTATAATAACAACAACAATAATAATAATAATAATAATAAGAAGAAGAAGAAGAAGAAGAAGAAGAAGAAGATGATGATGACGAGGAGGAGGAGGAGGAGGAGCAAAAAGAATAATAAAGAATATGTTGAATCTCTAAAACGTACAAAAACAAAAGTATATACAAACTTAGACAGCATGAACCTGGCAGAGAAAAGAAAAGTGTTCTTTCTTCTGGCAATTTCAATCATATACCATGTCATTTGCTTCTCTCCTCTGACTCTCAAGTGATAGGTATTCCCTTAATTTCCTCTTAAAAAGAGCAAAGTTTTCTATTTCCTTTATATAATTAGGAAGGGTATTCCAATGTTTGATGGCAATGTAATAAAACGAATTTTCAATGCTACCTACTCTTTCTGGTAAGTTAAAGTTGAATCTGCTATTTCTTGTATCATAATTATGTAAGTCAGTAACAAGATTGAAGTTGGATCGAATATAATGATTTGACCTAGTATGATATATTTTATGCACGTGATGCAATACGAGTTGTTTTGATCTTTGGTTAACTTCAAGAAAACCAGCTTTAGAAAGTTCGCTGTAGCCAACATGAGTTCTTGGACCTGAACAGTTGATGAATCTCACCATTTTGTTCTGTATAATTTTCAACTTCTTTTGTTCTAACTTGTTTATGTTACTATACCATACAGGGTTAGCATAGTCAAACAAACATTGAATAAGAGCAAAACAGAGTATACGTCTTGCTTTTAAATTCAAACAATTTTGATATCTGTACAAAAATTTTAGACGAGAATTTGCTTTTTTTACAACTGATTCTACTAAAGAAGAAAATGAAATTGCGCTAGCCAACTCAATGCCTAAATACTTCACAGATTCTTTTCTCTGAATTACTTGATTATTGTGTGTCACTTTGAATTCAAATGACTTTTTAGAACTACTTTTAGAACAAAACAAAATGCTTTCTGTTTTGCCCAAGTGTAAAGAAAGCTTATTATCAGTCATCCAATCGACACATGTAGATAGCTGTTCACTGAGCTTCTCCTCAAGAAATTTTGGATTCGGATTTGAATAGAGTAGTACGCTGTCATCAGCGTACAATAATAGTTTACAGTCTTTTATACAAATACACATATCATTGATATAACTTGTAAATAGAATTGGGCCTAAAATGCTTCCCTGAGGAACACCGCATGTTATCGGCATTAGTTTGGAACGAATATCATGAATGGCCACTACTTGGTGTCGATTAGACAAGTAGGATCTGAACCATTCTAAACTTGTCTTGTTAAAACCCATTATTTCTAACTTTTTCAACAAGACGCCATGATTAACTGTATCAAAAGCTTTTTGCAGATCAAGGAGCACCATACCAACAAAGCGCCCTTGGGAAGTTTCTGTCCTCAAATAATCAGTTAAATGAATTAGACATGTTTCAGTCGAATAGTCATGTCGAAAGCCAGATTGAAATTCATAAATTATATCATTTTCTTTGAAGTATTTTTCAATTTGAACACAGACCGATTTTTCCAGAATTTTTGATGCTACGCTTAAAACACTAATAGGTCTATAATTGGTTACATCAGTTTTATCTTTCTTTTTATAAAGTGGAGTCACTTTTGCTATTTTCATATCCTCAGGAAAAGTGTTCGTCAAAATAGATAGGTTCATTAAGTAACTTAAAGGCTTATATAAAACCTTCGCACCATCTTTCAGAAATTTAGCTGGAATCATGTCTAACCCAGTACTTTTTGATATATTTAATTTATGTAACTCATTGAAAACAAATTGTTCACTGATTGGTGATAACTCAAAGCTGTTTTCAAGTACACCTTTTCTTTCGTAAAACTCACGAATACAATCATTGTCTGCGCTGAAAAGATTTTTACAAGGAGGGAGTTTGTCTACTAATTTGGCGGCCACATTTGTAAAATAAGAATTGAATTCATTAGCAATGGCCATCTTATCATGACATAATTCCCCATCGATTGTAATGACAGATTCTTGTTCTTTTCTCTTCTTACTTTTTAATCCTAAGCTTTTCAGATTCTGCCAAAGTCTTTTCGAATCTTGTTTATTTTCTTCTATCTTGTTTTGTAAGTATTCTAGCTTAGCCTTTTTCACCTCTCTTTGGACCATATTTCTTAATACTCTGTATCTTTTAGAGAGCGTCTCATCCTTTGCTCTTTTCCTCATTTTTTTGTATACTATATTTCTCTCTTGAATTAGGGAAAGAATATCTTTAGTCACCCAATTTTCTGATCTTTGTTTTATTCTTACCCGTTTCTGTGGCGCTATCATATTCAAAGTTGAGATAAAAACATGTTGAAATATTGACCATGCCTCATTTACATCTGTACAGTCAGTTATTCCTGACCAGTCAACAGCAGACAGTTGAAGATTGAAAGTCTGTTCTGTATATTTTTTCATGGATCTAATAGTACTAGTCCTGTGATGACCTATTGCCAGTCTAATATTTTTCCGTGTACAGAAAGTACAAGAATGGTCGCTAATACCAAGATCAATAATACCACTTTGACTTATCTTATTTTCTTTGCTACAAATAATATGATCCAGTAGAGAAGAACATGTAGGTGTAACGCGCGTTGCGTCTTTAATGAGTTGACTAAACCCGTGAAGACTCAACAAGTCAATATATTTTTTAGCCAATGGCGATTTGTGAAGAAGACAAATATTCATGTCTCCTAAAAGAATAATTTCGTCATCCTTCTTTAGTTTATCAAAAGAACTGGACAATTCCTCGATAAACAAATTGTTCTTAGGAGGTCTATACAGAACACCCACAACAATTGGTTTTGATCTTGGTATAAGCAAATTAATCCACAATGATTCCGCATCTCCTGTACATATATCATCAATAATATTAAATGCAATATCATTTCTGATATATAAACATACAAACATCTGTATGGTGCACACAAGCGTATTCGTTAGTCCAACTACGAGACTACGGTTAACGTTAGATTTGGAATCTGTGACTGTGTGGTGGGATTCTACGATATCGATGATTTTGATAAGATATGAATTAGTGCTGATATAAAATCATTAATGTTACACGAGGTTTACTGTTTTGAACTCTGAATATTTGTTGAAACTTTATTCCATAAACCGAAGTCTGAAGGATAGTCTATCTTGAGTAGATGTAGACTTGGCTAGGCCTAGGGCTAAAGCTGTGCTTGGCCTTGGGGGACAAAGTCAAAGAAGATCTAGATCTCTAACCATGTTTAATAAGAACTCTGTTCAACTTCACTTTCACGCCTGACTTTTTTTCATTCTTAAAAGACTTGGATCTACTATATTTGGTTCAATTCATGCCATTTGGTCAATTAAACTGACTTAAATTAACTGGAGTCTGATAGAATATGATTTTTTTTGGGGGGGGGGGTGGAGGCAAATGTATTTTGGGCAAAAATTCAGTCTGGTTGTTAAAGCCAGTTTAGGGATCCCTGTTCAAAATTTCAGACACACGTCACTAGAAAGTTTTGTTGCTGAGGCTGTTTCTTTTTCTTTCCAAGAAACTTATGTAGCTTGAATGCACCTTAATAAACATAAGATAGCTGATGATTATTGAATTTTGACCTTTGAA
Organism: Heliocidaris tuberculata; assembly: GCA_025618425.1. Lineage (NCBI taxonomy): Eukaryota > Metazoa > Echinodermata > Echinoidea > Camarodonta > Echinometridae > Heliocidaris > Heliocidaris tuberculata. The sequence continues at coordinate 12,341,370 of CM046851.1, forward strand.
AAATAATGGATTGGAATTTATTTGCCTGATAAAAACAATTATTATCAATGTAGCTATGACTGTAACAAGAAAGACCCCCCAAAAATGACAACTCCTGTTTTCATTATTTTTTTTTTAACAGATCAAAATGGAAAGGAACCCAAGAAATGTTATTCAAACATTGCGCAAATGCAAACTGACCATACATGATGAAGCAGAAATCTAGCCTTCCTAAATTACAGGTAAGTTTACAGAACATTTCCTGAGTATCTATATGCTTATACATGTAAAGTGTAATTTGAATCATTTTATGATTATCATAAATATTGTAATTTAACAGGAAACAAGGAAATGAACTATAGAAGCAATTAGGGCTTCCAGGGGTCCCTAAATGTGTTAGTTAAAAACATATTACAGATGCCCTTACTAGTTGCCATTGATTTTTTAATAGCTTGTCCTTAATGCAAACATTTTAAACCATTACCAACAAAGCCCAGCATTGTGTGTAAGCATGGAAAAGAAAGAGAAGATTACACTTCACATTTATTCACAATACAATCTGTGAAAACGGTCTCTTTTGAGCTTTGATCTATGATCTGAATTAGATGTATTTAGATGTTTGAGAAGATAAAAAAAAAAAAAGTCACAATTAGTGGAGTACAAGTATTTCTGTGAAATATATATTGTGTACCTCTAAATTACTTTCATTTATACTTGCACTTATAAATTTATTTATTTATCCTCTTTTTACACAGCATGATTCTGTACAATGGATGGTGAAAGAATATTGAGATACACAATCCAGAGAAATGAACAAAGAGCAGATATACTGACCTGCATGCTCAAGCTTGGAGAGGTAGGCCTTTACTACATGCATAATTAAATTTGGCAATTACCCCCCCCCCCCCCACAAAAAAAAAAGTTTTCAAAAAATATATCAATATAAAAAATATATAATAGGCCTATATCAGTAGTACACAACTTGAAGAGGAAGCAAGTTATTTAAAACTATTGTAATTTCCTTTCCCTCTCACCTGAAAAAGAATTTTTAGTCAAATATAGGAATTTTACTTAATTTTTATAAGGATTCATCATTTCCATTTTCATGCTTACAAAAGAACTTAATTTTAATGAATGTGGGTAAAATAGCTTTTTATCAAGCAATATTCACTCTGTTTGAGTCATGCATATACATATCTGGCACATTGCAGTCCTTTCTTATTGTTTACGACCTTAATAGTTTTTAATTTGTTCTATTTTCTCTTTTCATTCAACAGACTTACGGATTACCACTACAGCTCTTCATTCCTGTAAGCTGGATCAGCAGTCTCACGAGTGGATACATGCAATGAAGTTGGCGATTTCATTCAGAATAAAACAATACAGATATCCCTAACATGGGTTTCTGATTTGGAGGATTTTTGTTTGAATATTGCATTTGCTGAAATTCTAAAAAATAAGTGCCTTCAGCTGAATGAAATTTAACAAAACCTAGATTTGATTTATGTCAGTGACCATTTCAACAGTATAATAGAATGAAACAGTTGATATGCAAATTGCTTGAGAACTTGTGAGAAAAACCAAATATTCATTCAGTGATATACTGTACTAGTAAGTGATATGAAAATTTGACTTACCACTAGACTTCTGCAAGGATGTGCAATTTCAATATTTTTTTTTTCAAATTATAAACTTGTTATTTGAATTGATATTTATTGTTATTAAATAGACAAAAAAAAACCAAAGGATTTAGTTCATCTCTTTTATCATGTTAAGGGGATGGAAAGTCATCTATCTAGTTACCTTTAACATTTACATATTCTGAGAGCTTTTTAATTCTAACTTGAATTCTCATTTTAGTGATAATGTTCATGTGATATACTTTTACATAGAGTATTCAAAGGGGGGGGGGGGGGGGGCAGGGGTTCCATAACTAGAAATGTTAAATGAAAAGTTCGTGTGAAAGGTAAGCCAGAGTTAGAATGGAATGAGAAAGATAAAAAATGAGAGAAAAAGCAGTGGTATCGCTCGAGGGGGTGGGGGTGGAAGGGGGCAGTATCAGATTTAGGGGGCACTTCCGGCCCATGCCCCCCTTGATACAGAGTGACATACCTTCAGTATACAACTTCAAGATTGTACCCCTCCCCCGCCTCCTTTGAAATGACCTTTTTCAACTTGTCAGAGAATTTTCTGCAATATGTGCCCCATCTTTTACAAAATCCTGGATGCACAACTGGTGTGGCGGGATGGCAATACACCTTAATATTTGTAACGTTTCAAACTGTCAGTATTTTGGCATGTCCAAAAATATATAAAAATATAAACTTCAGTTTTACTTTTTCATTGTTGGAAATTTGTGGGAATTTTTTTTCTTGGCACAGTTACTATTGCCCCATTCATAATTCTCTAGCGACACCCCTGTCATGCCTGCGTATGTGAAAGGGAGAGTGAAGACAATAAGCTTTGACTGGAATGGTCAATCATAAGTTGATGGAAATGAATAGTATTGTATAAGACTTGTGATTGAGTGGTGACTTACAGGCATGAAAGCTGGAAAGGAATGGCAACAGTGGCGTCTGGACCTTGGCGTCAAGAGGGGTTAAAAAAAAAAAAAAGGGTTATCAATGGCGACAATTCTCCCCCCCCCCCAACAGCCCTCCAAAAGTCGCTCGGGGGGGGGGGGGGGGGGGTCGAGAATTTTTTTTCACCAGCCCTCCCAAAATCGCTTAGTGGATCGGGGGGGGGGGGGGGGGTTATCAGATTTTATGGGGTCCAGTTTTCCTCCATAATTCTCTGACAAGCATTAAAGAAAAAAAAAGAGGAGGTCAGTTCCGAAAATTGTTCGCCAGCCCTCCAAAAGTCGCTCAGTGGGGGGTGTCGAGAATCTTGTTCAGGAACCCGATAACCTTTTTTTTTCTTCAAAACTTGTCAGGTGGCACTCTGCCCCCCCCCCCCTTGCCCCCGGCCCCCTTGGGTACGTTAGTGAATGGCAACATATAAATTTTACTCACAAATGCAAAGTAAAAGTTAGAAGATAATTCTTCCCGGTATTTTGATTGTTCCAGTGGCGCTCAGTGAGGGGGGGGGGGGGAGTTATCAGATGTTTTCCTCCATAATCATAATTCTGTGACAAGCAAAAACAAAAAACAAAAAATTCTAAATTCTAAAACTCTGCTTGAAGGGAGACCCGTATTTTTTTCTTCTCGCCAGCTCTCCCAAACTCGCTCAGTGCGGTACTTTTTTCCCCCAGCCCTCAAAATAGACGCTCGGAGGGGGGGGGGGGGGGGGGGGGGGGGGGGGGGGTTATTACATGTTTTCCTCCATAATTCTCTGACAAGCAAGAAAAAAAAATTATGCCCCCTGCCCCCCCCCTCCCCCTCAGCTACGCTAGTGGATTGTTCCTTTTAATAAAATAAAAAATCCCTTTCAAAAAAGAACAAATGTACACTTATATTATTTTTAAAAAATATAAATAAAAAGATCATTTACATCAAGACTCCCCAGCCCTCAAAATAGACGCTCGGGGGGGGGGGGGGGAGGAGGGGGAGGGGTATCACATGTTTTCCTCCATAATTCTCTGACAAACAAGAAAAAAAAAAAGGAGGAAAAGTTGTCGGGGGCACCCTGCCCCCCCCCCCCCTCCCTCAGCTACGCTAGTGGATTGTTCCTTTTAATACAATTCAAAATCCCTTCTAAAAAAGAACAAACGTATACTTTAAAAACAAAAAATCATTTATATCAAGACTAACTAAAAAGTTAAAGAAAAACCTCAATTAACTAAAGGACCCCATTCCCTCACCCCCAAATGAAGATCATCCTTTCTGTTGTGAAAACCATCCCTGAAAAAAAATCCTACACTGCAAGAGGGGTTTTTTGTTTTTGTTTTTTTCATTATACATATATGTTTCATTTATTTATTCATTTATTTATCATTTATCCTTTATGCATATCAAATGAATATATTTACCGGTATTAAGTATATCAACAACAAAAGAGACTTATGCCACTGGTGACGTGTCAAGTACTTTACATTTACTTTTACATTATCTGTATCCATGATTAGATTTGATTCGGTCTGTCCGGTTACATTTTTAGCTTTATTTACTTGTTTACAAATTTGCAAAGCGATATATTTTTATTCGGAGATCGATTACAATTAAAGTGCATTGACCGAGTACCGTCTGCCACAATTAGAAATTACCGACGCTGATTCGCCGAATCTGTACGTTGAAGCGATGAATACATTACCATAAATGCATATATTACTGAATTTGACCTTTCTTACTGCGCATGCTCTAAGCTGATGCGCGTAATGTGTTTCATACCGCGTACAAACTAATGCTACTCTCGGGGAGCATCTTACAAAATGAATCATGCATTTACGCTCATGAATTATGCAAAGGTGCTTATCGGGCCTTCTAATGGACCCCGACAAGATGGCGGAGCTTTAGGGGCCTGGGATAGACCCATAGACGTATAATAGATTTACTAGACGGAAAGCAGCACGCGCGGAAATCATTACGCGAATGGAATTAGGCCCCGCCTCTTTCGGATCATTTGAAGAGCCCGATAAGCACCCGATACGTTGCATTATTCATATTTCTTGTGCGTGTCAGTTTATTGTGAAACTTTGATTGGATGCTAGGTCATGAATATGTACATAATTCGATAGTATCGATCAAAATTTACTTGACCTCAACTTCGTCAATTCAAGACCTATTAATTATGCAGATTATATGCCAGACGTCATCCGCACGAAATGAGAGATGTTAGTTCAAAAGGACAAGGTGAGTAGAGGTCAAATTATCATTCAATTTCGTACATTTAGCTTATTAATAAAAATAACTTGTACAATTCTAGGTGATCTACGATAATTTATCTATATTTCAAAAGGATTCACAAGAGTTGTGTTGAAAAAGGATTGAAACAATTTTCTCTCGAAATTACAGTTCTAAATTTATCGTCGAGATGTAGTTTGACACGGAGATCGCTGTCCTCACACGCTGCGGCTCATGACAGCTACCCGGGCAGTCACGGGTCAGTTTCAGCCACTGGCGCGGTGGCTATTTCGACAGCGTCAAAAATTCAATACATGCAAACAAGTTGGATCTAAGAAGATCTAAACAGATCTAACGTTATTAAACTCTAAATGGTGATAGACTGTATTGCATAACCATAAGCTTAATTTCCTCATGTTGTTCATCTGTATGGTGCACACAAGCGTATTCGTTAGTCCAACTACGAGACTGCGGTTAACGTTAGATTTGGAATCCGTGACTGTGTGGTGGGATTCTACGATATCGATGATTTTGATAAGATATGAATTAGTGCTGATATAAAATCATTAATGTTACACGAGGTTTACTGTTTTGAACTCTGAATATTTGTTGAAACTTTATTCCATAAACCGAAGTCTGAAGGATAGTCTATCTTGAGTAGATGTAGACTTGGCTAGGCCTAGGGCTAAAGCTGTGCTTGGCCTTGGGGGACAAAGTCAAAGAAGATCTAGATCTCTAACCATGTTTAATAAGAACTCTGTTCAACTTCACTTTCACGCCTGACTTTTTTTCGTTCTTAAAAGACTTGGATCTACTATATTTGGTTCAATTCATGCCATTTGGTCAATTAAACTGACTTAAATTAACTGGAGTCTGATAGAATATGATTTTTTTTTGGGGGGGGGGGGTTGAGGCAAATGTATTTTGGGCAAAAATTCAGTCTGGTTGTTAAAGCCAGTTTAGGGATCCCTGTTCAAAATTTCAGACACACTTCACTAGAAAGTTTTGTTGCTGAGGCTGTTTCTTTTTCTTTCCAAGAAACTTATGTAGCTTGAATGCACCTTAATAAACATAAGATAGCTGATGATTATTGAATTTTGACCTTTGAAAAATAATGGATTGGAATTTATTTGCCTGATAAAAACAATTATTATCAATGTAGCTATGACTGTAACAAGAAAGACCCCCCAAAAATGACAACTCTTGTTTTCATTATTTTTTTTTTAACAGATCAAAATGGAAAGGAACCCAAGAAATGTTATTCAAACATTGCGCAAATGCAAACTGACCATACATGATGAAGCAGAAATCTAGCCTTCCTAAAGTACAGGTAAGTTTACAGAACATTTCCTGAGTATCTATATGCTTATACATGTAAAGTGTAATTTGAATCATTTTATGATTATCATAAATATTGTAATTTAACAGGAAACAAGGAAATGAACTATAGAAGCAATTAGGGCTTCCAGGGGTCCCTAAATGTGTTAGTTAAAAGCATATTACAGATGCCCTTACTAGTTGCCATTGATTTTTTAATAGCTTGTCCTTAATGCAAACATTTTAAACCATTACCAACAAAGCCCAGCATTGTGTGTAAGCATGGAAAAGAAAGAGAAGATTACACTTCACATTTATTCACAATACAATCTGTGAAAACGGTCTCTTTTGAGCTTTGATCTATGATCTGAATTAGATGTATTTAGATGTTTGAGAAGATAAAAAAAAAAGTCACAATTAGTGGAGTACAAGTATTTCTGTGAAATATATATTGTGTACCTCTAAATTACTTTTATTTATACTTGCACTTATAAATTTATTTATTTATCCTCTTTTTACACAGCATTATTCTTTACAATGGATGGTGAAAGAATGTTGAGATACACAATCCAGAGAAATGAACAAAGAGCAGATATACTGACCTGCATGCTCAAGCTTGGAGAGGTAGGCCTTTACTGTGCATAATTAAATTTGGCAATTACCCCCCCCCCCCCCCCACAAAAAAAAAGTTTTCAAAAAATATATCAATATAAAAAATATATAATAGGCCTATATCAGTAGTACACAACTTGAAGAGGAAGCAAGTTATTTAAAACTATTGTAATTTCCTTTCCCTCTCACCAGAAAAAGAATTTTTAGTCAAATATAGGAATTTTACTTAATTTTTATAAGGATTCATCATTTCCATTTTCATGCTTACAAAAGAACTTAATTGTAATGAATGTGGGTAAAATAGCTTTTTATCAAGCAATATTCACTCTGTGTGAGTCATGCATATATACATATCTGGCACATTGCAGTCCTTTCTTATTGTTTACGACCTTAATAGTTTTTAATTTGTTCTATTTTCTCTTTTCATTCAACAGACTTACGGATTACCACTACAGCTCTTCATTCCTGTAAGCTAGATCAGCAGTCTCACGAGTGGATACATGCAATGAAGTTGGCGATTTCATTCAGAATAAAACAATACAGATATCCCTAACAAGGGTTTCTGATTTGGAGGATTTTTGTTTGAATATTGCATTTGCTGAAATTCTAAAAAATAAGTGCCTTCAGCTGAATGAAATTTAACAAAACCTAGATTTGATTTATGTCAGTGACCATTTCAACAGTATAATAGAATGAAACAGTTGATATGCAAATTGCTTGAGAACTTGTGAGAAAAACCAAATATTCATTCAGTGATATACTGTACTAGTAAGTGATATGAAAATTTGACTTACCACTAGACTTCTGCAAGGATGTGCAATTTCAATATTTTTTTTTTCTTCAAATTATAAACTTGTTATTTGAATTGATATTTATTGTTATTAAATAGACAAAAAAAAACCAAAGGATTTAGTTCATCTCTTTTATCATGTTAAGGGGATGGAAAGTCATCTATCTAGTTACGTTTAACATTTACATATTCTGAGAGCTTTTTAATTCTAACTTGAATTCTCATTTTAGTGATAATGTTCATGGGATATACTTTTACATAGAGTATTCAAAGGGGGGGGGGGGGGGGCAGGGGTTCCATAACTAGAAATGTTAAATGAAAAGTTTGTGTGAAAGGTAAGCCAGAGTTAGAATGGAATGAGAAAGATAAAAAATGAGAGAAAAAGCAGTGGTATCGCTCGAGGGGGTGGGGGTGGAAGGGGGCAGTATCAGATTTAGGGGGCACTTCCGGCCCATGCCCCCCTTGATACAGAGTGACATACCTTCAGTATACAACTTCAAGATTGTACCCCCTCCCCCTGCCTCCTTTGAAATGACCTTTTTCAACTTGTCAGAGAATTTTCTGCAATGTGTGCCCCATCTTTTACAAAATCCTGGATGCACAACTGGTGTGGCGGGATGGCAATACACCTTAATATTTGTAACGTTTCAAACTGTCAGTATTTTGGCATGTCCAAAAATATATAAAAATATAAACTTCAGTTTTACTTTTTCATTGTTGGAAATTTGTGGGAATTTTTTTTTCTTGGTACAGTTACTATTGCCCCATTCATAATTCTCTAGCGACACCCCTGTCATGCCTGCGTATGTGAAAGGGAGAGTGAAGACAATAAGCTTTGACTGGAATGGTCAATCATAAGTTGATGGAAATGAATAGTATTGTATAAGACTTGTGATTGAGTGGTGACTTACAGGCATGAAAGCTGGAAAGGAATGGCAACAGTGGCGTCTGGACCTTGGCGTCAAGAGGGGTTAAAAAAAAAAAAAAAAGGGTTATCAATGGCGACAATTCCCCCCCCCCCCCAACAGCCCCCCAAAAGTCGCTCGGGGGGGGGGGGGGGGGGGGGTCGAGAATTTTTTTTCGCCAGCCCTCCCAAAGTCGCTTAGTGGTTCGGGGGGGGGGGGGGTATCAGATTTTATGGGGTCCAGTTTTCCTCCATAATTCTCTGACAAGCATTAAAGAAAAAAAAAAAGAGGAGGTCAGTTCCGAAAATTGTTCGCCAGCCCTCCAAAAGTCGCTCGTTGGGGGGTGTCGAGAATCTTGTTCAGGAACCCGATAACCTTTTTTTTTCTTCAAAACTTGTCAGGTGGCACTCTGCCCCCCCCCCCCCTTACCCCCGGCCCCCTTGGGTACGTTAGTGAATGGCAACATATAAATTTTACTCACAAATGCAAAGTAAAAGTTAGAAGATAATTCTTCCCGGTATTTTGATTGTTCCAGTGGCGCTCAGTGAGGGGGGGGGGGGGGGGGGGGAGTTATCAGATGTTTTCCTCCATAATCATAATTCTGTGACAAGCAAAAACAAAAAACAAAAAATTCTCAATTCTAAAACTCTGCTTGAAGGGAGACCCGTAATTTTTTCTTATCGCCAGCTCTCCCAAACTCGCTCAGTGCGGTACTTTTTCCCCCCAGCCCTCAAAATAGACGCTCGGGGGGGGGGGGGGGGGGGGGTTATTACATGTTTTCCTCCATAATTCTCTGACAAGCAAGAAAAAAAAATTATGCCCCCTGCCCCCCCCCCCTAAGCTACGCTAGTGGATTGTTCCTTTTAATAAAATAAAAAATCCCTTTCAAAAAAGAACAAATGTACACTTATATTATTTTTAAAAAATAAATATAAAACAATCATTTACATCAAGACTTCCCAGCCCTCAAAATAGACGCTCGGGGGGGGGGGGGGGGGGAGGGGTATCACATGTTTTCCTCCATAATTCTCTGACAAACAAGAAAAAAAAAAAGGGAGGAAAAGTTGTCGGGGGCACCCTGCCCCCCCCCCCCCCTCCCTCAGCTACGCTAGTGGATTGTTCCTTTTAATACAATTCAAAATCCCTTCTAAAAAAGAACAAACGTACACTTTAAAAACAAAAAATCATTTATATCAAGACTAACTAAAAAGTTAAAGAAAAACCTCAATTAACTAAAGGACCCCATTCCCTCATCCCCAAATGAAGATCATCCTTTCTGTTGTGAAAACCATCCCTGAAAAAAAATCCTACACTGCAAGAGGGGTTTTTTGTTTTTGTTTTTTTTCATTATACATATATGTTTCATTTATTTGTTCATTTATTTATCATTTATCCTTTATGCATATCCAATGAATATATTTACCGGTATTAAGTATATCAACAACAAAAGAGACTTATACCACTGGTGACGTGTCAAGTACTTTACATTTACTTTTACATTATCTGTATCCATGATTAGATTTGATTCGGTCTGTCCGGTTACATTTTTAGCTTTATTTACTTGTTTACAAATTTGCAAAGCGATATATTTTGATTCGGAGATCGATTACAATTAAAGTGCATTGACCGAGTACCGTCTGCCACAATTAGAAATTACCGACGCTGATTCGCCGAATCTGTACGTTGAAGCGATGAATACATTACCATAAATGCATATATTACTGAATTTGACCTTTCTTACTGCGCATGCTCTAAGCTGATGCGCGTAATGTGTTTCATACCGCGTACAAACTAATGCTACTCTCGGGGAGCATCTTACAAAATGAATCATGCATTTACGCTCATGAATTATGCAAAGTGCTTATCGGGCCTTCTAATGGACCCCGACAAGATGGCGGAGCTTTAGGGGCCTGGATAACCCGAGCAACTACCCTTGACAGCTCGACCCGGTCGAGTTATTCAGGATGGGTGTCGCGCGTGATTGCTCGACTTGACCCACTTTATTTTTCTCATGATCTTCAAGGGCGTCGCTAGAGGGGGAGGGGATGTCACACCACCCACTCAAAATTGCTGTCGGCAAATGCGCCACCTCTGTCGCCAAAGGAAAAATAAAAAGGAGGGAGAGGAAGATAGAAAAAAACTAAAAGGGGGTAAAGGGAGTCCAAGAAAAACAAATCAACGAGATGGGATAACAATTTAGAACTTAATAAATAAAGGGTTGCGAAAATGTGATCTATACATTTGCGATTTTCTTTTATTATGGGGGTAGATCATTTCTGTCTGCTTATTTTGGAGTCACCCCCCCCCCCCCCCCCGCTCCTGGTGGTCTTAACTTAATAATTGTATACCATGAAATAATTGAAGTGGTAGATTAATTATAACGGAATTTTGGACTTTCTGAGAGTTTCACTTGGAATATAAAAATTAACTAATTTTCGCTTGCATAAGTATAGACGGCGAACAGACGGCGAGTACATAATTTGAATTTTAAATTATTAATAATTTCAGACTCTATAACAGTCACACGCAGGAGCGGCGCTACAGGGGTGGCAGGGGGGTGGCCGCCCCCCCCCCCCCATCATTTTTCAAGAGAGCAAAAACAAAACAAAAAAGAGGAAGAAGGGGGGGGGGGAGGAGAAAGAGAAGGGGAAATGGAGAAGAGAAGGCTAGGCCATGCAATTATGACATAACTGTTATAGTCCTATTTGTTATTTCAAGACCCTCGACGTGCGACGTGCCCCCCCCCCCTATTTAAATACCCTGGCGCCGCCCCTGGTCACACGTGCGCACATTTCGCCATAAATAGCTTATAATATGTCTAGGTTGCATGTATGATTAAACATTTTCTTTAGAGAAAATGAAAATTTATAAATTTATTAATGCAGGGCAAATGGGAGATGACCACTCAAGATACGTCACAGAATGACAACTTCAAAAATTCATTTTTTTTTTTTATTTGTATCGGGTTTTGCTCAAACTTTCATCAATCTGTTTTATTATTTTTTTCTGCTTCTTTTATAACCCGCTGATATCAGGGTGCCAGGGGTGGACTTTCCCTTTAATCATAATCCATACCACTTTAATACAGTGGAGGATGAGGGGGGCACTTCCCTCTCCCCTTTTGAAAGAATGGTGTGCAATGTGCACCCTTTTTGTAAATTTTGCCCCTTTTAGAACTGATAACCTTCATTTTTTTTATCCTTGTCAGAGAATTTGGAAGGACAATGAGACGACAAAATGAGTGATGACCTTCTTCTTTTTTGTTTGCTTGTTAGAACATTTTCTGAAGTTTGTGCGGTATATGTGCTCCCCCTTTGTTTAAAATACAAAATCCTGGATCAGCTGCCCCTGCTTTTAATGGATCGAAAGTTCGAAGTCAGTGCAAGCAAATTGTGCTGTGTATCTAGACAAAGTAAAACTGATTCCTAGTTTTCTAGTCTGATTTTTAAAAAACCCATGACTATAGATCCAGAAACACTGTAGGCCTACTGTGCTCCAAGACAAATTCCGGGAGGGGCGCCGCATAGCAGACTAAATGTGTAATGTGTAAACACATCTTTTGCAGTCAACTTGAGAAATAAATAAGATGCTATGATTATTGGGTTGATAAGTTGGATTTTCATAAAGTTAATGCATTTTTTAATGGGTGTATAGTCTTAAGCTTTTGAAAATGAATGTTAAATTAATCATTAAACAGTTTAAATTTTTTGAGGAAATAAAAAAAAGGCACTATAAATTCTATAATCAAAATAATAGTGCTGTAGCGGCATTGAGAGACCGCCGGGCTTCAGTGGCGGATTTAGGGGGGGGGGATTCCAGCCCGTGCCCCCCTTAGAACTGATAGGAAAAGTGGACACAAAAAACTTCCGATAACCTTTAATCTGATAGCCTTCAAGTTTTTCTTCTTCTTTTCTTTTTTGTTTTGCTTTTCAGAGAATTCTGGTGGAAAACTGGACCAAAAAAATCTGATAACTTTTTTCTTTTTGCTTGTCAGAAAATTTTCGGACATTAGTGTGCCCCCCCCCCCCTTTTTTTTTTTTTTTTTTTTTTTTTTACAAAATCCTGGATCCGCCCCCTGGGGCTTTATGGGGGGGGGGCAGGGACAGGCTGCAAAACACAAGCTCGGGGGAGTATTTCCCCGCAGACCGCACGATATCTTGCCTTGATGGCCGGGCGATTTATGGTCTGAGGGCCGGTAAATGTAGGTTGGTCACATCAAAATTCCCCAAATAGACCGTGGGCCGAGGCCTGTTTTCTTGCTTAGTTTTTGAGTTCCGTGGTCCATCTCTGGGAAGTACCTAAAAATGTGCTAGATATGTTCAAAACATGTATCCAAAACAGGAATGACATGTTCCCACGTTTGAAACTTGGGCATTAAGTAGAAAACAAAGAAAAAGTAAAGAATTGGTTGCTAGGGACATTTTTACCTTAGCAACCATGAAATAGAGAGATATTTCTTTGAATAATTTGGAGCAGATATAGCCTTTAGGCACAGAGATGGTATTTTGAGCAATGTGATGTCATGTAATGATGGTCAATCACATAAAATTCAATTTGCATATTAATTAATACCTTATATAGTAATCCATACAGAAACTAAGTATACATGTATGTGATCGATGTCTCATGAAATGATCAGCGTAATTATACATGTATTTGCTTTGTCTAAAGGGAGGACAGTGTCTGTCTGTTGCCCTATACCCCATGTATACCCTTCCCCATTCTAATCAGTTCATCCATCAGCCTGTCCCCCCCCCCCAAAAAAAAAAAAAAACACACGCATGTATATCCATGAAGTGAAACAACATAAATGAATACTGTGTAGTTAATATGTATCGCACTAAATAAGCAAGATGCTTTCTATCAAAACTTTCATGTGCCCATTCTCTCTTTATTTACACACAGCCATCCTTTTCACACATAATGATCTACACTGTATACTTACAAATATGCAGGCAAGCCCCCCCCCCCCCCCAATTTATACTAAACAATTGGCCTATAATGAATCCCACAATCGGCAAGATGTTTCAATCCAAATTCATACGGTACCCATTCTCTTTTTTTATTTTTACACACAGCCATCATTGTCACACATACAGCTCTACTTGCATATGTACCAGCAAGCCCCCCCCCCCCCACCCCTTACTTAATACTGTATAATTGACCTAATAATTAAAACAGAATAACTAAATAGGAGAGATAAAATGTTTGAGATGTACAAATTAAAAGGCCTCTGAAGGTTAATCTCCTGTTTATCCTGGATACAAGCACATGCCCCTCCAACCCCACCCCCAGCAATTATCATGTATTCCTTTTAATCATTTGTTGTTCTGTTTCTCTTAATATGTATCACCTTCTTTCTCTCTCTCTCACTCTCTCTCTCTCTCTCTCTCTCTCTGTGACCTTACATGAAAAACAATGCAGGAATATAAGCATGACACATAACTGTATATTCATGTTGCCTGTTTTTATTTTTTAAATAAAATTCACTGTTGGATACTTCAATTTACAAACACTCTTGATATAATTCAAACCAGTCTTTACATACATGCACGTGCAGTTTGTATTAGCATCAAACAAGTACATGTGCGTAGGCCTGATATGTAAAATCACATTTTGCACAAAGTGTTCAACAAAGCTTGAACATTTTACTTTTCTCAGTAAGCAGTGATGTATTTTATTTATTCATGATTAAATGTGATCATGTCTTCCAAATTAAGCAGGTAACCATTGTAAGTTCTAAGCCCATGAATTGTACTTTACTAGTATTTTTGAAGTGTAAAAGTCCTACTCACAGGTGCATTGAAAACCACTTCCAAAGTGAATGATTACTACATCTCATACCCCTAAGTGGTAGCTTTTGGAGCACATCAGTAAAAATTACATCTCAGCAACAGTCAATAACTATGTACATCAGAGATTTCACATCTGGCACCTGAAGTATGGCAACTTCATGGTCCTGATTAGAAAGCTGTCAAGTCTCGAAATTCACTTCCATCTCATTCATTCAAATTTTAAAAATGGGACAAGGATTATCCCTATTACATGTAGATTAACTTTAAAAAAGACATGTATTCAAAATCATACAAAAAAAAAAATATTCTTAGTACATTATTATTGTCAGAATATTCAATCCATTCACTGTACTTGAGAAAGGCTTTAAAATGTTATTTAATTTGTACTCACAAAATACAGAACATTGAATTATTTATCATTTTAGGATATTTTACTGCTCCCACTACAAATCAAATACATGCAGTAACCCATGATTCCACACAAAATTACAAAATTATAAGATAGATGGAGCAATGACTATGAGAGGGCATATGAATCATGAAAGCTAATACGCAGAATCACAGTATTCCACACAATATGACTCTGCTTGTGAGAATAACTGGCTGAAAAAATTTTAACTTTCAAAATTGTGATAAAACATGTAACACATGTTTTGGAAAATTTCTTTCTGAAGATGTTATGTGTTATGAGTGAAGCTCATCTGCATATTAACTGAAAAACATACGACTTTACTCTTTTTAAAAACTTTGTTCTTGCAAATTTGATCAACCAGACTATTTTGCGAGAGGTTAAATTTGAGATTGCGGAATCAACAAGCAGCGATGATAATTATACATTCGCAAAGTGAAGGTGAATTAGCACAGCCTGCATTGCATACAGCCATGCTGCGCTAGTATGTATGAATGTTGCCAATATTTTAGCATGTTAAATTCATGAAAATAAACCCCCTGCAGAATATATGGCATATACAAAAATTTCTGTAATTTTAATGCATGTACTTCACGGGAATCACGGCCCTTCCCCGCTCCTACTACTGCAGTTGATTTACAGAAATGTTCATATGACAGTTCTTCTCAAAACCTGCTTCTTTGTCCTTTGGGTTGATTCTTGTTTAGTTTTCTGGTAGGAGGTGAAGCATGGCTGAAGTTATATCTCATATTCAAAGCAAGAAGGTCTTTCAGACAAGTCTTGAGTAGAATCTTCTCATTCTGGTAGGAGGTGAAGCATGGCTGAAGTTATATCTCACATTCAAAGCAAGAAGGTCTTTCAGACAAGTCTTGAGCAGAATCTTCTCATCTTTGCTCATTTCTGCAGCTTGTACCAGCTTACCTGCATAATTTTTTTTCTCTTTCATTCTTTTTCTTGTGAATGGTTTATCCTCTGTTTTGTCTTTTTCCCCCATTTGATGCATTGGACTGGAAGAACATGGTGAACCCTGGCCTAAAGTTGACATTGCCTCAGTCATTGTTGTTGGACCTCCAAATGTGGCTCCATTACTGCTTCTGTCTCGCATGGAATAACGATGGTCCTTGTAGCTGGGAGCATTGTTTTCAAAGACTACAAGGAAACAGAAAAATATCAGAGATTTAATGCCATTTGCTCTTGTATAAAAAATGAAATACCATGCTATTTGATTTAAAAACACATTAAATCCAATCACCTTCTCCTACTTTAATGTATATTGAACTTTTGAAGTGGCATTAAATCCCCATAGCATACTGCCCGGAGTGAATGGGGGAGGGGCTATTTCAACAATAACGCTGATTGGTCAAAATGTGATTGGGTCTATTAATAGATTGTCTTCATCCAATAATTTTAGTAATATTGTAAAATAGGACATGCCATTCATTCACGCAGCATAGCAGTACTTCAATGCTAGATTACCTGATTCAACATGTTCAACTCTTACTATGCTACAAATTTGGGGTTTCGGAGTTGAAACTGAAATTTTAAATAGTATTTTCCTCTCATGTATGAATGATCTAGAATAGACCATAGCCTGCTTACACATACAAAAGCTACTGAAGGCTATTCACCTGTGAAATCTAATGTGGAGTACAAGCTTGTATGTATTGTAAGTGATATTTGTATCAATCATGCATAGCTTTGCTAGAAAGTAACTGCTTAATTCATAATAAAAATGGTTGTTTAGACATTAATATTTTCATAATAAAACAGCCTTCCTACAATATTGTGATATCCTATAAAGGAAATAATTATTTGTGGGTAAATTCAACTGATTTTTTAGTTAAGCCCACGCAAAACTCAAACTAAACTAAAGGAGTCAATCCATAACACAAATACCAATGCATGGGACTGGTAGTTGAAAAGTTGGGCCTACGGTTCATGCAAATAAAACCTGGAGAAAATTAGACTGTTCATAATAATGCTTTCCCCAAATACACAAAAATATAACTCTAATTAAATACCTCCATGTTCTGCTCTTTCTTGCTTCTTCCTGGCCCTCTCAATCTTAGTTTTGTTGGTGAATTGCATGATTCAATGGTCATGGTATACGATGCTCTGTGTGGCAGACATGGTACCATAGAGACTCTATGCATGGTACATGCACACAAACACTCAGAGTACAGTGGTTGTGATTGGCCATTTGCACTCAGGTCTCTAATAGCCGAGCTGTGATTGGTCACTTAAGGAGCAGATATGACATCATCACTGCAGGAAAGCTGTCTGCTAATTGTAGCAACTTTATATCAAAATTGTGAAAATATGCCCAAAATGTGCAAATGGGAACATTCACCATTGCTCTTAGATATATGTCCATTAATCATTTATGACAAAATTAAGTACTTCCCAGATATGGACCACGGAACTGAAGAATTTTGAGGCTCGGCCCACGGCCTAAAACGAATTTCAGTCCGCCCCGGAGGGAACCCGTGTCACAGATTGAATGATACAATGTTGTTGTTGTTGTTTAGTGTTTTATGGCAATCAGTCAATTTTGACTATTATCACCAACTATATATATATATTTTTTTTTTTTTAACAAAATTTAATCATTTGAATAATATAATTGACTTCTCTCTTCTTTTTTTGTATTTTTTAAAATAATGGGCATGGGTCGACTTTATACGTTGAGCGATTGAGTTGCTTGTAGGTGAGCTAGCTGGGAACCAGACAATCCAGTGCAGTCAATGGAAAGGAGACGCCAATTTTGCTTCAGCTGGAATGCATGGAATTGCTACGGACCGCAGGATTCGCCGTACGGGACAGTAGTGGCGGCGGCGGTAGCTAGCGGCAGGCAGGCAGCATAGTCACGAATGCTGTGCGGGAACCCTCCCTCTCCTAACGCGGTATTTTAGGTAAAATAAATAATGTTCTTTAACGAGGTGTTCATGGCGGCCGCCCATTTGTAGGCTTGTCCAAGCACAATCATATCTAAGTAATACTATCATTCTATATCCTTTATTTAATCATCATTTTCCTTCTTTTTAATTTTAGTGAACTTAGGTCAACTCTTAGAATCTTAACTTTTTCAAATTTTGTCTGAAGAAAAATCTTCCAAAGTGACAATGACAGTGAGTCTTGTCAATAGAGCCTCACAGCCGATATTGGAGAATGTTCCCTGTCTTCCATATTTGGAGACTTAGCTTAAAAAAAGGACATAAGTCTAGATCAGGAAACAACACCAACAACAAGCCAGGGAAAGACTTCCTTTTGGCTTTAGTGACAGCCACCCAAATGTGCTGTTACGCAAATTTGGGTGGCTGTCGCAAAGGGAAGTCTTTCCAATCTGATGAAAATTAGAGCAAGAACAATGCAATTTTCACAAGGAACGGCGGCCATGTCATCTCGACACTGAAAAACAGTGGTGCCCTTGTCTGAGCACTCGTTCATTTTACACGCAATTCGGGATTTTTGACGTGAAAGTCAACAATTTGAGGCTTGTGAATAAAATGTCTGCAATAAGACCTTTTATCAATATTTTGTCTTGTTTTTTGCATGAATACATATCGCTGTGATGAAGATGAAAAGTTTGTGTTTGTTTGATTCACAAAATTATAGGCCTAGTAGAGGCGCACGGCCGATATTGGAGACTGTCTCCTATTTGGGAGACCATCTCGATTATCAGAGAATTATGTCAACATTTTTGATGGAGACAGTCTCCCATTTAGGAGATCAATTTTCTTTGTTTACATTTGCAGCAAAGGGATTACCTTGGCTCAAAATGAAAATGTGATAAGCAGATTCCTCATGAAAAAGCACCCATTTTGACTGTACTGTAAAAATCCACCATCTACTTTTGTTTTCATAACATTTTTTGTTATGATCCACACACAAAACAAATGGGCTTCTGATTTCTGGGGGAAAAAAAATTTGGCCGAGAAAAAGTGCCTTGTCGTTGGTGTTGTTTCTATTGTACGTCCTCTTGTTCGCAAAGTCTCCAATATCAGCACTTATACATGTACACGCTTATTTGAAGATAACCTTGTACTCCAGACTAGCTTTTACGGGTGAATAGGCTTCAATAGCTTTTTTGTGTATCAACAGGCCTTTTTCCAGTCTAGATCATTAATACATGAGTGGAAAATAATTACTTAAAATTTCACTTTCAATTTTGAATCCCCAAATTTTTAGCACAGTAAGAGTTGAAGAGTCCCTGAATCAGGTAATCTAGCAAATTTAGGAAAATTAAATCTTGCTTAGAGCAATTTTGTTGTCTATTTTGGACTGTTGAAAAAGTGAATGTTGGACACAGTCCCACATAGGCAAGGGCCTATGAGTGCAATATCAGAGACTGTCTCCCAAGTGGGAGAGAGTCTCCCAAAACAGCCGTGCACCTCTACTGACATAATTAGGAACATTTGAATATTACATAAATACATTAATGTAGAAACATCAAAATTTGAAAAAATTGGAAGGAAAAATACCCTCGATCTATATGACATTTCAACTTTGGTACAAATATGGATAAGGTGTTAAGGAATAATGAGCATAATTTAATGGAAAAGCAGCTGAAAAGCCTGAAACCATAATCAATTACATTTAAAAATTGATAATTAAAGATCTAGATAATTGGAGGATAATGAAACGACATAATAGGAGGATAATGAAACGACATAATAGGCTACCCAAAATGTGGACAAAATTCTCTGACAATAGTCTCCCAAATAGGAAACATTCGAATTCTCCAATATCGGCCTTGCGCCTCTACTGCTCGTTCGCATGCACACGCTTGCTTGCAGAGTCTATGTGAGGGGAAAGAGGATTAGATCAATAGTGACGCAATGAAGCGCTTCTGTGCGGAGTGAATGGTGGTTTCCTCAACCACGATATTGCCTGATTTTCCATAGACTCTATATCTAACTTATGTTAGAGCCTATTCATTTGAGCTTCATTATTTGTGACAAATAGTGTCTAGATGATGTAGATCTAACTAGTTTAGGCACTTGCCTGTTATAAGCATTCAATTCAATTCCATTCAATGCAGTCTTTGTTGTCCATAAATCATACATGGAAATTTGTTTTGTTTACATGGTTATTACAAGTACAAATGCAAACGCGGATACAAATAATGATTAAAAGAAGAAGAAAAAGAAAAAAAAAATAACACAAAACAATCACTGTATATTAACAAATATAGATGAAATGGAAAATGTTTAAGAGTTGAATAAATGGGGAAAGTCAATACTAAATTTACAAGAAAGAAAGAAAGAAGAAGCTATATTATACAAATATACAGGGCCCGAGGAAATCTAGTGCGATCTATGAGGTCGGTCGAAGTGACTACAGTCGTCTATTTCCTCGAGGGGCGAGAGCCCCGAGAGAAATAGACGATTGACTGTAGTCGCTGAGACCGACCCCATAGATAGCACTAGATTTCCGAATAAAGGCCCTGTATATTTGTTTTATATCCCTCATCAACAATTAAATATATTTGGATTTAACTTTGATCTAGATATAACAAATTAATGTTAGATGGTATAAATCTCGCGTTGTTGCTAAATCTATATAGATCTAGGCCTACGGTTAGACTTAGAGTAAAACACAGTGGACGCTAACTAACTTAGTTAGAATAGATCGACGCGATTGATAGTCGCTGGGCCTGAGACCGACCCCGTAGATCGAAGTAGATTTCAGAATAAAGGCCCTGTATATCAATTTTCTTTTATAGGCCTCTAACTTTTAGGACTAGTTAGTCTATAACATCAAGTTAATTTTAATCCTGTTATAAAGTGTATTAAAGGGTAGGCCTAGATCTAGATCTAGGCCTATCTATACCGTAACGTAATCGGTGAAAATCCGAAAGTGAAAAGTAATATGGCTAGTAATGAACTGCACAGGCACTGTTAGATTAAAACTTTAGATTTAAAAAACTTAATTGATTAATGTTAATTACTACTACTGTTGGAGTCTGGTAGGCTAACGTTAAGTAGATCTTTGTTACTTAATAAAAAGTAACACAAACAGTACCGTATTAACAAACAGACAACATATCGCGTAATTATGACAGTTTACACTCAAATGAATTGTTACCTGATAACCGAACACGGTAGATAAAGTTTACCTGATAACTGAATATATGCTACTTCAATTTGTTTCCAATCCTGGTTTGTTTTTGGTCCTATTAAAAAAATTTTATTTCCTTTCGACGGACACTGGGCTAGACATAGCCATAAGTCGCCATGTTTCGATTTCGACTGATGACATGCGCGTTATTGGAATTGTTACGACGCGCATTTAGTCAGTAGGATTGCGCATGCATGAGAAACAGCTGATCTACTGACCTACATCCAATAACCACTTTTAAACAGTAAATCGAACACAATTTCATGCAAATTGTCAAAAATCTTTGACAAGATAGGTTGACAGAATTATTAATTGCAAATATTTACTCGGCTTAGTGTTACTTCATGCATATATTTTTTTTTAAAAAGGCTATTTTTTGTTCAGTGTCCGCCGCCCCCCCCCCCCCCTCACTTTTCTTTATATGGATTCATGTAAATTCTCGGGCTCGGCGTAATTTCACTGGTGCCCGCGCCGTCCCATCGCGGGAGTTAGCCGAGGGAGACTACTGGCTGCTCGCCGTACGCGTCAGAAGAAATGATTCTAGGGAGCAAGGGGCAGTCGGAGGCATGATAGTAAAAAAACTATCATACTCTGAAAAGTTTGACGTCACTAAACCTATTTTTCTCCCGTAGTAATTTCTTTTTCTGGTAGAATTATGATTAATCACATGAAGTGCTCTTGACCAATCATAGAGCAAGAAATTTTCAACTAGAACTTTAATTCGTCACTGAAGACGAATTAGGTGGTCTGTCTACCCGATGGTAAAATTGCTAAGATATGATAATATTTGTGCAAGATAATATTCCTGATTATGTTGAAAATGGATGGAGACTTGCGTCAAAGAAAATCGGGCAATTTCATATTGCATTATACATGGGATATTAACCCATTGGTTTAAAACACGACAGGCAATCAGATTTTCCATAGGGTTGTACAGAAACTACATTCAATTAGGCATAACACGCAAAATAAAAAAGTTTATTACATTGTTTGTGATTTTATATGTTCCAGTAGTAGAAGCAAATGGTAAAATATGAGGCAAAAAGAAAAGAAAAAAAATTCAAAAAAAAAATGGACCCACCGGGATTCGAACCTGGGTCGGCGGGATGGGAGGCAAGTGCTTTACCAATGGACCAAAAGTTTTCCAATAGAGATAACACGTAGACGAAAAACGGGATTCTCAAATGACATTTTGTACTTAAAAAATGGGCATGATCCCGACATCTGATCAAAAATTGGAGGGCACATTTGTAAAAGCTTATAGTCTCAGCTATAACATACTAAAATTTGGAAGAAAATCGAGGAGAAATAACAGAGATACTGCTCAAAGAAGACTGAAATGTAGAATCAAGATTTGAGAAAAAGTCATGTCCCATAGAGAATACACGCAAAATGTGAAAAATTGACATGCCTCCTTTAATCGCAAAAATACACCATGATCCCTTTGTCAAAATGAAAAATCGTGGTGACTGATCTTGTAGAGAATTGTCTCAGCTACAACATATCAAAATTTGGAAGAAAATCGACAACCTATTACTGAAATATTGTCAAATGAATACAAAAATTACGACGTCATTTTTTCAAAATCGAATTTTTGAGTTCATAGGCAAATATGATGACGTCACAACATTTGAGTGGCCAAAATTATACATGAATTCAGATCTACAACTTACTGGCTTTCGAAATATGTAATAAAATTTGGGGGTCAACGGACTTTCTGACGAGCTATGGCGGATTATAGATAGGCATGTTTTTACCACTTTTTACATTATATTGCCCATTGACGCGCGCACGAATTTGAAAGTTTGACGCGCGCGTGTGGCATTATGGAATGTCGAGAATGACTGTAAATAGTTGGAAATTGTCAAGAATAGTATCAGGAAGACAGACCATGCGAAAAAAACGGTGTTTTTACGTTCTGTACGCGCTGTGCGCGCGCATAACGCGCGCGCGGACGCGCACGAACGGAAAATTTTGAAATGCTTAAAATGTCCTGATCCGTACTCTAATTTGATAAAAAAGTGATTTTGAGCAATTCTAAATTTTGACGCGCGCGTACGTGCGCGTCATGATGCGCGCGCGGATTTTATTGACATTTTATGTTGACCCTTGACCTGAAGTTCATGTGTGTCAAATATAAGACATTTTTGATGACTCGTTATGAAGATATGATCAATATTGTCATTTTACAAAATGGCGCCTGGATGACGTCATGATATTCTGATGACCTTGAAATAGATACCCGGGCTTGACCTGTTATGACCTGATATCTGACGAAAATTTGATAAAAATTGGCTGAGCTGATTTTGAGGAATCATGGTAACAAGAAAGTGGGAGAAAAATAAAAATAAATAATAAATAATAATAATAATAAAGAAAATTCTGACGAAATTAAAAGGTGATCTGTCAATGACAGACCACCCAATGAGGGATATAAAATCCAATATCTCAGTTATAACTTCAGTTGCCAGTTTGTGTACTTCTATGTTGATATTCCCTGCAGTACAGACATATGGTGTGCAAGGTTATCTATACTACAACCTTTCATGTGTGTGAGTGGTCGAAAGATAGACTTTTCCTAATTTACAGTCATGTTTGCGGCGTCTCAATCTGGCATAAGCTCCTTATCCAAAACAAACACATATGCATAGACAGCGACATGTAACATTCATGTTTTCTTTCTCTCTCTACATTCCAGATAATAGTCATACAGTTGGACAGACAGAGGGGTACTTCCCTTCACGTGACTCAATCCTCTTCAAAGAGCACGGTGTAGATCAACCAGTATTAACTCTGATGCTGTCAAAACTTGAGCCCCAAGACAAGCAGAGGATGTTTTAACGTAGACTCACTGGAGATAAAACTCACCAGCAAAAAACAAAAATGGCTTCTACAACAAATATGTTTGCTCCTTTTGCCTCAAACGTTAACAAAGGTACTCCAGCACTTGACTTCTCATCAACTAAACTTGTCGATGCCATCCAAAGTAACTGGGTCTATGAGCAGATTGTCCAGGTTATTCAAGCACAACCTAATGGAATCAATGAAAAGGGTTAGTACAGTGTGTACAATGTTACTACATGTATAGTACGTCAGGGTAAAGTTTAGTATTCAACAGTTATACCAATCAAGCCTCTTAACAATCTTCACATTTACTCGCGCTGCCCATAGAAGAGTCAGATTATTTTAGAAAGCTATTAACTAACACAGTGTAGATTGGCCTTGCACCTTGGTTATTAATGGTTTGTGTCATTATGAGACGAAATTACATTTTTGTTCAAGAGATTTTCCTTCTTTGATATTGCTAAAAATGAGATTTGATTGATTTCAGTCTTTTATTTTGCCAGAGCTCTTTTGAAGTTATTGAGATCTTTATTTTTTTTTTTTTCAGCTTTCAAGATTCAAATCACTCTCCTCTCCTACATATCACTCTCATTTAGACCTACATGATGTTCATTGATTTTCCTTCCATTCATTTCAGGGTGGCATGGCTTCACTCCTCTACATCGAGCCGCTTTGCGTGGCGATGCTGCCATCATATCCCTTCTCTTAGAGCACGGAGCGGATGTCGATCAGGTGAATGACTATGGGGAAACGCCCCTCATGTACGCTTGCAAACGAGGCAACCCCAAGAATGTGGACTTATTTCTGGAGGCTGGGAGTAAACTGGATATGGAGGACCATCAAGGACGGAGACCTGTTCACCATGCTGCAGCTGGGGGCAGTGTGTAAGTAGTAGAGAAACCCCAAAATTTAGGTACTGCCTACCTCGGTCTTGCAAACAAAATGGCCTGGTAGAAACTCGATGGCCACGACAGGAGCACTTCAGTAGCATCCATAAAACTTCTTAAAGAGATTCCTTATTTACATGCATGTACATCACGCTTTCCTTTCCCTGGTGACATAGATTTAGGGATAGGATGCATGTAGCAGCAGAAAGTAAAGAATAACACTAACATATTCAAACATATATTTTTTTCATCAGTTCAACCCCCCCCCCTTCCTGGCTTGTTATGCCTCCACTTATTTTTTTTTGTGGGGGGGGGGGGGGGAGGGGGGGATGTCAAGGCTGTGTTATCAGAGAATCCAAGATTGTTGGGCACAAGTGTGAATGAACAAAGGTTTGTATAAGAATGTGAAAATTATGAAAGGTAAAGTAGTAGGAGAGTCACACTGTATTTTACTTGTTTGTAATTGTGGGGAAAATGAAAACATAACTGTTGCAAATAGCTCAGTTTTTTAAATGTTCGTGCATTACAGACTGATATCCCCAAAACTTGCAAAGCGCATAGTTTGATATGAGTGATGTAAACACAGATTGTTATTTTTTGTCATAATTTAATCAATTTTGATGTTTCTTATTCTTTCTCCTCCAGACACACGCTGCATTACTTGGAGCAAGTTCATGGTATTACATTTGATGATAGAGATAGACAGTGAGTCTCCCTGTATCCCCTCACAAGCTGTAAAATGACTTCCATTTTCACTCTTAAAGGCATTGATTAACTTTGCCCAGGATTGAAAAAAAAAGTCACTGTACCAGCTAATGCTGTAATCAAAATTGCAAACCTTTAGCTCAGACAGGAATCGCCTGAGTTTTATAAGCTGATCGGTAGTCTATATATCAAGATATTTACGATTGAATATTGATGTCGGGATAGAGTACCACCGAACCCTAAAGAACTCTTACGGTTGGCATACCTCGCTCTATCACAGAATACCTTACGGGCTGGAAACCCGCTCTGAAATCGCCAAGCGCTGGTGCTTGGTTTTTGTGACTGCAGCGCAGCGAAGAAGCCGAGCGACTTGCGCTAGCGATTGATCGCGATTTTCTCTTTTTTAGGATAGTAAACGGGTTCCATTTTCTCTCATACTTTCACATATCCTTAATTGTCCCCGCCGAACGAAGTTCGCGAGGGGACTATGAAACGGGCTCCGTTCGTGTGTGCGTGTGTGTGTGTGTGTGTGTGTGTGTGTGTGTGTGTCCGTCCGTCCGTCCGTCCGTACGTGTGTGCTCAAATGTTAGAAAATGCTACTTCTCCGTCATTTCTTGGCCGATTTTGATTCTGATTGTTTTATCTGATAGGGCTGGGTGGGGGCTTCCAAACTTCTACACAGAATTTTGAAATTCATTAATTATGCAAATTTATGCAAATTTATTCAAAATTGACGAAAAATGCTACTTCTCCTCTATTTCACATCGGATTTTGATTCCGATTGTTTTATCTGATAGGGCTGGGTGGGGGCTTCCAAACTTCTACACAGAATTTTGAAATTCATTATTCATGCAAATTTATGCAAATTTATTCAAAATGGCTGAAGGTTCATGTTTTCATGTTTTATATTTCAGTTGTATACATGCATTGTTGGTATTCTCTTCTTTTGCATGCAGTAACATTATTATTTTATTCACTAAAGTTTTTCACTGAAGTTTTAAGGTTCAGGCTAGTTAATTTCCACAGATCTGCACTTCCGGCGGGGACATTTATTACGCATTGCGTAATTTACTCATTCACTTGTTATATAATGTAGTTAGAGGACTGCACACAATTCACTGGCATTTGAGCTGATTTTACAATTTTTCACAAAGTTAATCAGTCACTTTAAGATGCTAAAAATTAGTGCCCCTGTGTACCAGTTCATGTGCAGTATGGGTAGCAAAAAGGAAATTGGAAAGAAAAGTGTTCAGTAATGTTCTCCTCATATCAAAAGATACATGTATATATGTACGAGATTATTTGGTATTCCATCCATGATTTCTGGTTAATTATTTTAGTGTAAATATGGCGAGGAACACTAACTTACTGCTATACATTGCCCTACGTTAGGATCCTTCCTCTCTGACGGGTGAATGGGATTTTGTAGTTATCTGCATTTGAATCAATTATCGTTGGTCATTTACAAGATACATGTACATGTATATATAGGTGAAGGTCTCTTATCCACATAATTGTTTTCATTCATTTGTTTTACAGTGGTCAGACTCCTCTCCATGTGACATGTTATCAAGGGTTCCAGGATGCTGTCAAGTATCTCTTAAGAAAAGGGGTAAGTTCTCTCTTCTTATTTGGGTATTTCCCCAAATTTTCCAATTTGTGACATTCTTGATGTCCTGCTTACATAAGGAACACACAAGTTTTTGTGGCTCTGGGTGTAAGATGCCAATTGTGGAGTAAGACTGCAAAGTGATTCTGAGCATAACATATTGCATCTTCACAGTTAGAATAGTACTCAATCTTACTACTCTATTTGTCTCTACCCAGAGCCAAAAAAAAAAAACCAGTGTGTTCCTTATGTAAGCGGGAATGTCACAAACTGGGACCCTTATTTGTGGAAATATCCATTTACATTTTCACCAAGAGAATACCAATGTGTTGTGTAGACAAATATAATCCCCGTAATGCAGAATTCATGTAAATTGGTATTTTGTTCATCTTATGTTCTTGATACATTACAGCTTGCTCACATTGGCCCAAATTCCCAAAGGAGGTTTATCTTAACCCGTGGTTTAAACCTCCATAAGTGTAGTAGTATGTGCAATGCGCATGACCTCATATCCAGTGAAATGGCAGTAAACGCTTATGTATGCTTATTTTTGTCCATGTTGGAGGTTTAAACCATGGGTCGAACCATGGGTTGAATTCATACCCTCTTTTGTCAATTCAGGCCATCATGTGTATGACATCTAAGAGTTGCCAATCTGTGATATCACATGCATGCGCAAGAACCTGTATCATATGTAAATTTTCATTTATTCCAAGATGGAATGGAACTTTAAAGCTTACAACTTTACTTCTGCCATTTATAGATTCTTGGTGAACATCAGAATAATTTGGAATTGTTTGGAATTGACACTTGCCATAAGGGATCCAAAAAGCAAATGATGGTTGCATCAGAGTTCTTACCCACTCTGCTTTGGTGCTAACAGCTAGCTTGGGGTACTTCGGAAATTAAATATTACAGGCAAATCATCCCCTGCAGAGGTACCGACATAGGTTAAAGATATATACTTTCAACCCCTGAAATTGTTTTGATCCTCCCAAACCACTCCTCTGGGATTCCGCACAGCCATATTTTACTCACTTAATACACCAAGGATAAACAAATTCCTGATGAGAAGTCTGTCTGGTACAATATGTGTTTCTTTTTTTTCCTAATTATTTTTTTTTGGTAGCGATCAGATGTGATGCTGCCCGACAGCTATGGAAACCTGCCTATCCACATTGCTTGCCTGAATGCCCTCTCTGAGACTTGCTGGACACTACTAGAAATGAGCTCCTGTCAAACACTGCTTATCAAGAACAAGGAAGGAAAGACTGCCCTCGATGTACTGAAAGCGGGCAGGTCTATGCCGTAAGTGAAGATAAAACCCCTTTTAAGTCCTATATTAATATGGTGTCATCGTATTAGAACCTATAGATAATCACTAGCATTTGCAAATCAGTTCGCTATCAATTGCGCAGTATTGGCTTCATCTTAAAATATCTCACTCGTTCTGGTACAGAGAAACTTGTCTACTTGCTCATATCATTGAATTTGGTAACGACCTACTCTACAACTTGCCAAATTCACTAATCCCATTTGTTCAATCTTGCGTTTTGAAGACGGACATTCTTTCCTGTTATTCATTCCCTTGTTATGTTTTATTTCCTTTATGTTGTAAAGTGCCTTGAGCATTTAATTAAAATCGATAATGGCGCTGTAGAAATCTTATGTATTATTATTATAGATTGTACTGGAAGATTTAGGAAATTGTTGCTACGTTTCAGAGAAATAAAAAAATTACACCAAGACACTAGATTTTTGACACACAAAGTGTGGAATCCCTTTAGAAAGTAATGTACATGAGATAGTGAAAGACTCCCCACCTTTGTTGGTGGTGTATAGTTTGTAAAAAATATATTGCAGGTTTAGGTGCTGAGGTGTAAAATAAAAATGACATTAATGGAATATGTGGTGCATGTACATGTACATGTATGCTGAGCTTTTTTTCAATTTGCATTAACTGATACCACAGGGTTATTATCTTCAATGGATAGACCTACATGTACATAGCATAATGCGTGTGTGTGTATATATATATACATACTCTTCTTACCAATATTTACAGTTTTTTACTGATTATTGTAAGACCTTATTTGTTAGAGTTATTTGTATTCTTAAGAATTACTTAGTGTTTTAAGTAGTCTTTAATTATATCACATTTACATAATTTGTCAGGGAACCACATATTCATTAGCCATTTCAGCTATTTCGTGGTCTCCCATTACCATTCACTTTTGTAAATGCCTTGTAAATATGTTTCATATATTGTTTCAGAAATGGTAATAAATTCATTCATTCATTCATTCATAAAAAGTACTTTTGAGCATTTAAGTTTACTTAAAAACAATTATAAATACCTGTTATCTTGTTCAGAATTAAAAGTTTCTTTTTATTTCCCTGCAGACACCAGTACTTGTACAAGGAGTTGGAGTATTGGGCTCAATCTAAAGCACCTCACTTACCCCCAAAGGGTCCCCTCTTGTCTTGGTATACCCTCTTGTTTGGACCCTTTGTATACTTCGCTCTCATTGTTACCATCGGGAGTCATATCAGACAATATGGTGGCATCTTCATGGCTGCTTTCACTGGCTTTCTTGTCTTTCTGGTCATCAACCAGCACCATAGAATCGCCCATATCAGCAGGTAAGCAAGTCATCATGCACAGAGCTCTAAACATTTCATGCAAACATTTCAGTAAATTAGCAGCGAGGCAGCATTTTGACAAGGGAATCATTGTCTTTTCAAATACAGACAAGTTCAAATGTTTGATCATTTTGTGTCACATACACTGCCAAGTTTCATAGTATGCCTTGCAGAGGGGTGCAACCACAGATTTATTATCAAAATTAGTTTTGTAATGGGACATGCCCTCCTCATCTGGGTGGGCGTCATCAAGTGTCTTGTCAGTGATTTTTACCGACAAATTTGCCCTCAGCCAATCAGATGCAAGGATTTCAGTAGCTTATAACGGTTATTTGCAACTTGTCATTGATGACAAGTTTTATGAAACAGGGCCCTGGGGAGCTTTTCATCAAGTGTTTTGTCAGTGATTTTTACTGACAAATTTGCTCTCAGCCAATCAGATGCAAGGATTTCAGTAGCTTATAACAGTTGTCAGTAAAAATCACTGACAAAACACTTGATGAAACGCTCCCCTGAAATCATCACCAAGAGCAGACCAATCCAAACAGAATTTGAAGACAAATCTACGGTACTCTGAAACCCTAGATGCATTCATTGAAATCACACTGTCACTGCCTTGTGACATTTCCATGTGCTGTTTCACTTACATCTTATCCTACTTGTCTATACAGATGGGCTAATCCTGTACAGGCTGGTGCTTTCTTTGCTGGTATTTCCCATACATCTATCTGCTATTTCTACAAAGTGCTACCAGATATCCTTTGGAAATTTCCCTTCATTCAAGGGCTGGTTACATATCAACAATATGATAATGATAAAAAATGTAGATGTAGAAAATACATGGTGCTCACTGATTTTATTGCTGATAAGCCTTCAACAATGATTTACTTGGATCAGATACGTTTCTACATAGACCGATTATGGTTATCATATCATTGATACATGATTATCCCTTAATCATTATTTATTGAAAGAAAGCTAATTTGAATGATGTATGTATCAATTATAGCAAAGTGCAAATAGATTATGTAGGACTGATAGATTTTTTACTAACCCATTCAATGGTACATGGTTTTCTTTAAAAAGGCACCTGATACATCTACAATGTCTCTAAACGCTTTTCAGACATATTATTCCCCCGGTCATCGGATTCATGGCTTGCCTGCACACAATGTATGCACCTTCTCTACTCCCTGGGAAGCATTCCAGCCAGGCGCCTTTTGCTCACAATGCTGATCAATACACAGTGACTTTCGCATCCTACCGGGTACCCATTTAACCCCTGGGTGGAGAGGAGCAATGTAGATTAAATGCCTTGCTCAAGGACATAAGTGCCGTGGATCGAACTCACAACCTTCGCATCCCCAGTCAAGTGTTTAAACCACTCGACTAAGACACCTCATTGTGTCTTTTTACATCATATGTAACATTCAAAAGGGTAAAGAATCAGTAATATTACTATAACTCTTTATTTGGGAAGTGAAGGAAATTACTATTTAGATTTGAAAAAGATCAAATAAAGAGATGTTGGTTTGAAGTGGATAGGATTTGAGTGGCTTGGTATAGTGGTTCATTGACTTGACTTTCTGTCAAACATTTGAATTTTTGCTTGGTGCCTGCATGTATGTCCTTAGACATAATGCATTTTACTTGCATTTGTCACTCTCAACCCAGGTGTGGTAGGTGGTTTATGTAGCAGGATTGATTTCTTTTAAGAATCTGTGTGCACCATAACGTTATTCTAGCTAAAGCTGTCTTGAGCGAGACAATGTGAAGGATATCTATATAAATGCTACATAGGAAAATCCAACATGATCACACCAGTAGCTGAGTCGTGATCTAGTGGATACGTCCTGGACTCTGGATAAAATGCTTCTTCGTTTGTGTCCTATCCTTGGGACTCGTGAGTAGACTACTCGACGCACCCGTACGCACTCGCTAAGATAAAGGCTCGCGTGGAACCAAACTCGGAGTTCGGTTCCGCGCGAGCATTTTCATGTTATCCTTTATTTCCTTCATACTCAGTAACTGTTGACATATAGAATACCAGACAAAGTTCTTTGAGGTTGATTTTATACTTTCTAGCTGGAAACAAATTATTTTTTCAGGTGATTGGTACACTTTAATGTACATTAGTTGATCTCAACCCAGGTGTAGTAAATGGATACCTAGTAAGCAGTAATTCCTTGAATGCTTTCAGAAACTTAATGCAGCTTTCCTAAAGCCAGGGTAGTAATGTTTGTGTGTAGGAACTTTGAACTCTGATGGGATAGAATTAGAAATATGCCCAATATAAATGTAGCTGTTGTTATTATTGTTATTATGTTCCTTAACTGTATGTTGTCCACTGTTATGGCCCCAGACTGTCAACCTATCGCTTCTGATTCTAGTCCCCCTTGCCTTTGTCATGCTTACGCTCTACTATCGCCTCCTCACCGGTGACCCTGGTACATGCAAGACCTCGCAGAGGCGCAGTGAAGATGGGTCAGTCTTGACGATTGAGGACATCGTCAAAGGGCGATGCAAGATAGATGTGTTCTGCACGGCATGCGAGGTGAGTTAGAGATGATGAGGGCTGGTCCACATATCAACGACATGATACCGATAATGATAAAAAGCAATCCATGTAGAAAATGCATGGTGCTCACCGATTTTTGCGAGTGAGCCTTCCACACCAGTTTTATCAGGTCCAATACCTTTTGTCCGATCCAAGATCCAATACCTTTTATCCATCTGTGGATTGATTTATCGTTATCATCATAGTTATCATATTATTTGTATGTGACCAGCCCTTACAGATGCATTATGTCAAGTAAACGTTAAAGGTATTGTTGAACTGTGTTTTCATGAAGCATACACTTCGTACCGATTCCATTATGAGAGGGAAGAGTGGAAAAATTGTGTAAATTAAAGATATAAAGGTGATGACTTCAAGTATTATGGGATATATTGATAGTTTGTTTATCTTTGGTAAGAAATTTAAATTGTGTAATATGATTTCAAGGTTGTTTTTATACACCATTTATCTCTATCCAGGTTACTCATTTGTAAAATGAAAATAAAAGAATATTTTTGCATGTTCATTGATTATCTCTGAGATTATGTTCATTTCATCTTTCCAAATGAAAGGTAAAATTAGGGTGCAATTGACCCCACAAGCATCACTGAAATCATTGTTTACCAGTACCTTCAACATGGTTAATATATGCTTTGTCATTTGGGTCTCCATGTACGTGGGAATGTTGCTTCTTTTTTTATTTTTTTTTTTTTTTGGGGGGGGGGGGTATTGTACCATATTCATGTACTTAAGGAGAAGAAAACATGAGTAGAACAGTTCTATCAGGTAAGTCAGTTTCCAGGCTTTTGCCTTGTTTCAGGCCCTGTTTCAGGTCTTTATGGCTTTTATTGTTAATTACGTGTGGGGTTCCAACATGTCTGGGTCTTTTCTTCAAGCTAATTGAGTGAGACTAACTGGTAATCCCTGTTTCGTGTACTTAGCTATTAAACCACGTTATTGAAGGGTAAACATCACTCTTTCTCTTTCATCATCCACAAGCTGATACCAGCCGAGGATGTGAAACACTGCAAGATGTGCAAGCGATGCATCAACAAATTTGACCACCATTGCCAGTTCCTTCTCTCTTGCATCGGCGAGCGAAACCATCGTTCATTTGTCACGTTCATCGTCATCACCACTCTCATGCATGTCACGTTTGTCATCCATGCAACTCTCTATATCCTCCACGTTCATGGCGACTTAGACTGGATCCCTTTCCTCAAAGCCGTTTCGGTGCATGAAGGCTGGGTGTGCATGCTCATCATCCTGAACGCTGTGTCGTTTTTCGGGAATTGCAATCTTTCCCGCTTCCAGCTGCGGGTGATTTCGTTAGGATGGACGACGTATGACCTGATACAGCGATCCCGGCGATCGCGTGTCAGTTTGTCGTCGGTGCACATGAAATGGAGTATTCGACTGAGGAACATTCAAGCTTTCTTCAGAGGACGACCGTTTGTGGCATCCTACCAGAATGGACAGTCTGGGTCATCTTCTGTGTAACCATGGCAACCATCTTCATCACATGTAATGAATATCTTCATCTCATACATTTTGTGAAGTTGACAAGTTTTGGCAATTTCATTTATCGTGGATCCCCATTTATCAGCCATTGTCATCACATTGTTTGCAAACTGTGGTAACATAGTCTTCATATCATAAAGGACCTTAAATCTTCAACTGTCTGAGTAATCCTATGAGTTTTCCATGTGACTTTAGCTTTTGTAGTACCCCAAACACTATTTTAACTGTAATACTCATTATGTATTATCCTCTATGTACAAGAATTATTGATTGATAATCCATAGTCGTCTTGCTTTAGGAATTATCTTTTTTTTACTTATATGGTATAACAGGGCCATGAAATATATCCGAGATAAATTAAGTGAATAGAAATACGTCTTGTTTTTTATATTATGAACTGCTTCAATACTTTGGCACAAGAACAGTTAACACGAAGTTAACGGTAATAATAGGACACACCAAACCATGTTCATGTAATTACAGGTTTACTGTAATTGTAACAATAATAAAATGAAAAGATCCAAGCCATTCTGTTTAGACGTGTGTATACGTAGTTACGTACATGGACATGAGCAAATCTAAGATATGCCCCATATGTTCTCCAGTATTATGTAAACATATATTCTGGATTCTGGAATTGTGAGCATAAATTGATATGAAAATATAATTTTATTGAATATTTTGTCTGATCCAAGCTCTAGAAGGGCTATCAGCTTGATACAGTTATCGGACATACTAACGTGTTAGATGTGGTCAGTAATGTATGGGAGAAAATAGCTTGGACTTGCCTACAGCTGTTTAATCAAGTTGTAGATTTTAACTGTTGTTTAAATTGAGATGTGCCTACACTGAAGAGTGGATAGAAGGAAATGAAGAATGCAATGATTGTCCATTCATATGACATGTTCTTCATTGAAGTGTAAATAAATATTTATTAAAAAACCATTGTCTAATATAAAACTAGAAACTCTTCATGCACAGAACTTGCATGTATTTCTCGCATGTTCCATTCGCAAAAGCAAAAGTGTCGTGTACCACAAAATAACGAATCACAACACTGAATTTTTGCAATTGCTTCTTGTCCCTAAAATGACCAGTGTTTGCATTGTGATAAAGTTACTGGTTTTACAGTAAGCATTTACTCTTCATTATTTCAAAATATACAAAACTTTCTCTCTCTTTTCCTCTCTCTCTCTCTCCCTCCTACTCTGATTCAGATCATCCGGCCTGCTGGTACAAAACACTGTCGGTTGTGCCATCGATGCGTCAGGAACCTTGATCATCATTGTCTCTTCATCATCAACTGCGTTGGGGAGCGTAACCACCGGTCTTTCATCATCTTCCTCTTCCTCACATCTCTCGCTCATCTCATCTTCATCCTCCACTCCTACCTCTTCCTCACCTCCCTATACCCTGACATTGACCTTTGGCCTCTGCTCGTACAAACGTTCTACGAACAGACGTGGGTTCTGGTTCTCTTCTTCCTCAATACGTATTCTGTTGTGTGGGAGATGTGCCTGATACATTATCAACTCAAGTATATATCACGTGGTCTAACGACGGCGTACGACATCTCTAGAAGGAACCCAAATTATGCCAAGATCATGGAAATCTCATTTGACAATAGACTTCGGAATGTTAAGAACTTCTTGTTGGGAAGGAGAACACAGTCTGCTTACAAGATGCGTCAGTCTCGAGTAGTTTAATTTTGTTTAAAGCTCGAGTATATATCCTGTGGTCTGACGACAGCATACGCCATCTCTAGAAGAAACCCAAATTATGCGCAGATCATGGAAGTCTCATTTCACGACAGACTTTGAAATATTAAGAACTTCTTGTGGGATAGGAGAACACAGTCTGCTTTGGAGATGCGTCAGTCTTGAGTAGTTTAATACCAGTATCCCTATAGTCTTTTTTTTTTTAGAACATTAAAGCCGTGCTTCTTCATGCAGGGATGCAAGGGCTTAGAGAGAGCAACAGTGTGATATACTGGCTGAGTGATTTTTTTGTAATTTTTAATGTCTTGATTTAAAAAAAAAAATTTCAGGAGCTCTTCATGAATTTTGTAATGAAAAAATGAGACCCTTTCAAAAATGTTTATGTATTCTTTCGTTGTTGTTTTGTTGCTGTTGTTTTTTTGTTTTTTTTACAAGAGCTCTCTTTGAGATTAACACAATTCAGTTGTCAGAAAAAAGCTTTTGGTAACAAGGGTTAGAGCTCTTTTTACCTCCAATAGTTTTGATATCAGGCTCATATAGGTTAATACAAATCTCCTATATCTTATTTATAGAAATTTATGTGTGTAAATTGTGTAATACATGTATTAAGTATGATAAGTGTGTATAGGTCTTTGAAAGTACTATTAAAATACATATATAAAAATAAAACCATTTCAAAGGAATGTATGACAATTTGGCATAAGTACTCTTCCAATCAGACCAAATATTGGAATAAAATTTAAATAATATTACAATATTTACTGTAATTTCTCGAGATTCAGGAGAAATCTTTCTTTGTGTATTGTGCGCTGTATCTCTAATTCAATTTAATGTTGAAATTATGAACAGTTATCGTGTATATATACACAATGACAAGTGCACCCTTTTCAGTGCACCCTTTGTTTTTAGCTTTTTTCTATATTTATTATCTCTAAATTTGGAGGTGCTATGATAAGATAATTCACTCACTTGATCTCAGTCAAGGTATTAAGAATTTGAACTCTTGTGCTTAATAGCAAATACAGTTCATCTACAGATATCTCTCTCAACACAGGTGCTGTATATGGCTAGCTGATAGAAAGCTTCGTTACTTGAATACTCTGAGCAGTAATAGTAGCTTATAGGCTGTAAATGGAGTGCCTTGGGTGAAGGCTATCGGTTGTATAAAAAATCTAATATTAAAGTGTACCAACCACCTGAAAAAAAAAAAATTAACCTCAAAGAACTTTGTCTGAAATTCTATAGGTCAACAGTTTAGGAGCATGAAGGAAATAAAGGATAACATGAAGGTGCTCGTGCGGAACCGAACATCCGAGTTGGGTTCTGCACGAGCCCTTATCTTGGCGAGCGCATACGGGTGTGTTGAGTAGTCTACTCACGAGTTGCTTTTATGCTTATAGAGAGTATAATTAAACTTGTAATATCTCTTTATAGAAGTGATATTCGAAGCCCATATTTGGAATATAGTAAAATGACATGGAACCTCTAACATACAGAGTAAAATATTTTTTGGTGATTGGTACCCTTTAAATGTCTTACCATTATCTGCTGTTGGGTTAAGTGTAATGAAATTATACGAACAAGTGCATGAACAAAGTAAAATTAAATAAAGTGTTGTTTTTTATGTATTCTTGAGCTAAAAGAATTGTTGTTTTGCCGAATTTTATCACATCAGGGCCCTGTTGCATAAAACTTTTAGTGAATCGTGACATAAATCTCCGCATAAGCTATGTCATTGACATTTATGTTTATGTCGTGATTCGGGGATTTGTCATGAATCATGACAATAGATATGGCATAAAAGTTTTATGCAACAGGGCCCTGGTACTCATGTATGAAATTAATGATAAATTGGGTAGATTGTGCATTTGTATGGCACTAGGGGGTTCTTCGTGACCTTTAGTCTCAATTTCATGAACTGTCCTTTGCAGAATCTCAGGGGCAATGGTTTTGTAGGACCAAATATTATTAGCCAGTTGAATGCACGCTTTGACATATTTATTACCTTTGTCGGTACACTTGTCAGGGAGAATTTGCCCTTTTCTTTCTGAAATCTCCATGTTTGATGTGAGCATGAAATGTATATGAAATTAATTTTGAAATTAATCAGTCCAAATACTCACCCAGTGTAGCTTGAAAAGGCAAAACAAGTAATTACTTATTCTGAAAAGGGTACTTCTTTGAAGCTCTCCCCCCCCCCCCAAGTCCCTCAGGAAGTTGAATCGTGTCAAACTGCTCCTCCATTCATGTTGCTGTGATGAAGTTCGTCTTTCAATTATTATGGACTCTTATGCTGAAAGTAGCGTGACCATTTTTTGTTTTTTCATTGATTTTATTTTGAAAGTATATGTATGTAGAAATCTCCATATCGTTGGTTGGGTGATAAAACCTCTTAACTCATTTTCTGGCGAATTTTTTTATTCTTCATGATTTTGCAGCTAAGGACATTAATTTGATGTTCTAATAAAACCTGTATAGTGCATATCTCTGAAAAAAAATAATGCCACAAGTGATCTCAAAAGGAAGGTCGGCAATGCACTAACTGTGTTAATTGCCTGGGGGGGGGGGGTGGTACTCAGATTTTTTTTTTGACGGGGGTGTGAGGCCTGGACCTTGAACCCCTAACCCATCTTTAGGGGCAAATTTTTAGAAAAAAGGGTACCCATGTTCAGGGATTTCTCGCAAAACGTAGACCCATGTTTAGGGATTTGTCGTAGAAAATGGACCCTGACTGTAAAATTTTTGTGGGTTGTCACTGTGCGGATGATCAGGCCAGGCTCGTCCGGAACATCGACACGTACGGTACCGGTATGCGTGCAGTAGTTTATGTACCAGAGATTTTGAACGGAGATTTCAGATTTTTCTGTGAGTTTTCTTTCTTTCCTCAAACCTCAAGAAATGGATTGAAAAAATACACGAGGCACAGGATTTCATGATACCACCCATGTAGGGATTTCTTGTGAAAAAGTGACCCATTTGGGCGGCACATCCCCGTATAGCGTATATATGGAAGTACCCCCCCCCCCAATTGTGAATTTTTTGTTGTTGTTGCTGTCCTGAAAATTTAATATTTTGAGTTACAAGGTGTTATCACCCCACCGACAATATTATTTTTAAACCTATTATTTCAGACAGTGTTCCACTCTGTGGACATATGCAATGAAATTTAGATAGATATAAATATTTTATACTTTATGTGAAATATTTTTAAATTCTATAATGGTTTCTTCTATTGAATGTTCAGTAGATTTACATATTTATGAAAATATGCTGTATTTGATTAAGGTATTTAGTTTCCAGCTTCACCCATCTCAAGGTAGTGCCGTAATTTAATAATTATTAGTTTTAAAAAGATCAAACTTTTTCACAACTTTCAAACCCTTGCAGAAAGCTACACTTGATTGTATTGCTGTCACTATTCTCTGAAATCAAATTTGAAAAAAAAGATCACAGGAGAAAATTAGCGTACAAATTGGAAATCATTTACAGTATCCAATGGCCAAGTAAGAAGATGATGATGTCATCCAAGAGGAGGTGCAATGGCTCAGTGATAGAGCTGTGGTCTTGTAGCTGGGTGACCCGGGTTCGAAACCAAGTGGAAGTGCTAGTGCCCTTTGGTAAGGCATTAATCCTCATTACCAAGTCCCTCGGAGAGGACTTAACCCTTTCAGGACAGGAATTATTTAAGGGCTAAATTGATCACATTTTGTTCTTCAAATTGGCAACAATAATATTTTTATTTCAGTGCTACATGGTTCTAATAAGATCTAATGTCTTTGAATACGACACACATGGTTAAGAATTGTGCTGAAAGGTTTTTAAAAATTGCCAATTTTGATAAAAAACAATGATTTTGAACATCTCAATGTGTTGCCAATTTAAGAATTTTAAAGCTTATTCTCCTTTTTTAAATTCCTAGCATCTAATGCAATGTGGTCATGCAACAAAAATGCACACAGTGTGTGCAGAAATTTTTGCTCTTTCTACTCATATATCTGGTATATTTTTTAGAACTCTGAATCAAAAGTTATTAAGCCAAACCACAAAATGTAGTCAGTTGTCTTGAAAGGGTTAAAGCCATCAGACCCCTGGTTGCTTACTTACAAGCATACACATGCTTTCTTAGCAGTCTGGTAAAATAAACATCAACCTTTTCAACCTTTTTTTGTAAGGATATAACTATCAAGAAGTTGTCTGCGTAATAAACTTGAGGGAGGGGGGGGGGGGGTATTGCCCTTTAATGTTGTGACCCTCCTGTTTTATTATTCAGTCTCATGCCTGTGTTTATTTTTATTAGTCAAATGATGCAATATAGATGATGTACTTAGCATATCGGTCTCCTCTTGATGGACAATTTTTTTATCAAACCTATACCTTGTAATTTGCTTAACTACAATTAAAGAGAAGTGAAATAAAGATAGAGATGAATGGCATTGAAGTGATTGGCTGTATTCTATTTTAATTCCTATTGTTCATCGGCTAGTATTTGGTATAAATTAAATGTTCATGTACACTTGTGACATTATTTTACAAAGAAATTTCTCATGATTTATACAAGTAGGCAGGGTTCTACACTAACGGACACCCTGGACACATGGGCCACCAAATTCTAACTACATACCCAGACATTTCAAAATTTCAACAGGACTCCTGGATACAGGTACAGACCCTAAACATTTCATTCTGGACCCCATGCTAAAAAAAGAAGAGCCCTGCATGTAATCCACTCCCGTTTTGCATATATCATCAGCAGAATCATTCTGGGCCACCAAGCAAGTGTTAAATGCCAACTTATTACCCAGTATGTCTGGTTATTCTAAAATTGGGCTTAAAATATATCTCACAGGAATAAACTACACGAGGGTTTCAGAAAAAAACGTAACCATCCCCAGTCCAAAGACATTGTTCAACTTTCAAATTCTTGGGCAGGATCTGGCACCCATGGCTGCCAAGAGCTGCCCTACTACTACCAGACAGTAGAATACGGGGTAACCTCGCTAGTCATAAGGACCGCTAGTCATAATGACCACTATTCATAAGGACGGCTATCCATAACCGATGACTAAATGAATAGCGGTCCTTTATAAATAGCGGCTCATATAAATAGCGAGCAAACCATAGAAAAATTACCTCGCTTTTCACAAGGACTGCCATTCATAAGGACCGCTATCCATAACGTGTGACTAATTGAATAGCAGTCCTTATATATATAGCAGGCAGACCCCTAGCATACACACCATATATATGTAGTAGGGTGT
This sequence comes from Heliocidaris tuberculata, assembly GCA_025618425.1. NCBI lineage: Eukaryota > Metazoa > Echinodermata > Echinoidea > Camarodonta > Echinometridae > Heliocidaris > Heliocidaris tuberculata. Next base: position 12,381,817 of record CM046851.1, read on the forward strand.
ACCTGTAATTGAAAATCCCGTTATTGTTACCAGTCAAATGTGACCAAGGCTTAAAGTGATTTGGTAACTTTGTAGAGGCTTGATAAAATCTGAGCTGCCTGGCCTTACATGCTATCAGTGTATGTAATATGGTGCAAAAATGAAGCCCAGGGGGAAAAATGCACTTCAAAATCATCATATGCTTCACAAAAGTAAACATATGCAAGTGACCAGAAATGCCAGACTCGTTTTCCCCCGAAGACTTGGTGTTAGACTAAAGCGTATGGCTATACGCTTTCGTAAATGGAAGTATTCAGTCATAGATATATTAATAATAGCATTATATATTTGAAAACCTTTCTATGCCCGGCTATTCATTTATCCTTCTGAACATCATTATACAAGACAGATATCAAAATTCAACAATTTATCAAATCAAGCCTCCACAAATTTACCGAATCCCTTTAAGATGTACAGTACAGTAGACACTTGCTATAACAAGGACCTTGGGACCATGAAAATTACCTTGTTATAACCAGGTTAAAAAACAGAACATAAAGACCTGGCACCAACAAAATGACCTTGTTATATCAGGAATCTCATTATATCGGAGCTCTTTATAGCAAACTTTCACTGTATTTATATTCCTTTATAACACATTTACACCTAATAAATAATATACTATAAAGCAAAGTTAATAATTTTGAGCAGATTCTTTGTTTTAATACAAATGAGTTATTGTTTACAGACAGATAAAATCTCACGAGACAATGATATCAATAATACTAATGACACAGAGATTTTTTTTTGAAGCTGCAAGAACACATTAACGAGCTTTTAAACAATACTTAATGGTTAAAGTTACCGGTATTAGCACTGAAATACAATTTGTCTATTAAACATGTATAAATAGTGCACAGTCTTACAGTTCCATACAAGGAAAATATGCATCATGAAAAACTTACCAAGAGTAGTTACATCTATATGGTACTATAGCAAGGCAGAGTATCATAAATATGGCAGTTTTTTAAAAAATGGTAGAGCATGTGGGAATTGTTTTTAAAGAAAGAAAGAAAAAGACTAAAGATTTAGTGCAAAATATTCAGATTTTCCCTAAATACATGTGTGTGTAACATTTGGACATAAACAAAGAAAATAGAAGAGATAAAGAGCTACTTAAGGACTTTGAAATTCATATTTTATGATAATGCCCTATAAACTGAACAGAATACAGTAAATGTGATTTGGACCACACACGAAAAGAAACAAAATAAAAAGTAAGGCCAGAAATATACAAAATCTATTTGTACATTAAAAAATTAGCCAAAATGCAAACATACCAGTAGACCTGATTATAACTGTGACCATTAAATGAATACTAGTCACTACATTCTTAAAAGCTCTTCTTTATATTTGTTGTAGTACAACTAGACCAATTTATTTTGTTATATTTCACAACTAAACTATTCAAGGTATATAAATACTAGTGTACAAAGAATTGCCATTGAAGTATGCATCTTTATTCTCATCATTTTTTCCACCAAATGGATGAAATATTGATAGGATCCTATAAAGCTAATTGTACGTACTCTAATTTATATGCCAAGTAAATTTCATTTAACAGAAAGTGGAGTTCTGGTTTGGGTGAAAAATAATTTGTGAGCTTTCCCATTCTTTTCATGTCGGTTTGGAAGGACATTATAGAAGAAATGTGCCTTGAAAAGGATTGCTCTAATTGAAATACCCCAGTAATTTAAATATTACAGAAAATAACTGATATGTTTGGACCTAACTTTCATGCCACATATGTGTGTAGTCCCATATAGGCCTACACATTTCTGTGAATGGTACATGTGTCTTTCAGCAACATTGAATCGATTTCTCATCATTTTGTGGATTTCAAAACCTCACAGAATATAATAAATTTTTTTTTACTAGATAATCAACCTTTCCCAATTGTTTCCAGACGGTTTCTTTCACAATGTTATTGTCTGACCAGAACTCAACTTTATCTTTAATACCAATTTAATATAGCTACCTTTATAACTACATGTAGATGTACATGCATGCTTGATATCAAAGTACAATAAATAATTTTGATTAGTCCATGTTCTAACAAATAACATATCCAGACAGGTGAAAAAGTGAAGGGTCTGAATGAATCATATTTTGGAATGCCTGAACAGATCAATTCATTCATCATCGTGATTAAGGAATCCATATGCATTACACATTGCAAATTCATTGATATACAAAACCTTTCGATATTTCCTGAATAAATAAAAATCCCAAAGTAACATTTATACCCTGGGTGCTAATATTTTGCACGTCTGAAAGCATAGTTGGTTGGTCTTTACATATAACTTACAGTATTCCTGCCAGTACACAAAAACAGAAACTAGTCCATGAATTACACTCGGATTGAGCACACTTACATGTACATTTGCAGTCATTCAAATTAAAACAACAGTTGACTTTCAATGCCTCCTAAACACTATGGCGTGTATTTTGAGAGCATGGGAATTCACATCCTGGCCCAGGATGTAAATTATTTTTCTCCTCTCATTTATTCAATATTCCACTTTACAAAGAGGAAACAAAGAAGAAAAAAAAAAAACACACACAAAAAAAAACATCGCAGCACCTTAGATTTATAAGTATCTTGTTATTTCTCAAATGAAAAAAAAAAAAAAAAAAAAAAAACCTGACCAAATTTAGGGGAGCTCACCAAAACTGTACTTGGGCTTTAAAATAATTACACTGTACCATTTCACCTGCACTGTACCATACTGGTATTAAAAATGGGAATGTATAGTGTCTGTAAAATGATAAGGATCGTCTTGAGCCAATGCATAATGCATGGAGGTACATCCACTTCAATGTTGAGATAGCACTACATGTTTTTTTAAGTTTCTTACCAAATATTGAAATGAAAATTGCTTAATGTCAGGAGCAAGTTGACCTACTTACTGAAAAATTCATTTCCTGCAAAATTTTTGTACACACAATATATATGCCCCAAAGAAGTCATTTTTTGTACGCCATGCGTTACTTCGGGCTCACTGAAAATATCCAAATACATAAAAAAATGTATAAAAATTAACCAATAAATAAATACAAACGACCAAAAGGTAGCATCATCCATTTGCATAGACACATGATTCATAGATAATGTATTAAATGCGCTTGGAATTGCATGTTACATCACGAAAATATTCTTTCAAAAATTATATTTCCGTTAGTGGAAATTGGAAAGCATTTAAAAGTATATGAAAAGTAGCAGTCATATGGTCATAGTGCAAAATAATATAGAAACCATTATCTAGAATGAGTTGACAATATCAATTATTCACAGAATAATTATATGTTTATTTCCTCTTCTTCACATCTTTTTTCCTTTTTTTTTTTTGTTTTTTGGGGGGGGGGGGGGTGGTTCTTAACAAAAACAAAAAAGAAATCATACAACAAAAATAACACATACCCATATCGATTGCTACAGAAGACCTTGCAAAATATGCAAACACAGACAAAGTTTAACATTGCATGAAGTGAACAAAGTGTTAAAAATCTGAAATTTCTTATTTGGCCAGAAGTTTGTATTGTATAACAGCTTTCTGTAGTGGCGATTGGTGCAGGTTTCTTGAGAGACACATCTTCCAAGTGTGTCAACACCACCTCTGATGAAGAAGAAAAAAATTTTCAATCAAACATTGTGTTCGCAGTGTACAGCACATGAGGATAAAATCTGCCTAACCTACTGAACGTCAACTTGAGTACACACACAAGCTGACATGTATACCACGAACAATACAGACAATTGTCATGCAGTTTAATATATTAGATAGGACACATTTCAGAAATGTGACTCTTTGGTAATACACACTGATATTACAAAGAAAAAAGAAAACATGGACAATACACTGACACAGTTACATCACGTATAAATGTTCAAATACTGCCATATAGGCTGCATGTCTGACCAGCTCATGTCATTCTTTTCTCCACAGCCCATGATATTCCATACAAAATTTGCATTACATAACAGAACCTTTCTCTCCTTCACGTAGGTCCCTCCAATTTGGCCCATTTGTTTTCACAAAATCCATTAAGTAATTACTTTCAACTTTCGAAACACCAAACATCGAGCCCAAGTCTCCTTTTATGCATGATCTTTAAATATAAAAGTGCCTTCTTTTTCTACAAGAAAATTTATAAATTCTTGCTTACTTTTGCATTTAATCAGACATTTAATGCAATCTGTTTATACTGTTAACATCAGTTACTATTGCACATAATAGGGCTAATGGAAAATGACCTTCACCCTTTCTTATATTAGTACCAGTCTCTTGACAATGCAACATGATTACATCAATGACATTGTCATGGCAACGTGACTAAGATGCATCTGACCTTTGACCTGGGTCAAGTCACCATCTTCCAATGGCTTCAAGCCAGTAAGTACATCCATGTATTGAGTTGAAGCTTCAAGTAAAATGTTGGCTGATGCTTGCTGCTTTGGCGCTCAGTGGCTCTTCTTTGCTATGTTTCAGGGTCTCAATCGTATCGGGTAACTGCTGTTCAACCATGGCTTGCTTCAGTGAAGCTGAAAGTACAAACACAAAGCAGAAGATATAAACACTGAAATTCTGTACTGATAAAGGACAGAGTACACATGTTCAAAATGTTGAGCCTTGTCTTTGTTTTTCCCTCTCACTTTTTCCCTCTTGGAAAATTATTCTATCTACTCACGATGAAAACCTTTAAAGAACAGGTCAAACATACAATGAATTTTGTAATTCTACTAGATGCAATATCAAATAAAAACAAAATAAAAGATCAGCAAATATAGGGTTCTCACTGACACTAAAAAAAAAAACCCTGAAAACAAAAAAATATTATACTGCACTTTCACATTTCTGTATCTCATAACACACAGCTAAGTCATTATGCTTTAATGATGACATCATATGAGAACCCTCTATAGAGCAAATGTTTGGCAATTTCAAATGGATAGGTTATATCACAAACATACCTGACTGTGTAAGAAAACCAGCTAAAGTGAGGACATTACACTGGACTTCCACAGCGTAAGCTGTCTCCTGCAGTATAGTGTTGATTGTGGAAAGCAATTTAGATTCCAATAATGCTGATTCAGTGGATTCTGGAGGGGAAAAAAACAACACATTCTTATTTGGTAGATTAAGATTAGAAGACATAGCCTAACAATGTCAGACTATATTTTCAGTGAATCACAAAATATACAGTCATTAGTTACGTAAGATTCAGATTAAAAGAAGTAAAAAAAATCCCCAAAGTAATGCATAAATGGACTAAAGACATATGTTCTTAACACACTTCCGCTGATGAATATCATACTGAAGTTGGTCATCAACTACTTCATGCAATGATATTGTAGGTAACATATTTTGTACGTTACTTTCCACTAAGAGTTTACAGAAACATTGCAAGGTTAAAATTTCATATATGATGATAATCTTACCCAGGTGGGATGCAGCTATCAGCGTAAGGGCAACCAGGGCCTCGTTCTGCATCAGAGGATGTTCTGATGTTGCCATGCCAACCAGTCTAGGCAGACCTCCATGCTGGACAATGGTTTCCATCACTCTGGTGGAGCCAGAATGCTTGATCAATGATGCTAGAAGTCTGGTATTCAAATAGAGACAGATTTAAAAGAGGGACATGTTTAAGCACTGTTTTCTCCTGATTCATTATCAATTAAAAAGAATTAGAGAAGTCAATTGATCTTCATGACAATATTACAGCTATGAAAAACAAATCTAAGCCACCCTTCCCCTAAATCTTGGGCATGGAGTGACAAAAGAAATTCAGAATTATTGCTTGCCCATCTTATAGTATTGAAATTGATTTGAATTAAACACGATTTAACTTTGATATCAATCACAACTCTGTATGTAAAGCCTGCGAGGCCTGCTTTCAATTCATACCAATTGCAACTCTTTATAAGGAGAGCTGCCACTATTGAAATTCACAATCAGGAAGATTTAGGGAAATTTTATCAGAAATCAGGGAGATGTCTATTAAATGCACACAACCTAATGGCATTAATCTTTTCATAATCAGGAAGATTGATGCATTTAAACTGGTTAATAAGTGTCCCATTTTGGTGAGTCTCCTGCAAAATTAGGAAGACTTGGCAGCCCTGTATAAGTCTTCTTAGTAATTCCTAGAGACATTGTAAGCTGATTTCTTTAAAGAGATGTGAATTTGTCTGGTGGCATGGTCTAATTTCTGTCTTAGCCTACAAAGTGACCCTGATCGGAACCTGTTCAAAACCGAGTTGTGTCTTTCAGATGGTGGTTTTAAAGGTTGGTCCCAAGAAGTAAATAATCAGATGTGTTCGATGACGTCCGTAAATATGCAATTACACAAATATGTCTACTAACTATCCATCATGCAGATCTAATGCTTGACTTACATACCTTGTTGCCTCTCCACTGACCCCAGGATGAATTTCACAGGCACAAAGCTCTACAACCCTTTGAATGAAATCTGACCTCTGACCTAGATCCACTGCTGTCTCAGCTGTCAAATAAAAAGAAAAGCAACATTATTTTCAATGAAATGGTGTGTAAGATCTTATGCTCAATCTGTAAAGAAATACACAAGTCAGAAAAAAAATTGGAGCCCACAAGATTTGAATCTGTCATCTACAGCTTACCTGGCAGCGACTCAACCACCAGGCTATTCTGGTTCATGGCCAAGTCATGATGAACTGGAAACAAACACCCGAGATCCTTTTCTTTCTGACTCATCAATATTCAACGGTTCACCATGGATAACAGTTAGGAGTAGAAGGAAGATTTATAATGGGAGGATTTTGCTAAATGCAAATCTTCAAAATTTTTGAAGAGATTTTACACTATTCACGTTTGTTTTTAAGATGTATTTCAGACGGTAAAGTGTATCAACCCTTTGGGCCTATCAAGGGAGATGAAACCCCTATAAACAAAAGCAGCAGAATAGTACAACTTAAATGAACATACAGTTAACTTTAATATAAGTCAAATCTGTTGGGACACCCCCCAAAAAAATGGGGAAAAATTGAAATAGGGAATGCATAGTTTGGTAAAAAAAAAAATTGATTCGACTTAGGGAAAAATCGGCTTATGCGACTTTGAGTTATGCAAGGTTTACTGTGCATGTACATAACCAAATGAAGAGGGTTAAGAAGACATCCAGGATATGAAATTACCTACAAATAACAACAAAAATATATCACAAATAATGAAAACTAGCAGAAATCTGCACTGAGAAATTAATAAGTCACACATGCAATATTTCATTAATTGATGACAGATTTCTATCACAGTGGATAGGTCTACTGAGCAAATTGTCTAGAAATGCAAACACTTGAGAACTGCCAAAAAAAAAATGCTCTCTGTTTAGTAAACAACTGTCACATGCAAATTTGTTGTACAATTTTTTCTTGTATTATCAACATCCCTCGCAGATATGTCAACCCCAAACCAAGCACAAATTGCCCCGAAGCTTACCCATGCTATCCACCAGCATCCTTGCTGTCCCAAGAAGTTTGAATTGCACAAAGAGCATCTCAGATTTGAGGAGCGGTAGGATCTCATCTAGAGCGTTGCAGCTCAACATAATGGACTTGTTCACCTCTGTGCCAATAAATAACAATATTACTACATTTAATATACAATGAAAACTGGATAAAAAGATCGTGAAAAGGGGAGTCAAGAGAAACAGTCTTCATAAACAAAACCTGGTTTCAACAAGACACACTGCCGAAGGGAAACGAATTTAAACTGCAACTTTTCATTGGTGTTTGTGTAGATTCTTCTAAAGATACAACCACCTATGCAGAATCATTAACAAGAGATTCATACTAATGTATTTGGATTTGTAATAACAGTTAAAATAAATATCCCTTTAAAAATGTCATTTTAGAATACAACAAAAGGTATAAATTTTGTAAGTACACCTTAATTGGAATCATGGGCGCAAATCAGAGAATTTTGGAGGCAAATGTCCCCCCCCCCCCCCCCTTTTTGAATAACCTTTTTTATTTTTCATTTTTTGCTTGTCAGAGAATTTTGGAGGCGAATGTCCCTCATCCCCCCCTCCCCAAATTTCAAAATGGATTTGCGCCACTGCTTGGAATGGCTAGAAGGTTACTAGTAGCACTAAGGAAAGCATATGCAGAATGTTATCATTATTTTGGGCTTGCAACATCATGAAAGCAGAAGAGTGGCCAAGTATAATAATAAGAAGAAAAAGAAAAATAAATCCGAATTTATATTGAACACTTGATGCAAAATAATGTCTCTAAGCTCTTTATAGAATATTATAAAAAGTGGATCTTACTTGGAATAGCTAAGTTCCTAAGGGCACTGAGTACAGCATGGGTCAATCTTGTGTCCACCTCCTGACCTCCTTCATATGGCTTGAGAAGTCTAAGCAGCTGTGGGACGATGTCCCTTGACACAAGCTTGATACAGTTCAGATCTGCAAAGGATAATCCACAGTTGTTGATTCATGCAGAACCTTTTAATGGCTTAAAGGTAACAATAAAAGAGGTCAAATTCAACATTCTGAAGTGAAAATGAAAGTGGTTGAATTGTGCACATACTTGCAGGGTCCTCACCAATGCATGGGAACTTTGAAATAATACCAACAAGGGTAAATTTTCCCAGACAAGGGTACCAACTAATGTAATAAATATGTCAATGCATACTTTCAACCTGCAAATTTGCTTTGATCTTCCAGGCCAAATAACCTTCCTGGAATGCTGCAGGATTTTTTTTGTGCTCAATTTGGAGTAAGGTAAACAGTTTCCTGCTGAGGAGCCTGATATTACAATGCTTGAAAACACATATCAGAAAGTAAAACGATTATCTTTCTGTGTCTTAAAAGAGATAACCAACACTTTTGATTTGTTCCTACACATTTTTTGGCAAAAGCACATTTTAAAAATGGCCATTATTGTTTACTCATTTCATTTTCAAAAGGTAATAGCTTCGTACTGGACTTTCTTGGCATTATTATGTCATAATGTATTCAATGTTTAAAGGTGAGATGGTAAAACTATTTTATTGGGTCAAAGATGAGAGATGTGCAATTGAACTTTCAATGTCCAGAGATGGTTTCAACTGCAAGCAAATGGAGTATGTACACATGATCTTGAATGCAAGAATGGGCATGAAGAGATTTTGCAAAACTCACCATTACGGGCAAAGTTTCCTATCGCGAGGGCGGCAGATATACGGAAGTATTCTATCGGTGACATCATCCATTTATCAATGACATTCCTGAAGAATGGCCCCTCTCCGTCCTGGAATACATACGCCATGCACTCATCTGTAGACGGAGAGAATAAGTAACATCAGATATACTGTATCGGTTGTAAGACATGCTCCTGTGACAATCGCTCTGTGGTCAATTTCTGCACTCACCGAGTTCTAACTTCAACAGATTGTTGAGATCTAGGACATGATCTCTATGGTTTAAGTACATGACTTGAACACCCTTATGGTTCTTAGGCAGACAACATATAAAGTTACACACAATATACAAAAGCCAATGTGCAATGTTTTAGGCTTACCTCCTGTGAGTAGTAACACCAGTAGGTCAATAGAAACCCTCACTGCATCAAATTCCTCTATCTTGGGTGTGCTATGTGACGTCCACGTTGCGGTACGGGCAGACGTTATGTCTAGCAGTGTATCAATGATACCAGCCTTGGCGAAGTCCAGCTTCATATCGTCTTTTCATGGGAAAAGAGAAGATATTTTATGGATGAATTAATTTTTTTGTCACAGATTGAAATCTCAGTACTGACATAAAGGTGGGCAATGTTTCAATGAAGCATGTATAGAAAAGAAGATGTGGGGTTTTCTTAATTAAAAATATGGACAGAAAATATTTAGACATTTTGAGGGCTTTCAAGGCTATCCCAATTAAGCATGTACTCTTGAAATACTTTCTAATCTTGGTACACATAGCTACTGAAGAATCAAACGATAGATCAAACATTTACGGGCTTTGAAAGACGCCCTGTTTATACTTATACAAAATTTCTTATTCTTTATACTTGTTATCATTCAACAATGAATGGAAAGATTACAGGGTATTTTTTACTTTCAAAGAATTTCCAATGAAGCAAAATTATGAGACTGTTCTTGGTACTCACCATTTTCTACAAGTGAAGCAATGATTTCCAGTATACCTTCTAGTTGATCATCACCTGTCACCTTCTTGAGAGCATGGACCATACAATCTGCTACTTCACTACCTACAAATGCTGAGCGGGTCTCAGCTGGAGCAGAAAACACAGCAACATGATTTAATTCATACAGACCTTGACACTAACCCTTACAGTGCAACCAAATTTAAAATCACCTCTATGGAATATCAGAAGACAGGTTTTTTTTTTTTTCTTTATCTACTCCAAAATAATGTTCAATGGTATCTGACTTCACAATGCATTATCCTATTTTTAATTTTTAAAGAGGAAAACAGGAGGGGTTGTTCAAAAGTATTGGATACAGTAATCAAATTTGGGCAGTTGAAAATGCACTGTAAGGGTTAATGTCTAATAGAGTTTATATGTATCATTTTGGATAGAGTAACTTGCAGCCCATTACAAACTAACCTCCTCATATTGCCAACCCCCTCTCCATTTACGGAGAATGTGTTGTGTTTAACCTCGTAGGATCACATGTTGTTTTAAAATGTTTTTGCATTATTTCAACCTTGAATCATTACAAATACTGACGTTCCCATTCAATAAAAACTCCCTTCACAAATGAGCAACTCGATCAATTTTAATGAGCTACATGTACCTTACACTGACCAGTTTCTTTTATTTTACTCAAATCAACATGGTGTAAGGATGGACTTCACCTCTAATTTCTAATGCTACTAACCTGGTTCTGCCAGGTTACCGAAGCACATGATGGCTGTACCACAGAGGCCGACATCAGACTCGTTTCTCTTCAGCAGAGTTATTAAGAGACCAATCCCTCCGAGAGATATTGCTTTCTTCTGCATTTCCACTAATATACAAAAAAAAAATGAACAAGGAAAAATATTCAATAATTTACCGGTGGAATCCTGTAACTATAATAATCCATCAGGGCTCTGCAATAACAACAACCTGGTATATATGATTCCAACATTCTCACTTCACCAAAAAATAATTTCTAAATGTCAACAGATGGCCAATGCATAGACCCTAAAAATTCCAACATTCTCACTTCACCCAAAATTTTTTCTAAATGTTAACAGATGGCCAATGCAAAGACCCATAAATATTTCAATTTGTCCCCAGATGTGAAAAAGGTTAGCTGGGAGCCCTGAGTTACCATGTAGGTAGAGCATCACAATCGACCTGCTAGGCATGAATCTAGAGTTCACATTCACTGTGCTACATAATGTGACATATTGTACTATGACTGATGAAATATTGCTGGTATGACCATGAAGAAGTCACTCAGAATGTTTAAATCATAGAACACTCCCCCTTCCCAATTTCCGAAAATAGAAAAACCTATACAGTTAAAGATAAAGTTGAGTTCTGGTCATGAAATTGAATTGTGATAGAAACTGTCTCAAAGCAATTGGGAAAGGATGCTTATATAGCACATAAGAATTGGTGTATGCTGTAAGGTTTTGGAATCACCAAAATGATAAATTGACTCAATCTTGCTGAGAGTCACATGCACTGCACACAGAAATGTGTATATGGGACTACACACAAATGTTCAGCCCGAATATTGCAGCTGTTTCTTGTCATATTTTGAATGTGAGAGCATTTGAAGAACAATCCTTTCCAGGGGCATATCTACTACTGTATAAGCTGTTTTTTTTCGCGTACAGATATTTTCGCGATTTTGGACTGGGTAGGGAAATTCGCGAGGGTTTAATTTCGCGATTTTTGTGATGTTTTTGTTACTATAAATAGCCATATATTGAAGTGGAAATTTTCGCGATGACCGACTCGCGAAAATCGCGAAAATAAAACCACCGCGAAAATAACCACTTATACAGTATGATAATCTTCCAAACTAACACAAAAAGAATGAGAAAGCTCACAAATTATTTTTTACCTTTCCCAGAACTCAAGCTCCCCTTTAATCTAAAGTACACAGTATGTTTCTTGTCATATTTTGAATGTGAGAGCATTTGAAGAGCAATCCTTTCCAGGGGACATATCTACTATGATAATCTTCCAAACTAACATAAAAAGAATGAGAAAGCTCACAAACGGTTTTTTACCTTTCCCAGAACTCAAGCTCCCCTTTAATCTACAGTACGCAATATGTATGTCAACCTAGGAGTCATTAACATTTCAACAACAAGCGGTTCATTGCTGCTACATGACTGCCATAAGAACGGAAGTAAATACAAAAGCAGATGCAAGTTTTCTTTTACACTGAAATCAAAGTATGTGTTCATACTTCATGAATATTAAGTAAAAGTACATGTATAATGCTGATTGCAAACATGACAAAATGGTTGTATGACTCAAGCACCGGCGGCAATTGCTCTGCGACAATTTTGTACATTGACTGAATACTAAACTTCAACCCTGGACCAAACACTATACCTAACCCTAACGCTAACCCTAAGCCTAAGCTAAAACCCTATTGCAACCGTAATCCTAACCCAGAGCAATTGTCGTCTGAGCGTATATCGGAGCACCGACAGAATATACGGATCATTTGCTAGATGTAGTCAATAGTCTATCTATGCAATGAACTTCATGCTAGAGATTTACCTTTATCGTAGGTGAGATTCATTAGACATCCACAAGCAGCATTCCACAGGGCCTGGTTGGCGTTATTCTCTTCAGGGACTGACAGTCTTTCCTCCAGGAGTTTTATCAGATTATCAAGGCCACCTCCTTGAAAGAGTGCTTCCCTAGCCTTGTCTGTTAAAAAAAAACATATATCAATAACTTGTAACATCTCCACAGATTCAGCAAACAAAACTGGGAGTGTCTTTTGAGAAGCTAATGAGAACAGCTGAAGATGGAAAGAATGGAGAAGTTGCGTCTCAAGATCATCAGCCCTCAAGCTATTCGACATAGATAGATGTACATACATAGACAGAGAGACAGATACAGTGAAACCTGTCTATAAAGACCACTCGAGAGAGACAAGAAAAGCGGCCATTATGAGCAGGTGGTCTTCACATACAGGTTCCTTTAATACATGTTTCAGTGAGAAATGCTGTTCAAGGGAATCAAAAATTGTGGTCTTTATGGACAGGTGGTCTTTCTATATAGGAGGTCGCTAAAGCGGGTTTGACTGTATATAGACAGATAGATAGATATGTAGATAGATAGATATACAGATAGATATATAGACAGATAGATAGATAAATAGATATGTAGATATATATATATATATATATATATAGATAGATAGATAGATAGATAGATAGATAGACAGACAAGACAGAGAGATAGATAGACAAGACAGACAGATAGATAGGTATAGAGTAGATGGACAGATAGGTAGATAGATGGATAGACAGAGAGATAAATAGCTAGATAAACAAACTAATCTTCATTGCTGTGTTGGTAAACGTTCACTTACCACAGTCACAGCAAAGGTTGCCGAGTGCTCTACAAGTCTGCACCAACACATCATAGTTGTTCCTTCTCAAACAGGTGCACAGGGGTGGGATAATGTTCCCCTCTACAAATGGCTCTCGAATCTCCTCTGCATAACAAAACAAAAAACAAAATAAAAAACAAACAAACAAACAAACAAAAAAATGATGAATTGTAAAGGCAATCCCTTGCAAAGATAAATAAAAATATATCAGTTTTGAAATTTTGTGTTATTCGCATTTTCCCTATCACTGAATAATGCTTAATCTCAGGCAATTGCAAAATTAATATTTCCTTTCAGAGAAAAATCTTGCTGCAGTATGTAATACAAAGCAATATGTAATACAAAGCATCTTATCCTAGAGGCCTATACTGTAATATAATTAACCTGTTTTGATAGAAGAATATAAAAGAAAAAAATATTGAGTTTGCCAATTTAAGGGAAAAGCATGGTTTATTTTCAAGCAATCAGATTATCCTTCTCCCTGTGGAGTTGAATTGCTTCTGACCAAAGAAGCGAAGGTGTATCCTTACCATGCTTAGCCATTTCTGCTACAATCTTAGCAGCATTGGCAAGAAGGTGGGGTGCTGCTGACTCAGAGGTTGACAGGATATCTCTCAGACATTGGATCCCTCCATTCTGTACCATTTCTGTAGTAGCTCCAAGAGCTATAGAGAGAAAAGGACATCATTTGTCAAAATGGCCCACTGGCACTAAATTCATTTTCATGCTGTGTTCGTTATTTCCAAACAGAAGCCAAAATAATTCTCAAAAAAGAATGTCAGTATTTGTGATATACTGGCGCCAGAATAGATTTCTTCATATTTTAATCATAACAAAATACATGTAAACACATACTGTGCAGATTAATGCATGAGGTTCTCCACATGTGTGATCACATAATTCATTTAAATGTCTCAGAACTGATATTTAGAATATAATAATGATTGTGTTTCTGCTCCAAAATTACACAAAACAGTTGACTGAAACATGAAAATTAAAACAGTTTCAGTGACAGCTGATCCGTTGCAGACAGCTATTAACCCTTTCAAATACAACACAAATTCACTTACACATGATTAGAATATGTTCTATCAAGAATCTAGTCCAGTTAACAAGAACACAAGAATCTATAACACTCCAAGTTTGAAAAAGATAATCCACATAGCTCAAAGACTGCAGTTCAAGCTAGATTATAAGACACAGTCTAGCAGCTAAAAACAAATTATCCAGCCCCGAGTGATTGAGATTTGTCCCTAAGCTCTTTAGACAGAGCTTTGGGACACTTTTTTAAAAGAGCTCTGGAAAAAAAACAATAAAATATTTGTAAAATGTTGTAAGAACATTCCAATGTTACAATAGCAAAACCACGAACAGCTCCTGTGAACAAAAAGTAATATCCCCTACAACTAGCCTTGTAACACACACATTAAAAAGAAACTCCCGTCACATACCAGCAGTGCCCATTAAATTAGCAATAAAGACAAATGTACCAGAAAACGTCTCCTCTTCCATATTTTTCTAGTGAAGCTTGAACGACAGGACACTTTTAAGCAGTTTTACTTGTACACTGCACTCTGTTCACACTTTCAAAACCACACAAATGTTCCACTTTATCACGCAAGGAATATATGCTGGTACTACTTTGCAAGAGGAGATATCAAACTCATAGCCTGAATTAAAGTACAGTGGTCTTTCTCAATGTTTCATGTGTAATTGCTAATGTTGGAGAAAACACTTGATCCCTTTAACACTGGGCTTTTTGAGGATACTCCATGTAAGTTTTCTTTTTCGGGGGGGGGGGGGGGGGGGGGGGGTCATCTCGACTGTTAAATGTCTGAATGAGGAGATAACTCATACCTTGAATTAAAGTACAGTGGTCTTTCTCAATGTTTCATTTGTAACTGCGGTCATATCAACTGTAAAAGGTCTGAATTTACATCAGGAAACATGAAGAGATTATAAAAAATTAAAAAATTAAAAAACATATAAAACACTTATTCAACATTTAGTCATAGTTCATTCAAAAGCACAAACAGGAAAGGGACAAATAAAGGAGATGGAAAGAGAGAAAAGGAACGGGTAGAGAGAGAGAAAGAGAGAGAGAGAGAGAAAGAGAAAGAGAGAGCATGGGAGATAGGAAGAGAGAGAGAAAGAGAGAAAGAGAGAGAAAGAGAGAGGAGAGAAAGAGAGAGAAAGAAAGAGAAAAAGAGAAAGAGAGAAAAAGAGAAAGAGAGAGAAAGAGAGAGAGAGAGAAAGAGAGAGAGAGAGAGAGAGAAAGAAAGAGAGAAAGAGCATTACATTCTCTACTGACCATCATCTTGTAGAGCCTGAAGCAAACAGTCTAGACATCCATTAGTAGCAGCACTATCGGATTCAACTTGAAGCTTTCGCAGGGCCTCTGTAACACCATCTACAAAATTATCAGGGAAAAAATATTTTCTTTCATTTTCAATCATGCAAGACTTTTTCATCTTATCATGAAGAAAATGTCAATCAGACAAGATTATAGTTATCCATACAGTGACTTTGTTTAAATGGAACTGATGTTGGCAAACAGTTGTAATTCCATGATCATTTATAACATTATATATTTCAGCCTTTTCACAGAGGCTCCCACATGGTGTTACCGAAAACCTTCAATTGTAACATTATATATTTCATTGACTTTAAAATATTCATAATAGTAGAAGAAATTAAAAATCAGAGCAGTTCACTGTTTAATGCCATCATGCCAGTGCATAACTTATGAAAGCCCTAAAAAAAATTGACAGATTTCATTAAATTTTTCATTCAAATGGCACAAAAAACCAAAAATAGCAAATAACAACGAAAATTTTTTTCACTGAAAAAGATTTAAATACTGGCCCAGAACTTAATTCATATTTTGTAACCCAAACACAGCTTGGGTACACCAATTGTACAGACATGTCATAAGCAGATGAGCATAGGCACTAAGTGACAGAGAGTAACAACAGCCAAGATCTGGAGTTTTGTTCAGATAAATGAAATTAATCCTCTTAACCATCAAGAAACATCAAAATATCTAGCACATGTATGTTTTGAAGCACATGTATGTTTTGAAGCACATGGAAGAAGAGCCAATATACAAGTTTCTTTCCCTTTTCCCTACTAAAACTTAAATGTACCAATCACCTAAAAAAATAGGTGTATAACAATTTGTAGAATGTATAAAATCAATCTCAAAACACTTTACCTGGCCTTCTATAGGTTTAAAAACGGTTCAGGAGTATGGAGAAAATGAAGGAAAACAACTCCGAGTTGGGTTCCGCGCAGGCCATTATTCTATGCGAGCAAGGGTGTTATCTGAGAAGGTACCAGATACCGTTAACTCATAGAAGGTCAGGTAAATGTCTTGAGGTTAATTTTATACATTTAAGCTGTAGATAAATTATTTTTAGGTGATTGGTACGTGTCCACGGTTCTGTATTACATGGTAATACTTACCCATGATTCTAATGTCCTTCCAAACGAGAAATCCCTAAGAAGGTCTGTAGGAGAAAGGAAATTGAAGCAAAGTTTATTTACATTGCACAAGTTAAATAAATATTCAGTAAAAAGATATATTATAAAGAAATGACTTCTATTACAATACCTTTAATTACAGACATACTGAGGCTTTTGTCTTACTTATCCTAAAAATATCAATCCGGACTATTTGTGAAAAAGAGCGTGGAGCCCTGCTTTATTATTATTAAGTATTTGGCGTCACCTGTGCCTGGGAGGGGAAAAGCGAACTGAATCACTGTAACCCTTAGGTCTCTCCTCCCGATATAACTGATTGGGATGTGCAGGTGTACCACTACACCGGGGTTTCCTCCTACTCTTATTCGAATAGTGCAGTGGGTTCTTAACGTGCAAAGGTGGTGACTTTCCTCTACACAGTGCCTCCAGTTAATGTCCTATCCGAGGGACGGAGTGTTTTCCACTGAAACATAGCCTGTGTCTATGAAACAAGGGAGGGGCACGTTAACACACAACGCAGGCTTCAGTCATCCCCCCGGGGTGGATTCGAACCCATGATCTTTGGTTTGACAGGCAGACGTTTTACCGACTGAGCCAACGTTTTACCGACTGAGCCAACTCGCCTCCTAGAATAATTTAGCTTTCAATTTTCTCATAATTGCTCTTTTTGTCCTTAATGTGGAAAAAAAAGAAGAAATAAGGAAAAGGAATGACCCTCTCCAACACTTGAAAGTAGTCCTGTAACCCGAACCCATTGCGGTACGGGTTAACCTGCCGGGATGCCCCCGATCGCGGGTTGTGGGCCGGGCCGAGCTCATTCTCCAACCCGCAGACCGTAGTATGAAAGAAAAGGGAGAAGAAAGTTACGAAACACACACAAAAATATTCCCAAACACACACACTAAAAAGGTAAAAGAAATGGAGTTGGGACCCTGTGTTTCTTACGTGACAGATTCTTTTAGAGATATTGATATTTCCTAAAAATTTGCCAGCGTATTTTTGTCTTCTGAACAACGAAGTGAGACTGAGACAGTTCGGCAAAATACTTGCTGCATATATCCGCAAATTGCTAGCGGCCAGCGCCGGCGGTCGACCAACTACATCGCTATAGTGCCTATTAAGCTCGCCCTTGCAGCTAGCGTTTGATTTATATGATGAGTCACGTGGTCAGTGGCTGTCTCTCTCTCTCTCACACACTCAGAGCCGACTTGGCTAAGTTGGCTAGCCCAATTACGATCCAACTATAAATATGATGATCACAGATCGCAATCATCTTGAATCTTGTCATATTATGATCAATAATTAAATCATCGGCAGAAAATAAAATTGATGGAGATAATCTGAACGTCTGATTGAAAATTATCATGTTTGTATTTTGTTAAAAAAAAGAAATATCATAAAAGTTTATTAAAATAAAGACATTGACAAGAAAATGTTAGTAAAGCACAGACGAACATGTTCCAGTCGTTCGTAAAAGTCATTTGTACTTATGAACAACTTTATGTGGGTGTTGCAAGAAACTTAAATTTGCAATCGATTGCAAATTTCAATCACAAATTTCCAACTGGTAGATCAATTTTAACTGTTGCAGATAAGTTTTTTCCTTTATGTTTTTAGAAGT
Source organism: Heliocidaris tuberculata (assembly GCA_025618425.1). NCBI lineage: Eukaryota > Metazoa > Echinodermata > Echinoidea > Camarodonta > Echinometridae > Heliocidaris > Heliocidaris tuberculata. Next base: position 12,400,525 of record CM046851.1, read on the forward strand.
TAGAAGCAGACCCGAGGAATCCATTGCAATTTACAAATGTACAATAAATTGAAAGTCTTTATGATTTATTTGAAGATGTAAAATTGGCTTGCGATTTATTGCAAGTTTCTTGCAACATCCCCCTCTGAAACACCTCTCTTGTGATCGTTCGATGATTTCGATCGAATTTGCCAAAAACAGAAATCCCATTGTGAAGCGCTTGTCACATGTCGACAGTGTGTGTACGTACTACGCACCACGCGCAGAGTACAGTATGGTATACGGTACGGCCGCGCCCGGGTGTGTTTTTCAAGTTCAACTTCGTGTTTTGATTTTGTAACGTCAACTCTCAACTAAGAAGTTTGGAAAGAAAAGCTAAAACATAAATGGAAATAATATGGAGATACACAAGTATCAAAAGATTTTTTAAAGTAGCATGATGATGATCCAGGTATTTATTTCTGTCGTGATTCTTTTGTAGACGGGGTAGAATTTTCAATATTGTTGTGAATCGCCGTGACTGAACTGGATCTGGACAACACCGGCACCACTTCTGTTCTGGCTGCGATACGGCGGGCGCGCGCGGCGCGGCGACATGCCCCGAGCCAGTGTGCATTCATGCAACGGGCGTACGATCACGAGTCGGCCGTATGGTTTCTTCCAGATTCAGTTCGTCGATTGACAGAGCGATCCTCCTCGCATGAACTCTGTCGCAATGTGTTGTCTGCTGGAATTCAATTTAACTCGACAGATTACCAACAAACAAACGAATAAAAATCAAATGGTTTGTAGCCTTTGTCAATGGTACGGATAGACAATCACACCAAGTACCCAGATCTCACTAAATTGCAGCAATAATATTTTTTTCTAGGTAAATTGACTTCAGATGATCTTTGTAGGTTTGCATGGTGTAATTTATAACGTGGAGAAGGTTTACGGTTCACCATGTGTAGTTAGAAGAAAGGAAATATGGAAATTGAAATAGAAAGACGAGAAAGGATGAGAAGAGGAAAATAGAGGTATTCTTTCTTGAAAATGAGTGAAGTCCTGAACAGGACTGTAAACCAGATGAGATGAGCTGAATGTGGCTTGAGTAGCGAAGGTTTGAGTAGTAGCAGGTTGAAGTGAAGAGAGGTTACTCGACGTTTCGGGCAGGTTGACTGTCCGTCATCAGGAGTGAAGGAAGCTAGACGAGCGGGGGGTTCTTATGGCGTGAGTGCGGACGTCGGAGGAATCGGTGGCCGGTGGGGCTGGCGGCGGGTGTGTCGGTGGTGGCGCTGTGACGTCGGGGAGTTGTGTGGGCGTGAGTTCGGACGTCGGAGGGATTGGTGGCGGACCGAGTCGGCGGCGGGTGTGTCGGTGGTGGCGCTGTGACATCGGGGAGTTGTGTGGGCGTGAGTGCGGACGACGGAGGGATTGGTGGCGGGCGGATCGGTGGTGAAGTTCCTCGGTGTACGTTGGGTGGGCGTGGGCGGAGATTGTAGCGGCACTGTTGTGTCGGCGGTGCGGCGATCTCGGGTGTTGGGGATGCGGCGGCCTGGGTTGTAGGTTGTGTGGTGGGCTTAGTTGTCGGCGGGGCGGCGAGTCTGGTTGTCGGCGGAGTCGGCGGTAGTGTGGCGTGAGTAGATGAAGTGGGATTGGTGCCTAGATGAAGGATTGGGTGCCAGATGTTGTTAAGGTGAAGTCCTGTGTGGTGTGGTGGGTTTAGTTGTCGGCGGGGCGGCGAGTCTGGTTGTCGGCGGAGTCGGCGGTAGTGTGGCGTGAGTAGATGAAGTGGGATTGGTGCCTAGATGAAGGATTGGGTGCCAGATGTTGTTAAGGTGAAGTCCTGTGTCCTGGGGTACTGTGTTGTGTCGTTGTATCTCGATGGCTTCTCTGACTCGTCTGGTGTGCCAGTGCTTGATGTTGGTGATGAGTTTGCTGTCTGTCCAGTCGATGGGGTGATCTTCTTGTTGTGCGTGCTTGACGATGGCTGACTTGTCCCAGTCGCTGAGTCGTTGGCAGGACTTGTGTTCCTTGAGTCATGTGTCGAAGTTGCGGCCTGTTTCCCCGATGTAGACTTTTCCGCAGTCGCATGGTATCCTGTAGACGCCTGGTTGCTTGTTGGGAGGGATCTTGTCCTTGTGTGAGTGCAGGGCTGAGTGGAGTTTCTTGGAGGATCGGTGTCTGACTTTGAAGTTGGCTTGAGTGAGGATGCGGTGTAGTTGGCGAGAGGTCTTGCCTAGGTATGGGAGGACCACTGTGACGGGTTGGTTGTCGGTGGATTGGTTGTTGGTGGCTGTGTTTGTGTGCTGGTGCCGAGGTGGTTGAGTGGAGACCTTGGTCCTTGGGTACTGGTTGATGGAGGTGAGTGCGTTGGAGATGTGAGTGAGTTCCTGTTGGAGGTGGTCCTTGTCACTGAGTTGGTGGGCGCGTCTGATGAGAGAGTTGGGTACTGATTGCCGGATGGATGGGTGGTGGAAGGAGCGGTAGTTGAGGTATCGGTCTGTGTGGGTAGGTTTTCGGTAAACCTGGTGCGAGGGGAACCCTGATGTGGTCTTCTTGACGAGGACGTCCAAGAAAGGGATTGAGTCGTTGAGTTGGGTTTCCATGGTGAACTTGATGTCTGGGTGCTGCTTATTGATGTGGTCGAGGAAGAGTTGCAGGTCCGTAGTGTCGTGGGGCCAGATGATGAAGGTGTCGTCCACGTATCTGAGCCAGAGTGAGGGTTGCTTGTCGGCGGTCTTGAGTGCTTGGTGTTTGACTTGCGGGTTTAAAACCGGCGGGTCAGCGGGTCCCGCCTGCAAATCATCGGATTTTACGGGACGGTACGGGTCGGGTTTTCACTTACGGGTTACAACACTACTTGAAAGCAACTTGTAACACGAAACTCTTCCACTACCATGGCTTCAGAAAATGAAACATATCCCTACCACAAAATATTTTATTATTTTTTATTATCATTATTTTTATCATTATCATGATCATTATCATTAACATCATCATCATCTACATCATCATCACCGCCAGACACCAATACCACTGGCACTGGCACCATTACCATCACCATCACCATGATGATGATGATGATGATGATGATGATGATGATGATGGTGGTGGTGATGATGATGATTATGATGATGACGGTGGTGATGATGACGGTGAATCGGTGATGATGGTGACGACGATGATGATGATGATGGTGATGATGATGATGATGATTATGATGGTGGTGGTGGTGGTGATGATGGTGGTGGTGGTGGTGATGATGATGGTGATGATGATGATGATGATGAAAATGGTTATGATGATGATGGTGATGATCTCGATGATGATATTGATGATGCAACGAGCATAAAAGTTTACATCATCATCATCATCTACACACACATGTACCCAAGCTACTGTACATGTAAGCAAGTTATATACTAGTGGATCCTATTACCGAACACCTTTCAGAAAATCAACCATAGCAAATAAAATGTTAAACAAATATCTGTCAAACTTACATTGAAACCTTAAAGTCCTACAGAAAAAGAAGTTGGTAGAATTTGAAAAAGACAACGTACATTTAATACGATATTCCCTTCCGAGCGAACCCCTTCCCAATGACGCGGTGTTTTGGTCCCTTGAAAAGGGTATTGTATTACCCAGGGTTGTCATCAGGGACCTTTTAATGCTGGAAATTTTATCGCCCGTGAGTTACTTACGGGTGAAGTTTCTCAAAACCTGAACATGTGCAAATCAGCTGATCGCGACATTCCAGCTTGGAGACGAGTACAGTGTGTAGTGATTTGATGTTGGGCGTGCTTGCACGGGTACAGGTACGGGTACAGGTATAGGTACATGAACAATTTATACGAAAATATGATTCGTATATGGGAAGGAGCTGCGCTGTGCTAGTGGCTGTGTAGGCGTATACCTTCCAGGAAAATTCTTCACGCGGTTTCATGTAAATTTGCTTATAAATGCGTACGTATAATTTTTTCATTGAATCTGCTGGCTTAAACCACAATTGCATGTTCGTAGGTCAAAATCGTAGTATTTTTTCTTTGTTAGTGGGAAAATTCGTGCCGGGCAGGCGGGTGTGATGTTGCATTGAGTGCCGGTCGGAAATTTCGAGTGCTGGAAGGTTCCGAACGGTGCTGACCACCGTAGTGACAACGCTGGTATTACCGAATGTGTGCCACCTATGGGAAAAAGACACAACCTACCCCGATTTGGGGCCAACGGGATGAAGACTGGGGGTGACGAGAGAGCAGGTTATAAGATATTACTTATGTTTTTTGCCTCATTTAATGATCTTCTGCCCTGTGTTCTGTGTGTCAAATAATGTGGAGAACATAAGCGCAGTCCTAAGCGTATGAAAGCCACTTTAGGTGCTTAACTGTACGCGTTCGGTAATACAATGCTGTTCGGTAATACAATCCAGGGAGATGCATGCGCATGCTTTACTGACCTGGGTTGACTGAGCCATCAACTTGCCTCCTTCAAAAAAAAAAAAACATGATGGCAAAGCTAGGAATCAAGACAAGTTCAACAACATATTAAAAGAGGCTCAGCACATGCAGCATGCTCAGCCTCAGACTCAGACTCGCTCATTACAATCTGACAATTAATTTGGAACATTCATAATTTTCTCTCAATTCTGTCACTATAGTACGAGTGTTTGACCTCCCTCTTGCCTTCTCACTCTCACTCTCAGCTCATATATGCAATCATTCTTTATTTTTCATTATTCATACCAAGTTGGTAATCATATTTTGTTTTATTAGTTCTCATCGCTCATTCATTGCTATGTAGTTTCTGCCACTCCTTAATTTTCCTCTTTTAATGTTTACCTCGAGAGCAAAGACATGAAACTTTGATTGAAAGAAGGGACATCCCCAGGCATGTTGTCGAATTTACTACTGGTCTAGAATTATATCTAAAGTTAATTCATACTGCTACATTTTACATTATTATAAATATAATATAGATCTAATAACAACTAACAGTTACTGCTACAGTCATGATTGTGCTAGTAATCATGGTAATATGCAGCTGTTTTATTTTAGTGTTGTTGAGTATTGTGCCATGCCTGCGCCTGCCTGGCCGGCTGTGCACTGAAAGTGAAACGACTGAACGAGGTTGAACTGAGCTGAAGCAGCCTGAATTCTTAATTTGAGCTGAAAGCTGGAGCATCCAAAATCCGTCACTTCAATAATTCGTGACATTGCAATGTAATAACATACTTACCAACAATACGATCTTCTTGCAGTAAATAAATCAATCACAAAGTCTGTCTCTGGCTCTGCAGTGATGTTGTATCCGGGAAATAAGGTCGATCTATCGAAAGATGACGTGACTCGTACTCGCGTGCATTCCTTACTGCATGCAGGCTACATGTAGCTAGCTACCGCCAACATTTTGGGTATAGCAAAGTGTAGTACGGAAGGCAGCTCGTCTGCGGAGTAGTTCTGTGTTGGTCAGACATTATAGAGGCTGCACAGCAGCAATGCCAGGATCATACTGTTCTGGGCTTGAGTAAGTCATCTTTCAACACTAAAGTAGTTCAATCAAGGATCCGGAGATGGGGAAAACTCCCATCTAGAGCTCCCTAAAATATGTTATTGTTCCACTCTTTGAGGTCAAAGCAATAACATTCATTATAAGTGTTTTCTTGATTTTTATTTTTCTTACTTGGCTGTGATAAATTATGAAGGGGGAAACAGGTCCAGGAGTATCCCCATTAGTTAAGAAAGCATTGGCAGATCAAGGGGAGGGGCACGCAATAGGCTATAGAGTGGAAACTCAGTATAACGAGGTCCTTGGGACCATCAAAATTATCTTGTTATAGCAGGAAACTCGTTATATCAGGTTGAAAAACAATAGAAGATTTTGGACAGAATATTACCTTGTTATATCATACTTCTTTATACCAAGTTTCCACTGTACCATACACAGTAGGCCTATATAATTATTTTCTGCATGCATGAGGGGAAGTTTGGTTCTTAAGTTTCCCTCAGCTCAGACCAATATGAGGAATGAAACATCCATTAAAGCACACATAATTATGATCTTTATCAATCTCTGATGGACTTAAACTAGCAAACAACTTTTTTTTAATGTGATGAATAATTATGACTTATTTACACCCCCCACCCACTCTCTCTTTCTCACACACACACTCTTTTTTACCTCTATCTTTTCTCCTCTCTCTCTCTCTCTCTCCTCAATTTTATGCATCTCTGATTATTTCCTTCCTGTATAATGTTCATGATATTCTTGTAAATATGAAGTTCTGTTAACTTGTATTTTACCTTATATTTTAGCACTATGTATGCATGGGCGTCGCCAGGGGGTTGTGGAGGGTGCGAACGCACCCCCCCCCCCCCCTCCAGACAAAAAAAAAAAAAAATTGGCAGGGGGGGGGGCTCGCCGGGTGGGGGGGGTGTCTTTTGAAAAGGGCGACATGTTCTTATTGTGTAGTGTCGAACAGCTCATATCTGCGCCACCAGCACCACTGCCTGACATTGGAGTTGGTTAAGTTTTGTCTTTTTTTTTTCCAAAAGGCACCCCCCCCCCTTGAAAAAAGCTCGTGACGGCACTGGTATGTGTATATAATTCAGCTATTGAAATGTGGTTTTTTGTAAAGATTTGTACTTTTATCAATTAAAAAAAAAATAGTAGAATTAGTCAATGATGTAAGTATAACAGCAATGAAAACACAATAATGCACAAGTAGTCTGTTTTTTAGATACAGTTGAATAATTTAATACTTTCATTAAAAATGCAAGTCTATGAAACAGTGTACTTACTATGAGTGAAAAAGGAGATGTGTATTTATTTCAAAAAATTTTGCGCTATCTTCTATCTCCTGTTGCTAATTATCCAACATGTAATCTTGGTATGAAATAATAGCAATAACAGCAGTTAAAATGAGCTAGGAAGAATAAAATTAAATCCTGATCATGTCAGATATAGGTTACTTTGAAAGCAGCATGTTCACTTAAAAGATGCATGTTCACTTATAATTGCATTTTTTTGTGTAAATGCATAAAAGGTTTGGTAGGAGGAGTTAAATCTCTACAGTGCAGAATAAACATCTTCATACAGTCTTATTTCCATTTGATGTTAATGATACCACAACATTATCATATTAAATCATCGTACAAAATGCAAAGTAATGAATTGCAGTAGTAACTCATTTTCTTTCTAGCACCAAATACAAGGTAAGGAGTTGGTAAATAGGTATTATTAGATTTTCTTTTGCTCTTACACAAAGTGAAATATACACCAGTTATTATTATTATGTTCTCAAGAGAATGGGTTAATTAGGCATACATGAACAATCATACACCACATGTGTCCAAATCATGATGATGATGATAATAATAATAATAATAATAATAACAAACATTTAGTATGCTATCTATAGTAAACTATATCACAGCATTTACAAACTTAATTTAATACTTAACATTAATACAATTAATAATACATGACATTACCGTACTACAAAATTTATAACCCACAACATAGAACAGAATTAACTTATTAAGCATAAAATTTGAAAGAAATGAAAGGGGTTTCACTATTCCGGGAAGAGATATGTAAATGCAGTACATACAGGAAACAACTGTTCTATATGTATTATAAATCAATAAATCATTACATGGGTGTTAATAGTTTAGTGCATTATAAATGAAGTACTGTTTTCTTTATGCTTCTGAGAACATGCTTGAGATTACTTTACAACAACAAAAATATTAAACAATGAAACATAAAGAGATGGATAGTTTTTTTTTACAACCTGGAAAACTGATACATGTACAATGGCATATTTTTCATCTAAAACTTGAAATAGTAAAGAATAATGTGCCTTACAATGATTTCAAATCATTGACATCAATCAAATATAAAACAATGTACAAACAACAAATATGCACTAAAATGTTGTGCATATTTCTATGAAATAAATCTTATCAAAGGCATATAATCTAACTCAGAATATGTTTTTGCAAGTACCAGAGGCTGGATCATAATCACTGTGCAGAAATGTACGGCCATAGAGAATTATATCTCTGTGTGTATGGGGGCTCAGGTGTACTGTCATCTTATTATGAATGACTAGTAAACCATATAAGGGAAGAGAAGCACCTTATTTGCATAATGATATATAGCCAACTGACATACTTTGTGCAATTTTACAAACTGAATACAGCATACAAAAACACGCAATGCCAATCTAGTGTCTTCATATTAGACAGTCACCCCTCCCTTTTTTTTTTCTTCTAGACTCTCAAATAGAAAATGTTGCCATTTGAGGTTTATACATGTAGTACATGTACATTGTAACACAAGATCTGATGCAGCATATTATACAAAACAAACAGCAGCCTATAGTTTCCACAATATTATCTGAGTTGCATTATTTGAGTATGTCTATCATGTTAACAGTACCATTGGTAGAAATGTGACCAAAAAAAAAAAAAAAAAAAAAAAAAAATTGATCACATTTTGAGTTGATGGAGTAGGGGGTTTGTTAACTTTATTATATTGCATTCTATAGTAAAATTTTCAACAAAAAGTTGACTACATATACATGTAAAATTTAATGAAATTACATTGCATCAGTCCAAAACGATATGGGCAGCAAGGAAACCACGAAAATGAAAAGAAAGTACAATATTTACAAAACACACACAAAATAGGATAGAAAATTAAATTTCACACACTCACATCAAATAACCAGGGTAAACTAGAGTAAGCAAGTTTCTCTTTCAACATGAACATTTTTTCCAAATGTTTCTTACATTTATAAATAGATTTATGCACTATTGTCGAAAAACATTAGAAAGAAACTAGATAAACAATACCTCTCATATGGCTAATATGAGAGTTTGGTGTATATCAGATGTGCAACATGCAGCTGATAAGAGTCATTTTTTGTACTTCATAAAATCTTTGGAATTTGGAAGATAGATACATTACAACGCTCTAATGACACTTCTTATTGCGTGTGAGAGTAATATGCCAGTAAAAAGAACTTACATGGACCAACAAGGGGGTCCGCTCACTATTCATAAGAACCGCTATTCATTTAACACACGTTATGAATAGCGGTCCTAATGAGTAGTTATGAATAGTGGTCCTTATAAATGGATGTCCTTATGAATAGCGAGGAAATTTGTCTATGGTTTGCTCGCTATTCAGAAGGACCGCTATTCGTACAAAACTGCTATTCATTTAGTCACATGTTATGGATAGCGGTCCTTATGAATAAGTGGTCCTTATGACTAGCGAGGTTACCCCCCAACAAGGACCCCTTCGAATGCCCCCCCCCCCCTCCCCCAACACAGAAAAGTTCTTCCACTGGTTGAAATGCTTGATATCATTTAATACCATAGCAAGTCCAAAGTGGTTTAAGAGTAGCCCTCAAATACAACATGTTATTTTTTACACACAGTTTGAGGAAACTTATCTGAAGTTAATTGGTTTTCTTCCATTTCATATCTTCATCTTTTGTATTCTTCATTTAAAACTGGTAGTACAGGGTGTGTTTCTCCATTGACCATTTTCACTGATTACATTATCCTTTAAAATTGTTGAAACAATTTATTGCAAGAAAAAACAAATCAAGATCAAATAATTGAATACAATATAAATAAGGCAAAATGTGACATTCTACATTATATAAATTGTAGATATATATATAAATGGGTAGAGGAAACAAAACATTGGTTTGACACAAGTGAAATTCTTTGGACTGGCAATTGAGGTAATGATCTTATTACAAGGATTGACAAGATTATATATACTGAAGAGATGAATTACTAAGGAACAAATCAAAAAGAAATTAAGACAACTACAATGTCATCTGAACTGGTAGAGGTACTCAGATAATGACATTGGTTAAGCAACAACAATTAACTTGGAAACAAAAATAATAGCACTAAACATATTTTGTTTGTATTATTCATTGTTCATAAATGTATTTATGTTCTTCATGTACTTTTATTGCTGTGGACGATGAAAATAATATAAATTTAAAAAATAATAAATACTGCAAAAATTACCTATGTAACCATGATCATCATGTTAAGAGTGATTAAAAACTGCAGAAACATTTACATATTAAACATGAAAATCATGTTCAAAATGATCATAACTGAAAATGCAACAGATAGTTATCAATGGCAACATACCCTTAGAAACAATGATTTTAAATAAGAGATGAATCAACACCTTTCAAAAAATCAAAAGGGCAAATTCCAACAACCTATTGCATTGCCCAGAGAAATGTCAGTGATGCACAACTGCACAAAGCTACTGAATTGCCCTTACGTTGATTTCTTGCAGGTCTTTGCGATAATGTTATAATGCTAACATGAATCAAACTATACAAACTTGAACATCATGTTTCTAAAAGAACATTTTGATTGATGAGTGATTCTTGGACGGTGCGTTTACAGGGATCTGAGTTGTGAATAAACTCCATCATAATGACACCTGTCTGATGCCACCATAGAAACGCTATGACAACCAAGACATGCCATAGCTGATGACTGCTCCCCAAATAGTCCACTTTACCTGAATACAAACATGATAAAATCCAATTAGTTACTGATTGCTTTGCAGAACCCCCATATTACCTTAACGGAATGGAGGTGTCAAGGTATAATAGTGGTTCATTGACTGGACTTTCAATCAAAAGGTTTTGGGTTCAAATCCCAGCCTGGCACTAAGATCCTTTGGCAAGACATTAATCCACATTTGCCACTTTCCACCAAGGTATAAATGGGTACCTGATAATATGCTAGGATGCTTCATCTTAGGCCGCTCTGCTATGCTAGAGTAATAATGTTGGAGCACCAGGAGTGCACGATGGACTTGAGTCTTATACAAGCAGGTGCCATTACTATTATCATCAATCCTCCTTTAATAATGGGTTACAGTAAATGCTATGGTTGTCACATTTTAGATTAAATATTTAGCCTTTCTCTCTTTCATAATCATGTTCTTTATAAAAAATTATTTAATACAAAAAATAACATTCTACGACAAATCACCATAACTGCTGAGTTGATGTAAATTTTAAAATCTTCAAATCCGCATCAGCTATCATTTACAAAATCATGATGTTTGTTACAAATGGGTGACTACTTTAGTGCAATATGTAGTATTCACTGATAAACATTAATCCTTAACACTTGAAGTTGTGTAGGAAGTTTATAACAGTCATTACCATCTTCAAGAGAAAAAAACAAACAGATACAGCTGTTCTCCTTTCCACACACTCACCTGGGCAGCATACCTCGGGAAACCTCGTTGCATAGAATATGAGAGCTGTGAATCCCATCAGATATAATACAACAACCCTAGGTAATATCAGCTGGACAAAGAAGAACGAAACAATTCAAGCATTAAAGGTAGTTTCAGCCATTTAAAACCTACCATCATCACAAATTGATGTATACTGTATCTTTCATGAGACCTGAGAATTTTAAACCATGTGTGAAATTTTAGGATCAAGAACCCTTTAAGAATTAAAAAAAAATGTAAATCTGACAGCAGTATACTTCTGAGTCAGTTAGATGAATGCTATCAGACACAGCGAATGCACATCGGTTGATTACACCATGCATATCACTCAAGTTTATCATCAAATACTCTTACCCTTACTATAGGTGTGTTTACGCCACCGTAGAGGAAGACCCAATGAATTGTGGGAGCTACGCCAAAGCCAACCATTGTACAGAAGAGCATAATCCGACGATTGTACCAGTGAGCTGATAGGAATCTAGGGTGTAACTGTGCCATTATTGTCACTAGGATGAGAGATGTTGCAAGCACTAGATAGACGTTTCTCCAAAACTGTCAGATAGAATGAAAAACAGTGTATTATGATTATAGTGTCATATTCTGAACTGAAACTATAATAAACAGACAAAGACTCTATGGAGTATACACATGGAAGCACAAATGTCCCAAGGAAAAATTTAAAGCCGCCGCCAGTATTACAGTAAATACTGTAACTCTCAAAAACAACTTTGTCAGAATTGCTGATGCATGAAAAGAAAATCTGGATCTTATTTAATGGCCTTAGAATATGGAAACAAAAGGAAAATCTTAATTTTGCCAATCTGAAGGAAAGTGAATATGGCTTGCCCTTGGTGAATTAAATCATTAATTGTCCCTATTAAATATGTGATGTAATATTATATGATTTTCGAAAGAATGAATATTCTTGGAAATTAAAAAATCACAAAAAATAATAAAAGTTCCACTTATACCTGCAAAATCATTCTATCATCATCTACTCTCATTTTTGTAATGCATGTTCACAAAACCTTCTTAATATGTATTACTTATGATGCATTAGATTATATTCTTATAGACATGTACATGTATTTGTGTAATCATAAGTCATGTTATTTGTATATGTTTGTAAAATGCATGTAAACAAAAACAAATTTCCTTACAAAGAAAATGAATGAATACATAAATGAATAATTCACATACCTCAAAGCAATAATAAGCATAGTATACCCCTGGCAGATAACAGCCTAAGATTCCTACCGATATACCAGCCAAGTCAATACCAAACCAACGCTTAAATATTGTCTCATCGGCAGCAGAAAACAGGTGGAAGCCAGCAGAACCAAACATACAGAACTATCAAAAAAGAAAGAAATTTTACAAGTTATTAACTATCAAAAAAGAAAGAAATTCTACATTTAATGCCTTTACAAATGACTCATGTTTACAATTTGCTGCAAGGATTTGTCATAATTTCATAAGATCTATACAAACAGATACGTCAAGGGCTTGATGGATTTACTCCAACTATATTCTTGAATATCATCAGTTTAATCATATATCACTAATACTGATGCATGACATACTATGAAATGAATATTTACAGCTATGTTGAGGGTGACAAAACGAATGTCCAGAAATGTGCATAACACATACAGAAGGGTTACTTTATAAATTCAAATTTTACCTGTTTAATAATGAAAAATCTAGTAAATATGTAAAATAAAAACATTTTATAAAGAGTGGGTAAATAAACGGCTGGAAGTATTCTAAGAATCTTGTTTGGATGACATACATGATCTAAAGGTTGGATGAATTCAAAGATTTACCTAATGACATGACAGAAAGCTTGTATAGATGACATGATCAAAGAGAGATCCTTGGAAGAATGGGATCATGATATCATAAATGGCCCGGGTACAGTATGGAAATATTTAAATGTATTTTAAAGCTCATGTACAGTGTTGGTAGTAAAAAGGAAATTGGAAAGAAACATGTTAAATATAGTCTCATGTTGTTCTCCTTGTATCAAAACATGTCTGTAAGAGATCATTTAGTATTCCATCTATGATTTCTGGTGAATTTCAGTGTAAATATCTGTAAGGATCAATGCTTGATTACTACCATTATGCTAGGACCCTTCCACCCCGACAGCTCCCCGTGTGGTGGCAGAACCCGCACAGCAATCTTCTGGCTGCGCATAGAGACAGCGTGTGTGCACTGTGTGTAGCTGGCTACTCATCATTGGTTTTACACGTGTGTGTACAGTGTATAGCACATACTGCCTTTGTTGGGATTTTAACGTGCCTGTCCGGCACATAAATTAGATTCTGCCTCTTATTTGTTTAATATTAAATTTTAGGAGGCGAAATCTTCAGTGTCTTAATATTGCTAGTATCTTGCTAAACTAAAGAAATCTGATGAACAGTTTTTGAGGGCTTACCAAAACTTTACATGACCTTTAATGCTGATGAATATTCATGTTTCCTCAAGTTAGCATTGTTGATTAGATGACATTATGTTTCCATGTCAAGTATACAAGGTTGGATGAATTCAAAGATTTACCTGATAACACGACAAGAAGCTTGTATAGATGACATGATCAAAGAAAGATCCTTGGTAGAATGGGATCATGATGGTATTATCATAGATAGTCAGACCCAGAAAGAGAAAGAAACCAAGAAAATGAGTCCACACGTTGATCGTCTCATTGGACCAACTGCAAAAACTGTAACAAGACAAAAAAGCAAAAAGAACATTAATTGCAGTGGCAGCATCGGCAAAGCTGCTTTACCCCAAGTAAAAGGCTTATTGATAATTATCAATTTGACAGACCTGCTTCCTTCCCTTTTCTCTTTTACTATACCTTTAAAATGAATTACAATTTATCTATAGATCTATGTTTAAACAGAGTTTTAATTCGTCAATTGGCTGCAATGATTTTTTTTTTTTTCAATAAAACAATATCAAATCAGAATTGTATTAACCCTATACAGGCTTTCAAATAAAGTGTTTCAAATTTTTTTCTTTTTTGGTTAACTTCATACAATTTTCCATGACATCAAACTTTACAATTCATGCACCCGTTATGAAATTCAAGGACAAAGACTAGCTTTTCTTAATCCAAATGAGATTCAATATCCAAATTTGGGCAGTCATAAGGTTAAAGTAAGTCAGAACTATATGAAATCAGAACTACATTAGATTTTTAAAATATATCTGACCTCTTAAAGCACTGTCCACTTGATAGGAAAGCTCTGTAGCCATGTGTTATGTATGGGTTTCCCTGCATGAAATGAGGCACCTCAGTGTATGAATAGAGAGGAAAGCCTTTCTTCTCATTCCTGGAATCCACAGTAAGGTCCCGCCAGTTCATCTTGGGGTACATGTAGTGCTCCTCGCTCCTTACCTAAAAAATAAATTTTTTTACGAAATAATGATTAAATCTGGCAGTTTTGTATTCATTCAGAAAAAAATATGAATTTACCAACAAGACTCTGGAAATCTTCCTTTCTAGAGATGTCATCAAAAGTGTAAATATAAAGTGAAGCCAACCGACATACACGTATTGCATGATAATTTCCCTTGCAACTGATGCCATTTTCTTACCTTTCTGGATACGGATCACTATTTTGGATAAATTATCTGTAAAGCCACATCCATGAAGTTCGAAATGTTGTTTTTATAACCCTTTATCCACTCATAGACCCATATCTATGTGGGATTGTGTCAAACATGCACTGTTGCAGTAGTAAACTAGCACATCAATGATGTGGCGCTCATCCGGCATGCAGCAAAGAAATTGATGCAATTTGTACTTTGAACACAGTAGACATTGTAATGAATCGATGAAATGTACATGTATTGGTTACATGCATGTACAGATGATGAAGTGCCTATTGCAGATCTGGCTAAATGTGGTTTTGGAAGGAGACAGTGACCATTTTCTAGACAAAATTTTAAAATTCCGAGTAGAAGTTTAATAAACCTCATGAAAGTCTTTCAAATGGAACAACAACAAAAAATCGAAATCGGTCAATAAATGAGGAAGAAGAAGCCATTTTTGTGATCTTTTTAATAAATTTCGCATAAATTAGCATAAATAATTTTCTAGACAAAATTTCAAATTTCCGAGTAGAAGTTCAATGAACCTCATGAAAGTCTTTCAGATGGAAAAAAAAAATCGAAATCGGTCAATAAATGAGGAAGAAGAAGCAATTTTTGTGATTTTTGAATAAATATCGCATAAATTAGCATAATTAATTTTGTAGACAAAATTTCAAAATTCTGTGTAGAAGTTCAATGAACCTCATGAAAGTCTTTCAGATGGAACAAAAAAAATCGAAATCGATCAATAAATGAGGAAGGAGAAGCAATTTTTGTGATTTTTGAGAAATGCGCATAAATTAGCATATTTAATGAGTTTCAAAATTCTGTGTAGAAGTTTCGAATCCCCCACCTAGTGCTATCATATAAAGCAAACGGAATTAAAATCGGGTAAGAAATGGCGAAGAAGAAGCATTTTGAAATTGTGGACGGACGACAGACGAAGGACGGACGGACGGACGGACGGACGGACGGACGGACGACGGACGACGGACGCCTCGCCACGGCATAAGCTCATCTGGCCCATTCGGGCCGGATGAGCTAAAAACAGACAACAAAATCGCTGTAAGGCTAAGCAAGATTTAATTTTCTTGAATTTGCTAAATTAACTAATTTACCTAATTTAGGGACTCTTACCAGACTAGACCTAGACCCATGTTACAAATTTGGGGGTTCAGAGTTGAAAGTTAAATTTTATATAATTATTTTCCTCTCATGTATGAATGATCTGAACTGGACCAATCTAGTACACACAAAACCTATTGAAGCCTATTAAATCTCCCATTAAAGCTATTGTGGATAACAAGTTTGTCTTCAGATAAGCTTGTACATTTCAGTTGTGATCCAACATCAATTCTTTACTGGAACTACTTGGAGATTGAAGTTTGTTTTTTTTTGCCAGTCACTCAGTGGAGGGGAGGGGGGGGGGGGGGGGGTAGCAAAAAAAATTGTTTATCTCGCCTAATTACAAGCAAAAACAAACTAAGTTTACACGTTTGGCAGGAGTTTTTTTTGTTGTTGCTCAGTGGGGGGGTGGCACCAGCCTTTCAAAAGTCGTTCAGCGGGGGGGGGGGGGGGGGGGGGCAAGTGAGATATTTTTTTTCTCGCCTGACAAGCAAAAATAAAAAAACAAACAAAACTTAGTTTTACATGTTTGGCGGGAGATTTACATGCTTGGCGGGAGAGCGGGAGGTAGGACGTTGTGGCGTGAGTCTTCCGCCACGACGCTGGTGGGATGGCAGGAGAATGAGCGTGGTGGCACGAGACTCCCACCAAAAGCCACTCATGGGCCCTTGCCTAGCTATGTGGGACTGTGTCCAACATTCACTGTTGCAGCAGTCAAAAACAGACAACAAAATTGCTCTAAGCAAGATTTAATTTTCTGAAATTTGCTAGATTACCTGATTCATGGACTCTTCCACTCTTACTGTGCCACAAATTAGGGGATTCAGAATTGAAAGTGAAATTTTAAATAATTATTTTCCTCTCCTGTATGAATGATCTAGCCTGGAAAAAGGCCTGCTGATACACACAAAAGCTAATGAAGCCTATTCACCCATAAAAGCTAGTCTGGAGTACAAGGTTATCTTCAGATAAGCTTGTACATGTATAAGTGACCAAAAGCGGGAGGGTTGACAGCCCTCTTCTTTGTTGATCAATTTTCCAGATGCACTCATATTATTACCTTATTATTACCGGATGTACTGGAAATATGCAGAAGTCTGCAGCCGAGTTTCCAGGTCTATCTGTCATCCAGTACATGTCTTCTTGTACAATTATTAGTGAGTTCCTGATGACATTGCAGTGTGACAGTGTCAGTGTGTCAGAGGTACATTACTTAAAACAAGTGTGGTCTAATCTGCCCAAGGTTGCGGTCTAAAATTTTGCTTTTTGTTTGGTCTAAATTGATCCCCCAAATTTGGAGGTCAATTCCAGCTCCACTGACCGTCTTCAACTCTTCATCATCTTAAGATAACCTAGTATGTTGTATGAGTGTCTCTTCATAATCATAATTCATATGCTTCTGATCATCATCAGTTCACTTCAGAACTCAGGGGGTCGTTTCATCAAATCAACTCCATGACAGTCATAACTTTGTCGGCGATCTACGGAAATGTCATGGACTAGACAAACTGTTTCACGAAGCCATGATAAACGACAACTCAATGATATCGATACTCAGTGGTTAACCCTTTCAGGACAGGAATTATGTAAGGGCTAAATTGATCACATTTTATTCTTCAAATTGGCAACAATGATATTTTTCTTTTAGTGCTACATGGTTCTAATAAAATGTAATACCTTAGAAAACAACATACATAGGAACTTTGTCGAAAAGTTGAAAATGTTTCCAATTTGTATAAAAACAATGATTTTGAACCTCTCAATGTGTTGCCAATTTAAGGATTTTGAAGATTATTCTCCTTTTTAAAATTCCAGCAATCAAATGCAATATGGTCATGCAACAAAAATGGAAACAATGTGTGTAGAAATTTTTGCTCTTTCTACTCATGCATGTGTTATATTTTTTAGGACTCTGAATCAAAAGTTATTGAGCCAAACCACAAAATGTGGTCATTTGTCTTGAAAGGGTTAAAAAACATAGTCTATATCACAGTCAATTGCATTTATCGTCAATTACCCAAACAGACTTAGAGGCTCAGTTTTCCCCCAAACTGTTCCAAAATGTCAAAAATGGCAGCGAAAATTAATACTGATGATACAAACATCCCGTTTTCATGACAAGATGTGTTACTTATGGCATCTTAGAATTCCTAAAATTGAGAAAACTCGAGGATGCTTTTGCGATGTACGAATCTAGATTTGTAAATAAGAGGATACCGTAATTGACTAATTATGGAAAGAACACCCAAATCGTGTAAACTTTAGAGAAAATGATTGAATTCAGATATTTTATGACCCAATTCTTAATATTCAGTTATAAAAAATTACATTTAGTATTATTTATATCAAAGGATTGCGTGAAAAGGGGAAAATATAGGGAAAATACATACATGATAAATTGTCGTTTAAATTGGTCTGTATATACAGACTGTTCCGTTTTAGACGCCTTTTCTATGGTAGACCGATGTGGGTATTCTAAATATTGATTTCATTTACCATGTTTACTTGTTGGAGGGTCAAGAGGTCATAAGAACATGTTGTCCGTCTGTAAAATATTATAATAAAAACATAAGTAAAACTATTTGATGAAAAGAATGATAAAGAAATGTGCTTGGAGATCAGGAAATAATTTTCTCTTAACTTACATTTTTCATTTTTTTCGCAGCCCATAGACTAACTAAATTTAAACAAAGCTGGCTTGTGATGGCGTTCTAAAAAGATATGACAGGTTTGGAGAACCGACAAGTCACTTGGCAGGGAAGTTGTCGCTGATCTTCGCAAATACGGCTTTGTGAAACAGTTAGCGGACAAGTTGAGCGACAGCGTCGAGACGTCGCTGATCTTGTCGTTATGACGGTTTGATGAAACGACCCCCAGAAGTTCAGACTCAGAGTCAGACCAGGTCAGCTGTCTTTGCTGGAATGGAATCTCAGTAGGCCTAAATGTTGATACCCATTACTTTCACATGTTTAAAAATAAAATAAGATATAGACCCTACTAGAGAGCCATTTACTGCAATTGTGATTTTTTTTCAAAGGTTCAAATCATGTCTTTAGTCTTTTAATTTTAGAAAACATCACGAAAATGGTCAGGTGGGGCTACACGGCCAGCAGCAGAAACATACCTGAACAACTCGCTCTAGTAGAATAGACTGGACGCTTTAAATGGATTTTTAAAAAATCCCTTTCGATGACGGGGGATATGTATCCAAGTTATCTGAGGTGTGATTACCATAGCCTATGAACCAATTTAGATGAAGATTGGAGCCATATACCCAGCAGAGAAGGGGTCTCGAGTTTTATTATTCATTTTGTGTTGTTTTCCTTAAAGGTCATGAGAGGGCGCCAGATAACAGATCACGCCCACACGGAAATCAGTGGCCCACACACATGCAAAGAAATATTTGTTTGCTCCTCGGCTCCCATGCCGTCTTTTTTTTTATTGCAGAATTTGTAAGAGACTGCCAATTAGGCAAACATTATAATCAAACGACCTTCCAAAAATGAATATCTAAGTGAAAATAAATACTTTTACCTGTATACCACTAAAATTGGGAAAAGGACATCAATTCAAAATCCCAATATAATTTTGAAGATTAGTAGGCCTACCTGTAATATAACTGGAAGTCACAAAAACTAATGAGAATTTCCAATTCTGTGTGATCAAACAATTTCTTGAGCGAATATAAAGGGTAAGCTATGAATCCATTCAGAATTTAAATAAATTAAAATGTACATGCAAAGAAGGATCATTGCTCATGCCAAAAATACAAATTTTGACAAGTTTATGCCAAATGAAAGAATCTTATTGTATATGTTTTGTAATGTGAAAAGTACTTCCAAGTTCTTCTGGTTGAAACTTATTTGAGCACACTAAACCCCCCCCCCCCCCCCCCCCCCCCCCCAATGAGCGAGTTTTGGAGGGCTGGTGAGAAGAGAAAAATATGGGTCTCCCTCCAAGCAGAATTTGACAGTTGACAAAATTTGCCCCCTTGTAAAAAATCCTGGCTACGCCATTGGTAATCAGTGCCTCGGATAAAAACAGAAAATTAAAATGCCAAAATCCTTGAATAGTGAAGCTATGAAGTCACTGTCTCCTTTCAGAGTTGCCAATTTGTCTCCATGGGAAAGCTATTTTTAACATCAATACATGTACTGTAATAAAGTAAGAACTTACTAGTCTGATTATTCTTTTTCTCAGAAATTTTCTTAAGTGTCTCTTTGATTTATGTTTTTATTAAAAGAAAACTATATTCTTGGTCCTCATTTGGCCTTTACATATGCTAATTTGGACCATCCTCGAACCTTGGACTATCCTTGAAATAAAGTTATAGCAAAGCAAAACTAAACAAAGCAACAACAACAACAAAACAATAATTTCACACAGATCTCGGGATACCTTTCAGTTTATTGCATAACTCATTATAATCATACAACAAATGTACTCACATTCACATACATTGTACATGTATTACACGTACATGTATTTTCAAGTCCACCATTACTAAGAAAATATTTGTTGAAAATCCTGCAGTATTGTTGCATGTCTCTATAGTCTATTGTCTGAAACAACCAATTTCTCTTAAATCAAAGAAAGTGAAATGTCTACAGACCTCCAAATAAAATATTGGAATTTTACACATGACTTGCAGAATATTCAACTGCAATTTGTTTCGTTTGCAAAATCCTATCTTTTTAACAACAGATGTATGCATCTACCATCCCTTATGTAGTTTGGACAATGGCAAATACAACTGTAATAAGTAAAAGTCTTTGTCGGAGACAAATGACTACATTATTCTAAATTTATCTCTTTTCTTGCTGCTAGGTAAGATACTATATAATGGCAACTGTCATAATGATAATGAAATACTGTGGACTCCTGTTCATCATATAAATACATGTACTGGAAAATTTCATGAAGTTATTTCTTTGAAAACCATATAGTGAAAACATTTGACAGAAGTCATACCTCTCCCCCCCCCCCCCAAAAAAAAAAAAATCTGAATGATAGCTGTTTTGTACTCTTATTTGAACTCTGATTTGTGTATACTTGAGTGCAATTGCTTTTGGAGTATACTACATGTATATAAAACAATGTACATGTATTGTAGAGGGACTTAACCAACCATACACATTATCTACCATATATTTAATGATGTTGTGATTGAATCTTAAGTTAAGTTGCAAACGATTGGGATCAATTATAATTTATGAGATGAAGCTTTAATCGCCCAAGGGCATTTTTTTCTCCAAAAAAAAACATGGACAGAAATGTTCCTCCTCACTGATGTGTCATAATGGAATATTCTTGGATAGCTTTAGATGTAATAAAGTCAGTTTTGGTCTGATGTGCTGTCAGCACAGACGTTTACACCCCAAGCAAACACAGACTAACAAAATAGTCCATTAAATATGACATTCAGAGTCAAACTTCTGCAATCTCTTCACGATATGTCGGAATCTACATAGACATTCTCTCCACCATGACTCCAAAAACAGTTTGTAGAATCACAAGTTTATATCCACTTATAGACTGGCCTGTCCTCTACAATTTGAATTTCTAATTTCACAGGACACTTGAACCAATGAGAAAGCAGTTCCTCTGTATATCCAATCAGAAAGTAATACTTCTGTGGTGCTTGATTTCGAAGCATGATGGCAGCAATGAAGATTTGATTGGCTCTTCGCTTTATAATAAGTTCTGTTGCTATGCAATTGTGAAATGTCCCATACATGAATTTCCGTATGAAGAGGTCCTCCAGGGTGCGGTCAGCGGTTCCAACTTCGCCTTCAAGATTCGCTGGAAAAGTCAAACAAATCAGGAATTTGTATGAGAGTAAGTAACAACCATTCATTTATCCATTTTCCACGGAAAATTTTGCCATATAGTGCCAAGAATAGAAACTCTGATGACGTCTCTATTTTGAGTCCTTTTCATGGCACTATCTATCCATTAAGATATAATTTTAACAAATTTCTAAAATTCACTTGAGTCAGTCATCTCATGTACTAAAATGAATTTCTCAAGAATACTTCTGTATGAGATGTTATTATTGACAGACATACAATGTTAAAAATTTGTTTTTTGGAAAATAAAAACATTCTTATATCTCATTTTTTATATATCGACATATCTTTAATTTTTTTATTTTTTTCAGGCTTCAGTAAAGTCCAGAGGGTAAAGATGCTATCAACTTCAAGAGAAATAGAAGTTTATGTTTTATCTTGTACAACAGATAGTAGACTTGTTCCTAATATCATAGTTGAATGACAAATTCCCAAATTTGCGATTCAATATATTCAATGATTTCAGCTTTAAAAAAAAAACAGTCATAACTTCCTTATTATTTGATTAATTTCTTCAATATCT
Source organism: Heliocidaris tuberculata (assembly GCA_025618425.1). Taxonomy (NCBI): domain Eukaryota; kingdom Metazoa; phylum Echinodermata; class Echinoidea; order Camarodonta; family Echinometridae; genus Heliocidaris; species Heliocidaris tuberculata. Next base: position 12,422,890 of record CM046851.1, read on the forward strand.
GAGCAAAAATGTTCCTCTAGTTTTTCTGCTTTCATGTAATTCAACTTGAACAAAGGTTACACTGCCCTTTAAAACAAACAAAACAACAGGGAAACAAAGTAACAAACAAAGAAAAAAAAAAGTATGCTCCTATTAATTGCAAGACAGGCTTACCAGTGTGCTTGGAGTTCCAACTCTTTCTAACACCAATGTAATGGGGAGGGTTGGACTGTTCATAGGTGACTGGTTTCTCTCCTTTACTAACTCTCACTCTACCAGCAACAACCTTGTGACATACTGCTGTTGTCTGCAGAAGCCGAATGGACGACCTCTGAACACAAAATGCCCTTCTCAGCATACTCTGAAACAGACAATTAACAAAAAAATCAAACTTGCAATAGAGGGATCTATATCAGGCATTTGAGAGCATTTGAAAAACAAATTCACAGATTACACAATAACATCTCAAAACCTCAAATGGCTGCTATATTGCAGAGCGAGATTTAAAAAAACAGGATCTATGAAGAGTAGCATCAGCTTTTTTTTTTACTCTTAAAAGAGCCTTCCAGGCTAGTCTAGTGAGGTAAAAGATTTTTCTTAATATTTAAGTATAAATTTTCATCTTTTCTTTTTCCGTTTTGAAAAAAAAAGCAACTAAACTAATGCAGATTCTGACTTAGTAGATTTGTACCTAGAGCTCCGCTGCCCACACCAAGTAATAGTGGTCATGCCGCTGCCTAATGTAATGGCGGTGGCAGAGCTTCCTGGAGTACATTCCCAGGTATGAAATTTTGCTTCAAATCACTCACACTTATGCGAGGTTATTGGCTTCAAATAGACTCTAGGCCTATTTTGAAATATTTATTTGGGGAGACTTTTTCTGACTGTTATTTTTTGGGGGGACGCACTAACTTATACATGTACAAGCTTATATTCAGATAAGCTTGTAATCCACAAAAGGCTTTAACAGCTGAATAGGCTTCAATAGGTTTTGTATGTATCAGCGGGGATTTGTCCAGCCTAAATCACTCATACAAAAGATACATGAGAAGAAAATAATCATTTAAAATTTCACTTTAAACTCTGAAACTCCAATTCCAAATTTGTAGTAGATCTAAAGAAAAGTTGAAGAGTCCCTGAATCAGGTAATCTGGAAAATTTATGCAAATTAAATCTTGCTTAGAGCGATTTTGGTGTTACACAAGTGAAAAGTAAATTCGCGACACAGTCCCACATAGGCTTGGTCCCATGAGGCATGACAAGAGTGCGTAGGAAGATCCGGTCTAACTGCTAAATGCCGCAAAACCAATCATGCAGTTGTTCGTTTCGTTCTTTGAACGAAACGTTTTGACCAAAAACGAGCATCTTTAACGAGATGCAGAATACACATCCGAGTGTTGTTATTTTGTCTTTTTTTTTTTTTTTTTTGGACTAATTTTTTTAGCAGTTGAAAATAACTGAATAAGCACAAAGGTTAAACAAATATGTGTATGTTATATGTATATATATATATATATATATATATATACGTATATACATGTATGTATATCTATGGATATGGGTATATCATGTTTTGTCTCGTCAAAAGAAAGAAACTTTTGACCCCAAAACGGTCATCTATGAGGAATGTAGAATACAATTGCAAACCCCTTTTAACTTGATTTCTTTTTCAAGTATTGACAGTAATATCCCACTGAAGGGGGCATTACAGTTATAGAACTCCATATATTAATAGACCCTTTTCAGGATCAGGAGTATTTTACGCGTATGTGTATTATAAGTCTGTAACCTATGACAGGCATATCATAATTATGGAAAATAAATCTTTTCCATGTTTCAGGCTTGTCTTGAAAACGTTTTGGTTTGTTGAGTAGTTTTTATTTCTATCAGTATCTTATTAAGATTAACAGCACCAATTTCATTAAAAGCCCATATTTTGTTTGCTTATGTTTTTCTGTAAATTATGTAAAAGTAAAGATCAGTGCACTTGCTATAAATGTTTGTTATTAAATTCCTTTTGATAGAAATGTGAGATTGCACGAAACCAATTTCCTCGGAAAAGAACTGTGATATATGAAGGTCTGGATCAGAGACTAGCAGATGAGCAATAAACGAGTCAAGAAGCACTCGATATTTCGGACCTGAAACTGTGACTTTAATTGTCATTTATTTAGTCGTTATGAACCCAAGAACATAACAAATTTGGCGACGAGGTCGGGATCTTCTAGAGAATGGACTGGATTTGATTATTTTTCCTGAGACCCTGGAGAAAATGGATTTTGATGGATTTGCGTTGGATTGAGCTTTAATAATCCAGCACAAGATAGTCAATGTTATGCCTGTTATCAGTCCCAGCTATGTAAAGTTGTGTAGAGGGGTCTATACAAATTTTACTATGAACGCTTTGCAGTGTGATACTGATAGCTGTGTGAAGTTGTATGGACGCTTTGCAGTGTCACTAGCTATCTGAATAATCAAGTTTTAGCAGCCAGATATAGCCCATCGCAGTAATTATAGCCCAAGCTAAAACTAAGCCCAGGTCCTAAAAGTAAAATAACTTGACAAAGTCATTGATATTGTCAAGGTCAGTGACAGTCCTAGTAATAGCCAGCAAGCCTAACTCCAGTCAGACTTAGCCTTAATTGGGACCAGCCAGTCCTAACTAAGTATAGAGTTGCAGATAAAGTCCAGGCCCAGGCAACTCTAGTCTCCAGCGTAGAGGTCCAGACAAGTTCCAGCCCAGCCGAGGCCTTAGGTTAGTCCAGGCCGAGCCCAGCCCAGTCCAGGCCTTAGGTTAGTCCAGGCCCAGCCCAGCCCAGGCCTTAGGTTAGTCCAGGCCCAGCCCAGCCAGCCCAGCCCGCCTAGAGCAGACGTGCAGCCCAAGTTTAGCCAGGTCCAGCCCAGCCAAGCTCCGCCCAGTTCAGCCCAGCTTAGGTTCAGATCATGCCTGAAGCCAGCCCAGTCAAGACCAAGAACTGTTAATAGAACTCTAGTAAATTGTCAAGAGATTGACTGAAAGTGAAAGATTCAAGGTTCTTCATTATTGATTGAGACATAAATAGGCCAGTAAAGGCCAGAGAGTTTTCATCCAGCCCTGTACTTTAAATTGCAGCCAGTGCAGTTGTTTGTAAAGTTACAATATTGAGTTTTGGGTGAATATAAGTTATAAGTTAGTCTACCTAATTTCCAATACATGTGTTTTATTGTTTACAGTAGTAGGCCTATATACATGTAGCCAATTCAAGAAGTGTAGACCAAGTCCAGGTTTAGTCATAAGTAGACAAAGTGTAGTACATTTACATTGTATAGCCTACATTGTTATTGGCTATTTATTGCAGTAGTAGAGGTCTATGCTAGTAGTCGCAAGATGGCTAATCAAATTGTAGGGAATGCCCCCTACTAGAAGCAGGTTACACCTTTGAAGAATGGACAGAAGTTCTAGAAGCTTGGTTCACTTCGAATGACATTCAGTCAGCAGAGAAACAGAGAGCCTTGTTTCTTACAGGGTTAGGTAGCAAAGGGTATCACACCCTTCGTGCATTGTTGCAGCCAGAAAAGCCTTCAAGTAAAACATACCAACAATGCAAAGATGCTTTGAGTGCACATTACTCGCCAAAACCAACAGAAATAGTGCAACGATATCGATTCTACACATGCACTCAGCAAGCAAATGAAACAATCCCTCAGTTCCTAGCAAAGCTTCGACAGTTGAGCGAAGGATGCAAATTCAAAGAACTTGAAAATATGCTCAGAGACAGATTGGTTGTCGGTTGCTCAGACGTCAACATTCAGAGGAAACTGTTGGGAACGTCCCAGTTGACTTTTGAAAATGCAGTCAACATTGCAACAGCAATGGAAGTCGCAAAGAAAGATGTAGAACAGATAAGGAAGATTGGAAAGCCGCAAGATGATCCTACATCAGTTCATAAGCTTCAGACAAAAGCGCCAGAGCCACAGAAGAGGACTCAGTCCCGAGTATCGAAGCCGCAAGACAGAGGTTCAACTCTGAAGAAGTGTTGGAGATGTGGTGGTAGCCATGAGCCTACTACATGTAAGTTTCGAGATGAACAGTGCTATAAGTGCTCTAAGAAAGGACACACAAAGAGCCAGTGTGATAGAGTTAAGGCCTATCAGCAGAAGTCCTTTCAGCGGAAGAGACAGTCTGAGAAAAAAGCACATCATTTGGATGATGGAGAATCAGATTCATCAGAACAAAAGATGGATCACTTAGAAGATGAATCGATCAACAAGTTAACAAGCCCTGATCCTTATGAAACCACTGTGATAGTGAACGGTAGAGAAGTGCAGCTAGAAATTGATACTGGAAGTCCATGGACTATTGTGTCAAAAGAAGTGTTTGATGAAATCAGCAAGGATTCCAAACTAACTGCTAGCAATATCAAGCTGAAATCATACACAGAAGGAAAAGTGGGCATTTACGGAGAAGCAGTGGTTGATGTTCAATTTGAACCACAGATGAAGCCAGAGAAGCTGTCCTTAGTGATAGTTCAGAAGGGTGCAAGTTTAATGGGAAGAGACTGGTTTCGACGGAAGTATCCACAATTGGTTTCCATGTTAGCTAACCCAAATGCACCAGATGCAAGTCCGAGCCCTCCAAGCAGTTTACATAGTTTGCAAGATGCCATGCATGAAGTTCTTAATAAGCATGCTGAGCTGTTTGATAATAGCACAGTCGGAGTACTGAAGGGATATCAAGCCAAGGTATATCCACAAGAAGAGAACAGCAGTACAAAGTTCTACAAAGCAGCCCCTGTTTCCTATGCTGCCAGGAAGCAGATCGATGCAGCATTAGATAGTTTGCTGGAGAACGGCATCATCAAGCCAGTAAAGATAGCAGATTTTGCATGCCCAATCATTGCAGTGCCAAAACCGGATGGAAAAATGAGAATCTGTGGCAATTTCAAGTTGACAGCAAATAAAGTGTTGAAAGTAGAACAGTATCCCCTTCCAACGTTAGAGGATCTTCTACAGGAACTTGAAGGTGGAGAAAAGTTCTCTAAACTAGATCTCAGTCATGCATATCACCAGATTGAGTTGGATTCCGAGGCCCGCAAGTTCACAACAATCAACACTCATAGAGGTCTCTTTGAGTACACAAGACTTCCCTTCGGGATAGCAAGTGCACCAGCCATGTTTCAGAGGACAATGGAGAGCCTCTTAGCCGATATTCCCATGTGCAAACCCTATCTTGATGACATTATCATCAGCGGCAAGACTGATGAGGAGCACCTGAGAAACCTGGAAGCAGTTCTCTCAAGATTAGAGGGAAGTGGATTACGCTTGAAGAAGGAGAAGTGTGCCCTGCTAAAAGACTCAGTCGACTATCTGGGTCATCGCCTTGATAAGAATGGTCTTCGGCCTCTTCAAGACAAGGTAGATGCGGTACGTCAAGCAGAACGACCGGTAAATCAGAGTCAACTCCAGGCATATCTTGGCTTATTAGGGTATTACCGCAAGTTCATACCTAATCTGTCACAGGAGATAGCACCGTTGACTGAAATGTTGAAAGCAGAGTACAGATCAGACTCCAGTGGGAAGAGAAGCAGCAAGCCTGATCCCAAGTTTAAGTGGGGAAAGAAGCAAGAGCAAGCATTCCAGAGATCAAAGTGTCTTATACAGAGTGACAGTGTCCTAACGCATTATGATCCAGCCAAGCCCATCCTGCTCCAAACTGATGCAAGTCCCTATGGTTTAGGTGCTGTCATAAGCCACGTGGACAGTGATGGACAGGAACGCCCTATAGCATTCGCATCACGCACTCTGAAACCAAGTGAGGTGAACTATGCCCAATATGAGAAAGAAACCCTTTCCATCATCTTCGGACTCAAAAAGTTCCATAAACAATTACATGGGAGACGTTTCACCATCATGACAGATCATAAGCCGCTGGTAGGACTATTTGGGGATAGAAAAACAGCGAGCCCCATGGCCTCTGCACGCCTTGCCAGATGGCATATGATTTTGTCGGCATACAGCTACGAGATAGTTCATCGTGAAGGAAAGAAGCACCAGAACGCTGATGCGTTGTCACGCTTACCAATCCAGGAAAGAGAGTCTCCATGGAATCATCCAGAGTTAGCAGAGCTAGACGAAGCACCAGAAGCACGCATCAACATGTTGACTGACCTCGACACACGCCCTGTTGATGCACAGGAAGTGAAAAGATCCACCAAGAAGGACAGAGTTTTGTCCAAGGTGAAGAACTACATTCTGGAAGGATGGCCAACAACAAGGAATCTTCCAGAAGAAGTGAAACCCTTCACTAACAAGAAGGAAGAACTGTCGATAGAGGATGAAGTAATACTGTGGGGATCCAGAGTTGTCATTCCGGATGATGCAGATATGAAGGAGAGAATCCTCAAAGAACTGCATAATACACACCCAGGCATCGTGAAAATGAAAGCCTTAGCCAGATCATATGTATGGTGGCCAGGAATAGACAAACAGTTGGAACAACAAGTGAGAAGTTGTCCAAGTTGCCAGCAGAGTCAGAACAGCCCTTTAGCCGCACCCATTCATCCATGGGAATTTCCTGAGAAACCGTGGAGTAGGATTCATTGTGATTACGCTACTATTGATGATGAGAATATCCTGATTGTTGTAGATGCTCACAGCAAGTGGCTTGAAGCCATTCGTGTGAAACGAGCAACAGCCACAAACACAGTGATTGCCTTGAGACGGTTGTTTGCAACTCACGGAATACCAGAAACCCTGGTGACAGACAATGGTACACAATTTGTATCAGAAGAGTTTGCCACATTGATGAGCAACAACGGTATCTGTCATATTCAAACAGCACCCAAGCACCCATCCAGTAACGGTCTGGCAGAAAGGGGTGTTCAAACGGTGAAGACAGGTATGAAGAAAGGAAAAGGACCTGATCTTGAACTAAAGTTACAGAGGTTCTTGTTGACCTATCGAGTCACTCCACAGGAAACAACCAGGAAGACACCAAGTGAACTAATGTTCAAAAGGAAGGTTCGCACTAAACTTGACAACTTGCGTCCAGATCTTGGCCAATCTGTGAGGCGAAAACAATCAGCAATGAAGCAAACAGGAGATCGAGGAAGCAAGGAAAGGGTCTTCGATGTGGATGATCCTGTCATGGTCAAGAACTTCTATGCAGGCCCAACATGGCTTTATGGCAAAGTATCTGAAGTCATTAACGCAGTCATGTACAACATACTCCTGAACGATGGTCGAGTCGTTCGTCGTCATGTTGACCAGATGAGAAGGTATATGCCAAGAGGTGAACAAAGCAACACACATGAAAGAGAAGAGTTTCAGCCAACTGAGGAACCACCAATTGTGTTGCCGATTCCAGACACCAATCTAGAGCCAGAGAATATTCGGGAGAGTGAAACAGCTTTCAATAGGAGTGAGGAGAAACCCTCTCAAACACCCTCTCAAACACCCTCTCAAACACCATCTCAAACAGAACTTGACAAACCAGACAACATGACACCTATCACTCAAACTGAAAGACGTATGTCTAGTAGAAACACCAAGAAACCAAAAAGATATGATGACTATGTGTTGTATAAGTGAAATCACCATGTTGATTATGGTGCCCTATGCATGTTGTCAGTAGTTATATATTGCACAAAGTGTAACGGGTGAAAGCAAAATTTGATGCCTTACGTTGTCAGTATTTTTTATATTGCAATAAGTGTAACAGTTATTTGCAAGCAAAATTTTAGTCTGAGTGTTGAAATTTTGGCAAAAGCTATGCCATGTAAAAGTGATTTCAATTACAATTACAGGTAAATTGTATAACTTTGCAGGAAAGAAAACAGTTTTGTTGATAAAGAACCTGAAGTTTATGCTATGGATACAAGCATGGCTTGTAAGGTTAATTTAAGTGTGATTTAGATTACTTCACTGTTCTAAAAAGAAAAAATGGATTAAAAAAAAAAAATGGCATTACATATAATGAAAATTGATATTTCATTTCCAGTCAAGTGCAAAACAAAAACAAAAACAGTCATGTTAAAACATGTAGCACATTTTGTTTCAAGTTAAAAAAAAAAAAAAAAAAAAAAAAAAAAAAAAATGTAACAAAACAACCCATGTTATATCACTTTTGTTTTGAAAATGTAAGTTGATTGCAAAGTGAAGTTGTTATATTAATCCATAACAAGAAAAGAGTTGTTGCCAAAGTAACAATGTACATGTAGTATAAGTTGTTATATTCATGACAAGAAAAGAGTTGTTGTCAAAGTAACAATGTTAGTGATTTATAATCCAGAAACACCAGTTAGATGTTATGATTGATATTGCAAAGTTGATTTCTCAGTCATGTTATTGGTTATACTGAAGCAAAATTGTTCTAAATCCAGATAATCTTTTGAAACATTGCCAGTTAAGTGTTTGTTTTGAACATTCAACAGTTTACCCATGTACATTTATGTAAAGGGGAGGAATGTGATATATGAAGGTCTGGATCAGAGACTAGCAGATGAGCAATAAACGAGTCAAGAAGCACTCGATATTTCGGACCTGAAACTGTGACTTTAATTGTCATTTATTTAGTCGTTATGAACCCAAGAACATAACACAAGTCAAAAACCTTCTTTGATTTCCTTGATTTTGTTTAGAGTATGTGCTCCTGTGGGCGGCCGGTCCCCTGTGAGCAGCCGGCGGTGAATAAAAAATGAAAAAAAAAAAAAAAAATTTTGATATCCCTTCAAAAATTACCCTGGACAGTCTCAGGTAGGTTCTATTGCACCAAAAAACATACTCAGCCAAAGCAGTAAGTATCCTGAATCTCGCTCAACATCATGAGAAATGTACGCCACCAGTCATCGAAAAAAAAATTGCAGTTTCTTAACTTTTAAGTTAAGAGACTATGACATACTTAAACCAATACTTAAACTTTATTTGTTCAATTTGATGTGTAATTTGATGTTTATTTAAGAGAATGAAGTTGATGGTTCATGTTTTGCTTCAGAAATTTTTATTTACACTACCACAGGGAAAGCTGCATGGGGGTGGCCGCTCACCAGTGCCATTTTTCTGAGTGGGTCTGGTGAGCAGCCACCCTGTGTAAAACGTGTACAAAATGCAGGTTTTTGTAGGAAATTGTAGTCTGCTTTCATTTTTTGGTCATGGCGTTTGATAGATCATCATGTTTGACAGATTTTATGGGTTTCAACAGAATATTATTAATTTTTATAAAGTATTGGAATGTAATGTATGAAATGTGATATTAATTTTCTTTCACTTAGTCACAAATATGATGCTGAATGCCCGACATATCATGGGCGGCTGCTCACAGGGGTAGAGGCGGCCGCACACAGGACCCCTAGCACCGTTTTGAAAAATGGACACTACTGACCACGTTATTGGTCAATAATTTTAATTTTGCCTTCTATTTACTTTAGTAAGCAAGTATTCGGACTATGAATTGATTGTATTGAATTATGTGCGAGTCTTTGATTGATAAATCAGCAAATTCCCTTTAAGCGGCCGCACACCAGAGCCTTTACTCTATTCTTTTCCTTTCGAGTTTCAAGATATTGAGGCATCCCAAAGGGAGCCCCCTGTCTGCACCCGAGAGACATAGGAAAGTTGTTTCCGAGAAACCTTCTTACAAAACACGAGCAGGTTTGTCAGGACGGTGCCAATTTAGAACCGACACGACAGGAGTCAGGACTCGGTAACCTGGCATGAAGCCATGATACTATTTTAATTAAACAAACAAAAATATATATATAATAAAATAACTTTTAGAAAAGAAATACATTTAAAAAAAAGAGAGAAGTCAATAATATTATTCAAATGATTAAATTTTGTTTAAAAAAAAAAAAATAGTTGGTGATAATAGTCAAAATTGACTGATTGCCATAAAACACTAATCAACCACAAACATGAAATCCAGTGAGTGGGGCCGAAATAAATGATCCACGGCGGGGCCGGGGTGTATGATTATAACTTAGCCCGGAGCAGTACCGTCATATAATCTAAGAAATAACACAAATACAAAAAAAATGGAATCATGATTACATAATTAAAATCTCAATAATCATACAATTGCATCTTTAAAATAACAACTTACAACACAAAATCAGATCACAGTCTTGTACCTGAAGTTAGCCAGTCTATATGCACGTCACTGAACAGTGCGTTGCCAATTTGAGGGAGCCTGAAACTGGCGCGGTCCTCCCCCCCCCCCCTCTTTTTTTCGGGGGGGGGGTCATCGATGGACGAGCTGGGGCAATATATAGAGGAGAAAGAAGTATTCACAGTGAGGTGCGTGTTGGGGGTCTAAATTAGTTGCCGGGAACATATTGGTGGGGGTGGAGGATACATTTCATCCTTTCTTCGGGTAGGCTACATCGGCCTACCGAATCATTAAAATCCACCTTCAAATGAAGCAGAAAAATTAAAGAAACAGATCAATGAAAATTTTGAGCACAATCCGATAAAGAATGCATGAATTTTTGAAGTTGTTATCAATCAAACACAAATTGGCAACTCCATGACGTATCTTGCAAGCTCCTCTCCCATTTGGTCCGTGCATAAAAATTCATAAGTTTTGAGGGAATAAATTTGTAGCATCTAGGGTGCATGTATGGTAAAATGTTTTCTTTAGAGAAAATTGATATTTATGACTTTTTGAGTACAGGGCACATGACTTGTAAGAGGAGCTCGCAATTTACGACAAGGAGTTGCCAGTTTTGTATTTGATTGATTATTACAACTTATTTCTTATCGGATTTTGCTCAAACTTAATTTCATTGATCTTGTGTATACTTCTTTTAAAAACAATTTTTATATGAGGGTGAACTTGGTATTTTCTTCTTTTTAAGAAGCGGTTTGTGATTATTGATGCTATATTTGAACAAAATATTGATGGATATATGTCAATGAAGTTCAATGAATGAATACATGTACATATCTGGTGGTGTAACAATATGTAACAGAAATATGTAGGATAACCGTGTTTACAACAAGATTATCCAAGAAGATCACAAAAAAGAACGCATTTTTACCAACATTTATTTCTCCATTTCAAATTATACTTGTCTGTGGATTTGTTTTTGCAAGCAATAAAATATGTTATTCAAGAAGAGAGAGAAAAAAATGCAGATATAATTTTTATAATTATATAGTCCATATACGACTTCTAGTTTTAGCAACAGCAATATAAAGTCAGTTTTCATTTTAAAGAATGATATTATTATGAGCGTTAAAAACTTTCCATTCCATTAATCTTTTTTGTCACGGTCCAAAGTTCAGCAAATGGTGATAGTTAGTATAGGCTTGTAACATTTTTTTTTTAATATAAAAAGAGTTTCCAGAGATATATTCAAATATGTAATTTAAAAAAAATGAAAATATATATATTTTTTGTAACAAATATACATTTTCCTTTAATACCTGCATGTCACCTCTAAATCCGCCACTGTGCATGTAATAGGTACATTTCAAATTCATACTGCGAAGCATGGGCGCAAATCTAGGGGGGACAGGGGACATGTCCCCCCCCCCCCCCACCTTTTTGAATAACCTTTGTTTTTCTGGGGGGTTTTTTTTTGGGGGGGGGTTTGCAAGTAAGAGAATTTTGGAGGCGAATGTCGCCCCCCCCCCCAATTTCAAAATGGATTTGCGCCACTGTTGCGAAGTGAGTACCACTATACCTAATGGTAATGGTTATCAGTGTGGGATTTAGGGCGGGGCACATCCGGCCCTTGCCCCCCCCCCCCCTTTGAAAGAAAAGTATGCATTTGCGGCTCCCCTTTTTCGATTGTGGCCCTCTTTTAGAACGAAAATTTTTTTTTTGTTGCTTGTCAGAGAATTATGGAGGGAAACTGGACCCCCATACCCCCCCCCCCCCACCCCACTGAGCGAATTTTGGAGCCTCTGGCGAAATTTTTATTTTTATTTTTTTGTCGATTACCCCCCCCCCCCCCCCCCCCCCCCCTCCTTAATGCGCACTTCTGATTGGCTGAAAATAAAGTTGCGTTTGATTTTCCTGAGTTGCGTTCAGGTTGCGTTCAAACGCAAGTTTTGTGCAACGGGCCCCTAAAGACAGATTGTAGGAAAAGGGAAATGCAGGCACCAGGGATATTATGGTTGGAAGAGAGAAAGAGAGGAGAGAGAGCGCGCGCGCACGAGAGAGCTGGGCCCTCTTGCATAAAAAGTTGCTATTAAACGGAACTCATAAAAATAAACGCAAGTCCGAAATACGCGATCCTGATTGGTTGAAAATCAAGTTGCGTTTAATTTTTTCGAGTTGCTATTAAACGCAACTTTTTATGCAATAGGGCCCTGGAAAGAGAACAGGGCCCTCTTGCTAAAAAATTGCGTTTAATCGCAACTCAAAAATTAAACGCAAGTCCCAAATACGCGATCCTGATTGGTTGAAAATCAAGTTGCGTTTAATTTTTTGAGTTGCGTTTAATCGCAACTTTTTATGCAAGAGGGCCCAGGACAGAGAAGAGATGATGGAGAGGTTGAGATTGTACAAAGAGTATAACATAAAATCAAGAATAAATATGCAACATATATATGTATATATAATTATGTTGTATACATGGGGGGGGGGGGGTTATGGGGGTCCACTACCCCTCCATAATTCTATGACAAGCAAAACAAAACAAAACAAAACAAAACAAAAAAGCTTTTTCGTTCTAAAAGGGGGGGGGGGCACAATCACAAAGTGGGGGGGGGGGGGCACGGCACGGACCGGATGTGCCCCCCTAAATCCGCCACTGAGATAGTTCACAGATCCTCTATCGGCAGTATGACTTTTCAAGATCCTTAGATGTATTCTTCCATATCCATTGGCACGTTTGATCGACATGATCATTCCACTGTCACAAAGAATATGAACTCCTGACAATTTAACATACTCGGATTGCTTTAGAGGTTGTTGATCTACTAGTATCTTTCATAACAGTGGATCAGGTAGCCTTTTCATGAAACACAACTCACATTAGGGACATTCCATTTTATTTGGTTAAGCGTTAAGAGTTGATTCAACAAAATGGATTGATTACTGTCCGCGTCAGTGACTTGCACGGTCTTTTCAGTCAGGTCTGTTAAGCCCATATTTTTGAGTTTTGGGGACAGAGTTTACAAAAGCACCAAACTTTGCATATGTACTTGTTAGGACAAAAGCTTCATTTTCCCCCATAGAACCTATTAAATCAAACCACATCTTCATGCAAAATTATGCTAATTTATGCAGACTACACGCATTAAACCAATACTACATTGACAATGTAAAAATTAAAGAGCTTGAAAATGTACCAAACTTAAGATATGCCTTTGTTGTGGCAATAGCTTTATTTTTTCCCACAGGATCCATTAGATTAAATCGCATCTTCATACAAAATAATGCTAATTTATGCAAATTATATGCATTATATCAGTACTGTATGTATCTCTAGCAGTATAAAAATCAAAGTGCTTGAAAATGTACCAAACTTTCCATATGTATTTGTTGTGCCTAAAGTTTTATTTCTTTCCACAGGACCAATTGACTTAGCTCAAATATTCATGCAAATTTATGCAAATTTATGCAAATTTATGGAATTATACAGTGTTAATGTAACAGTTGATTTTTGCACTGCTCTATACTTCTGCTCATACAAAATCAAATTAAACTGTCTCTAAAGAGAAGAAAATTGTTGCAAAATATTGTAAATAGAAAATATGCATTAATGAATGGTCTTCTTTTGCAACTGATATTTTATTTTCCACCAAATCAACTGGTCGATAAATTTTGGTTCTCATTATTGTATTGTTAAAGAAAGAGTGAATATAGCTTCCTTCTCTTCTATGGAGGAAGTATTCTCTCTGTTTTTATTTCTAATAAAACAGAGAGAGAGGGAGAAAAAAATCATTTTGCAGCATAATTTGCATGTACCAAAGTATGGAAAGAAATAAGTTAAATCTGATATAAATTTCAATCCATTTCTACTTGCTATTCGAGAGTGTAAGAAATACTTCCTTAATTTTTGTTATCAGTAGCAAAACAAAACAGTCTTAACAATAACATTTGACATGAATTTTGCACCGACTTATTCCTGGATTTTTCTCTTTTTTTCTTTTTTTTTTAATACCCAAATCACATTCTCTCTTAATATGATTTTGAAATAAGAAAATTTGCAAGAGATGTTTGATTTTGTGAATTTGAAATATGAAAATCAATTATATAGCCAATGTTAGAAATGAAAACATTTCTATGTCTTTGACATTTTGATTTTGAAAGTATACATATTCATAATTTTGTTTTTCTCAGGGGAGGAGAGCTTCAGCACCAAACTTTCCTTATGTACTGGTAATGCTTAGGCCTATAGTTTCACCTTTTCCACAGGACCCAGCAAATTGAATATTATGTTCATTCCAGTTTATGCAAACTTATGCAAATTTTATGAATATATTTATAGAATGCCATTGATATCATACCGAATAAAAGGCAGTAGAGCTTTCAAATGTGCTTCACTTTCTCCTACTTTTATAGATCCAATTCTCACCAAGTTGTGGCTACTTACGAATTAATGTGATGGTGTAGGTATTTCTTGATATCCCCCTCCCCTCTCAAGAGTGATATATTCATAAATATCCATTTGTAATCAAAATCAAGAAATATACCTAGAATATTGCAGGTAACAATGTCTTTTAATTTACTTGAACTTATTTGCCAAGATTAACAAATTTTTCGTGCTGGTATAGTCACTTCTTGAAATTTCGGTGAAACTTTATTTTATGCATAGATATGCATAAATTATAATAAAATATCATTAAAAGTCAAGAAAAATACTCAGAATATCCAGTTAACATAGTCATTTCACTCACCTCACCTCATTCACTAATGATGTTACAGATTTAAGGGTGCTAGTATAGTTGTTTTTTTTTAAAATATAAATACCATTGGAAATGTGTATTATGCATAAAATTGCATAAATTAAAACAAATAAGCACTAAAATCAATGAATATCATTATAGATAATTGCAATTGTAGATATTTTATTCTAGCTGACCTTTGTGTTACAAAGCCCTGCATATTTATTTTGCGATTATTTCATAAAGCATGTGATTCATGCATAAATTAGCATAATTTAACATAAAGATCAAGAAAAATGAATATGATGTAACTATTAACACTGGAGTTACATTTGATTTCATCAGATTCACCTGGATATAACAAATTTAAGAAACTAGTTTATATATTTCAAGACATACAACTGAATTTGTGTTTTTTGCATAAAATTTGCATAAATTGTCATTTTTTAATAGGGTGCCATTCACCGATTTCGTGGCACCCTATCCAAAATTAATGCTTTTGATACATATGACTCACAGGCAAAAAATTGCGCTTTTGTAAATTCTGTCCCCCCCCCCCCCCCCCCCCCCAATTTTTTAAACTGACCTGACTATTTGCTCTTTATGAAAGATTTAACTGAAAATAAGTGATTCATAATAAACAGAGCAAAATATACTGGGAAAAGGGTTAATTGCCTACATGCTCGATTATCGCAGGTAGATCTACAGAAGAAATCGAAATGGCGCCTTTTGTGGCGCAGCCGGGCTTTTCTAGTTTTAAGCTCCCTCAAATTGGCAACGTGCCTATATTGACTCGACTTGCACTTTGAGACATGGGCTAACTTCAGTAACGGGATGGATGTATCTTCTCTTGCTTGCACAAAAAGAGATGCAACTGGTGCAACAATTCTGCTTGAATTCTCCCCTAGACTCTACTCCAGAAAGTAAATTGTAAGTTCTTTTTTTTCAATCCTACAAATGAATATAAAACGTAGATTATTTTTTGTTATGATCCACACACAAAACAAATAGGCTTGTGATTTCTGAGAGGAAAAAATTTGGCCGAGAAAAAGAGCATTGTATTAATGTGTTACTATTGTTAGTGTTGTTTCTATTGTCTAGATCTATTGACTATTGTTAGCACTCACACTTATGGGAGGTTATTTGGAGATAACCTCGCACTCTGTACCTTCATACCGTGAGAAATTGCCTCCCATAGGTAAGTGTGTGATATCTTGCCCATATGTGTGCAGGAGGAGAGCAAGATCACGGACCAAAAACAGCTGAAAATTTCACTTTGTCAAGATGAAAAGATCCTAAAGCCAGGATCTGGCATGAAATTAGATATTCTAATTTCTATCATTCTAAAATGTAGAAGGTAGTATTTTCTTGAAATTTTGCCGATTATATTTGTGTTTTTACCTCTTCAACTTAGAGGTCGTGACAGGCTGAAATTGACACAGTTTCCCGTGAGTGTATTGTTAGCAAAGTCTCCAATATCATTATCACTATCAGACAGAGACTGTCTCCCAAGTGGGAGAGAGTCTCCCAAATTGGCCGTGCGCCTCTACTGTCTACCCATCACTGATGAGTGATATTGCATATGATGTCACAGATTCAGAAATATTTATAATCAGCAAGCAGAAGAGCTTGGGTATTGAAGAGTTTTTGGGATATTAAATATTTACAATGTATATATTTCCATTGCAGAAGCCATTTATTATCAGATGGATCATCTTATTTAAAGCTGTTCTTCAACACCATCTGATAATGCCCAAGAAGAGGGACAGAGAGTTGGACGATTCGGCCAAGAAGAGATTCAGGCAGTCCAAGTTGGACTTCCATTTTACAGCACAAAACGAGGGAAAGAAAGGTTTGTCAATCTTCTGTGTTACTTACTGTGTGGTTTTCTACTGCATTTCACAATGGCCCTGCACACATTAATTTAAGTATAGTTTACATTGCAGTGCTATTACAATTCCAGAAACCTGAACAAAGTAAATTATTATTATATGATTTTAGAGTGTAAACAGTACTATGTCAAGCGAAACATAAATGACATCTGGGCCCTGTTTCATAAAACTTTTATCAATAACAAGTCACAACAACTGTTATAAGCTACTGAAATCCTTGAAACTGATTGGCTGAGAGACTGAATTTGTCATAGAAATGGGACAGTTGTTATTGATAACAAGTTTTATGAAACAGAGCCCTGTTTCTGACAGCAGTGATGACAAAGGTTTTTATTTTACTGCTATGTCATAAATGTGAATCTTTATTGTGTAAATAAGAGTACTTGGTTCCTGGACATCAATTCTCTGAGAGTTATACGTTTATTCTGTTAACCACCCAAACATTGTCGTAATCAAGTGGTTTCATCACTTGACTGGGAAATACACGGTTATGGGTTTACGCTGTGGCACCACATGTATATCCTTAAATGCAAATCATTTTTACCTGCATTGCCTTTCTCCACCCAGGTGTTAATTGTGTACCCTATAGGATGTGAATATCACTAAGGTTGGATTAGCATATGCACACCTGTAAAATGGTGTCTAAATGGAATGCTTCCCAGTAGAGGAGAGAGTGTGTATGTTAAGTGCAGAATGGTTATTGAATCCAATGACCCAGGGTGATACACTAAAAAGTGTTTTGATCACTCTCTTGTACCTGGAATCATACTGTTTCTATATAGCGCTATATAGAAACGAGTTTAATAATAATAATGATAATCGTATTTACACAGAAAAGCCTCATCAGCATTAATACTGTTCTTCCTGCAATACTTATTACCCCAGCATTACTAGGTACCCATTTACAGCTGGGTAGAGAAAGATGAGTAAAAGACCTTGATGTATAAAGGCACACCTTACGATCGGTCTGCGATCCAATTTCAGAAGAAAATGTGATATCATTTGACAAATCATATAAAAACGAAAAATATTTTTGATTGAGGGTCTGAATAGTCATACAGATTGTAAAATTGATAATACAGCCTTTGCCGAGTTTTCTAGTTGGTGGAATGGCCAAATCGGCTCCGAGTCATAGTGACGTCATAAAAATCGTATGACTGCTTACGATTTGAAACTAATTTTGCCCTTATTCCCTGTAGAAAGCTGACAGCTCACCAAAACCCTATGTTTAGTATTCATATTACTTTTCAGAACCTGAATAGGGTAGATTTCATTTGTTAAAATGCCAATATTTAATGCCATAGCGATTTATTTCACAAATCGGATCACAGACCAATCGTAAGGTGTGCGGTGGCCTTAAAGCACCGAGCGAGGATCGAACCAAGGACCCCTTGTAGGAGAGTGAAGAGCCTTCACCAAATGATATCATGGTTATTTGTGAAGGGTTCCTCAAATTAAAATGATGAAACTGTGTATTCAACTAAAATTTCCAAATTGTTTTCTTTTGTGTTGCCCCACTGGATGTGCAGTTGAAGGAAACTTGAAGGAGGAGGAGATGATGAGTGCAGAAGAAAGAGCTGAGGCACAGAGGAGGAGGGAACTCATGGCTACTGCTGCTGAAAGAAGAAAGTAAGTACTTGTCATCCAGGCTAAAATTTAAAGCTAAATCTCAAGAGCTCTTTCTGAGTCAAAATATAGATTGTTCTTACTTCAAAAAAAAGAATCTTATGTTATTGTTGTTCTAAAGAGTTAGTATCGTATCTAGAGATGATTGAGAGCAGTAATTTTATAAATACATTTTTGAAACCCACTTCTGTAAGACCACAAGATCATCAATTATTTGGTATCACCAGTTTGTAGTAGGGGAAAATCTCCAGGGTCTCTCCTGATGATCATAGCTGATCAGGATAGATCTGGATTGAAATTTTATGGTCTTTATGCATGAACCCTTGTTAAAATTTTGAAATTTCAGGGCTTTTTTGTGCAGGGTTCCAGATAGTATCGAGCCGTGGCATAGGGTATGGCTCTCCTCCAATGTATGTCTCATTCATGGAAGTCATTGTCAAAATATTTGTGATTTACAACTTTTTCCAGACAAGCAGATTCGCCATGGACAACACCTCCACATAGCCCTGAGAATCAGAAAGACACTGATAGCAGTCTTGTGCAACAGTCTTCACCCTCAAAGACATCAGAACTACCTGCAGCAGCTGGTGTTCAATCTAGAACTACAGCAAAAAGTAAAATGGTAGCTGCATTATCAGAGGCCAGCAATGAGGCTGTGCATTTAAGAACTAGCTCCACAAAGCAGGACCCAGAAAACAATGTGTACAGGAGGACAGATTTGTATGATCATGTGGTGCAGAGTAGGCATAAAGAGGGAGTATCTGAGCTAGAAAGGCCTTCCACCTCAAAGGCGGGATGTGGACATTCTGGTAGTGGCGAAGAAGAAGGAGATGAAGCTGAAGGAGTGAAAAAGATAGATTTTAATTATATGGAGTTGAAACCAGCGAGTCCCACACTGGAGTACAACTTGTATGATGGGGACGGATCACAACCACTATTTACTGAGTAAGGTCTTTGTATGTCTTTCCTTGTCTGTCTGTCTGTCTGTCTGTCTGTTTGTCTCTATTTGACTGTCATTCTCTTCATTCTCTGTTTGTCTCTCTTTCTCTTTGTCTCTTTTCCCCTCTTGTCCCCTATCATTCCTTCACCCCCTCTCTCTCCTGCCTCCCCCCCCCCCCCCGCACACACACACACACACACACACTCTCTCTCTCTCTCTCTCTCTCTCTCTCTCTCTCTCTCTCTCGATCTGTGTACATGTGCACCTCTAAAACAAATAAACCTGGCAGACAGAAACTTGCACACATTTGGCATTCTCCATCTAACAATTTTGGTAGCCCCCAAGTTAGGACAAATAGTAGATACATCATTCAGTGTTGAATGCAATCTTTTACATCTTGAATATTTGTACATGTACATTAGTCAAAATAAATCACTACTTCTTGGTTGTTTTTTTGTTTGTTCAGTGACCCTATGAATTTCAGCCCCTGTTTCATCAACTGTTTATATCCCCCCAAAGGAACCATTTTAGGTGTAAACGATTGGCAAGTGTGAGGGGGGGGGGGGGGATGGTGCTGAGCACAACAAAGGCCCTACAGGTATTCAAGTTTTCAACTATTTATGTGTTATAAGATTTAAAAATGTGAAGCACACTGTCGTTATGTTTTGCCATGGCAAATATTTTAATGCAATAAGCCAGTTCGTAATTTCAATTTGCGCAAATGCAGATCAAGGTCATTTGAACCAAGTACACTTGACCTTGATACGCGTTCCCAGTGTGTGCACTAGGAGGCGCACTCCAGTATGATTTTACTCGTTAAACAAGTAGCGTGTCCACCAATTGGGGTCATTTCAGGGTCATTTGTACTGTGTACCAATTACAAACTGGCTTATACTATGTCATACATGTATGTGAACAAGTCTGTAGACATATTTTACTTGAACTGTAAAAGCGATCTTTTGTGATTTTTGTTCTTCTGCTGCTAAAAGTTCAGAACCTTTGGAAGAAGAGGAAGTAAACTCGAAAGATAGCTCAACCACATATTGGAAGGGATCTGATATCTCAGAGCTAAACAGGGCACCGGACTGTGCAGAAGTGTTACCTGAGATGAGACCATCACAAGATCACACCATTCTGTTCAGAGTAAGATTCAAGATACAAGACTGATTTTTTTTTTTCACTCAGTATATAGAAAGGTTGTATTAAAGCATGTGAAAACATTACATAGAATATGAAAACATAAATGAGGTACATAATGTAGAAACATGTAGGAAAGCACAAGGAACAAAATACAGTTGTGGATCAGATTAAATTTGTTGAGTAACCCCATGCAGTTGCATTGCATAGTTTGCAGAGAATGTGAAAACAGTGAAGGGGGGGGGGGGGGGGGGGGGGTGAAATAGAATATGAGGCTTGGTGAAAGGGGGAAAGAGAGAAAGAGAGAGAGAGTCAAAGAGGGAATCAAATAGACAAAGATCTACTCGACATATAAGAGTAAGAATAGTAAGACAGTTTTGTATTTCTTCCTATGCCTCTGCTACTAGGGATTTCATAAACTTTCTAGATTGGGGAAGAGGGAAGTAAATGCACGTGGGCATGCACTCTTCATCTCTTACACAAACCTGCACTCACATGTGCAGTTAAGTCATTGCGATTGTTTGCAATAATATTTGTGTTTTTCAGTTTTTCAATATGGGAGGGAATCGGGATGAATACACACGATTGTGTGCTCTTTGACTGTAATATATTGGTCTAGAGGGCAGACAATTGAAAAGTCTGTATTTCTATGTGACATGTTGCAGTTTACAATTTCTTTAAGTCATTATTATGAGCAGTGCTCTAAACTTGACTCCTGTCATCAATTGTATTATGTTTGCATTATACCATTTATTTGGAACAGACCCCAGTGAAATTGGATGTTCCTCCTGTTGCCTTCCCTGATGAATACCAAGATAAGTGGGATGGTGATCACGTGAGGATGCCCTGCTCTCCAGATAACCTCTACCCTGTTGAGGATCAGGTAAGTTTGTTTGTTTGTTTATTCATTTGTTTGTTTGTTTGTTTGTTTGTTTGTTCCTCCTGATGAATACCAAGATAAGTGGGATGGTGATCATGTGAGGATGCCCTGCTGTCCAGAGAACCTCTACCCTGTTGAGGATCAGGTAAGTTTTGTTTGTTTATGTATTTCTTTGTTTGTCTGTTTGTTTGTTCCTCTCACTGCTTTCCTGATGATTGACAAAAGAAATGGATAATACATCAAACTAAATTCTTTAAAGGTACATGCACTTCATCCCTTTTGCAGAGTTACACAAAATTCAGCAAAATTTCGCACAGGTTTAATAGACATCCTGTAGATACTGCCTATGAAATTTTAAGGTCACAAGTTCTATAACTCCTTTGTAAGAAATGAAAATCATACTTTTGTCATAGAGGGAGCTATTCAGAAATCAACTCAAGTACATGTACTAGTAAAAGATACAAAATAATTGTAAAAATTACTCAATTTGTTTTTTTCCAGCCGAAAAAAATAAAGTGTTACCAATTTTTGTTATTACTTACTTAAAAGCAAATATTAATCCTTTTGACATCCGCACAAGTTTTCCAATTATATTTCTTTTGTAATTTATCTCATACTCAGACAACTTCAAAATTTAGGGCTGCAAAAGGGATGAAGTACCTTTAAATTTTGTTTTGTATATGCCCATGTTTTTTCCTTATACTTGTTTTTTCTTGTATGTCATTATAGGCTTTGTATCGCAATGTGCCCCTGGAACATCACCCTCCCCATCTCTTCTATAATTAACGAGTGATTCGAATGAATTATTGTCCACAAGGAATTAGATGATTAAAACTGTATTAAAGTAAAATGTAGGTCTTTGTTTCCTGATGTTGTAGTAATTTTATATGAAAATAACAGGTCTTTGCATCTCATTTCTAAATAGTTTTGATATGTAACATATTATTCATTTGAATGTCTTGTTTCCCAAGTTATCCACTTTTCACATCTCTAAGCTTGCAGTCTTTGCTTCCATTTTTCGACAGGCTGGCAGAAAGAATGTACAGAGTAGATGGGAGCTTATAGAAGCAACATTACTTGGTGGAATCAAGAACTCTGTAGATTTAGAAGTAAGTGTGCATTTCCGATGAGCTGCATACATGTTTTCTTTTACAAGAAATTTCAGATTGACAGGTAATATGTATATTTATATTTGATGTTGAGCATACTTAGGTGTCAGGCTTGCCAGAATTCCATAAATTCAGATGTAAACACATTTTCCAAATTTAAATGTCCAAATGGAGCACTGTCTATCCAAAGGAGAAAATAGAAAACTGTACAGAAAACCTCTATGTCCTCTTAACTTGCAAAACTAACTGAAGAAAACTGATTATTGGATGTATGTTGGACAACCAAGATACACTGTGAAAAACACATTTTTGCCAAATCAGTTAACATGACCAAAACTGTGTATTACCTCTATTAACCCTAAAAAGGCCGGGTTATTTTGGCACTCTCTCAGCCCCTCCCCCCCCCCCCTCCCCGGATCTCGGCCATGGAGTGATGAAAATTTCTGCAACTTGGCACACAGATAGAGTATCTTGTAAAGAATAACCCTGTAAACTTTCATATCTATATCTCAAATGGTTTTTTAATTATCGCTAATTGATTATTTACATATTCGCGAATTGAAAATTTTGCACAGTGTACAATACACATGGAGAAATTATCGATTTTTGATGCTGTGCTGTACCCGTTGGTCAGAATTTTATAAATTTGGTATCAAAGGATGCGTAAGACTGTAGGCAATAAAGTCCTGAAAGCTTGCGGCGCAAAAAAAATTATCCTCGAACATATTGTGGCAAACGTCCCCGGCCCTTTTAGGGTTAAGGAATTGCATATATTTCAACTCATCTTGAAGTGATAATTTCCTTCTGACTTCTTCCCTCCAGGAAGCCATCTTGACATACAATGCCCGCTACAGTCAACGATGGAATTTCAGAGCTCTACACACACTTTTCACTGAAGTACTGGATGCTGAAGAGACTGTGTTCTTCTTTGATAAGATACTCCCTGAGATGGTCAATCTGGCCCTTCAACTGCCAAAAATCTGCACACAGGTAGGGGGAGAGCATTTGGTAATGGAGGATGGTATACTTGTAAAGGTTCTATTGAGTTCTGGTGATGAAATGTACTTTGAGAGAAATTTTCAGAAAGTTATTTTGAATGGTTGGTCATGAAATAAGGATGATCTCTCTTGTATTATAAGGTTGTTTGGGTACACTGGTAAAGCTCTAACAAGATTATAAATATGTATAGAATCAGTTAATGTATTATTCCAATGTACCAACTCCTCATTTTTTGGGTTTATCTTTTTTCTCATTATCATTTTTTTTTTAATGAATTTGATGTGCAAGTAACATTAATTGGTAGTTTTGGTAGTTTTAGGTATTCTTTGATGATCTTATTATTTCTCATTATGATGATTTTACTCTGATACTCTACCTCAAGGACATTATTGGTTTAGAACAAAAAAAGTCAATCTTGTAACGATGATAATGAGATAATTGACAAATTGATGACCAGTGTGAGGCAAGCCCAGTTTTATACAGTCAAAATCAGTCATCTACCGTTGTAGTGCCATATCCACTTTATTACAACAGCACTATTTCATTTTCCAAGAGTGCTGATCAACACAAACTATAGGCACCAATGAACAGAAGGATTGCACAGTGCATTGCAAAAGCTTTGCATAATAAACCATTTCCGATCTTAGCTTGCTCCATGACTACCCTGTTATCACCTGTATGTCTTGGCTTTACCCTAGAAATTCAGAAATAAACTAGAATCTCTTGATTGAAAAAAAAACCTTGAGAAATACAGTGGGGCACAGGAGTGTTACTTGATTGGCACATAAAGAGTTTTCGACCTGTTGTTCTATTTTGTTGGATCTTCAGGCCATCCCACTGTTAAGGAGACAGATCACACACAGTGTCACCCTGTCCCAGAGACAGATAGCCAGCCTTCTTGCCAATGCTTTCTTCTGTACCTTCCCGAGACGAAATGCTCAGCAAAAGAAATCAGAGTACTCAAGGTTCCCAGACATCAACTTCAATAGGTATAATGATAATGATCATAGTGGTAATATTCTGTTTTCTTGTATAGCGCATGTCACATATGATATAATGTCTTCAGATTAAGGGCTTTGCAAACTATTACCCCCAGGCTTAACTCTAGCAACCATTATCAGTGTTTGAGTCAATTGGTTTATAACTTACTTTGACTAGGACTTGATGAGCTTGTTGTCTTTTGCATATTCCGTCAAATGTTGGGCATTCGTCCGCTTTCTCATTCGTCCTTAAGAAGAAACTTCTTAAGTTATTGGCCGAAATATTTACTTTTTTATTTGTGACTTCTTTTGACTTTCCTTAATAAATACTTTTTATGATGTTCTTCTTTTATTTTGTGTTTTCCGTTAGGTTATACGAGATGGGCAAAGGATACAAAAATCACCGAAAAATCGAGAAGCTGAAGTGTATTCTGAACTATTTCCGCCGAGTCACTGAAAAGGGTAAGTAAAGAAGCATTTGTCAATATCTTTGTATGTATGTACATGTAGTTTAAAACCCAATATGCACTTATTACAATGGGAGAGGAATGTTTTCAATGAACCATTACTCAAGAAAGATGTGATGGTGTATTTGTGACATCAACAGATAATTGAGAAATGAGTCTTTGTTGAGGCATTGTGAGCAAGCTTGGGAAAATTTCTCTAAAGAAAATTAGTTTTGATGGTGATTTTCACATACATGTACATGTATACAGCCCTTTTGATTTCTAGAGGCTCAATCTTGTTTGTTGGAAATTGCTCATGAAAAATTTCCCATATCTCAGCATTCATGCAAAGCTGCTTATTCCCATGATTCAAATTTTTAATAATTCTTAAAAGTATATTGAGGCTGGCTTGATGATGAGATGGTTTTGTTAGTAGTCCCATTAAAATAAGAGAAAAAGAGAAAGAAATAGAGTGGTATTGTGCTTCGGCTGTCATGTTATCATAATTAATAGTAAATTGATTCTGTTTCTGATAAACTGTCTGAGATTTCTAATGACATCGCTATTTGTTTTAAGCTGTTTCAAACTCATTATCAGACATCAAAGATCTTCAGTTATGTTTGAGCAAGTTGGCAAGCAAATGCTTGCGGGAATGTGTCACTATCCTTCCTCTCCCCATATCAGATTGAGCGATATTATTTTGCTTGGGCTACTATAGGTGTTTCTTCTTATTTACTATTCAGAACCCACAGGAACTGTGACGATCAGCCGCAGGGCTCTGTCAGATCTACCTAGGTGGGACAAGAGTACTGCATGTCTCACTGGACTTCATATGGCTGCATCGGGAATGATAGAAAGGGAAGGACATGGAATGCTGCAGGTCAGTGGCTGATGATGATTGTGATGATGGTGATGATGATGATGATGCTGGTGATGATGATGATGATGATGATGATAACAAAGATGATGATTTTAATGATAATATTAATGACATTGATGATGATGATGATTATGATGATAATGATGATGATTATAATGATGATGAAGATGATGATTTTTGAAAAAGATGATGGTGATAATGATAATGATGGTGTTGAAGGTAATGATGATGACAATATTGATGGTGGTGATGATGATGGTGATGATGGAGATGGTGATGCTAATGATGATGATGATGATAACAATTGATGATGATGATAACAATTGATGATGATGATAACAATTGATGATGATGATGATAACAATAATGATGATAATAATGATGATGGAGATGATGATGATGATGATGATGATGGTGGTGGTGGTGGTGGTGGTGGTGGTGGTGGTGATGATGATTTTGAGAAGAAAAGTGAACCAGATTCATTATGAATGACAGAGAGTGAAGGACATTGAATGCTCCAGGTTAGATAATAATAATATTGATGAGGTTATGCAAAATCTTTGTAATTATGTCTTGAAGTGGAATATGCGAATACCTTTCTATTATCATTCAATCTTGTAGATGGACTTCGCCAATAAGTACATCGGTGGTGGGGCATTGGGGTTTGGTTGCGTTCAGGAGGAGATTCGCTTCATGATCAACCCAGAGCTCATTGTTACACGGCTTATTACAGAGGTTCTCGATGACAATGAATGCATCATTATCAAAGGTTAGTTTATGAATACTTCTCATTTGCAGGCTCGTGTAGTAACAAATCAACAACAAAAAAAAATGTATTGGTCTAAATGACACTGTTAAAAGTACTATTGAACATATTGTCACGAAACCGGGCTCTCCCCGGACAGCACTCTGCCAAGCAGTCGATCTCTCAAACCCGGTCCACGTCCTCTACAATCATTTACCCAACAAACACTCTGTGGGTCCTCACAAAAATCTGTTGTGCAACATAGATTCTCATTTAACTCGCTCAGACAATCACTAAATGTAAGAGAGGAACGAAATAAATGACACTTACACATTATCTGCAGTTAAAGGAAACTTTAAAGGACCTCA
Organism: Heliocidaris tuberculata; assembly: GCA_025618425.1. Classification (NCBI taxonomy): domain Eukaryota; kingdom Metazoa; phylum Echinodermata; class Echinoidea; order Camarodonta; family Echinometridae; genus Heliocidaris; species Heliocidaris tuberculata. The sequence continues at coordinate 12,449,688 of CM046851.1, forward strand.
GAGTTCCAAAACATACAACCTTTAGCAACGGTAGCTCAACACGGACTGCCAAACAGACCCTTGTGTCTCATTGACACGGGCAATAATAAGAAACAATAAAAACATCATGTAGGGGTAAACTCAAGTTCATCACAATCTGTTGGGCTGATGCGAAATAAAGTATGTGTGTAGTGCAAAGCAAGAAAGCCCCCCCCCCCCAAAAAATACTTGGAGAATACTTCTCAACAAAACCTGAATTTTATATAGGAGTGGCCAATTTTGTTTCTGTGTTTGCCAAATGGATGTATACATCACATTTGCAACTTTCTAATTAAATAAACTTGTTCACTATTCATCTTCTTTCAACTTCAATTGAGAAAGGAGAGATTGTTGCATTTTATACTCACTAAAGATTACATAACATATTTATAGTCTTAAAAGAGTAAAAACTAAAATAAAAAGAAAAGATGCATTTTGTAGCCAAATAATAAAACATGGGCTGGGGTAGTATTGGGTGGGGACTTCCAATGGAAACAAGCCTCTCATTTTCATGATGAGAGGCTCTCCCCTCTTACTATTCTCTCATTCTTCTTTCTCTGCCCTTTCTCTTTTTTCTCATCCATCTATCTTTCTCTGTGCAGGTACTGAACAGTTCAGTGACTACTCTGGATATGCAAACTCCTTCAAATGGAAAGGAAGCCTTAAAGACTCCACCCCAAAGTAAGTGGGACTGTTTTGTCAAGATACATGTTTGCCGTAATTCAAAATTCAAACTTCCTTTATGGCACAGGCAGGTAGTGACAGTAAGAACATCCTATGTGGATATGTAAGGTGCCACATTTTCCACATCAAATTTCATTATCTGCTTTGTTCCAATGATCCTTTAAATAGTGAGTGCTTTATACTTGTATTTGTATTAATCCTTTTTCTTTAATGTGCTTGATAGTTACTCCCCTTCTCCCTAGCTTATATTCTCTTCTCCTCCCTTTCTTTCTCTCTCTCTCCTTCTCTCCTTTTCCCCTTCTTCTTGTGCTATTTTTCTTTTCCCCAACACAACTCAACCACTTGGGAGTAACTTACTGTATTGTCACATGTTATAGCTATTTTATTTACTGTAATTGATTACTTTTATTTATATTTACTATGTGTTCTTCATTTGTATATGTATAAAATTTTAATTTGTACACAAGACAAATATCAGTCTTTGGACCGTTTGTCCTTGTTTTTGATAAATCCGATATATATTTAGATATATATATAACACTTATTAAAATGTACTGTTTTTCTTACATGTACAAACCATTGCATGGGGTTGTACAGTACTTTATATAATTAAAGCAGGATTCTACATCTGGGTTCATTTTTGAAGGAGATGCAAGAGAAGAAATAGAGAAAACAAACCTACAGACAACTTTTTTTGTAACCTGCAGACACTGCATCAATTGATTAAAACTCACAGTGGCCAACAAGGTAAGAAATAAGAAATAAAACTTATGGCAATTATAAACTTGTAAATTAAGCCTATAGTTGAATTGCATTACCTGCTAATCACAAAACTGGTGTTTCTGGAATCTGGATGCTGAATGGGCACTCTATCTTTTAGATTGTGGTTGCCTACTTTCAAATCTTTTTATCATGATCAGGGATGCATGGGGAAGAAAAGAGACAGAGATTGTTGCCATTGATGCCCTTGTTATTCATCGCTATGAAGATCAGTTCAGACCTGACTGTCTTCGGAGAGAGCTAAATAAGGTATAAAGTTACTTTCTTTAAAGTGTACCAATCACCTAAAAAAATAATTTGTGTACAGCTAGAATGTATAAAATCAACCTCATAACACTGTACCTGGCCCTCTATGGGTAAACGGTTAAGGAGTATGAAGAAAATGAAGGAAAACGTAAAAACCCCTCGCACGGAACCCAACTCCGAGTTCGGTTCCGTGCCGGCCATTATTCTATGGGAGTGCGTACTGGTGCATCGACTAGTCTCCTCACAAGTCGCTGTTTTGTTTAATGGGATTGTATTTCAACTTGCAATCTCTCTTTATAGAATTAACATTTGAAGCTCATAATTTGGTTATAGTATTGCGACATGTAACCCTTAACCCTTTCGAGACAATTGACCACATTTTGTGGTTTGGCTCAATAACTTTTGATTTAGAGCTCTAAAAAATATACCAGATGCATGAGTAGAAAGAGCAAAATTTTCTGCAATTTGAAGAACAAAATGTGATCAATTTAGCCCTTAAATAATTCCTGTCCTGAAAGGGTTAAAATACAGGGCAAAATATATTTTGGTGATTGGTACACTTTAAGTTGTTGTAATTCCTCATGAGACAAATTTGACTTCTGTTAAAAAAATTAAAAGTTCTGCACTGTTGAATGGAAGTTAACACCATTAGACCATTTAGTGAAGTATCAGCGACACTTTCATGGTGGAGAAACTGAATTGAAGGTTTAGTTTTTCAGGGTTACACCATGTAATTCTTTCAAGGAATAAGAGCCCTGAAAAGGGCTGGTGAGCTCGAAGGGGAGCAATCATTCAGCGGAAAATCTGGCCCTTGTTCTTTATTCAGAGAAAACAATGGCACCGTCAGGTGCTTTCTCTGTTTAGAGGAATTATAGCGCCATCAGTGACCAGAATGAGAATGCAGCCGTGAATAGAATTCGCGGGCATTTCCGATTGGCACCAATCAGGCTGTGAATCGGATCCCTCCGTAGGCAATAAATAGCCTCCACTGGGCAGTGTTCTAGTCATTCTCCTGATGACGATCAGAGCATACTGATCGAAACGTCGAGAACCACAGAGCTCTTAGCGGAGCTCACCAGCCCTTTTCAGGGCTCTTATTCCTTGAAAGAATTACATGATGTAACCCTGAAAAACTAAACCTACAATTCACCATTAGACCAGTTTACATTTTTATGTTTCTTAAACTATGTGTCTTCTCTATATCCCAAAACTTCCTTGAGGATTTCCTGGCATAGTAACATTTATTGTATGCGAGTTCGATTCTAATAATAGAGATGCTATGTAAACTTGTTTATTACTTGGGGGGTTCTTGGAAAAGACACCCACAGTATGGATAAGTAAACTGATTTATTATAGAATTTGTTATATAGATGATTAAACCTGACTCTATCTTCATATGAAACTTTTTAACTGATTACAAAAAGTATCATCAAAACTGCAACATCTTAACGATATCTTTGGTTTTTTTCTCATCTTAACTAGGCCTACTGTGGTTTCCATGGTGATGCATCATCGGAGCACCTCCCTGCCATAGCATCTGGTAATTGGGGATGTGGAGCATTTGGAGGAGACAAGAGAGTCAAAGGTGTGTTGATGTACAGCTCATTTATGCCGTTTCAGTCTTGCTCAAAGGGGGGGGGGGTGCAATTGAATATTTACTGATTATACAGTTTATGCAAGGCTCCTTTCACTTGAAGAATAAAGTTATTGCAAACTTTGTCTTAAGAAATCCCTAGATTTAGCCAATAAGGATTCACATAAGAAGCATTGCAAGGTTTCACAAATGATTCTGTGACCCTGATCGACTAGTATTAAGACTTGAGAGTCGTGTTTGAATGTAATTTTTGATGACTTGTACATTGCCAATATAAATGTGCTCAAATCAATGATGCCAAAGTATCATTAAAAAATGCCTGGATTTTAGGCTCTGCCACTTGAAGATTGTGAGTGTAATAATTCTAAATGTGCTTAGAGCTTTAGTTTAGATACGCATTTCTGTTTCTTCCTTGCTTGTAGGACTCATACAAATGATGGCTGCAGCCGAGGCAGGCAGAGATCTGGCTTACTTCACATTTGAAGATAAGGACTTGTGTGATGATATGGCAGGCATGCATGACTTCTTAGCTTCCCAGTCTGTCACTGTTGGTAAGCTTAAGGTTAATTCTTGATATGAAGATAAGGACTTGTATGATGATACGGCAGGCATGCATGACTTCTTAGCCTCCCAGTCTGTCACTGTTGGTAAGCCTTAGGTCAATTCTTGATATGAAGATAAGGACTTGTGTGATGATATGGCAGGCATGCATGACTTCTTAGCCTCCCAGTCTGTTACCGTTGGTAAGCCTTAGTTCAATTCTTGATGTGATTTCATTTGATCTGTAAACCAATTAGGGCCATCGTCCACAGGCCTTTTGTTGACATATCGATAGAAAATAATTTGACAAAACTAAGTCAACGTAGTTTCCTGATGACATCAGAATTTTTGGAGCAGGCCTTGTTGACGTTTTTAAAAAATGACCTGGGATGTCGGAGAGTGAAATGCATATTATATAATATCTCTTACAGAGAGCTGCAAAATATTGATGATATTATTCATATTATTCATTCCTTGAATAGGTGATCTATGGGCAAACCTTCACAGGTACAGGACAGATGTCTTGAGACGAGGCGCAGGAGCCTCTAAACCCAAGCTCTTCCCTTACCTCTATCAGCTTTACACCGTGTGTGACTCAGACACTGATGAGTACGAGACAGAGACAGGCACCACAGCCGAAAGTAAGACCAATGCAGGAGGAAGCTATAGTCCCAACTACAGAGCGGAAACACCTTGATGCTTTACGTCAAGTTTGAAAGAAACGGAGATAGAAACTGCAGTGGATGATATAAAGATCAATGCAGGTGGCAGATATAGTCCTAGCTGCAGATGGGATATGCCTTGATGCTTAGTATAGTGATGAGACTCGTTAGTATGAAACAAAGGCAATAACCTCAGATGAGAACGAGACCAATGTAACAAGAAGCTGTAGTCCCAACTACAGATTGATAAGAAACGGCTTGGTACATTGTGATGTTTGATGAAGTATTGAAACTTTGGTGCATGAGAAAGGTATAGGAACCGCTGCTAGGAGTATGACCAATGCAGCTTGAAGCCATAGCCCACACAGTGTTCTATGGAGCTAAAAATTCTTGATGCTTCAATCCATACTTTATCATTTTCATGTTTAAAGGAATATCAAAATTTGTTGAGAGTATGAGAAAGAGGCAAGAGCCTGCATCTGAGAGCAAGACCGATGGAGATGGAAGCTACAGCTCCACCTACCAAATACTTTTAGGAAGTTTCTCTACAGAAAATTGTTATCCCTTGGTCAGAATTGAAAGAAAATGGCTTTGTGTCATCCCAGAGGTGGTTTGAGAGAACCAGATTAACTTTGCTGGTTATAAAAAATGATTTGATACAGGGGAAACTCGACATAACGAGGTAACAGCTATAACGAGGTAACGACTATAACAACTAACAAGAATATTTTCACGGTCCCAAATTTACGTGCGTATAATTCTATGGCAGCACAAACCTTTATAGCGAGGTCGGCTATAACAAGATATCGGCTATAACGAGCTAAATCTTGTGCCTCTAAATTAAAGAAATAGATTGCTAACCATTCCCGTTATAACGAGCAAGCAAATTTCACTGCGCCTCAAATTTCGTGCATTTTTATGTACTGATATAATGAGAAAACAACTATAACGAGGAAAATCCTTTGGTCCCGACGGCCTCGTTATATCGAGTTTCCCCTGTATATGTATTGGTTCAACTTGAGTGAAATGTGGCATGGCATAGCGGTTTGGGAGGACCAAAACAATTTTGGAGATTAAAAGTATGCATTGCCATACTTATTACCCTTGTTGGGAAGAATTTGCCTTTGGTATTCTTTTTAAAGACCCCCATGCTTGATATTTATATTAGCACCAAGGGTGTTATGCACTGGCGGGAACCCTGTGCCTGAACTGAGAATACGTTCTTGCTTTCTTAAGCCCCGTCTTAACAGACACTTTTTAAAACGCCTCGACCGGGTTGATACCGGGTTAGATTTCTTTACCCCTTCCTGTTAAGCCGCTCCTACTGAGGTGTTGACCGGAATCTACCCGGTATAATTTTGCCAAAATTTGACTAGGTCCAACGAGGGTAAAATCACGACTCTACCCCTGCTAATTCCGGACAGCCGTTCTGTTAAGCCGCTCTCGGGGTAGTTTCTGACCGGACAGCTCGACATTGCGCAATGACTCGAACTCGATTCTCGTGAAATATCACATTCCCCGCGTTTTGAATCTCCCGCGCGCGACAGGAAGTCATGCAGTTCTATACGTTACTATGGGAACCTACCCGGTTAGGTTTTCAGCGAACGTCTGTTAAGACGGCGCGCCGGGGTGGACCACCCGTGGTTTTATCACCTGCTGCCCCGCTTTTTTAACCCGGCATCAGTCCCGACTCCGTCTGGACGCGGTCTATTAAAACGGGGCTGTAGACAATTATTATTCACCTTCATTGATTGTTTTGCTTTCAGTTTAATGATTAAATATATAAGAATTAAACATATCTCTAATATACTAGGTATGGGTGAATACCTTTTGCATTTCCTCAAGAATCAATATCCTTTCCTCCTTTATCTGAAATATTTATGTTTCATAGTTTACACACGGGACATTTACTCTCGTTGTTCTGCTTGTACTGATGATTAACTAGACATTTTCATCAGTTTGTTACCGTCAGAAAAGTAATTTGCATAAAATCTCATTAGGTTGTACTGGTTTAATTTCTGCAATGAAATGAAGTTAGCAGATTCAATTATATTTTGGTCAAGGTTTTTTTGTTTTTTAAAAATCTTTTCTTGAATATTGAGAAATTATTTAATGAATTAACATACTTGCGATCATTTCTACGAAATGAATATTGAAACAGATGAATAATTTCCATGTACATGTATCAGAGCTTTTTGAGATCAATTGTCAGTGATCGATTAGACATGAAACCATGTATGGTAAAGCTGAACATTTGAAAATGACACTTTTTGTGTTCTTTTTTTATAGTTGTATATATTTTGATTAAACATTGTCGACTCAAAAAATTATGCTCAATCTGTCTCCATACGGAGGATCTTGATCCAATAAAAATTTTCACCATGAAAATGCCTGTGGTGACTTTCCTGTATGTAAGGAAAACAAAACATCTATATAAAGCTCATAATTACTTGTTTTAAATGCATATGACTTTCTCAGCTAGTTTTTAAAAAAGTACCTTTCTGCATTCCTATTTTGTGAGTTTGTATCTTACTATCTTTGTGTGATTTTATTTTTCTATTCTGATATTTGTGACATTGGAAGGCCTAGTCAATTAAATTTAACTTGCAAGTTTTATTTTTGTAGGATTACAAAGTGCAATCATTATCATTGATCCTCCATGTTTCCTTCTGGAAATGATTATTTTTTTTTTTAGAATCATGTATTTTCTGTAATGTAGCCAGCAAAAAATAAATGATGATTTTCTTTAAGTAGTGTATACATTATATCTGTTTTTATAATTGATACTCCTCTTTATTTTTGTACTTAAAACAATTTTAGGATGCATTTTTTGTGCGAGTTGCCACTTTGTTACATTGTATTAAAGATCTTTGTTAAATGTTTATCCACCCCTTTAATTATCTGTCGGTAATTAAATTAAATCTAACCATCTAATCGCTGATATACTCAACATACCATATTCATTTAACTATATTCTGCATTAAAAAAGAAAAAAGATAAGAATAGCCTTGTGTATAAACTAATATGGCACTGGCATAGTCAGAATCTATGTAATTTATTTGTGTGTGGAATGTGTGTATATTGACTCAAAAGAGAGAAATAAAATATGATTTTTTTTTCTTTAGTATTCTTTTGGATTAATCTTTAAAAAGAGTAATCATAATTCTTGCTGTGAAAATAAAAAGCAGCATAACTGCTGTTTTATCTTTATGCATTTTACTTTTCCGTTCAAGTACATCATATAATACAATTTCTTTGCATTGAATGTGGAGAGAAGAGATGAGATGAACTGTATGCTGTATCATGATTGATTAGATTTTGGATGAGATTTTAATTTATTTTTTAATAAATCATGACGAATCATGGAATTGACAGTGGTCCGAGTTAACTGTGTCCTTGTGTCGTCGAATGTTCGTGTTCATCCAAAAGTGACAGATTTTCCAATTCACATGTGCCTTGCTGGGCATATGCTAGACAATTATTTCTGAAGTTTGTATATAGTGTGCTGTTTTGCAAACATAATAGATAACCAAGAGAAAATCAATTTATTTATGTGATCATTTATTATCAAAATATCAACTGGCAATCAATAAATTATAAAAAGGCAATTTCATAAGAATCAATATACACATTTAATGCATAGAGGATCTTTGGCTCCTTTTAAAATTAGTATTTTCATCGATGCTATTTACAGTAAAGGCAAGTTTCACAATCGGAACAAAATCTTGTTTACCTGTAATACTTTTCATCTTCATTATCAGGAGTTTACAATTTTTTTGAAAAACCACGACTTGAAATCACGAGGTAAAGAATTAGTAGTGGTTAAGACTATGGAGATCATCTAACATGAAACGACCAGGTGTGAAAAATTAATTAAATATTCATCTATTTGCATATGATATGACTCATTAAAAAATATGCAGCTCTTAAAGATAAAGTTGAGTTCTGGTCATGAAATTGAATTGTGAAAGAAACTGTCTAAAAGAAATTGGGAAAGGTTGATTATACAGCGCATAAGAATTGCTGACTTTTTTGTGTATGCTGTAAGGTCTTGGAATCTCCAAAATGATAAGAAATTGACTCAATCCTGCTGAGATTCACAGGCACTGCACACAGAAATGTGTATCTGGGACTACATGTATACAAATGTGGTGCCCAAACATTTCAGCTGTTTCTTTTCATATTTTGAATGTGATGGCATGTGAACAGCTATCCTTTTCAGGGGACATTTCTACTATGATAATCTTCCAAACTAGCATAAAAAGAATGAGAAAGCTCACAAATTATTTTTTACCTTTCCCAGAACTCAACCTTCCCTTTTAATAAGCATCATAAGTTATTCTGATAATTCTAGCTTATCAATACAGTAGAAACTCAGTATAACTATCGGAATTACCTTGTTATAGCAGGAATCTCGTTACATCAGGATTAAACTAGAATATCACTGAAGGTGATTAATACCCCCGCCCCAATGTGTGTGCCAAATTTCCTGAGCATTGCTCCAAAAATGAGGAAGTGGTTTGATATGCAATATTTTCACGTTTTATTGCCATGTCATTACCATGGCAACGCAGTTTGCCACACATTGAAACAATATGTTGTGTACATCTTTACAAGACCAACGTGTGTGCCAAATTTCACAAGCATTGCTCGAAAAATGAGGAAGTAGTTCGATGCGCAAGATTTCAACCTGATTTATTGCCATAATATGCTGTTACCATGGCAACGGAGTTTCTGACACATTAAAAAAATAGGTCTTGCACATCTCCGTCCCAAGACAAATGTGTGTGGTGAATTTCACGAGCATTGCTCGAAAAATGAGGAAATAGATGCACAAGATTTGCAACCGACCGACCGCCCGCCCGACCAACAGTACGCTGATTCCTATATACCCCCTTCAAACTTTGTTTGGTGGGGGTATAAAAACAATAGAATATAAAGAGCTGGGACCGGAATATTACCTTGTTACATCAGGAATACTGTTACATCAGGGGGGTTTTTCACAAAGAGTTAAGTTTGACTTAAAGTCGCACTTAAATTCCTAGTTGCATGCAGTATATGACACATCAGCGCATTGGTCAGATCATGCTCAGGGGACGCGCGCTATTGGGTAATCTACCAATGAGATTATGCGTTTAATACAGTATGCACATTGGCACTTACGCATGACTTTAAGTCAAACTTAACTCCTTGTGAAACACCCCCCAGATCTCTTTATACTGAGTTTCCACTGTATTACACATTACAGTTACCTAAATGGATCATGGTACAAAGTATGTTGATGATAATGCAATGTTCATTCCATATTTCATAGTCTGCATGAAATACAAGAATGGAGCAATATTGTTTTGATCTAGGTTTTTGTATGCAAGCATGTAATTAAAGAATAATCAAAGGCTTTAATAAACAATGGATGCAAGTGTGCACATCTTGCAAAAATCAAATTTGAGGACAAAATTAATGTCTGATGAGTACCTTTTACCCTGTAATTGATGTAAAAATTACTCCAAATGACAGGAAAATTGAGAAAACAATTGTACATTTCATACAAATAATAATAATACTGAATGGCAATTCCTTTCTAAGCTTTTGAATATTACACTCGTTGTGCAGACTTTTGGTGCCAGTACAGCAGCTTGCAGCTTGTGTGATATATCTTTTAAATCCCACTGAAGGCCATTAAATATTCTATGAATACATGTATCACATATTGCAAGCTATTGCCTGATCATCCTAGATATACATACTTAACTATTTCACCATGCACATATCAAGTATTTCACATGGTCCAGGGACTTCTATAAAGCAGGGGACTCTCTTGTATAAACAAATTCCTTTCACTGAGTTGAATTGGGTTGAATTGATTCATATCACTCTTTGCCGGCCATTCTGGTTGCACGTATTTCAGATCATCATACGAGTCGCAACAGAGGGAGGAAGGGAGAGAGAGAGAGAGAGAGAGAGAGAGAGAGAGAGAGAGAGAGAGAGAGAAGGAGAGGAGAGAGAGATAGAGAAAGAGATCAGAGAGAGAAACCTATCTTCTAGTACTAGGAAAGAGGGCTACAAAAAAAAAAAAAAATTCTGCCATACTCTGGCATGAGGTTAAAACTTAGTCACTGCATAAGTTTTATTTGATTCCGACAATAAAGAAAATATTGGCAACATCCACTTTTGATCTTGACATTATCATAGGCTTACAGAACTCAAAGATGATAATGTCTGCTGATTAAAGGATAAAGAGTTCCTGAGAGCATTTTCTCTAAAACTTCAACAAGCATTCAATTACTGCTTGGCTTTACTGCCTCCCATCACGACCTGTTTTTTGCACGCAGTTCAACAAAATCACACACAACCTATTGAGAAAAATTCTGCAGATAATGTGAAAAAGACATCATTCCAACATCTTCTCTGCAAATTCCAGCGTGAGGTTTGTCATTGCATCGTAAAACTTCCGTCCACTGTCCATAACATCAATGACGAGCTCGGCATGGCCCCCTCCTGCTATCAGGCGGACAGTCACATCTCCTTCTTTCTCTGTGAGTGCTGACGAAAATTTTTCAGTCGATGATGGTGGGACCACTCTATCATCAGTGCCGTGAATGAGGTAAACGGGAGGTAATCTGTAGAAGGATAAAAGGAGTACATTTTCGTTTCATGAATTAGAATGTAAAGAAATATTTGTATGACTACTAAAATAGTGTGGCCCGAAAGTGTGTAACACTATGCAGATTGTATTGGATAGGGTGTTTGAGGCAACTTTCTAAATAATTTACAAACATAACAAAATACTGCTCTATTAATATGATTTCAGTATAAAATAATAAGGTGTAGTAAAACCTGGGCCCCTTTGCATAAAACTTACCATTGATGGTAGCTTTGCCATCAATGGTAACTTCCATTTAAACATTGAATTTGATTGGCTGTTGAGCAATGTTACCATGGTAGCCATTGATGGTAGAGTTACCACTGATGGTAAGTTTTATGCAACGGGTCCCTGATCTATAAATCATTACCTATAATGCCTTCCATTTATAATACACTTATCATGAGCTTTTTTTATCTAGACATATAACTTTTCTACACATTGATTTCAAAGTTTTAAAATGTCAAAGTTTTATTGATTTTCCACATACGTCTTTTACAAAAAAATTTTAAACAGTACATATGGAAATTAAAATCAAGAACATTACAATTATATAAAATGAAACATAGATATAACAGATCATAATTCAATGGACTTGGCTATGATTTACACTGATAAAGCAATAACTGGTATTGTGTAAATATTGTAATTGTAAAGGAAAACATAAGTGGAGGAGTCTATTATGAGAGCATTGCCTGTATTTCATAGACCCCTGTTTGAAAAATAAAAATAGTTACAGTCCATAAAGTTAAAAGAAAAAAGAAACATGCTAACTTGAGCACTATTAACAAGTTTTAAAAACGAAAGGGAAAAAAAGAGATTGAATTGATATTACAGGTAATGAACAGTGTAGTTCAAGGCCATGGATTTAGTAAAAATATTTTTGTGTGTGTGTGCATCTAGGCAGTTAAAACCTAATCAATAATCAGCTTTCTTTCAATAGCTTTGAAAATTTTAAGAGGACAACATAATTTAGGGTTCTCTGTCAGGCTGCAAAATCTGTATTTCTCCTTCAAGTGCACTGTTCTCCTTTGGTAATTCTCAATTCACTGCTATTTAATATATTTCTCAATACTAAGACAATACAGACATCTATTCATCAATCTTTCCAAAGGAAAGGAAATATTTAAAAATATAACCTCTCACATCAGTTTGAAGAGAATGAAACTCAACCTACCTTTCAATCTGATCAGTGGACATCTTCAAAACCCTCTCGGTCGGTGAGAAGTGATCAAAATTCTCAAGACCATTCATCGCTCTCCACATGGGGGACAAGTCTTCTACCCCTCTCCACGATTCATGATGATAATGGTCCATGATGTGGTAAACCCCGCCCAGTCCGACCACCCCTCGAACCGACGACAGCAGCTCACTGGGTGAAAAAGAGGAACTGTTGTACTCCGTCGAAGTGTCAGCATCTGTCCTTCCTGCAGGGGGGGGGGGGGGGGTTATAACCAGACTAATAACAAAGGAAGTATAAATATGCTTTGCGGTCCTATTTGAAATATTGAGATTACTGTGAAGGTTGAAGAATTTCTCAATTAGTTTGTCTCCTCATATCACCCTATCTAAAACTCTTCTCTTATCTCACCTTTGTCTGCTTTATCGTCCCCTGAATAATGAGCTGTGCTTTTCTCTGGCAGTCCCTCAGCCAACTCTATCGTTGAAAGGGCACAAAGATGGGCACCGGCGGAGTGTCCAAAAAGGATAATCTTATTCTGATCAGCATCGGGAGCTCTCTGATGGAAGTCAGGAGATTTGATGAATGCAATTGTGTCGTGGAGGTCACTGATCATATCACGTACTTCACCCTAGGATAAATACACATGTATGTAGATGACGAGAAATGAAATAATGCAAATTGCATTCATTTGTATGGCTTTAAGGATTTATCATTCAAAAGAGCCCCAATAGCTATCAGATCAAAAGGCTCAGGTACAAATCATTTAATGTACTAAAATGGAAAATATTTAAAGCTTTTAATAAAGATATAATTAAATGATTGTATGATATAAGCTCCAATATGAATTTCTCTGCAGCTCATTGCAACACTTTTGAGGCCGCCATCGACATCAAGCAACTCGCTCATGATGACTGTCTCCTGCGTTCACAAATCCTGTTAATTATAAAATGTTAATTTCCCATATTGTATATATGTTTTCTTTGTATTTAAGAAGTAAATTGTTAATGTCTGACAATGTGTTTATATATTTTTTTTCTGTAATATTATTATATTTTGTATCATGCTTTTGAACGCAGAAATAAAATAAATCAAACAAACAAACAAACACTAATCAAATGCTGATATGACCCTTACCTAAAACCAAGTTGCAAAACTAGCCCTAACCCTATAGCTTTTACAAAATAAACAGTGCTGTATGTCTCGAGACGTGTCTCGGTCTAGAGACACATCTCGAGACGTCAATATGCTTCTCCTGTCTCGTCTCGTGTCTCAGACGTGAAATGTCTCGTCTCGGTGTCGGTCTCTGAGCCGATGTCTCGGCCCGAGACATGGGTTCGACATCGGAAATATGAATGAACAATTATGTGTGAGTGAGAGCTAGTATATAGTATTAGTAGAAGTGTTGTATGTCTCGAGACGTGTCTCGGTCTCGACGTCAATATGTTTCTTGTGTCTCGTCTCGTCTCAGTCTCGGTGTTGGACAAACTGGGGCAGTGATGTCTCGGTCTCAGTCTCGGTCTCAGACAAGCAAGTTTCAAATACAACACTGAAAATAAAGCCCAGAGCAAGTGTTGAATCACTGAAAACATACCTTTGGATAAATGCTGTAGTTTGGAATCACCACAACAGCCCCTAAATGATCCATAATTTCCTGAGCAAGGAGTCCGTACATGTTCTTGTCTCCGGACCCCCAAGCTCCTCCATAGACAAAGACCACTACTGGGCGTGGTTCCTCAGGCTCTCTAAAGTTACTGGAGGAATACGGTGTCCATAGGTCAAGAGTATTGCCATTCACCCCATACTTTATGTCCTGTATATAGAGAGAATAGGTAGGTAATATTTAAATATTTAACTTTTGAAAATACAGGGGGCAGGCATGTGCCCAGACGGCACTTGAAGGGGTGCAAAATTAAGAAAAATTATAATCCTTAAGGGTTATGGGCCCCCAACCCGAAATACAGTTTCTGAGGGTTTAAAATGCAAAATTTTCTAAAGTTCAGTTGCTTAGCTCCCTCGCATAATTTTTTTTTTCTTCGGAATCTCGGAATTTTGTGCGCCCCCAGGTATACTATAAAGTTTTTAAATAGTTCTTTTTTTAAGGGTTCAAAATTTGAAAAATAAAGATTTAATTCTTGTTGCTTTGCTCGCTATCATCTAAGTTTCATCAGCCTCTTGCTAAATACTGCACTCCCAATATAGGATTAAGTGTATATAAAATTGCATTTGCAAAGGTTCAACATTTGAAAGAAATCTCAACTTTTAGTTGCCTTGCTAAATTCCTCAACTATTTCTCAAGGGTTTTTGTTAATTTTGTTCCCAATTTGTGAAGGGAGGGAATAGAAAACCGTTTATCAAGGTACAAAATACGAAATTCTCTATCGCTCAATTGCAGCAGTCATTTCCAAAATTTCCTGGGTAAAATGTGCAAGAAATGGCATTTGTGAGGGTAAAAAATGCAATAAAATTTACCACTCCCTCGCTTGTACTTGGAAGGGGGGGGGTGCAACTTCATTCTTTGCCCCGGGCACCATAATCCCTAGATATGCCACTGCTAACAGAAGTATATTAGCTTCTTCTTGTAGGATAATCCTCAAACAAGAAGGGTTAGAATTTAGTTAGTCCTTGTTACTATATTTTTGCTAAAAAGGAAAGATTAAAAATTTGTTAGTGAGGTGCTTTTTGTCGCAATAGTGCTGATATAGGCCTACTGATGTTGATTAATATACACAATCAAAATACCTTGATAACTTTGTCCCCAGCTCTGTACAAGGAGTTCCACTTGATGTACAGAGGGAGGAATCTCATAAGATTGCACTGCTCCGCCACTGCATAGGTGACCTTGAGGACTCTGGAAGGCTGCAGTGCTCTTTTGTACTTTCCCTCCCCCTCCTGGCTGCAAGGCCACCCACACACCATGTTGGTCACGATGACAATGCCATACGGTATACCAACTGCCAGAAAGATCCCCTTTGCAACCTTGCTGCTCAGCACTTTCATTTTGTCCATGCTGTCAGAAAATAAGAAATTTTTTAGAATATATAATTATGACATAAAATTGAATTGATTTACATGATAAGAGACTAGTCTTACATTCATTCTCAGTCATAAAACTGCCATGCATTAAAGTATCATAATTTCAGAAAGAAAAGAAAAGAAAAACACGCTTACCTCATTTGTGATATGATGCATTATTTTCACCTTTGTTACTTTTATTGAAAGATGGCACTTTTTAAATTCCTTCTAGTGCAGAAATGCAGGAATAAGAAGCTACATGTAAATGCGTTAACAGGCAAGAAGCAATAATGAAAAAAGTCTGTAAGAGAGGACAGTCATCCATCGTATTGTGCAATGTGTTTGCTTGACGTCTTTGTACAGCGACCGCACAGACATGAAGCGTTGAGCGCACACGCAGCACATCGGCATAGGTTTCCAGGAAAGGGAAAGGAAAAGAGGCCTCTAAAGGTGGGTTTGGATAATTTTATACCTCTTTACAGGTCTACAAAATTATGAACTAGAACTTTCTAAAAATCTACAACAAATTTAAATTTGCCATGAACCATCAGTTCAGCCACAGAAACAGCAATTTAAAAAAAAATCTGTATCCCCAATAAAATGAATGGGTAAACTCTACACACATTTATCCATACTAGTGGTCAGTACTGACCTCTTATCTTCCTGGTGTGGGCTATATCGTAGTTATATCGTTCTTTTGCATGCAGAAGCTTGCGTGCAGACATGCAGAGTCTGTGAGGGGAAAGAAAGAGGACACTGTCAGTGTCACTGCCAATGCATGTGACGCATTGAAGCGCTTCTGTGCGGAGTAAATGTCGGTTTCCTCAACCACAATAATGCAAAAAAATCTTATAGATCTAGAGGTCTACGATAAAACTCCTCCAAATTGAGGGATTTTCTTTGTCGAATACTAGCCATGCCTAGTATTCCAGCCAAGCCAAGCCATAGGAGGACGTAACTTTTCATCACTTTCCGTTTCCCACGGTCGCTCTTAGCGCGGTGAAAACATTCGCTAGGTGAACGCCGTAGAATATATACACACATGTACGCATGCTGATTATCTCTTCCAATAGTACGTCAATTTTGCTGAGTTTTGTAGCTCAAAATGTTGTTTGATAACATGGAAAAGCTGTTTCTTGATGCAAGGCATCGTTATAAAGTGAATTTGGATGCTGTTGGGCTGGAAAAGTGCCCTTACAAGCATCCAGCAGATGTTTGGATAGACGATCCAAAGTGTGAAGAGAGTGAGAGAAATGTCTCAAAAGAATGAGCCCTTGATTGTGAGTGAGTGAAAAAGTATCAAATAAATTCAGTATGTGAGTGTTAAAGGGAGCCATCACTTGATATCCATGTATGTTCAATTTCATTCGCTTGCCCCTATTGCAAGGCCGTGCATAACAACAATCTTGGAGCAGCGAACAAAATTGCAGTCGAGGGTGGGGTAGTTTGTCAGTTGGGTTGTTCAGTTCGTCTTTCTTCGGTCGAATATTTTTCCCCGAGCAAGGTCGCATGTATCACTGCAATTGCGTGCTTGTTTACCGAAGATGTACAGACATTCCTGAATATTACCCTAGCCGGCCCAAGCTCCAAGGCACCAAGATTTGCGACTTTTCGGTCCCTTTAATTGAAAGGATCAAGAGTAAATGAGAGTACAGTAAACAAAGGAGATAAGAGAGATGGATAACAGCAATATGAGGCAGTGAGATATCTATTGTCAGTGGGGAATGCATGGCGAAAGGGGTGTTGGCAGGTGCCCCCAAATTTGAATTTTCACTCTTATTTTTTTTTTCACTACAACTTTTCTATTCCTCCGTCTCATCATTTTAATGATTGAAAAAAGGGTATCTTTCTCCCTTGCCTATTCTAAAAATGTCTTGAATTTCTTCATCACTCTTACTTCACACTGCAACTTGACTCTTAGAACTCTACCTTTTCTCTCCACTTTTATTCTTTTTATTTTCACTTTCTCAACAAAACAAAAATATCAAACAATAGGCTAGCGCTATGATTGAAAAGTAAGAAAGAATAAATAAGAGTATTTATATGGAATAGAAAAAGAGATGGACAAGAACAATAAGGGCTGTGAGGGTGTGGCATATAGCTACGGGGGTGGGGGTGGCAGGTGCCCCCAAATCAAATTTTTACTCATATTTTCCTTTCTCTATTGAGTCCCCATTCTTTCATCTTATCATTTGTCTTTTTTCTAAAGGTTCTCTCTTCCCCTTCCTCTTTATTTTTTTTCATTTCTTATCACCCATTCATTTATTGTTTTTCACTTCTTCAAGCAACTTGATTCTTCTCTTCACTCCTTTCCTTTTCATCAGATTTCTCACTTATTCAACTCTCGTTAAATAGAAAAACATTTCTCTCGTTTCTCTATTCACTGTTAAAAATGACTCAACTGTACAGTGCTACTGTATACCGTTAATTCAAATTCAAATTCCATTTTTTTTCATTGAAATAATCGTCAAATCGTGAAATCAAAATGCCGGACTGATAGTCAGATAGTATAGTTATACTAGATCTATAGCATTTCTCATGAAATGTAAGTACAAATTTTCACCTTACCTGCTGAAATTAAGTAATGCAACCGACCAAAATAATGGACGACGACACTCATAGCGACTTTCCTATACTTCATGTGTAGACTCTAGGCAGTCATACACCTCAACACTTTCAAAACACCACTGCACAAAAGTCACCAACATTCACTCAAAATCGGCATTTAATTTACAAAAACTGACACCAACATATCCATGAAATACAATAAATTCAACTCAATGTCAATGTTGGAAAAGATAATTCAAAAAAATGATATCCGTAATTTACTGTCACTTCTGGCAAAAAGCACTCACACTTATGCGAGGTTATTGGAGATAACGCTATTGTTTGATTTTTTTTTTTTTTGAGAAAGTGAAAATAAAAAGAATAAAAGTGGAGAGAAAAGATAGAGTTCTAAGAGTCAAGTTGCAGGGTGAAGTAAGAGTGATTAAGAAATTCAAGACATTTTTAGAATAGGCAAGGGAGAAAGATACCCTTTTTTCAATCATTAAAATAATGAGACGGAGGAATAGAAAAGTTGTAGTGAAAAAAAAAAATAAGGGTGAAAATTCGAATTTGGGGGCACCTGCCAAAACGGGGTATTGCAAGTCACTGTGTACATTTCCTGATCGTCGCAAGCGCTGCGCGCTGACATCTCCCCCCAAATTGCCCAAAAAATTCGGTCGTAAAAAATTCAGTCCCTATTGCGCACACATGAAAGTCCTGATTTTCCATGTGCGCGATCGTAGGGATCGATGTGCGCGCGCGATAACAAGTTTCTTTGTGGACAAAATTTTATTGGCCTAAAAAAATTGGCCTAAAAAAATTGGCATAAAAACAACATGCGATTGCAAAAAAAATTGGTGGGGATTTCTTAGGTTTCGGACATGATTTTGACTTTGGATTTTGCTGGAAATATCAGAAGTTCTTCCTAACGACCATTTAAGGTAGGAGTGAGATTTTAAAGCGCTGAATTTGAAAGGAAGTATTGAAATATTTATCTTACTCTTCCCCCCATGGCTTAAGTACATGCAAATTTGCAATAGAAAATAGTATTTTTGCATTTGTCCCTCGTCGTAGTGGTCAATAATATGATGACAACTATAGTATTACGTGGTGTGGGCAACAAAGATTTTGGTTATTTGTACCTGGAGCTCCCTGGAGTTGCGTCCCCCTATATGCCTGGCTATCATTTGGCTATGTGACGCGGCAATGAGCTGCCAAACGTGAGCAAGTGCATGGCAGCATGCTGCTGCTACAGAGTACGGGTGAACGGGGGCGACACCGCAAGCGTCGCCTTGGCTTCGGGATCGGGGCTGTCACTATGCCTCGCTCGGCCTCGGTCTTCTTCTACCGCATGCATGGGATCTTTCTCTTTTCATGTTCAATTTCCGACAAGATCTACTTACTCTTTTCTTTTTAGTACTGGATGGTTAGGCACTAACGATGAACAACATGTCTACAGAAAGAAATTCAGCGTTCACAGAAATAATATCCGGGGTCTAGTGTTAATTTCCTCAGATCTGAAACTAAGCAGCACCTGCTCCTTCTGGTGACCATGTAACCACATCACAAGTACCCAAGTTCAGCGGCCAATTAGGGTGTCGCCGAAACGTCCAATCGAACAAGGAAACAGTTTTCAAAATGCAAAACATATTTACAAAAGTTCCGTAGGGAATTTATGAAGGTAGAAAAAGGGTCTTAATGTATTATTTCGTTTCATCCTTTAGTCTAAAGGGCAAATCAATAATAGTTTAGACTAATTATGCAAAATTTAATGCTTTCATGAATAAGTAGTGTTGAACTGAAGCGAATACTTGGCGAAACTCAGAATGAAGTCCTGAATGAAAAGTATTATAAAAGTTCGCTCGACATTTCATATACATGTGCTTAACTGATTACACCATGAAAAAGAGAAGATATTCAGCTTCATGATGATATTGGTCGTTATGTGCATAAAAAGCACTAGTGTAGAACATTCGAAAGAAACCATAAATTTGCCTTGCAATTGCCTTACTCAATTCCTCAAATATATTTCTTCGGGATTTTCATTCATTTTGCGCCCCCAAAATAGGAATGTTCAAAATTAAAAAAAAAAAAAAATCTATTGCCAGGTCGCTGTATTCCCTTTGATTTTTTTTTTGTAAGGTAAAATACATAAGAAATTTAAATTTGAGGGGTGAAAAGGGGGAAAAATCTGCTGCTCGGTCGCGTTGCTCCCTCGCTTATACAATAACTCATCAAATTTGGGCTAACAACCCCGGGTTATGCATCAAAACTCTTTTTCACGTAGTGCCATCATTTCTTAAAAACGCTCATTAATCTGAGTTTGAGGGGGGGGGGGGGGGAAGCGCAGATTTGATAGTTTTGCCCCGGGCGCCAGAATACCTAGATACGCCACTGCTCAGACTCTCCCTCCCCTCCAAAATTCAGTTTAGTGGCTAAATCAGTGATTTAAAGATGCATAACCTTAGTAAGAGAACAGAGAGAGGGAGGTGGATGGATTTGACTGCGTAATTGAATTTTTGAAAGTGCTCTAAAATACAAAGCTTCAAATTACAAAATGAATGATTTTCTTGCTCGGTCGCTGCGCTCAAAACAGTAAGCTTGCATAAGATCCAGACAACTAGTTCCGCATAACGACCTACATCATGTAAAAGCTGCATAATCTCCTTTTTTCATGGTGTAATATAGCTAAGAATATGAAATGTCGAGTGAACTTTTATTAAACTTTTCATTCAGGACTTCATTTTGAGTTGTGCAAAGCTATATGGGAGTTATTGTTGATGCGGAGCGTAAATTATTGGGGGTAGGTCGCGTCTTTGAAGTTGAAACAGTAAGATTAAGACACTATAGTTCCACACAGTGGCGTATCTACGGGTGGCAGAGGGGGCACGTGCCCCGGGCGGCACTTGAAGGGGGTGCAAAAAAAACCAGCAAAAGATAGAAAGAAAAGGGGGGAGAAATGCAAGAAAATTTATGGTCTTTGAGGGTTATTTGCGCCAGTCAAGGACAAAATGCGTAAGAAATGGTGTTTTATAGGGCTTTTAAAATGCGAAAATTTTCTAAAGCTCGATCGCTTTGCGTCCTTCGCATGATAATTATGTCCAAGATATAGCTATTCCACGCCCCCATTGGCATTTTTAAAGTGTTCCATTAATTGACTCCAGTTGTTTTTCCCTCCCCCCCCCCCCCCCCCGCATAAGGCAGGAGCTTGTTAAATTTTGCGCCCCCAGGTGGGATATAAGTGCATAAAAAGTACTTTCAAAGTATAACATTCGAAAGAAATCATAAATTTGCCTTGCATTTACCTTGCTAAATTCCTCGAATATATTTCATCAGGGTTTTCATTCAGTTTGCACCCCCAAAATAGGAATGTTCAAAATTTCAACAAAAAATGTATTAGGTCGCTGTATTCCCTTTATTTTTTTTTTCTAAGGGTAAAATATATAAGAAATTTCATTTTGAGGGGTGAAAAGGAAAAAAAAAATCTGCCGCTCGGTCGCGTTGCTCCCTCGCTTATTCAATGATTAATCAAATTTGGGCTAACAACCCCTGGTTATGTGAATCAAAACTCATTTTCACGTAGTGCCATCATTTCTAAATCAAAAGCACTCATTTATCTGAGTCATTGGGCAGGGGGGGGGGCAAATTTGATAGTTTGCCCCGGGTGCCATACCTAGATACGCCACTGGTTCCACATAACGACCTACATCATATAAAAGCTGAAATGTTCTAAAAATGTCCAATACACGACAAGTATGTTTATGCTTATGCATACATGTATTTATGGTGTTCCGGCCTAGCTTTGTGTGTGCCAGTGCAATTTTCCTGCCTTCATGATTATTGTCATTTTGCTATTTCTTTCTAATGTGTACTTGTCTCCTTTGGGTCAGTGCTTTTGCTGTGGCTCGACAGGCATGCTCTTTTTTCTCCCCCATTTTTTAAGCTTGCCTAGCCGCCGCGTTCGATGTGCTCCTTTGGGTTAGTTGCCCCTGTGGTGGTCCGCTTGCGCGATTGCGTGCTTTGATCGCCTGGAGGCGCTGAACTTGATCGGTTCAGTGCTTCCAGGGCCCTCTTGCATAAAAAGTTGCCATTAAACGCAACTCAGAAAATTAAACGCAACTCGATTTTCAACCAATCAGGATCGTGTATTTTGGACTTGCGTTTAATTTTTTGAGTTGCGTTTAATCGCAACTTTTTATGCAAGAGGGCCCTGGTTGTTGAAGTTTGCATGCTCGGTGGCGGATTGCGGTGGGGGCGCTGACTTGGCGGATCGGTGGGACGCGGCGGGGGTATAGGTCTTCAGGAGTGAGCATGCGTGCTGGGTCGCGGTAGGAGCACTGTTTCAGATTGTAATGTATATTTTCTTTTTTTACGAAGTTGAATAGTTTTAATATTTATAAATTACTTATCTTGTCTGTGATTTTTTTCACCTTAGTACTTATATTTATATGTTTTTTAAAAATTGTAAACTCACACTGTTAGTCTTCGGACTTTTTGCTGAGTCTTTTTAATAAAACCGAAATTGAATTGAATTGAATTGAATTGAATATGTTCTCTTTTCATGGAGTAATCAGCTAAGCATAATTATGAAATGCCGAGCGAACTTTTATAACATTTTTCATTCATGCATGCAGGACTTCATTTTGAGTTGTGCGAAGCTCTGATAGGGGCGCTATCGATGATGCGTGCATGGGGGTAAGATGATAGATCTCGGCACTGGCGTAGCCAGGGGGGGCACAAGGGGCCATGGCCCCCCCTGTTGATCGGAGAGCAAAAAAAAAAAAAAAAAAAAAAAAAAAAAAAAAAAACAACTAATTTCCTTTTCACATGCTGGTCTTACTAGGACTTACCCTACCCCTACCTTACAATCGAAATAAGGAAAAATAAAATGGAAATATTACCAAAAAAGTAAACAAAATAAACACTGCTTTCATTTCCAGCAAAAACTGTTCCTTTCCAAATCATAACCCCGAAACTTTGTTAACAACATTGACTAAGTAGATTGGTAACAGAACATTTATATTTCTTTTAGTTTGTCGAGAGTTGAAAGAAATTGTACTCAGAATGATGAAGAGGCGTATCAGTTATTCTTGCCGAATATAAACCTCTCTTTGTGAATGGGTATATGTCCGATGGAGGCAATAACCATTTTCTTCGTTTTGTAAATCTTGAGTTTGTTTAAGAGTTATCATTGTGGTAGCCAACATTGCTTTTATACGAAAACAATGTCACCGTTATATCATTTTTATGGTCTTCATCCGAGGAGAAGCAAAACACTGTTTTTCAAGGTAGAGTTCGATTTTATAGAGGAATATTCAAAAAAGATACAATTTCATTCTTTGTTCAAGTCGTATTTTATATACTAGTAAGTCATCGGACGAGATGCTTTCTGCTTTGATGTTTACAGTTTTGAGTCAAATCTATTATCACTAAATTGAATGACAAAAACGGCCTTCACATGTGGCAAATCATGTGCGCTTGACTTGGTTGTATGAAGACTTTGTTTAGCCCGTTCTCTATGTGTAATTACATTATTTCCATATGTTTTTATTACAAATTGTGATCTCTATACTCTTTACACGATGTAATTCTAATATTTTTCCGTGCTAAATACTCACATTGATGTTCATTTTGGTTACAAAAATTAATCAAACTATATAATTCCTCAGTACTTAAATGAAGGAGTACGTAGCTGGATTCGTGTAGTATATACGAATTAGGCAACTAATGAACAACCTCTAACCGAGAAAATGAGATAAAGAGCTAAACAAGGCAGCTAAATAAATTGCTAAAGTCTTTTACATACACCTAATAAAGATGTTGCATGTGTTTTCAAATGAGACTACCGCTTGAGATGAGATATAAATTCCACTCCATGAGAAAGGGCGTCCTCTTAGTCATATGTTAGTCAATAGTCAGTGTGTCTGTGTGTGGGTTTTTGGTTGTTAGTCTGTATATTTTCCTATCCGAAAACACGGGTTTCAACGTTTCGTATGTACACTGGTACAGCTATTTATACACACCAACTACATGTAATTTTGCGTATTGCTTGGAATTCTGGAGCCCCAAGGAGTGGTAATCCTTCCACTACAATTCATTCCAGCGGAGTAGAGAAAAAAAAAAATCCTATTTCATCTGTCACTTCTCAAGTAGGTTACACCAGAATAGAATTTTAGGGTGCAGAAAATGCCATTTTCATGACCTGGTTTTAAAAAAATTTCCTACCGTGGGAGGGGGATACCCCCTCTCACACCCTCCCCCGCTCGGTCGCTTCGCTCCCTCGCCTTGGCCCCCCCTCTTGAAAAATCCTGGCTACGCCAGTGGATCTCGGACAACTAGTTCCGCATATTAAAAGATTAACGACCTAATGTGTAAAAGTGGAATATATCCTCTTTTTCATGCTGTAATCAGATAAGAATATAAAATGTCGAGCGAACTTTTATAACACTTTTTATGCTGCCGAAAGGTTCTGCACTTATAATAAGAATCGTAAATATTGGGGGTATGTCCGTCTTTAAGTGTTGAAACATTATAAGATCCAATTAAACAACTAGTTCCGAATAATGACCTATATCATGTAAAAGCTGAATATTCTTTTACTGCAGGACTTCAGTTGGAGATCTGCCAAAGTTGTATTAAGGCGCTTAATAGTTATAAAAAGCGGAGCATGTATTATATATTTGGGGGTGGGTCGCAAATTGAAGTTCAAACTTAATAGGTTCAGACATCTTGCTCCGAGTACCGACCTCTACGGTAACTCGAGAAAGCTGAATATCTTCTCTACTTAAAGCTCTAATCAACTATTAGAATAAGAAATGTCGACGAAGTTTGAGAGACTTTCATCCCGACTTTCATTTGGCCTTAATCATATCGCACCTAATACGCAAGCTTAATCAAAATAATCATACTGGATTATTTCGAACGGTATGCGAGACGTACGAGTTAATAATTATTTAAACTGTAAAAGCCAGGCATCCTAAAACGCAATTTTTTTTACAAGAGAGCTTAATGTTGCTTCTCACGATGATATAATTGACAAGAACATAGGCGCCGGAAGCGGGGGGGGGGGGGGGGGCAGGGGGGGGGGCAGTCGCCCCCCCCAAACGAAAAAGTGGGGGGGGGGCAAAATGCATTTTCACCCCCCAAAAAGCCCTCTCCAAAAAAAAACAAAAAAACAAAAAAAAAAAAAGGGAGAGGAAGAAGAAGAAGAAGAAAAAGAAGAAGAGTTGGAATGAAAATATTGTATATAACTTAGAAAAGTGGTTATTTTTTGCTCGCTCGTTTCGCTCGCTCGCAAAATAAAAGATTATATGTGTGATTTACGCCAGTGCTCATAACCAGCTCTGTTGCTTCACTATCTTGCTTTCGAGTTTCTTTTTTTACGCGTCTTGTCCCCCCCCCCAAAAAAAAAAAAATTCTGCGTACACCTCTGGTCACCTCCGAAAATTTTTGACATGAGCCCCCTCCCCCTCCAAAATAGTGAGCCCCCTGGGTTGTTTGCCCCCCCAATCCAGAATTGCTTCCGGCGCGCCTGGACAAGAAGGTTTCCAAAAATGCTTGCGAGAGTTCAATTTTTGCATTTCCACATCGCCTATATACTTGAATTGCCATCCGACCAGTGCCGAACCGCTTTACGTTGTCAATATTTTTTTGTTTTGTATTATTCTTTTTGAGGACACCATACCGCGATTTTCTATTGTTTTTGGCCCCGCGCGGCCCGCCCGTCACGCATCGGTGACTCCGAGTGAAGGTACCGTACCGGTAGCTAGATTATTATGGCATCGCATGCATTGCATTGCATTGGCAATTATTAATTATGCGTGGATGATGCGGTAAATAAAATTTGTAACCCAGAGGCGCTGACTTGCACTGCGGTTTGTTGAATCGTTGGAACATTCATCTAGAGCCTTTAGAGGAAATCAAAGTACAGATACAGGTATGGTACGGTATCAATCTTCTATTTCTTGTAATGATGCTTAGCGGCCTTCAAATGAAGCATTTTGGGGGCTTCAAGTTTGTCTGTTCTGAGTGATAGTTTTCCCCCGGCCCCGCATTTACCTGAAGCGTGGACAAATATCTTCAATAATGTTTACATTACAACGAGGAAAGCGACCGTCTGTAGAGTCGCGTGGAATGAAATAATTTCTTGGAGAAAATCTATATTATAAACTAATTTGGGCATTCTCGTCATCCAAGCCACCGGTAGCTTATTTCCACCGGACACTTTTTTGCGTTCAAAACATGTCCTACTCCTATTAAATGAAATGAAACTCCCTCTATCGATGGCGCGAGGGTAGCGTGCGCAGTTATGCTTGCTATATCTCGCAAGCTTATTGGAGGGAGGGTCTTCAAGAGGCGGAGCCTGAAAATCCGTGCCTCCTTGAAATGAAAGCCCATTGGTGGATATCAGCTAAAATGCGCAAAGTTCTCTCAAACTCTCTGTAACTTATTGCGTTCTGTGTATACACACGGCACATGTATTAATTCACTTCACTGTCTATATCTGGTCTTCATCGAAGCCACCCCTGTGTACAAGTCTATGGAGAGGGTTTCATACACTTGTACACAGGGGTGGCTTCGATGGCGACCAAATATAGAGTGATAATATTAGGTTGTGAGCACTTCGGCTGTCTATATCTGGTCTTCATCGAAGCCACCCCTGTGTACAAGTCTATGGAGAGGGTTTCATACACTTGTACACAGGGGTGGCTTCGATGGCGACCAAATATAGAGTGATAATATTAGGTTGTGAGCACTTCGGCTGTCTACATCTGGTCTTCATCGAAGCCACCCCTGTGTACAAGTCTATGGAGAGGGTTTCATACACTTGTACACAGGGGTGGCTTCGATGGCGACCAAATATAGAGTGATAATATTAGGTTGTGAGCACTTCGGCTGTCTATATCTGGTCTTCATCGAAGCCACCCCTGTGTACAAGTCTATGGAGAGGGTTTCATACACTTGTACACAGGGGTGGCTTCGATGGCGACCAAATATAGTGTCTTTAACGCTATTTTTTCAGCAATATTTAAGTGTTATATTATTCTTAACAATTGATTGATATTCGTTAACATTTTATTTCATTTTTAGGAATAGGTAACTGTCTGAAAGTGGCAGAGTGGTCTTGAAGAGGAGGGAAATGAGGGGTAGATGGAATTAACAGGTTAATTACCTTCATTTCACATTATTAGTGGTGGACAGTTCGAACAGTCCACACTTGTGAATATTTTTGGTAGATGGATTTTACAGTAATAGTTAACTTTCTGAAAGTGGCAGAGTGACGGAAATGAGGGGTAGACAGAATTAACGGGTTACTTAGGCTACCTACATTTCATATAATTAGCAGTGGACAGTTCGCACAGTCCACACAAGTTTCTCTGAAACAAGTATTATGGCGAGCATTATATAACAGAAATTTCATGACAGTTAAAATAACCATTCTGAACGACTATACCACCTAGGATAATTGTCTGAACGATGATTTTTATCTCGAACAGAAATATGGGTAGATAAATAGGTTAATTACCTTCATTTCGATTCAAATGTGGTGGCGTACTATATTATTGTGCTGCATAACCTTGCAGTCATTACGGAATAAAGTCTACTATTCTACCCGGCCCCAACCCCTATAGCCTAGGCCCTTATTATACAAGAATGTTTTATTGTGAAGTAAGTCGTGGACCTTGTGCTGTATTATGACGTAAGACGAATAATGAATACATATATCCTGTGGAATACCAAGTTCATGTTTTTCGTTTAGATCTACTATTTCATTTATTACATGAATGTGTTTAGTTTGGATCACATCAACAACACAGATCATGAAGGAGAATAGAGAGAGAGATGTAGCGAGGGTGTTATAAACGGTTTAAATAAAAACCTTTTTTTAGCACGGGGAAAAAATTCGAATATTATTAGGTCTATACATATTTCTTTAAGTTTTCTTGATAACTAGTATAGGCCTATACAGCATCGGTTTAATCCGTCATGCGACATTCATCCTCAAATCATCCTCAAATCAGTATGCATGAGAGACAGCGTGAAAATTCTTTCTCTATAAAAACAAAAACAAAAAAAGGAAATTGGAAATAAATATTCAATTTAACATAAATGTCCATTCAATTTTAAGCACACTGGGATAAAACAAACTGGGCCAATCATTGATTTAATATCGTGATGTTATGAGGAAATGAAGGGATTTGGTCTGAATATTTTTGTACGTTTTTTTTTTTTTTTTTTTTAATAATTGTCGTGTGGAAGTTCTACAGTCACGAACGACAGCCTTTTTAAAGGAGAAAAGAAAATGGGATATGAGTGTGTTAAACGAAATAAAGCAATAAATGACCCTACAGGGTAGAATTCCAGTTAGGTCATGCTCTTATATACAATTGCATCGATTTATTCCGTCATGTGGCGTATTGCATCGTAAAATAAATGAGACAGTTTGCGCCTTTGCGCATTGTAGATAACAGTATAATCATTCATTTTTAATTCAAGACGGGATTTATAAAATAAAGTGTTTTATTCCAAAGTTTGACAACTTTGTTGAACGTGATGGATTTATTGATTGGTCTAATTTATTACCAAATCGGTTGGCGTAATCTATCATTGCCATGTTTCATGAAGCCGTATGCCTTTTGCTGCATGTACTCAACCTCATGAATGGATTCGCTAGTTGCTTGGTCAATCATAAGCTTGCAATGTGTAATTGACCGTGCTGCATGCCACTGCGGTAAATTTCACTTAGTAACTAACATTCGTGACTTTCAGAGAATTGAAATATACTATGATTGACAGATTTCAATTCGGCTACATACGTACGTCCCATTAGCACTAGGTTTGTGCATGCCTAGTTTCCGCCAATGAGATTGCAGATTGATCACTTGCATGGGAGGCGCCGCGCTCGGGGATGCCGGTGATTGGCGAAGAGTTTGCGCATGCCTGTCTCCGCCAATGGGACTGCAGTTTTGCTTCTGTGAGATCGTTGTGTGTGACTTGGGACTTTGTAAGTACTTCTGCGATTAAGCAGCAAGCACTACTCGATCGATCGAGGCCAGGGCCTAGGCTATAGGGGTTGGGGCCGGGTATAATAGTAGACTTTATTCCGTCATGACTGCAAGGTTATGCAGCACAATAATATAGTAAGCCACCACATTTTAATCGAAATGAAGGTAATTAACCTATTTATCTACCCATATTTCTGTTCGAGATGAAAATCATCATTCAGACAATTACCCTAGGTGGTATAGTCGTTCAGAATGGTTATTTTAACTGTCATGAAATTTCTGTTATATAATGCTCGCCATAATACTTGTTTCAGAGAAACTTGTGTGGACTGTGCGAACTGTCCACTGCTATAATTATATGAAATGTAGGTAGCCTAAGTAACCCGTTAATTCTATCTACCCCTCATTTCCGTCACTCTGCCACTTTCAGAAAGTTAACTAGTGCTGTAAAATGCATCTACCAAAACTATTCATAAGTGTGGAATGTTCGAACTGTCCACCGCTAATAGTCTGAAATGAAGGTAATTAACCTGTTAATTCCATCTACCCCTCATTTCCCTCCTCTTCAAGACCACTCTGCCACTTTCAGACAGTTACCTATTCCTAAAAATGAAATAAAATGTTAACAAATATCAATAATATAACACTTAAATATTGCTGAAAAAATAGCGTTAAAGACACTATATTTGGTCGCCATCGAAGCCACCCCTGTGTACAAGTGTATGAAACCCTCTCCATAGACTTGTACACAGGGGTGGCTTCGATGAAGACCAGATATAGACAGCCGAAGTGCTCACAACCTAATATTATCACTCTATATTTGGTCGCCATCGAAGCCACCCCTGTGTACAAGTGTATGAAGCCTTCTCCATATACTTGTAAACAGGGGTGGCTTCGATGGATACCAAATAAACACTCTTTATGGTACGCATTAATGCAGAATATTACTATTATTATTACTACTAACATGACAGTCTATTTTGGTCTCCATCGAAGCCACCCTTGTGTAACAGTCTATGGAGATGGGTTCATACATTGATATACAGGGGTGGCTTCGATGGAGACCAAGTATAGAGTGAATGATTATCATAATGGTTCTGATTCTGTTATTTTATTTAGTAATTTTATTGAGTAGATTATATGAGAAAGGGAGTAATTATACTGGTGTTGGAAAAGAAAGTTCTTTATGACTGTCGTGTGAAATCATGTCCTACTAGGAAATTATTGTATCAATGGGAAATTACGTGTTGAAGATAGGTCACCGCTTTCGGTTCGTCTGTGTAGGAGTTTCGCATCGAGAACAAAAGACTTCTTTGGAAAATCACTGAAGCCGTAATTTCTTTGTAATGTGTCTGCAAATGTTGGCAGGTATTGGATTAGGTCCCTAGTGGCTTCGTGCACGATATGGCCCTAATTTTTTTGCTTTTTACACTTAATTTTTTTTAACCCCGTACTATCCGCACCAAGGCAGCTGTGGTCGTATTGACTGCTAAGGCTAAACCTCTCATAGCAAATTTACTTTAGACTATACATGTCATACTTTACTTCAATTTTTCATAAGTAAACTTCATGATATAGATCTAGTCAAGCATTGTATTTCCGAACAGGATGGTATTACCGAACGTGTACAGTTAAGTTAGGCGCATTAAAATGGCTTAACCTTTCATACGTGTGGGGCTACGCGCATGTTCTCCACACTATTTGACACAGAGAACAAAGGGCAGCAGATCATAAAATGAGGCCAAAAAAAAAAACTTAAATAGGTCTAGTCTAATATCTTATTTTTAGTTGACATGAAACCATGAAAATGATTAAATAATTGATTGAAAAATCCCTTATTCTGAAAAATATCTCTATTTTGAATGAAACTTTAACCTAAAACTGCCGATTTCAAAGTCCTCACGACCGATCCGTTCCTGTCTAACGTTTAGAGAGAGTGATTACTGCATAACATGCTTGCATACAGTGGCCGTTGTTTATATTGGCAACGTGCGATCGACCTGCCGAACTATGAGTGATAACAAAAAGTGTGTGCGTAATATTTTTGTTGATTAGACTGAGCATAATGAGGAAATTTCTCCCATAGGGGCACGTTCGGAAATACAATACCATTTTCAAGGGACCAAAACGCCGCGTCGTTGGGAAGGGGTTCGCTCGGAAGGGAATATCGTATTAAAACTACATTGTCTTTTTAAAATTCCATCAACTTCTTCTTCTGTAGGACTTTGAGCATTCATTATGTAAGTTTGACAGATATTCGTTTGATATTTTATTTGCTATCGTTGATTTTCTGAAAAGTGTTCGGAAACTGGATCCACTACCATACATATGGCTAGAGTGCCCAAGTCTGCACAGTGCCCATGTCTGCGCATACGCGTAACTGCAGGATTCTGATAAAACAAAACACGCAACGAACACAAACTTTTCATCTTTATTATAGCAATTGGTATTCATGCAAAAAACGAGTCTAAATGATGAAAAAAGGTCTTATTTCAGACATTTTATTCACAAGCCTCAAAATGTGGTCTTTCACGTTAAAACTTCCGAACTGCGTGTAAAATGAATTTTTTTTTTTACATATACAAAGAGCCTTCCAGGCTACTTGTGTATCTGAACCACTCAGCCCCACTTGAAACTATGCAGCTCCAATCTGCTGTACATCATGTAATATATCCAGCCAAAATACCAGATCAAAAAAAGTGAAACTCAGAATATTTTGGTCAGCAAGTTGTCTGTGCAAGTCCCTCTTGTTTGGTGACCAGCTAAACCACTGATTCAGGGAATATGGAATTTTAAGCATTAAATTTTGTGTTCATTCTTTTTTTCTGCTGAGACAAATTGATCCTTCTGTACTGCTGCCCTCTCTGTGTACGTGTGGAGAGAGGAAATTTGCCTTTGTTTATTGTTGCTGGTGGTAATAGAGCAGTAGAGGGCAGCCCTTAGGTGTTTTCACCACGACCATATTGGTTTGGGAGGACAAGGTTATATTATAACCTTGTTCATTGGATAAGTGCTTCATACTTCATACTTCATAATTTATACTTCATACTTTGTACTTCATACTTTATACTTTATACTTCATACTTTATACTTCATGTGTAATGTTACTTGTTAGCCCAACCAGACACCGTGCGAACCACGGCGTCTGACAAGGGCCCACTAAACTTTCAATGCGACACTCCTCAATGTCGCTAAAAATAATGTACAAAGTTAATTGAAAATGTATGTTTAACTTCTAATTTTATGTTATACTCACATGAAATCGATTGCTTGGGCCTTGCATGGATTTGTTGAAGTTCAATCCCCAGCAAGCCGTCAGGCAATGTCCTCAGGGTATAAAATTTCAACTTTTGACTGCCAAAACCTGTCCAACGACGAACTAATTCAAAATACTAGTTACGCACGGGTGTGACCTTTCAAAGTGCAGCTTCTGCCATACTTCTGCCATACAGTAGCTCAGAACTTTACTTTTGGCAGACGATGCAATAAATCATCGTTTTTTTGTAAGTTGTAAGTTGTTTAACTAAATTTAACTTAATGATTGTAATCAATCAATAGTTGAACTTTTATTTAGTTTAATTTTTAGTTCAAAACTATTTGTAATTTCAGCGAAAAGCATGTAGTCTCACTTTGTAGTCGCAGTTCGCAACCCTAGATAAAGGCCAGCTTGTACAGCGCTGTTGCTTCGCGACAACGCTGTTCAAGTCAGCAGTTTTCTAGCTTTCCGAACATATATTTTTTATCTAAAAATTAAACTAAATAAAACTTCAACTATTGATTGATTGCACTCATTAAGTTAAATTTAGTTAACCAACTTACAACTTACCAAAAAATGATGATTTATTGCGTCGTCTGCCCACAGTCCGTAATAGCAGAATGTAATCACTGATTACAGGTTGGTTTTAAAATTAGCAGAAAATT
Organism: Heliocidaris tuberculata; assembly: GCA_025618425.1. NCBI lineage: Eukaryota > Metazoa > Echinodermata > Echinoidea > Camarodonta > Echinometridae > Heliocidaris > Heliocidaris tuberculata. The sequence goes on from CM046851.1 coordinate 12,482,524, forward strand.
AAAGAAACAGATCAGTGATGGTTTGAGCAAAATACATGTATGATAAGAAATAAGAAAGTTATGAATTTTTGAAGTTCTAATCAATGAAACACAAATTTGCAACTCTCTGATGTATCTTGCGAGCTCCTCTCCCATTTTCCCTGTTCCCAAAAATTCATTAATTTCCATTATCTCTAAAGAAAATATTCAATCATACATACACCTTAGATATAATTTTTGATATATATTTTTACACAAAAACTGTATGAAACAAATTTATTCCTTCATCAAAAACTAAGAAAATGAAAATTTATGAGATTTTCTGTACTGAGCAAACGGGAGAGGAGCCCGCAAGTTACATCACAGAGTTACCAATTTGTGTTTGATTGATTACAACTTCAAAAATTCATAACTTTCTTAAATCTTATCGGATTTTGCTCAAACTTTTAGTCTGTTCCTCTCATTTTTCTTCTTTTATTCAATTCAGCTCAATACCAGGGTGAACTTTCCCTTTAATTCCAAACTTAGTGACAAAACAATAGGAATCAATTTCATTAGGCCAAAGTTAGTCTACACTACCCTACTTTACATAGTAGGGAAATGTTTAGATATCATTTCACAGCCATATGGTAAAAAAAGGCCAGAGATATCAAATGTCATTTTATCAAGATTATAGTCTGCATGTACATGTACAAGTACACGACATGTCACACATTTGTGTCTGATTTTCAGTCTGCATACAGTCATTTTATGTTTCTGTATAGTTTTCATGAAAGTCACCTTTTCAGTAGCGCGCGATATCGATAGCCAGCTTGGTCAGATCATCTTTCAGCAGGTGTGTGCATACTGTGCATATTGCAAAACTGCATGATTTAGTCATAGGACTACAAGTCATTAACAATTTTTTGTTATTGATTGGCAACTCATGGTATGTTTAGATGAATCAACACTAATTTTACCTGTGTTGTTAGAGGTCACTTTGACTAATCAGTCAGTTTTCAGGGAAACAGGAAATCACATGGCATTGCTACATGTATTGTTCATTGTTCTATAAATTACATGCATTTTGATAATGTACATTTAAAGTTGATATTGGTGTAATCTGTGAGGAAGCTTAATGAAAATTGGCGTAATAATTAACTGGGACCAGTTTACAACATTCTTGTGTTGTTCATTTTGTAGAGGGTGGTACACATGTACATGCACTTCCGCTTTTGTACTGTCAGTGGATAATATCAATACTTTTAGTATATCTTTTCATTTAAACTATGAATTTGGTTTTAATTTCTGGCTATTGTACATGTATTCCTCTTGTACATTGTAGAAAGTTATCTCTGTTGTGAGAATAATGTGATGATTTGAGTTGCTTTATTTTCATCTTTTGAAAGAGAAATTCTTGTAAAAATGTCCAATCATGATTTTTCTCACATCATCCCCCACCCCCACCCCCCTCTTTCTTACAATAAACTTGGCTTTTTTAAAAGTAATGTCACAAAATTGTATTTAGGACTGTTTATTCCTTCCTATTTACCTTGTAAATAAGCCAATTCTCAATAAAGTTACAATGGTTTTAAGGCTGCTACCCCCTCTCTCTGCTACATTGTACCTGAAGATAAAACTCTATTTGCTGATCCTGTTGATCTACATTTCTCTAGTTCTTGTTTTTTCAAACAGTTTGCCTTTCATTTTCTGTTATGCACTTTGTACTTTTGGACTTTGCATCTTCAGTCCAGGGGCCTCTTGCCTAAACTAACTGGGATTTGCGTTTAATTCAGGACTCCACACTCTCTTTTTTACTCAGAGCATCTGGATTTAATATTTGGGGGTCTGTATACTTGCGCCCCCTGTTTAAATGTCTAAATTCTGGGGGTCTTGACTCGAGTTGTTTTGTTTTGTTTTGTTTTGTTTGTTAGTTTGTTTTTTTTCTTGGGGGGGGGGGGGAAGTGCTCTGGACCCCTGTTTGGGTGAGGCTGTGAGTGTCAATCTCATTTTAAGGCAGAATCTATATAACCCTTGCTAGTGGTTAATTTTGATAATGAAGTCAGTCTAAAATGGCTGAAGTTGCATCACATTCTAGTCTCAACTCCTGTGAAAAGTATGTGTTAGTTTATTACATGCAGAGTATAGGAAAGAAAACAAAGTCAATATCAAAGTGAGAAACGGAATGTCTTGAGTCTGAGAGCGGAATGGGTAAAGTGAAGCCATTTTTCTAACACATGTTCATTGCTTGAAATGAAATATCAAACACATTAACTGACAGTTTAATTTCCTAATGTGAAGACAACTACCGGTATATTTACTTTTTATTTGTACATGTACTGTCAGAATTTGAAAAAGGGGGGGAAATTACTTACAATACTGGTACTTGACATGGAAAATGCATTTAGGTGAAAATTTACTCTTTCAAGTCTGATTTTTCTATAATAATAATAATATTGAGCTTTATAGCGCATCATATGTTGCCATCTCTACATGTATGTGCTGAAAAGGGAGGTTGAGTTCTAGGAAAGGTGAAAAATAATTTGTGAGCTTTTTATTTCTTTTTATGTTAATTTGGAAGAATATCACAGTAGAAATGTCCCTCGAAAAGGATTGCTCTTCAAAGGCCCTCCTGTATGACGATGAAAAAAAGCTGAAGTGTTAGGGCAGAACATTCATGCTTCATGTGTTTGCAGTCCCATACCCATTGCTATGTGCAGTGTATTTGCATTTCAGCGAGATTGAGTCAATTTCTCGTCGTTTTGATAATTCCAAAACCTTACAGTATACACCAATTCATGTGCAGACATGAACAACCTTTCCCAATTGCTTTGAAACAGTTTATTACTTTCTTTCACAGTGTAATCATGTGACCAGAACTCAACTTTATCTTTTAACAAAAAAAAACAAACAATTCAATATTCTTATAAAACTGAATTTTTCAACATACAGATCAATTTTGAGCAAAATGTTATTCTATGTTCTTTGAAGATCTCAGAAAGCTGACTAAAATTTTAGATTCACATTTTTTTTTTTTTTTTTTTTTTTTTTTGGGGGGGGGGGGGTCAAAATGCTTTCTTTTTCAATGATTTCCAAAATTCAAATATTGTTTAAAAACATGTGTGCAGCCAAGCTCATGGACAGTTTTAGTAGCAAGAAGGAAATTGGAAAGAAATGTGTTCAGTATAGTCTCATGTTGTTCTCCTTGTATCAAAAGAGGTTTGTATGAGATTATGTGGTATTCCATCAATGATTTCTGGTGAATTTTAGTATAGATATCTGTAAGGAACGCTAGATCATGGTAACATGCTGCTCTTCACTAGGACCTTTCCACCACTCCAATGGTTCCCCAACTGTCTCTCGGAGCTTTGCGTGGAGATAGCATGTGTGTCACTCTGTGTGGAATACACACAATCCTCGTAGATTTTTGCACAGGTTATAGTGCATGCTGTCATTGTTGGGAGTTTATATCACTGGCCTAGTATATGAATTATTTTTCACCTCTCATTTGTAATACATGTATATATTTCACTTTAGGAGGTGAAATATTCACAGCTTCTTAGTATTGTTAGTATCTCTTGAGCAGGCACTACAAATGTATTTATCAACAAAAATCCAAGAAATCTGACAGAGTTTTTTAGGGAGTACCAAAACCAAGCATTACCTTTAAGTTCTATTTGAGTTAAAGATTGTCTCATTTTATCATCAGTGGTAATGTGCCTAAATAGAGATATTGTTTGTTTGTTCTTTAAATCTTTGTTTATCTATAAACCTTGTTCTGATTGTAGGCATTAATCAAACCCTTATCAAGTTTATTTCTAGGGTCTTTTTTTTTTAACCCTTTGGACACCCTGCACTGATGGATTTTTTAAGGACAGTGATAATAATTACTTCTAATTAAAGACACATTATTTGTTTATAGATTTTGCAGAGAATGCCAGTGCTGTTGAAAGTACATGTACATGTAGACCTCATTCCTGTTCTGACAACATCTTCCTGATGCATCTTTAATAAATTCTAAAGCATTTTTTTTTTTTTTTAATGGTTTACATCCATCTTGGAAATGTTTGTAGTGAACTGTAGACATACAGTACTCATTTGAGAAACAAAACAAAACATACAAATACAGAATATTTCCTACTGAAATTTGAACAGCAATTTCAGTCAGTAGACAGATATTTGTTTAAAATCCTACACAGTTCATTGTAGCAAACTGCTACACATCTATAAATTTGTGTAGCAATCATACCCCGAAAATGTGTTTCATTTTGCTATAGATGCTATACCAGGTAAATTATTCCCTGAAAAATAAAACTCCTTCTCAGTGTTATAGCTAGGAACTTTTTAGTGGTGGTTCAAATTTCACTGACTTGACAAGCAACAAGTCGTTCCAAAGAGATCGATGGTATGGCGACAGTACAGCTGTCAGAACAGCAGCTTCCGGTATACGCTACGTAAAACATGATATCTGTATGTACGTGCAAATTACGGACCGTAGTACAGTATAGTGCGTAACAAAAGACAATAAAACTCGGCAAATCTTTAGTAAATAATCATTTATTGTCAAATTGAAAGCATGATTCTCGTAAAATTGCAAATAAAACACGATTAAAGATGGAAATATGAATGTAAGTACCACGTTTCTTCACAAACAGTTACGTTGAATGCAGTTTCTTATGTGAAATTAGTGCCGGTCGGAAGCAGTGTTTTTCACCCGGAGTGGTGGACGGAAATCCCCCGTGCTGGACGGGCCCGTCCACCGCCGACCACCGTAGCTATAACACTGCTCCTTCTGCTTCCTAAAGTTGTTAGCTTTCAAGATGATATCATATCATGATAATGTATCCATCGACTTTCAATGAAAAGTTTCCTGTTCCTGGCATTGTACAATGTACAGTAGTCAGTATTAAAGTGACTTGTCTGTTATACATGTATATGAATACTGATATTTGAAGTTGAAAATGTTAATCTTTGTCGTTTTAACTTTTAAACTTGAAACATGCTGGAGTCACAACATGCTGTAGCCATCGATCTCTGGCTGTAGCACACACAGAGATACAGACACGCCAGGGAGATGGAAGTGTTCTCCTGGACACACATATGCCCTGCTCTTAAGTCTGTACCATCCCTTTTTTATTAACCCTTTCGAGACAATTGACCACATTTTGTGGTTTTGCCCAATAACTTTTGATTTAGAGCCTTAAAAAATATACCAGATGCATGAGTGGAAAGAGCAAAAATTTCTGCACATACTGTGTCCATTTTTGTTGCATGATCATATTGCGTTCGATGCCAGGAATTTTAAAAAGGAGAATAAGCTTGAACATCCTTAAATTGGCAACACATTGAGAGGTTCAAAATCATTGTTTTTTTTGTCCAAATTGGCAACTTTTTCAACTTTTCGACAAAGTTCCTAATCATGTATATTATTTTCAAGACATTACATCTTACTAGAACCACGTAGCACTAAAAGAAAAATATTATTGTTGGCAATTTGCAGAACAAAATGTGATCAATTGAGCTGTTAAAGGGAAAGTTCATCCCGAAGATTACTTGAGTTTAAAAAATGCAGAAAAAATAAAGAAAAATATTGGCGAAAGTTTGGACAAAATCCGTTAAAGAATAACGGAGTTATGGACTTTTGAAGTTTTGATTTTGTGACGTCACATGCGAGCAGCTCCTCCATTATGTAATGTGATAAATATTCCATAAAATACAGTTTTCTCAGAAAATTTAGAGAATATTTTCGTCTGTGCATTTGATATATTGTCAGAAATGTTATTCAATACTAGATTCTGAAAAGAAACAATATTAATTTATCGTGGAACGTAAAAAAAAATGCGAATATATGGAACATTTATTACATGACCAATGGGCAGCTGCTCGCATGTGACGTCACAAATCCAAAACTTTAAATACTCATAACTCTTTCATTATTTGACCGATTTTCATCAAACCTTCGCCAATATTTTTCTTTATTTTTTCTGCATTATTTAAACTCAAGTAATCTTCAGGGCGAACTTCCCCTTTAAATAATTCCTGTCCTGAAAGGGTTAACTTGCTGGCTCCACCTCTACCTTCTCTTTCTCTCTCCCTCTCTTTCTCTCTCTCTCTCCCTCTCTTTCTCTCTCTCTCTCCCATCTCCCTGGTATGACTGAGAGCTGCCAGAATTATTTTTTTGTTTACAAAATTACAGATAGGGCAGAGCTGCAAAACAAGAGTAACCTTCAAGATCGAACATTCAGTCACATGTGGGCCGTGTAGTCTAAGAATTCAGACCATTGAACAGTTTAATCACTACATGTACATGAATGCATTTCAATTCTTTTTTTTAATTATGCAAGTATCTTTTCAAAATATTTTTATTTTATTTCATTTTTTTGAAAATGCATTTTAAATACACAACTCTTTCACCCCCCCCCCCCCCCCCCCCCCCCCCCCGCTTTCTCATGATGCTTGCTTCAGTGGACTTGCATTTCTGAGTCTGAAGACTAGACTAGCGCGACGGGTTCTTCTCGGTTACCGAGGGCCTTGGACAATGCTATTATCTATAACAATGCAAAAATCTATACTTAGGACATGGGTATAATGCAGACTTGTCCAAGTTTGTTTTAGTTTCTGTTTCTGTCTTTTGGTCTTGCCACTTTTTGCAATATCTTTTTATAATTACTGAGTGGAGAGAGAGAGAGAGAGGGGGGGGGGGATTAAAGAGACAGCAGCAGTTATATGAGAAAGTGTTTTGTAGCAAAGAATCCCTGGGTACTGAAAACAATTAAGCCTATACTTTGTGATACATGTATCTAGGTATTTATCTGGTATAATTTTCAGCATTCACTTTGGATACACAGTAAACTTCTTCAGTCTGGAGTACCAAGATAAGAATATAATTAGCAACCCTGGGGGGTTAATCAACTCCTTATCACCATCTTTCTGTCCTTTTCTCCCTCTATTTACAGTGTAGATACTACCAAGATGTTGGATTTGTGCGATATTCTGCGCCAGCCGGCAGTGTACGGCACACTAGGTGCACTGGTGATTGCTACATTTCTGGATCTACTGCGCAGGAGAAGGGATAGATTCCTCATGGCTTCACCGGTCGATCTCAAACACCAGTCCATTGAACTACCTGTAAGTCACATTTTGAATCCTTGATGTTCTTTGTCAAGTTTCCAAGCTTTGGGGTGTTTTTTGTTCGTTTTTAATATTAGAATATTTTACATGAAACTGACTTTAGTAACTTTAATGACTCTTTACCAAAGTAGTATCCCAGTGACGCCCCTACAGTTTTTGTACACTATGATCTACACGGAGCTAATGTATGCTGAGGGTTGATCTCAAGCAGCAGTCTATTGAACTGCCTGCAGTAAGTCTTTAAACTTCATGAAATACATGTTAGAGTTTGGGGGTTTTTCTGTCGGAATACTCGCAGACTTTGGAATACTTAATCTACAGCATTGAACTTGATTGTCATCCCTGATCAGTGACGATCCAAGAAAATCTTCTTCCACTTTTTAAATCTGGAAAATGTTTAGACGAACCTGTATAGATGCAAATGCTGTGTTGATGTGCTTTCTCTGTGGCTGAAAGCTAATGTACAATTTTATTCAGTGTATCAATGTGTCTCTGCTATTTGGTTTCAGTGATACATACATGTACCTATGAGAAACATTTTGTATTCTACTACTATGTATATTTCAGTCCAGTAACTCCATTTTCAATGGCCAAGATAAAATGTGGTATAGATCGGTAATTATGACTGAATTTCCGATATTTAAAAGGTACAGTTTTTCTACTTTTTTTTTTTCTTTTTAGGGAGATGAAAGGGTTCATGTCTCGGCTCTTACTCCAGACAGGAACTTTGTGGAGTATATGCATGAAGATGCTAGAACAGTCTACCAGGCCTTCCTCAGGGGCAAAGCAGTGGATGGTGAGTTACAGATAAAGTAGAGTTCTGGTCATGCAATTATTACATTGTGAAAGAAACTGCCTCAAAGCAATTGGGAAAGGTTGACTATGTCTACATAAGAATTGTTTTATACTGTGTTGTTTTGGAATCATCAAAATAGATAGAAATTGACCCAATCTCGCTAAAAAACTCATGTACTGCACACAGAAATGGGTATGTGGGACTACACACACGTGGCATGAATATTCGGCCCGAACATTTCAGCTATTTCTAGTTATATCTGGAATATGAGGGCATTTGAAGAGCAATCCTTTTCAGGGTATTTTTCTACTATGATCTTCCAAACTGACATAAAAGGAATGAGCAAGCTCACAAATTATTTTTCACCTTTCCCAGAACTCAACCTTCCCTTTATTACAAGCCTTGTTCCCTTATGACGCGGTAAACCATCTAAAAAACCCACAGTGGCAGGCAAAGGAAACTGACACATATGTGGTGCACTTCACATATCTGTATGTTTTCACACACAGATAAGTGAGAACGCTCAGGAACCTTTGTTGTGTGCAGCTACCTTTTTCACCTCCACCTGCAATTCATTTACAAGTATTAAAAAATAATTTTATCCTGCCGTGACATTTTTGTTGTTGTTGTTGTTGTTGTTGCTTTACTGCGTCTTGTTGGAATGAACCTTTATTATTGCTCGATTGACTTTTGGGGAAAACCCCCAGTGTAGTGGTCAACCTGCACATCCCAATCAGTCTAATATACCGGTCCGGGAGGAGAGACCTGAGGTTTACAGTGATGAGGTTCGATTCCCCTCCCATGCACAGGTGATTTTATACATAATGACATCATTGGTCATGATAAACCATTCCGGGCCCCGTTTCATAAAACTTATTATCATAATAACAAGTTACAATCATTGTTATAAGCTACTAAAATCCTTGAATCTGATTGGCTGAGAGCCAATTTGTCGTAGAAATGGGGCAGTTGTTATTGATAACAAGTTTTATGAAACAGGGCCCAGATGATGATGATGAAGATTGCAGTAACAATACTGATGATGATAATGAATAATTCAAAAAAAAAAAACAACTTTTCAATCACACAGGTGCTGCCGATTGCATGGGATCATGTACAGATAATGGCTCAGTGGATTGGATAAGCTATAATCAGGTATGATAATAAATACAGATTTTGAGATCAATTATTTTATAGGCGGTCAGTAACTCTGTAGAGGTGTCCTGTTTCTCGTTCGAACTTGTAATAAACCTACATACATGTACATCTACAGTGGGCCTACCCAGTATACATAATTATTATTTGTATGAAGAGATTTCAGCCGACCAGAAAAATCGGCGTATCTCAGGTTTGCGCATAAGTACCCGGATGACTGTGCAACATAAAGGACATGTAAATTAAGGAAATAGGTTTCATAAAATTAATAATAATTATATTGACTAGCTTTTCTTTCGTTGGACACAAGGCTATAGAGCGCACTCACTTTGAAAATGTACTCATCAGCTCGTGCGATATACCCTTGTATCCCACTCATATTATATCAAGACCACTTTTCTCATTTCTCTTGTGTGATATTAATATCCAAGTCTTTCTGTTTTTGATTTTGTGTCAGAGGAAGTTTGAATGCTCATTTTATTCAGGTAGTCTGTATGTAGTTGACAGAGGCTTTTGTAGAAGGTTTTATTTTATATTAATTCAGCCTACACAAGATAAACTTTTTCAGTCAGGTTTTTTTCTGAAGATGCTCTGCAATAAATTTGGAATTCTGAAATTCATCAATTACATGTATCTCTTCTGCAAGTATTGTCTATTCTTTCTTATGTACATGTATAGTAGGGGTCTCAAATACTATCCTGCAGTGTTTAATCGTGATTGTTTCAAATTGATTACGATTCTAAAGCAATGTGACCTTGCATTGGTGTAGGCCTACTTGAACATGTACACCTAATCACTAGTTATCTAGGGAGAATGACACTTTGTCTCGATCTATGCGCACTTGCAATGTAACATGTAGATATCATGCCAATATGAAAAGATGTCATTATATAATCAATGTCTCCCTGACATTCAGGAGCTATCTGCCATTCAGAGACTTTGTCCTCCTCATTTTGCCATTCAAAAATCAAAATATACTAATTGGTGTGTAAATTGTGGTGTGTTTAGTGTGCTATCATACCTGTAATCAGTCTGATTGGTTATCATTTTGCCAGGCAAATTGATTTATAGGAATTCTTGTTTGCCTCTGGCTTATCTTTTGTCAAGCATGTTTTTATCAATCAAAAGTTCATTACACTTCATTGTGTGATTGGTCTATCAGTTCATGAATTGATCAAGGTATGTCGGTATGGTTGTAGTGATATGGTGAAGCTAAGTTTGTTTTAGGGAGGCAGGGAGAGAGAGAGAGGGGGGGGGGGGAGGGGGAGTAAAGGATTTAGAGAGATAAGTGAAATAAGGTGGAGGAGAATTAGAGAGATAATTAGAGAGATAGTGAAAAAGATGGAGAGAGAGAGAGAGAGACTAAGAAAGGGAAGAAAGAGATAGAGAGAGAAAGAGACAGAAAGACAGAATTGGTCTTTCAGTTTGTGCATTGATCAATGTATGTCAGTACAGTCCTAGAGATATAATGAAGCTAAGGTTGCTCTAGGGAGGCAGGGAGAGAGAGAGAGCGGGGGGGGGGGGGGGGGGGGGGGGGGGTAAGGGATTTAGAGATATAAGTGAAATAAGGTGGATGAGAGTTGGAGAGATAGTGAAAAGGATGGAGAGAGCGAGAGAGAAACTAAGAAAGGGAAGAAAAAGAGACAGAAAGACAGAATTGATCAAGGTACTGTATGTTGGTATGTGGTGAAGCTAAGGTTGTTCTAGGGAGATGGAAGGAGAGAGAGAGAGGGGAGGGGGTAAAGAATTGAGAGAGATTAAGTGAAATAAGGTGGAGGATAGTGAGAAAGATAGAGGAAGGGAGAGAGAGAGAAGGGAGATGGCGAGAGGAAGGGGAAAAAACAGAACAGGGGAGAGGAAAAGAAGGAGACAGAAGGATAGACAATTATACTCACTGTATGAGAAAGGGTATGCCAAAGGAACAAATAGGTACATGATATGTGTACTTGTTATTTTTCTTATATCTCTATATCCCTTGGAGACAGAGTTCGCCAATATGGGTGAACAGCGGAACCATTTTAAGCTGGTAAACACTATTTTGAGTTTTGACTTTTTTTCCCCATTTTGCTAATAGGTATATGAATCCGCCAAGGAAATCGGATCCGGTTTAATCCATCTTGGAGTCAAACCCAAGTCGGAGGCATTGGTAGGAATCTATGCACAGAACAGGCTGGAGGTAATATTATATTCTCACACAAGTACTGCTTACTTTCTTCTCATATCTTTCATATACTAGGTATTGCTATGTTGGCCAGCTTTGGTACAAGCCCAAAGCAGACCACAAATGTAATAATATTTCTATTTAAGACCGTCTTCCAACCTAACAATGTTAACTGTACATTGTATTTTCGAATGACATCAAGTGCATATTAGAAATCTATCAGGTTTTTGCACAGTCCATAGAGTTTGTTAAAAATAGAACTCCAGTTTTACCCCCACACTGCCTTCCCCCTTCCTGACATTTTGAAAAACATGAAAGACCTTCTACGATGTGCTGCCCAAGGTCAGGTCCACACACCAAAGCCATGTGGTTAGTCCTTTCTCCATTCCTTCCTTAGCCGCCTTCTTCATTATGTTGGGGTTTTTTTTGTTGTTACCACAGGGCACCATTACAATTTATGGTGTACCTCTTCCACTTTTTTTTCCATTCATCTTTCCAGCCACTACATCTCTAAGCATGTTGTTCCTTAACCCTTTCGAGACAATTGACCACATTTTGTGGTTTGGCTCAATAACTTTTTATTCAGAGCTCAAAAAAATACACCACATACATGAGTAGAAAGAGCAAAAATTTCTGCACACACTACGTCCTTTTTGTTGCATAATCATATTGCGTTTGATGCCAGAAATTTTAAAAACAAGAATAAGCTTTAAAATCCTTAAATTGGTAACACATCAGGAGGTTCAAAATGATTGTTTTTTATCCAAATTGGCAACTTTTTCAACTTTTCGACAAAGTTCCTAACCATGTATGTTGTTTTCAAAGGCATTACATTTTATTAGAACCATGTAGCATTAAAAGAAAAATATTGTTGTTGCCAATTTGAAGAACAAAATGTGATCAATTTACCCCTTAAAGAATTCCTGTCCTGAAAGGGTTAAAGTGTGTCCCATCTACAATGTAAATTTTTCCCATTCATGAAAGGTGATAAGCGATATATGTGTCATATATGTCACAAAGCAAAGTATATCCATATATGATATATCCTGTTTTAGGTTGTTAAAAAGTTCCCTTTTCATTGTGCTTTTCTATTCCTTTCTTTCAGTGGGGATTGGTCGAGGTGGCATGCATCACATATACCCTCATCAATGTCCCTCTCTACGACACATTAGGACCAGATGTCTGCTCCTACATCATAAACCAAGGTAGGAAATTTGTGAATCAACCCTCCTTGTGATTCTCCGACATGTGGTCTGCTGACAGTTGCTCTGGGCTTTATTTCATCAAATATATAGGTTTAGGGGGCGGTGTTTCAATAGACTTCAATCGCAACTCTTTATAAGACATAGGAGATTGGAAATTTGCGATTGATTGGAGGACTTGTGATCGATTCAAATCAATCGCAACTCTTTATAAGACAGGGCCCAATTTATGTATACATGTATTTCTCTCCAGAATCCCTAGTTACCAACTATTTAGTGCACCTGCTATCTCTCATTGCAACTCTATGGATGGAATCCATTTTTGCATACCTGAGTAGTTGCTATGCCGGGCAAGCATCAGACAAGCTTTTGAGTTATCAAGAGAAACTTGTTCAAGAAGTATGCATGAAATTAGTAAACGGGTCTATTGGGTTTTAGGTAAGGTTACGGTTAGGATTAGGATTAGGTATGGTGTTTGGTTCAAGGTTGAATGTAAGAATTTAGTTTGTGTAGGATATCAAAGGGAAGGTTGAATTCTGGGAAAGGTGAAAAATAATTTTGCGCCTTTCATTCTTTCTATGTCAGTTTGAAAGAACATCATAGTAGAAATGTCCCCTGAAAAGGATTGCTCTTCAAATGCCCTCATATTCGAAATATGATGAGATATAGCTGAAGTGTTCGGGCCGAACATTCGTGCTACAATACATGTATGTGCGCATTTTTGTGTGCAGTGCGTGTGCTTTTCAGAGAGATTGGGTCAATTTCTTAACATTTTGATGATTCCAAAAGCTCACATTATACACCCATTCTTATGTAGACATGATCAGCCTTTCCCAATTGCTTTGAGACAGTTTCTTTCACGATGTAATCGCATGACCAGAACTCAGCTTAATCTTTAACAGAGGAGCATTTTTCACTGGAGGATGTGTCCTACCTTCCTCAGTTTAACATACGCTAAATAAGAAAATTATATATTGATATTTGAAAGAGATTAGATTAGATTTTCAGACCCTGCCATTAGCAACCGTCCCTTTTTTAAAATTCAAAATTGGAAAAGAGCTCCATTGAAACAAAATTTTTCTGACACTCTGTGCTTCTCATGAGGAAAGTGTCAGCATTTTCCACGGTGGAGAAACTTGTATGTAAACTTGTCAGGGTTACGCCACCGTTGAAAGAATACTCTCTGATTTGTAGTTGATACCACCATGTGGTCGCCTGTGACATTGCCATGAGGATCAGGGCCATCTTAGAGAAAGCGACATCTAATGCATCAAATGTGTTGAAATAGAGAACATTTACCAACCACCTTTGAAAGAATACAAATTGTAACAATGGAACATTTTATTTGTAGATGATATCCTCATGGTGGTTTGTGACACTGCTGAGAGGATCTCAGTCATCTAAGAGAAGGCAACTTGTTTCCTGCATTTGCTTTTGAAATAGATAACATTTACAAACCACCTTATGAAAGAATACTTGTTGTAACCCAGAAAATTTTTCCTACAACTCTTTGTAGGTGACATCTCCATCGTGGTTTGTGACACTGCTAAGAGGATCGGGGCCGTCTTGGAGAAGGTGTCTTCGAGTCCCTCCTTGAAGATTATCATCGGCATGCTACCCAAAGAAATCACCCCTGACATCAAGCAACGAGCACAGGATGCTAATGTACAGATCTACACACTGCAAGAACTTAGAGTAAGCAATTTGTTCTTCATTGTCTTTCATCTAGTTCATCTAGGTTCACATTCAGAATGGACTATCGATCATTCAGGGGTGGGGGTTGTTTTGTTTTTGCTTTTAAAAATGTGTTTAAGTGCATTTTGTTATACCTTTTTTCCATTTTTTAAAGGCTGGATTTGAAAAGAGGTATGTTGAAAGCCTGTGAACATTTACTTATGTTGACTTGTCCCTGCTGCACCGACATGTTTGCACCAAAAAAAAAGGGGGGGGGGTGGATTTAGTAGTTCACTGATATTAATTTGATTTCAAAGCATTGCAACATTAAGAGTTGTTTATTGGCATATGTTTTTCATTCAGGAACTTGGCAAGAAACACATGCAGGATCCATCGGTAAGTATAACCACTCTCTACGAAAATATCTGTTTTTCTAACATTTACTGATCGAGGGTGCTGCAAATTGGCTTCTGACTTCAGCAAAGCATTTTGGAAGAAGTGCAATCCAACAGGCCACAAAATGAGGTGCTAACTTCTCACTACTAGTTCTACATGTATTTTGTAATGATAATATTTTCTCTTATGTATGAATCTGCACCATGCATGTTACTAACATGTTCATGTGTGCATGAAACTTTCGCAAATTTCGCGAGTCGTGGAGATTCGCGAAAGTTTCATGCAGGGTTGGCATATTTCCCGCTCCGGAGGCTTATTTCCCGGACGCCGGGAAATAAGCGGTATTTACCGGTATTTACCGCTTTTTACTGGTATTTACCGCTTTTTACCGGGAAATACCGGGAAATATATTTTTCCACTCACTTGTTCATAGGGATTGTCCAATTTTGAACATAATAACAATGGTGGTGAGTATGGTTGCTCTGGTGTGTACTATTTGTGTGTGTGTGTGTTTGTTCGTGTGTTTGTCTATGTCTGTTATTTTGGCTATAAAAAGATTTTTATTTTTTTCTGTAAACATTTTATCAAAAGTTCAAAACCAGCAATCACTAGTACACATGTATACAAAATCATTGATACACTATTGTTACAAAAACCAATTACATACAGTAGAATATAAGATGGGTTGTATGAAACAAGGTTTCTGATTGGTAAGATGTGGGTCTTGCCAGTGCGTAATTCGTTATATGTCACGACCGTGCAATATAACGTGTTATATTTCCCGCTCTGGTGTGTTCTATTTGTGTGTGTGGGTGTGTGTGTGTGTGTTTTTGTGTGTGTATATTTTGTGTACAAACTCCCATAGACAGAGATCAATAACGATACAAATTAATCGATAATACGGAGTTCGTTGCACTTTATCAATGAATGTTGCAATGTAGAGTTTCGTGAGTTCCGATCCCACAAGCAGTTTCCCATTTTCTATAATGCATAGTACATGATCATTTTCGTCAAATTATACCGTAAAATGTGCATCCATTGATAAAGAATATATAATGCTCTTAGAAATTCTAAAGCTGTTGATTCACATATTACGGTATATTCAACTCAAGAGCATGCACTGTATGTATAATATAATTCATATTCTGAGCTTTATTCACAATTGAAAACAAAAATCATATTGTAATGAGATACATGTAAAAAGTTTAACCCCTGGAGAAATGAATTTGAGTTTGTGTATGTGTGTTGTACATGTATGTGTGTTTGGGTGTGTACATGTATGCAGTGTGGATTTAATAAATTTGTTTGTGTGTTTCTGCTATGAGTGTTGTGCTGCTAATTATTTCAGAACAATATTTTCAGTTGTTGAGGCTAAAAACAAGTAAAATTATTAATAAAGAATTAAAATCTTATTTCCCGTTTTTTACATATTTACCGGACACCCATCATATTTACCGGACGGTATTTACCGGACGGTATTTACCGGTATTTACCGCCGGTAATTACCGCCACCGGTATTTACCGCCCAACCCTGGTTTCATGCCGCGAAATAAATCACAATTGAAATGACATAAAATTATTGCAATTTGCGAAAAGTTACTGGTTTTACAGTATAAGAAAATATACTTTATGCTTTAAAGAAAATTATTCTACTTCATTCTAAATCAGTACATATGAAATATGATTTCATATGTACAAGGATAGAAAATGGTGCTTATAATAGTGGTATGACACAATTTTAAAATCATTCCATAGAGGTGCCTTTTAAATAAGCATGAATATCAAATGTGAATAGCGTACCTGATACAGTACAGATTTTTCTTCCAGTGAGATTAGTTGTACTATCTGTTTCACTTTTAATTGATTTGCCATGTGCATGAAATGTTCTACCATTGAACAAAGAACCTCCTCTCATGCCCCAAAATGAATTGTCTACCTTTGTTCTCTACAGCCTCCAGACATGGATGATTTGTATACTGTGTGCTACACAAGTGGAACGACTGGTAAGGAGTTTTTATAATTTCTTTAACAATGTGTTACTGTTTTATGTCACAAATGTATCTAATTTTAAAGGTTTGTCACTGTCCTGCTCCTGGAATAAGAATAATCATGTTTTTATCATATTGAATACTGGCAATTCCAACTGTGCGGTGCTATCCTTAGCATTGCACAGTTTCATGTCACAAACGATTCTGATTTTTACAGTTTTGTCACTGTTCTGGGGTGGTATTCTGAAAACGATGTTATCTTTTATGCGATAAGGCAATGTTAATAGTCATAATAAATCATAATAAGGACAAGTCATTGGTTAATGTCTGTGCAAGCTGGCTGCAGTGACAAGTGTTTATTCCGCACAATTTCAGTTTGTTATGACACATAATAATCTTTGCTCTTCTAGGGACCCATTTCTTTTTACCATCCCCCAAACCCGCAGCAAAACTGGCGATCGTACGTTTACTATAACTGCATCCAAAGAATGGAACAATATCCCCTCTTTCATAAAATCAGCAAATTCCACAGACCAATTTAAGAAATTTTTGAAAACACATCTCTTCCCAGTTCCCAGAATAGTTTGAAAAACCCTTCCATTTTTTTCAAACTTTATGCTTATAAGTTAATTTTTATTCTATGCTGTGTATCATTGATTTTGTATCAAATTTGTATTAATGTTATGTTATATATCATTAATTGTATTACTGTCATGTTCAGTGGCGTAGCTAGGATTTTTTACAAGGGGGGCAAATTCTGCTTGAAGGGAGACTCGTATTTTTTTCTTCTCTCGCAGCTCCAAAACTCGCTCAATTGGGGGGGGGGGGGGGGTAGCGACAATTTTTTTTTTCCGCCAGCCCTCAAAAAAGTCGCTCAGTGGGGGGTTAGCAGATATTTTACTCCATCTTTGTGAGGTAGTCTCACTGTACAACAAGAAATCTGAAAAGAATTTTCCGTGAAGAAAAAGTATTTTCTAAACTCATGATCATAAGAATAATCATGTCTTTATCACATTGAATACAGGCAATCCTAAGGGTGCAATGCTGACACATAGGAACATCATAGCAGCTGGAGCAGGCTTACAGAAAGCATGCTTTGTGAGTTTGTAGCTAGGGACACTTACCTTACAGGGGACCAGTCACCTAAAAAAAAAAGCTCTAAAATATGTACAAAATCAATCACAAACAACTTTACCCTGCATTCTACATTTAAAACGGTTTATGATAAAAGAAAAATTACCTTGCCCACGGAACCCACGTTGGACTTGTGTACAGTTCTGTGCATCCTCTTTTCTTTGTGAGTGTATATGGGTGAGGCAACTGATCTACTCACAAGTCATTTTTTTTTTCATTATTTGCAAGTTTATTGTAACTTTCAATATCTCAATACAGAATGCATATTTAAAGCTGACATTTTGAATATGGTATAGTGGCCTTGAACTCCTAACCTGTAGAGAAAAATTATTTTTGGTGATTTGTTCCCTTTAATTTTATTGTACTAGTTTTATTTCCTTTTCAACTTAAAATACTTCATTCATCGTTTCTGGAATGTCTCAACATTCAGCGCTCAAAATACGCGGAGGCGATTCGCGATTCGCGATCGTATCTTAAATAATCACCTCCGTCAGAAAATTAACGGTGACGATTTTTCTATGACCAACATTAAAAATCGCCTCCGTGAAATTTTACTGTAGCAGTGTAGCTTTATGCCACAAAACACTTACAAACCTGATTTCATATGTCTAATTTCTTAACTGTTAAATAAATTAACTCTAAGATTCAATATTCTTACGGAAAACGTCAACCTGAACCCGACCTGAACAAAGTTAAAACCCTTGGCCTCGAGCTCAGCTGTTTTATGTAAACAAACATACAATCGTGCAGCAGGCGCACTTGGGGGATTTGAT
Organism: Heliocidaris tuberculata; assembly: GCA_025618425.1. NCBI lineage: Eukaryota > Metazoa > Echinodermata > Echinoidea > Camarodonta > Echinometridae > Heliocidaris > Heliocidaris tuberculata. The sequence continues at coordinate 12,500,892 of CM046851.1, forward strand.
AATAGACACTTTCTCGTGTGTGCGTAAGAGCGATGTACGGTAATATACGCAGGCACACAACCTGCTGTCTATGATCCAACGCGCACTTCACTACTGTACGCGTTGGATTGGATCACAGACAGCAGTTTGTGTGCTTCCGCACTTACGCACACACGGGAAAGTGCCTATCCGTACGTGCCTACTAATATACATCCGTGCACGATCGTGTATAGAGCTGCAGCGCGCGCAGACTTCGCCTTGCATATGCACCTTCCTTGACCTTGCATGACCTTCGCCCTAGCTTTCGCTAGTATACGATTAATGATGGATAAATTCGTGTATCATGTTCGTCCGGGAAGTGAAAAAAGGCCCGACCACTACCACCCAACGCCCGGGAATTCGAAGGACTTAGACTCAGTACCGCCACCAAAAAAGAAAGTGAAAAAATCCGTTTCAAAGGAATCTACGATCAGTGCGTGGAAGTTAGACTGGATACGAACTTTCCACGAAAGCGGGACACTTGTCGTGCAGTGTGTGGCCTTTATTCTGTAAACCTCTTTAATAATGTTTGAGAAGTTGCAGAGATCCATATTTACATACAGCTACAGTACAAATAATCACTTATTGTCATGTCATTGAAGAACCAAGACTAATTAAGACTTAAGTGTTATTTCAGGAGGATACAAAGTCATTGACAGTACTAATTCCATGAAAATGTAAATATTAAAAAGTAGCCCCCGTCATTACAAAAATGACCTCCGTGAGAAAATTCATGGAGGTCATTTTTTTTTTGGAATTTGAAAAAATGACCTCCGTGGAAAAAAAAATAATTTGAGGCCTGCTCAACATTCAGTTAAAAAAGGAGAGGCAGACAAATCGTAAAGAAAGCAGAGCAAATAATGATCAAAGATTAATATTGTATCAGTTTGCAAGTCATAAGTTGGATCGAAAGTTATATTAATTTAAAGGAAAGATAGAACATTGTCGATAGCAAGTTATTTTAGTTACTCCGCAAAGTGTTGGTTGAAGTTGATCAAGATTGACTAATATTTCAGTGAGAAAAGTTAGTTCATATTATTTGATTATCAAATAGCATACATGTATTTAGAACCAGAGAGTATGTGAGAAGTTAATTGAGTAAGGAACAGTTTCAGAGTACAGAGATTCGGTATTGAATGACAAAGGCAAAGTATGAAATGAGGAAATCTGTCAAATAGATAAATTCATATGGCACAGCTACTATACACATATATGTATATACATGTATATATTCTAATCCACATAAATACAATGCATTATATAAAGTTTATTGTTATTTGTGTTTAATAGCATTTTTTATTTCCCCCTCCCCCCTAGCCTGCACTTGTATTCAGTCCAGGCCAGTGCCACATATCTTACCTTCCTCTTGCTCATATGTATGAGAGACTGAATGTGGTAAGTACACTTCTGCTGATAGGATTTGTATTATTCAGTATTCAGTTTACTTTGCCAAGTGGCTTATCAATCAGTAATAGATGATGCCTCACCTTCAGAGTTCAAAGGTCATTCTAAATAAGTTTGATGAATTGTGGACAAGGATGCTTTGTTTTCATTCATGTAGATAATGTTATGAAAATTGAAAATTGTGTCAACTAAATATGACAAGATTATTGCTTTTCCTATGGAGATTGGCAGATACAGGGGCAACGCAATGCCATTTTTAAATGGGAGGGGGGGGGGGCTGTGTTGGGGGAAATTTGTGGTCAAATTAGCCTTAAATTTTCATCAAGCGAAATAGAGGTTAAATATATGGGCTTGGGCTCGTGTTGTTAACTCTTTGGTTATGTACTGTTTAATTTGTACTTATTAATGATTATCTGAAGCTTACAAAAAAAGGTGATCATTACCGATTGTGAAAAAAAAAGAACTCTTTCTCAACTTACTAACGGTGCTCATGCCCACCTTCTTTTCCTTCCGTCAGCTGATGATGTTGATGCATGGCGGGAAGATTGCGTTCTACCGAGGAGATGTGAAAGTTATTATCGATGATGTCAAGATGGCAAGGCCTAATGGTTTCTGCTCTGTACCAAGACTTCTCAACAGAGTTCATGATAAGGTAGGCTCTACAACACATAATTCTTTTCTAGAGGGAGAAGCCGTTAGTGACCATCACTGTATATACCTCATGGTTATGTAGAGGTGACCATGAAGACCGTTTAGACTGTACTGCAAGAGTATTTCATTTCTTTTATTGCACTCTCGTACATTGTATTTGATTGTAAAGGTTATTATGCATCACCCTTCTGGCTGACAGCAAATGATGTATTTCGAATGTGTTTCTTTGCTCAGCTTTGATCAAGTTAATTGATTTTGGGGTAAAATAATTTTCTTTTTACATCCAGTACAGGGCTGCAACGAAGCCAGCAATGATGTATTTTTTAATGATTTGTGAGTCGAGCTGTCTAAAATATTAGCTTTAACCCTTAATCTGCCCCCATGTACCAACCCAGTGCCACAGTGCTAATCCCTATTGTGCCAGCCACTAATCCCCCCTGTGCCGGGTTTGGTTTTGGGGTGCTTACCCACGAACAAACAATGCGACTAAACATATATGGCAGCACTGCAGAGTCTACTATACAAAGTTGTGGTACGTGGGCACTGGCTAGTTGACATGTATGCGGTACCGCTACGCAAATCAGTAGACAAGGTTTGGCATCGTATAGGTTAAAGTGGAAATAGATATTCTGAATTGCAGAAAGGTCATAATGCACAACTTATGATATGATATTAACTGAATGGGGCTCTTTTTGTTTCATTTCTCAATGTTTTTGGTCATTAGGTCATGCAAGGTGTGAATGGAAGTAATTGGATCAAGAAGACAGTATTCAACATGGGATTGAAAAGCAAGATGGCAGATCTTGAAAAGTAAGCTTGGGAGCTGATTGAAATGTACTTGATTTTGTCTCTAATGTTCTGTATGTAACGCAATATGTGAGGATGCTTGCCTTGTACCCAAGCTTCTCCTCAGCAGAAAATAATTCAGACATGGTTCATATTGACATGGCTTTAGAATCACATGGGGGTGATCTGAGAGGACCAAAGCAATTTTGCAGGTTGAAAATATGCATTGACACATTTATTGGTCCAAATTGAGTGAAATATGACCTCATGACATCCCAGGGAGGTGGTTTGGGAGGACCAAAACAACTTTGGAGATTGAAAGTAGGCATTGACTGATTTATTACCCTCGTCGGTACCCTTGTTTGAGGAATCTACACACGGTCTTTATTTTCTGAAATTCCTCACCCTTGGTACCACCACCAAAGGTGTTTGGTACTGGCAAGATCACTGCTTGTACCGGTCGGTCTTACCATTGTAGTAAGACTGATAGTAAAATAATTGATCCCATGAAGCAGGTCAAACATGGGTTCATAAGCTTTCAGCACCTTGGCCTTCTTCATATTATAATAATAATAATAATAATAAATAATAATGATAATAATATTGGATATTCATATAGCGCTCATATCCACCCTGAATGGTGCTCAAGGTGCTCCAATATTACCCCAGCTCTAGCTAGGCTACTGATCTTGGCACTCACAGCATTCAAGGAATTCATTCCTGGCGGTACCCATTTGACACCTGGGTGGAGAGTGGCAAATGTAGATTAATGTCTTATTGCTGACCCGTAATGCTGAAGCAATTTAGTTCCGTATGTGAACCTTCCTAGGAAAAATTGAATAAAAACGCATGCATTCTTTGTAGATAACTATAGACATTTTTTAATCCAAGCTGTACTTGATTTATACATATCTAGAAAATTTCTTATAACCCAATAATTTGTGATTCTTCCTTACTGTGTTTGATCTTTAATTTCATTGAGTTATTTCCTATTACCGGTACTGATATCAGTTACTTAGATTATCGGAATACCATTCCATACCTCTTGATATTTGCTGGAGCTCAATATTGCCTATTGTACGACTTATTCTTTTCATTTTTGCCTTCTTTAAAGGGGAATATGCAGGAATAATACAATTTGGGACAAACTGGCCTTCAAGAAAATACAGGTATGCTGACCTTTTGTTGTAAATGAATCCTCAGCATGAAAGAATATATTGAAACATATTTGTACTGAATCAAATCATATTATTTTAATGTATTTTTCCCTCAGTAATTGGTTCATGAATCATGATGTTTTGCAGTTGTTTGTGTATGTGTAAATAAGTTCTATTTATTGTCATATGGAATGTTGACCAATTTGATATTACTATTCAATGTATCAAATTTTTTTTCAAAGTTAGCTAGTTTATATTTTTCTTGGTTAATTTTGTTGTATTCTTGATGTTATGAATCATTGATAATTCGCTCATTCATTTTTCAGGATAGTTCCATTAATTAATATTAATTCCTGCCAGGTACCCATTTACTTAACCTGGGTGAAGGGTGGCAAATGTGGACTAATGTCTAGCCAAAGGACTTTGCTGCCTTTGCTGTCAATCAAACTCTCAACCTCTCAATTGAAAGTGAAGTTAAGCATCTGCTATATAGATGTACCTCAACACTCCCATACATCTCATTTGATATCCAGGAAAACTGTAAAGTATGGCCAATTTTTCCTCCCAAGATTTGCTACAATATAACCACAACAGATGATTGTTATGTCATTTCATCCCCTTTTTCTTCATTCGTTGTTTGTTAGGCTGTACTAGGTGGTAATCTGGAGGTAGTATTCTCTGGTGCTGCACCCCTCTCACCAGAAGTCATCTCCTTCCTGAGATGCGTGCTTGGAGTGCCGGTAAGTATCATTTCTGTTTTAGGGGTGGGAAAATTGACCGTTAAAAAGCTATTCAATATTTAAAATGAAAGTGTTGCGAATCTGGTCATGATGTTACATGTACATGCAGTATTTCTCAAAAATGTTCATTACCGCAAGTTTTATGTTTGTTTGTTTTTTCTTGAACAAGTTATCTTTATTGTTTAATTCCTTCCCTACCATAGGTCATTTTCACAGCCCAAATTTTTATAATGATTGTAATATTTTGGACAAAGAAAAGCTTGTCATTCTTGGAATTCAATAGAGGTATATGAATTATGAAGTTACATGTAGATATCATGAAAGTGTACCAATCACCAAAAAATATTTTGCTCTGTATGTTAGGGGTTCACTGTTGCTATACTATATTCAAATTATGAACTTCAAATGTTGATTGTATAAATAGATATTGCAAGTTGAAATACACTCCCAATAAACAAAACAGTGATTTGAGAAGTAATCGACGCACCTGTACCCGCTGGTATAGAATAAGGGCCAGCGCGAAACCCAACCCATATCAGAGACTGATAGATAACATTTTAAAAACAAACTTGGTGGCTGTGGATGGGTAAAAGACATAAAATCGTATTTTTTTCTCATGGGGAATACGTTGTCCAGGTGTTAATGATGTTATCAACTACAGAGAGTGGATTTCTCTTTTATGACTGAAATGTCTTATGTAATGCGTGTGCCACTGACTTCATAAGATTCATCCTGTAAGGAAAACTCAGCATGAATTTCCCTCGCTGGAACACTTTCGAGTAACGAACTAAGGCAAACTCAAGAAATTTGTAGGTGTGCCATAGAGTTTCGCAGTGTGCGAAATTGTAAACCTATTAACTTGTAATCCAACAAGACCTGTTAAAGTGAATTATGACACTATGCACATTGAAACTGCTGAGTGTATGTCTTTAGTGTTTTGTTGTAATGGATGTAATATATAGCCTATACTTATCTGTTGTTATGTATTGTACAGGTATTGGAGGGCTATGGTCAGACTGAGTCAGCTGTTATTAGTACTTTGACCTTACCTGGAGATCACACCACTGGTAAGAACTTTTTCAATACTGCGCAGAATCTTAGGCCACTCTACAAACATTACTCTGCAGTCAATATCCTTCTCTAAACGAATTCCTCATTTCAACTGTGGACCCAAAACTGTATGGTGGTGGATCCAGTTTCCGAACACTTTTCAGAAAATCAACGATAGCAAATAAAATATCAAACAAATATCTGTCAAACTTACATAATAAATGCTCAAAGTCCTACAGAAAAAGAAGTTGATGGAATTTAAAAAAGACAATGTAGATTTAATACCATATTCCCTTCCGAGTGAACCCCTTCCCAACGATGCAGCGTTTTGGTCCCTTGAAAAAGGTACTGTATTTCCGAACGTGTGAAACCTATGGGAAAAAGACACAACCTTTGTTTCAATAGTGTGGTTTTCATACGCGTAGTCTCATGCATATGAAAACCCATTTTAGGTGCTTAACTCTACGCGTTCGGTAATACAATCTGTTCGGAAATACAATCCATGACTATACCTTACCCTCAGCCTAATTATTTACTCTAACCTTAAACCCAATTACAATCCTTACCTTACTGTAAAACCAGAAACTTGCACGCATTTAACCCTTTCAAGACAATTGACCACATTTTGTGGTTTGGCTCAATAACTTTTGATTCGGAGCCCTACAAAATATACCAGATGCATGAGTTAGAAAGAGCAAACATTTCTGCACACACTGTGTCCATTTTTGTTGAATGACCATGCTACGTATGATGCCAGGAATTTTAAAGAAGAGAATAAGCTTTAAAATCTTTAAATTGGCAACACACTGAGATGTCAAAATCATTGTTTTTTAAAATCAAAATTGGCAATTTTTTTCAATTTTTCGACAAAATCTCTAACCATGTATATTGTTTTCAAAGATATTAAACTTTATTAGAACCATGTAGCACTAAAAGAAAAATATTATTGTTGCCAATTTGAAGAACAAAATGTGATCAATTTTTCCCTTAAATAATTCCTGTCCTGAAAGGGTTAATGTTCATGAATTTCGCAAGTGGTTCAAATTCGTGAAAGTTCCTTGCAGTGAAAATGGCTGTTTCATGTCGTGAACGTTTCAGGTTTTATAGTAACCCTAAAGCCAGAGCAAATTATGTTATTAGAGCACCCCTTGAATATAATATATAAATTTTGAAAATATGTGTTGAAGTATTAGTCTAAAAAGTGATAGGAAACAAGACTATATATGGGTTGTGGCAAACAAAGAGTTAATATACCTTTCATACTGAATGATGTACCTTTCATACTGGTTTATGTACCTTTCATACTGATCTATGTACCTTTCATACTGATCTATGTACCTTTCATACTGATCTATGTACCTTTAATACTGTTCTATGTACCTTTCATACTGATCTATATACCTTTTATACCGATCTATGTACCTTTCATACCGATCTGTGTACCTTTCGTACTGATCTATGTACCTTTCATACTGATTTATGTACCTTTCGTACTGATCTATGTACCTTTTATACCGATCTGTGTACCTTTCATACCGATCTGTGTACCTTTCATACTGATCTATGTACCATTCATACTGATTTATGTACCTTTATACCGATCTATGTACCTTTCATACTGATCTATGTACCTTTCATATTGATGTATATACCTTTCATATCTTTTGCCATACAGGACAAGTTGGACCTCCCCTGCCTTGCTGTGAGATCAAACTGATTGATGTACCAGAGATGGAATACTACGCCAAAGACGACAAAGGAGAAGTAAGAAACACCATTGTCAGATATGTGAATATACAGTTGAATAGTTGTACTTTCATAAAGAGCAAAATTCTTCTTCAGAAACCTCCTATAGTCTGCTTTCTCAGGTAGCTTAGTGCAATGTAGTGACATGAAAGAGAAGTTTTTAACAAAGGGAGTGTAGGTGTGACTTAGTATGTGCCGTCCATACCACGTTTTGCAATTCTATTATTCAGAACTACCATTAAGCACCTCAGTCATTATGATTTTACATCTTTGAGTATTCATAATACTGTTCAAATTTCTTCCAAACTTCCATCATAGATCGTATAATTTTCGGTGGGCTTAACAAGTATGAGATCATTTTTTTCCTTCTAGATATGTTTCCGTGGAGCCAACGTATTCAAGGGATACCTGAACAACCCTGAGAAGACGAAAGAAGCTCTTGATGATGAGGGATGGCTGCATTCCGGCGACATTGGTACATGGCTTCCAGTCAGTATCAAAACACTTCTTATAATGTTTTCTAAGTGCTGTACAGATATATGTATATATTTTGTTTTTTATTATTTTTTCTTATTGATATTTCATCAGGGTTGCCCATTCAACAAAAATTGATCTTCCATGGGGCCCTGAAAATACAAAAACTATATACAATTAAAATGATTTGAAATACAATCAGAGGAGCATACATATATCAAATAAGCAATAACATAAGTAATTATGAACTAATTCAATAAAATTGTACCAAAAGTAAACCACAATAAATAATCAGTGTCAATAATCATACCTATTAAACTTGCTGATGTGAGTAAGGATAAACAATGAAAATATTATGAATGAGAGACAGAGAAAGAAATTGAGAAAAAAAGATTAGGAATAGGGCATGGAGAAAGAGAGAGAGGTGATGGAAGCATAGGGAAGACCAAAAGAAGAAGAAGAAGGGAGAGAGAGAGAGAGAGAGAGAGAGAGAGAAAAAAAAGATATATATTATTACCCTGGTCATCAGATTCACTTGCCTGCACACATTGCGTGAACATTCTCCGTTTCCTAGGGAGTATTCCAGCTAGGCACCATTTTACAGACACTCACAATTAATGCACAAACCACAATAACTTTTGCATCCTACTGGGTACCCATTTAACACCTGGGTGGAAAGAAGCAGTGTAGATAAAATGCCTTGCTTATGGACATAAGTGCTGTTCTGAGGACAGAACCCTGGACCTTCGTAACTCTAGTCTAGTGTTTTTATTACTTGTCTAGGACTACATGTAGGATCAAGACACTTCTACAGAAAAAAGAAGATTAGTCCAATTAAATTCATCACCACCTCTTTACAGTGGTGCCCAAGAAATCAGTGTGTATAATGAAGTGTCTGTTTTTATATGTTTTTTTTTTATAAGATTTCAATTCAAATGGAATGAAATTTCATTGTAGATGATGATCCATTATTCTGTTTCATTGTATTTCTTGTTCATTCTATTTAGTAAATTGTTGTAGAAGATGTTGGGTAAAATTTGGCTAAATTTTTGTTCCCCCCCCCCCTTTTTTTTTGGGGGGGGGGGGGAAGGTCAAGTATGCCACCCTTCATAATAGCATGTGATAATGAATTCTGTAATTGTTTCTCTCATTTTTTTTATAGAATGGAACTCTTAAGATCATTGATAGAAGGAAAAACATTTTCAAGCTTGCACAGGTAAGTAGAAATAATGTTGAATAATTCTATTACATAATTTACAGGTATTCATTTCATATCTAATTTCTTCAGTCACAAAGAGTTTGTAAAAGAGGTGCATTTTTTAGATGTTCTTTCACTCTCTATATAGCATTGTCCAAATGTGTTAGTCTTAAATATCTTTCTTTCATCAAAAAAGTAATATAATTTGGAAGTGGTTTGATTTTATTCAATGTCCTTTGATATCATGCAGTTATACTTAACTGCCTTGTGACTCAATTTACATCTGATTTTCATCAAGCATATGGGCATGGCAGAATGAAGCATTGCGTAACAAAATCACAAATACTTCAATACTGTTAGGAGATGATGATTTTCCATTTTAACGTAATTACAACACAAATCTATTAATCCTGTACCCGTCCTTTCCCAAATTTGTTGACATGAATGCTTGTCTTTCATGAATGAAATTCATGTAACAGGAGTATAGTATGACTGGAAGACTACTATGAAATACATCTTCTTTCTTTTTTTTTACATTTATAGAGGGAAACGTAGGAATACAGAAGCAACCTTTGTTGTTGTGGAATAGTTTGATAAGCAAATGATTTTGTGATTATGTGATCAAAATTGTATGTTGATGTCTCTCTTATTTATATTCAACACCCAGGGTGAGTATTTGGCACCAGAGAAGATAGAGACTGTGTATTCATCATGTTCACTTGTTCAGCAAATCTGGATCTATGGGGATAGTCTTCAGGTAATAGACTTGAAAATTACCTTTTCTCTTTTTCCTCCTCCTTTTCCTTCTCCCTCTCCTTTTTCTCCTTCTCCTCCTTCTCTTCCTCCTCCTTGTCCTTCTCTTTTTTCTTCTTCTCTTCCTTTGCAGTGTGTATATATTTTGTCATTTATATGGTTTTGACATCGGACACTCTGAAGGAACCTCATTTCATTGTGTATCTATAAAATACCTTCTTCTAATATGATTTTGAATATTCTTCCAAAACCGTTTCGTTTATTGCTTCAGTCATTACATCATGTCATTCTTTTATAAAGCCATTGCCAGATCTTGACAATGACAATTGCTATATCTCTTTATAGAATTAAAATTTGAAGCCCATATTTTGAATATGGTATAACGACATGGAACCTCTAACATATAGAGCAAAATATTTTTTGGTGATTGGTACCCTTTAAGATTAGGTATAGTGTTTGGTCCAGAGTTGAAGTTCTGCAGGGGGCGTTTCATCAAGTGTCTTGTTTGTGATTTTTACAGACAAAGTTCTGCAGGGGGCGTTTCATCAAGTGTCTTGTTTGTGATTTTTACAGACAAATTTGCTCTCTGCCAATCAGATGCAAGGATTTCAGTAGCTTATAACAGTTATTGCAACTTGTCATTGATGACAAGTTTTATGAAACGGGGCCCTGAATTCTCTTTTTTTCCCCTGCAGTCGTATGCTGTAGCCGTTGGAGCAGTGAATCCTGAGACTCTACCTGCATGGGCTGGCAAGATGGATGTCAAAGGTTCCATCGAAGAACTCTGCAAAAATGAGGTATAGCGATGACTCCCGGAAGAAATAATAAAAAATAATGATGATCGTGTTATTGGATTTGTAACTTGTGTAAAACAGATGCTTAATTATTTTCACTCCAAAACCTACCATGAAAGGGTTCTCCAGCAATCAAGAAATATGTTTCTGCCAGGTACGCATGTACTTTACTTGGGTCAAGAGTGGCAGATAATAATAATGATAATATGTATTGTTTACCCAGGGCAGCCTCATCAGTACTAAATACTGTTCTCCCTTAGGGCCCTGCATATTACGTGGATGAATGTTTTCCAAGGACAACAGAGTTTCAAATTCAGGCCAGCTGACCCTTTTGGATATGATACTTTGTAGCCATGTCCCCTGACAAGCTACATGTAACTTCCTCCCATTTAAAAGCATTGCTCAGCTGAGGTCTTGGGACCAATGACTCCTGTCAAGAAATAAACCGAATCTTGCATTTTTGTTTTAATTTCTTCACGTACATTGTAACTACTCCAATCAAACAGTAGCCTGAATTTTGAAGTTATTTCAATACACTGATGGACGCACGCCTGTAATTAGAACCAGTCATTTAGGGTAATCCCCAGTCGACCCGTACCAAAGATGATGTAATTGTTGAAAAAAATTCATATAAAATCAATGATAAATATTTGAACACTTTTTTCCATATGTACTTAATAAGGGATAATTACTGGTTCAGATCAGTCCCATGAGGGAGCAGGAGTTGGTCCCAGTGGGATTTTATGAGGACTTTATTAGCAGCCCAAGAAATATCATAACCACTGTAGCTCAGACCAGGTTTGTGTTAGTCTAAGTTGCAGCCACTGTAGAGAGAAAAAATGCTGAAAAACACCCCTTCATATTTTCAGGAAGTCAAGGAAATTGTTTGAACTAGTTTGACACAAGTTTTAATGGTGCCATTGCTAGCACTTATTTTTCATGATTTTTCATTTCTCATTTTTAACACATGAGCCTATGGGGAAATAATTACAGGCGTGCGCCCTGATTACCTGGGGAGCGTTTCATCAAGCGTTTTGTCAGTGATTTTTATCCGACAACTGTTATAAGCTACTGAAATCCTTGCATCTGATTGGCTGAGAGCCAATTTGTCGGTAAAAATCACTGACAATACGCTTGATGAAACGCTCCCTTGTATTCTCTCTTTTCCATATTCTCAATACAGGGACCACAGAGTTCCCTTAGGCATTAGTTTGAAGATAAAGTTGAGTTCTGGTCATGATATTGAATTGTGAAAGAAACTGTCTCAAAGCAATTGGGAAAGGTTGATTATATTAGCACATAAGAATTGGTGTATGCTTTAAGGTTTTGGAATCACCAAAATGATAAGAAATTGACTTAATCCTGCTGAGAGTCGCATGCACTACACACAAAAATGTGTATATGGTACTACACACAAATGTTCGGCCTGAACATTTCAGCTGTTTAATGTCATATTTTGAATGTGAGGGCATTTGAAGAGCAATCCTTTTCAGGGGACATATCTACTATGATAAACTTCCATACTAACATAATAGGAATGAGAAAGCTCAAAAAATTATTTGTTATCTTTCCCAGAACTAAAGCTTCCCTTTAAGTTGAACTTTTGTTTTTGTACTCAGAAAGTAAAGAAAGGTGTCTTGGATGACTTGATCAAGATTGGAAAGGAGGCAGGACTCAAAGCTTTTGAACAAGTAAGATTAACATTCTACATATTCTTATAAGTAGTTTTGTGCATGGTAGAAGTTTGCAAAACCATTATTTTTATTCCAAATTCCTAAACGTTTTAGTATAGATGCTGAAGTAACAAGGAATATCTTTGTTTAATAACAATATAGACAATGTAGACAGTGGTAACAAAATTGCAATACATTTTACTCGAAATATGCATCTGTTCTTTGTATCCACCCCCCCCCCCTTTGCAGGACACACAACAAAATAATTTAAAATGCATATGCATCATTTCTCTTTTAATCAACTTGTTTTCCAGTTCCTTAATCTGTAGTTGTGTTCTAAAGTGAAAATCTATTGTTGTAATTCAACATTTTGATGAAATCTTCAGTTTTCAAATTATGCAGGAAAGTACATGTATTATCTAATGTTGGGGGGAAAAAATTGGGAAAAACACCTTGGGGGTCTATATACCAGAGTAAATTTGAAAACATTTCACTCTTTCCCCAAACTGAAAACAAAAAGGAATATAAAATGAAAGAATTTTTTTTTTTTTTTTGGGGGGGGGGGGGGAAGGGGGGCAAATACAATGAAAATTCACTATAACGAGGATCTTGGGACCATGAAAATTACCTTGTGATATTAGGAATCTCCTTATATCAGGGTAAAAAAACAAAAGAACATAAAGACCTGGAACCAGCAAAATTACCTTGTTATATCAGGAATCTTGTTATATCGGAGCTCTTTATAACGAGTGTCCACTGTTGTGGATATGTTTTATCCACCAAACATGATAGAAACTTAAATGATTGTTGGAGATGATTTGTCTCTATTGAACCTATTCCAGGCAAAGTATATCCACCTGTATCCTGGAACGTTCGAGATTGACAACGGCTTGATGACCCCTACACAGAAGCTCAAACGAGTTGCCTTGAGGAAGTTCTTTGCCAATGAACTGAAGGAGATGTACCCAGACACCATGTAAAGTCCTGATAGATACAGTGTAGAACCTGAAAGACACTGGCCCATATTCTGAACTCCGGTTTAACTTATATATAAACCGTGGTCTCAGTGTGGTTTAAGCCTAGTTCTAAACCTGCCTTTTAAGCCGGGGTTTAAGATAATCACACTCTGAACTTTGGTTTAACTTAAACTCCATTGCAGTCTAGACTCCAAGTGTGGTTTAACTTTAATAGTACAAAAATGTAGACTGCAGCTATGGGTAGTTTAAGTGCAGTTTAACTTAGACAGGAGTTTAAGTTAAACCAGAGTTCAGAATACTAGCCATTGTCAAATCCTGGCAGACACGTGTGTCAAACCCTTACAAACACAGTGTCAAACCATGACAGACCCAGTGTCAAACCCTGGCTGACACAGTTTCACATCCTTACAGATGCAGTATCAAACCCTGGCTGATACAGTGTCAAACCCTTGCAGACACAGTGTCAAACCCTGAAAAACACCATCTTAGACCATGACAGACGTAGTAAAAACCTTTTTAATACACAATACAGTCACTAGAATTTGTTTTCACTTGTTAGAAAATTGAGGGAACCCAGAGTCCAGCACAGAATGTAGACCTTATATTGAATGAAAGGAAATATATTCTCATGGGCAATTCCACAGGTTGGTGGACATGGACCTTAGAATTTGGTATTTCACTTAGCTATGAATCATCTTTTTATGCTACGTAATTGCAGAAACTTGCGCAAAGATTGGTTAACCTGTCATCAATATTTACTTTAAGAAAACATCATTAAAAGTGAACTAATTGTAAAAATCATCTGTTTTTACACTTTTTAGTGATATTTTGCCTATAAATTGTGCATTTTTGGATTACTTATTTGGAAGTAAAATATAAAAAGTTTTTAAGCCCTCTTTGCAATTTATGCATGTCCAAATTATGTGACGTGAGTAACCGACACATTAGTTGGGTTAGCAGTACTTACTGTTTCTCTTCTAGGTTTTGGTTCTGTATATAGGTACTCCAATGTGTATGCATTGTGTAAGCTGATACCTGTATTAAGAGAATAAGAGCTGAAGATGTAACTCAATACTTCTTCAAATGTAATGTGAGTGACCGTGGAATTTCCTTCACGGTAATCCAATTCTGTGTATCTGAGTTTTATAAGTTATGTAAATATTTCAGTGATCGCATCAATTCCTGTGTCTGGAAATACATTGAGATCCATAGCTATGCATGAAGAAAATCAGGATTTTTTTTACACACCAACATCTGTACTGGTCTTCCATTTTTTTTCTTCAGATGATGTTCTATAGATTTCATAGTTAATATAATCTACATGGAAGACAAATCAAATCTCTTCATGTGAATCATGATCTGGAACAAATTTGTGAACTTTAGCGAGGAAGATTTTCAGCACTGAAATGTTGTAAAGTATGTTTGATATGATAATGCATGTATAGTGCTTGAACTTGCAGTGACGGATCTTCGAAAAATATTTTGTGTTGTCCTTGTTGTTCATGGTCACACTCTTCTATGTACTATTCTTGTGAAAGGAAACGAGAACATATCCACAAGAATGAATGTTAATTGCATTTGTTATCATGTATATGCATAGAAATATTATAGTATATTTGATAGTTCACCTATGATTCAGAATGGCATGATGAATTCGATTCGTGATTTTCGTAATGATGAAACATGAGTGAAGGAAATTAATGATTACTGGATTTTGAACATGATTTCTCTCCAGATTGGAGAATGATGAGCCAATGATCATATTGAACATGTCATACAAATTTTGCCATGTATACCTATGATCTTATACCAAAGATGGATGAAGCAAAGTTGTGCTCCATGATTTGCAAATCAAATTGAGGGAGAACGCAATGAATTTAGACAGTTGATTTGTATTTGTATTTACTGGTAAACCAACTGCAATGATCATTAAAATGGAATTACATAATCGAGACTAGAACAAATATTATGCTAGATTTCAGCCCCCAAACTTTCCAATCTGGAGAACAATTGGGTACAGTATATAATTCTTGCAGTTGCTCTATATAATTTGTTATGTCCTGTAATTTATTAGAGTTCAAGGCTTCAAAAATGGGTCAAGATATGTAGCAATCATTATGTATCAAAGAAAGAAAGAGATAATTATATTTAGTGCAATAAAGCAAGGTGGTATGTGTAATAAAGGTGCACGGTCATGGGTAATAAACCTTATGTATTACAAAATACCAGTAGGTGAATTAGAAGAAATGTCTCTTTCAATTATATTTGTGGAGTTATCATTCAATCCTTACTTTTGTTTTAATGTCATCATTCTGGAAGAATGAAGTGTAGTTATTTGTGAGAATGGAATATAAATTTGATACAGTGTGTACAATGTATTTCAAAAGTATAATTGTGACTTTGAATGTGTGCATGGGAGTATCCTTTTCAAAATGTTAAAGGTGTTGCTGGCAAATAGCCCATGTTTCTGTATCAACAGCTTTAGAACTATGCAGAAAATCTGCGTCTTATTATGAGGAATATGTATCCATTATGTCTAACTTTACAACACCTGACATTTGACGAGCTTGAAGTAGGTCGACAATTATGAAAATAATATGCAGGTTTCAAAACTTGAACATTCCATGGAGTTGACAGTGACAGTTGTATCTTGAAACTGTGATTTTATAAAAGTCGTGTGTCAAGATTGCTTTGCTTGCCAACCAGATGACTTCAGAATGCATTTAAACTACTTCTGGTAAACGGGTTAGTAATACATTATCTTCAAATTTTTGTCTGTCGGCAGGTGCACGAATCATAACCACTTTTGAGATCATGTGATCCTTCCTGAAGGTAGAACCATGATCTGCCTTTCCATATATACATGTAAAATCATGAAATTCAACACCACTACCTCGTGTGACATGGTTGCATAGGCAACTGGGTTATGTATAGGAAATGCATTTCTGATCAGCAGTGCTGTATCCAAAAGGTTATAACCATCTGTAATCAGCCATTTGCAGGCAAAACTGTTATAGATTTTCAGATTTCTGTGAATTGTTTCGCATCTGTTTCGCATCATTTTAGAGCTGAATTATTACTATTCAACTCTGGGACAAAAACATAATCATCATGCGGAAACTGTTTTTGCAATCGTAATCTACGTTTTTCTTTACTTTTCAAAGAGTTTAGCGTTCATGATTTTGAATGTATGAATGTAAATGAGCATATTGTTACTGATTTTTCAGAATAGATGATGTTATTTGTAGAGGAAGTTTGGGAAGTAATGTGAATGATGCAGCACTGATTAATTTGTCATCTGAGTTAATCATGTAAACTTCATGTGATGAAAAACCCTGCCTTTTATTTACCCGTGTGATTGCTCAGCTCTTTCTATTTTTCTACCCTTTGCATCTAAGAAGAATCATGGATATGTGATTAAATTATTCCAAATGATTTGAAATGTTGAGTTTTTGTTTTTATCAAATAAGAGATACAATTTCTTGATAGAATGGAGAGGGGAGGGAAAGAAAGAGCAAGAGAGAGGGAGAGAGAGAGGAGGAAGGAGAGAAAGGATCAAGGATTCTAGGACAAATATCCCCTAGACTATACACCCTCCCCCCCCCCCCCCCCCCCCCACCTCTGAAAGACACCCCATTAGGATAACCTGGACAACTAACCCCTGGGAAAAACAATCCCCATGGATAAGTACCCTCTCCTCGAAATACCTCTAGGGACGATCGCCCCCCTTGACAACTACCCTTCGGACAAGTCTTCATGTGCTTGACCGAGAGCAACGGAAGTATTCTATTAAAGGGTAGTTGGGGTTACCTGTATGTATCTGTCCGAAGTTGATATGTACAATGCAGTCCAGGGAGTAGTTGTCCCGATAGGCCTTAAGAGGTACAGATTAAGTATTCGTTCTCTTTTACTTCATCCCTATTTATCTTTCTCTCTCTCTCTCTCTCCCTCTCTCTTAATTTCACTTTGCCTTTCTATCTCCCTCTTTGCAGGTCTCTTCTCATCCTATATCATCTCTGCTCTTCTGTCTTACATCTGGGAAGCGTTTCATCAAGCGTTTTGTCAGTGATTTTTACCGACAAATTTGCTCTCAGCCAATCAGATGCAAGGATTTCAGTAGCTTATAACAGTTGTCGGATAAAAATCACAGACAAAATGCTTGATGAAACGCTCTCCTGTATTCACTGTCTTTCTTATACATGTAGCTATCCGTCACATTATATTTTACAAACACATTTCTGGATTGCAAACATGGGCTACCATTTCTCTTAATTTTCGAATATTTGGTTGCCCAACTCAGCATTTTGGTGTCCCCAGTCCATCAGGCCACTCCTAGTTTTGAGCCTTGGGGGAAAAAATGTTCCTTTTTCCCCGAAAAATAACTTTTGTAGATCTCTACTGAAATATTGGCTGAGCCTAATCGGTTAAGAGTAGGCATTTGGTCTGTCCGTGACACTGAATATTTTATAGATTATAATTTTAGTAGGCAACCATGGCAACCAAATTTTATCAAATTTCAACTCCTTCAGTTATGCCCTTCACAATGAAACATAAAATAGCTTGCAACTTTCAAAATTTGTCAAATGTCTGTCTGTGACTAACCGATCAGGCTCGGCTTTCTTTTCAGATTTTCATTATGCTTTATAAAACTCTACAAGACATCTCCCCCCCCCCCCCGTGATTTCAACCACAGAGGGTCACCTTCCTGGACAGATATCTGGTGAAATTTCCCTTTCAAACAATGGCGAGTTTGGATACTTCGACGGCTATTTTATCCCGATAACAGTGCTTGTTTCTATCATGTACCCACACCTAATATTCAAAATGAAATTTCTAAATATTGGAGGACCGGTAGCCAACGAATGAGACACAATGTGGTGAGAATCACAGAAAAAAGAGAGACAACATAGTAAAAACTTGTTCCATTGTTTTGACAATTTACAATGACACCAAGGAAATTCCCTTGTTATATTGAATCTGCATTATATCTGAACTAGAAAGACACCAGAAGGATACAGTGGAAACTCAGTATAAAGAGGTCTGATATAACAATATTCCTGACACATGTATAACAAGGTAATATTCCTGGTCCCAGCTCTTAACCTGATATAACGAGATTCCTGCTATAACAAGGTAATTTTGATTGTCCTAAGGACCTCGTTATACTGAGTTTCCACTGTACAAAGAAGTGTGACCAGTAAAATCACCATATAACAATTGCTTCGTTACAACAGTGTTCTTTATAAAAAGGTACTCTACATGTACTACAAAATGTGTAAAGAAGGATATCAATGAATAAAGCTCCAGTGAGAGCTGTTTTACAAAACAAAGATATTCTTTGGTGATCATTTATTTTAAATAAAATACAATATATATGCACTTTGTGAGATTGCATGTAAAGATGAATCAACAATGAAGACAATGCAGAAAAGTAATCAGCTACTGCTACGAAGTATGTTGAACCCCTTTCTAAAGCCCACAATCCTGTGGTTTACCATTTAAAATTAAATGGAAGACCTAGAATCATGGCATCCTAAGTTACCCCTAATTAAAGAAAATGATTATAGAAACAATGTGTACAATTCATGCCTCTATCATTATCAAACTTTACTTGAACATGATGGAAACCAGGGCCCCGTCTTATAAAGAGTTACGATTGATTGCAAATAATTTGCAATTGATATCAATTGCAACTCTTTACTTAAGAGAAAGGAGATTGGAAATTTGCGATAGATAATTTGCAATTGATTAGAGGACTTGCGAATGATTCGAATAAATCGCAACTCTTTATAAGACAGGTCCCTGGCAACTGTTATAAGCTATTGAAATTGTCGCATATGATCGGCTGTAAGCAAATCTGTCATAGACATGAGGCAGTTGTTCTTAATAACAAGCTTTATTAAACAGGGCCCTCGTCCACAAATAATTCCTGATTAGAGGGCAAGTCGATTAAAACCGTCTTCAAAAGCTTAAATCAAGGTCATTACTGGAGCAAGATTCTTTAACATCAACATCCCCTTTCGAGACAATTGACCATATTTTGTGGTTTTAGCTCAACAACTTTTGATTTAGAGCTCTAAAAAATATACCAAATGCATGAGTAGAAAGAGCAAAAATATCTGCACACACTGTGTCCATTTCTGTTGCATGACCATATTACATTTGATGCCAGGAATTTTAAAAAGGAGAATAAGCTTTAAAATCCTTAAATTGGCAACACATTGAGAGATTCAAAATCATTTTTTATCAAAATTGACCATTTTCTAATCATGTACATGTGCATAATATTGTTTTCAAAGACATTACATTTTATTAGAACCATGTAGCACTAAAGAAGTACAAAATGTGATAAATTTAGCCCATGAATAATTCTTGTCATGAAAGGGTTAAGTAAGCATACAGGATGAACTTCTTCAAGTTGTCTGATGCATTATATTATCTATACTTCTCTATGAGTAACTGCAGATAATTGGGTCAATGGTGATAAAGAGATCCAGTCTCACAGTTCATTGCTAATCTGCTTCATAGGAAGTATTCTGATCTTTCAAGTTCCCAGTCCTGGCTGCATGGAAATCAGCTCTCAGACTTTACTGCTGGCTTATGACTGATGAGGCATTCTGATCCATATTTCTCGGAGCAAGTCCATGGTGCGTGGATCCCTGACGTTACAGACACCCATTTTCAGACTTTACTGCTGGCCTTCTACTGAGAGGGCATATCTGATCCATATTTCTTGAAGTAAGTCCATGATGAGTTGATCTATCAAGTCACAGATACCTATGCTTGGACTTTATTGCAGGCCTATGGCAGAGAAGCATTCTCATATATTCTCATTCATCTCCAGAAGTAAGTCCAACCTACCAGGTATTCTGATCCATCCATTCATGAGGCATATCTGATCCATATTTCTTGAAGTAAGTCCATGATGAGTTGATCTATCAAGTCAAAGATACCTATACTTGGACTCTACTGCAGGCCTATGGCAGAGAAGCATTCTCAAACATTCTCATTCATCTCCAGAAGTAAGTCCATGATGTCACAGATATCTATAGAGTACAGACTTTACTGCTGACCTACCCGGCAGTCTGATCCATCCATTCATGAGGCATATCTGATCCATATTTCTTGAAGTAAGTCCATGATGCATTGATCTATCAAGTCAAAGATACCTATGCTTGGAATTTACTCTGACAGAGAAGGCATTCTCATACATTCTCATTCATCTCCAGAAGTAAGTCCATGACATCACAGATATCTATACAGACTACTGCTAAACTACCAGTGAAGAAGCCAAGAAGGCATTCCGATCCATCAGGTCATCAGTCATCTCTTGTGGTATGCCCAGGATCTTGGGCATCCAAACATGGTTGTCACAGGCATCCATGCCAGGACTTAACTGCTAACCAACCAGTGTATTCTCGTCCAGGCCATGATATGCCGATCCACGATATCACAGACAACCACACTCCTATGGTTGGTCTATGACGTAGAAGGTGTTCTGATCCATACCTCTTTGAATAACCATGACGTCAAAGGCAGTCATGCTCTACAGCTGGCCTACGACTGAGAAGGCATTCTGGTCCATCAAGTCATCAATCTTCTCTCTGAGTACTTCTAGAATCTCTGGATCAATGAAGACATGGGTCTCATCAAGGTCCTGGAGAATGAACTTCTTGCCAAGCTTATTCTTTTCATCCAGGTGAAGAAGAAACTGCTTCATGGCAGGATCACTGTGGAAGAACAAAATAAATCAAAGTTGAAGTGCCGTTTGAATATAAAAATTAATTTTCTGTCTTTTCTGAATCGTTACACACAGACCTTGTTTAGATCTACATGCAAGTGGTGCTACCTGTACATGTAATCATTTAGGCCATCTCGTAAAATAATCTGCCCCTCATTCAGTGAGTGGACTATGCGCAAGCTAAAGTTATTTGCAAATAACCTTGCATATGACTAAGTATAGGCATGGCACTGGCCATTGCACGAAATGAACCATTATTTTTATGGAGCTGTGACTGCGTGTTAAGTGAATGAGCAGTTGATTCATCCCCGTCACTTCCCATCATGACCATTTGCACGTGACGCTGAATTAGATTAATTGGCATTATCGTGATTGAGGAAACCACCATCCACTCTGTACAGAAGCGCTTCATTGCATTACACTCACTGCCATTGGTTTCCTCAATAGACTCTGCACTTTAATTTTTGCATGCTAACGAACCAGTGGTTTCCTCAACCACGATATAGCCGATTATAACTCAAATAAGATATTATACATGAAATTTTAGCATTAGATGTGTACCTATCCCTACCCCCCCCCCCCCCGAAAAGCCAAAGAGCGAGTCTAATCTAGTAGAAATAAATCTAAAGGCCACCGCACACCTTACGATCGGTCTGCGATCCGATTTGTGAAATAAATCACTGTGGCATTAAATATTGGCCTTTTAGCAAATGAAATCTACCCTATTCAGGTTCTGAAAAGCAATATGAATACTAAACATAGGGTTTTAGCCACTCACACTTATGCGAGGTTATTGGAGATAACCTCGCACTCAGTACCTTCATACTATGAGCAATTGCCTCCCATAGGGAAGTGTGTGATATCTTGCCCATATATATGTGTGCAGGAGAGGAGCAAGATCCCTGACCAAAAACAGCCTGAAAATTTCACTTGATCAAGATGACAAAGATCCTATCGAAGGATCTGGCATGAAATTAGATATTCTATCATTCTAAAATGTAGAGGAAAGTATTTTCTCAAAATTTTGCCGATTATATTGGTGTTTTTACCTCCTCAACTTAGAGGTCGTGACAGGCCAAAATTGACACAGCCCCATATAGTGATGGTCCCGTGAGTGGGTTTTAGCGTACTGTCAGCTTTCTACAGGGAATAAGGGCAAAATTAGTTTCAAATCGTAGGCAGTCGTACAATTTTTGTGACGTCACTACGACTCGGAGCCGATTTGGCCATTACATGTATGGTGGGGGGGCCCCTTGTCTGCGCACCTAACATTTCACTTAAAATTGACAAGCTTTTCCTTTGGTATTCCTCTGACTGACCTCATTTTAATCCTCATATCCTAGAGAGTAACTGTGCTGAAAATCTGATTAAAATTCGAATAAGAACAATTTCATTTTCACAAGAATAGGCAACGCTGTCATTTTGACACTAAAAAAGGGAAGGTTCCCTTGTCTGCGCACTCATTCACTTAACACGCAGTTCGGGATATTTTGCATGAAAGGTGGCATTTTCAAGGCATGTGAGTAAAAATGCATAAAATAGACGTTCTTCACCAGTTTTTCCTCATTTTTTCACTGATACATATCATTAAAATTGATATGAAGATGATTGTGTTCGTTGCATCTTTTGTGATGTTAGAATCGCGCAGTTACGCGTATGCGCAGACATGGGGCACCAAACCATACTACTAGAATTAGAAAACTTGGCAAAGGCCGCATTATCAATTTTACTATCTGTATGACTATTCAGAACCTCAATCAAAAATATTTTTTCGTTTTTAAATGATTTGTCAAATGATATTACTATTACATTTTCTTCTGAAATCGGATTGCAGACCGATCGTGGAATCGGGGGTTGTATTTCCGGACACTTAACAAAAATTAGCCTGTCAATTTTGCTGTCAGAATCAGATTTTACGAAAAACATGCATCAAGTAACACTAAAACCAGTGAATATTTGCAATTCACATGATTTTCAACCTATCCTGTGAAAGATTTGTGACAATTTGCATGAAAATTTGTTCGATTTACTGTTTAAAAATGACCTGTCCGGAATTACAACGTCCGGGTCACTCACACTTATGCGAGGTTATTGGAGATAACCTCGCACTCTGTACCTTCATACCATGAACAATTGGTCTGGGTTATAGTCTATGCGGTGGCCTTCACACTGAACAGCAACACTAAAAGGAACAGTTACCGGTACTTCGGTCCCATACAATGAAAAACATGTTTGAAATAGGAAAGACAAATGTCAATGTCAATGAATGATCCTCGCGTTTATTTGAATCAAAATTACAGCATCAAAACCCTCTTAAAATATTTAGTGAAATTACCATTCAACGAGGACACCTCTTATGACATTCACCATACTGTTATCTATATGCGGTACTGCGATGAAATTCGGCTACAAAAAGTCCATTGATGGTATGCAGTCTATAAGATCGCCGATCGCTTACATTTTTCCATTTTACGCTGCGCGCGCGCGCGCGCTGGGCTGAATTTCGGCTAGCTAGCTATATGCGTGCGCGTGCGTATATTATACGCATTCAGATAGATCAAGATCCATAGATCAGAGCACAGTTTATGATGGTCCTTTAAACTTTTGTTTTACATGTTTTTATTTCACTTTCTGAATTTGACCCATGGAGTACCAATAAAAGAATGCAAATTTCTGGACAATAATCGCCTTGTAGAAATTTTAAAAACTCAAATGATGAAGATAATTCTAATACCATTGCATGTGTTATAGCTGCCTGTTGATCGGTTTTTAATAAAATGAGTCAAGAATTACGAGCTAGGAGAGAGAAAAGGATCATTAAAAGTTTGAGGATATCTGATCAAGGAAAAGAAAGGTACCGGTATGTGTTTTTTGAAGTTGCCAATGAATCAAACGTTCTATAATCTCCCGTGCGAGCAAACCCCCCATTTGAAATTATCCTCTTTGTCCTCTTGATGACCATATAATAAATAGTGATTCTTTATCTCATGGAGGTGTCACCAAAAAAAAAAAAAAGAGAGAGCGATCATCTTAATTGGGCACTGGAACAGAATTACATAATAATCATTTTCCCTCGAGGTATATCCTGCTGGCTAGCCTCGCATAGGGATTCATTCACTTGACTTTCAATAAAAAACATCTAGTAATCTGCGCATCACAGTCTGGCAATAACATTCTTTAGCTAGACCTTTATCTATTTTAATTTATAGCTCTCTCCATCCGCAGTCACGGTGATCAGGGGAATTTCAGCTCGTTATCATGGCAGTCGATCGGCTAAAGCCATGTTCTCTCCTGATAAAGATAATTAGCCTCAAATGTTTTCAATGGGACTTTTTCGTTTTAAATACAATGTAATTTATTCAAAATGAAGACGCGCTGCCAATATTTCTGAGATCACCTTTGTTAAAGAAAATTAAAGTTATACTTTTAAGCAATTATAAAAATTTTTTTTACCTGGATAGTTCATTCGACTTTAATACTTTGTGTTACTGGCAAGCGTGTTACTGGCAAGCCCAACAATAATACTTATAAATTTTAGATATGGCACAAAGCCCATACAGTTTGGGGTGTATAAAAAGAAGCCAAGAAACACAAACCAAATTTCTGAAGATATTTTCCTTCATACTCTCGTTGCATTTGGAGTAAAAAAAAAATGAAGAGTGAGTTTCTGTTTTACTATAATCCATTGCTTGAAACTTTTCAATTTCTTTATTTAAGCGTTGAATCGTACCGTTAATCAGTGGCGGGTTTAGTTGGGGGAAGCCGTGGGGGGGGGGGGGGGGGGCTTAATTAGTCTCGGATTCTATCCGTGTTTTATATTTGGTTTATTCCCATACGCTGCTCTTTCAAAGTGGGGGGGGGGGGCACCAGCCAAAAGGGCACTTTTGGAGAAAGGGGCACCTACAAAGGATGAACATAAAGCAAAAACAGGGACTATTTTGTGACATTGGTTTTACCCTATTATAGTCTAATTAATACGTAATCAACTTCATCTTCTTCCTTTTTATTGTGCATGTTCTGGACATTGCTTCAGCTTCCCTAATTAGCAGTTGTGTGTAATGGTCTGATTCATGTGCGAGCGAGAAAAGCGAGCGAGCAAAAATATTCAGACTTTTTTCCTAATGCTGAAGTCCTTGGGTTGTGCATTATTAAAAACGATATAATGAAAATGACAACAGCAAATCAATTTGGAGGGAATGCCTAATGACCTTTCAATTTGTATATTAATCCTGTCACTTTTCTTTAGGATTACCATGATTACATCGATATCATACTTTATGCGATCTGCCTGGTTTCATTACTTTTCATTACTTACTATAAGAGCGAGAAAGCGTAGCGAGCGAGTTTGGGGAAAATTTTCAGAAAATATTGCCCTTATACTTGGTGTAAATTATGGGCACATTGGAGTGAGGGGCATTGTGCCCCTCTTGCCTCCAGCTCCACTGCCTTACATTGTAGTTGTAGTATATGGGTACCTGTTACAAAGCCGCACCGATTCTTTGAAGCTAGATATGCCTCTCTTTGTAAGAAACAACGGGAAAATATAAGTAGAAGGGGACACTTGTCAGAAGAGGAAAGGGCGCTTGTAAGAGGTGGAAAGGGGCACTTATAAGATATGAAAAGGGGCATTTCAGTGAGAAGAGGGAAAGGGCTCATATTAGATAGGAAAGGGGCGCTTATCAGATTCGAAAATGGGCACTTATCAGAAGGGGAAAATAGCTACTTATAAGATTCGCTGAAGGGAAAGGGGGCACCTTCCAGAATTAAAAATGCACTTATCAAGGGAGAAAGGGGCACATATTAGGGAGAAAGGGGGGGGGCATTCATGATTATTTGAAAAAGGATACTTGTAAGGGAAAAGGAGCACTTATAAGAAAGAAAATCAGGCACCAATCCGAAGTAATATTGCATTTATCATCAGGAGAAAAGGGCAATTATTAGAGATTTAGAGATAAGGAGCTAATTCAGAAGGAGAAAAGGGGCACTTATCAGAAGGGGGAAAGGAACGGAAAGGAAAGAAAAGGAAAAGGGGCACTTTTAATAGTAAAGAGGGCATTTATCAGAGAGAAAGGGGGCATTTTTTCAGAAATAAAAAGGGCACTTTGGGGGTACTTCAGTGGGGGGGCACTGTGCCCCCCCTCCCCCCAGGCGCACCGCCCCTGGCTATTCTCTACACGCATATCCCACTCAGAGCGCGACCAAAATTTCACCCGTTGCGAGGGTGGCGAGGATGGAATTGTAAAGGACTGTTAAATATTGTTTTATATTGTATCGGATCACGCAATACGGAGCCGGAGACAGTGCATGCAGTGGACTATATGGGGCTGAGCACACTGGTCCGTGCCCCCTTTTGAAACCCAAATGTGCCCCTCCCTTCTGAGGTGATGACTTTTGGGGGGCTTGCTTGTCATCGAGTTTCTTAGTAGAAAGAATGTGAAGACCTGTTTGATTGCTTTTTTAAAATATTGTGCCCCCTCTTTTACAAAATCTTGGTTCGGCCCCCATAATAAAGCATGATATTTTGTAAACCCCGTGACTCAAACAGACACTGTGGTTTCCATTAAACAATAGATGTGGTTTCAATTACTGGAAAGGCTCTCATAACGAAGTCTATAGGTCGAGGAGTACCCTGAAGTCTTGGCCATATGATCATTTTAACTGAACAATCTCGTGATGTACAAAGTCTACAAAAACAGAAATTCAAACTATCTCGGAACTTGATATAAATCAACGAACATTATAATAACAAGTTTAATTCCATCTTCTGTATCGAAACATAAATGTTTTTTCCATTCACAAATCCTATAATATCATATAACGTCGACAGTGTTATGTCTACTGAAATAGAAAACATTAGCACAGAGTATCCGTCAAGTGTGCGTAAATAATTGGGGGGGGGGGGGGCAAAGTGTATTTGGGGGAAAAAATAGAAATTTCCAGCATCGTCGAATATATAGGCCTAAATTTTGATGACATCCGATTTTGTGACAATCATTTCCGTTCAGTTCATTTTTAAAATCATTATTATAGACATGATAGATGGCAGAAGAGGGCGGGCTCAGGAGCGTTACTAGAGGGTGTGGGGTGCCGCGGGTGGCTAAATTGACAACCATTTCAAGAGTCATTACTCAGTGGACAGGACAGATGTATTTAAAACAAAGAAACAAATTGCCTGTTCATTCAAGAAATGGCGTTTCAGTTTATGATTTTCTCTTTAATGAATTATATGTCTTGACTTATAATTTTCAATTATTGATGGATTGATGGATTTTGCCCTCCACTCTAATGTACAATTTAATGTACATTATGAAAAGTATGAATACTTAACTTTCTACAATCTTTCTTTCATACACTTTTTACATGTATATGTATATGTGTATACTTCCACAACCCTCGACCCAGGAAACGATAAGTATTTTTCCTTTTCTTAGTTGTTATTTAAATCCCAAGCTCCATGTATGACCATGAACAATTGATGCTAGTCTTTTTCTTTCTTTTTTTTTCTTTTTTGGTGAACTGTGGTACCAATTCCTGTTGTTCGGAGTCCTGTTGTTTGATACCAGTTTCAGGGCTTCGTTCAAAATTGCTGTTGTCTGCCCTTTTTTTTTTTTTCCAACTCTGTTGTTTATGTTGTAATTTGTTTTGTAATCTCACTGATCATTTGTAAATATGTTGATTCGATGTTGATTCTTTAATAAAACACACAAATATTAAAAAAAAAAAAAAATATTAGAATCATAATATCAAACATCTCGCATCATTCTTACGAATATTCGAATGCTCTTTGTAAACGAAGCGTCCATTCGATTGCGTTATTACCTGCGCTGTCCCCAAAAGGTAATAAGTTAGTACGTCAGTAATTCAAAGCAAAGTTTGTATCGTTCATTCTGCAATATATTTTTTTAATGAAGGCATATCCTGTTGCACACATGAAGTAATCATTTGCCAACTTCCACCATGTGATATGTGGCAGGATATTGGTTTGAGGTATAGCTTTCGACAAGTCATGTTAGAAATAAAATGATTCAGAATTTATAGCATTCTATTACAATAATTACAATAATATATTATTCAGTTAAATTTCGATTGCTACAAAGTAAATACCGTATACTGATTCCCGTTATTTCTTTTACATAGTAAGAAACAACTCTTGTCTAAAACAATAATATACTCTGATGGAACAAGAACAGCAAACTGAGGAATACAATCTAACTAAAATGCAGATCATAATGATTATAAGAAAAAAGGATGCACTTTTTTCGAAGGTACATAATTCTGAATATATATATATATATATATATATATATATATATATATATATATATATATATATATATATATATATATATATATATATATATATATAATTCATACTTGAAATTCATGATCATCATAATATATAGGCTCTAGCGTGTAAAAATAATGAAATCTTTAAAACAAAAATTGAAGTCGGATACGACTTGATAACTTGAAACAGTCGAGCCATTCACGTTTTCAATCATATTAACATAATATACCGTATAGTGCATAACGTGAAATAAATGCAATGATAACAATTATGTTTTTTCGTAGATCTATATATATACATACTAGGTAGTCAATAAGTAAAGTATACGATGCACACATAGTATTGAATTGAGTGATAATATGTATTTTATTAAACAGTCAGACATGTTTAAGAGCAAAGCTGCCCAGAAACTTTAATAACTTAATCAATATTTGGTCATTAAATAATATTTATTTCATAAAGCATCATTACAAATGACGAGATGTTGAAAGAGGGCATTAAAAAATGAGTTGGGGGTATATGGACAATTACCTCAACAAACAAGAAAATTAAAGCGTGAAAGTAAAGTGAAAGTGCTAGACGGTGTGGAAATAAAGAGAATGGGGAGAAGGAGGATGGAGGAAGGAGGAAAGTGGAGGAGAAAAGGAAAGTGAGTGTGTCCGTGCGTGTCTGTCCTATAGAACACATATTGCCTCTTATATCTGCTTTTTACCACGAGGCTTTGTAATTGGTTATTTTTCAAGAATCTATACTGGTAGGTTCATTGAGTATGGTGTAATCTAACTGCTGTAACAAGCAGCTGTTATATTTAACGAGCTCATTTTAATGAATCTCTTGAATGGTGTCCTGTATCTATCGCATTTTCATCATGTTCGGGTAGTAAAGTTTATTAATTTATAAATGAATCCATTCAGTTATTCATCTGTCTATTAAGCCACCGAATAAAACTTCGTTTTGAAAGACTAAATTGCGTTGTTCTGTTAGTAAAACAAAAACAAAAACAACAAAAACTTTCCAATTATGAAAAAGGTAGAATCTATCTATCCAACGCTTAAAACATTGTAAAATATTACTAGTAGTCTATCAAATTCGATGTGTTAAACATTGTGATTATTGTAGGACTTGCTTCATTCACTCATATGTGTATTAAATACCTGGTTTCCAATTTGTATCAAAGAAGCAATATTCTACCTATCGGTATTCTAGTTCCTAAAATAAATCATAGCCATTTCAGCACGTTTATAGTCATTTCAATCAATTCTTTCATTTGGATCATTCATTCTTTCATTCATTCATTCATTCATTCATTCATTCATTCATTCATTCATCCTGGTAATAATTATATCCCATCTTTTACAGGGCCTAGATCAACAAATCATTCTCTATTCGAACAGTATCGCTTCATGGACCCTGTCATATTATTTCATCTGATGTTGGTTTCGGGCGACAAGACGTTCTGATTTTGCCTAATTTCGAAGTTAGGCAATTCTTGACTACTTCACACCCAACACAGTATTTTGCATGTTCGCAGTCTGTAGAAAAATACCATCACTTTTTCGAACATACTCTGAGATGATGCTTCACAGAAGAACTCTCGAAGATCACTGAGTTGAATCCTGGTCAGTCGTACCGGATCTTCACTAAGCTGACCTCCGATTTGAACCAAGGATGCACACTTGAAGGTCGTGCTCTGAGTATGACGAAATGAAACCATCTTGGATGATAGTCGCTCGGGAGAGAGATCACCTTCAGGAAAGTCATGTGCGATAACTCCAACTTTGCTCCTTCCTTTTAAAACAAAATACAGAGGCTGATAGATTATTTCATATCATCATATTATCTGCAAACTATTATAGTATAGTATGACTTCTCGTGGTACCGATAGCTGACAGAATCAAAGGTTCACTCCGATGAAGGTCTACGAGAAAGGCCTTGTCAACGATGGACCTCTTGGACACTACTCGTGTACAGGCACTGAAGCTTTCACTGAGGACTATACGAGAAAGGGCTTGGTGTTATGGATCTTTGGTAATCTATTTGGAAGGTCCAGAGCTCCAGGCATCAATGATTACGAGAAAATTCTTGGACTCATGTTTCCCCAAGAAACTATACTTGGAATGTCCATATAGAGACCAGAGGTCTACAAGGAAGGTCTTGGTGTCATGGACCTCCTCGAAGCTAGTTGGAAGGTCCAGATACCAAAGGCCATTGAGGACTGAGGAAGGTCATGATCTCATGAGCCTCCTGAAAACTGTTCGGTAGGTACAGTGACAAAATTATACAAAACACAATCGATCTTGTTAAACTTTTGATAACTAGTGGGAAATTTCCAAGAGCTAATTTCTCTCTCCAATGGAACTTTGTTCTTACGAAACTTCAGTCTTTAGACTACTGAACTTTCAAGCGCTTCCAATGTTACAATCTCACTCATAAGACTTCTAGACGAAATGATTACGAGAATTGAATGCAGATGTTCTACCAACTACTTTGAAGTGCCAAGCATTAAGAGAATTTATATGATTATAAACGATTGTAAGAACATTTCTAAAAAGCTTGTCCTCATCCTTTTTATACTCAAAATAATAACTAAACAAAGTACATGGATGCAAATTTGATGGTATTGAAATAGACAGAAAAAAAGTGAGAAAAGAAACTTTTTCCGAACATACCGAAAGGTGGCAACCTGATCTGAAGATGTTTTATAAAAAAGCGGAATCTTAAAAAGCTGAAAAATAAGCAATCGTTACAGATGCGGGGGGGGGGGGGGGGGGGGGAACTCTTTGTATAATTATCTTATTAGTCTACGTTTTAAATTCAACCCTACATGTATATGAAATGTGACCGTTTTATATATATATATATATATACATAATTATATATGTGTGTGTGTGTATATATATATATATATATATATATATATATATATGTGTGTGTGTATGTATATATATATATATATATATATATATATATATATATTATGTACCCATATTTCACTGGATCCCGCTTTTCGGAGACACACGACATTGAGGTTTATTCCGTCATAACAGGGCATGGTGTATTAGGGAGACACGAGGACAAAGAAAAACGACAAAGAGTGTCTCCCTAACTGATACACCAGATATGGGTATATATTTTATATAATATATATATATATAGAGAGAGAGAGAGAGAGGAAAGTCCTTCTATTTAAGATCCTTCACACCCGACCCGTAACGCACGCCATGAAAAATAAATAACATGATTAATAAGCATTACTTCTTACTCGACATTGCAATTTTGAAACGTTTTGTGAAACACGATCAGAAGATTTACCCAGATAATTCTTCGCGAGTGGTAAGAAGCCATCATAAAGAGCATCTGTTACATCTGTAATTGAGAATCGTCTGTTGTCTATGGAGTGACAGAGAAGAAGAACATCGACCCCACTCAAATCAAACTTGTTCATATCCCTCACGTTATAAGGAAGGGGCTCAAATCTCACACTCTCCACAACATCATGCATCTGGTGTCTGATATGATGAATGAGACCTTCCACGTTATTTGACAGGCTGCTACTACATACGGAAACTTTCACTCTCTTTGCTTGAGGAATCTGCAGAGTAAACAGCATGGTACAAATTAGTATGAATAATAAAAACAACACTGTACCAATAAATCGACGTTTAAAGGGCTGCTATAATTCCAGTCCAATCCAATCCAATCAGTGTATTTATATAAAGCGCCAATATCTAGTTGCCTAATCAAAGGCGCTGTTGAGAATGAAAAACTACCAAATGTCTGTTCATGATTCTAACTGGGAAAGACGAGAATATATGACTAGTTGTAGCAATCTGAAATAGGTATGTCTTGAGTTGAGTTCTCAAAGTGGATAGCTGGGGCCCGTTGCACAAAACTTGCGCTTAATCTCAACTCCTAAAAATCAAAACGCAAGTCCTTAATGCGCACTTCTGATTGGAAAATAAAGTTCCGTTTGATTTCCTGAGTTGCGTTCAAACGCAAGTTTTGTGCAACGGGCCCATAGTATGAACGGGCCCCCGGTCACACTTCTCATGATCACTTCAAAGATTGAGCAAGACTGACCCATTTTCTTACCACTTTGATGCTTCCAAAAACCTCACAGTATATACACCAATCTGTATGTATTACATACTCAAGCTTTCCAAACAGAATTTCTTTCACAATGTAGTATAGCATGACACTCAACTTAATCTTTGACATAATTATTTAGACAATACACATGTGGTCGTATAGGCTTAATTCATGCATCGAACAAGAAACTAAAGGGCAATTCCACGTGGGGAAAACAACAACAACAAAGAAAATGATTTCAGATTTATACTAAAGAAAATCAGTTTAATAGTCCCAAATAGGCAAATCCTTAAATCACGAGAATCTGCAAAAACTTTTCCCACATCTCAATCAGGATTCGCACAATGCATGATTGATGCATGGAAATGAGAACTTCAGAAATGCAACCAAAAATTTTTTCGCCAGCCCTCCAAAAGTCGCTCAGTGGGGGGGGGGGGGGGGGGGGGGGTTCCCTCCATAATTCTCTGACAAGCAAGCAAAAAAAAAAAAATTCGCCAGCCCTCCAAAAGTCCCTCAGTGGGGGGGGGGGGGGGGGTTTATGGGTCCAGTTCCCCTCCATAATTCTTGACAAGCAAGCAAGCAAAAAAAAGAAAGAAAAAAAAAAAGGTTTTTCTGGTCGAAAAGGGGGGGGGGCACAATCGCAAATAGGGGGGCACAATGCATTGTTTTCGCTCAAAAGGGGAGGGGGCACGTCCCCCCCCCCAAAAAAAATCCGCCACTGCCTCACGTTTCTCACGGTTTTGCGTCAAGGTCTGACACGTTTTCAAGTTCTGTCAATTAGGCTTTCTACGGTATGAAACGTAGACGCCGGGCATAATTATTTGGAGCAAGTTTGTGCCCATACACTGTATAAAAAGAAGGCCTCCCAAGCAACAACTGGGCGTTGTGGCGTGCGCCTGTATCCAGCTAACAGTGGAAGTGATAAACTGATTCGGCGGACCCAGGTTCGAAACTGAGTCACTTCTTTCGGATGGTGACGTTAAAGGTCGGTCCCAGACGTAAATAATCATATCTGATTGATACACGTCTGTGAAAACCCAGTTACATATACACACAATAGCAGTCATTGTATCCTGAGACTTCGACTTCGTCAATTGCTCTGACTCGAATGAAGCTCCCCTGCCGGGCCCGGCTTTTCTGTACTCCCTCACAGACCGCACACGCCGTGTCAGACCGTAGTTAGAACGCAACGCGCCATATCGCGCCGGGCCAGTAAACCGTCACACGCCGGGACGCGCCGTGAGTGAACGCGACGAAACGGCCACCATACATCCTAGCTTAATTGTCATGAGAACCGTGACAAAACGTGGCAAAACGGGACAAAACGCTCAGCAACCCTGTGAAGCAACCGTGAAAACGCATTCTAAAACGCGGCAGAACCATAGGGCAGAACGTGACAAAACGCACTCTAAACGCGGCAGAACCATAGGGCAGAACGTGACAAAACTTGAAAGGAACGTGAGATGCCGGGGAATACACTGTTTCCCGTCCCACTATACCGACCGCCTCCAAGTTTTGTTACGGCCTATTAATACTGTAACGTGTTTTTTGCGTTCATCCCGTTTTACTACGGCCTACTAGGTTTATCATCCCACCGTGACTGCAGAGGCAAATTTTTTGACAGTTTAAAAACCTGGCCCGGCATCCACGGCAATCACGGCCTGTCACTTTTTGCCCATCCCGTCCCCCTCCATTGTCTCACGTCCACCCGTTTTGTCCACGGTGGGCTGAAACGTGACTGCCGTGGCCGCCGGGAACATAATGTAAACCTAGTATAAAGGAACCTGCCATTCTTCTTATACCATACCGCACACTAAAACGATAGGTTTGTCAAGGTGCACAGCCTACAAAAAATAAAAGTTAAAATTTAGAATTCTATGCGTGAAAATGAACCAGGGTAACTTTACCTGTGATGTAGAAGCCATGTTTTAATGCGTTGTTCTCTGTATACCCGACACAAATTCACTGACCTCTTAAAGCAAAAGTTGACATAATCTACGTGACTATCAGCACTAACGGAAACAGGATCTTGGAAGTGGCAGATCATGGTACTGGTCTGACGGGAGGAGAGCATCCGTCTTTTAGGGTTTCCCTACAGTTTGCACGATATTAGTCACATTCTTCTGAAGTGGCATACTAAAATTTAGTTCTTGGCGTTTTAGAGAATGCCCCCCCCCGGGAGAGAAGGGGGGGTATATCTCATTGAGGACTGTACGACATCCGCGTCCATGAAAACGAGTAAAAAGGGTTGTTTTTTCAACACCAGACGGGTAACCCGGGGATCTCATTTAGGGTATCAAACACAGGAAATTTCCGAAAAGGGGGTATCGAATTCACTAGTGATGAGAAAAGATCCTCGAAAAGGGTAGGAAGTGGAGGGGGGGGGGGCGGGGCGAGGTGGTGGGATAGGTATGGGGACGAGGAGGGGGACTACATGCACACCATCCCCTCCACATCCGCGTAGAATCGTTCGCCTGTATAACCTATTGTTGACGAAAATGAGAATCATGTACAATACGATGAAATAGAGGGCACTAATCTGAATGTACATCGCAGATAGTTTAAGTCAGAGCATTGTTGTTCATTTTGTAGACAAGAAGTAGAAACATACCAACATTTATTTTTAGATTGCCCAAAAGTAAAACGATTATGGCAGGAGGTAATTAAAAAGTTACATTTTAGGGAAGTTGACAGTGATGATTGGAAGTCAATTTTTATGGGAGTATCCGGCAAAACGGTTAGAATATATTTAATAAATTGTACAATTTTTGTAGTAAAATATATGAACACGATAAAAACTACTTTCGAAAAATAAACTCAAGGGCAATTTCAAAGGCCTATTGTACTGCCCATAGAAATCTTGTTCAGATTACATAATACGCCATTGTAATGTTCGCACATTTCTAAAGGTGATAGACAGGACTAATGAAATTGTCTTGAGTTTATTTTTCGGAAGTAGTTTTCATCGTGTTTATATCATTTTTACTTCTTGAAAACAAGGAATAGCCAACAAAAAGGGAAAAATGGGGGTGCACTTACAAAAATGGGAACAAATTGATGCATGATGGATTTTTTTTCTCTCTCATGTACAGACAGATGAATCGGAACAGGACGCATGTAGTGTGTGTGTGTGCGCGCGCGCGTGTGTGTGTGGTGCGAATACACAAATACGTACTTTTAAATTTAGCTTTGAAAGATTTTTTAAAAATGACGTCCAGGGCAGGCAAAAATAAGTATGTGTGTTTGTGTGGGGGGGGGGGGGGGGCGTCATGAGTTTATTGGGCGTGGTTATGAATGTTGAGTTGAGGTGAGGGAGGTGAAAGAGTCGTATACTTCCCTGAGTGTGAGATGGGGTTGGGCAATATAATTTCATACCTAAGTTCCTCTATTATTATTTTGATTATAAGCTGTTTTATTGTTGTTTTTTTTTTTTTTGTGTGTGTGTGTGTGTGCATAATCATGTATAATTTGAGATTTTTCTACGATCACTGAGTGATATAATTAATGAAGTACTATTTAGGTGAGGGAGGTGCAAGAGTCGTATACTTCCCTGAGTGTGTGATGGGGTGGGGCAATATAATTTCATACCTAAGTTCCTCTATTATTATCTTGATTATAAGCTGTTTTATTTATTATTTTGATTATAAGCTGTTATACTGCATTTTCTTTTTGCATAATCATGTATAATTTGAGATTTTTCTACGATATAATTAATGAAGTACTATTTTTGTATCTTGTATCGATGATCTCGTTCTATATGATTTAATGTAATAATTTCATGTATTGTGAATGTATGACAAGAAGAAGGAAATAAAATATCATTTAAAACAAAAAAATAGTTTGAGAAATATGGCTGTTATATTGATTTTTTTTAATGGACAATCATTTTATGCTCCCTATATTTTATACACTATTTGGCTCAATAAAGCTAGGGTTATCACAATTAACGTGATTTAAATTAAGGAGATTTTCAGTAGAATCAACAAATTATTTTTGTCAGTTCTCTAAATAAAGAATTAACAAATAAAACGAAATCCCGGAACTGAATCATTCAGCAATTCATTATGAATAATAGTCATGGTCATCACTTTAGGCCCTAATTCTTTTTTTTTTTTCTTGGATGATGATTTTCCCATTTGATTTATCAATTTCACTTCAATTAGAATTTTAAAAAAAGGTAAGTTCTGTTGCATGTCATTATAGAAAAAGACGTTTCATTTCCTGTGCTATAAAGCCCCCTTTTTTTTTAAATCTCTAATCTTTAATGAAAATGAAACACACATGCAGGTGTTGTATAAAACATCAACCCATTCTGTGTCATTGAAGCAATTTTGCATTGACTATACACACATTCCATAGAACAGGTTTTGCCTGGTGTACAAAGAGTTGATAAGCCATGTATACACGGCTTATAAATGTTAACTACTAATAATACGTATTACCTACTTTGTGAAATCAACAATAATGTTTCCTGGCGATCGCGAGGAAATGATTAAATATACATATTTAATGTTCTTGCCATGGCAACTCAGCGAATACTCATGGTTCCATCATTCTGGCTGTTCCATAGATCATTTATAACGATAAGGCCAGGGAAATAACTATGACATATATCGAACGAGAAGGGGGGGGGGTGGATGGTCGGAAATAATTTGCCGGCAATTTGGTTGATAGAGAAATTTTGCCAAAAAGAAATTAAAACATTGCCCTCTATTTTTGGGAAAAAATGTCGACAAGAAAGAAGAGCAAAAAACTAATTCCAGCAATCACTATGGAAAGGTGTAACATGTAAAAAGATGTAATATCATACTGACATATCTAAAATAAGACTATGATTTACACATTTTCTGACAATGAATGATTAAGTATCACATCCCCTCCAACGCACCCATGAGATGCAGTATTTCAATTAAAGGCAAAGTCCACCCTGATATGAAGTTGATTTTAAAAGAAGCAGAAAAAATAAATAAACAGATCAGTGAAGGTTTGAGCAAAATCCTATAGGAAATAAGAAAGTTATGAGTTTTTGAAGTTGTAATCAATCAAACACAAATTGGAAACTCCGTGACGTATCTTGCGAGCTCCTCTCCCATTTGCCCTGTGTCCCAAAATCATTAATTTCCATTATCTCTGAAGAAAATGTTCAGTCATACATGCACCTTAGATATAATCTTTGCTCATGTGTTTTTACACAAAACCTGTGTGAAACAAATCTATTCCTTCATCAAAAAATAAGAAAATGATAACATTTGAGATTTTCTTTACTGAGCAAATGGGGGAGGAGATCACAAGATACGTCACGGAGTAGCCAATTTGTGATTGATTGATCACAACTTCCAAAATTCATAACTTTCTTATTTCTTATCGGATTTTGCTCAAACTTTCACTAATATGTTTCTCTCATTTTTATTTTCTATTATTATTTTTTGTATTTTATTCAAATCAATTTAATACCAGGGTGGACTTTCCCTTTAAAAGAAGTAGGAGTTAGGAATAGTATATATTTTTAGGATCCGTGACCTCGACTGACTCATTGCACACAGTCAATCTAATAAATTATATTCATCTGTTGGATGGCCCATTCTATGTGTCAGTATTTCAGTATCATCAGTATTTGAAGGCACAATGAACACAGGAGAGAGTGTCTCGGAAGCAAAAAGAGATACTAGAGGGAAAGAAAGGGAATGTGTGTGGGTGTGCGCGCGCTGCAGGAAGAGAGAGAGAGAGAGAGAGAGAGAGAGAGAGAGAGAGAGAGAAAGAGGAAATCCTGATGACAGTTTGTGGCAAAAAACAAACAATCCTATTCTCATTATTTCAGGTTATTTACTGCCGATGCATGCACCGCATTTTTGGAAAAGTCCCTGTTCGATTGGCATAAAAAAGCATAAATAATTACCCACTACAGACCTGGCAACTTGGCAAAGTAGAAACGGGATATTCGTTAAAACAACATGATTAAGGTGAGATTCTGATAATTTTGTATATAATGTTTGAACGTTATAAATGCATCAGTCAAATAATTTTGGTATGAGCATTTCTAGCTGAGGGGGGGGGGGGCGAATTGGCCGCGGGCCCTCTATCATGGAACAAACATTAATATTGAATAATGGGCTATGGAGTTATCTTAACAAGTTGTCGGAGAAGATTTCAGAAACACTTTCTCACTGAATTTATTGGATGTCATACTGGTAGACAATTTTCTAGTATTCAAAATTGAAAGAGAAAGAAATCCAACAAGACCAATGTATCTTAATATCCTACTAAGGTCATACCGTGGGAGAAATTGTGTTAGGATGGATATGAACATTTAGAAATTGATATTCCAAATATTCATATAAAAAGCAAAATTGAATTTGTGCAATTCATTTTTTGTTATCGAACGCATACCGCAACGAACAGAGCTCTGTATTACAGTTGTAATACTTATCCTGCGGTTATATGTTGTCGTCTTTCGAACCCAACTGGGCTTTCCCCCATTCTCGGTTAAGCATTCGAGAGTACAATGCTCTGAGTTGCAACTTGTTCACCACTTCTTGTTTTCAATGTCGTTTTCGTTTTGTCGGCATAAGAGAGATATAGAATTAACTTTAAAACGGAACGTAGAAGAGATATAAAGTGTAATTTTGTAAATCTCCACTCTAAGGCCCATCGAATTGAGATCAGGGCCGGTGTCATGGACGATCTGTTCCGGGTTCCGGCGGAACGAAACGACTAGTCGATTCGTTCCCCGGAACCAAGCGACTAATCGATTCGTTCCAGTGGACTCAAACGACTGATATCACTTTTGGCCGATACGTAACGAAAGCCGCCGTTTGGTTCCGACATTAGTTTTCCATTGGGGCAGTATTGTTTACCTGCATACTTCATTTTCTCCCTTTTTTTCTTTCTTTTTTCTTTTCTTTTTCTTTTCTTTTTCTTTTCTTTTTTCTTTTTCTTTTTTTCCTTTGCGCAGAATGGGGGGGGGGGGGGGGCTACTGCCCCCAAGCCCTCCACCAGTACGCCAGTGATGTATACAGTGTATACAGTGGCGAACTGGGGGGGGGGGGCAATCCCGGCCCGTGCCCCCCCCCCCCCCATTTTGAAAGAAAACAATGCATTGTGCCCCCCTATTTTTGATTGTGCCCCCCCCCCCCTTTTAGAACAGGAAACCTTTTAAAAAATTTTTTTTTTTTGCTTGTCAGAGTATTATGGAGGGGAAATGTACCCCAATAACCCCCCCCCCCCCCACACCCCCCCCCCCCCCCCCCCCCACTGAGCGACTTTTGGAGGGCTGGCGAAGACCAGAAAAATATGGGTCTCCCTCCAAGCAGTTTCCCAAAGTTGACAATCCTCCATTTGTTTGCCCCCCCCCCCCCTTATACGAAATCCTGGATCCGCCCCTGAGTGTATATTATGCTTATTCATATCTTAAGTCCATCTGTAATGGCCTGATGGGCAGTGGGTATCCAGGATTTTGTAACGGGGGGGGGGGGGGATCTCCGAAAATTTTCTGATAAGCAAAAAAAAAAAAAAGGTTAGCACATTTGGGGGTCTACTTTTCCTCCAAAATTCTCTGACAAGCAACAACAACAACAACAAAAAAAGGGGGTTATCGCATTTTGGGGGTGTAGCAAACATTTTTCATTAACCCGATAACTTTTTTTGTGTGTGTCCCAGTGCTGATGGGGGAACATGGCATGTATTTTTACACTAGTTATTATTGGACCACATAATTTTGAAAGACAAAGCTTTACAGATAATAAAAGCTAGAAATGTGCTTATCTTGTTTCACTCTCTATTTCCAGCAAAGATTTTTTTTTTTTTTTTTTTTTTTTTTTTTGTCACTAAAACCTGGGGGATGATTGTATACACCCTGCTATCTTTGCCCCCTTCACGTAGGGATCCCATTTGGAAGCATCTAAAAGAGTTGAATAGTTCACAATACAGGTCACATGTATGATATCCAGTATGCTATGTGTTTCATGTATTAAAGGGTAAACATATGTATACTCTGTTCTAGCTTACATTGTTGTATACTGTTGCACCTTAACTGTCAAAATGACAAAATTCGCGAAGAGTACATTTTTCTATACAAAATTCGTAAATAGGCTACAGTGTCCGTTCTGTTGGTGTGGCTGATTTGGAGGACTTTGATTGGTTACAAAAGGCGACCAAAAGAGTACATTTTTCTTTAGGGGTGTTACCATGACATGATGCTTGAGCAGAATAGAGATTCAGATCGCATGAGCGGCTAAATATCTCGTCGATTGGTTCCAAGGAACGAATCTCCTGGCCGGAACCAATCGCCTATGACGCTCGCATCGACTCGACCAAAGCGGATCCAATCGGCGGGTAGACATTCAGTCGATTGGATCCTGTGGAACCAATCGCCTGCTCGGAACAAATCGCCTATGACACCGGCCGTGCGACTAGTCTGGCATCGCCCGACTTGGAGCTGATTTAACCCTTTTTAACCTCCACATACCCATATCCACTCGACTGCACAAAACACACACAAACGTACACCCACCCACACGCACACACTTTGCTTACACATACATATACTTGCACACACATAATACACATACATTTACTTGTTTTTAAGGAGAAAAAACAGAGTCAGTTATATTAACTTTGTCAAAATTTTCAACAACTGATTGATTTTGATTATTTTTCCTTGATAACTGGAAGGGGGGTATATTTGTACATATATATATATATATATATATATATATGCAGCAATGGAAATACCCACATGAGAGTCTACCAGGGGTAGGACCCCCCCCCCCCCCCCCCCCCCCCCCGGGTAGACCAACCCGGGTCGATTAGGGAACTTAAACATTTTACGTATGTTTCTGGTCCTTTAGTCAATCCAGGGTATATAAAACTTCCAACTATTTATATCACAGGTGTCCCAGATGTTTTAATTTATTGTCAACCCAAAGTAGTATTTGTGGCCATTTAGTCAACCCATGATAGATAACAATTCCTACTGTCTATATCACAGGCATCCTAGACGTTTTAGTTTGTCAACCCAGAGTAGTTTTTGTGGCTATTTAGTCAACCCAGGGTAGATAACAATTCCAACTGTTTATATCACACGTGTCTCAGATGTTTTAATTTTTTATCAACCCAGACTCGTATTTGTGGATGCCTGTGATATAGACAGTAGGAATTGTTATCTACCCTGGGTAGGCTTAATGGACACAAAGACAACTCTGGGTTGACAATAAACTTAAGTGTCTAGGATGATTGTGATAAAGGCAGTTGGGATTCTTATCTACCCTGGGTGGACTAAATGGCCACAAATACTACTCTGGGTTGACAATGAATTAAAACATCTGGAACACCTGTGATATAAATAGTTGGAAGTGTTATTTACTCTTGGTTGACTAAAGGGCCAGAAACATACGTAAAATATTTAAGTTCCCTAATTGACCCGGTGTTGGTCTACCCGGGGGCGGGGGCTACCCCGGGTATACTCTCATGTGGGTATTTCCATTGCTGCATATATTTCACTGGATACCGCTTTTTTCGGAGACATATGACAATGCGGTTTATTCCGTCATAATAGCGCGTC
This sequence comes from Heliocidaris tuberculata, assembly GCA_025618425.1. Classification (NCBI taxonomy): domain Eukaryota; kingdom Metazoa; phylum Echinodermata; class Echinoidea; order Camarodonta; family Echinometridae; genus Heliocidaris; species Heliocidaris tuberculata. Next base: position 12,542,990 of record CM046851.1, read on the forward strand.
GAGTATTAGGGAGACACGAGTACAAAGAAAAAAGACAAAGAGTGTCTCCCTAATACACCAGTTTATAAGTATATATATATATATATATATATATATATATATATATATATATATATATATATATATATAAAATATACACACTATGATTATTATGATTATTGTGATTATGATTATTTTGATGATGATGATGATTATGATGATGATTATCATAATGTTTTTATTTATTTCATCGTAATAAACATTTCCATAATACACATATTTTCGATGACGCAAACATTTAAAAAGATAGAGTACACATAGATTTGCATATGAAAACATTCAAAAATGGATGTGCTGCAAAACTCTACACTCTGGATTATTCTTATGTTGCTCTTTAAACCTACTTTCAGTATTATAACTCATTCTTTTGCTCATTTCTTTTGCATCTGTTGCTTCTTTTGAAAGTTTTACCGTAACTAATGTTTTCCTTTTTTTTTTTTTTTTTACTATAATAGGTGCAAAGACCTATCAACCCTTTGGTATTTGGAGGCATGTTCATACTTCTCCAAATTTTATCAGTCTCGGGTAAGTCTAACGCTGTAATGTTTTGATCACGTGACCCTGATTCCCCTTTGATACGTGTCAGCTCCAGTATAGAAGGATATTTACCCCCTCATAAAAATATCATAATATTGATGATGATGATGATGATGATGATGATGACGATGGTGGTGATGATGATGATGATAATAATAAAAATAATGATAATAATAGTAATGATGATGTTGATGATAACAATAATGACTGTTTACATTATATTATACTAGGTGTAAAAAAAAAAAAAAACCATTTGACATTTTTGATCGTTAATAACTCAAAAGTTAAAACTCGTAGTTTTGTTACTGTTTACTGTTGTTTGAGTTGAGTATGGGACAATCTTCAGAGTTCCAGAAGGTTACATTAAAGCATTTCGCGGTAGCAGAACATTTGATCTGAGAATTAAAAGGAAAATGCACCCTGAATTTGCAACTTCGTGTCGTACCTTTTGATGACCTCACCCACTTGCTCCGTACTGAAAAATTCATATATTTCTATTTTCTATGAAAATATAGGTTTTTCCGTCCATTTTAACCATTTTCCCATGCGATTTCATCTCAAAACGTCGTGATCTTGCACATCTTATGGTATTGTCGATTTCGTCTTTGGTCATTCCTTTTCGAACTTTTTCCAATTATTTCTTTTCATTTTGCATGCACCCGATTTCGTCAAAGTCAAATCAATTTCGTCATCCCCGGCCAACGTATGATTGCATGAATCAATTTCGTCATTTTGCAATCAATTACGTCAAAGCGTCATTCAGATTCGTCACTCGTTCGTTTGCGAAATGGATATTTGTTACGCTTTGTCTTTTCATTTCTAACTGAAACTGACTGTGTTTGTGTATGAATATCTTTTTTGAACACCGAAGGTCTATGAATATTCATTTTAATCACCATCACAATCTTTTGTTCGAGTTTTTTATCACTTTTTTTTTACATCCTTCTTTTGGACTAGCAGCATCAAGCTTTGATTACATGTCTTGCCTTTAAATATAATTGTAACAACATAAATGAAAAGATGTTTGGTACCGGTACCACAAAATCGGAAAATGGCATTGAAGAGAGAGAGACATACTGAAGCGTTTCGTCTTGCACTCATCAGAGTATACCGCAAGAATGAACAGAAAGCCGAAATCGAACAATATAACCGGAAACTAAAGGAACAGGCAGCCAATCAAAACCCGATATATATTTCGCGCGCTTTGTTCCTTCAGTTTCCGATTATATTGTTCGATTTCGGCTTTCTGTTCATTCTTGCGGTATACTCTGATAGATAACAACATTCCATGCTGGGAAAAGTTGACTTAGGAAAAAATCCATGCTTTCTGCTTTCTTTACAAGATCAATTTACTAAATTTCTTTTTTCGTCTTTTGTAGGAATTTTCATTCGATTTCTAATGATGAAATTACAACTGATTCATGAAAGAAAAGATGTCTGTACACCTGCAAATTAACCCATTGCCTTCGGGAACCGCATGGTGCCCGTGTTATCCCCATGAGTAGTCAACGGGGTAAAAAAATTTTTTTTACCCTTTTCAACTATTAACCCTTTCAGGACAGGAATTATTTAAGGGCTAAATTGATCACATTTTGTTCTTCAAATTGGCAACAATAATATTTTCTTTTAGTGCTACATGGCTCTAATAAGGTGTAATGTCTTTGAAAACAATATACATGGTTAGGAATTTGTCGAAAAGTTTTAAAAATTGCCAATTTTGATGAAAAAACAATGATTTTGAACCTCTCAATGTGTTGGATCTCAAAGTTCATTCTCGTTTTTAAAATTCCTGGCATCAAACGCAATATGGTCATGCAATAATAATGGACATAGTGTGTAGAAAATTTTGCTCTTTCTCCTCATGCATCTGGTATATTTTTTAGAGCTCTGAATCAAAATTTTTTGAACCAAACCATAAAATATGGTCAATTGTCTTGAAAGGGTTAATGAGGCATACATAAATTATGAAAAAGTGTCCGTCTTGCCTTTAGGATGGTCTTAGATCAATATCTTGTGTATCCGACAAAGTTGAATGAAACTCTGTTGAAATTGATTGCACAAAGACGAATTCGATCATTACATTCTGCAGCGGATTATCAGGTGAGACGAATTTGGATGGAATCTGATGAAAATGATCGAAGAAGTGTTGAAATTGATTGAACATTGACCTATCTGAATGCCAAATGACTAAATTGACTTTGACACGTTCCCGGATTCTCAGGACCGACTTGAAGTGAACGATGATGAATGAAATTGCATGAAAAAAATAAGAAAATATTCATTTATACATGCAACCTGGACAATCTAATCTTTCATTAACAAAACTGAAATTTAAAAAAAATTAAAAATTAAAAAAAATCAGTAAAGCCTACAAGGAAGATGGGAGAGATTCCTCGAAAGTCCGTCACGAAGTTGCCAATATGTGTTTGATCGATTACAACTTTAAAATTCATATCTTTCTTATTTTTATCGGATTTCTCTCAAACTTTCCCTAATCTCTCATGTTTCTGATTTTATCAAAAACAACTAAATACCAGGGTGAAGTTCCCCTGTAGAGTCTATTCGTGTCATTTTATGAAACGAAGATCACGTGTGGCTAAGTAAGATACAATCGTGTAGGCAAGGTATAATGAGATGTATGACTGAACGCGTTGAGAATAAAGGAGCCCACGGAGTTCCTTAGTCAGAGGGGATGCATGCACTGTACGCCTAACACGCACGTACATCACACACACGCACAAAATATTACATAAAATTTTTAATGGATTTCTTCTTTAGTTTTACAAAATCAGAGCCGTAGAATGTGTGTGTATGTACGTGCGCGCGCGCTTGTGTGTGTGTGCCTGTTTGTGGGTTGTGTATATCAGTAATCAATCCCGAACTTATCAACACCATTTTTAATACACGTGTCATTCCACATCATCCATTTCTATCTAATGTCATTGATAATTCAAAACACTGGACAGGTGTTTTGAAAAGATGCCAGGTGTGATCCACCATTTTATTTATTTATTTATTTTATTTATTAATTTATTTTGGGGGGAGAGGGGGTTCTGTATTAGTTACTGATAACAAACATTTCATGGAATAATTTTTTCAAACCTATATTTCTTTAAAGATAACAAATTAAGGATTAGAAATCATCATTTTAATAAATAATTTTAGAAGCGTCTGAAATTTTACTCCAAATAAATTTGACATCCCTTAACTTTAAAAAGTGCAAGCTGCCGTCTCGTAATAGTTGTAACTCTTTAGTTATTACTTATTTTAAAAAGACAATCGGTTTTTTTTTCCTTTAACAACTACATCTATGTTAATGGAATAAGGGACTTCAGTAATTGAATAACACAATTGAAATGTTTTTATTTCTAAGACGAGAGTACTGGAATCTATATGCGGCTTTCGAAATACCCATATGGACTGGAGTTATTTGAAAGATTTCTCCAAAATCAGATTCGTATAGTTTACATGATTACCCTCACCCCCACATTTTCCATAAAGGAATGTCATGAAATATCCTGTTTTTAACAGCGTGTATTCATGTTAACGTGAATTCTAGTCTCTATGATTGTCATGCATGATTTCGTTTCGTTAGCATGGTTAGGGCCCTGCCATAATTCGAGCGATCGCCAATAGGGTAAAAATGCCTGGATGCAGGTATCGGGGTGCGTTTGCTATGCAATGTGGGACAGCTTTTGTGACCTAGTTACTTCCGGAATCTGACCGGTCTGTGAATGACCCGGCGGCCGTGCATAACCTCTCAAATCAGCTTTCCAAGATAGGGCTTTGTCATTTAAGTCTCGAACAGAGCCGTCCGCAGCGGGCACCCGTCGTCGCTTTCTGCCGGACGCCTCCCGGTCGCAAGACTCAATAACGCTGTAACATTCAGCGGCTCTCCGTACTACTACTAGCAATTCCAATTCGAGTTTGCGTTTTCCGTTGCATGGAATGCCTCTTTCTGTCAGAAAAGCTTTCAGCTGCAGAACGGTCATATTCTTGAAGTCTTGAGAAACGCTCGCCATGACAATTCTACGATCCTTAACTTTTATTAGATAAGTTTGAAGAAAAATTCCTGAAGTGTGTACCGCGGTTACTGTAACTTAGCATCCGTATATACACCGGAAGTACACAGGTCCCGGAAGTTGAATGAGAATTCGCCAAAAACGGTACATCCGGGCATTTTTACCCTATTGGCGATCGCTCGAATTGAGATATTATATTTGGTGTCCTACTCTCTAAATGTAAAAGAGTGAAAAAGCACCAAAATGAGAGTGAAATTCCACTCTCTCAAGGAGTCAAATGAGGGACGACCCTTTTTCGAGTGAAAGAAGAGTGGTCACTTTTCACTCAGAAAAGAGTGAAACACCAATCCATTTAAGAGTGAAAGTTTTATCACTCATGTAAACAGAGTGGAGATAATTCACTCCTTTCTGAGTGATATCATCAAACTCGGTCTCAAGAGTATTGTGACGGGCACGGTTAGCCACGCCGGCTGACACGGCCTATCTTGTCAGGATGCCCCCGTGCCTGGCCGAGCCCCCCGTCCGTCTGGTCAAAATGTATGACCGCTGCTGATGGCTGGAATTACCGGCACTCGACAATCACCAACCGTCAGTTACTGCACACAACCTACAGTAATCACTCATCCGTCGATGGCAATCGATCCACATGAATAGACCATAGGCATGATATGCGCCTGCTGCAGAGTAAATGCCAAATGAAACCTTGGTGAGATCCATCGGGATATGATGGGGGCGAATACCGGTCGCTAATTTGAAGCACACAATCCTGTCACTTAGGGATGTATTACACTATCTATCTATATAAAAAAAATAATTGACGTAACAGTTAGTAAACTAACACTTTCATTAAAACAACATAGTCCCTACGGAATTATCAAATGTAACCATTGATTCTGGGCAAGACAACTTTATCAAGAAATATTCTATCAAAATGAGTCATTACAAAACCCCCATATCATTTAAATATGCGAATTATGCTGATTTTCCTGCCTGAAGCCCAAACAGTACCGATACGTTGTAATCTCAATAGTTTTGCGCGTTGTAACCGATGTGCTGTCACTTATAAAATATTTAGCTCGGTTCGATAAAGTATTCACCACTCTTTTTCAAGAGTGGTGCCTGTAGTTGTTTTGTTCACAACAAAGAAATGACACTGACAGTGAATTTTAAGCTGCTTGTCATTGGTTGCCTTGCGTCACTCGTTGCTCACGAGTGAAAATACTTCAGTCTGCACACGATATTGAGCGGAACACAGGCTCGCTCTGTCAGTGAGTGAGACGGCTGATGGAGGAATATCGGCATGCTCACTCAAAAGGGAGTGTTTTGCCACTCAATTTGGAGTGAAAGTTCCTTCACACTTAATGTCGAGTGGCAAGTTCACTCCTTTACATTTAGAGACAGGGGCGGCGCCAGGGTATTTCGATAGGAGGGGCAAGACGACCTAAAGATGACGTCATATTTTTTCTCCATTAAATAACAGGGGTAATATAGAGTTATATTTTTAAGACCTCTCTTTTTAATACTCCTCTTTCTTCTTTCTTCCCTTTTCTTCCTCCTTTTTTTCTTTTTTCTTTTTTTTTTCTTTTTTCACTACTTGAAAAATCATAGGGGGGGCGGTCGCCCCCCTGCCCCCCTGTAGCGCCGCCCCTGTTTAGAGAGTATGACAATGCAGATGCATGTCACGAGCAATCGCTTTAGACTGGCAGCATGGCTTCCGAGTACAATTTCTTCGGGGTGGGGGTGGGGGGGGGGGGGCGTCCGCCCGAATATCTAAATTGTTGTAAGCAAACCTAACGAGCTAAGTTTTTGACACTTTGTTGTATTTACATTGTAATTTTGCCATCAAAATATACTAAATGAGATATATAAGAAAATATTCTCTCGCTGCCCCTGTATGGCAGTATGGGGTAACGTTAGCCCGTATTCTGGTATTCTCAAAATTCTAGGGGGCCGGGGTGCATGCAGCCGTCCCCTGCTTTGTACGTCTATGACTAATATATTTTGGTCAAATTCACTGTTGTAATGTAACAATGTAATTTGAAGCTTTAAAATGAAACCTGAAAACTTCCAATCTTTTGACTTCCTGTTTTTTGTTGTTTTTTTTTTGGTTTGTTTTGTTTTGTTTTGTTTTTTTTTTTTTTTAACTTAAATTTCCCCAAATAAGTCATCAGCCTTAAAATGATACTAGTTTCGTTGTCATACAATAGAAATTACATCGTGAGTGCGATTTTTCCACTTTACGTGGGGTCGCACATTTCCAAAATTTATGCTTACCGGTTACATCTATGTTGCTTTTGTTCGAGTGAATGTATATAGTGAAGATTGTTATTCTTTGATAAGCTTGTAATGTTAATCCTTTGCGCATAGCCGATGCTCAGGCCTGGATATATACTCAGGAGGCTAATGATGGTTTACAAACAATTGATAATCCATGCCGACCAATCCGCAGTGCCAATGGAGAAATGATACAGACGATCCCAAAAGCCATCCGCATGCCTGCCTTCTCGAGCGCAGACACCCAACATTATGTATGCGTATTGCCAGGTAAGATGATTAGTGTACAAATATGAATTATTTGTACACTAATCATCTTACCTGGCAATACGCAGACACCCAACATTATGTATGCGTATTGCCAGGTAAGATGATTAGTGTACAAATAATTCATATTTGCAATGGCGTTATATAATTTGGTTGTCAGTACCCTCCATTCAACTTGTTATAATTTGATTTTTATCTGATTTCGGAAAGAAAATTATCAAAATTATATTATTGCCCGAAAAGTGTCCAAAATGACCAAAATGTTGTGAGTGAGATCGACAAGACGGACATTTTCGAAATCAATACACAAAATTACTTAATCATAGTTTTTTTCAAAACTTTACCACCCAAACTTTTAATTGAATTCAAGACAACTGCAAACATAAATTTTGTGGTCACCGTCAGAAGCCACCCTTCGAATGATTTTTTTTTAAATTAAAAGTCCGGATCTGATTTAGGAAGAAAAATGGAGGGGGGGGGGGCTAAAAGTATCCCAAACTACTACATTATTGTTAATAGCCTGTTGGGTCAACAAAACCATTTTTTTTTCTAGATTGGGGACACTTTTTGTGACATAGGATAACACTATCAAATCCCCTTTTCTAGGGAGGGGGGGGGGGGGGGTTCACAAAGAGTTAAGTTTGACTTAAAGTCAAGCGTAAGTGGCAATGTGCATACGGCATTAAACGCATAATCTCATTAGTAGATTATCCAACAGCGCGCGTCCCCTGAGCATGATCTGATCAATGCGGTGATGTGTCATACCGCACGCAACTAGGAATTTAAGTGCGACTTTAAGTCAAACTTAACTCTTTGTGAAACACCCCCAGATCATCAGTGGAAAGGCTTCAATGCTCATTCATGCCATGTACGTTATAAGGATATGTTGCAAGGGCGCCAATGTGTACCACTGAGTAATTGGTTTAAGAATTTTACTTGGGACCCGCATAATTTCATCAAAGATTTTTTCTTATTGGTGTTTAAAGTTGCTTTTTAGCCTGATCACCATGTCCCATGGCTTGTATCATATTTGGTATTTGTAAATTATATGAGCATCGCTTCATAGACTTATTGTAATGTTTTAATGGTTCTTTCCAGGTGCGCCTAAAGCTTTGCGTAGTTTGAGGGGAGGGACATACTGGGGATATCACTATTCTGTGACGCGCAAAAGACATATCATTGACGCGGTCCTAACGTCATTGGCCGACGTAAAAGTCTGTGGGCCACCGTAGACCCCCTCCCCCCCCCCCCCCCCCCCTTGGCACAATTTTTAGTGATGTTTTCAAGGCACCTAGGACCCTCGGCTACCAGAATCTGCCTGCTTGCCATAGAGTTAGTGGTGGGTGTGGCCACCAGGACCGTTGCCATCATCAAGGAAAATACTTAATTATTTCGAATTCAGAGATTTGAAAAATGAATGTTAAGCATATATAATATATATGTACTTTGAGTTTCCCGATTGATTGCGACCAAAATCTAAGTCATTTGAAGTCACGGTCATGTAAAAAAAGAAAAAAAAAATGGCCGTTGAAACAGTGCCATAAAAAGCGAATATTTTTGAAAAAATCTGAACTTATCAATATGAAATAGACAGAAAGGTGTCTGCACAATCTTAGATCGTATTTTTCTATGTATTAGCTGGGACCCTCAAATATTGTAATCTGCCTGTTTTCCATAGAGTTCATGGTGGGCGTGACTGCTAGGGCCGTTACCATGGTAACATATCACAAAAATATTGGAATTTAGAAAATACCGTATATTTGTCACTGATGTATGGAAAGCTATTCGCCAACCCTTAAGTCACATATTAATTACTATATTTATGTAACAAAATAAAGAAACAATTTTTTTTTTGGCACGAAATGAGCATCAGAAATCAATTCTGTCGTGTCGGTTTTTGTATTTGTATTTATTCCCAGAACTATGGCGCTTTTGGTGCATGAAAATGGGGCTGACATTGGGCTATCCATAATTCGGTGGTCTAAATCTACCCACGGGGGCTTTAAGTTAGGCGCCTTTGAGAATACAGGCCACTGTCAGGTCAGAAAATGGCCTTTGCTATGGAAGCGGTTCCATAAAGTGCTGATATTTGTGGAAAATATATATGACTGATCAGTACAGAAAACAATAATGTCTGCATAGTCTTAAAGTGATTTGGTAACTTTGCAGAGGCTTGATAAAATCTGAGCTGCCTGGCCTTACATGCTATCAGTGTATGTAATATACAGTACGTCCCAGAAAAAACGAAACCGAGATTTATCGATGTTTAATCATATCTTAATCACAATTATAATTAATATATGACACATATCCGTAAATCTGGGATCCTCTTCTTTCATTTCATGCCACTCATATGATACATACTTCAGACATGAGTGAATAAAGACAATATGAAGCAGGGCTACCAAAAAGTCGTTCGGCCAACGATATCTTAACTTCAAAGAGATGATCACATTTCTAAAAAGTTCATTTTCTGCCCTTTCATATGACACCTCAGTTTGCCAATTTGCCAGTGACGGCTTTTCATATCAGTTAATGATATTGTGTCGATGATTTCGTTGGAATTGCAGAACTCAGATGTTGCATTCTTTCTGGACCACCCTGTATATTCACATGTGGGCCTATGTATATGATTTTTCAGAACCCTTCAAGTCAACCATTCATGGGCGTCGCCAGGGGGGGGGGGTGCGGAGGGTGCGAACGCACCCCCCTCCAGACCAACAACAAACATTTTTTTTTGGGGGGGGGGCGTCGCCGGGTGGGGGGGGGGGGGGTGTCTTTTGAAAAGGGCGACATGTTCTTATTGTGTAGTGTCGACCAGCTCATATCTGCGCCACCAGCACCACTGCCTGACCTTGGAGTTGGTAAGTTTTGTCCTTTTTTTTCCAAAAGGCACCCCCCCCCCCTTGAAAAAAGCTGGTGACGGCACTGCCATTCAAACTATATTTCAGTACGATGTATAAAACAAGGCGTAGTGAGACTATTTTACAACTTTGCTTCTTACTTGCTAAGTATTTTTTTACGTTGAATTTCGATAACAAAACTCTGAATCTTGACCATCCAGATTGTCTTTCGACTCCCTGTCAAAATGGAGGGACTTGTGCCGAGACTCCACAGGGCTTCAACTGTACTTGCTCTTCATCATTCTACGGTAGCACATGTGGTAGGCATGCAGTTGAATTGCTTCCGTGCCTCCTCTACATTTTCGGGTCATTAAAGCTTTGATGCCTTAGGACATACTTCATGGTTTCCTTAAATCTTCTAGGATGCATTTCTCTCAGTTTAGATTTCACTTTAATTCTCGGTCTAAATTTGCAATCCTAAGCAAAACCAAATAATTACAGTATAGGGATGGAGTTATGTTACTTTATCATGCTCATAACTAGATGTTAATAACTGATTTTCCTCTTCAAAGCAAGCGACGTGGTAGGTGTACGATCGTGTATGAAACTATAGTTTCAAACGATGCCCAGTAACCCTTCGTATCCTAGGTGTTACTATTTTCATAGATTTTATTTGCAAGACTTTTATGTCTGACGTTTTTTTCACATTTAGATCAGATTCAACTTCAATCAGGCGTATACCTCTGTACAAATTAACCTACGTTCGTATACGGAATTTTCACCAACAGGTATGAGGGTTGTAACCACGACAGATTATTTTTCTTTCCCCAAAGGGGAAAGGGATATTATTCAAATAAGTCTACACCTGTAAAAATGGATAATTCAAATCTTTAAAATCATTTCAAAATTTTTTTGAATTCTTAACCCCTTTCCATTACTTCATTTTTATCTTCTTCTTTTTTTCTTCTTCTTCTTCAATCTCTCTTTTTTTTCTCTCTATTTATTTCTCTCTCACTCCATATCCCTTTCTTTTTTATTTCTGTTTATCCGTGTTTTACATATTGATAGGATGCACCGTTCTTCACATCTCTAGCGGCACTGATACGAAACAGTATACCTTCCCTGGACTGCGCATTCCCATAAATATGACGTCATTTACATTCGAGGTCAGCGGGAATAAAGCAATTTACATTGGATTGTCTTCAACAAACATGCAAGAAGACTACATGTACGAAATACGTAGGTATTGATTAAAAACAATATTGGCAGAATCGTTCTACTAATGTGACTAATAAAACACATTGTAAAAAACCCAAAACAAAACAAAACAAAACAAAACAAAACAAAAACCCAACAATATATGATAACTTGAAGCGTGATATTTTGAAATATTTACTCTGGCATTATCATGATTATAACACCGAACCACAAAATTCGGTGTGACTGTGTGACTGTGTGACTTCTGGTCGAGAATAAACTTGAATTTAGAACCTCGTGGTCCACTCCCTGATTTTATATATAGGACTTTGAATTCGTAGACTTCACTTCAGCTCTGCAGGGCCCCGTTGCATAAAACTTACCATTAATGGTAACTCTGCTATCAATGGTAACTACCATGGTAACATCACTCAGCAGCCAATCAAAATCAAGGTTTCCATGGGAGTTACCATTGATGGCAAAGTTACCGTTAATGGTAAGTTTTATGCAACGGGGCCCTGAAGGTTGGTATACAGTCATTCCACCGTGACTCGCATGACATTTGAAGAAAATTCCTTCTTTAAATCTTCTGGCAAATTTATATCAAGTACCTACATCTTATTTATACTTCATAATTCATCAAACATATCGGGAATGTAAATTTTAGCAAATAAACAAGTAATATAAAATACATTTTTTGGGGTAAACACAACTGGCGTGACTCCCATGATGGACTCGAAATGTTTTTCATTTACCACCCCACATCTGGATGATTTCGTATGAAATGACGAGGGTTTTTTTTAAGGAATACAAAACGTAATGACCTTAAGCATTCTATCTCAAATTGGTTTTCAAAGATATTGTCCTACTTATTAACAACAGCCTCTTCAATATTTTATTTTATTCTATTTATTTATTTCTTCCGTTTAAATATAAGTAAACCCATACATAATACTTATCGGTTCAGTGACAATGCTATAGATTTGTACATCAAATAAAGATGAAGGTACTGAGAAGAAAACAACAGATAATGGGGGGGGGGGGGAGGGAAGAAAATCATTATTGACCTAAACATATATATTGAAACGGAGGGGCATGCTGTATAAAACAATGCTTGTGTGCCCCCAATAGAATACGGTCAAACAAATCATAACAATTTTGATAAATAATGGCGAAAGTTACAAGCATTTTCACGGTATGCCTCGCGTAGGTTTATAGTTTGTTTGTTTGTTTGTTTGATTGCTTTTATAAGAGAGAGAGAGAGAGAAAGAGAGAGAGTTGTAGAATAAGAGAAGGGAGAAAGAAAAGAGACAGAAAAGTGAAGATTGGGAATATGTGACTCACCTGACAGGGAACATAACTAGAGTAAGATAGTTGACTTTAGTTGCAGGGCATTGGATTTTTGTATGAATTAGATGAACCATGACGGACAGGCCAGGAGCCTGTCTCGAAATAATTACCCCATTTTACATAGACCATCCCTGTCATTCCCAAAAAGCTTGTCAGCCTAAACGTAGCCGCTGGCTTTTGGCCCCCAGGGCCCCCGAAAAGGGCCCCCGAAAAGGGCTCCAAGTCGGGTCGATTTCAACCCATCTAACATCATGCACCAAACTTTGTCAGAAGGCCCGGAAGTTGTAAGACTATACATTACCAAAACACGAAAACCGACAAAATTTACGTCGTCGGCGTCGGCGTCGTCAACAATCATGCTGTAATCACAATAACTTTCTATGAATTTGAGGTAGAATCACCAGATTCATACCACAGTTACATCCCTTGAAGGCACAGGTCAAGTTCGAAAAATATATTAAGGTCATCTCTAGATCTGTCAAATATTGTGCATAGGCAGTATGATTGTGGAAAACATGATAGGTGATTACGTCCCCAATGTGGTTCTGGTAACATTTTGCCCTCATGTCTTTCAAAACTTCAAACTAAATATGCGTTTGAAATAATGCAACCCTATATTAATAGTCTTCAAACTTCCTACTCATATCCCATCCCTTTTCATCTCCAACTATATTTCACTCTAAAACCATTAGGCACATGTTCGCACACATTTATTTCAGAAAAATTAAATGGTAATGCGAGGGTAAGACGGCTGAAAATCACAATCACTGATTTTTTTTTTTTTAATCATCCTTTTTCATGCTAACACACATTATTCACCATGGATATCACAACCATTTTCTCATCTTCAAACAAAAACTTTTGTCATTGTACCTTCATAATTTTCTTTTATTTCTTAATTTCTCCCATCATTGTTAAATTTCATTCCGCATGTTACCGCTAATACTACTTTCAGGTATATCAGCAATCACTTTCAAATTGATTTTTTTTTTTTTTTTTTTGCTGCTTCCACGTTATTTTTTTAGTGCCAAAAGTATTATGTTTCAGGTTGTTTGTCCATCCACCATTCCATTCGTGCATTCTTTCATTGATCTCGTTTGTTTATTTCTTTATTTTTAACAGCATTGGTTTTCTCTCTTGAGTAAGAGTAAAGTTTAAGAAATAAAGTATTAACAGCATGCACAAACAGCATTGATAAGATGTATGTAAAATCCTCATTATTGCTTGGTATAATAAAGCTGCCAGACCAAAGTTCACATTCTCATTCGCACAGCGAGATGCAGGCGAGAGACGATAACGCTTAGTGTTTGCCTTGTTTATTTATGTGAATAGCCCAGATATTTAGTAAGCTCCTCTTTGTGTTCAAAATATGTTGAAGAAAATGTCCTCGAATGGCATGTTCTGAAATGGCTTTCATTGCGATTAGCTTAACTGTTTTCTTATTTATCGTATATGGAGTTATTACATTGGCGTATCCAGGGGGGCAGGGGACACGTGCCCCGGGCGGTACTTGAAGGGGCGCAAAGAACGTAAAGGAGAAAAAGAAAAAAAGGGGGAAATGAAGAAAAATCATAATCCTTACGGATTACGCGCCCCCCCCAAAAAAAAAAAATCTGCAGGGTAAATGCACTAGAAATTTATTTGTTGAGGGTTTGAAATGGGAAAACTTTTCCAAAGCTCCGTCGCTTTGCTCCCTCACATAATTATTTTCTTTCAGGATCTCGTAATTTCGCACCCCAGTATATAGTTCTTAAATAGCTTAAAGGATTCAAAATTTGAAAAATAAAGATGTAATTGTCGTTGCTTTGCTCGCTATCATGTAAGTTTCATCTGACTCCTGCTAAATATTGCGCCCCAATATAGGATAAGGGGTATAAAAAAGCATTTGCAAAGGTTCAACATATGAAAACTTTAGGTCGCCGTGCTGAATTTCTCAACTATTTCTCAAGGGGTTTCGTTAGTTTTGCTCCCGAGTGTAGAAGTGAGTGAATAGAAAACCGTTTATCAATGCATAAAATTCGAGCTTCTCTACTGCTCGACTGCGGTGAATTGCAAAATTTACTGGGTAAAAAGCACAAGAAACTGCGTCTTTTAGGGTTAAAAATGAAAAAAAAAATGCCGCTCGGTCGCTTTGCTCCCTCGCTTGTAAAATAACAACGATACGTTTGGGCACTCGGGGGGGGGGGGGGGGTGTCATTGTTTGCTCCGGGCACCATAATCCCTAAATACGCCACATATCATTGGAAAGAGAATTTCATTGCCGTAATTCTTAAGCCCCTTTCACAATTGGTCTGCGACCAGTTTGCGACCGCCTGCAACAGATTTTTCGGGGTGTTGCACGACCGATCGCTTGGTGTCTTGCGACCACTCGCAGTCGTTGCAGGCGGTCGCACGAACCTTAGGCGGTCGTGACTGGTCGCATCTGAACTTTGAACATGCTCAAAATCCAGACACGACCAGATGCGATCGATTCACTCGCATTAGGTCGTACGACCAGTCGTGCGATTCTCGTATGAGTGTTGCACAACGTTGCACGATTAGATGCGAGAGTTCGCACGACTCAATAGTCGCAGTGGGTGGGCTGGAGGTCGTGCAACACTCGCACGTGCGCTAGCGACCTATAGCGACCAGTCTTGCGAATGGGTGCGATTGTGCTAAGACCATGAGACTGTTGCACGACCGATCGCAGCACATCTTACAACGTTGTACTACCGTTGCACGACTGTATGAGACTGTATGCGACTATTCCTCGGGGGTGTATATATAGGGGGACTATGGAGATGATCCTCTGCAACAGGGCCCTCCTCTAACAACTTTCTCTTCTTTGTAACTTTCTTCTTTGGCATCTTGACTATTAAGAAGGCCAACTTGAAACTGACTACCGGTCAATTGTCGAGGGGGGTTTTATACCCCACGCCACTTATACCCCACTTGCACCGGTCTCATTCAATCGCACGAGCGATCGCATGGTCTCACATCCACTCGCACGACCATGCAATCGATCGTGCGACTATTGTGATTGGCGTCAAGCCACTCGCAATCACTCGTGCAACACTCGCATGTGAACGCAAGGCCACTCGCACGAGCATATGCGAGCAAATGCGACTTACTCGTGCAACGGTCTCTTCTAGTCGCTTTTGTTTTACGACCGCTGTTGCATTTGTGAATGCCTTTCTGCGACCTGATGAGATCGATGGCGATTGAAGCCTGTTGCAGCCTGTCGTGCGACCAAATGGTCTCAAACGGTCGCAGACCAATTGTGAAAGGGGCTTTATAAGACCATTGTCATCTTTGTCTGCCCATCATTTCAAAGCATGTGAAGGAAAATGCAGTAACGCAGGATAAAATAATGTCCAAGACGTAAGGCTTTTTAAGACAGATTATCGAAATCCGGCTTCTAGAGGGTCTGCGTTCGACCACCCCGAATGTGCTGCAAAATTTGAAGACAATTATCGCGAAAGGGGCAAAAATCGGTCTGACGGTTTACGTCAAAGCACATAGTTTGACAATTGGGCAAAAATTAACGAGATATATCAACGCGCAAACTTGAATTGCAGAACTTTGTTCTAGGGGTTCGTGTCTCCGAGTTCTAAATTTCGAGCTACACGATGACACTGACACGGACTGGGTGTATAGTAATTTTGCATCACAAATTATCATCTCCTTTGCATGTAGAGTTATTGGTTGATGAGATAACACCTCTCGAATCCCTTCCTTTTCGAACAGTTATTGGTGGATGGAGAAACACCGGAGGTGGTATCCGGCGATGCATTTATCAGTGGGATCCTCCTTGCAACTTCAGAATTCTTCGCGAGAATGACCCAGCCGCTATGGCCCTATATGGTATTCCGTCGTACGATCGCTTTCATATCTCCTTTGCAGGCGGTCATATCAAGTTATTTCGCTATGGTAACCCTGTACCTCTGATGGAGTTCAACGATCATGACCCTCTAGAAATCAACTATGTTGGAATATCTTGTTGGGATGGCTCGGAAGGTTTTTGGAAATTTCCCGACTTCTGCGATAAATAGAACTTTTTCCTAATCATCTTATTCAAATTCATCAATGTTTCTTAAAAGAACCCTTGGTGACGAGTTATTTATTCATCTCCACATGGGCAGAATATAGGTTGCATATATTAATTGCTGTTTTTCAGGCAAACGTCTGTCTGGCCTTCGGGTCGCCAAGAGAAAATTTTGTTTAATAGGCAGGAAATTTTAATACATTTGACATATATTTCGTTACATTTTATCGACAATATATATGAGGATTGTCAACAATAAAGAGTGTCCACTTTCTTTTTTGCTGAGTGTATTACCCTGAATTCAGATAGGTTTAGTTTTATATGCACACTGTACCTATGATGAACAAATCTGTAATGTATTATCTATAAAATAATTATATAATATTGAATGGCCTTGAGTGGGATACAAGGATATATCGCACGAGCTATGAGCATATTTCACGAGTCGGCACGACGAGTAAAATATTTTCAAAGCGAGTACGATATATCCTTGTATCCCACGAAAGAAAAGCCATTTAATATTATTATTATTAATTGTATGATACCTAGTTCCTCAATTTTCACCATTAAATGTCTTTATGTTTTTGTATGGACTTCGACATAAACGCAGGTAGAAAATCAGTTTTGTCCTTACCCAAGCATCTTGCAAGAGCTACGCGCATACATCCATTGTCTTAACCTTTGCGTATTTAAGCGCGTATTCACTTTTTTACGCGTCACGCGCACCCCAAGCCATGAAATATGAAGATACTAGTAGTGGAACCCGTGGAAATCCACGGGCACTATTGAAATTAGGATGAGTTTGATTGCAACAATTAGACTTGTTATTTGACATAATAGTTGGAAAGGCAAAAATAACCCTTATGTGGACTGAAAAATGTGAAGAGTTTTGTTGCAAAATGCAATAAATCTATTTTGGTGAATGCTAGATATTTGTTTTTAAAGGTAGCTGCTGAATTATAAGGGAAATAATACGGGAAATGTATATGTGCTTTTGTCTATAAGTTGCAAATTACAGCTTCATATATAAGAAGTGCTGTATCATTGAAGATATATTTTTTTTGAATTATACCTCTGTGGCCATAGTTCAGAATTAATTGTAAATGGTATTTTTTTTTTTTTTGCAACAAAACTCTTTTCAAACAAATATTAAACAATTATTGTATTGCAAGAAGGATCTTTAGTCAAAGACATTAATTTTTGGTCATGTCATGGGTAAGTAAATAAAAACTAAGGTTTCTTGGGCCTGAGTGGTTAAGATCATTTTTTGGTTAATTGATGTTAGTATTTACAGGCATAATCTTAGTAGTCACAATGATCACAGTCACTCGTCTTTTACTCACATTCATCGATTACTAACTCCAGGGAACTCCACCATGAGCAATGCACCATTGTGGTGGATACCGCGAAGTCTGTAATTTGTCTCCTTGATGTAATACGGTACGGTTTTTTTCTTGGATTGGTGGCTGCAAAGCTCGGCGATTTCTTCCGTGAAGACTCTTCTGTTTAACGGACATTGTAACCTTGTTTTTCTTCTTCTGTGGCCTTCTTTCGGTATTATGAAAGATCTGAATTGCAAGAAAAACTGTCCAAGATCATCATTTAAATATTCAGAGGTTTAAATCTCGTGTCTCCCGTTGTAGAACCAACTGATTCCTGGGAAAGAAATACGGACGCCTGGTATAAAGCTACAGAATGCTCATGGATTACGGGTACTGGATGGGTGCAGAGCTATCCATACAGAGAGTCCTGACATTGGAGGTCGCTTCTGATTGGTCAGTCATTTCATGGAGCTTCAAAAAGTTCCCTCTCATAGAGAATGTACGTGAAAGGGAACTATTGGGAGCTCCATGATCCGCCATGTTTTAAACTAAGAGCGCGTACGCGCATGCTTATTATGCGCGTGTCACAACTCTCTCTATCAACGAGCTCTGGATGGGTGGTATTTGCATGGGCGGAAATCCCGGGGGGACGGGGGGGGGGGGGGGGGGACGCGTCCCCCACTATTTGGAAGGTAGGGACACAATATCAAATGTCCCCCCCCCCCCAATTTGTGGTCTTTTATTATGAAAAAAAAAATACATCATTCAAAACCGAAATTACCTACATGTACATGTATCCTCAAATTTCGAAATATATAATTTTCTTTTTGTAAAGAACTTGTGTATAAAAAAAATGAAAAAAAAAAAAAAAAAAAGCGCTTGCAGCGTACAACTCGAACTCGCTATGCAAGCCATGGGTATTTAACTCTATGATGCCAGCCAATTGATGAGTGACATCGATCGCCATGCACGTGTCTACTGTCTAGGAGGAGCTATCTATACAGTATACGCTAACATCTACCTTAGACAAACTGATGAACATGCACACGTCATCACTGCGCACGGCCAGCGCACGCACGCCAATACAGCTAGCATCAGAGCTATCCATACAGAGAGTCCTGACACTGGAGGTCGCTTCTGATTGGTCAGTCATTTCATGGAGCTTCAAAAAGTTCCCTCTCATAGAGAATGTACGTGAAAGGGAACTATTGGGAGCTCCATGATCCGCCATGTTTTAAACAAAGAGCGCGTACGCGCATGCTTATTATGCGCGTGTCACAACTCTCTCTATCAACGCGCTCTGGCTAGCATGCAGCATGCACATCATTAGGCCTACTCATAGGGCCTACTGCTACTGGGGCATGGCGGCAGATCGGAAAAACTTGGAAAAAGGAAAGGTTCAGAGTTCAGATTCAGAAGTTTAACATGAATCGGAGATCTAAGAGTTCGGACATAACTCCCATAAGTACCTTGTTTATTGTTTAAAGTCTAATAGAGTCTATAGATCTAGAGTCACTATTGTTCTTTTTCTTCAAAAACATTCAAACTTCGAATTGGATCAAATGGCAAAAATTGAAACAACATAGGCATGTGTCACTGTTAGTGTTACTGTCAGGGTACATTGAGAAATGTCATTCAAGTTCATTGCAGGTGACAGGCCCATGCAGTTAAAATTCTTAAACAAGTAGATCTCGACCTAGGCCTAATACTATAGTAGACTATACTAAATAAGACTTCGGCTTCCATTCGACTTATTTTTCGTGGGGGGGGGGGGGATAGAACAATAAATAGATCATAAAGTAAGATAGATTATCCCTTGTTCAGTCATGGGATGATGGGTACGTGGGATCGGGGGTGGGATTGGGTGGACATGGACTTGGTACCGCGACTAAGTACCAGTCTGGTACTCTGGTGTACCGCCTGATCCAGGATTCTGATAAAGGGGTCAAAACTGCTATAGGACCTGTCCTAGGCCTATATAGGAGCTGGCCTCAAAAAAGTTGAAAAATGTGAGGCAGGCTGGGGCCAGGGGGTAGACTTATGTCATGACCCCGAACCAGGAGATGACAAGCCCCCCCCCCCCCCCTCAAAAGAATTTTAAAAAAAAAGGGGGGGGGGGGAGAAAGAGTGCGCAGAGAGTGAACAGGGGATGGTCCGACCATATGTATGCAGGAATGCTTTTACGTCGTTAGGCCGAGGAGGAACAATGAGGCAAATGGCGACCAACCTCACTTTAGGTTCCTTTGCCTTTGGCTTTACTGATCTGGCCACAGGGGAAGAGGGAAGGAGAAGGAATGCCCATCACTAGACATCACATTTCCCCCTCTCTCCTTTAGTTTACCATTGTAATAATATAATCAACAATTTACATCCACCTACCTCTGCACTGCCCTTGATTTCTCAGTGTTAAGAAAAGTCTTATTAATTGGATCTACAATTCTGAAAAATCATTATGCTAAATGAAATATTCAATAAGATTTAGACTAGCTTTAAATGATAAAGAATATGCTACTGATGCCTGGAATTGATTAATAAAAATGATTATAACAATTGTTATCATTCCTACATAACCATTATTATTATTATTGTCACTGATATTTTGACAATATTTACGTTAAAAGAAATCTCACTTGCTTAAATTCACGAAGGAATTCTTTTGATCGGGGGGGGGGGTGATCATTTTTCTTGTGTAAGGATTTTTTTTTTTTTTTTTTTTTGGGGGGGGGTAATGCCCGTGAGTCTTTATATTTATTACGAATACTGTTAGCCACTAGACTATACTAGCTGCCAGCAGATATCAGTAAGCACTATGCAGCACAAAAGTGCCTCCTGTATCACAAAAAAAAAAAACAAACAAACAAACAAAGAAACTGAAGTACAATGCACTTGAACAGAAAATGAGAAATACTGTGCCATTTAAAATTTTCCTCCCTAAATCTTCTAGGGAATCCAAAACATTCTCTTGAATGAGGCATTCTTGAAATTGGAAACATTTTACCTCTTAAGCTTGATTTGGGATTTAAACTGGGTACATATCTCATTATGTATGACAAAAGTCTTGCAGTTTTTTGTTTTGTGTTTGTTTTCAATAAAGGGGTACACTTCGAAGCGACATAAGAAGAGAGTCAACAGACTGAATGTGAAAGTATTTGACATAAAATATTACTGCTCGAAAAAAAAAATGAATACAACAGGAATAGAGTATATATGTAAAGTGAACATGTGATCATTGAACTTAAATTTTCATGTTTCCACTGACGGTGCAGTCCAAGTACATATATCTATATCAATATCTCATTTGTTAAATGGGAGAATGGTTTGCTACATTAGTGATTACAGCTTTTAAGTACCTGATGTACTACATGTATGTTTTATATTGCAGAAAACTGTTCAAGACTAGACTGCAAACGTTGCAAATGCTTAAGTTGTGAACTTGTAATCGATAAGCCGACGCCTTGTCTGCACACAATATTATGTATGTATATGAAGAGAGGTTATTCATGAAGATCAGGTTCTGACTTGTTAATTTCTACTATAATATTTAATTTGTAATAAAGTCGTACACTAATACAAGAAACGTGAAAGAGTTACAAGTGTATTAAGTATACAAATCTCATGCTGCAAAGCTAAGCCTGGTACTGGGGAAGAGTGCAAAACTATATGCGAAACGATGGATTGTATGTCAGTTTCCTTGTTTATGCATGGAGGAGAATCTCTGAAAATTTCATACCAATCTGATTCATATTATCCGAGATATGAGTGAAAATATAAACAAAGAAAATAAAAAGAAAATGAAGCGTTACAGTAATGCTCTCACACTATTATCATTAAATATATTCTTTTTCCACTGACTATTTTTCCAAAGCTTTGCCATAGTTGGGCTTCTGTGATACTATCTGAGATATTTCTTTGCCATTTCACTTCATAACTGAGCACTTTTGCATTCTTCCCTCCTACACTCTTTACCCAGGACCTTTAACTTATAATCATTGGTCTTGCAATCCAGAGTACTTTTCTATTTTGTATGTTAACTATAAAGAGACTTGGTCTTATAGTAGACACTGTTTTACCTTTTTAACTGTTGAACAACTTTGTACTGAAGAATACACAGAACACTGGTTTCTTGATTATATTGTCTTTATTTACTAAGCAGCAATGAATGAAGAACATTCGCAAAATTTTCTTCAGAAAAGGTATGGGAATTCGTGACGGCATTTAGCTGTAGACAAGAAAGGCAATCTATGTGCATCACCTATAAGGTATATTTAGCTTAAAATAAAGATGTACAATTTGCTGACTTTATTCAAATTTTGTTGCATAGATTGTTTATTTATTTGTGAGCTTACGTTATGTATCAATCATTTTATTTATTTCTCATTCCTTATTTATTACAGATTCGTTTACTAACAAATAAAAAAAGTATCTAATAGGATGAATTAAGTACACTCAAGGAAGCAACTGTAATCAAACAAATTGAGAAAGGGACAGAATAATGAACTAAATGGTTGTGATTGCTACCACAATCATGCTGACCAGGAAGAAGAACTGATTGTGTAGAAGCTGCCTTAAACATTGACAAATGAATATGTGGGAGAGAAATGGGGATGAAAATACCATGTGTATTAACATTTAAAGTGCGACCGATGAGACTAAGCAAATGAGTAATAGAGACTCACAGTTTCTCTCTCTCTCTCTCTATATATATACACTGATTATTTCCTACCATAGGGGGAATCCTATCAATGCGGTTTATTCCGTCACAATAGAAATTCGGCGTTACGGCGAATGATAACAATAGGCTGAGATAAAAGGATTCCCCTAAATGCCGGAAATAGAGTTATATATGTATATATATATATATATATATATATATATATATATATATATATATATATATATATCATATATATATATATATTTGTATATATATATATATATATATATATATATATATGTGTGTGTGTGTGTGTGGGGGGGGGATGTGTGGGGGTGTTTGTTACTCTGTAGAACAGCAAAGTGGAAAACAAAAATGTGTCCCCCCCCCCCCCCCACTTCTTAGCGGAGATTTCCGCCCATGGGTATTTGCGAGCACTCGTGGCCATATTGCTATTTTTAGACGGTTCGTGTATGTTCGTGTACAGGCGGGCAGTGGGCGTAGCAGGTTGCAAGCCATCCAGGTTGTCTTTGTCCATGGCGCTTGTTATGAAAAATCATATTTTGCAGCCAAACGGCGGGCAAGTTTCGCGAAATACGAACCCGGCGTTGCACTGCCTCGGCACCTCGGCTACCTGTTCCCCCAAAGGGCGCGTTCCGAGGAGCGGCGGCAAAAAAGTTTACGGCGCTGAACCGCCGAAAAAGCTCCTGCTATTATTATTATATAGATATTGCACGGTCATCCGGGTACTTTTACACAAACCATGAGATATTGTTTTAAAATTGCACGGTCATCCGGGTACTCATGCGCAAACCATGAGATACGCCAATTTTTCTGGTCGCCTGAAAACCCTTCATACAAATAATAATGTATTTTACTCATCTGTTACTCTCTGTTACTCTGTGTGTATTATGAGGTGTCGTAGTCGAGTGGTTTAAACACTTGACTGGAGATGGGAAGGTCGTGGGTTCGAACCCCGGCGCGGCACTACTGTCCTTTGGCAAGACATTAATCTACATTTGCCACTCTCCACCCAGGTGTTAAATGGGTACCGGCAGGAATGAATTCCTTGAATGCTGTGAGCGCCGAAATCGGTAGCCTAGCTAGAGCCGGGTAATATTGGAGCGCCTTGGGAACCATTCATGGTGGATATGAGCGCTATATAAATATCCAATATTATTATTATTATTATTATTATATCTTGTATTTGTTTTTATGGTGAAATAAAATAATAAAATAATAATTAGGAAACTGATTGTGAATTACTAATAGGTTGGAGTGGTGATCTACATGCAGGAATGTGCATTGATGTAAAAAAAAAAAATTGTTTTATATGAATCCTCCAGGATAAGAAGATATTTGAAATAAAATACCTAATTGTAGGACTATAGAGATACTTAGTTCAATGTATGAATTTCTATGAGTCCCATCACCGAATAGATATTGATTTTTTTTTCTTTCTGCTACATTATCTTGTAGTATTTATGTTTATCAGAACGATGACTTTTATGTTCATTTCATTTCATTTATTGAGTTCTGCACAGAAATACAAGTTAGTACATAGTATACAGCTTACATGTATGATCACAGAAACTTATTTCCAACAGAACTAAGAGCTCCAAGATAAGCAGAAGCTTGACGCCTTACTAAGGGGGAGTAAAAGGGGTCCTGGTGATGCAGAACAGCTAGGAGAAAGGGAGAAAGGTATAGAAACCGAAGAGAGAGAGAGAGAGAAGGAGAGAGAAGGAGAGAGAGGGAGAATGAGTGAGGATATAAAAGAGTTACAGATGACTGCACATGCCATTACTAAGTACATACGTAAATATGTAATGATATGCGAGAAGCATGAATAATGTACGTCATTGAAAATACATTCATGAATTAAATAGCACATTGGGAAAGCAGCATTCTCTTGACAGCTGCTATAAATGCAAACACAGAGTGAACATTCATATAGTCGAAAGGTAGCAAGTTCCATATGTCAGGACCACTATGTATATAATTGATTTATGCGCAGTGGCAGTTTTGGGGTTGGATAGGTGAAATTTATTCGACTGCTTCGACTGCCTAGTTGGATAAGAATGTACATCTTTATTTTGCTTAAAAAGGGCAGTCACAGTAGGTGGCAATTGGCCATTGTGATTGTAAAGATAAAACATAAACATTGCAGTCTGTAGGAAGTTTATATCTTGTATTTTGAGGGTATTTAATTTTAGGAACAAAGAGCTCTATGGTCCCTGTAGTGAGAACCAGTACATAATTATACGTATAGCTTTTTTTAATATCTTAAAATCGGGTCATTCAGACATTTAGAATTCGCCTATATTAGATTACAGTATGTTATATACGGTATAGTAACATAGTATTATAAAGTATGAATAGGATGTTCAATGGGAGGTAAACAGAACACCAACACTGCGTGAAATGGTTTTAGAGATAACTATACTTGATGTGATCAGACCAATTAAAAAAATTTCGTTGATGTAAACTCCAAGAAATTTAGTCTTGGTTTGCCGTTCGATCAAAGTATCACCTACTTTCAAAGATATATCAGGCTGTAACAGTTTATTATGAGTTCTAAAATATATGTAGTTTGTTCTCTTAAGATTTAAAGATAGTATATTACATCGAAACCATTTGGCAAGTTTGGGCATGTTCTGAGTGTCGATAAGAACATTGATGTTTTCATGTGAGAGAAACACATTTATGTCGTCAGCAAACATCATATATTTTAAGACGGTTGAGGAGTTAGAAATATTATTAATATAAAGTAATAACAATAGCAGGCCCAATACTGAGCCCTTTTTTAGTGTTTTTCTAAGAATCTTTGTATCAAGATTCACGTTGAACCTCAGAGTGTCCTTTATGCTGTGAAACATTGAGATAAGACTTGATTCAATTTGATTTATTAATTTCTTATTTCTTCTTTTTTTTCTCTCTCTGCAGTTTCATAAACAATGTAATATACATTTAAGATAATAGTTTGTACATAGGAAAAGAACATGATAAATGTGATTGATACTAAGAGTAAATGAATTATATCAAACTGAAGGGCTGTCAAATAAAGGTGGAAATCTTTAAGCATACACGACTGAGTTTAAAACCCTTTGTTGAATTTTAAGATGAACATACTAATATAATTTTTAGAACAAGTAATAAAACTGAAAATGTACGAGAAACATTGGTAACTCATACCTAATGACATGATGTCATCATACTGAAAAAGTGAAAAGTGCTTCATGGAAAGTTTATTCGTTGTACGATTTAGCTTTTATAAGACTAATTACGACTAAAGTTGTTGCTGGTAGTATCTTTATAGATAATATGAATTAGTAGATATATATAGTAATCAGCAATAAATGCAATTTTCTTTCATCAAGATTTTGATTGTATTGTAAATAGGCTATCTTATCTATTATTCACGGCAAAATGTTTGCTCTAATCATTGTCATGATTGACTGATTTATTGTTATTATTGACTTATCACTCATTATATTTGTAAATTCGTGATTCCATTAGGCAAATTGAATCACAAATTTGTAAGCCTATTCTCAATATATAGTGAGGACCGTGGGATCTAATGTCAATTCAAATAAAGTCATCACTTTGATACAGTAATTCGACTGTCATTGTGATTAATGTTTTACAGTTCATATTTACAGGATTGATGATGTCTCTGCATGTAGGTTTCCATGGTGAGTGAATATTAAAGGAGAATGAAACCCTGGGGAAAAATTCAATTTCAATGAAAAGAGAGGATAGAGAGAAGAAATTTAAGAAAAGTTCCATCAAAATCGGTTAAAAAAATGAGAAAGTTATGAAAGTTTGGAAAGTCTCAATTTACTTTCTATGGCGATCCTCAAATTGGCAATGTTGCTTTAAAGTGACAGGTTTAGTAGTACAACTCTCCATATGTTTTGTACGCAAAATTTCATATTTCTCCCATTATCTCTCAAGGTGCAGCTTGTCTCCTTCTAAGCTCAAGATATATCATAGGGAAATGTATTTAACACAACATATGCTGAGTTCACAAAAAGACAAGCAGCATCTTTAGAGATAATGGAGAAAATATGAAATTTTGTGTACAAAACATATGGAGAGTTGTACTACTAAACCTGCCACTTTGAAGCAACATTGCCAATTTCAGGATCGCCATAGAAAGTTAATTGAGACTTTTCAAACTTTCATAACTTTCTCATTTCCTAACCGACTTTGATGGAACTTTTTTTAAAATAGCTTCTCTCTATCCTCTCTTTTCATTAAAATAAATTTTTTCTCAGGGTTTCATTCTCCTTTGATAATTGAAGGCTTTCGGCAACATCATGTAGTAGTAATGGTAAAAAGGCTGAAGATATACTCTTTTGTCAGCAGAGTCCGTTTATGAGGCTTTTAGCATGTTTAGACCATGTAGACAGGTTAGAGGAATCAAGGAAAGGTAAAAGGGAAGGAAAGAGATGATGGAATGAAATTAAATTGAATTAAAAACTTACATGAGACAACTTTGGGTTATTTTTTCGTCCTTGAAGACTGAAATTAGGTTAAATAGACTAAAGGAAAGGGAAAGGAATAAGTGATCCAGATTGAAAAAGTTGTAAGAAGTCCACAGAAGTGTTGGAAAGTGTAATTCTGAGAACTGTTGGCATTCCTCTGTAGAGTGGTTCTGAAAGAGAGTTTCGAACGAGGGTATGTTTTTTTAGATTAAAATTTATTTTCTCTGTTAATCATCATCAGGAGATTAACGTGCTTTAGGTAACCCATGGTGTTCTCGAAAGCCTTCGGTTGTGAGTTTTAGTGATGTTTGATAAACTTTATTGAATCTTGCATACATGTCATGACAAAATTCCACATGTAATGAAAGCGACGGATCTGTGAAATAAAACTCCATTTTTTTCTCTCCAATTCTGAGATGAAGCCGCAGAGAAAAACTGACGAAGATCATCGAGCTGTTTCTCGGTCAGTTGGACTGGATCATTAGCAAGCTGACCTCCGATCTGGACATAGGATGCACACTTGAAGGTTGTACTCTGGGTGCGTCGAAATGAGTCCATTTTGGAAGATAATAGCTCAGGAGAGAGATCGCCTTTGGGAAAGTCATGTGCGATAACTCCAACTTTGCTCCTTCCTGTTAAAATAAAAATTGTTGGATCCTATCTGCCTATCAAATAAATGTAATATTTTATCCTCTCTTTTGAATCGACACTTAAAATAGGATGGACGACATTTCATCAACTCAGAGGCGTAGCGTAGGTCCAGAAACTTGAGGCGGTAAGGGCATCATGGGGGGGGGGGGGGGGCATCGGCCTTACTCGGTGGATAAAATGCTTCAAGGCCATTAATGGGAGGGGGAGCAGGTGTAGGCGGGAGTCGTGAAATATTCTTTTTATGTCCCCTCCCCCCCCTTCCATTCCCCTCTCTTTATTCTATGGCTCTACTTTTCTCGTCATTTGCTAGGGGGAACCCTGTAACCCCCTGTAGCTCCGCCACTAGTTAGTAAATACACAGAGAAAACGCTGTTTAAAATACAAACAGTTGTTTACAATATGAACTGAACAACCCGTTGTACAGTTCATATTGTTAACAATTTGTTAAAATATTAAACAGGTTGTATAAGTTTTAAACAACATTTTAAACAGCGTTTTAATGTGTAGTACAATAATTCACCTCTGCTAGATATTTGCTATGTAATAGTTTCAAAACATGCTCATTCAAAACTGCCTAATTCTATTACTGGAGTTTACTAACCCCCGTACGATCCTAATCCAATATGTATAACTTTTTTTCCTTGTTTGAAATGGTGAATTTTGACTGATACTACACAGAGAAAACGCTGTTCTAAAATGCAAACAGTAAGTTGTTTACTATATGAACTGAACACCCCGTTGTACAGTTCATATTGTAAACAATTTGTTTAAATATTAAACATGTTTTATAAGTTTTAAACAACCTTTTAATCAGCGTTTATATTCAAAATCATTTTCAGGATTGAAAGATTTTGTCGCGCTATTTGTTGTCTCGTAACATGACAATCACTCACCAAGGAATCTCTTAGCTCGTAGTAAGAAGCGATCATAGAGAGCATCTGTTACATCTGTAATTGAGAATCGTCTGTTGTTTATGGAGTGACACAAAAGTAGAACATCCATCTCACTCAAATCAAACTTGTTCAAGTCACTCACGTTGTAAGGTAGGGGCTCGAATCTCACACTTTCTACAACATCATCCATATGGTGTCTGATCTGCTGGATGAGACCTTCCACGTTATTGGAAACGCTGCCACTACATAAGGAAACGTTTACTTTCTTTTTTGAAGAAACCAGCCGAGTAGATTCACCCTGTATTTAACAAAAGTAATGCTCGTGTGTGAATACACTAAATTTAACAACCGTTACTGTACATCATAGGCAGATGAAAGTGGACCCCCCCCCCCCATGTGAAAAAGATGCTTGACAAACCAAGTTTTCAAAGATACACCCCTGAAAGTTCAAAAATGCAGAAATATCATATCATGATATTTCGTTTTACTCCGGATATTGGTTTAAGATATTTTCAGTATAAGGTAGTATATTGGATTTTGTTCTTGAAGAAGCAACTGCATCAGATGAAAATAGTAACGAAAAATGTTCGTTAATAAAAAAAAGAGTTGGAAGACATCGTACATTTCTTTTATGAATGTGAAATCAGTATATCAATCTAGAATGAAACAGCAAAATGAACAAATGAAGGTTCTCTAGTACAGATAAAGTGTAATTTAGAAAATGTAATTTTTGGTTTTGAAGAGAAGAGAAATGATGCTTAAAATTACATGGTAACTTTGATTAAGCAACAACTGTTTGTACAAAAGCTTAATAACAAAATTCCGATTTTTAGGACAAGTAAGAAAAAAAAAATCAATATTATGAGGGTGAGAGATATATTCATTCTATATCGGGTATGTATAACAAATTTTTTACTGAATGGTAGTGACTTCAACCTTTGTTTGTATAAACGAAAATGAGAGAAATGTAAATTGTGTTTTATTTGGGTTTACATATCAGTTACATATCAGATACATATCAGTTTCAGTGAGTTGTAATTGTTGTTTAATTTGATCAAGTTAACTCCTTGATTTGACCTAGTAAATAGCCTATATGGGCCCCGTTGCATAAAACGTACCGTTAACGGTAACTCTGCTATCAATGGTAACTACCATGGTAACATCACTCAACAGCCAATCAAAATCAAGGTTTCCATGGGAGTTACCATTGATGGCAAAGTTACCGTTAACGGTAAGTTTTATGCAACGGGGCCATGGAGGGCTAAAAACTGTGAGAAAAGTTTTCAAAGAAGGCTGCTGACCCTCCCCTCCCCCTTCGGAACCTCTTAAATTATTGGGATGAAACGCTTTTGAAAGATGTGCGATCCCTCTCTTTCCCCTTTCCCGCTTGTCAGATAATTCCTTTATATAAGCTATAACAACGATGTTTTTATTTTTGTTGTTGCTTGCTTGTCGGAGATTTTTCAGACTAAGCCCGACCGGATTGGGCCTGTGGGATTCCCGAAAATAATCATGTTCCTGCATGGGAAAATGAACTTTCGGGTAAAAATTTACCCCCTTCCTTTTCGTAAAGTCCTGGATGCACCTCCGTTAAATTGGTTATAAATGATACAATCCATTATCCATGTTATCAAAATCGTATAACGTACCTAATATCAAATTTATTATGTGCTTGTGTTTATACACACGCTGCAAATGATTGAACACCCTTTCCTTGTCTTCTCTATTATCTGAATATATCAGCAAACAATCGCAAAATTAAAATGTTCCAGCTCCATGTCTGATACGTCATACATTCCAAATACTTATCCACACCTACATATAATACGCTGAAAAAATAGTAAAATTTAAGTGTACATGTAATATGTATAATAAAAACAAGTACTATAGCTTTACCTGTGCTGATGTCGAAGCCATGTTTATCGACGATGTTTCCGGCTGTGTAATTTTATGTCTCTAATGGTTCTTAGACTTTGTCCGTTTTATTGCCTGCCTTATCGAAGGTAAATATATGTATGAAATTAATTATCGTAGAAACAAGTGCCTGGAATACTTCCACATTATTATACGCGCACACCGGTGTAGATAGACAATGGCAATTGGGGATGTGCATCGTTGTACGACACATTCTCCGGCGGTAAATAGGCCTATGCTCAGCGGTCAATATCCAACATTATATTCCACATACTGAGAATCTTGCTGTTAGATTGGTCAAAAGGTAATCACGTGATAAAATGTAGTTCTCCCAATCAATCGACCCGAGAAGAAAAGTACGTGACCTTTACGAATAGTCAAATTGAAAAGTGCGTGACCTCTACGAATAGTCAAAATGAAAAGTGCGTGACCTTTACGAATAGCTCCATAGGTGTACTAAAATAAGCGCGCATTGCCCAATCGCGCGCTTAAAATGATAAAACCGTAGACGAATTATAGATTTACAACAGTTGTGCGCATCCAGGTAGGGGTACGGTTTAAGGTGGTTTTTACTTCTTTTGTGAATTCGGGCCTAAATGTCTTTTTTCGAGAAGTAGACAATAATTGTCTTTCTCGTACCAGTTAAATATTTCAGATGTGGAATATAAAGCAAATAATCACCTTTTGATTTCAGGCGATGAGACGTACTATCACTTCCTCGGCGATCTGAATGTATAACGCTATCTTTCCTCAGCTTCGCTTCGGAAAGATAGCTACATCCAGATCGCCTCGGAAGTGATAATTTGTCCCATCACCTTCACCAACGGTAATTATTTGGTTACTAATCGAACCCTGTACAAAACTCTGTACCTATTAAAGGTATTGTTTAGTTTTGGTCGTCCCTCAAAAAACTTTTCGTCAGATTTCTTGGATTTTTGTTGATAAATAGCAAGATACTGGCAATACTACTTAAGATGCTGTGGAGATTCCACCTCCTAAAGTGAAATATTTTTCAAATGAGAGGTAAAACATAATTTATATAACGGGCCAAGGATATAAACTCCCAGTTTATATGTTCAGTGTACTTGTACACTTATCAAGAAAAAAATGAATTTGTATTTATATTTTTCATATTTTCTGTAATAATATCTGTAATGCCATTGTCCTTTCTTTCTGTTGGAAATGAAATAAATGCGAATTTGAAATTGAATTTGAATTTGAATTTGAATTTGAATTTGAAAAAAACAACAGCAGCGTGCACATTATACACTATAACTCGTGCAAAAACCTATGATGATTATGTTAATTCCACACATGCTGTCTCCACGCGAAGCCCCGAGACTGTTGCGAGAGGAGCCATCGGGATGGAAAGGTCATAGCGTTGGGCCGTATATGTTACCGTGATCTAGCGTTTGTTACAGATATTTACACTAAAATTCACCAGAAATGTGGTCTGACATCAAAGTTTCCTTGATCCACTTACTGGAAAAGTATGTGCCATCCAAGATGACATCGACTAGATACAACCAACCATGGATTACCTGTTCTGTGAAACGACTCACTCCGAAGAAAAAGAAATGCTACAACAGAGCTGAGCAACGATCTAGGTGACCGTGAGAAATATCTAGAACTCAAGAAGCAGACAAGAATCGCTTGACAAAAATCCTACACCAGATACCTTACATATATTGTCAGCCCAGATACCACCTGGAACACAAAGCGCTTCTGGAGCTTCATAAACAGCAAGCGATGAGATGCTTCTGGTGTGGCTCCATTGAAATTGTCTGATGGATTGACTTACTCAGACAGCCTCTCCAAGGCGAATACCCTAAGTCCTTAATTCTCATTTGTTTTCAATTCCAAAATGAAAACATGACTAGTCTGAGAGATAAAGGACCAAGCCCATATGCAGCCATGGATCACATTGCTATTTCTCCACCAGGGGTTCAGAAGATTCTATCCGAGCTCGATGTTCATAAAGCCACAGGCCCTGGCGAAATCTAAGCTAGACTTCTGAAGGAATTTGTCACTGAACTGACACCCGTGTTCACGGTATTCTTTCAAGCCTCCCTAAATCAAGGTTTCATACCTGATAAGTGGAAGGTGGCTAATGTAGCTCCCATCTTTAAGAAACGCCTGCAAAGTACTGGAGCACATTGTTCTCAGCAACATCATGACCCACCTCCAAGACCACAACATCTTGTCTGAAGCGCAACATGGCTTTCGCAAGAAACGATCATGTGTCTCTCAGCTAACAACTGAATGCTGTCGAGGGCCTCTCCAAAAGCATCGACGACTGAGAACAGCTGGACATGGTACTTCTAGATTTATCCAAAGCCTTTGACAAGGTGCCACATGGAAGGCTGTTACACAAGCTCCAATTCTATGGAATCAGGGGACATACTCACCAATGGGTTTCAGACTTCTTGAGCAAAAGGACTCAGCAGGTTGTGCTGGAAGGATCTATCTCCAAAACCTGTCAAGTAACATATGGCGTCCAGCAATGCAGCGTCATCGGTCCGATGCTTTTTCTCCTCTTCATCAATGATCTGCCAGAGTACCTTTCCCCAAACTCAACAGTCAGGCTCTTCGCTGATGATTGTATGCTGTATAGCAACATCAAGGCCGAGGAAGATGTCCTACATCTCCAAGAGGACCTTGACTTGCTTCAACGCTGGGAACGTGATTGGATGATGGAATTCATCCCACAGAAATGTCAGAAAGGTCCCCCACGTTACAAACGAGCGCAAACCCATCATCAAATCCTACACGGACAGACACTAGATGACAAAAATACAGCAAAATACCTAGGTGTCGAGTAGCTCAAGACCCTCAGCTAAAACAAGCAAACCAATGCCGTCACCAAAAAAGGACAGCTCCACCTGTGCCTTCCTTCAGAGGCACATCCGACCATGTCCCAGAAAGGTCAAGGAACTGTACTACAATACTCTCCTACAGCTTGCCATGGAGTATGGAAGCATAGACCCTCACACGTAAGCCAACATCAAGAAGACTGAAATGGTCCAAAAGCGCTACATCCACTTCATTTTCAATGACCATCGGAGAACAAGCAGCGTAGCAGCCATGACGAACCAGCTCAAGTAGCCAACATTACAAGAACACAGGTGGTGATGATCTATCGCATCACCAACTCATTGATAGATACCCCACATATATTCCTTACTCCATCTGCATCCCTGCACAGAGGGCATTCTCAGAAGTTTACGGTTCCTTTCGCCAGAACGCTAGTCTACCAAAGAAGCTTCATCCCGGATGCGATAAGACTCTGGAACTCCCTTCCTCAGCAGTCCGTAAAGTGTACCTCTGTTAACAGTTTCAAGCAAGAGGTACAAAAGACCCTGCTCCGTTAAAAACACGGAAGTTGTATTTAATCGAACGCAGTTAAGTCCTGTACCTTTTATTAGAATTGTTCATACATCTGCACTGCACCTGCGCCCCGTTGCATAAAACTTACCATTAATGTTAACTCTGCTATCCATGGTAACTACCATGGTAACATCACTCAACAGCCAATCAAAATCAAGGTTTCCATGGGAGTTACCACTAATGGCAAAGTTACCGTTAATGGTAAGTTTTATGCAACGGGGCCCTGAACTGTACGACAACACGCCTGACGGTGGACTGTACTGCAACTAAAGAAGAAGAAATCATTCATGGAATACCACATGATCTCGGGAGCGTTTCATCAAGCGTTTTGTCAGTGATTTTTATCCGACAACTGTTATAAGCTACTGAAATCCTTGCATCTGATTGGCTGAGAGCAAATTTGTCGGTAAAAATCACTGACAAAATGCTTGATGAAACGCTCCCCTCTAATCTAACCCTAACCCTGTATCTTTGATGAAATAAACCCCGGAGCAAATGTCGCCGGAGCATAATTTTGTTGGAGCACCGTGTGGGTTTCGGGGGAGCGTTTCATCAAGCATTTTGTCAGTGATT
This sequence comes from Heliocidaris tuberculata, assembly GCA_025618425.1. NCBI lineage: Eukaryota > Metazoa > Echinodermata > Echinoidea > Camarodonta > Echinometridae > Heliocidaris > Heliocidaris tuberculata. Next base: position 12,577,427 of record CM046851.1, read on the forward strand.
TTTATCCGACAACTGTTATAAGCTACTGAAATCCTTGCACCTGATTGGTTGAGAGTAAATTTGTCAGTAAAAATCACTGACAAAACACTTGATGAAACCCTCCCCTGGGCTCCATGCGTAATGCAGAACTACTGCAATTTTGGATTATTTCTCTCTCTCTCTCTCTCTCTCTCCCTCCCCCTCTTTCTCTCCTGGGTTTTCAAACCGGTAGGACATACGAGGGCTCCATATCCTTTTCTGCAGATGTCACAGGTACACATAACACGATAAAAACTACTTTCGAAAAATAAACTCAAGGGCAATTTCAAAGGCCTATTGTACTGCCCATAGAAATCTTGTTCGGATTACGTAATACGCCATTGTAAATGTTCGCTCTTTTATTTATTTTATCTATTTTTCGAAAGTAGTTTTTATCGTGTTAAAAAGTACTGAAAGAAAAATATGTATAAATTGACCTGTATATAGATTGAAACGAAGGGGGCATGCTTCAGGAAGCAAAGCTTGTATAATGCACGATCCCACAACTTAGTAGCGTAAGAGTACAGGGTTTTTGGTGAAGCAAATAATTCAATTCAATTTAACAATTCAATTCATTTTATTTCACATCTCTTAAAAAATATATAACAATATATGTATACAATCAGAGATAATCAACATAACAAAGAAATTGACATCAAAATGAGAATATATATGGGGGAAAAACTGATACAAGAGAAAGGAATATAATGTAATGTAATGGCCAGTGAAGATGTGGATGTGAGGGGTAGCAAAGACCATTGACCTGTCAAGGCTAACCCCCGTATTGACATGAACACTGGCATAAAACATAAGTAACAATACAAGAACGAAAAAAAAAAACGAATAATAAAAACAGTAATAAAACAATGGTAAAAGTTACAACGAGATTTACGGTGTGGCTACAAGAGAAAGCGAGAGGGAAAGAGAGAGAGGGAGAGAGATAGAGAGAGAAACGAAACAGGAACGTGAAGACCGGGGACAGGAGCAAATACGGGGTTGTTAGGCACGTGTTCATAATGAGAGTAAAATGGACGAATGGATTTTTTTTTTGGTTTATGTTTTTCAGACGTAACCTGTTGGTAGAGAGCATTGGCTGAGCAGATATTTTCTTAAGTTTACATTTAGAAATATTCAGAGTTCTTTAATTTGGTCATCTAAACAGTTCCAGTACATAGAACCTGAAAAAACAAATGTATTTTGTGCGAACAGTGTTCTTGTTAATTGTAAGTGGTAAGCATTACCTTATCTCTTTGGATAATAATTGTGTAAAGTGTTGTTTTTGAGAAACATATCGCTAAAAATAGTGGGAAGCTCATTTTTATCTAATTTGTACATACATTGGCGTAGCTGGAAGTGATAAATGCCCTTTACCTTGATAATGTTATTGAATATATATATATATATATATATATATATATATATATATATATATATATATACACACACGCACACACACACACACACACACACACATGAGATCTGTAATTTGCATGAAAAATAAATATTATAGTACCTTTTGTTTTTTAAAGAAAAAGTATTCTGCACAACCCCATGCTAATATTCCATAATTTATAAATGGTAGTATCAAAGTATAGTATAATGTGAGTAGAGTGGGAGAAGGACTGAAGAATTTCAGTTTGATGGAAATACCTGTTTCGTGAGCTGGTTTTCCGTGAGTTATGCGGTTTCCAACATAGTTTACTGTCGATTAGAACTCCTAGGACTTTGATTGTAGAAACATTTTGGAGAACAGCTGTGTTATCAAATATTACGTTGCTTGGGACTTGGGACTCTGTTGCTAAAAAGCATATAATTGGTCTTTTGTAGGCTTTATAGTGATAGTATATTAGCCTTGATCCAATCTGTTACTTACATAAGTTCAGTGTTTACTGATCTAAGGAGTTGGTTTGCATTTGCATGGGAATAGAAAATGTTTGAGTCATCTGCAAAAAGTATAAATGATAGCATATTCGAAGATTCCTGGATATCATTTATGTAAAGGATAAAAAGAATTAAGGGGACCTAGATGGCTGCCCTGTGGTACTCCACAGTAAATCGGAAGTGTAGTTGAAGCTGTTGAACTACGGTTATTTATAGATATAAACTGTATTCTGTCTGTGAGGTAGTTCCTGAACCATCCCAAAGCCTTCCCCGTAATGTCCTAATGTGAAAGCAAGGATTTGAAAGTTTATGAAGAAGAATTTCGTGGTTGACAGTATCGAAGGCCTTTGACAACTCCAGGAAAATACCAACAGTATGAGAGCATCGGTCAATGGAAGTAGCAAATTTATTTATAATGGATAGAATTTATTTATTGCATGTGAAGTGCTATTTTTCGCGGAACCCAAATTGAGAGTTTGAAAAAATATTGTGTGTTTTAAGGAAAGCGGATGTTCTAGTATATATACATGTAGACAAGTTTTTTAAAGAACTTTTGATAATGAAGTTGATAAGGATATGGGGCGGTAGTTATTAACAAGTTGGTTGTCTCTTTTCTAGGTATTGCATTAGCGATTTTCATTTTGTTTGGTACCCGTCCTGTATTAAGAGAAATATCAAAAGTGTGTACTTAGGGGTCGACGATCACTCTACACATCCTCTTCAACAAGGAGTTCGGAATTCCATTGCATCCGGCGCTTTTCTTAACGGGTAAACTGTTCATGATATTAATTACTTCACTTGCGTTTGTGGGAGAAATGAAAAATGGAGTTTTGATTTGGATTATCAAGAAAATCATGGAAGGATTTGTTACTTTGGGGCACCTGTTGCGCTAGGTTGCGGCCGACTTGTAAAAATTTGAGTTGAATGTTTCTTCGATAATATCGGGATCATCTATAACAGTATCATTGCTTTTAATTTTTTTGTGATCTGAGAGCTTTTTATTTTTTAAAATTTAGTACATCATTGACTATTATCCACGTATTCTTCATGTTGCTTTTGTACAAGTTTAATTGTTTACTGTAATATTCTTTTATTTTTGGAAACTCGTAGTAAAGAGGTAAGGACATTTTTATACGAGGTATAATTTATGCGCGTGGTATCACTTGGTTTGGAAATAAATTTGTATAGTACACGTTGTTCTTTCGGTTAATAGATTTTGTAACCAGGGGTGTCGATCCGTGTTCATGATGGGAGGGGGGGGGGGGGGGGGAGGGATGACCGCCAAGGAAGCAAAGTGACCGAGCGGGCGGAGGGTGTAGGAAGGGGGATATCCCCCTCCCACACCAGGGTTTTTTTCAAAAATCTGTCTATAAAACTTGCATTTTAGAGCATCCCAAAATGGTTTTTAATGAAAAGAAGGAATACACGGATCTACGCCAATGGACGGAACCCCTTAATTGAGAATAACAACGCGAGCTAAATGAGCTAATAATCGCTAAAGAATGTGATGGTATTTCAAGATGAAAGATAATGAGTTTGGATAATTATCAGTTTTAAGTTAATGTATCATAATTCTTATTTATTTTATCCAGAAATATTGGGGGGGGGGTGATGATAATACAGGCCAACCCCCCACCTCAATTTTTTTTTAAATACATATCCCCATCCCCCCGGGATCGACACCCATGTTTGTAACCCAAGGTGAAGAGTGGAATATGAGTATCTAAATAGGATGTCAGTATCTAAATAAAAAAAGTTTGTACGATGCATTAGTGTCTGAGGATTCAAAAACATCTGACCAGTCCGTGGATTATAAATTTTCAGTTAAATTGGCAATACTTGCTTTACTAGGTTTTCTATATGTGTTGCTAGTTCGGGCTTTCTTGACAAATTTTTGTCTCTATATGTAATTGAGCAAAAATTGGGAAATTATCAGAAATATTAGAAAGAATGATAACTGTTTTGGGTAGTGGTTGGGTATTGCTAAAAATGTTATAAATTATTGTAGGTGAGTGTTTTGTCATCCTCGTGGGTTTAGTAATGAGTGGTAGAAAAGAGTTGGACAAAAAGGTTTCGAGAAACTCTTGAAAACTTGTATTCGTATTACAAGTCAGTAAATTTATATTCAAATCACCCATAATAAAGCAGTCATTATTATTTAGTACTGGATCGAGGAGAAATTCTTGGAGAATTCGTAAAAAGGCATCACGGCTTGATTGTGGAATCCACTAACCAGAGAACCATTTAACCAACAATGTGAGGGGGGAAAATCCAACGTGGCAGTGGCGTATTTAGATAAAAAGGGGCGAAATTCTCTCTACAGGAAGTGTCAAATGGGCACCCCCTCATAACTCGCTGTAATGAAGCAAACTTTTTCACAGTGGCTGAGCATGAGAACCCCCCCCCCCCCCCCCCAAGCAAACAAACAAACAAAAAAGGAAAAAGAAACAGAAATCGTGTCAAACCTATCTCTGTTAACGCTGGGGTGGGGGTGGGGGTTGCCTATGTTTGGATTAACATAATAAAATAGTTAAATAGTAAAATGATATAGTCCCGGTGCTATTTTAGCCTCATCAGTAGTGATAGTGCTCTTCCTTAATAGGTACTCGATCATTTGATGATGCAACTGGGCCTAGAGCCGTCGAGAGGGACAACATAATGTAGGTAAATCACCGTGTCCCACTGTATAAGCACCAAGCCCTTAAGGTTCGAACCCAGGACCCCTGTTATGATAGACAAAAGCCTTACCAACATCCTACAGTGCTTCCACGGAAATAAGTTGAATGGTCTCATTCCGTATCAGGTCTGATATCCACAGACTATCACCCCCGAAAAACCTCCCATAAATGAACAACTAACCCCCAATAACTAACCCCATGCATGGATATACTGTACTTTTCGTTTGTACATCCATGCTAACCTCTAGAAATTTTTATTTACAGCGAGTTCCCCATTTTATAGATCAGTCCCTAATGTAGGGAGTTCACCTTATGAAATTAGCATGATTAGGGGTGGTTGTCCTAAGTCATAAGAGGGCTATTTCTTTTTTTTAATTAAACATTTTCGGTTGGCCAGGACATTTTTTCTGGTGATGTGCCCCTCCCCCTGGTATTTCAGGTTTCGTAAGAAACTAAAAATATGTATTTTACATTTTTAATTCTGTACATGTATATAGCTATATTGCACATTTTATGACCCCCCCCCCACCTTTTTTTTTGGGGGGGGGCTTGTTATGTGGCTGAGCGGATAACGTAATTTGTACTAAATTCAGATATCCACAAAAACAAAACCTGGTAATATATTAATGAATGTATCATACATTATTCATTTATGCACCAACAATGCATTCTATGTAATGCAATCTATATTACTATATATTTTTTTTCTAAATTGAAAACAAAGCTGTTCATGCAACATCTAGATCAGTGGCGTATCTATAAGTATTATGGCGCCCGGGGCAGAAAATAAAATTGCACCCCCTCCTCCAATTTATACGTAAGCGTACAAGCGAGGGAGCGAAGTGACCAAGCGTTAGATTTTTTTTTTTTTTTTTCATTTTTAACCCTAAAAAAACCCCACGTAATTTCTTATGCATTCTATGCACAGGAAAATATGCAAGGGAGCACTGCATCGAGCGATACAGTTTTTTAATGTTAAACGTTGATGAATGCTTTTCTGGTCACTTCTTCCTCAAATGGGGTGCAAAATTAACGAAAACCTGGAAAAATAATTTAAAAATTTAGCAAGGCAACCGAAAGTTAAGATTTCTTTCAGATATTGTACACTTTTTCACATATTGGGGGCGCAATATTTAAAAAGAGGCGGATGGAACTTATACAATATAGGGAGCAAAGCAACGAGAATTATGTTCAAATTTTGAACCCTTTAAAAACGCTATTTATAAACTATATCGTATATTCGGGCGCTGAATTATGAGACCCTGAAACAACAATATATGCGAGGGAGCAAAGCGACCGAGGTTTTGAAAATTTTCGCATTTTAAACCCTAAAAACTGTATTTCTAATGGCCTTCACCCTGCTGATAGGGGCGCATAGTCATTAAGGTTCATATTTTTTTTCTTCCTTTTCTCCCCTTTCTCTTTCTCTCTTTTGCCGCCCAGGGCACGTGCCCCCCTGCCCCCTCTGATCTGCATGACTGTGGGAGTGATTATCCTAAAATTCATATCAGAGTTATATGGTTATTTGGGCTGATTCAATTCTCCAATGAATGATAGCATATAATGCTGTTTAATAAATATCGTATTCCACCCAAGGTTCTTAAACGAATACGGTTATTGATGTTTACACTTAGTCAAAGAAATGACACGTAACGAAATGAAATAATCTGTATGATTTAACTCTAACTACTTCTTTAAGTGTTGGAGATGAAGCGTCGCAAAAGAACTGTTCAAGTTCTTCAAGTTGCTCTTCAGTCAGTTGTACTGCATCATGACTGAGCTGACCGCCGATCTGGACATAGGATGCACACTTGAAGGTTGTACTCTGGGTGTGGTGAAATGAGTCCATTTTGGAAGATAATCTCTCAGGAGAGAGATCACCTTCAGGAAAGTCATGAGCGATAACCCCAACTTTGCTTCTCCCTATTTCAAAGAAAAGATACAAATCATGGTAATATCGTCTCCTTAGAAAATCCCCTTTTTATAGAAAATCTGTATATTTGTTTCCTATGATTAGGTAATGTTGTTTATATAAAATTGGCTTTAATTGTCCCTAAAATATGTCTTTTGATGATTAAGGATACAATATCGTACGATTCCGAGAATGATCATGTTTAGCGTGTTAAAAATCCATTAGATGTTTTCTATCATTTCAAACATCGTTTTAAAAGAAGAAAAGAAGAAGAACAATCTTCAAGGATGGCCGTGATTTTAAAGGGGAATTCCACCCTGTTGATTTGAATAAAAGCACAAAAGGGAGAAAAACGGATTGGTGAAAATTTGAGCCAAATCCGACAAGAAATAAGAATGTTACATGAAGTTTTGAAGTTGTAATCAATCAAACACAAATTGGCAACTCGGTGACGTACGTTGCGAGCTCATCTCCCATTTGGTCTGTGCAGAAAATTTCACAAATTTTCATTTTCTTAGTTGTTGATGAAGGAATACATTTGTTTCATACAGGTTTTGTGTAAAATCATATGTGCAATGATAATATCTAGGTTGCATATATGATTACATATTTTCTTTAGAGAGAAAATGAAAATTTAATTTTTTAGCACATGGCTAATGGGAGAGAAACTCGCAATATAGGTCACGGAGTTGCCAGTTTGGGTTTGATTAATTACAACTTCGAATATTCATAAGTTCCTTACATCTTATCGGATTTTACTCAAACTTTCAGTGATATGTTTCTTTAATTTTCTGGGTTTTTTTATACAACCAACGTGATTTCAGGGTGGAATTTCCCTTTAAGAATTTCTTGTCAAAACACTCATACACCTGGTACCGATTCAATCTCCTTGCCTCCTATAATGGAATGAATCTAATGTGAAGCTCTCATGAGTTATTGTATAATCAGGGAGGCAATGCTGCGGGGACACGTGTCCGCCCCCCCCCCCCCCCCAACTAATGAAAAAGAATGAGGAGAAAAGGGAACATAAAAAGGTGATAGGACCCCCCCCCCCCCCCATATCATCCCCTTAATCGATGGCCTTGTTAATTTGTATTGCATCCGTCGAGTAAGACCGGTGCCGCCCCCTCTCAATGTCTGAACCCACGCTACCACACCGATATCGTGTATCATTTCTGCATGACATGAAACTGATACTGAATATTTCAGTGAGATCAGTGTTGTTAGTTTATGAAAACAGAAACCAATTGGTACGGAAGCGTTAAAGTGCCATTCTACTTGACGACATGACGAGATATTTCATCATGTCAAGTCGACTTAATATCCATATCATGTCGACATGTAAAGATATTTAAATTACCATGTCAACTTTTATTAGTCGACATGGCAAAATAGATTATTTTGTGAAGTTGATACTTTGGGGGAAGTCAACTTGGCAAGATAATTTATTTCGCCATGTCGACTAAATTAAACATAGTAAGTAAAATATCTTTACGTGTCGACATGATATGGATATTAAGTCAACTTGACAAGATGAAATATCCCGTCATGTCGTCAAGCAGAATGGCACTTTAACGCTTTTGAAAATTGGGAAACGATCACTCACCTAGAAATCTTTCAGCTCGTGGTAAAAAGCCATCATAGAGAGCATCAGTTACATCTGTAATTGAGAATCGTCTGTTGTCTATGGAGTGACAGAGAAGTAAAACATCTTTTCCTCTCAAATCAAACTTGTTCATATCAACCACGTTGTAAGGGAGGGGCTCAAATCTCACACTTTCTACAACATCTTCCATGTGGTGTCTGATATGCCGGATGAGACTTTCCACGTTATTGGAAACGCTGCCACTACATACGACGACATTGACCTTCTCTTTACAAGGAACAAGCTCAATGGATTCCTCCTAGATTCAACAAAATAGATAACAAGAACAAGGAGAGAAGAAGAAGTAGTAGAAGAAGAAGAAGAAGAAGAAGAAGAAGAAGAAGAAGAAGAAGAAGAAGAAGAAGAAGAAGAAGAAGAAGAAGAAGAAGAAGAAGAAGAAGAAGAAGAAGAAGAAGAAGAAGAAGAAGAAGAAGAAGAAGAAGAAGAAGAAGAAGAAGAAGAAGAAGAAGAAGAAGAAGAAGAAGAAGAAGAAGAAGAAGAAGAAGAAGGATGGGGAGGAGGAGAAGAAGAGAACATTTCAAATCAGCGATGGGTTAGCGACAAAATTTTCGATTATCGTGACACGGCGGACAAAAGCAACATTTTGGGTATGAAGCTTCCTTATAGGGTAGATACATGTATATCAAATGATTTTGGCCGAGGAGCCCTCGCGAAACATGTCTGTTCCCATGGTAACAGGCAAATATCCAAGATGTTAAATTGGCAATTTGGTGAGTCCATTGTGACATATTGGTGGTCAACTATCCCGCTGGTCGTACGCTAAAATATCATTTATTATCGGTTTTCTCCTAAGCGCCTTTTCCCTCTGAGCAGTACTAAAAATATATTGTAGCATATTGTTTTGGGTCCTCATAAAAGAACGAGTAGTATACTGAGTAATACATTTTGAAAAAAAGTGACACGTTAGTCATTTTGTGTGTTGTCCGCCCTTATAGGGACATTACCGATTCGGTCAATTTGAAATTCCCATATGTATAGTCATTACAACTTTCCAAAATTCGTAACTTTCTTACTGCTGGTCCGATTTCCTTCAAACTTTCACCAATCTCCCATCTGCTTCTTTGATTTTCCTTTCTTTCATAACAACTTGCCATTAAGGTAGGATTTCCCTTTAAAATTAAGAAATTTTTTCTTTTTTTTTGTCCTTAGACTTTTCCTCTATAAATGTATGTACCTTTGTCATGACTTAGTGGCAAACATAAAAGACAACAGTGTGTTTCAAGTACTATGTAGTCTAAGTGTATAAGATAACAAATATTAGTGATTTTGCTTTATCAGTTATCATGATTATTACATTACACACGATGAAAAATATTTATGGTCTCGTGTTGTCCGACATCATGGACATGTCATGTAGTCTAACATTCGACCAAGTCCGACTGGTCCTAGTGTTTGCCTACATCTAGAAATATCACATTTTTTCAAGGACATTTCTCTAAGTGTCCCACTTATCAGTGGTGTTCATTAAAGGAGAATTAACCCCAGAATATAAATGTACTTATGTTCAAAGGTGTAATATATTCTCAATCACTGGCCTGTATCACTTCAGAAATAAAATATCAGAAAAGGGTTTAAATCAAGACATTCTAGCACACGGTATCGTCTGCTAACACTTTTCATGGGGGATGCCATTTTCTTGATGATATGGAGTTGTACATGAACCATTGGAAACCGTTCCAGTCAGGAAGATATTTTTAATCCTAGAGCTAAATTGTTTCTCTTCATTACAAAAAATTCCCATATATGATGGAAAATATATAACATGTGTATATATATATTCTAAACTTTGACATTTATAGATTTCTTTTTAATTTCTGTGGTTTAAAATAGAAATCGATTTCTTGGGCTTGCCTGGCAGAGCAGAACATAATTTATACAACGCCCATTCTGACTACTGAAGTCCTTTATCTCAAAGCAGGTGAATGCATAGTTTGTCACTTTTTTGTCACCCCAGGTATCGCAGCAGACGATAAATTTTGCTGAGAAAATCTTGATTTATACCCATCTCGAATATTTTAATGCAAAACTACGTAGGACAACAAGAAGGAATAGAATACATCTTTGAATATAAGCACATTTATATTTTGAGGTTAATTCCCTTTAACTATTGAATGTAGTAGAAGATGCATGTTTATAGTGATTATACATACATGCGCAAAAATAGGGCATACCTAATAAAAGAAACGAAACTAGTAATTTATAGTTATACACCAAAATTAATCGTCTAAAAACATTATTTACCTTTCTGAAAAATGTAGACTTGTAGTTTCCCATCATTCCATGTTTATAAGCGCAGTTCTCGACGATCAAACAGATCTTGTGTTGTGAGAATGTACTTACTGTGTATGTATAGTATGTATATAGTCTGTTGAATGTATGCAAACTACATGTATGTGAGTGCGATAACGGAATACAGCACAACATACGATACGTATCGGCAGGGGCGGATCCAGGATTTTGTATAAGGGAGGGGGGGCACACAAATGCAAGATTGTCAACTTTGGAAAATTGCTTGGAGGGAGATCCGTATTTTTTGGTCTCGCCAGCCCTCCAAAAGTCGCTCAGAAGGGGGTGGGGGTATGGGGTCCAGTTTCCCTCCATAATTCTCTGACAAGCAAAAAAAAAAAAAAAAAAAAAAAAAAAAGGTTTTCCGTTCTAAAACGGGGGGGGGGGGGGGGGCACAATAAAAAAGGGGGCACGGGCCGGGATCCCCCCTAAATCCGCCACTGCGTATCGGTAACCAAATCCTACCTGCAAATTTAATGTGGGAATTCCCTCCAAGGATTTATATACAGTGTGTCCCAGAAAAAAGGAAACCGGATTTCATGGCATACATTTTCTATCATAATGAATAATTTCCTTGATGAGGTATACATGTATGAAAAGCTCTGTTTCTCTTCTTTCATGTGATGCACAGTTTGTTATAATTCACACATGATTGAATTAAAACAGTGGGAAGTGGTGGTACCAAAATTTCATTTGCACGCACAAATTGCAAATTTCAGTGAGTTTTTAAGGCTAGTAAGCGTAATCATATTGAAAAAAGGAAAACATCGCATAAAAATTCATAATTTTTCTCTTTTATATGACAGCTCATGCGTAGAAAATAAATAATGTATGCTAGAGGACAAGTAAAATGAAAACATGCTTGATTTCTGCACAAATGAGTGGATAGTTGAGTAAGAAGCCATTCAGCTTTTCTGACCTACAATGTAGCAGCTGACAATGGACTTAATGCTTGGGTGAATTTTCACAAACATGGGGAATGAAAAGGAACATTAGAGAAGGTTGGGGACTTGGGATTCTCATGAATGACACGCCTTACTTCTGCCACATTCTCTTCTGATATGGCAATTCTTCTCCGACCAGATCGACCCTTCCGGGGCTGCATGCTCCCAGAGCGAGTCCACTCCGTTATAAAAATGAACACCCTTTATAGGCAAGGAGCCTGTCCCGAAATGGTCACCCCATTTTACCCATAAGATTTGACCCCTTAAACTTACTTAGACCATGTAAGTCATTGACAAAAAGGTTGTCAGCCTGAACATAGCCACCGGGATTAGCCCCCAGAGCCCCCAAAAGAGACCCCAAAGTCGGGTCGATTTCACCCCGTCTCCCCCATGCACCAAACTTTGTCAGTAGGAAGCAGTATGACTGGACATTACAAAACACAAAAAACTGACAAAAATTTCCGTCGGGATGGGGTGTCAGACGGCCCCTAAAAATTGGGGTAAAATTTTCCCCTTGAAGCCCAGGGACCAAATTTTGTTAGAAGGAAGAGCTATAGATGTACATTCCAAAAATATAAAAACTGACAAAATTGTCCATCGGGAAGGGGGTGTCAGACCCCCTGAAATGAAAACCCCAAAGTGCCCTTGGACAACGTTTTTCCCCCCAAAATGCTCTGTATGTAAAGAAAAACCGTCTTTATACCTTCTGACTATGATAACTCAAAAGTATTTCATTCAATTCAGTTCAAACTTTCATAAAATAATTTTGAGTATAATAGTCTTCTTGCGGTGCAATTTGGTGTTAATTGGTCTTTTGATTAATAAATTATGAAGTTGTGAAAAATGTATTGCTTGTTCAAAAGTAGCCAAAAAATACTGTCAGGATTATGTAAACACACCCATTGTCGATCTGCCTGGCAGTCACATACCACAGATACCTGAAAAGTTCTTCTATTATGCCTTGTAAAACAGGTGAAGAGGGACAAGATGTTTAATCGTTGTGCGATTTGAAAACATGACATTAGATATGGCTAATTCATCGAAATTGATTAAAATGACAATTTTGTAATGGCACCACCTTCCGCACACTCCCCCTAAGCGATTGCCTTGTTAACTCGTAACCCCCCCCCCCCCCCCCATGATGCCAGTGACATAATGGGTGGACCCACGCTACGCCACTGTTTGTATTTAACAAATATCTTTGTCGCTGGAATAAGCAATATATTTACATATATTCTGGCCAATTTTGAGTACACATTGTCTCATAATTGCTAGTGTAATGCCGTAGACAGTACAGTCAGCGACGTGCATGATGGTGTGACGATTGTAGATGCGTAGAGCGTTTTGAAAAGTCAGGTAGGATGATTCATGGCTAGCTGTAACTAGTAAGTAGGATTATAACCACTAGCGTACCCAAGGGGGGGGGGGGGGGGGGCAAAGTGCCCCCTGACAACTTTTGACAGGAATTTTTTTTTTACTTTATTTTTTTGTTGCTTGTCAGAGAATCATGGGGCAAAAAGTCTGATAACCCGACTTTTTGAGAACTGAATCATCACCCCCAAATTAGGGTGTGTAGCCACCCTGCAGGCCTAAAACAAGTTATCCTGTAAGGGCGGATGAGCTCACATAGAGCCAACGGCCAGCTACCATGGAAGAGTATGGTACATCACCATGTATATTACCATCGTCTGCAGCATGAACAAGCACATACAGAAAGACGAAAGTGATGCAAGTCTGACTGGCCTTCGGGAAGAGTTGCTGCATTTCGCAAATAAGGGGCAAGATAATGACCAGTCTAACTCCAAGCCTTCGGGAAGGTTAGGCTGTGATGCTGTGTCCCTGAAAACAAGAAGCAAGCGACTGCGAATTGCGACATGGATAAGGACACTTTACAAGGCAGGGAAATTAAACAGCGTCATACAGGAGGCTAATAGAATGAAAATAGATATTCTAGATATTGCTGGATCCAGGTGGAATGATAATGGATGTGTAAAGAAAGGTGATTACACCTTCATATATTCTGGAGGAGATAAACACCAACACGGTGTTGGAATTCTTATCAAGAAAAACTTAGAGAAACGCATTCTAGGTTGCTGGACTCTAAACCAAAGAATGATGCTACTGAAGTTGAAGGCTAATCCATTTAACTTAGCAATAGTTCAAGGGTATGCCCCAACCAATGACTACAATGACGAAGAAGTAGAAAAATATTACAATCAACTAGAAGAAATGTTAGAGCAATGTAAATCAAAAGAAACTGTTATCATAATGGGTGATTGGAATGCCAAAGTTGGGGAAGGCAAGGAAGAAAAAATTGTAGGACAGTATGGACTCGGCCATCGACATGAACGAGAGGTCGTTTGATTCAGTTCTGTAAAGAATATGATCTGATTGTAACTAGCACCTTCTACCAACATCATAAAAGAAGAACCTACACCTGGAAAAGTCCAGGAGATGTAATAAGAATCAAATCGATTACATCTTGATAAAGAATAAGTTCAGAAATTGTATTAAGCAGTGTTGTAGTCGAGTCCATCCTATCCGAGTCCGAGTCCGAGTCCGAGTCCGAGTCCGAGTCCGAGTCCGAGTCCGAGTCCCTGGAGTCCGAGTCCGATTCCGAGTCCGAGTCCAAGTCCGAGTCCTGGCATCCGAGTCCCGAGTCCTGGACATCCGAGTCCGAGTCCAAGTCCGAGTCCGAGTCCCGATGGGAACATCTTAAATTGCAAATTTTTTACGTCACATTATTTTCATTATGATAAATGCCTTACTGTGAACTCTCAATAACATAAATAGTTTCTGGTTCATTGAAAACTTCCATTGTCAGAGAATTTAATTTATTGTAACTTTTCTTAGTTCGAATGCGGACAACTAAAAAGGCTTGCTCACAAAGAGTGATTTGTCGCCGTGACATGTCGCTTGATGCTTAAAAAGATTAAGTTCAGTAAGATTTCCAGCTATTAACACTAAAAATTCTGACAGAAGGTAAGAAAATTGAATTGGAAATGTTGAGATTAATGTCTATGGTTAGATTTTCAGTGATGGTTTGGTGTACTGGTGGAATTTCAGAAGTATTAATCACCAAAATACTAAAGAAGTGTGAACAAATGGCTCATATGTGAACAAGCCTTATCAGGCCAAGTATTTTGCTTGTATCCACAGTAATTATGGAGAGTTGACTATATATTGTTTCTGAGATACCTCAATGAAGAAAATATACATAAATTAATATTTGTTCATTTCAAAGACCTATAATTTTATCAATTATAAGTCAACAAAACAAAAAGATAACTAGTTGAATGCCATTAAAGCCAGATTATAGAAAAGAAAGTTTCCAACTGAAATGTAAAAAGTATTCTGTTTGAGACTGCCCAAGATATACTAGGCTGGGGTCTGTGGAGAAACGTGTGTTATAGATTAATCCATCTCCAAATGCTTAGTATCAATTTCAATACTTGTCTGTGTCATACGTGTATAACGAGTGTATACGAGCATAAACGACTAATCTTAACGTCTATCATCTATTTGGGCACATTCTCGTACTCTTACGGCGATCGATGTTTTAAAGTTCATGTTCAAAATACCGCTCAATCGAGTAAGGTGCGCGAAAATAGCAGGGTTTTTTTTTTTTTTTTTTTTGCGTGCCCTGGGGTAATTTTTTGAGCTAAAATTAAAAGTGGAAAACGGGAAAAATTGCCGGTCTCGTTGCCGGTCTCGGCCCGATTTTCGCCCGAGTCACGAGTCACCATTGGTCGAGTCCGAGTCCGAGACCAAGTTCTTGTGGCTCGAGTCCGAGTCCGAGTCCGAGTCCGAGTCCCGAGAAAAAGGGACTCGAGACCGGTCTCGAGTCCGAGTCCGGACTCGAGTCCTACAGCACTGGTATTAAGCAAGTAAAGACATGCTCAGGGGCAGACATCGACTCTGATCACAACCCAGTGATGGCAGAAGTAGAAATAAAGCTAAAGAACCCACTTTCAAAAACAAAAAGATTCAATAAGACAGATATAGCAGAAAAATATCTTCTGGAAGTGAATAATAGGTACGATTGTCTGATCACAGAAGAAATGGAACAAATAAGTAATAAAGCAGGTGACATTGAGAAACTTGAAGTAGAATGGAAATGTTTGAAAGAAAGTATTCAGCATGGAAACAAGACATTACCAACTAAAAAGGAAATTGCAAAACAACCATGATGGACAGGGGCGGCGCTACGGGGGGGGGGGCAGAGGAGGCGACCGCCCCCTATGATTTTTCAAGTAGTGAAAAAAGAAAAAAAAAGAAGAAAAAAGAAGAAAAGGAGGAAGAAAAGGGAAGAAAAGGGAAGAAAGAAGAAAGAGGAGTATTAAAAAGAGAGGTCTTAAACATATAACTCTATATTACCCCTGTTATTTAATGGAGAAAAAATATGACGTCATCTTTAGGTCGTCTTGCCCCTCCTATCAAAATACCCTGGCGCCGCCCCTGATGATGGATGACAGAAAAGATATTGAGTTTGATGAATGAAAAAAGGAAAGAAGTAAGAAACTCCAAATTGTACAGAGACATCAACAAAGAAATTGATCATGTTGATACTGAATGTAAAAGGGCAAAAGAAGAATGGCTGTCTCAAAAATGTGCCAGAGTTGAGCATATTTCTAAGACTCACCAAACAAAAATGAGATAAAATCTCGCTAAATGGTTCTCATAATACCGATTTAAAACGATTTTAATGGTATTTTATCTCACTGACTTAAGATCTCAGATTATACCTGAGATAAAATGAATCTCAGAATACCGCCCTAGAACACCTTTTACACCAAGACCATGAATTATTACTGACACTGGACAGCAAAAAATCGGCAGCAATGACAGCTGCAACGCACAATGACAATTGTATATGTTCTGAATCAATTACTTATACACACAGATTTGGGGGCCTTGATTTTTCAAAAAGGGACAAATGTAATTAAATATTCAGAGCAATGTTTTAAGAAAAATATTCAGGAAAATGTCGTAAAACTTGCCCCCAATAAATTTCACATCCTTCAACTTTCCAATGTAAAAACCTCAGTCTGATACAAGGTTTAATTTTTTAGTTATGAACGATAAAAGTGTCCACTGTTTTTTTTAACACCTAGTAGAAAGGCTGAACTTCAATCCTGAACAATCTCTCTCTCTTTTCCCTTTATACGTTTAACTGCATGTGCAAACTCTTATCATGGCTTCATCCCTTGAGACCAACATCCCACTAGACCGACAATGTCGATCTCAAGGACCTTTAGTCACTTTTAATAGAGTTCACAAGATCAATGAATGATCCACGAGACAGAAATTTTCCCCTTTTTTTTTTTTTTAACATGTATTATTTTGTTTTGACGGTCTCCTATTAAACTTTCTACCTTTCTATATAAATCTCCCTTTGTATTTTTTTTCCGGTCTCGTGGACCTTTCGGTCTAATGAGTTGTTAGTCAACTGGGATGTATCCCTCATCATCCTTGGCCTCTCTCTTTATCTCTCCGTCTTTGCCTCCCCTCCCTCTTTCTCTTTCTCCGTCTTTATTTCTCTCTCTCGCCCTCTCTCTGCCATGCCTCTTTTCCTCTATGCTCGTCTCGTCATTCTCTTCCTCTCTGCCTCTCTCTAGGTCTCTGATTCTCTTTGCCTCTCTCTCTCTCTTCCTCACCCTTTGTTCTCCCTTTCTCTCTCTGGCTCTCTATCCCTTTCTATTTGCTTTTACCACAACCCATTTTTGGCCCCCTCCTGTATCTCTTTCTCTCGTTTCACCTTTCACATTTATGTGTAAAAATTCGAACTTTATACCCTCTTTCTGATCTTCTTCTCACAAATAAGTTGCCCAGCACGATCTTTAGGTCTCTATTCTGTAAAATATAACACCCAACTGAATACAAGATTAATTTATTCTAAAATTGCCATAAGACACAAACTCGGAAGAAATATTGCTACATGTATCCATATAACCAAAATTATAATATTGACTGAGCTGCCACTTTATTCATCAAGATCATAATGATTAAATCAAGATAATCATTTGCGTGATCTACAATTCACCAAGATATACATTTTGAACAAATCTACAGCAGAATATGAATCTGGACTGTGTGGTGGCGTTACTCACTGATCAGTTTGGTAAAATCGTCATAGTCATAAAAATCGGATTGAACAAGAAATGTATCATTTAAATTTAGAAAACTAATCTGAGGACTGAGGTATAATTCACTACAATTAACTAAAAGCAAACCAGACTTTGCCACTCTATGGAATTAGGGCCTGGCTGTATAAAGGGTTCAGTTTCATTGATATGGCAACACAAATCATATTATGATGGAAGAATTGTATACAATACTGAAATTACATGTATATGGATTTGCAGAATATCGATCATTCTTTATTTCACAATGGGGGGAAGCTGTTGTGATTGTTCCTATTCATTTCTTGTCAAACGGTGTAAACATACAAAAAGGCAAATATTAAAAGGCTACACAAGTACATGAAATTACTTCAGCAAAAAAAGCCAACATTATTTTGCAAAAATGCAGTACTTTAGCATTCTTCAAGGAAGTTTCTAAATAGGCCTAGATTCACAATGCAAAAACATGTTCATTACAACTGTCTGCAAATAGGGTACGGATGAGGTACTTTACAAGACATGATCTCTAAGTAAAGAATGTGTAAGATTACTCCTGATTACAATGATTTTTTTTTCTTCAAATACATCGCTAATATGACAGCTAAACCTAAACATATTTTGGGGGATTCCTCCTATATGCTATCCCAGGTGCGGATCCAGGATTTTGTTTTAAAAAAAAAAAGGGGGGGGGGGGCACACAAATCTCAGAAAATTTTCTGACAAAAAAAAAAAAAGGTTATCAGTTCCAAAGGGGGGGGGGGGCCACAATTTAAAAAAGAGGGGGCACAGTGTACATTTTTCTTTCAAAAAGGGGGTGGGGCATGGGCCGGAAGTGCTCCCCCCCCCCCATCCGTCACTGCCCTATCCTCCCGCAAACAAAAAACCATGTGTTACTGTTCTTTGGAAGAATGGATAACATAGACACGCACTGTAAAGGTACTTTCAGAGATACAGCTGCACACAACAGCTGTTGTTCCACTGTCCCAGGATTTACAACCAAACTTCATCAGATTTCAAGGAAGTGAATATAAAAAAGAGAAAAAAGGGAAGCCTCAAAATTTTATTTAAAGGTTTAACAATACTGACTGGAAATGAAAGTGTACAGGAACATAGACTACAATAGTCTAAAAAAACAAACAAACGAATGTTTAAAACATGAAGATTATTATTTTGTTTGTTGGGATGAAGTGTCATGAATGTGAACAAGATATCAGACTAGTCTACCAGCACAGACCCTAAGTCGACACTTTATCAGAAAATCATTGTGTCGTGAGAGAAGCCTAACCCAGCTACCTACTGGTCGTGTCTGTGTCAGGAGCAGCTATAGTACATGGCCTATGGTGGTCTTACAGTGCAGACACTCTTTTACGACTGACCAGGGTTTGTGCCTGCAAACTAATACCAGGCTGTGAATCTGATTGTTGGCCATGTGAGTCCTAGCGTGGCGCTAATACCCTTTATCAAGACATTCCATCAACATTTGCCAGATTCAACCCAGGTGAATAAATGGGTACCTGGTAGGAAGTACTTGGGTGAATGCTTTCAGTACCTTAGCTTTGCTAACCCCAGGGCAACATTAATACTTCGTAGGTGCCCTGAGCCCCCCCCCCCCCCCCTCCCCGGGATGGATCTGTGCACATCATGAATTTAGTTATGATTACTACAGGCCCAGTTCTGAAAAATAACTTCTTTTGGAGCTTTTCACCTAATTGTGTATGATTCTTTGGAGGTTTTTTTTTCTTCTTTTTTGAACCATCTTAACATCTGGTGTGACAGAATGCTACAGATAGGTAACTTCACAAACCTTTCATTTACATAATCCTGTAGCTGTCTTTCCAACTCTTTTATCAACATAGAATGTAATTATTGACAAGCCAGGCATCAAGGCTGGCTCTGTGATAATTTTGGAAGTGTATCCGTCAGATCAGGGTAAACTCCCATCTCCTTGGCCAGATGCTTTACCTTTTGCCATTCAGCTAGAAATAAAAATGAATTGCTTTGTGTCTCTTCCATCCACACATTATACAACCATAGACTGAATACTGTCCTCCCTTCTGATTAATAAATGGCCAGTTTGACTGCAACCACTTAATGAATATTCTAGTGAATTTAAATAATAAATTTTAACTTCAGAAGTTACTTCATGCATGGTGCTATATAATAATCAACTGCCACATCACACAACATTATATCTTTACCACACTTGCAAATGCAAATCCAATTTCTCCGAAATTCTTGAAGAAATAATCATTGTATGCCTGACGAAAAGCTTATATTATACTCCCGCAAAATTAAACTTCACTGTCTGGTGTCAACCGGTCAAATATTTGGTGTTAACAAGTTTGTGCCTGGTGGTTGAATTTCAGTGCCTGTGTCAATAAGTGACCCTTGTAAAAAAGCATTAAAACCACAGTATTCAAAAGTTGTTAACACTTTCACTGTTAAAATTAACAACTGCACTTAATACCATTCTTTAAATCCCTCTCTGTGATTTCAGCCGACACCATTAGGGGGTCATCAAAATGTCTGGTGTTTAATTATTGATCTGCATAACTGTTGTTTAAGTACAGGGGTGTTCTGTGAATGCAGTGAGATGACATTCAGTCTATTTACAGTTTATTATTAAGCCCATCATTCATATTTCCATAAGCATATAAACATTCCAACCATCATATTCTTATAATAAATATTATTTTAAATACACAGAATAATAGCTACCAACTATATACAATTTTACACTGAAATATTATGTACACAACATTCACATTCCAATTTACATAGGCCTATATGATACTGCATTCTATAAAACAGATATTTCTGATACTCAAGTTCCAAAAGAAATAGATCCCTAGCCCTACAGGTAATGTACAGAGTTGATAAAAGTCATATAGTCAGAAAATTTATATTGATCACTTTCTAATTTTCATGTACCCTGAACTGGGCTGAACACAACCCCTAAAACATAAGGTGTGCAATGCCTGCATTTTCAAGAAATTATCAAAGATAAATATTATGTGTTAAGGCTTCTTCAATTAATTATGAATATCACATGGATTACATTGTTGGTTCATAAATCTCAAAATAATATAAAATTGGGAATTCCAATAGAGGACCAGTTATAAAAGAGGAAAACGGAGAAAAAACAAGATTATCTGTCTTGGCAGACAGATAATCCTGACTGATACTGTCCTCTTCCAGCTTTCAAAACTAAGTGAAGAATATTAATTATCGTCTTTGAAAAACTAGATGTACCAAGACAAGTTTTTATCGTTAAATCTGTGACCATAACCAACACTGTATATTACCTTTAATACATCCTATAATTTGAGATGCAACTGGAAAGCTACATGGTAGAAAATTTAACTCTACAATAAATTTGGTCATTATTTGTCATAAACAAGGTGAACAAAATATAAACATTAGGCAAATCAGACTTTGAGAGAATAACATCAGTGAATATCACATTACCCTACAGATAATACTTCCATGTTTATAAATTCATTAATGTCATTTTTCAACGGCACATAATTTGATGATAGTATTGGTATCTTCTTTCTTGAAGACTTCCAGTAACAAAGAGCATGCAAGTTCACTTTGAAAGTAGTACATCAATCTTAGTATTGACTTACATGTATAGATAAGTCTCACTTAATCATGATTATAACAGTATGTGTCATTATCTTTGGCATGGTTAACATATACCTAACTTATCTGAATAATGTGGTTTGAATGTGTTACTTTGGCCATAATTTAAACATTATACTGGTCTCTATATTACTTCAGCAATTTTCTTTAATGATGCTTCACAGCTCAGTTCTCAATACAGATGACTGTTTCGACAACTAAGAAAGAATGTCATATCACCACTTTCAGATACAGTATATAATCACTCTGTCACATTTCATATTCTTTTTCATATATCCAATACACACTGAAAGGTGTAAAGAGAAAGAAGCCAAAGATACACAGGAATAAACCGTACAATAAAAAAAAATGAGATAATGAGAGAGAGAGAGAGAGAGAGAGAGAGAGAAAAGACAGTAAATGGATAGAGAAAGCAAACTATCACATCAACTCCACTATTTTCGTCAGAGGGAATAAGAGGTAATTTCTATCCTAACCAAATACTACTGTACCAATATTATATGTATATATATTTTATCTCTACACACACTAAACTGTCCCAATGACCTCATAACTTTTGACCCTTGTCAGTCTCTGCTGACTCCTTGAACTATGACTTGACTTCTCTGAGGAAGAGGAGTTACCATCCCTGTCACTTCCGCTTCGTCTCCTCTCCTTCATGCATTTCACCGTCAAGTCTGAGCTGCTGGACTGGTCACTGGTACTGGACATTGGACGCCTCTTTTGGACCAGCTGAGAATCTGTTGGCATCACTTTGGCTACAGCAGTGGTGTTGGTGTAGGCTCGTCTTGGGATTGGTCGCACCAGGACAGGGATACTGCTACTGCTGCCAGAGTTAGAAGACCTCACGGTAAGGCTATCAGGCGATGTCTGCTTGGAGGGAAAGCCGTTGGAGTTGAAGCCATTGTTGACAGACGAGCGTGGTGAGTTGAAGCCACTGTCACCAGTGGAGCTGGAGAGGCTTTCCATCCTGTGATGGAGTGGGCGCTGTCCATTGGTGAGTGAAGGGTAGCTTCCATTGATGGTGCTTGCATCAGGGCTTACCGTGTGACCTATGATAGCTGGAGGATCTCCTTGGTCAGTATAATCAGTTGTACTGGTTGATGTGAAAGACTCGCGATCAAAGCTTCTGTTGAGCTCAACATTTCCTGGTCTGTGACAGTGGTCCAAGATCTCTGGATAGCCCTGTAAGCGGGAATTACTGTTCTTATCTTTCTCTGGGACTTCATTCTTATACTTCATATTATGATTCACCTTCTCATTCTGAAGCTCCTCCTCCAATAACTTGTCAATTTCTTCATCCTTGTAGAAGGTTTCATGACTTGAATGAGGCCTCTTCTTGATAAGATCATGTTTTCTCATGACAACCTTCTCCAGATTAGAAGCATCTCTAGCTCTCTCTGGCTCTTGATGAAGTCGGTTGTTCCCCTCTCTATTCTCCACCAGCTGGTTGTTGGAGTTGTGGACAGAGTGATGTGTCGATGTCTTCACCACCATCTGCCCACTATCCTGGAAGGCAAGACAGATCTTACGACTTGTTGCAACAAGCTGTTTCTCAGAATCTTCTGGAAGTAATGGATGCAAGTCACTTATGTCCTCTTCAGATGAGCATCGCCTGGGCGTATATCCTTTGCGCTTTTCATACTCCTCCACTGCAGAGCGTCCATTTCCTAGCAAGCGAGGAGGCACTTCTTCTTTTGGATGCTGTCCACCAAGATTAGAAGATGAACCAGATGCATCTGCCCTTTGACTTGCAAACAAACGCCCTTGCCGTCTTTCTCTCAAGAGATCAGCGTGTCTCTGCTTCAGTAACCTCTTTTCTACAGCTGCAGCTTTCTTTCTTGGATTCATTTCTAGCTCTGAATCACTTCCTGCAAGAGAGCTCTCACTGGTGAGCCCTTGATATGGTTTCGGATTTAACGGTCGTGCCCTATCCATAGAGCTAAAATAGTGATTTATTTTGTCACCCTTTGAATCCTTGGGGGCTTTCTGAGGGCTCTTTGAAGTCACAGGCTTCTGATCGGCTACAGCTTTAGTTCTATGTTTACCATCATACATCTTGGTTGGCTTGAGAAACTCTGCCTCACTTTCAGGCATAGACTCCTCATGTCCATCCTGATATTTCTGCTGCAGGACTTTGGCAGTTTGTGTCAGACGTCCATGATCTAGGGCATAATGAGATCCTGTTTTCACATTACTCAAGTCTTTTGGCAAACTCTTTCTCTTTGACTTGGGACTGTAGGTGTGTTTTGGAGTAGTTGGTACAGCCTCAAGAGTTTTAGACCTCTCTTTATCTTCTTTGATCTTGTCTCCATCTTGTCCATTATTTTGAGATCTATTGGAGCCAAGTTTCTCTGGGGTTTTCTTCATCCAGTGGTTGTAATTAAAGAAAGGATCATGGATGTCTGAGGGTGGGAACTGAGCGGAGAAAGTCTGGAGTAGACGGTTCGGCTGGTTGTTATTGAGAGCTGCTTTTGGTTTCTTCTGCACTGCTTTGCCCAGGAGACGTCCAAGACATGATGGTTTCGCTTCAGAGTCAGACGTTAAGTAGCCTTGGTCATAGTAAGAGATGTCATTGGGGAGGCGCATGGAGCTGGTGCGTTCAAACTTTGACTTCTTCTGAGGACTCTTCCTCTCCCTCATAGATATGCTTCTCTGGAAGGCAGTCCGATCTTCTGGAATGCTAGCGAGGGTAGGATTCACTGGATAAGACAATGGTCTGGAAGCACCAGACTCAGGTCTAACCTTGATACCCATGTTCTCATTGACTTCTTCAGGGAACGTATGTCTTGTCAGAACACCGTCCTTGTAGATCAAGTATTCCTTGGGCTTATCCTTCTCCTTCTCCTTGTCCTTCTTCTTCGTCCTGGTTGTGGCAAAAGTGGCAACGCTTTCCGCATCGGTGGTGTCTGGAGGCACCTCATCTCCTTTGGTAATGTAGTAACCAGAGCCATTGTGAATGATCTTGCCTTCATTCATGAGATGGGTGAGGGACTTGTGAATGATCTCTGGGCTGGGAACAGGCATCTTGTCATAGCACTCAGAGAGCTTCTTCCTGACTGTGTCCTGGGTTGCTATTAGCTTTCGTCTGTTCATCTCAGAGATGAGGAGACACAGGACTTCTGTCAGAGGGATGAACTGAGCCTGCTGGACCGGCCATAGCTCTACACTGGGTACATCACCTGAAATGATAAAAGAATAAAAAGACCTTGGTAAGTCATTGGAAAAGTAGAGGACCAGCACATATGATTAAATTTTATTAAATATTTTACTAAATGAAACCCCAGCAAAAAAACAAACAAACAAACAAAAATAAATGTACATGTAAATTTCATTTACATTCACTAGTGTACAAAGAATAGATGAGTTTCAACAAAGTGAAATAAGATATTGACATCAATCAATGGTGCAAGATGGTATTGTATTTAATCATTTATGTTTGTGCAGATCATGGGTACCAGGAAAAGAAATTCTTGTTTTACTCTTCCAAGAGCTATCTATTTGTCTGTAAAACAACAACAGGAATGAAACCTTCAAGTGAGACCTTTTAAAAATAGAAAGAATTCAATCGACATGATTTGAGTAGTCCTGGGATACTATACTGACAATTGATCAAATGTGAAGAGCGCCACCTAGTGTTCAGCAGACGTGAATGTCCTGTCCAAAATATGATTGCCTATAAAGTAGGCTGTCATGAGTTACTAGACACAAGGTTACCATTTACCATTTACCCAAGAAGTGGTATCAAACACTATTCAGACTGACACAAAAACAAACCAGAACCATTCAGACCTGAAGCTGAGAAAATGTGAAAAAGACAACATGGTCGTATCCCTCATCAAAAGAACACAACCTTGATCAACAAGGGAATGCAATCAGGATGATTCCCATAAACTGATTACTGAATCCAGTGAAAGGTGGGAGAAATTCTTTGGATTCACTGATGAAACCTTGCTCATCACACATTCAGAGGTGATGCCGCTTTCCCATATATATCTCATATTATCTGGTAATCCAAGAAGAATACAACACACTGACAAGGCTGACAGCCACAAAACTTCAAACCGAACCCACAGTTCCACCTTCCCATATCATCTCCTGAGCTAAAGCTTAAGAGGAAGAATTTGAAAGGATGGAGATCACAGTATTTTACAGACATATAGCTCACAAAGTTTTAATACATGGATTAGGCAGATTGACAAGGTCTTGATGAGGAGACTATCTCCTTCTAGATGACCCCTAGCCATCATCAATGACCTCTTTGCTCCATCCCCTGGGGTGGAAGAGCGGACAAAAGACTTTGGGTTGGGCGCTGGGCAATTCAATGGGCACTGGGATGTTTAATGGGCGGATATTCCAAACAAAGGTTGAGGAACAGATTTAGGAAACCCTCATTTCAAGCCTGGTGACAAATACAACAAATTACGAAAACCAAATGCCAGTTTACAATCAGACAGAGAACAAGTAAAAAAAAAAAAAAATCCCTTTTGGCCCTATGGAGAAATGCACCCACAATGTCCTGACATAATAAATTATTGTGCATCAAAAACTAAATCTGTCAGAATAGATATTAACCTGGCCACAGTAACATTCTCTAATACTGCCATCAGACATCCTTTTGAAGTTAAGCTGTAAGGGCCATGTTTTCAATTAAAAACGAAAGTTACAAAACATAACCAAAGAGAACAATAGGTTTATGATTCCATATGTCTATTTTGCATTTAAAATATATTAAGATGAACTTTTCATCACACCTCCAATTTGCTGAAAAATACTATTAATCTTATGAGCTAATAAAAGTTTATTAATTTTTAGTTGAATCTACACATACAATCACTAATGGGATTTATGTAACTGAGACTGTTTTGACTCCACTACTGTTAATCATATTATCCAGTTATCTTGGCCAAATAGTAAAAGGAAATATGTTATTCTTTTCAAGTAATTGCATCATTTATCTGGATGAAGTACATGTAATGGTGTATTTCACTACTTCCTCACCGAATGAACTTTGTACATGATGCTGCTCTCATGTGGCATATGATACAACAATAATGGGGTGTAATGGTGTTTCATTAATGCTAAGTTGTATAGCTCATGTGGGTGCAATTATTAGGACACAAGATAGTAGTTATATAAGCTTATCCTTCATTAATTTCATCATTTATAAGGATTTCTGTCTTCTCTTTCAGGCTGATGGTCTGCTCAATGGCCACCAAGGCCTCTCCTTTTGAAATCGATAAGCAAACACTTTTGATAACAAGTTTTTCATAAGTAACCTCAAAAAGAGATGAAAATGGAATCGTGGGAAGACGTGACATAATATCATGCACAATGACCCATTTGCGGTTACCGATTCAACTCTTCCCTCTCATAATTTCACTATCTGTAGCACAAATGGATCCGTTCCCTTTGAATCCTAATCCTTAGTCCCATTCATAGGAAAATAAAGTGGGGAAATCCAGCTCTGGACAGAGCAGTATTCCACACCAAACACTGGGTGTCCAGACAAAATTTGTTTACTGGAACATGGGTTTATGATCAAGCTCTACCTGACAAAGGGAAAGGATTTAGCACTCTTTCGGGGCAATTCTTTGGTGGAAAAAAACATGGAGGGAAGAAAAGAAAGGAAGAGGAAATTGTCGGCTGTTTGTGAAGTAGGTTGTAATAAAAGAAGATACGATCTACCACATTTAAAAATTCTAGGTAGGGTGTTACCCTGTTGAGTACAATGAAAAGCGAAGGAAGGAGCTTGAAATGAGCAAACAAGATTTAAGCATAGAGTTTCATTGAGGAGCAAGTAAGAGACAGAGAGAGATATAGATAGAGAGAAAGAAAGAAAGAAAGAGAGAGAGAGAGAGAGAGAGAGAGAGAGAAAGCAAGTACACTGACCTGAGAGACAAGTTTTCTTGCCATACGACTACACTGAAATAACCTGGTCAGGAAGCAATTGGGAAGCGTTGATCATACACAGTACATAAGAATTGGCATATATACTGGGAGGTTTTTTGAATCATCAGAATAAGAAATTGACTCAATCTTGCTACAAAGCACATGCACTGCTTACAGAAATGGGTACATCTGCAAGGAGTTATTACAGGTCTGTAATTACAACTTAGGGTAAAGGTAACAGCAATTACTCCGATATCTGGGACTACATACAGCATGAAAGTTTGTGTGTGTGTAGGGGGGGGGGGGGGTGCAGGGTTCTTCTTGCAACAACAAAAATACATATTTCAAGGGAGAGTGTGTCCTTGGATCCACCATCTCAGTATGTTTCTTTTTTTCTTTCTCTTTTTATTGGTTGATCTGCAATTCTCACCATTCTTTTCTCAAGTTCTAGATCTGCCTGTGCTTGACCACTACTCAGAAAAAGACAACTGTCCAACAAATATTATCAGGGCTAATCATATTATATTATGAAACTGTCATATGAAATGGATATCATCTGCCAAAAAGAAAATACCAGCTACCAAGACTATCAAAAGCATATTCCCATTCATTACATATTACTCACCTAGCTTTGGGCCTATATCAATCCAAATACGTGACTTCTATAAACAGGTAGGTACTATAATCAAAATAATAATATCAAGGTATGTCTTTCTCTACTCGTTTGTTTCTCTAGGCAAAATATATAAAACAGGAAATCAATAGCAGAAAAAAAATTGTATTCAGTACCTTTCTGTAGCAACGATCCTCCAGGATATATGTGATTCATAGTGTGACCCATCTTTACCGAAAAGTGAGGTTTTGTTTTTTGTTTTTGTTTTGTTTGTTTTGTTTTGTTGTTGTTGTTGTTGTTGTTTTGTTTGTTTGTTGTTGTTGTTTTTTTTTTTTTGGGGGGGGGGTACTGTTCTTTGTCGTATCTACATCTCAGCACATGACGCTACACAATAAAATATCATGTCTAGATGTACAGTAGCTTTGAATCTTTCGGCTTTCCACCTCAAGTGTTTCTTTCTCAGACTACCCCTATTGTAACAATCCATAATTGAGCCATGAGCATCACTTTACAGTGGACCAGCCAATTATTTCAATCACCTGCCCTTCTTTGTTGTCTTCTAAACCTTGACATGACGTCCATTATTCCACCACCGATATCGCTACTTTGTTGTTGGGATGGCGCTTGAGCTGCCGCCGGCTAAGAAAAGGTTCAAGAAGCGGAAGTAACAGGGATTGATAAGAGAATCAATAATAATTGTTACTGCCTGATTTGGAGAGCAGGACTGGATAGCATGATGTGATGGGACACCCGAAACTGCTGCCTAACATGTGATGTGAGAATCGGAATGTTTACTGGTATCAGGTGTTATGTTTACATGTATTTGTCTTTGGTAACTTTGTAGAGGCTTGATAAAATCTGAGCTGCCTGGCCTTACATGCTATCAGTGTATGTAATAAGGTGTAAAAATGAAGCCCAGGGAAAAAAAGCACTACAAAATCATCATGTGCTTCACAAAAGTAAACATATGCAAGTGACCGGAAATGCCAGACTCATTTTCCCCCATAGACACAGTGTTAGACAGCTTTCGTAAATGGGAGTATTCAGTCATAGATATCTTAATAATAATAGCATTATATATTTGAAAACCTTTTCATGCCTGGCTATTTATTTATCCTTCTGAACATCATTATACAAGACAGATATCAAAATTCAACAATTTATTAAATCAAGCCTCCACAAAGTTACCGAATCCCTTTGAAATGGATGAATTCTGTCCATGTTTCTCATCTATTGGTATACCCCCATCAACAACCCATCATAACTTCATCAAGCTATGAGAAATTTATTCCTTCAATTTATCTTCTCTAATACCACTATATTTTCCTTGCAATTCTACCTCTGATAAAGACTTACATTTGAAGTTTTGTATGGCTTGAACTGAAAGAAAGAATCCCCCATTCCTTTAAGATATTCAGTCTAACACATTTTTTATGTTTTTTGTCTTCTCAGTATTCCTGTATTTGACCCTCCTCTGCTTTATATCATATTTTCTTCTGGCAATCTCTCCTAGTCTTCTGTATTTCCTCTTTATTGTCCTTATGTCATTTTATCTCACCTTACCCCTTCATCTCTCCTACCCCCCCCCCCCCCCCAATACCCCTCTCCTTCTGTCCCAGCCACTATTTTGTACCTCCAAGGGATTCCTTTGATGAATCCAATCTTCCAATCAATGATACTTAGTTTGTGGTTGGAGGAAGCCACTTAACAAAGGTGTGTAAGGAGTCATCCAAGTCTTACATTCAAAATAGATTTCTCTGTACACAGTGCATCATAAAAAAGGTTTCTAGGGTCAGAGATGAACTAATAATCAGATTAAGCCTCAGAGTTGGAGCCTTTGAGATGTATATGCACAGAGTAACATAAAAATTTCACATAGGAGTGTGATTTATAGGAAAAAATATCAACAAGTCCTACACTCTACTAAACAACTATCCTGCAATGCTCTGCTGAATTTAATGCACAAGAAAAAGAGTGTACACATATCTGTTTTTCTGTGAGATGTATCAAATTACAGAATAAGATTAAGAGAAGTATTGAAAAAAAAAAACACTGAAAAGTTTAAAAGGAACTGGCACATGTATAAAGGAAGAAACTGTACTTTACAAACAAAATTGGACTGAACGATTTCACTCTGACTGGTATCATGTCATGAAGCTTCTAGTATTTCACTTCTTTAAGCTTTGAGAACCACTTATTGTCATTGCATACTGAAGACATTTTGGGCCGAACAAAAGAATTCCTGCACAAAATATGACTTATTTTCTAGATAATGAAACTCTGTACAGATTCTAAGTTAGAATAAACTATTTTTTGTGTTCATGGAACATCATAGATTCACTATTTCATTAGTCAGCATTATGAATCCCTGAAGTGTTAGGGAAGAGAAGGTCTATGCATCATTTTGCTGACAGACCCCAGAACTACTTCCTGTAAAGATTATCTTCCCTGATCAATACTACATAGTGTCTAACAGTGGATCGTTTTGATGAAAAGCTATTGATTGTTTAAGTGTGTCTTTCACAAGAAATGTGACAGATCGTAGACACATCTCTATTATATGTCGGGTAGCAGTGCTTGAAAGATATTTTGTGTCTGTACATCTATTTTTCTTCAGAATAAGCAATATGTCCTGATTTTAAATTTGGTATGCTAAAAAAAAAATGAAGTACATGATATTCAAACAAGCAGATTATTCTGTCATGTCCACATATTCAATATATTCTAAAAAAATAAACAGACAACAGAATACACAATTGCAATTGAATGGTCACAGAAAGTGCCATTGAGCAACATTAAATGAATCACCCTTCCCCTTTGTTGCTCCCTTCAAAAATATATTAACTGCCCCTCTGCTCTCCCTCAGTCCCCTATCATGAAGACGAGAACCACTCCTTCCTTGTATTTCACTTTCCTTTATGGCTACATTGCCCCCTTTAGTGAAAAAAAATTCTTTGGGAACTTTTTTCAAAATTTGTTGCATAGAAAGTAAGACCCCCATTGACAACATTTATATATTCTGGGGGGTGTTTCATAAAGCTGTTCGTTAAGTTACGCATGACTTTACGAACGACTTGAATATGAGGTGCCAGATAGAATGTCCAAAGTTTTTCCTGATGTTTTAACAAAGTGTGACTGTATTTCCAATAACCTCAAATAAATTATTGCAAAACATATATTTTGCATTAAAAATGTTGGTTATAATAAGATCATGTTAATCTACATCTGGGCCCTCTTGCATAAAAAGTTGCGATTAAACGCAAGTCAAAAAGTTAAACGCAAGTCCAAAATACGCAATCCTGATTGGTTGAAAATTAATTTGCGTTTAATTTTTTGAGTTGCGTTTAATCGCAACTTTTTATGCAAGAGGGCCCTGGACAGTTCAACTTTAGTTGATGCAGTGAAGAATGATTGAGCATCCCATTTGGCTTGTCATATTTAAGTCATTCATAAAGTCATGCATAACTTTATGATATGAACAGCTTTATGAAACACCCCCCCCCCCCCCGTTGTGTTTTTTCCCCCATTAAAAAAAAATATTACCAGCCCCATTAAAAAAAATATTACCAGAGCCATTTTAGAGCTCTCCAGATTGTAACTGCTCACTGCTCTTATGTATTTTTTCACTGCCCCCCCCCCCCACATTTCCATTCCTTGGCAGAACTACATGTATAATTGAGGGGGTAATGATGAGCCTTGCCTTGCCTTCCATTCATGGCTACATGAATTGCCCCCCCCCCCTTCCCCATATATCCCTTTCCAGTAAAAACAAAATGCCCCTCTCTTATTTCTCTTTATAGCTAGTGCCCCCTCCCCCAATATATTTCCCTTCTCTGTCAGAACAACATGCCCCCTCTCTTATTTCCCTTTATAGCTAGTGCCCCCTCCCCCAATATATTTCCCTTCTCTGTCAGAACAACATGCCCCTCTCTTATTTCCCTTTATAGCTAGTGCCCCCTCCCCCAATATATTTCCCTTCTCTATCAGAACGACATGCCCCTCTCTTATTTCTCTTAATTTCTAGTGCCCCCCTCCCCAAATATATTTCCCTTCTCTATCAGAATGACATGCCCTTCTCTTATTTCTCTTAATATCTAGTGCCCCCCTCCCCAAATATATTTCCCTTCTCTGTCAGAACAACATGCCCCTCTCTTATTTCCCTTTATAGCCAGTGCCCCCTCCCCAAATATATTTCCCTTCTCTGTCAGAACAACATGCATGATTGAGGAGTGATGATGGGATGGTTGCTAAATGAATCCCATAAGTGATAATCCAGAAGAAATATGTCTCCAATCTCCATCCCTAGAGTATAACCTCATTCATATCCCATGTCTATGTGGTCTATGTAGTCTCCAAAGGTTCAATGAACCAGTACAAACCAAAGTATTGCACCACCACGAAACAAAAAAACTACTAGAATACACTTTTATTCAAGATAATTGATGTGATTGTCCATTCTCCTAAACAATAAAGAAACCGATGGAGATATGGAGTTCTATTTCTATGATGAAGAAACTGTTAGTATAAAATGTCTTTTTTTCCTTAGTAACAGGTAATAATCAGGATCAAAATTATTTCTTTTCATTGTGCTGTATCAAACTTCTAATATAATTATAAACTTCATCTGATGTAAAAATGTTAAATAAAATTCTGTCCTGTTCATGTTTCTCTGTAATTGATAATGCTTTTCTACTTCGTCTATTTAAAAAAATATAATATAGGATCATCTGTCTACATTAACCCCTATACAGCTGGATTTGTGCTGGAGTTGGTGTACATGGGCTTGCACTGAAATGAGTTATCACTATTAAACTGACTACAACAAAGTTTATTCCTAAAATAAGAAGAGTAGCCATTTAAAGAAGATCAATAATTCTTCCATTTCTGCACAAGGAATTGTCAGAACATGTACCAAAGAAAAGAGCCATCTTAAAACTCTGAGGGGTTCTCATGATGGCCTTGTTAAAAACCCTTTCTTGAGCCCCAACCACCACATCGTGAAAAAGAAATGCGAGACGTTCAATTCTATGCCCCATTAATGTTCCAGCATGGATTTTTTTATTCAAGTGCTCTCCAAGCGATGTATACCACATCAGGAGAACCTACCAACTTTCCTTTAACCCTTCCACTGCTTCTACAAGAGCTATCATACTGGGAAATGGTTGGCTAAGGTTTAATGTTACATGGAAGGGGGTTAAGGATGGTCTGAACAGGTGTCTAAAGTGTCCCTTCTTGGCGCCTCCTGTTTAAAATTCACCTGTGTTTCTCACCTGCTTCATCACTTTCACTCTTCAAGATTCCCTCATCAACCAGTTTTCATGAGGCGAAGGAACGGTTCAGTGACGACGGTTTCAATGTCATGGGTTCTTTCAAGAACAGTAACTTTGAGTTTAAAGTAAGTTAACATTCATGTTCCTATAATTATATTCAAAACATGTTGGGTAGAAAAGAATCATACATACTAAGAGGTTTTTTTCATCAACATAAATTCTTTGTTTTTTAATCATCGGGCCACTGATCATATGCATTACAAGATAACAAGAATGATTTGATTGAAACTAAATTTGTGATTAATCACGATTATTATTGTCAGAAATGGTGACTTTAAATTTGTCTCGGTTAAGGAAAAAAAAAGTTGTGCATTGCATATTAAATGACATAAACATTACATTAATTAAATCAAGTCATAATTTCTATGAGCAAATCTATCAGGTATTGAGATAAAGTTAACAATCTGCCTAATGGTGTTCAGAAGAGCTTTGGGGGATTTCTATAGAAAAGGTAGCATTTCCACATAGCAATTCTCATCTTTTTCTTTTTTCCCCATAGTGTGTTTTTTTTCTTTCTGAAGATCATTACCAGATTCATGAGCTTTATCGGTCTATGCTCCCCTGCATTTTGGGGGGTAAATCCTGACACTTATCACTTCTCTTCATCTTAACCTGTAGAACTCTTCTAAGATACTTGTGAAACCGGGTCCACCTGAAGGATGTGTCCCTTGACAGTTTGGTTCTCAGGTGTAGCATATATTACAGATCTACCGGGGGACATGACCTGCACTACAGCCACACTCAAAATAACCTCCATGGAGAGATGTAGCCACTTATCACAATATGCCACATGCTCTCCTTTCGCCTCTTTTCTGGCACTAAGAAAAAAAAAAAACACTTTCTCAAACCTCTTATAAAAGTGAATGGAGAATTATTCACTATTGCACATCAAAAGTTTCAACAAACTTCTAAACTTTTTGTCGCAGACACTTAACATATCCTCTAATGTAGTGCTAATAGAAATTGTAGTTAGATAATAGATACTGTTTTCTTTTTGGTAATGTTCTTTATACTTTTCTTTCTTCTTTATTTCCTTGACCAGTATGTGTATATCATGCTATTGAATTTAGAAGCTACCTGCCTTTGATTTTCGCCCCCTGTTTAAAATGCACCTGTTCTTCGGTTTCAGCAGGTAGCACGCTCCTCTCCAACAACCGCCAGGTAACGTATGAATAATCAACCCCGTTAATGGAATGCTGTGACTTACAGAGAGCTATTCTATGTCAGTCAACTCTCTGAGAAGTCGGCATCAACATCGCAAT
This sequence comes from Heliocidaris tuberculata, assembly GCA_025618425.1. Classification (NCBI taxonomy): domain Eukaryota; kingdom Metazoa; phylum Echinodermata; class Echinoidea; order Camarodonta; family Echinometridae; genus Heliocidaris; species Heliocidaris tuberculata. The sequence continues at coordinate 12,611,676 of CM046851.1, forward strand.
TTATGTTGAGATTTAGACAAGGCATATATCTAGGTCATCCGATATAGTGTGTGTACTCAATAATGTGCTTGTACATAAAAACACGGACAAAAAATGTCTCCCTGACAGAGGTTCCTTTCCAACTAAGGAATACATGAATGAATGCTAAAGATGATCAAGTGCTCTGGGAATTCCACCTTCTCTTAGACTGGCTTTTAGGCAGATTTAATTCATCCACCAGAATAATACAAATTAACTATAAATGTGGAATGAGAGATTAATTAATATAAGATTAACTCTCTACCCATTTTGGATGACTAAACAGTGGACTGCCACAGGTAAATTTTGTCACACATTTAATACATAGTGAATAAAGAGACAAATGATTTGCAACAATAATTCTCTGTTTCCTCTCCCTTTATGTGAGAAGATAGAAATAGGTCCTCCATACTGAGATAAATCTGGGAAAGGGGTAGGGGTACACAGAAACTAGATTCATCCTGTCTCGGTAATGCCGCCTCTAGCCATTTTCATTTCTCAATCAATCCTTGGCTTATTTAAAGTGGGTTATATCCTTCGTTTTATCATCATCTGCTTTATCCATAATTGCCTTCCTTTTTCATGCATACTTTCCTACTTCTTTTTTTTCTAAGATGCAGTTTGACCAGTTTCTTATCTCAAATCTCCACTCTTTCTCTTTCTCTCTCTCTTTCTCTCTCTCTCTCTCTCTTTTATGTATATATTACTGCTGCAAACCTATATTTTTGCACTTTTGCAGATTATGTCTCCAGGGCTGCCAGTAAGAATTCATGAGCTTGCCAGAAAAAAATCATCTACAATGATCTAGTTCATATACACAAAAAAGCCTGAATGACATAAAATAAATTGCCAGGGCCTGAATTCTGGCTTTTACCTGTGAAATGGCTTTTCTGGAAACTCTGATCTATTCTCTCCATTGTTTTTTAATGTCCTCCTCTCTCTTTCTCTCTTTCTACATCCCTCCCTCTGTCTGTTGAGGTTTTTGATATTTCTAATTCCAACACTTCTTCTCCCTTCCACCCTCACCCTTTCCTCTGCATCCATTCTGCATCCTGATCCCCCTCTGCCCGGCCCTCCTGCAGTGACCTGAATGCTGGAGTGTTTATGCTGAATGCAGGCCACATCTGTGCTGCATCCCTCAAACCACTTCCATCTTCTCAAAATGTCGCCATCTGCACCATCTTAAAATGGATAATGCATTCTAAAAACATCGACCTCAGATCCTTACAAGCTCGGGTCAGAGACCACGATTCTATGTTAATGTAACTTGAATACATACATTTTCCACCACACAAGGAACCCACAGAGATATGGGACAACCTAGGACTTTCTTTACATTAAGTGAGGAAGTTGGTCCCCCCCCCCCCCCATGAAATGGAGGGGGAAAAAGGAGAGGGGAAATGGAATCAGAAATGAAGATGCTATGACCCCATACCACCATTCCCATTTCATCCAACAAGTAACCGGTGGCCCCCCCCCCCCCCCCTCCCCAAAGTTGACCCATGTTATGACACTGCCTGTAATATTTAGAATATGGCACAATTTCTCTATTCTCATCTGATAGGCTTTTTACACTTACAAAATTTGCTTAGTCCCTTACTATCGGTGGGGCTAAAGAAGGATTTAGCCCCACTAACAGTATGGGACTAAGCTTAGCCCACTGTTCACATTGCATTTGACCAAAGTGGGCTAACTCCACGATAGTACGGGACTATTTTAGCCCTGGAAAAAAGCAGGGTTAGTAGGGTTAGCCCCACCAAAGGTTAGGCTAAGCACTCTGGCTAGGGAGATAGTGTAGGACTAAAACTGCAAATGAGAACAGAAAAAAATAATAGTCCGGGGTTAAGGATAGTATGGGTAAAAAAAAAAATCAAGTGTAAAAAGCCTATTACATGTGCAAAACAAAATCTCAATTCAACTATTCTTGATTGGCAAAATAAAGAACTTGATTGTATGAGGAAAAGATTACACCTTGTTACATCAGATCACAATTTATTTGAAATTAGGGTTAGTAACCTTTTAAAATCACAATGTAAGTGATTTGCACCTACTGTTTCTGACTCTCACGTTCCCACTGAAGTACAATACATGTAAGGCTATTGGAAATGCACTGCCATGCTCCAGCTCTTGAATATGCACTTCAAGTAAATTGCACAGATGATGTATTTGCAATTCATGAAAAAAGATAGAATAAGGATTCACAAACTTCTTTCCCTCAGAAGACTCAAAATTATACCAATATTCAACTTACGCAAGGAATAACTGCCGTGAGCTCAACTAAACGACTATGAAGTCTACTAAAGAATCAAGTCATAAATGAAAAATAAGAAATTAACTACAAAAAGAAAAGCTTATTGAAGTGTGTCATTATTTTGGGAATTTCGACAATCAAATAGTATAATGCACTCCAAATATATGGCACTCAGTAAGTTAATATCAAATTCAAGCCAATAACACATTGGAATCATAATGTGCTAAAGGGCAATTATTTTCCCTGACCTGAATTTGTAGATCGCTCAATTTCCTCCTCTGAGAAAGGGAATGTCAATGTGCCATGAAACCTAAGCCCTTTTCTTCTTCTCAATGTTCTCATGATGTGGGAGATGAAATCAGAGACCAATCTCCATAGTGCTCTCAATCATCGCAAGTCCTGTTTAGAGATTATCCTAACACTCAGCTTACACCGTATTCACACTGAAGGCGTTTCATCAAGACAAACAGTGTCATATTCGACACCAATTAAATATTCCATTTGGATATTTCCTAGCACCATGTCAACACATCTTTAAAGCGCTAAAGGTGTTTTTTGTTTCTTTCAAATAGTGCTCTCAATCATCAGAAGTCCTGCTTAAAGATTATCCTAACACTTGGCTTACACCGTATTCACACTGAAGGCGTTTCATCAAGATCATCATTGTCATATTCAACAACAATTCAATATTCCATTTGGATATTACCCTGCTACTTTTCCCAGCACCATATCGATACATCATCAAAGCACTAAAGGTGTTTTTTGTTTCTTTCAAATAGTGCTCTCAATCATCAGAAGACAGAAGTCCTCTTTAAAGATTATCCTAACACTTGGCTTACACTGTATTCACACTGAAGGTGTTTCATTAAGATCATCATTGTCATATTCAACACCAATTAAATATTCCATCTTGATATTACCCTGGTACTTTTCCTAGCACCATGTCAACACACCATCAAAGCACTAAAGGTGTTTTTTGTTTCTTTCATATAATGTTCTCAATCATCAGAAGTCCTGCTTAAAGATTATCCTAAAACTTGGCTTACACCGTATTCACACTGAAGGCATTTCATCAAGATCATCAGTGTCATGTTCAACACCAATTAAATATTCCATTTGGATATTACCCTGGTACATTTCCTAGCACGAGTGCGTTAGTATGATCAGTGATTTGTTTGGCAAAAAAGATTTGACCTACGGCCGGGGCTCATCATGCCCACGCTTAGCAGAGTTCATCCATAATGTAGGGACGTTGTTCACCAACGTGATTTTAATTGTTAACCAAGTACCGTATATACCAAAACAGATGCGCGTGCGCGTACAAATCAGGAATTTTCACCATCTACTAATTACAAACTGGCTTATTACATATTCCATTTGGATATTACGCTGGTACTTTTCCTAGCATCATGAACATGTTGACACATCTTCAAAGAACTCAAGGTGTCTTTTTTAGCAATGTTTATGAAAGTGATGCTTTTTTTTATACCGACAGTAACCATGTTTATGTTGAAGGTTTTTCAATGTATAATCCAATTCAGAAAAATCTAATTGATTTCATGTGTTAGTTAATTCAGAAATGTTTGTACCATTGGAACACTCTTTTTGTATCCACCTGTTTCAAATCATCTTTCCATTGCGAAAGAAAGAATATAAAAAAAGAAGTTGTATTTGAGATGATAATATAGGCACTACAAACATTCCTAGTGCTACAAAAACTATATTCTCAGAAATCAGAATGTAAGACTTTAATCGTCTGAACACGGCTCCAGACATGAATTTTTTTTCATCTTACAGTGGAAGAGATCAGAGAGGGAGAGAGATAGAGAGAGAGAGACATAACTAGCCTAAGGCAATTGGACTAATAACATGACTCAAGTCTGGTTCATTGCACTTTAACACTTACAATCTCTTAATGGGTCTGAATGTCGACGACGGTACATGCTCCGCAACAACAACTGCTTCGCGGTCGGTCGTACACACTAATGGAATTCCAAACTTATACCCCGGACCAAACACTATACACAACACTAACCCTAATCACAACCCTAGAGCTAACCCTAACCCTATCTTGATGCAAAAAAGCTTGGAGCAAATGTTAACACTTGCCAGAGGATAAGTTGGATCACCAATGTGTTCATGCTTCAAATTGGAAGACCAGGAAATGTAAATAATTTCCCTGGGAAGACTAACACAACTCACATCATATTGTGGTGGTATGCACAATACTTGTTTCTTCCAGTCAAAGGATACATCTAGGAAAATTTGCTACAGATTCATATTACAAGTATGTGTTTCTGCCCTTAATTTGAGAGAATCAGATGATTTAATTCCTAATTCCAATGACATTTCTTGTTAGGAATACCCCTAGCAGGACTCTAGGTTGTTCAGATTTACATGTATATCATTAATGAATAGGAAAGCCCCCCCCCCCCCCAAAAAAAAAGGGCTCCTATGAATGAAAAAAAAAAATCTTAAAACTGGAAAGGGGTGTGTGCGTGTAAAAAAATAGAAGGATGATGAAGGATGATTTATTTCATTTCATTTCATTTCATTTCATTTGTTCAGTTCTGCATAGAAATACAAGTACATAGTACATAGTTATACAGTTTACATAACATGATCACAGAAACTTATTTCCAACAGAACTTAGAGCTACATATTTGGTAAAGAAATCGTTAAAGAGTAAAGTCAAGTGATAATGACAAATACACAGACTTCAATTCTAGATGGAGATATACTGTACTATGAAGGCATTATGTGACCACACATTACCCTTATTCTCATGCATATAAAGAAGCAGCTCATGCAAAAATCCGATCTTTCCTCATTTTCATTTTTTTTTCATTTTCATTTGGAAGAACACATCCAGATCATATCTGGATGAAATGAAATATACTCATTGACAATAAAAGCTCCTCAATCAATCAGAAAGCATTTAATAAACAGACTGGGCACAGATTCCTAATCTAGCTGTGGATCTAACAAGATTAGTTCCAGTACATTACCAAAATTACTGGAGTATGTTTTTTCTATAGCTCCTTTTTCTTTTGCTCCCCCTCTCTCTACCTCCCTCCTTCTCTCTCTCTCTCTCTCTCCCTCTTTCTCAACATTTGTATGTTTTTAATGACATTTGGCTAATGGCTATGCATCTGTGCTTTTTAAATCAACTTCATGAAGCTTCCTTCCAACTACCATTTTGTGTACACTATTCTTTGCCTTACCCCATTTCTTATTTTCAATTTTGACTCTTTATTTGCCTCTTTGTTAGATCTCTCATAATTTTATGTTGAATTTTCTATGCCAAGCCCCATTTTAGACATCTATCACTGACCCCCTCCCCCCTCTCTCTCTATACTGTATACGCCATATATTTCGCGGGGTTTTATTTTCGCGAATTTCGCGAATCGTGAGTGGGTCACGAATTTAACAACACGCCAAAATATTGCCAAAATTAGAAGTCGGTTGAATTTGTTGTCTCCACGTCAGAAATTCACCACTTCACTTTGCAAAAGTACATCATCACCGCTGTTTGTAGATTTGAGAATTTTCCGACCGCGAATTCAACCACTCGCGAAATAGTCTGGTTAGTCGTATTCGCGAAAATTTATGGCCGCAAAATTTATGGCTTACATAAAGTAATGAAAGGCTGATTCTAAATGATGTTATGTGGTGTAGATACATCCCATCTATAAACAAATTGAAGTCCGTGTCTTTCTCATTATTACAACATCGAAGTCGAAGAAGAAGAGAAGAAGAAGAGGAGAGGAGGAGGAGGAGGAGGAGGAGGAGGAGGAGGAGGAGGAGGAGGAGAGGAGGAGGAGGAGGAGGAGGAGAGGAGGAGGAGGAGGAGGAGGAGGAGGAGGAGGAGGAGGAGGAGGAGGAGGAGGAGGAGGAGGAGGAGGAGGAGGAGGAGAGAGGAGGAGGAGGAGGAGGAGGAGGAGGAGGAGAGGAGGAGGAGAAGAAGAAGAAGAAGAAGAAGAAGAAGAAGAAGAAGAAGAAGAAAAAGGAGAAGAAAAAGGAGAAGAAGAAGAAGAAGAAGAAGAAGAAGAAGAGGTGGAGGAGGAGGAGGAGGAGGAGGAGGAGGAGGAGGAGGAGGAGGAGAAGGAGAAGGAGGAGAAGGAGGAGGAGAAGAGGAAGAGGAAGAGGAAGAAGAAGAAGAAGAAGAAGAAGAAGAAGAAGAGAGGAAAAAGAAGAAGTAAGGAGCCTCTTCTGCATCCTATTGGTCTTTCTCTTTCACCCTTCACAAGGGCATCATCAGACACACCCCTTCCATTAGTACTTCTGCCTCCTCTTTATTTCATTGCTTTTTGTGTCTCCTCACATGGAAGAGCAAAACGTGATTGTAGCTTCCTCTCGAGACAATTAGCAGACAGTACTCATGAATTCTACTCAACCGGGAAAAACCTGATAGCTAGTCTCCAACATGGGTGAACACATACCAACCCTCCCTATCCTTTCTTTGGAACTCATAAAAAACTCTTCTTGTTTGGGGCAAAACATACCCCCTCCCCCTTTATTTTCTCATCAAGAATCTTAAACAAGGGTGAACATATTATTAACAACATTCTCACCAACAGATGCCTACCCAAACAGGGTTCAAAATAACCCCTCCATACCTATAACCTCACACCCCCTCTTCTTCTCTCACCTACCAAGTCTACAAAATGAATTTTAAACATCATCCCCCACCCACCCCTACATATCAAAAGTCTCCATCCCTTCTTCCCTGTACAAGACAACCTCCTCCCAGTCTTATCCATACAAAACAACCCCTTACCATACCCCCTTCCCCCCCAAAAGTACACTCCCATGTAATGTAATCTTTAAATTGTCTTCTAGTTCACGCATTGTTTGAAGTGTGATTCAACTGATATAGTAAATCACTGTTGAATGTGAATAAGACAGAAAGCACTACTGTATTATGTTAAAGTTTATCAACATTTCATGTTTTTGTTTTTCGTTGGCAAGAACTTACACTGAAATGAAATAAGACTTGCACTTAAAAATTTGTGGCAATTTATAAGTATCTAGCTTTTTGATGAAAAAAAAAATAGTTCTCCAATTCAAATGCGAACGAAAAAGAACTTAATATCACCTTTATTCATTCAACTGGCCACTTTAATTTCAAGACATGAACAAATTGACAAGGCTAACATCATCACCATGTTTTCTGTCATGTTCTACAGACACTACTTAAACACGACTTGAATGTTAATTAATAAACCAGCGGCAGCTGAAAATGTCATTCTCCTCCTAAGATGCCTTCTCTTTGAGATGGATTAAATTTTAATGTTCTCATCCTCCTGTCTGTCTATGAGCTAGTGAGTCTGTTGCTTTCAACCTCATCTGATTGTGACTGGAATAGCAATGCTCATGCGGGTGTCCGCAGCATGATTAATTCGATTCTGACATGCAATGGACACGTTTTGTAATTAATTGATTAAAAGAAGATTTCATAGATTTGGGGACTTTGAATAAAGGATTTTCAAATAACTGTACAATTTTCATGTCGGGAACTTTCTTCAATCATAATATGATTTAGAAAATAAATTTATGAGAGCTGGCAAGACATATATATTGATGTAGATAATTATAGAGAGAGGTTGAAAAGGGAAAAGAAAAGGAATGAGAGTAAGAGAGAGATAGAGCAAAAGACAGAGGAAAAGAGATTAGAGAAAAAGATGGAGTGATAGAGAAATGACAGAGGGAGAGATGAATATAGAAAATAGGGAGAGAGAGAGAGAGAGGGAGAGAGAAAGAGAGAGAGGGAGGGAGAGCGAGGGAGGGAAAGGGGGAGGGAGACAATGATAAAAAAGTATACAAACAAAGAGAGAAACAATTACTAGATATGATTTACAAAGAGAGAGCAACAGCACGTGACAGAAAATTTCCAAGTACTATTGAAATATCGAAAGACTGAGAAAGATACATATAAAGAATTTAATTTATTTTAATCTTTTATTCTATCACCCCAGTAGTAAGCACCTGTTTCAATAATGAGTTTCAATTGCGACCATTAGAAGAAAAAAAAAGAGAAGTATAATGACAAACAGTCTCTCTTTGATGAAAGCAATCTCTTCTGAAGTACCTACTTTATCTTGACAGGTGTAAGAGATGTTCCTAGGCCTTACTCACATATGACATTGGAAGCCACCTTAAAAAAACTGCTACAGCGAAATGAAATGACATAAGCATTGTGCATCTTCAAATTTCTGACTGTATCTAATAACACACAGTTAAGTGAGAATGCTTAACAGGTGCCATTGTTGCTAACAGCGAATTATTCTTTATTAAACCTCACTTGCTCTTCACTTACATGTAATTTTTTTTTTTACTTTGTAGCACCGTTAGTTTTAGGCAGTTTAATGTGTCATGTGGGAGCAAGGCTGAAGTTGTACAGACAAACCTAATTCCAACTTATATAGTTCTACATCAGAATCTTACTTTAAAAAAATATGCACCATGTTGGTCAGAATTGGCAATAAATACATCATCAGTTATCAAATTTCAAAACAGTTTTTTTTTCTTTTCTAAGTGCTCTTTTAACCCCCAACCCCAATCCCCCCCCCCCAAAAAAAATATTCAAAAAAGGAGTAGAGGCGAGTCACCCTTGGGTGTACAAAGCAGCACACATTCACATGTAGCACTCAGCTTAGGACTAGTAAAAATCAAATAAAGAAAAAAAAATCAAAGTGAGCATATACATGTACTTGAACCTAATATACAAAAGTTTAAAGCCAAGTAAGTCTACATCTACAGTAGATCTCTAAAGCATAGACACAGCCTCCATCTACATGAATCTGTTTTATGACTCACTTTGATAAATTTGTGGTTATTTTATCATAAAATGTATTTCATCATAAAATGAAAGATTCTGTGAAGGCCTGAATGTGTAGACAATAAATCTACAGCATTCTTATAAGGAGTATGTCTCTATCTAGAGTAGATAAGCCTGTAACTACAAATATAACACTCATCCACCCACTGCCTACAGTCATGGCTAGTCTATATCACAGACCTTATCTCATAGTGGCATAAAGCACTCACAGAATTTACTGATATTGGAAATGAAATAAGCCAACTAACATTAACTGTGACTAAAAGTGGGGGAGGGGGAGGAAGGGGGTGTGGATGGGCACAACTGGCTTGTGCCCCCCCCCCCTCTTGTTACCAAATTGGCATATCTGAAGTATACAACACAAAACTCCCTTTATAATAGTGTGCTTTTTCTGATTGTGCCCACCCCCCCCCCCCTCCCTACAAAATCATGGATCTGCCCCTGGCCCAGTGGATAAAGCAGTGGTCTTGAAAATTGAAGGTTTGAAGTTCAAGACCAAAAGACAGTGTGCTGTTACATGTGGTACCTTTGGTGAGGGCAATCTTCAAATACCCAATCCCTTGGATGGGATGTAAAAGTCATAGATCCTCTCAACCTTATCCTACAGTATACATCTGCTTTCTTAGCACTTAGGTACTTTGATAAGAAGACCAAAAAAAAACAACAACAACAACCCCCAAACCCCCACAATAATCATATTAATGTATGAACTGTCTATGCACTTTTGCAGTTGGATTTGATGGCTGTAGGGTATAATATTAACTTTGAATTTACTTCTACATAAAAAGTAACAAAAAAGAAAAAGAAATTGCACTAGTATCTGCATTTACATTGGACTAACTTTCAAAATCATTTTCAGCACTTTTAATGCTTAATATTTAGTATATTCCCCTGCCTATCTGAAATTTTACACCTAAAAAAGAATCTGAATCAATTCAAATCTTGTAAAGTGCTTGCTCGTACTCATGAATTTCAAGACTACTTTTGCTCACATCATTCTTCTTTCACGAAAGCAGGTGGAGGAGATAGATCTCCTTGAAACAAGGCTATATTTGTCTCTAGTCTAAAGCAAACTCATTCGTCAGAGCCTCTTGAAGCTGTAGTGCTATCTACAATTGATTTATCAGCACACGTTGTTGCACAGCTTCGGGGACCAAGACAGATCAACTTGGTTTGATGGAAACATGAACTCAGGATAGAGTATTTTCTTTGGTGTACAAACATTTCTTGGTGATTGGTTTAATATAGAGGCAAGGGCATGCAAGTATATGAAATAGTCATTACAAAAGACAGTCATGTAACTATTAGGAAATTCCTATTAAAGGCTTGTTTATTTGTCTTTAGAAATCATACATGAACTATGTATGTTAGCTGGTATTCTAAAATTTGCACTTGTTTTTCATCAAGTGTTGCAATTGTAATCATAATTTCTATTCAAGATTTTAAACAAAGTTTTAATATTGTCTAAGAGATGACCATGCCTTTAGACAAATATCCTGAAGTTAGACGTCTTAATACTTTATTGGTAGAGCTGTTGCATTATACTATTGTAGATTTAAATAGCATTTAAAGTTTATAACTTTTTGGAAATGCATAGATTAGTTATTCTTCCTCAAATTGGCAATGTTACAATTTCTTTTTCATGGCTACAATGCTGAGCAAAGTATGTGAAATGACTAATCTTGTCACTCATTACATACAACAACAAAAGAATTTTTGTGGAAAGAACTGATGACTTGGCATTCACTGACATGTTGCCAATTGACAATTTTAAAAGTTTATTTCTTAGACATCAAGATAGATGTGGTGTTGCTCTCCGGTTCATTTGCTGCCTCACCATGCAAATACAAGGTCCATCCATTAAATCCATTTTAATCACCATCTCCGATTCAATGTATCTAAGTGAATGCATTAAATTTGGTATGCAGTGTGATAGCCAGCACACACAGCTCATGACATAGTCATTAGGACCTGGAGCAGTATGGAAATGTTTGCACAATTAATTCTGATGGAATATCATTAGATTAATGAGCACATTGATTTAAGATAATGATGATGAAATCTGGACGGGTTGCCAGCTCTGTTTAAGCAACCAAGCATAATTGAAATATTGATAGAAATACAGTATGATGTTGATATGAGTAGAGTTGAAGTAAATCGTAAAGTCACGTTTTACTTTGGTAACTTCTCGGAAATACAAAAAGATGCTGCCATCTACAACTTTTTTAATTTGAAATTTTGATTAAATGTAGTGCATAAACACTTGTATGTGTAGACAGAGAATTAGAAGGGCTAAAAAAATAATGCCATTCCCTTAAAATGGCATATTATTTTCCAAGTCCCATGACAAAATAAGAATTAGAAGAGCTAAAAAATACTGCCATTCACTTAAAATGGTATATTATTTGTCCATAAAAAGAATAATTTGTCATAAACCAGATCTAAATTAGTTTATGCAAATTAGAAATGCAAATATGTTTAGAAACATTAATATTTATAGGTATGCACAAACTATAAATAGGGGTTTACATACACATAAAATAGTTCGGAATTTAAATATATTATCATTATGGGAAGTGATGTAAAGCTCAACATCATGTTTGAAAAATATATAAAAAGCATTTTTACACTTTATAAATTTGCCACAGAGGTCCTGTTACTATCACTTTGAAATGATTTGAAACCAACTCTAAATGTATATTATATACATGTACATGTAGACCTACCATCCTAAATACTTCATTCATATCTACGACAAGCACCAAACTACAAGCATCAGAGCAACAACCCTATACCCCTGCTAATTTGATATATTGATCATATACTCCAAAAAGTCAGCCTTTTATTGATATTTATTTGTTTGTTTACAGCTTGCGAGTAATCCGGCACGGCCCACTGCGATGCTGAGCCTGCCGTTCTCCCGTCATATTTCGAGAATGATCGATGACTAATGGAAACGAGACAGAAATCCTATATACAAATTTGAGAAGTAATCTCAGCATCTTGTCTCGATAAGGATCTTGATCAGATTTTAAGATGATAAGTTTGATTATTTGATATGATTCTGTCCCTCCCATGGATGTTCTCTCAAATACTACCATAAATAAGAGCTGATCAAATTACGCTAATTAGGAGGACCCTCTGACAGTCGGTGTGTAACAAGTTGTAAGTTTAAGAGGAGAAATAGTTTCATAATTGTTATGCAGCAATTCTATCCATTCCATATAAGAACATAAAAACATGACTTTTACAGACAACTAACAGCTGCAATGTTTTGGGGGGGTTTCTTTATTTATGAAACTGCATGTGACACCAATTTTGTCACAAGTTTGTCATATAATTATAGTTTGATTTTCCTTTCCTTGCATTTAACATGATTACAAGGAATGTAATCCATTTATAATGTAAGTGTATTCGTGTTTGTCTCAAGGGTGATAGCAGTATTGCTATCTAGGTAGTGGTGTCCTATTACCACAGATTTTTTTTTCAAATGTATACTACATTGTGATCAATTTTTGGTAATCAAGTTTTTTCATTCATTCATTCATTCAACATTTACCTTTTACTCCCACAAGGCACTGCACGCACATTCTTGGTCTACATTATTTGTCACAGAACTATTTGAATTTTGAGTCTGAACCAGTCTCCTGCATCAATCTACAGCAGTTATTCTATTCCAGAGATCCATGCAAGATAAACTATTTCTCCCCTCTTTCTCTCTCTCTCTCTTTCTCTTTTTCTCATGTCGTCTGTTGAGAGCCAGAAGGGTGCTAACTCTGTGTTAACCCTTTCGAGACAATTGACCACATTTTGTGGTTTGGCCCAATAACTTTTGATTTAGAGCCTTAAAAAACATACCAGATGCATGAGTAGAAAGAGCAAAAAATTCTGCACATACTGTGTCCATTTTTGTTGCATGATCATATTGCGTTTGATGCCAGGAATTTTAAAAAGGAGAATAAGATTAAACATCCTCAAATTGGCAACACATTGAGAGATTCAAAATGATTGTTTTTTGTCCAAATTGGCAACTTTTTCAACTTTCAAACAAAGTTCCTAACCATGGATATTATTTTCAAGACATTACATCTTATTAAAACCACGTAACACTAAAAAAAAAAATATTATTGTTGCCAATTTGCAGAACAAAATGTGATCAATTGAGCTCTTAAATAATTCCTGTCCTGAAAGGGTTAAAGCATTAAGTTAACGTCCCTCTAGCTCCAAACAGACAATACATTTTTGCTCCTTATCAACCTCTTTCTAATCATCTCTTCATGCACCCTTCTCTCTCTCTCTCTCTGCTTATTTAGCTTTTTCTAGCTCCTCTCTCCCTATCATCTCCAGCTAGGCCTACATCATGAAATGACATGTGTTGATGTAATGTCCTCCAACCTTCTCAATCAAATTTCCCTTTCTATCATTTATAACTTCTTATCTTCTAATTCCACTTCCTGACTTGGGTTATATTGGGGCCTTTTTTCCCCTCACATCACTCTCTCTATCTCTCTCTCTTTATCTGTCTTATCTCTCTCTCTCTCTCTCTCTCTCTCTCTCTCTATGTCTCTTTCTTTCTCTGTTTTTTCTTTCTGTCTCCTTCAAGTAGATTCCTATCTACATTCTCCCTCCTCTCTTCGCTCTCTACCATGCCTATCTTTCTTTCTCCCCCGGTCTGTCTTTCCCTTTACCCCCTTCCCCTATCGTATTCTCCATCGGATCCTACCCAGTCCCCAGACAGTCTGTCTGTTCAAATCAAACATCCACACCATCTCCTTGTCTCCCCCTCTACAAACGCCTCCATCAGTTTTTCTGTTTGCAGATTAACGACATAGACTTCAATTACATTATTTACTCATACCACATCCCATCATACATCTACATCCACACATCATATGTTGAGAGCCAGAAGGGCGTTAACTCTAGGTTACAGTATAGGAGTTTATACCCTTCTGACTCTTAGCAGATGACGTGTCCCTTAATATTCTGCTGTTGAAAACATCCTACATTTCCTAAAAGACTACGTCAGCAATACTGCATGAAAAAGAACTTAACAAGAAATCATCTTCAATCATCTTCAATGAAGTCCACAAATTTTTATGGGTTGAGAGCTAGAAGGATGTTGAAATATGATAAGAATGAACATCTTTGAGCTCTCAGCAAGCAATATTTGCTCTTTTTTAGACTCAGCATCAGATATGGTGAAATCACAAACTTTACAATACGGCAAAGTATAATATAAGCAATTAATGCCTAAAGTACTTGTTTATGGAGTATTTTGCCATGAGAAGTATAAGAAACATCAGACAGTCCAAATGAAAAAAAAAAAAAACCAAAGAAACAAACAAAACAACCCCCCACAAAAAACCCCCCACAAAAACACAACAACAACAATCATTTTAGTAGACCAGAAGTATCATAACATCCAACATAGTAAATTCTTACAATCATTAGAAATTACAGGGAGGCAAGCAAAAGAATGACAAACAACAAATAAACACATTTATTTACACTTGGCTTTACAGAAGGTAATGCTATGAATTATAATGGTTTCGATTCTTTAAGTCAGATTTTCTGAATCTCTATGCTAAACGACATCACGCATATTTATAGGCTACAGTAGGATACAGAATGCCCCTTACAGCTGAAAGGAATGTCCATGTAATCCCTTTTAATATAATTGAGTTACACTGACCGTACACACATAGCTCGACAACTGATTACAAGCAGGGTAAATCATTTGCTATATATTCCATGCAATGCTATCTAATGCTATTCACACCTCCGCCCCACCTAATGAATGTCTATTGAGTGGCAGGTGACATGAACCTCATTTGGTATCATTCATTGATTGGTTAGTTTAGCTCATCGATGTTTGGACAGTCTAGTTCTACAGTATGTGACTAAATGACTGATGGAGATTGCATCAATTAAATGCTGAATATTTTTAGAAAGCATGGCGAGAAAAAAGACGAGATGCAGAGAAAATTGTCTTGGAAAATGTAACAAGATCCCCAAACATGCTCAGTGAAATAATTCACAACATGTTGTTTATTGTAATGCATATGAAATCACTGAATGATAATAGAGGATCATAGTTGGATGTGGAACTAGCCTTGATCTTTAATTATGGTCCATGAAAACTGTGTTTCTTTCATCTACTCATCTCCTAGTAGAGAGACTCAGTGATTGGAAGATTCAGCAGGATTTGTAAGAATCCTATTTATGACAGCACACAAGACCCTCCTCCTCTGACAATACTGATATATCATAGTTAGATATGGAACAAGCCTTGATCTTTGACTTTGTGAAAACTGGGTTTCTTTCATCTTCTCTTCACCATGCAGTGAGACCAAGTGATCGGAATATTCAGCACGATATTTAAGAGTTCCATTTATGATGGCATGTGAAGACCTTCCCCCTTTTAATGAAACCTGTGGATCATGGTTAGATGTGGAACTAGCCTTGATCTTTAACCATGGGTTTCTTTCATCTTCTCATCTCCTAGCAGAGAGACTCAGTAACTGGAAGTTATAGGGAGAAATGTGAGAATTCTATTTATGATAGCACATAAAGACCTAATTCCCCCGTCAATGACACTAGTGGACCACAGTTAGATATGGAACTAGCCTTGAACTTTGACACAAGGTCTGTGAAAACGGGGTTTCTTTCATCATCTCATCTCCTAGCAGAGAGACCCAGTGATTGGAAGTGAAAACCCCTATCACCATTGCCCTTGGAGGAGTGTTGGGCTTAGACATGGCGGAAAACGTAATCAGCCTGCCTTTGAGCTTCGCTGCTTGTCTATTAATTTGTCAAGCTCGATAAGACGGATGAGAGATGGTGAGAAAAAGAACAAGACAGAGAGAGAGAAAGAGAGAGATGGGGGGGGGGGCAAGAGAAAGAGAAAGAGAATGAAAGAGAGAGAAAGAGAAAGAGAAAGAGATAGAGACAGAGAGAGGGAGACTTGGCAAGGGTAGGGTGATATGGTGGGGTGATGAGAGAGAGAGAGTATGCACATTTCTCAAAGGTGAGGTTGAAAGAGACAGAGAACACAAGGAGCATATATTTAATGAGATGACTCCACGGAAAAGTGAAATAAGTAAGAAGCTTTAAGAGCAAAAAGGATTATACTGATCATGAACATGCCAAATGATTAATCTTTTTTCAATATTCAGTTTCTTGCATAATTGAGCATCCTATGTTATCACATGCTCAAAATACACAAAGGCTTGTAACATTTGCTGCTATAGCTACTGAAATAGTACATGATCCTCCAAAATATCCCAAGAAGCCATTAAACTAAAGGAGCCCCTGCATTTTCCTTCCTAGGACAAGTCTATTATATCTTTTTATTAGTTCTATGTAGCCCTTGGAGATGAGGGATGCTAGCGAGTGATCTGTGCAATTGATGAAGATATAATTCTTATCATCACTACTAGTGCAGTGTTATTGATGATACTGAAGGAAATACAGAGTGCATGGAGACAGTGCCTCCAACATACAGTACTGAAACCATGTATCTTACAAAAGCTATGCTGAAGAAACTGTAACATCCCAACAAACCAGTGTTCATTTCATATCTCGGCCATGCAGAGTACACAAGCCTACGGTACAACGGTGGAGAAAGGAAACTGGTTATCATGTTTCCGAGTACGCTGCCCAGACGGGACAAAGAAAGCGGAGAATACAAATATGAGTTGACGTCTCCGACTTCACACCTCCCCATTCAACGTTGAAGAACGGAGACCAATAACAGGGAGGTAGTGTCGGCTTCAAGTTACCACCAGAAGAAAGGCTCAAACTGGACATACTGTACTCTGTCAATTAAAAAGGGTGTGACAGTAGCTGCCATGCTTTTCTTTGTGATGGAGGATTGCAGTCACACTCTTCCGTTGTCATACATCATCAGTGAACTTGAGACGAGATGAAGCGGTCATGATCGTACCTCTTTCACCCACTATAGGCTGGTCATACAAAATAAAATTCAGACAAATTTCCCACTATACTGTCTGAATGAAAAGGAGAATGACCCACCTTTTATTTTTTTCTTGTGGTTTCTCCTTCTTTTTTTTTTTTGGGGGGGGGGGGGGGAATGGGGTGGTTTGGTCCTTGACCCAAATATTTCCCATTGATAGCTAACCAGGAGAGTAAAATGCTTCAAACTCAATGGTAACACTGGTTAAATAATCCTCTGAAGGGGTAAAAATGAAAAAAAAATCATAGGCCTTCATGTAGGAGCCATATAAACTTCAGAGCTAGACATACAAAGGTTTTCAGGTATGATGAGTTCCTTGTTTTCATAGACATCCGAGATAGATGATTCTATGATTTACAATGAGAGGAGTTGGAAATTGCCAGTTATCTTTTCCTCTTTCTAATTACACTGAGCAATTTTTCCTTTTGAATATATACAAGTCATGTATTTAACTTCACTGGTTATGGAAAGATTCATATGGCAGTTTATAAATGGCAAATGCTTCCTCAAGAATATTTTTTTGTCAATTTACAGAAGGAAACTTAAGGAAAGCAATGGCCCTTTTCTTGCATTTAGGGAGCATACATAACAGCATTCATTTTAATAAAAATTATAGGAATGATATAGAAATAAAGATTCGTTCATGAAAGTCATAAATCAAACTTAAACTGGGATGTGGGATGACAAGAGAAATGTACACAAACGAGCTATGCGCTAAAGGAGATTATCACTGTACATGTATAAAGCTAAGCTTACAAGTACCTTACTTGCAGAAAACAGCAATATTTGTAAAGAAAAAAAAATACTAGCTTCCGCTCCTTCCAAGGGTGTTTTTTACTTCTTTTCTTTTTTTAAAAACAAGATTTGGGTGAAGTTTTCCCAACAGGTATTTTGCAAACAGTGCTATCATTTTGAGCTTTCTTTTCTTGACCAAAGCTCACCCTGTAACACTGCAAACAATAGCCAAGACAATAACCAGAGAAGATACTGCCTTTTCTCAAGTGTATTGTTTGTAATAAGTCTCCCATAGGTCTAAGAAGGGTCATTGATGGTCACTGCATGCGGCCTGTGGTCAGTGTATTCAGGTCCAGCCAAGAAAGAGGTAAGGAACAATGGGACTAGGACTAATCGTCATGGCAACCACAAGAATCCTGATTGACCGTGGATAATTGGTCCATAATTACACCGATTATACCATCTCTCACCCCATTGTCATGTAATGGTGTTAAGCATTCTGACCCCTCTCACTTCAAAGTTCTGTGTGGTTGGCAGATTTAGGCCAGAAAAACATCTTGCGTAAAACTTGATAATATCAGACGGTGTACATGCATTGTTAGTACATAGCTTGGTGTTTGACAAAGCATATACACAGTTAAGCTGCAGGCATTGTGGAGGCATTTGGCATCTAGATGAATGCAGCAAGATATTAATTTTTTAAAAAGTATAATCTTATGCATGCATGTAGATTATATAGTCTTAACAGAAAATGAGGAAGCGAAATATCAGCACTCAAAATAAAATTGTTGTTTGTCAGACAGAAGGCAGATATATAGTAGGACATTTCCTAATATTTTATTTGAAATTCCGACGCTTGTACATATCTGCCAGGCAAGTCATAAAATATGAAATGCATACACTTTGAGAAATAATATATCACTTTACCATTTTCCCTCTATATATTTACATCTTGATGTATGACAAACATGATTAATTCAAATGCCCAAATAAATAAATGTAGATTCTTCAAATCATAAAACATCTTCACATCAGTATTCACAGTCTATACTCCAATTGCATGAATGTCAACCTCTAATGAGGTACATAATTTGGATTTCAGTGTGATAACCTCAGCCTCTATGACTCAAAGTAAAGTAGGTACAAGGTACAATCTCCACTGGGCAATTAATGTTTATCTGATAATCCAAAGGAAAGAAGGAGTTCTAAACTGTTACAATACAGGCAAAGAGAGGAAGAGTGATAGAGAGAAGAGAAAGTAAGCGAAGAGACAATGAAGAGGAGGAACGAAAGAAGATGGTCAAAGATAGGATGAACTAAGCCTATTAATTTAAAGACAGGAAATTGAATTTCAATTCTACTACCTGAACTGAACAGAAAATTTGAAGATCTACAGGAAGTCAATGGAGATTTAGAAAAAAACAACAGTCCCTAGAACTACAGGTTTCCACAAACTCACTCAAGAAGTAGCAGATGCAGGACTCGAAAACCCAAAGCGATATCTAAATTGGTCTGCCTAGGTATACTCCCAATTAATCATTTGAAGAACATTAGATCAAACAGAAAGCAGATAGAACTCGTCATTCTATCCACTCACAATATGTGAGAGTCAACATAGCGAGATAGTGGCCTAGATAAGAAAAGACACACACACTCAGACAGTTTTATGTTCCCGCTTCATTTTTTCCCCCTTCGCCATTTCATAAGGTAAGCAAACAAACGATCCACCGTTTCTCCTGCAACTTGGACCATGGCCTGTGTCGCCACGGAAACGGACCTGTCGTCATCCCGACCCTCACTGAAATCTTCACACTTCCAAACAATGCCCCCGCTTCTATCATCTTGGTTGCTCTAACACCTCTGAGTTCTTCATAAAAAGAACCCCTTGGCCTTGGGAATATTGTGGCAACAATTGATATGTTATTTCTAGAACTCTATATTGTACAATGAGGAGGGCATAGTAATTATCTTCCTACCAGACTCAAATATTTATGTTAGGAATGTTTGTCTACTGCTAATAGAGGGCTAGAGAAACATCCCTCTCAATTTCCTCAAGAGTGTGATGCACCATCCGTCCCAGGTCCCACCATGCATGACGTTCCAGAGTGCAGGGTAAATACAACAGCCTGTCATTTAGGTTCGGGTAGAATTCTTTTTCTTCTTCTTCTGATATCCTCTAAAAAAAATGAGTATGATTTGGAAGTGTGCGATATGAGTGAATTGCAAAAAAAATAAACAAACCCAACATATATGCAGGGGGAACATGAAGTGTACTTTTAGGGCTCTTTTGAACTTGGTTGTTGGGTCACCATTTTTTTTCTTCATGCTGTACAACACATTAATTTTTCTGGGGGGAATTAATTTTTAATTATTTCCAAAGGAGAATCCCTTTTGATCTGAGGAAATTAACTCCCTTTGAGTCCTGTACATTTTTTCAATGAATGTAAACATTCATAATCAAACAATTTAGACTCTACACTCATGATAATATATTTTATAAAAGGGATCTCAACGAAGTATACATCTTCAATTTGTATTTTATATATTGCATAGATGTACACCTATGAAAAACTACCTCATTGGCTGAACATTATTTAAACTGACACAAAAATACCACAAGATTGGGCTTGGATTAGCAAGACTTTTTCAGTTGCTAATAATACAGAGTCTATTCCTGCAGACTGATATGAGCATCACAACGATGTCTG
This sequence comes from Heliocidaris tuberculata, assembly GCA_025618425.1. NCBI lineage: Eukaryota > Metazoa > Echinodermata > Echinoidea > Camarodonta > Echinometridae > Heliocidaris > Heliocidaris tuberculata. The sequence continues at coordinate 12,632,204 of CM046851.1, forward strand.
TAATGACAGACTAATCTAAACACATAATCAATATTAAGATGGGGGTTATTCCTTCAAATAATAATCTCCCCTCTCCTCCTAGAACACCACATCTATTCTCTCAAGTTCATGACTAATCTACCCTCAAGATGAATTCCTCCATCCCCTTCCCAACCACTATTCATGCACCCCCCTTCCAGTGATACCAGACAGTCACTGACCTTTTAAAGGTCTAACATGTGGCATGAAACACAGTAAAAAATATATTGAATTATTATTTGTACGAAGGGTTTTCAGGCGACCAGAAAAACTGGCGTATCTCATGGTTTGTGCAAAAGTACCCGGATGACCGTGCAATATATTTTATATCCCACGGTTTGGGGTGCGCGTGACACATAAAAAAGTGAATACGCATTTTAATACGCAAAGGTTAAGACAAAGGATGTATGCGCATACCTCTTGCAAGATGCTCGGGTAAGGACAAAATAATGTTTTTCTTCCTGTGTTTTATGTTGAAGTCAATACAGAAACATAAGGACATGAAATGGTGAAAATTGAGGAACTAGGTTTCATACAATTAATAATAATATTATTGAATGGCTTTTCTTTCGTGGGACACAAGGGTATATCGCAATCGCTTTAAAAATATTTCACTCGTTGTGCTGAAATATGTTCATAGCTTGTGCGATGTAACCTTGCATCCCACTCAAGACTATTCAATATTATATGAATACTTCTACCGGGCACACGAAAAAATGGAAAAAATATCAACAATTATATTTTAGACACTTTTTTATTTTGTCATGAGCCAAGTAGAAGTAGCTAACATGAATATTCACTTAATTTGCTAATTTTCTAGCCTTGCACTTTATACTGACAGAATGGAATAATATAGAAATTAAAACCTATTACTGTTAAAAACATCCAAATATTTATATAATATTGAATGGCCTTGAGTGGGATACAAGGATATATCGCACGAGCTATGAGCATATTTCACGAGTCGGCAGGAAGAGTGAAATATTTTCAAAGCGAGTACGATATATCCTTGTGTCCCATGAAAGAAAAGCCATTCAATATTATTATTATTAATTGTATGATACCTAGTTCCTCAATTTTTACCATTACATGTCTTTATGTTTTTGTATTGACTTCGACATAAAACACAGGTAGAAAAACATTTTTGTCCTTACCCAAGCATCTTGCAAGAGCTGCGCGCATACATCTATTGTCTTAACCTTTGCGTATTTAAGCGCGTATTCACTTTTTTACGCGTCAGGCACACCCCAAACCATGAGATATGGAGATATATTGCACGGTCATCCGGGTACTGTTACACAAACCATGAGATATTGTTTTAAAATTGCACGGTCATCCGGATACTTTTGCGCAAACCATGAGATACGCCAATTTTTCTGGTCGCCTGAAAACCCTTCATACAAATAATAATTATCAATAATCCATAAAGGCTTTCGATGTTATATTGCAGATTTAACCTTTAAGATCTCACTAGACTTGGAAAGACTAATTTTCAGACAATATCACAAATTGAACACAGCTCCACATGCACGCTTGATAGGAAAAGAGGAGGATTTTTTTTTTTCTTGCCTCAAAATGTAAATTCCATCAATGATTCATCCTTCCACTTAATTACCCAGAATTCATTTGCAATCTTCTACTCATCCCATCATGCCCTGCTGTGCATACCCCTAAGTTTAATGAGTAGAACAAATTGGGAGGCCCATTCTGTGCACAATATAGCCCCACTAGCACAGCTTAAGTACATGAAATAATATATACTGTAACACTTTGTAACGTATCATTTTGTCATCAAAGTTTGTATTGAGGGATAGAATATTGATCTAAAGTCATGCTAGATGGATGGAGTACAACTTTCTTTCATGGTGGTTTAATGGGACGCACACGTTCTGTAATAGAATATGGACAATAAACTGAGTAGGCTACTAGGGTATAATGCAAACTGTTGGTTAAGGTTTCCTACTTCATACACTACATTTGTTCAATTTGTAAATTATGTTGAAATACCTATTACCTTCCCCCCTCGCACATATTTCATCTTTGTCCCTGTAGCAACTGCGGCTACACCTCTATAAAGTTTATGTACATAGAAAGAACATGGGAGTAAATATTAGGAAGCCTTGTAATAGATAGTTTACTGCAAGCAGCTAGGAGAGCTATCTAGAAAATATTGACAAAACTGATAACATTCATGTTTCAGCGTAAATGAACCGAGCTATAAAATCCAACACATCAGGCCTCTACAGTCAATAGAAGATTTTAAAAGGCTGTTATATCTCCTGGAATTGATCAACTAGTAAAGTCTAGACGTCTTTCAGAAGTGAAGAGTGTTAAGCCCTGTCTATATGGAATCACTGCCAAACTTAAGTACATCTTCATAACTTCCAATCCATTCCTATTTCCGAGGAAGGAGTCCTGTTTCTTTTAACTCCAAGCTAATATTATGGATCCTAGATTCCTCTCTTTTTCTGAAAACTTATGTATAAAAACAAACAAAATACACTGTAGTCTAATTTTGCCTTGAGAGATTCCCAGTTTTGGCTGTGCAATGAAGAGCTGATAGTTATCCTATTCCAAAGAAGCACAGATAGCATATCTCTGTCTGTATTTCACTGAATATATAACCATTCTTGTGATATCTCTAGCAGTGAAATTTATGGATGTAGACCTCTTGAGCACCACTTGCTACCTGAATTCACCATTCTAAATATTTGGACATCTTCTTTAGTTTCACTTTGCTGTAGACACTTGTGATTACATTAACTCAGAACATGTTCTTGAGTGGATTGATTACATCTCATGTTTGTTGATGCTTTCTTTTGTCAAGGATCCAGAGAATGGGAAGTCACTAAGGATGCCTTTATACAGCTTCTCTTTTCAGTCCAGAATCAGTGGTTTGATATGCGTCTAGTTTTGTTTTGTTTGTTTGCTTTTATTTCTGCGTTCTAATAACAAATACAATAAAATTAATTTTTACATAAGTATTACATAAGTAGAAAATCATGTACAATAATAATATACAATAAACAATAAACATAATACAAAGCATACAAACAAGAATAAGGAATATAACAGACCTATGTAAATATTTTTTTCTTCAATAAACTAGAGAGGTGATTTAGAATGCAGGAGACCGCCATCGTGAGCGGTTAGGCTGGAAATGGATGGCGGCCTCGTAAAAGTGAGTTAAAACTCACTTGAGTCTGGAGCTTTTTTTCTCTTCTTCACAGAAAACACGGTTTCAAAATACAGTTTCAAAAGTGCACAAATCCAGCAGCAGAGCCTGAATTTTCCTGGAGAAAATGGCTACAAACAGGGTACCAAAACTGTGTTTGATAACAGTGTTTTAGAATGCTGATTCTGACTTTGCAATTGAGCTAGAGGATAAACACACCCTAAGACTAGAGTATAAAAGAAGGTTTAAGTGGAGTCTGGTAGAGAAGCTGTTATGGTATCTCACACGAAACATGAAGAGACACAAAATTATATCACACTCAATCCAGAAGTTGCCGATGTGAAAGCAGGGAAATGTGAAAGGCAGCAAAAATATATACACAGGACTCTGAAGAGAGAAATTTAGTTTACAGAAATGTCATAAAAAGCATTAATAATAGAATGCCCCAACCTCACCTTTTCTATACAACATTTAACAGCTCCTACGATGGTAAAAGTAATTTTACACCAGTTACCCCTGTGTAAGCATATCATCTGCTACTAGCTGTAAGGGCCTTAACTTTATGCAAAATGTGAGTTAACAGCCTTTTGGCTTTTAGCAGACAATATAAAAACTGGATTCTTCACACGAAGACTTCACAGCACAAAGCTCCTCTTTTATCATCAAAACATTAATATATGGTAAAAAAGAAATATGTCAATGACAGGATGAAAAGTGTAATGATATGGGTATCCTATTCAAACCATATCGCAGAGATGAACTAAAGGTTGCCTGCTTTGTAATTCACTCATTTAGCCTATAAAAATTGCATGGGAAGATGTGTTATAAAAGTCGATAATGTCACAACTACCCTGAGAAGCACGCACGGTCGCACGCAAGGATCCAGCTCTTCTGGGAGAGAACATCTTTCAGCAAAAGCTTCATTCATCACCCAAACATGCATGCTGATATAACATTTGGTGGGCAGGACACACCTATTGTTCCCTTTTAAAAGCAGCCTCTTTCGCTCTTCTCCCGAATGGGGAACTTAATAACCGAGCCACTCCGGTACATGTGTTTTTGGTGAGTTTAAGACGTGACTGGAATATAATCAAACGCTGTACGATATCTTGCTGAAGCAAGCTCTCCCAGTCATATAACACTGAGTTTGGTGTGGAAGAAACTGAGCCCATCATCATGTTCTGTAAACAATGATCTGGGGAAGGATTTGCAGAAGGTGAAAGTGAGTTTGCTCTTTGCTTAGCTCACTTGCCAAATATTGCCAAATATAGATTCCTCACTTCTCATATTTTCTACAACCATTTCTTAATAACATTCTACTGCAATGGCTACATGAGAAAACCCCTCTTCATTCAGAAGAGCTTTCTCATTCATAGGCATCCAAGGACTTTCGAAACTGCTATCAAAGCACTCCTTATAAATACGAATGTTGTTTTACATGGAGCTGGAGAATATTGTTCTTCCAAATATGTGCTAGCACAAGATTTTCCTTTTTTCCTCAAAGCAGATTTAAGATTGGAAAGCTGCATAGACAGCAATTAAATTTTAAAAAATTTGGTTAATCCACAAGACTATTGCCACTTTCCTTAGCAAAACAGGAAATAAAGACTAAAATTTGTTTCTAAATTCTTTACAACAATGTTATCTACCATAGTAAAATATAAAATGAGATATTCTTAATAACAAGTTGTCTGTTGAGAGCCAGAAGGCCGTTAACTCTGTGTTAAAGTATATGAGTTAACGCCCTTCTGGCTCCAAACAGACAAAGTTTCCACTAGATTCAGAAAAATTAACTAATAGTATCTGTAGTATCACTGACAGGTATAATGATATTATCTTTATCTTCCTACATGTACATACATGTATATCTGTTTCAGGTCAATGCACTATCGGATGATACATAAAGTTATACTGTACATTTGCTTAATTAGCCCCTTTTTTGCCAATTGCCATCCAGTTTTTTCAGTTATCATACATCGTATGTTCAGATCGATTTTTGCCCATTCCCAGATGAACTTCAAAATACCAGTCATGTTCAAATCGTTATCAAGAAAATGTGATCACTTATGGGTCAGAACTGCCACAGAGGTGTCTCGATTCCCCATCAGCCTCCAAACATTTATAGTGAAGAAGAACTTGAGTAAGATGTCACTATGACACCTGATATAAAAACAGACACCATCCCTATTTACTCTTTATCTCCCCTGGTCAATATTGACTCGCCCAGCCTGTGAAACAGTCCAGCTTTAAAGAGTCATCATCGTCGTCTCCGCGCACCTCAACCTGAGACAGTGTTGCATATGCAATGACCAAAGGGCATACATTTTGATTCGAGTACAGGCTCAAATTCACAGTGTCTTGGTACACCTACATATATATATATATATATATACACGTATCACAGCATTCTAGTGGCTGCGGTACATAATGTGGTTGTCAGGATAATATGCTACCTAGGAGCATTTCAAAGATTTCTTCTCCAAATTATAATTGATGAGCTGTTTCAGGCCCATTTCTTAAATGCCGGTGCTACAAGTTCAAGTGTCTTCGAACATCCATATCATTTATCATCATAGAAGTCTAGTGGCTGGAGTCCACGGAATGGTTGTCAAGACATTAATATGGAGGGTTATTTCAAACATGTAACCAACCTTCGATAAGTTTGACTCCACAAAATGTAACTCCTCTGCGACATAATCCACTTAATTCACTGTAATATGTGAAGTGTACCAGTACTCATAAAAAATCATCTTCATCTCACTCTTTTTCACAACAAATTAACTTTTCAAACATACTTTTATCATTGGTGGGATACACACTTTATTTTCAGCATAATTTCTGAATTTCAAGAAATATGGGGGGTATTTCTTGATGATGAGGTGAATTCAATCATGATGGGAGACATGAACAGGCTATAAAAGCCTTGTAATTGGTCATTAGTACACCCTGGGATCACTTAGCTGTAAGCTATATTGAGAAGTGATTATGTGATGATAATGTCCATGAGTACAATATTCCCAGCAGAAAGCAGTAGCAAGTAAGATAAACTTCTTGTGCGCATTAATCGCTTAAAAAGACAAGTCTTCGTGACTATACCACAATGAACAGAGCTGGTCATTGTACATGGGCCATAACAAGACAGTTCCGAATACTCTTAAGCCTTTTGTACGATTCAGTTTTGCATGATATGCAGTACACGTTACTGAGTTTTATTAAAACCTGCATGACAGGGTCTATTACCTCTTCATACCCCAGCAGACTATTTTAGTCCCAGCCTTGTTACTGGTCTATATGCATACAATGTATAAATCCAGTCGTTCAGTTATGCCCCAGGCAAGTTCAACATCGGGCAATTCTAGGCTGCTTGAAGACCAAATAGAAAAGATTTAAAGTGATTTGTACCGAATTAGCGCCAACAAAAAGATTTTAGCTCTCCCACAAACCACAAATGATGGGGGCAATGATTCAGGGCCAGCCCTTTCTTCTGGTCATATTCAAATTTTTTTTAATACGATTCAATCAAGGACGGATAGATTTAAGTGGTGGCATTTGAATCCAAGAGTTAAGTTTACATCAAGAGAGCCTAACATGGTTACTACGCAACATAAGTTACCACAAAATCTGTAAACAACATCTACCTGTAGAGATTTTAGGTCTATTATTTCCTCTGTGATTAGAGATTACAGATAGCATCTACAATACCTTTAATACAGTCCATGCCACAGGGAGCAAAATGCCTCAAAAGTGAAATAATGAACTTGATGTTTGGGTTGAGAGTGGGCCATTTGGCAGAAAAACAGGTACATGTACTTTAACGATTTTTACAATGGCAATATGTTATGACCCATCCAGTAATTAAGCTGTAATTAAGCAAAGAATGACAATTCAAAGTACCGGTAGTGGATCTTTCTGAAGTTCATTTACTGTTGGTAATCTGGTGGCATGGAAGGGGTTAATAAGAAGTAAGCAGTGCACATAAGGACCTGGCCTAATGCTGTTTTTTGATTGGAGGAGGGATGACAGGTATATAGGGTGCACTTTTGGACCCCCCAAAAAAAACCCTGATAGAAAACGGGAGCTGTGTGGGGGATCAGGCATTAGAGAACAGTGGCGTATACAGCCTATAGGGAGGGGGGGGGGGGGTGCACAGGAGGGGCATAGAATTAGCAAGAAAAAGAGAGAAAAGCAGAGAGAAAGGGAAAGGGGGTAGGGACAGTGAAAAGATGGCACTATATGACCCCCTTCTATACACCCCACACTATTAATGAATTCATTAATGTGCCTTCTATCCATCATGCAATATTGGTGCCCAGCCTCCCTCCCCATAATGCCTGTGCCCCCTGATGAGTTTTTACCTACATGTATGCTACCCCTTTGATGGAGAACCAGGGGTCATCCTGTGTGAACCCTATTTCACACCTCACTGCCTATCCGATACCCTCAATGGTTTCCAAAACATACGTGGACTAACATTTTTTGCTTTCTAGAGGTCTTCCACTCAAACACCTGACTTTTTAACCTATAAATGTCACATAACCTAAAAACCACATCTGTTCCCAAAATGAATAGTATCACTTGCTTGTATTTTCATATACTGTTTCCACGTGAAAGGAGGGCATTATTGCTCAATAAATCACAAACAAAATAGAAATTATTATTATCAAGCTGGCCCTATGTAAGTCTCAAGTCTTTGAGAGGCAGGGGATTTCATAAACCACAAAAAAAAAAAATAATAATAATGTATAACATTACATGTTATTGCACTCCCCTCCTGATCAATGGTACAATATACTTTTAATTTACTGCCTATAGTGGTGCTAATCACTGATCCATTTCATCCTACCATGACAAGTGACTTTACTGCAGTTAAATCCCCCAAATTTCTGTTTGATAGAAATATTTTTTTGAAACTGCATGGATTCAAGTTTTCCTATCGCAGATTAGTTGGTATCCTAGAACCCCCCCCCCCCCCCCCCCCCCCCTCTAGAGAGCAGTTGTCAAGAGATTAGTAAGTTACCAAGGGTATTCATTCTAAAATCATATGTGAGTATTTTCCAGATGTGGTTAAACTCTAATCAAGAACAACAACAACAAAAAAACAACATTGCTCCTCCAACAATGATATCTTGCCTTGAGCAAATGTTTTATGTACATCTTCTTCAGATGTAGACATACATGTACATTATAGATGCGCTACAGGTATATCGTCAGTGGGGTGATAAACCTCTTAACTCAATATTTGGCGAAAATGTATTTTCTTCATAAATTTGTAGCTAGGGACTAATTTCATGTTCTCCTAAAACCCATGTAATGCATATCTGAAAAATGATGCCAAAAGATCTGGAAAAGGATGGTTGTCAATGCACTTACTGTGTTAATCATGAAATTCTTTTTGCTCTCCTCAAAATCAAAAATGTTTTAGTTATGAGGTTTTATCACCCCACCTACGATATGTAACAGATGAGCATTAGGCCTACTTGATGAGAAAACCAGAGTTTGATGCACTTCAACACTTATCACGAGTTATAAGCTACACTCTACCATAGACTAATTAATCCAATATTTTGGACAAGTCTCAGTGGAACATTAATTTGTAATGGGTAGAACCATGTTGATAACAAATGTTGAGTTTAAACCAGGGTAACACTCCCATCTACCTGGGGGGCGTTTCATCAAGTGTCTTGTCTGTGATTTTTTACCGACAAATTCACTCTCAGCCAATCAGATGCAAGGATTTCAGTAGCTTATAACAGTTATTGCAACTTGTCATTGATGACAAGTTCTATAAAACAGGGCCCAGGTTTAACCAGCTTGCTACCATGCACTATCACAACAAAATGGCATTGACTTTTAAAATAGTATTCCTACCTATAGTAATAACATAGTTAAACAAACTCGTAACTTAACACGCTTGTCAGAGAATTTTGGAGGCGAATGTTCCCCCCCTCCACTTTTTTTTTTCCTGATATTTCGGACAGGTACAAAAAGTTAAATCATGTCATGACCCCCCCCCCCCCCCCCCCCACCCCTCCGAATTTCAAAATGGATTTGCGCCACTGACTTAACATGCTACAAATGTATCCTATTTCTAACAAAGAAACCCCATCTATAACTCATCACAGTCATGAGAACCTGCATAATTTCACATGAATGATGGTGATCAGCAGGAATGGAATCCGTATGATTATTTCTAGGCATTCAGATCACCAACCTTCCGCCAAGACTGGAAAAACTAGACCCCCACCGTTCGTCTACTGATTGGTGTGAAGCTAGGCGACTAGTGACTGGCTTGTCTAAGTGACTCATACTCCTACCTTCATTCACATCTCAAGGCTACTAGGGGTTCACCAAAGAATGGAAGAGAATTCTCACTAAGCCCCAATCTTCTTCGCTTTCAAACGGTTGCTTCTTCCCTGGTCTAGACTCTACTGGTGTCATTGATTTGAAGAGGTTTCCTAACTGTCTGTTATATTTCATGCATTGAGTAAGAGATTATTTGAAAATGTTGAATAAGAATATTTGCTTCTTGATTGTATACTCGTCAAGCTTCATGTGAGTTCATACTCAAAACACTACACTGTAGCATACTGATAAGTTTAAAGCAAAACTCATAGTGAGAAAAGATTAATTTGCCACTTTTCTTTTCCTTTGTCCTCTGTTTGGACTATATACATACATGTATTGCCAATTTTAAGATCATCTATGCCTTTTCCTTTTAAAGGCATTGATTAACTTTGTCCAGGATTGAAAAAAAAAAATCACTGTTCCAGCTAATGCTGTAATCATAATTGCAAACCTTTAGCTCAGACAGGAATCACCTGAGTTTTATAAGCTGATCGGTCGTTTATATATCAAGATATTTACGATTGAACATTGATGTCGGGATAGAGTACCACCGAACCCTAAAGAACTCTTACGGTTGGCATACCTCGCTCTATCACAGAATACCGTACGGGCTGGAAACCCGCTCTGAAATCGCCAAGCGCTGGTGCTTGGTTTTTGTGACTGTAGCGCAGCGAAGAAGCCGAGCGACTTGCGCTAGCGATTGATCGCGATTTTCTCTTTTTTAGGATAGTAAACGGGTTCCATTTTCTCTCATACTTTCACATATCCTTAATTATATATGTAGTTAGAGGACTGCACACAATTCACTGGCATTTGAGCTGATTTCACAATTTTTCACAAAGTTAATCAATCACTTTAAATATTCTACTCAAGAATACAAATGTATATCATGCATGGTAATGCAACAAAATTGGACAAAAATTGTGTAATCAGATTTGCTTTGTATGCACATTTATGTTTAGCAATTTGTAGTCTTCTAAATCAAAAGATCACTTATAAAGCCAGATAATGTAGTAAGTAAAATAAACAAACAACAACTTGCATCTAATTTCTGAGGAACTCATGCACTGGAATGCAATAAGCAACATTCAACTTAACTAATCGTCAATCGACCTCCCCATAGCAACAAGCCTAATGATGATTGGATGAAATGAAGTTGGATGAAGACGAACGAGATGCGGGATTAATGATGACAAGCGGACAGCACATTAGCGGAAGAGATGGATTGGAGACGGGGAATAACGAGAACGATTGAACAAACACATCACGTTACATCACAGCCATTTAATGACTGTCCTAAGTAATTGAATGTGATTAGCAATTAGGCTACAGTTTCATGATTTTGTATTGGGAATTTTTATTCTAAGCAGTTTTCAGTTCATTTGAAATGCCAATGCTGATAATGTCAAACATAGTCTCTCTCTTTCTCTTGTTATGGACTTGCAGGAAAACAACGATAACAGACAAGGCAATTATCTTCAAACTTGTTTTATGATATAAAAATTAACAAATAATGAACACACTCATGTTGCATGGCAAATTAAGGCCTAAATTAAACATCATTAATTTTTTGAGGAATTCATATAACACATTTTCAGCAGGGATCGATAAAAGCAAACATGTTTACATGTATTTGCTGCTGGAGCTGGGGCGTTTGTTTTTTTAGTGTTAAATAATTATATTTCCCTCATTTTTGTAGTATTATTTGCCTCCCCACCATATAGAATTCATATATTGAAAGAGAATAACAACTGCTGCAGAGTCACTGACAGAGACAGAGAGAGAGAGAGATAGAGGGGGGGGGGGGCAAAATTGTTTATACACTTCTCTGTATGCATATTTTAATTCCACAACTTCAACTTCAACAGACAATTTTTTTTCTCAAAAGTCTCCATCTTCAGTTCAGGGGGAATAGTTAAATTAAAAAAAAAAATCATTCAGGGTTGAAATTCTATTCAAAACGATTACAAGATATCATTTTAAAATGTACCCCAAAGTTACATGTATGTATAAAAAATATCCTCCTTCTAAATTGATGAAGTCTGGGGGTACAGGGACATCGGTCTCACTTCACAGTTAAATCAACAAATGCAATGATGTGTGTACCTTCCAAGGCCATTCATACTCCTTATGTTAATATGAGTCCCAATATGAAATGAATAAACTCAAAAAATTGATTAAATCTGGGCAGAGAACTGACTCTACAGCTCCAAAGTAGTATGCGAGCCTCCAAAATTAAGGATTCCGAAGGTATGATTCATAATGCAAGTCAAAGTCCATGTGTGTTTGATTCCAAATTCATATAATGATATACACAAAAACATTAATTTTTTTTTTTGCAGGCAGTAATAATTAATCAACCTTTATTTTAGGGCTTTTCTCATAGCAAATTTACAACCATTAACCATCAATAATTAGGTCCAATTAGTAATGACTTAAATATACTAATCATACAAAATATACATCCTAGTAAAAAAAAAAGGGGGGGGGTGGGGAATCAAATTTGATTTCAGAAAAAAATTGAGGTAAGCCTGAAAAACCTTCAGCTTCTTACATTTTTATATGAGGACCCATCTACATGTACATGTATACAGGCAATTAGCAATTTGACTGTATATTTGATATATTGTGTATAGGACATCCTCTTAATACAAACCAGGCTTTCCATTTTATTGGAATAAGAAGACCTTTCGTTTACGGCTGCTCAGCGCCCGTAAAAATGAAAATGTCTCTTGTGTTTATAGAGACGACCCAGTAATTGCCATCAGTCAGATTAGAATGGGAGAGAAATGACATCTTGTTTATATCTCTGGATACAAATAGAATGTTTTCAATGTCTTGTTGATATTTGAGAGGACGTCGAAGGATATTTACATTAACTGGAATGGTCTCCGTTGGAAGTCAGAAATTGATCATAAACAAAAGCGATATAAAATGATAATGAGCCTAATTAGGCTCAAGTTTTACCTCTCATACCCTACCCGAAATCTATTGAGGCCTAATTAGGACCAACTGCACACCCTATCTAAAATCTATGAGCCCATCATAGTTTAGATAGAGAGGGGATCTACATCACAAGATATTCTTTCATACCTCAAAACTCATTAGAGTCCCCAATGGAACCTAATGACTAAACATGGAAGAACTTTGCTACTTACAAAGTTCACATATACTTCTGGCTAGAACATATCTTCAAAACAGCAAGCCTTTTAATAAAAAGAAGACAAGTTTATCAGAACAGAAAAACTTACATACAAACATTATTCTCTGCCTTGGGCTTAATCATATTACAGATGTTAAAATGATCAAACCTCAATCAATAATCTTCATAAATACATTTTAATATCAGTATAAAATTAATTTGTTTAATGTGATGTAACTTTCTGTTTTTGCAAAAAGACATCTTTTCAAAACTAAAACTTAGCACATATTATTTTAATATGAACAGCCATGTATTACATCTAAATAATTGCACATCTAAAATTTCTTGGGTCTGTACATCATACGTTGTGGGAGTACAGTATGATTGACTAGGACTTTATAAGAAGCATCATTCAAATTTGAAGGTGACTGGATTCTACTACAGTAATAACCCTTATTGACAAGTACTCTACAGGGGACCCTGTTGCAGAAAGATATTGTATACGGACCTGATTGGGAATGCAAACATTTGATTCATCGCCAGTTATCTCTATTCGGTTTTGCTTTTACGATTGTTTTGTTTGCACATGCACGGCACAAAGGAAAAATGCAAACTCGGAGTGGCACAAACAGAACGGAAACTGTCCCCGCTGCTGCTGCTGTTGCAGTGTTGAACGATAACTAGCATTAGCACATGTTTCTACAGTGAGCTGATGGAAGATAATACTGAGGTATTGGGGATTGCATATGAGAATGTTGAGAGGGAAGTCTAGGATGTTAAATTCATGCAATCAAGCTGATGGAAGGCATTTCAAACCCATCAAGAACAAAAATCCAACTTGGTGGTTTGGTACAAAAAGTACAGGAGATGAAGCAAAATTTTCCTTAATAGCTTTTAACAGTTTTAAAGTATTTTGATGTTAAGAATTTTAAAACCAGAATATGTTATAAGAATTATTGATGGCTTAAAGGAAACCAAAACCCAAGGAGAGAATCAATGTTATTGGAAAGTTAAATTTCAGAGAAGCACTTTACAAAAAGTTTCATTAAAATTGGTTAAAAAATGAGAGAGTTATGGAAGTTTGAAAAGTCTCGTTTTACTTCCTATGGGGATCCTCAAATTGGCAAAATTGCTTCAAAATGGCTGATTTTGTGAACAACTCTCCATTTGTTTTGTACACAGATTTTCAGATTTTCCCCATTATCTCTCAGGGTGCTCCTTGTCTCCTCCTGCACTCGACATATGTGGTGTAAAATACATTTTCCCATTATATATGTTGAGCTCAGAAGGAGATTAACTGCACCTTGAAAGATAATGGGGAAAATCTGAAAATCTGTGTACAAAACAAATGGAGAGTTGTTCACAAAATCAGCCATTTTGAAGCAATTTTGCCAATTTGAGGATCCCCATAGAAAGTAAAACGAGACTTTTCAAACTTCCATAACTCCCTCATTTTTTAACCAATTTTAATGAAACTTTTTGTAAAGTGCTTCTCTGAATTCTCACTTTCCAATAACATTGATTCTCTCCTTGGGGTTTGGTTTCCTTTAAGTACTGATGTACATTTGTATTTATTCCAATAATGTATTTCCTCATAAATTACTAGTATATTAACTTTGCAATTATCATTATTTTTTCATACTTTTTTTCTTTTTTTTACAAATTTCATTATTAGGCATAAAGTACTTCCATATCTGAATTTCAGTTGGAATAGCGTACGTGCAGCAATAAAAAGAAAAATATAATTTTTGGCAAATTCCTGTGCTTGATGGGCAAAAATCTCAATATGGTGACAAACTATTTTCCTTTGTTGGAATAACCTTCAAGTTAATCACAAGTCATAAATCCACATAATTCAAGGCAACATTACCTACAGTAAACTCAATGCAAAAATGAAAAGTCTCAAAAACTGCAAAAATGCTGGTAAGCCATTTACTATGAAATATGGTGTAAAATGCATTACGTTGCATATAATACAATGGATGAAGAAAAGAGACCTTCAAAATATCATGAACTAAACTCATATCCCTAATTGGCCTGGGCATTCCTCATTCCGCTACACCATTAAGTACACCATGGTGTAGAACACATAGGCCCAAATTCACAAAAGAAAGAGGTTTATCTATAACCCCTGGTTTTTACATGTAAACCTCCAAAAGTACTTGCATGTCCTCATTTCCAATTAGTGGATGGACAGTGATAAGCTTGATGTGCCTCTTTACACTTCTTGTTTATCTTATTCCATGTTGGAAGTTTACATCAAGGTTTAGAGTTATAGACCATGACTTAATTTAAGGAAACATAAAAATGAACAACAAGCTTCTTGTTCCCCTCCTTCTTCGTTTTTTTTTTCAGCCCGGCTCCTTTTTTTCTCCCTT
Organism: Heliocidaris tuberculata; assembly: GCA_025618425.1. Classification (NCBI taxonomy): domain Eukaryota; kingdom Metazoa; phylum Echinodermata; class Echinoidea; order Camarodonta; family Echinometridae; genus Heliocidaris; species Heliocidaris tuberculata. The sequence continues at coordinate 12,647,262 of CM046851.1, forward strand.
ATTACTGTATTCAATATTTTGTTTTAAAATGAAAAGAATAAAAATCTGGAGGACATCTTGGCAATGAGGTAACAGAAATCATGAATATGATGCCATTTCACCATGTTTTGAGCCTCTGTATTGAAGGTACACATAAAATGAAATTTTAAAAAGTTGTGTTGAAATCACATTTTTTTTAATGTACAGAAAAAATAATATCAAATATTAAACAACATAGAACCCCCTCCTAATTTTTGAAAAAAAATCTGACAAGAAGCTAGGAATCAATTTTAAATGGCCTAAACCTCTAGTGAATTTGGGCCAGAAGGTTCAAGGGCATGCTGAATTCAATACACATTCCAAAAGCCAACCAGATTGCTCCAGTCCAACAAGTTTATGATTAAAACTTCTGGTTTTGCTATTATACCAATCTGATGACAATTGTAATGATCATGATCAAATTGAGATGAGTTGGGTCTCGTGGGACAGCAATATTTCTACCAAATTATCCACGGTAGCCTTTTATTAGGGCTGAGATGTGTTCTGAATCATTTTCTTCTATCATTAAAAAAAAAAAAATATATATATATATATATATATATATATATATATATGTATATATACATGAATTAATTTTGACATGGTGTTCCCCTCAAACTATTTGGCATATCTGTGTAAAGCAATTTTTTTTCCATGTGCAATTTCTTTCAGTGGCTAAAGTGAAGGCTCATTAAAAAGTCTTTTTTTAAAATTAAAATGAAAGGATGATATCATAACAGCAAATAGAAAACTGTTCTGTAAACACATAAGTAAGCCAACGATACATACATGTTCTGATAGTAAAAATTAGAAAAGGGGGAACTTAAGATTTCCATTTTGTTCTTCTTAAAAACACATTTCACAAACAGTGAAGACAGTATATTGCAGAGACGGAGGGACAGGCCTGAAGATCGTAAAAGAGCAAGGTACCCCAAACTTGATGCGTAATCTCAAAATAACAAGCAATTACTGGTCATTTCATCAACATTTTGTTTAAAAAGAAGCAATATCTATAGAGGATGAGGGAGGGAGGGACGAGAGAGAGAGAGAGAGAGAGAGAGAGAGAGAGAGAGAGAGGGGGGGGGGGAGCAGATCTGTGTATATGTAGCAGGTGCCAACTTTCCAAAAGAACGAGGTAAAATAAAAGGCAGTTTAATTAAAGAGGCAATTAAAGAGGAAGAGATAGAGATAGAGGGAATAGATCTGTGTGTATATATCAGGTGCCAACTTTATTTTAAAAAAACAAGGCAAAATTAGTATGAATTTTTTACAAAATAAGAGGCAGTTACTGGTCACTTCATCAACATTTTGTGTGAAAAAGAAGCAATTAAAGAGAAAGAAATAGAGAGAGAGGGAATAGGTCTGTGTATCAGGTGCCAACTTTATTGAAAAAAAAAAAAACCAAGGCAAAATTGGTATGAATTTTTACAAAATAAGAGGCAATTAATGGTCATTTCATCAACATTTTGTGTGAAAAAGAAGCAATTAAACAGGAAGAGACAGAGAGAGGGGAAACAGGTGTATGTATATAGTAGGAGCCAACATCAATCTCCACTCCTCTCATCACGTCATTGACTAGCTCTCATCGGCTGGCAGGTAATGAGGCAGACACAGCTCACCCATCGATGAGAGGTTCCAAGAAAACTAATGAATTATGGTCCCTGGTCTCAGATCCCATACAGCTCTCCAATGACCAATTAGGCATCCTTTGAAGGTGCTTGGAAGAGTTTAACACTTCCATTGCCATCTATTCAGGTGCTAATGTAGTAGGCTTTTTACCCTCGATTTTTTTAACCCGTACTATCTTAAACCCCAGATTATCCTTAACCCCGGACTATTTTTTTTTCTGTCCTCATTTGCAGTTTTAGTCACGTACTATCTCCCTAGCCAGAGTGCATAACCCCACCTTTTTACATTTAGCCCCACCTTTGGTGGGGCTAACCCTGCTTTTTTCCAGGGCTAAAATAATCCTGTACTATCGTGGAGTTAGCCCACTTTGGTAAAATGCAATGTGAACAGAAAGTGGGCTAAGCTTAGTCCCGTACTATCAGTGGGGCTATAAATCCTTGTTTAGCCCCCAATAGTATGGGACTACCTAAGCAAAAATCTTGCAAGTGTAAAAAGCCTATACTATAGGTTTAGTAAAAGATGAATTGTCTTCATTTTCAGGGTAAAATTATTCACTTGTTTTCTACTTGTTTAAAAATAACAGGATTCTCTCTTTCCTTCTTATTCAGAGCATCTGTTAACTTTCCCAAGGCTCTTCTTGTTGTTTCCCATGAAACTTTTAAAAATTATTCTCTGCTTCTGTGTAATTTTTTACATGAGCAATAAGAGGATGTCATAAATATCTTGCAAATTCATGTGGTAAAAGCACTGTCAAGACTAAAGTAAATGGTAACAACTGGAGGGCAATTGGAGGGTAAAGTCTGTAGCATTAATTTTAATCATTTAAACTAAACAGTCCCTTTCAAAGGAAGAGTATCCATTCACTCACTGTCTTTCAGAGTTCGATTTCACCTTCATATTTTCTTTCAATGCTGCCTTTATTTCTCATTCACCTTTGGACAAAAAAAAGTTATTTTAAGTAGGCATAGACTGATTTTACTCCACATGTGGTGCCTGGTGATTCAGAAACACAAATGAAATTTGTACTTATGAATAAGCCAAGTGCTATTGGTTATGAAAGAATATAAAGCAAACGGGCAGGTGTTAATGGAGCATGGCTTTCTTTAACATTTCCTATCCACTTTTCAAAGATGCTTGAAAGAAACTGCCCCTGACGATGATGCCATACATCAAATGATCAAAATGAAATCGATACACAGCACATTCTACATAATCGTAAATGAGCGCAAATGTCAGATTATGTTATTGTGTTCGAGTGTAGTAGCCGAGAGGCAGAAATAAGTCCCGTCTATTATGGCAGACATGGTAGAATAAACATGAATTAGCCGATGAACCTCTTTCAGGTTGGAGTTATGATCAAACGCAAGCTCAAAGATAAGCCTGTGCATGATCTCCTGCACTTGTTGCGATGATGACAATTTATTTTCAGATTACTGTGCTTGCTTTTCACGGGGATCAATGTGCATTTGGTCGGGCAGGTTATTTTTGATGAAACTTGACAGCAACAAAGACGCTATGTATGTCTGCACTCAAAGTCATTTCTACACTACAATGTACCTGCTATGGAATTAATCTTCCTGAACTGATACAATATCATTCATTTAAATTTCTTTTCTCTATTTTGAATGACACAAGTTGAAGGTCAACAAGAAAACAGTAAAGAAGCTGCATTCTTCGTATAAAATACTGCAGGAAGAATGATCTCAAATATTTTTTATCAAATAGTGATAACTGTAAATCACCCTCTTTTGAAAATATGAAATTTCTACGACCTTGATAATAAAATACAACTTATCAGTTTTCCTTTCAAAAGTGACATGCTGTACGATTGCATATGAATGCCCACTATGCAGTATATTTAACTTACTATAGGCCTACTCCAGATTGCAAATTACATCATGGAATGGAATTTCAATTCCTCTTCCTTGAAAAGCAATCATAAGAATTAGCATATTGAGATCCAGAGAGCCAAAAGGGTACTAAAGCATATCATTTCACATAAAGTTAATGCCCTTATGGCTCTGAAGAGATGTGTTCTAAAAGTGCATGTATCATTTCTGCCTTAAAATACTTTATGATCATATTCATAGAAAAGTCACTAGTGTATTGTACAGCAATGCAATATTTACTCTCTTGAGGGGAAGCAGAACATAATTACCAAATGAGGTACATGGATTTAAGTTAATGAAAATCAATGTTTTTTAATGTTTTATTCGGAAAATAAATTCGAGGTTTAAACCAATACTGAAACAATTTAATTGCCTACATGTGGTGCTTGTGTGACATAAAATTATTGCAGCACCCGAGGCTCCCCAGCCTGTATAGGTCATAATAGTGTCATTATTGTGATCATGCACCATCAATATTGTCACAGCAATCTATAAAGCCATAGATATGTCTTTGAACTTTACATACAGCAAGACTCATCACTTCACAAGTGTACAGAAGGTGAAGTAAAGTTGAGGCAAAAGAAGGGTTAAAGTCAATTCTAGGAATGCAAGATCTGTCAACATTACACAGCATCAGTGTCGATCTCATCCTCATCGTGGACCTATACCTAACCTCCTAGTAGAATAGTCTGCTTTTAGTAAACTCCATCAAAAACTATTCTATCCTATATTGCAATTTGCATCAGAAATCCATTCTTCTTTCACCCGATCATTCATTGGAGCTTTTTCCTTGATGTAACTAGCTCTACAGATGAGAGTCCATGAAGCATTATATTAGAGCATATCTAACTTTTACAAGAGCCCCTTTTTTAAAAGCTGATTGGGGACACGGTTTAGAATTTAAAAGAATCCTCAACTTTTAATAATCCTCCACAAATGCTTACCTTAGGGAATTCGAATCGACAGACTGCATGTAATATTTTTCTTTAGGCCGATTTGCGAACAATTTCTCCTTAAAGGCATTGATTAACTTTGCCCAGGATTGAAAAAAAAAATCACTGTTCCAGCTAATGCTGTAATCATAATTGCAAACCTTTAGCTCAGACAGGAATCGCCTGAGTTTTATAAGCTGATCGGTCGTTTATATATCAAGATATTTACGATTGAACATTGATGTCGGGATAGAGTACCACGAACCCTACACAACTCTTACGGTTGGCATACCTCGCTCTATCACAGAATACCGTACGGGCTGGAAACCCGCTCTGAAATCGCCAAGCGCTGGTGCTTGGTTTTTGTGACTGTAGCGCAGCGAAGAGCCGAGCGACTTGCGCTAGCGATTTATCGCGATTTTCTCTTTTTTAGGATAGTAAACGGGTTCCATTTTCTCTCATACTTTCACATGCCCTTAATTATATATGTAGTTAGAGGACTGCACACAATTCACTGGCATTTGAGCTGATTTTACAATTTTTCACAAAGTTAATCAATCACTTTAACACAGGAGCCTTTGCAAACCATCCTCTTTTGGGGTGAAGTCTTATATTGGGGTCTGGAAGGAGACTGACGTGTCCCAGACTGAGGATCAGGGTCAAAGACAGAGGGGCTGGGTAAACACGCAAACAATTTTGAACTCCAGTCTTCAATGCAAGATAACTTGCATGATTCCTAATAATAGGGGCAGACCAGTTAATAATATTTACAGACTGGTCTAAACCTCACCTGTACAGTGATAATGTACAACTTATTGACAGGTAGCTGCAGACAATCAGCTGTCCACTTGAAATTAGGGTTGCCTATAGTTTTCAGGTGAAAAACGTGATTTATTCTTGACATGAAATAATCAACTCAGTGTGACACAGAGACTACTTCATTTAATTACATTTCTTTCTTTCTTTTTTCATACATTTTTAATTGTTTTTTTTAATAGATATTTACAATTAATATTTGTTAACAAAAATAGTCCAACAACAAGAAGAAGATTATTTATACATAAAAGCTTAGAGAGTGAAAATATAATTCAACAAGACTCTATCAGTAGAGCTCATCACTGTTAAAGGTCATATTTGATTTGACCAAGTTCCACAATACAGTCAGTATTCACAGACTAATATATTATTACAGTAAAGGACTGGATTAATGCACATAATAGACAAAATGTTAAAAACCAATACTACGTAATTCATCCAAGTTTTTTAAATGATAGTTTGTGTTATCATCACTTTGACAGAAAAAAACACATCCAATATTGGTATACCGGTACGTGACCATCATTTTTGTCAGGGTCAACACCATGATCAACTTATATTTACATGTAAATTTTCTTTATCAAACTGAACATAAGATCATTCTCTATGGCAGGTATTCTCGAAAGGCGCCCAACATAAGCCCCTGCCTGTGTGTAGATTTAGGCCACCAAATTATGGAGAGCCAAATGTCAGCCTCTTTTAATCCTACAAAATCACCATAGTTCTGGGACTAAATGCAAATACACCACCGACACAATAGAATTGATTTTGGATGCTCATTTCATGCCAGAAAATAATTTTGTTTCTTTATTTTGTTGTATAAATATAGTCATTTATACGGGACTCCTGTGTGTAGATTTAGGCCACCAAATTATGGAGAGCCAAATGTCAGCCTCTTTTAATCCTACAAAATCACCATAGTTCTGGGACTAAATGCAAATACACCACCGACATAATAGAATTGATTTTGGATGCTCATTTCATGCCAGAAAATAATTTTGTTTCTTTATTTTGTTGTATAAATATAGTCATTTATACGGGACTTAGAGGTTGATGAATGGCTTTCCATAAATCAGTGGCCTAAGTTAAGCCTGGCTCTTAGGCCACTTTTGAGAATACAGGCCTTAATCTCACACCTACATATCCTACCTGTATGTAGGCCTAGTTCAAATTTCATGTGACATAACAAATCCATGTTTATGTATGTATATATGTATGTTTATGTATGTTGTGAAACCAGGTGAGCCATGACCGATCATGTTTTGGTCCTGATAGATTCCTATAGAATTAGAATTGGTAGCTTGGTTTCATCAAACACTCCATCTATTCCATTCATGCGCAGTGGACTCAAAATCTCTTCTTTTCATCATGTCTATTGTGAGCTTATTTGCAGGTAAACAATACACAGCTTTACAGGGGTTCAACACTCTCTTTCCATTTAGCCTATTCAATGACTGATGCCTATTTTCCCCTTTTTTATGGTTTACTTCACTCCTTCTCTAAAATCTAGAAAATGATAATTCAAACCCCAAATCTGAACATGTGTTACATATGGGAATGTATTTCAACACAATAAAAATTGTTAAAACATAGTTTTATAGCAAGAATAGTCTCTTTATCATTAATTTTTACTCTCACAGGAAAGCAAGAAACAAGCCCCAAAGGCTTGAGAAGAGGTCACTATGTTTGTAAAATAGAAATCATTCTACAGTAAATCTTGTAGAGGGGATATGGATCAATTGAGCCAGTGTTCGTGGAGAATGAGAGACCTTCGAACCAGACTGGTAGATAGTAAGCTGACCAACCATGCACTTACAAAATCTGCTCACATGAAGAGTTTTGCTTTAAAATGATTAAAAGCAACACAATCACATCGGAATAACAGATTTTAATAGAATAAACTATATATAACCTTTCTCTTTGCATTATTCTTTATCACATACTCAAAATAAGGATAATAATTGATAATCAATAGAAAGTTTAATTGACAGACAGGATAGTACGAAGGTACCTGTAGGTTCAAATCTAACTGCGGGTGAATACAGCTCACAAGCAAACTTGTAATTAGTGCATTGTATGTGATATAGTTGAATATTTTATACCACTATTTACACTCTAAAAAATCAAACGTTAAATCAACATTGAGGGGGTTGGAGGAGTAACAACATTTACAAAGTGGTAAATTTACACTTTTAACGTGCTGGATCCAACAGAATAAAGGTTAGATCCAGCAGGTTAAAAGAGTTAATTTACCATTTTGAAAATGTTGTCACTCCTCCAACCCTTTAAATCTTTATTTAACATTTGATTTTTTAGAGTGTAAATGTAGAAGGCTAGAGGCACTATTCTGCTGCATGCAATCTGCAATTTCACCATGGAAATACAAAAAAAAAACGTGTAACAGCTGAAACTAGTGGAAGAAGCATCCATAAGTTTGGTTGCATTATAAAAATGGTGTATTCTATGGAGAGGAAAACCATGACTCAATCAAAACACGATATTCTGTAAGTGTTCATCTGCATAATGCACTTGATAAACAAACCATGCATTGACAGAACAAACAATAGATGAAGTTTACAATTGGATTTATTCAACTCTAGAGCAATTAACAGTATATCAGCAGCCAGGCATGGCTACACTCATTAGCAAATCAATTAAGTGTGTGTTAACGAGGAGAAGGAAATGGACTTGACCACTGGCTATGGAAGTGAATGGGAACAGTACAAATTTGTCATTTTTTTCTGTGATTTTAAGGCAAATTCTTTATTTTTCTGTATTAAAAGTTCACTGGTGTTCTTACTTCTACATCCATACCCTCTGCAAGTCATAAAGTAATAAGTATGTGAATAATACATTTTTGTTCAACGGAACTCGTTTTGGATTCGTTAATGCAAAAATTAGCTTTCCTTGCAAAAATTTAAACATCAATTGTTTGTTTTTATTTCCCTTTTTATTACCAGTGCTCTTCTGGTGTTTTCAGGGCATTTTATGAAATTATAAATGCATTTATGCATGCACTTTTTCATTCACTTATTTTAATACAATATCTAGGCCTACATGTATAAGGTGCTCGAAGCCAAAAGTCACTATATTTAGTAAAAATCTACATACATTTGTAAATTTGGAGAATACCAGAGGCACAACCTACACAACAAGGATCTTCTTAGTAATACAATTCATCACACTTGCTTTTTAAAAGTTCCTTTCAAAAACCTTATATCGTCTGTTTGGAGCCAAAAGGGCATTAACCCATATACTTTAACACAGAGTTAACGTCCTTCTGGCTCTCAACAGATGATATGCTAAACCATGAGAAAGAATAACTTCTATACTAACAAACAACAGCAAATCCATACCCCCCCCCCAAAAAAAAAAGGAGAAAAAAAAATTTAAGCTGACTAACTTCTCTATGAAAAGGGAAGTGTTTCGGTAGGAAATAATTGTCCTGAATGGCTGGTCATTGATCAATGAAGCTCAGAGACATTGCTTGTTGCTCAGTGTCTCTTTTCACACCTTGATGGTGACTGTAGACCTGGTATGGTATAGGGCATGGCCAAATCGAAACTCAAAAGTACACAATTATTCTACGCCATCTGGTCCTTTTATCGACCGATCTTGGACTGCACTGCACGTTGGCCATGGCACTATTCTGATTTTATGTTTGATGCTTAGCAAATTGTTATGATTCCATTTTCACTGAGGAAATTTTTGAAATACTTGTAGAATGAATTTGGTTCATCTTTTTCATTTCTTTGACAGCTTCATTTATAATATTCATAAAATTTTCATTCATAATTGTCTGTTAATGTGTTTCATTTTTAAAAATGGATGGATTTTGTATATAATTACCACATATATGTAGGCCCAATATTTACAAATTGTTATACTTTTGTATGGGCATGTTACAAAAGTGAACTGGATTGAAACAAATAATCCTAAGAAAAATGTGTTTTCAGGAACTCTTCAATATTCAGATCACACATCTGCACAGGTCACTGGGGTCAAATCCACTCATCCTTTGCCAAAGATGTCATCATAAACACTAACCTTTGACCCATCCGAGAAGTCTGGGCTTTCTTTAAAGGTAGCATCTAGCATTTTTTAATAGTAAAAAAAAATATATTCCCCCTATTCCTTTCAAAGAATACATGGTGCAATCCTGAAAACTTTACCTAAAAGTTGCTCTAAAATTACAAATTAACCACTTCATATCTTTTAAAATGTATATTAACTTTTTAGATGTATATATTACATATTTTTACAATGTGTAACCAAAACAAATTTCCATGTATTCTTGTGAATCTGGATGAATTAAAAGAATTGAACTGAATTGAATTGAATTGAATTATTCATAAGGGTTTACCAATACCATATAACTAGCTTTTAGACATAAAATCAAACTGAACTATTCCATACTGCATAAATCCATTTTTATTATTGTTAGATATTCCAGACCTGAACACAGATAGTAATTTTCTATTGAACTTTGGAATATCATTGAATTGTGAATGTGATAATAGTAATAACTATTTGCATAGCTAATACATTGGTCATAATTGAGCAATAAAATGTAGACAACATGTCTGCATTTATCATTTTATTTCCTTGATGTCTCCTGGATGTTTGTATTGCTGTAATCTTTGTTCTGATGATAATATTTGTGTAAATTATTTAAAAGGCTCCAAAACATTGTTGTAAGATGGGACTTGTTTTGTTCTGTTTAAAACATCAGTAGACCCTATAAAAAGAGGACAGAAAGATGAAGTGATAGCTATGTATGAATCCCTACTATACATGTACAAAAGGGATCCATACATAAAGACACATTTGCTTTTTTGCCACTACATTATAATTCCTACTTTCTTTCAGCATGATGCATTTCTGCCTGCCACTAAAGTGTCAATAAGAATTATTCATTTATTCATTGAGTCTATATAAAGACGGTAATTTGCATCAGTATCAGTTGACCACACGAAGCGCTGGCCTGGTTGAAATATAATAGTATCGGACTGACCCTAACAGTTTTGTTGGCCAAGTTGCAAAAGCACAAACAGCCACAGTCCAATAGCAGAGAATAAAAACGGGTATGTAAAAAAATGGGAAAGCCAGGACGATAAAATGGGAGTAATTTGAATTTATGCCTTGTAATTGATCAGTTGTTGCTCTCTGTGACAGGGTTCCAGGCTGTGAATTACGAGGGATGGGTTTTACTAGCGTGTGCTAAGCTCCTTGAAAACTTCTGGGTCACATTAGCTTGGCCATGCAAGAAAGCAAGGTAGATTTATCTTCATTGATGAAGGCATGAACCTGTGGCATGGTCTGTGAGGCAAAGAACCTGAAATGAAATATCAGCAAGTCATAAAGTAAATTTGTGGAATGACTTTAAAAGGTCACAAGGGGCTTGTCCATATCATTATAATCTTTGCTGCTCTAGTTCTAGCTGCCCTAACTTTATTTATCTTTTCCTAATAATCTAATTGTAGACCTGGTTACGCTCTTGCATGTGGAAAGCACAAAAAGCAGTTTAGATGATTTTGTTTTCACTGGGACAATCGATACCAAACAATAATTCTAGAAGATTATTTCTTTCCAAAGTAGAGCATGCAGGCAAATAAAAAGTGATTTTTTAAAAAACTCCAGTGAAATCTTTACAAAGGGGATATCAAATATAGTTTGTGAATGACCTTTAACTTTCTTGATTGTCATTTCCAGTCCTTGGACATGTCAATAAGTTTCGCGCAATTTGTTGCATCTGCGCATAGCCTGAATGTCATCAGAATGACACGTGCGCGCCACTGATCTCTGTAGAGATCAGTGGTGCGCGCGCACAGAATCAGTCTAAAAACACAAAATATTTCATAACTAATTCGTAAAAAGGCCAGAATTCTACAAAACCAGTAGAAGTCAAAATAAGAAAGGTCAAACCTAGAACTCTTACTCTTTTAAGAAACCTTTTAACTGGTTAATTCCCACCATTAACAGCACTGCTAACCAATTAACAAAATTACCTTGTCACTGCGAGTCGATTACTTTCCCCATAGAAACACGTGTAATTTGGGTGCTCTACGTTTTTGTGAGGCAACATAAAAAGGCCGTTTTCAAACAAAATTGGCCAGAATTCTACATATGAGATGATTACATTTTTATGCTCAGCAGCTTCGTTGTTTCTTCAATATTCATATTCCTTTTTAACTGAATTAAATTGTTAAAAAGTGAAAAAGATATAAGTATTTTTAAAAGTTGAAATTTACGTTTTTCATGATTAATGTACAGGGTTCTATGGAGGGAATCGCAGAGGGAAAGTGATACGCGCGCGCGCATGGTTGAGAATGCAACACACTTTTTGGTATGAGCAGCACATCTGAGACTGACATTTAGCTGAAGGTCTCTAATACATCTAACCGTCAGCCTACAGTCCTGTATATTACATAAATAGAGTTTTCCCTTAAGACTCCTGCACGAAAAGACCTAATATGTGAGGCTAAAAACACACGAAGACAAGACCACTCACTACATCAAGATCAATGGGGAATCAATAGCCCTGGCCAAAATTGAATTGCTGCTGCTCAGAAGTTTGCGGCAGAAGAAATTAGATTTCTTGCATGAGTTAATTATGGTCTTATGATACCTTGCGTAATGAGATTAGCTCATGGGCCATCCCTTGGCGGAGTTTCAAGGTGAAATCAAGAGCGCGAAAACCCGGGGGGGGGGGGGGGGTAGGGATATCTAGACCCACACTATACCATGGGTACAATTTCACCAGCACTCATTTTATGGGCCTACTGTACATCACAGTGATACATAACATGTACATGTCCATGTAGAACAGAACAGCAAAGATCTTCAAGGAGATCATTGACTTTGAAACCATCTTTATCTTATCAGTTCTTTCTTTAATGGTCATGCCATTACCATGCACAGACAACACTGGTAATCATCAAAACTTTTTAAAATATTGCAGCTATGAGGACAAAACCTTTCATGGCCAATTGCTAAATAACCAATTGAACATTATCAAACTTTTTGAATTAATATTGAGCAAAATTTATCAAAACGATGAGAAAAAGTGAAGCATTAAACTACCAGTACCACAACACTTCCCTTTAACACACAGTCAATAACAATTTTCAAGTTATTCCAGGTCATAGGCCAAATACAATTATTATTTAATCTGCAAGCAAATAACAGTTTCTACAGGTGCCTCATTTTAAACAGATTTCTTTTTCAGTTTATGTAAACCTTTACAAGTCATACTTCTTTTTCTTATCCAATTCATTACTTGTCAGCTCGCAGCAATAAGGAAATGAATTCAATAAATCTTATTGCGGAGTCAGTGAACTTGCACGTGTTGAGCTTTCAACACGCAAGAACATCAAAAACAAAATCAAGGAACCCAGCACCTTAGAACGCTTCAGTTTTCCCCTCCAACTCCATCTCTGTCATCTCACAGGATGTTCTGACAAATCCAAGACACAATCAGTTGATAGGTCCTTGATATAAAGCCCAATGGCCCATAGGCTACTACACCTTATAGGACCATCACCGACAGTGTCAAAACTAATGAAAGATTCATGAGGCGCTAGGGGCAACTACACCGATCATGTGAGTGCCCCTAAAGATGGCGGCTGCTTTTGTGTCTCGAGCTCTGGGCCAAGGAGTGAAAAAATTAACTCCTTGACGTAACTAGTCTTCCACTGCAAACGTGTTTTGGGTAAAGTGAAAATTACAAGATTTAGGGATAGCGTTTTGTTTTTTATTTTTATATTGGGGTTGCTGCTGGTGGATAGGAAGCTATTTCAAATACCTTGATTTTAAAGCAAAACCTCTTTGCAAATCTATACTCCTATTGGCAATCTTACTCTGTAAATAAGAGGTATATTCATTAATAGAAATTCCCGGAACATAGCATTAGACGGAACTTCTAACAGACAGATTTGCATGAAGAAAAACTATTGTTAGTACATACATGTATCTTGTTCTCAGGTTACACTATTGTCATGGACACGTATACCATATCATGAAATATACACCTCACACAACATGTTAAAGTTGCACCAGGTCTCTCAGATGAAGTACAAATGAATGTTCTGCTACATTATGGAGGGTCAGTGCCTCTTCATTATCACCAACTCAATTTCTGCCAAATTCTTTCACTTTTTCAACAACAATCGATAGACACTTGTGACCTTTGTTGTTGTTTGATTGCATTGAATAATCTGTCCTTGGAATCATTAGCCTTATATTGATTTGTTTCCCACCATAGTACCATAATAGCCCTTCTTTTGACCTGAGAAATTGGATTCCCCCAGTGCACAAGGAAGATGTCGATATGGATTATCACAGCAGAGGTTTAGCTGGCTGAGCTCCCATTCATATTATCATTCAGTGAGACACATCAGACACCTTCTGTGGCCTGGTGACGTGACATCTTGGACCAGGTGTAATGGGCCTATATAGCCTGATTTGAATATAGGAAGAAAAACCACAGATAGCAATTGATGCTCAGTTGCTAAATAGCCTTGATGCAGCGAGGCCTGCACCCTTTCACTTTAGGCATGTCTAAATTCTGCTTCGAGATCTTGAAGAATAAAACCATCTCCTATGAACTACTCACTTCATACATGTATGTCAGTTACATGGAAGGTCCTTACATCATCTAAATTGAAGAGTGGCAAAAGCAGTATCAGAAGATCACGCCCACATGTACAAAGATTTTCTTCTTCTCAGTTCTCCCCCCCCCCCCCCCCCCATCTGTCTGTCTCTGTCTCTGTCTCTCTCACTCTCTCTCTCTCTCTCTCTCTCTCTAAATAACCATTTTAGTTACTATCTAAATATTAAATGCATCCCCACCACAGCCAATTATTACTTGTCATAGCTGGAGTTTCTACAATGTATCTTTTTAGGCCTATCTCTTTCTTTCCCTTTGATTCTAGTACTTCCTTCTGGCATCTTATTGCTAAATTCTCACTTTTGCACTTTTGAAAAGTTTAATAGGTCACAATCACACTCCAAAACTCTGAAAACTTTCTTTGTAGACAAACTGTCTGCTTTTTCAACACACACCATCTGCAAGTGGGAGACAGTAAACAGGCCTACTAACAATACAGTTTGGTATTAAAGGTTTTGCATAGTAAACCCTCGTAAAGTGTGAGAGAGAAACCAATGGATCCACAGAAATCCTTGATTGCCCTTCCATTGAAAGTCAACTCCAACTCATAAAGAAAGTGATTAAATCCTGGAGGGATGAATAAGGAGGCAATGGGACAAAAAGATCTTGTCTTGGCCATCTATTGTGCAGGATCTGCATAATTTTTCAATGGCTCAAGGGGTAGGCTTGGGGAGCCTCTGTGCATGACAAAGGAATTAGACACCACTGCAGGGTGCTGACTGCGGGGTGGGAGTAATGAGAGGTTTCATGAATGAATCTCAATTATCTTCAGAGGAAGAGAGAAAGAGGGAGGGAGAAGGGGAGAGATGAAGGGAGAGGGAGAGAGAGATAGAGAAAGAAGAGAGAGACAGATATATGTGTGTGTGTGTGTGTGTGTGTGTGTGAGAGAGAGAGAGAGAGAGAGAGAGAGAGAGAGAGAGAGAGAGAGAGAGAGCGAGCAGAACTAGCTGCAACATGAATGGCAAGGTTATACCCATTACAACCCCAAAACAACATTTCACTTTTGGGGCTGATCTTGGATTCATCAGCCTGCAGTTTCATTTTTGATAGGGGTTAGTGAGGATTATGGAATGGTTTATACAGTATGTAATCATATGTGATCGAGCTTCAAGGAAGATTTCTTATTTTGACATCAACACAGTCAATATTATACCCCCAAAATGTCCCTGTTGTGTTTAAGTATTATTTGCCATGTAACATAACTTCTACATTAGTTTACAGATACATATCTATGATACATACACAAAACATTTTATAGAAATCATTATCATTTTCAAATGCAAAGCCTTTTATCGATACGCTATTGAAGGTAAGCTTACACATGGAGTTGTGAAGCGTTTTAAAAGCATTCTGATTTTCCATTCTTAGGTCAGGAATTATAAATCTATAGGGTTGACATACGTACATGTATGAACATCTGGTGAGAGATTGGTTGAAGCATATTTGCTATACATGTACAATGTACAGGTCTGTACTTTTATGGATCCTACAAGTCATTCTGAATGAACCTCAGATGCGAATCTGACGCAACAAAATGCTTAATGAACAAGATGGTGAGACACAGGATGAAAGCAAGTGGACATCATGCTGTGTCTTTGTGCACGAGCAAAGAATAGGCTAGCCTACTTTCAAGCAACTTCATTCACTTCATTCAAGAATGTCAACATGCTTCTGATTCAAGATTTTATTTTTTATCAGCAATATGAAAAACAATTTTAAGCAAACAAGTAGCTCATGTCTTAAGTAGTTCCTTAAACCAAAAGATACAAAGGGCTTTCCATTACTGTACATACTTAAATATTTTCACTCCCCTTTCTATTATTTTCACTTTACAGACTTTTGTTTGAAATATTGGCTGAATTATAGGCTAGTATCCATTCCAATTAATATACAATATGACTCATAAAATCAGCGACCATTCAACAAGCTTTTTGTGATCCCCAATAACACTTACAAGACCTCGGGCAGCACATTATAGTAAGATAAAGGCTTGAACTGCCTTCAAAAACAGAATTGTTGCTCACATAAAAACTGACAAACCTTTCAAAATAGATCTGTCTAAATTTAAAGCATGAAATAAAAATATCAAACATCTCCTTTGAAGCAGCCCATAAAATTCCTTGTTTTCTTCTCTGTTCTACTCTCTTCATTGTGATTTAAGTTAATAATCCAAACTATAATACATCTGCACTGACCATAAAACTTATTGGTCTAGATGTATCTATTCAATTTTTTGATGGCTCAAAAGCTATTCATAAACACTTATAAATGATAACTACCGTACACTCAAGTTGTGCAATTAAAGCAGACAATTAAAATACTTTGAAAGACATTTTATGAAATGCCATTTGGAACTAACCCCAGGAACTGAAATGTAAAAGAGAGGGAAAAAAGAGAGGATTTTGAAGTGTTCATTATCTCAGTTAAGAAGTACATCAGGTTATCTCACTCTTCTGTGAGTCAATTATTTTGTTACATTAAAATATCTAACTAGGCAAAACCTTACAGTATGTAGACCTACCTAATAATAAGCTGTACCTGCATATCATCCATTGTAATGAGCTCTAAGCTTCATGAACATTGATAAGTCAAAAATATTGCAAACTTCTAAGTATATAACCCTTGAGTTATTAGCTCTGCAGAGTGTATACCTTACACCAGTTACCCAAAACAGCAAAATTAAGTGTGTTTTTTTATCATCCACAAGTACCACAGCATAACATAAGAGAATAAGGAAACATCCCAAATCAGCTGCTGTTGTGATTATTTTTTACTACATGTTCATATATACTCAGCTGAAAATACCAGTAGAAGGGAGTGATCATAAAGTGACTACTATAGTAATAATAAATAGTCTGTTTACTGAAAACTAAAGCTAGGTGACATCAATACCAACGAGGCTGCAATTTGAGATGGGAAGGTTTTAATGTTATAATTGGGGATCCAGCAGAGGAGCGCAGCATGCACCCCAGCAGGATGGTGGAGGGGTGCAGTATGACACCCGACAGGGAAGTGGTGGGGTTCGGTGGGGTGTGACATGTAGGGGGTCATCTTTCACAACATTTTGAGGGTTTTGAGGGCACAGACACTGATGGAGCTATGATATGCTGAGTTGAACTGGGATGGTATTTGGGGAATTGGAACTGATATTGAAGTTGTCAGACTGACAGATTGCGGGTCAGCAGAGGTAACTCCAGATGAGAGAAGACGGTAGAGATGTGCAATATGAATTTTACCTTTATTTTGAAGAAACACTTAATCAATATATATACTTATTGGAGCCTTGGTGCACTTATCACTCCTGCAAATCAAGATCTGAAACTTCACTACTACATGTAAATGCTTTTCTACAAAACTATAGACCAAAAGAAAACTGAGAAAATTATCTTTATTCAAGTGGGAAAGAGGTTATCTTTGAAAGACAGCAGCATCTTTTATAATGTGAGTTTTCATTTTCTGCTGATTTGGAGATTACATTGTATACCATTGTTTATCTATATCATAGAAAAAAAGCAACTTTGGGTTAATTTTTTATGTACATAACAAGTACCAGTGCAACTATTCATTTTGTGTTTTAGCCCTATTTAGATTGCATCTGAATAGTAGGCATCTTGGCCTACAGGCCACACTCTGCTGTATTCCATGGGGGGGGGGGGGGGGGGGGGGGGGGAAGAGACGTACAAGGAAGAACTACAATCTACATGTAAATATGCAACTAGAAACATCTGTTGCATCCCACTCACGGGACCATCACTATATGGGGCTGTGTCAATTTCGGCCTGTCACGACCTCTAAGTTGAAGAGGTAAAAACACCAAAATAATCGGCAAAAGTGAAATTTCCAGGCTGTTTTTGGTTGGTGATCTTGCTCCTCTCCTGCACACATATGGGCAAGATATCACACACTTGCCTAAGATGGAAAGCAACTGCTCACGTATTGATGGTACAGAGTGCGAGGTTATCTCCAATAACCTCGAATAAGTGTGAGTGGTTGCATCCCTTGTTTAATGTAGCGAGGAGGGAGAAAACCAAAGGATGAAATTTGGATTACATAAATTGCAGTCTTATTTTACAGATAGGGCCTATTAATTCACCAACTTTCTCGCATCTCATTCTCTTGTTTATCTCCATTTTTTTATTCTGTTTTGCTTCTGTTTCTGTTATTTCTTTTCATGTCATTTTTCTCTACAGGCGTTAGCTTCTGCATCACTTTTCTTTGCACCCTCTCATTTCTTCTTGTCTGTCCCACATTTTCCTTTAAAAATATCTGAATTACGAAATGACCTTACCTAGATTGGAGATGGTGAAATTTCTTGGAGGTTTGAGAACTCTTCTGGAGTAAGCTGAACGAAGACAATCCAACTGCTCTTCACTTCCTCTCACCAAAATAGTCCAAGGCTCTAAGGTTCCAACAAGAGTTAGACCTCGAATGCTCTCTGCCAACTGTTTATTCCAAACACTGTGTTTATTTTCCCGTTGTAACTCCTTGAAGAGTTCCTTCCCATTCCTGGCCGTGTGCCGGTGATGTGAGTTGGTGGCTGCCGAAGCGTCGGTCTCTCCGCCCGCCGTGGGTTTCGGCGGGATTGGCGAGAAGATGATGGCGATGGAGTCCGGAACGAGAGTGACATTTTTGCTCACGGATTTCCGATCCCTTGTTGGCGTTTTCTGCGACATTTTATCAGCTAGGCTGTGTTCTTGATGCCTATGTAATCATCCAAACCATTCAGCAAGAAAATAGTTTATTTTGTGGAAGTTTGAGCAATAGGATACATCCCTCGTGCGGTAACGGGTACGACGAGTTCGAAGAAATATATCGTCTGTATTTTGTTTCAGATAACACACTGCACTTGCATGCTGGAGCGGAGTAGCTAGCTGCGCTGGAGTGATGCGCTCATGCGTGCAGCATCCAACTTTGGGGGAGCATGACAAACCACCACGGCATTGGTTGCGTGAATCTTCTTCAAGAATCAATCGTTGACCGTATTTAGAAACAAGATGGAATGGATCTATTATTGTCTTTTCTTTCTTTCACCTTTCTCTTTTAATTCTTTTTCATCATGGCCTTATCTTTTATTCGACGCCCTGTTTATGAAAAAATTGATTCGTTTTCTGATGGCTCCGATCTTTCCCATATGACTACCGTAATCCCCTTCCCTCCTTCCCAGTAAAATGATGAATACATTGTTTATGCAGGGAGATGGGAGTTTTTCTCCCTGATTATACGCTATGTCCTCTCCCCCACCATCCTCCTCCTTCCCTTTATTTCATGGCCTAATTTACACCTATATAATACCACCTCTGGATCCCAGTTAATTCACTCATTTAAATGGCTTCTCTTTCTTTCATTGTTCTCCCAAAAGAATGCAACAGGATGTTTCAGTGAATCTCTCCTCGCGGTGATAGCTCAGTCACACCGCTAAACCGACTCCACACCAATTCCAACCGATCATGGCCATTCTTTGTCATGTATTTTTGTTCGGTCTGTGGTCGGTCCGGGTGTCGGGTCTTGTTGGTGTGACTGAGTTATCAGAGAAATCTGTGATTGACTGGACTACGTTTCTTCAACCCTCGAATCTTTATTTCGTAGATCCATACCAGTGGCTTATTGTTCAATAGAGACAATAATGATGAGGCAAGGAAGACTTTGAGACTGTTCCCAAGTACTGTATAATACTCTAGTGAAATATACCTCATTTTTATTACATTCATTGTTGCCTTCTTTTTCATCTCTGGAAGCCGTATTATTGAATAAGAACATAACTTGAAACCTGAGCGAGCCTCTAGGAGGGTGAGAGCTAGAGGGAGAGAGAGAGAGAGAGAGAGAGAGAGAGAGAGAGAGAGAGAGAGAGAGATGGGGAGGAGGGAGCGAAACAGAGAGAGACATGGGAGGGAGGCAGTCAGGCAGTGGGGAGAAGGTGAATGGGGAGAGAGAAAGAGGGATAGGGGGAGAGAGAGAGAGAGAGAGAGAGAGAGAGAGAGAGAGAGGGATGGAAAGGGAGAGAAAGGAAATTTCAGATGCCCAATACATTTGAAGCATGATCATTGTTTTTGTTATCCTTGATCATACAAGATATACTCTCAAAGGACTGTGGGAACGAATTAAAATTGGTTGATTTGTTTATCATACCGTTGTGAAGATGTTTAAACTTCGTTCACAGCATCATCGTCGCACTCACATCCTCAATTGTCCTCCTCATCAACGTCATCTTCCTCTTTCTCATGCTCATTATCCACATTGTCATTTTCCCTTCCTTTATATTTCTCTTCCTTATTGTCTTCACTCACATCATCACTGTATCCTTCTTCCCTCTCATCACCAGTGTCATCTTCTCTTTCCTCATCCTCATTATCTTCACTCCCTCACCATGGTCTTCTTCTTTGCTCCTCCTCCTCCTCCCTTTCACTCCTCCCTCATCACCTTCACCCCCCCCCCCCCTAATCATGTTCTTAATTCTTCATTTTGATTTTAGTTTATTATAAGAGGGTGGTCCCATCAGTATTTTAAATACATTTCTTCCCTCTTCTCATCAACATCATCTTCCTTTCCTCCTCATTATCTTCATTCTCGTGTTCCTCATCTTCCCTTCACCTCCTCCTCATCATCATCTTCATAATGTTCTTTTTCTTCTTCCCTCTCCTCATTACCACCTTCCCTTTCCTCATCCTCATCATTATTTCCATTCTCCTTCTCCTCCTATTACTTCTTCTTCCCTCTTTAACTTTCTTATCTTCATCCACATTTTCATTCTCACCATCATGGTCTCTTCTTCCCTCCTCTCCTCCTCATCCTCCTCCCTCTCCTTATCCTCATTATCTTCATTCTTTTCATCATGGTCTCCTTCTTCCCTTTCCCCCTCATGTCCTCATGTCCTCATCCTCATTAACTTCACTCTCTTCATCATGATCTCTTTCCCTCTCCTTTATTATCATCATTCTTTTCATCCTGTTCTCCTTCTTTCCTCTCTCCCTCATCATCCTCCCTCTCCATATCCTCATCCTCATTAACTTCGCTCTCATCCTCATGGTCTCCCCCCCCCCCTCCTCATTATCTTCAGTCTCTTCATCAAGGTCTCCTTCTGCTCTCCCTTCACCTCATCCTCCCTCTCTATATATCCTGATCCTCATTATCTTCTTCTTTTTTTCTCTCTCGTCTCCATACCACCATCCTTATTATCTCCACTCCCCCTCATTAACCTTTTCAAGACAATTGACCACATTTTGTGGTCTGGCTCAATAACTTTTGATGCTGAGCTCTAAAAATATACCAGATATACGAGTAGAAAAAACAAAGATTTCTGCACACACTGTGGCATGGCCATATTGCATTTGATGCCAGGAATTTTAAAAACGAAAATAAGCTTTAAAATCCTTCAATTGGCAACACATTAAAAGGTTCAAATCACTGTTTGTTATAATTGGCATTTTTTCAACTTTGTGACAAAATTCGTAACCATGTATATTGTTTTTAAAGACAGTACACCTTATAGAACCATGTAGTACTAAAAGAAAATATGGTTACTAATTTGAAGAACAATATATGATCAATTTAGCCCTTTAATAATTCCTGTCCTGAAAGTGTTAATGTCATATTCCATCTCCTTAATACCATCTTTATCCTCTTTCCTCTCGTCACCATTATTTTCATGATGCCTCATCCAAATTAAACTTATTTTCTTCCAACTTTTGCTCATCAATCCTTCTTCATCCTTTCTAGTATAGCTTTCTTCTCTATCATCTTACATATCTTCAATAACCGATGTCAAATCAATAAAAAATATAAACATACAATCCATGTTCTCCTTAAAAAGAGATTGAAAGCACACCAAAAACAAAGTAGTCATTTTACTTGTTTAATCTTAGAAGTTCAGCTTATCTTTTGGTAGCAAATATAAATGGTGATTCTTAAAACCTTTTCTGGGGGAACACCTTCAAATTGATAAAATATATTGAAATTCCTCAGTCAAAAGCAGCATCATTGCCCAGAACAATTTCCTAATGTTTACAAACATAACTGTCAACCTATTCAAGCAAATATTACTTGAGCTATAATAATCCATGACTTTCACACAAAAAACACCTAGATCTACTGACAGTATACATGTAGGTCATACAAAGTTATTGCTTCTATACATTAAGCTGTTGTTTCAACAAAGCACCATCTTTATACATTTAGATCCTGTTTTCAAGTACTATCATGTTCATATTCATAACATTTTGGGTTTCTTGACTATACAGTCATACTGGTCAGAGACTGAGCACTCGGAGTGATATTAGTATTAACAATGAACAAACTTGAAAAGGAGACGGGGGTGGAAGTGGCCAAGAAACAGGTAGCCTAAGGATTATGTGAAACTAGGCACAGGAACACAGGAAGTTGTACTTTTCCTAGTACCTTTTACACATTAAAATCATGGACATAATGTCAATGGACAAGTGAGGTTGCCTATCTTCTGTATAATGAACTATACCTGCATGAATGATTTATAAGAAATGAAATAATGTCCTTTTTTCCTCCTTCATAATGTGTACACCTGTGAATGAGATATCCATGGACGCATGGCAGCGTAAAATTAAATGATGTCAATGGTTTTTTATACACATCACCTCTCTTGCCTCATAAACCCGTGTTAATTTTTTACATATTTGAATTCCATATTTGCTTCCTACAGGCAGTCAGATAAAGTGCAAACCGGACACTCTGCAACATCAACCTAAGTGTGGCTATTTTCTACATTCACAATTGAAGAAATGTGACGTTCTGGAACTATGTTGCAGTGTGAAGAGGAGATCATTTCAATAGGTTCTTTGCTTAAAGTAGACCCCCCCCCCCCCCCCCCCCCCGGGAAAAAAATTAGAAAGAAAAAGAAGTCCATGTCTTTCATATTGATGACAATGAGAACTCAAATGTTATATACAGTGTACTTCATGAGAACACCATGAAGTAAAAAAGAAGAAATATTTGGTAGAAGAATTGAAATTTCAGCCTAGTACCACAGATATATATGTTTCACAATCATATGTACAAATATTGCTGTGAACATTTATCTCCATATTTTACAATCGTCTAGCATTGTAAGAAAAATACATTATTGCTTTTGACTATTTGATGCAAAGTACTAGGAAAACTACACCTTAGGAAATTATTTCTGAGATCTAATGCCATAAAGAAATGAGTAATCATAAAGTGACCATTTCATATCTTTCATGACGATGATGATAAAAATAACCATTATCCAAGACCACTCTTCATCACTACAATAGTGTACAGAGTACATTCCCTCTTTTTTCAGGGAAGGCGGACACAATTCCAATATAATTTACTCCTAAATTTTATGGCCATTTTTGCAGTGCTGGAAACCTGAAAAAAAAAATGTCTTGCATAGTGCATACATGTACATCAGCTATCACATACAGTAAAAGAGGGGACTTGAAAGCACCCCCACCCACAATATGAACATGAATTTGTACATGTACCTGTGATTCTGCAAACAGGACAAAAAGGGTGATACAGACACAAGGGCACTTGGGAAGGGGTAACCATTTGAAATGGGTGAAATAGCACATACTGCTAGTTCTCAAGTTTCAGGACAGCTTGTCAAATGTCCAAATAAACAGGGGGGCATTTCATCAAGTGTCTTGTCGCTGATTTTTATAGACAAATTTGCTCTCAGCCAATCAGATGCAAGGAT
Organism: Heliocidaris tuberculata; assembly: GCA_025618425.1. Classification (NCBI taxonomy): domain Eukaryota; kingdom Metazoa; phylum Echinodermata; class Echinoidea; order Camarodonta; family Echinometridae; genus Heliocidaris; species Heliocidaris tuberculata. The sequence goes on from CM046851.1 coordinate 12,670,902, forward strand.
ATCAGTAGCTTATAACAGTTATTGTAAATTGTCAGTGAAAGCAAGTTTCACGAAACAGGGCCCAGGTTTTTACATATCATATTATCTGTTGAGAACATGAAGGGTGTTAGCCCCATGTAAAAGGATATGAACCAATGCCCTTCTGACTCTCAGTATATCCTTTCATTAGGTAACACACAGATGGGAAGAACTACATCATTGGCATGTACTGTTTTGGTAAGCCCTAAGAAAGTTTTCTTCAGATTTCTTGAATTGTTGTTGATAAATAGCAAGATACTAGCAATACTAAGATGCTGTGAAGATTTCCTTCCTTAAGTGGAGTATTAAACAAAGAAGCGAAAAATCATTGAGATACCGGGTCAGGGATGTGAACTCCCAACAACAGCTGTGTGCACTATACACTATAAATGCGTGCAAAACCTATGAGGATTGGGTGTTTACCAAATGCAGTGACACACATGCTATCTCTATGCCAAGCCCTGAGATCAATGAGCAGGGACCCTTCGGGGTGGAAAGGTCCTAGCGCATAGTATTATATATTGCTGTGATCTAGCGTCCGTTACAGATATTTACACTAAACTTCACCGGAAATCATGGATGGAATACCAAATGATCTTGTACAAACATCTTTTGATACAAGGTGAACAACATGAGCCAAAATTTAACACCTTTCTTTCCAATTTCCTTTTTTGCTACCAAAACTGTACATGAGCTTTAAAAACAGAGCAACAATAGTGCATTATCTGGCTAAGTGACTTTGGTACTGGTAGGGGATAATAAGCAAGCAAGTTAATTGCTTGGCATGGTTATGGGGGCAAATGCTTCAGATTCTGAGAAAAAACATCAACTAGACCAAGTGTCGGCAGTCACGTTTCTTATTCATAAATTATTAAATACGCTTTAGCTTGTCCTTCCTATCATAAAGGTTAAAGTCTATCACAATATCTAAGACGAAAAATGGCAACTAATGACAAGAACAGGCAATACATACACTGTAGTTTGAGAAAATAATGACGATAAAAATATGAATAAATCTGTTTTTGCATAACCCATACAACAATTTCTGTAAGCATGTCCAAAGTAGAGTTATTTTTCACAAAGTGTATTTCATTAATGTTGAGATACATATTATTTTCCATACCAACATCTTCAAAACTATTCTATGATTCATTCTTTGAATGGCTGGCCTGAAAACAATACTGGAATATACATGTATATATAAATTTTTGTCCATTATTTTTTTTAATGCGTGGCTATCATGAAAGTTTGCAATGCAAACTCTTCTTGCAAGATCAACTTAATTATCTTAATACTTTAACATGTCTTTCTATTCACAGCTAGTTCTTTGACTTTTCTATTGTTCTGAATTACTGGTAAGAGCTATGGTTAATAATGACACACGTAAAAACTTGAATCAAACAAAATACAAAAATACTGTTCATATGCATCAGGGAAGATTGTTCAACGAGCTGCATAGTAATAAGACCTTTCAAACAAATATACCCAAGCCTAGTTGATGACATACTTGTAACCCATATTTTTGAAATCCACCATACTTTAGACCAGGTTTAAATCAGCCTAAAGCCCTGCTCACAAGAGGCCTCATTTGCTGACGTTAGGACCGCGTCAGCGACTTGTACAGTCTTTTGTGTGGCGTGAAAGAGTGACATCGTTTAAGAAAGTGATTGCAAAATAATATTGCAAACAATAGTCTAATTAACTGGCCTATGGGTTAATTGCCTTCAAAGGCTCGATTAGCGCAGGTTCTGACGCAATTCAAATGATGCCTCGTGTAAGCCAGACTTTAGGGTGTAGATTTAGTGCACCGATTTATGGAGTGCCAAATTGTCAACCTCTCTATCTGTACAAATTACAATAATTCTATAACTAAATGAAAATACAAACCCATTCATTTATTTTTTTTTTTCATTTTAATATCATTTTGTTCAATGATTACAGTGATTTATACAGAATTTATAGGCCGACACTTGGCCTTCCATAAATCAATGAACTACTTTAAGCCAGTTTTAACTCTGATCACTTTCAAGAATATGGGTCATAACGATATTGGTATAGTCTATAGAAAGCATAAGAAATCTGTCAGAAGAGGGCCTAGACAAAGTTGAACAGGGTATGAGATAACATGGGGTAGGAAAAAAACTGAAAGCAAGCATGTTGGCTAGTATCTAATTTCTTGGAAGAGAAAATGTCCCCCATCCTCCTCCTCCTCCTATTCACTGGCAGTTAATCCACACTTTCGTCTAAACTCTTGTCCTAATTCATGAATCCAGATGTTGGCAACTGCAAGAAAAGAAATAAGGAATAAGAAAAATAAACATATGGAATAAATCAAAGAAGATTTCAATTTTATAAATCCATTTCATCTCACAGTCTAGTCCAAAGGAACATGAATTTGCCATCAATGCACCTCCACCCATGTATATGTAATTACACATCTTTTTGACCACAGGGGCCCGCATCTGATTGGTGAAATGGACTAAAAAGAGGAGCATTTTTTGATAACGCAGGACTTAATAGATTGCTAAGTGAGCTTTCAGAATACCAATTTGGAGGTCTAATGGCCCCCAGTTAAATAGGGGACTTAACAGGGGACTTAAAGAGGAAAGTCAAAAGGAAAGTTAAGTGAGCTTTCAGAATACCGCCCCAGTACAGGAAGGGTTTAAAACATCAACCTCAGGGCAATTTCAGTATCCCAATGTATAACCTACTGAAAACACAAACGTTTCAGTAACACATTACATCATCCAAACATGATTTCTACAGGCAATACAATAGGGTAATGATATAGCCCCGAAGTTGAATTTCCCAAAGTCTTTGCTATGGTGGTACTGTAGCTCCTCATAGATTTGATGGTAGCTACACGAGCTGACTTACCCCACTTAGAGCCAGCAAGTACAGGACAAGCTGCGTGTCTTGTATCATAGTTACCCTGTCCATTCTTAAACAGGTTGTACCAGAACACCGCTGTGCCCTGAAAACGTAATAAACGTAAGATTTGTCAATGCATTGATCAGAGCATTCATGTAAACAAAAGGAGAGGCGAGTAAAAGAGAAAGTTGAGTTCTGGTCATGATGGTGAATTGTGAAAGAAACTGTCTCAAAGCAATTGGGAAAGGTTGATTATATAGCACATAAGAATTGGTGTATGCTGTAAGGTTTTGGAATCACAAAAATAATAAGGAATTGACTCAGTCCTGTTGAGATTCAAATGCACTGCACACATAAATATGTATATGGGACTACACACAAACGTTCGGCCTGAACATTTCAGCTGTTTCTTGTCATATTTTGAATGTGAGGGCATGCGAAGAGCAATCTTTTTCAGGGGGCATATCTACTATGATAATCTTTCAAACTAACATAAGAATGAGAAAGCTCACAAATTATTTTGTACCTTTCCCAGAACTCAAGTTTCCCTTTTTAAGGTATCAACACATGTTCAAAAATCTCTGAGAATCTTTCCAGAATTAAGATGATATACATGTACTTCAAATGAATAAAACTCATCAAGTGCCATTTCATAAAATGTTGTTTCTAATGATAATAATATCATTATCGTTATAGTTAGGTCTGGCTAGGCCCTTAAAGGAAATAATCAAGACATACCTTTGTAGGAAGAACTCTTGCTCCAACTTTTGTGAAAACTGTGGCTCCACCTGCTTCTACATCACTCATCTATAAACAAAGTATGGTAATGGCATTGGTCATTAGGAAATGATATTTTATATATCAAAGAATTCTAATAAAATCATTTTTCTCTTGTGAAAATTCATGAGAATTTCTAAAAACATGAATAATATGATTGCAGGGCCCTCAGGGAGAACAAATGAGGCTACCCTGGGTAAATAAAACATGTTATTATTATTATCTCTAACTAAATCTTGATTTATAGAATTACAACACCATGTAAGAGAATATACTACTTTGTATTTTTACACAATTAATGTTGAAATGCACTATATATTCCATCATGAAATTCTATAATATATACTTAAAGGAAACCAAAACCCAAGGAGAGAATCAATGTTATTGGAAAGTGAGAATTCAGAGAAGCACTTTACAAAAAGTTTCATTAAAATTGGTTAAAAAATGAGAGAGTTATGGAAGTTTGAATAGTCTCGTTTTACTTTCTATGGGGATCCTCAAATTGGCAAAAGTGCTTCAAAATGGCTGATTTTGTGAACAACTCTCCATTTGTTTTGTACACAGATTTTCAGATTTTCCCCATTATCTTTCAAGGTGCAGTTAATCTCCTTCTGAGCTCAACATATATAATGGGAAAATGTATTTTACACCACATATGTCGAGTTCAGGAGGAGACAAGGAGCACCCTGAGAGATAATGGGGAAAATCTGAAAATCTGTGTACAAAACAAATGGAGAGTTGTTCACAAAATCAGCCATTTTGAAGCACTTTTGCCAATTTGAGGATCCCCATAGAAAGTAAAACAAGACTTTTCAAACTTCCATAACTCTCTCATTTTTTAACTAATTTTAATGAAACTTTTTGTAAAGTGCTTCTCTGAATTTTCACTTTCCAATAACATTGATTCTCTCCTTGGGTTTTGGTTTCCTTTAACAATTGATGAAAATTGGTATTAATGAACGCACCAAAATGAACTCTACATAAGAAAAAGAAACCACTAAACTTCATTGATATCAATTACGATAATTGTCTAGAATGTAGAAACCATGTAATGCTTCCAAATAAGCCAGTTCATAATTATAATCAGCGCATGTGCAGGAAAAGGTCATTTTTACCGAGTACAATTGACTTTTATAATAGATTGCGCACCATGATACGAGCCCCAGTATGATTTTAGTTGTAAAACAAGTAGGGCGTCCACCAAAACAGATGCGCATGTGCTTACAAATTGCGGTCATTTCAGGGTCACTTGTATCATGTCCTAATTACGAACTGGCCTATTAAAAAAAATAATAACTTAATATGCAATTTTAGAATAAGAGATAATATCATGCTCCAAATATGACCATCCATGACATTCAAATCTACACTTTGAAAATCAAGTTTTGTCTCTCAAACAGGTGTCAAAAAGAAAATTTTTAAAAATATAAATTGAACTTTGACCTTGCAGGAAACCATGTATCAATATCGACCATTTCAAATAGTTTGGTCTTAACTCAGGACAGGTTTGGACGTGTGACTACACATGGTTTTGCTCACTTTGATGCTAAATATATTTCAGGTTTGAACTACATGTACGTTGACACAAACTGCAATTTTATTTGACAAATATATGGTTGATTTCCCAAGAAAGCACATACAAGAACACTGCATGGTTACTACTCCTGTAGTATCTGAGATACTGCTAACTAGCTTTAATCACATCTGTTTTCTTCTTGAATCTGTACATTCTTCCTCAAAAGAATACGTCTTTGTAACTACATGTTATTTCAGAAAAGACACAATACCAGTACGTTAGGCATGTATTGAATGCTCTTTTGTTACTATGCAGATGACTGTTACAATTATTTTTTTTTCTTCAAGAATACTTGAATTTCAGATATTTCTTTCTTGAAGAATGCTTAAAGGTACTTCATCCCTTTTGCAGACTAACATAAAATTCTGCAAAACTTTGCACAGGTTCAGTACACATCCTGTAGATACTCCCTATGAAATTTCAAGGTCACAAGTTCTATGATTCCTTTTTAAGAAATGAAAATCTTGCTTTTGTTGCAGAGGGAGCTATTCCGGTCAAAAAATAATTTTAAAAATTACACAATTTTCTTCTTTTTTTTGGGGGGGGGGGGGGGTTGAAAAAAATAAAGTGTTACCAAATTGTAGTTATTACTAGCAAATTATAATCCTTTTTACATCCGAAAAAGTTTTCCAATCATAATTTTTTTGTAATTTGCATACCCGCAAAACTTCAAAATTTAGGGCTGCAAAAGGGATGAAGTACCTTTAAATCTAAACATTCTGATTGGATGATGGCATTTCACGAGAAGCCTTTCAAGTTCTGAACTGCGAATTTTTCTGAGGGATTTCAGGATTTATAATTGAAAACAACTTCAAGAGTCTGAGGACACCCTTCTTTTGACCACAGCTGTAATATTGCTGAACCAGGGGAGCGTTTCATGAAAGGACTTGTCAGATATTTTATCCGACAAATTTGCTCTCAGCCAATCAGATGCAAGGATTTCAGTAGCTTATAACAGTTGTCGGATAAAATATCCGACAACTTCCTTTCATGAAATGCTCCCCAGAATTGAATAAAATTATCTGTATCAGATGAAACATACATTTGTTATCTTTTATTTTTTCAAAATGCACGTAGTATCACTTTTGAAGACTTTTCATCAACTTTTGATGAAGGTGATGTAGAGTGTTGCACTTGGTCAATTCCACCGTAATGGACATGACATTTACCTTTTAGTCTTATTTTTATTTTAGAAGGTGTTAAGCAAAATCAAGAGTCCTCAAACATATTTCAGTATAAAGTGAATCAGACATGTTTGACTATCAGGGACATACACAGCAAATTTCACAGTATTCCACTGAATAGTTGAAGAGAAAATTGACTCTTAGTAACTGTAATGGACACAACACAAAATGGACAAGGATTTTTCACTCCTGTGAATAGTTTGAAAAATCTGTAAGTTTGGGGGTTCAGTGAGTCTAATTTAGGTATTAACAGATGATTATAACCATACTCTTAACACACATGTGGAACTATAGTTTGTAAAATGATTGGACTACACATTTCCTTGTCAGAGTGAAAAAGTGGCGTAATGCACATGGCACTTACGTCTGCTTTTTTAAAACCCCTACATTATGTTATAAACTATTCAATGGCTTATAATGTCAACTTCATAATAGTAATCTTATTTCCATTCATCACAGTTAACAACCTAAAATCAAATCTGATATGCTTATGGTGTGAAATAATGAAACCCAAACATAGGATGTATTGACCAAAATTGTTGCCAGATTTTGCCCCAAGAGTGAGCATTTTAAAGAAAAATCATATCTAAATATACTTTAATCCTATTGATATACATGTACCAATCAAAATAGGGCTTGTTAAGTTATTTTGTTTGATACTGAATATGTTGTGATAGCACAGATATCTTGGGAGTTATTGCCAATTTTACAATTTTTGGCAAGTGAACATTTTCTGAGGATTTGCCCACATAGGAAAAATTGAGAATTCTTCCTGAGCTCCAATTTATACACATGGCATTTAATTTATGTCATTTCCATCATCAAAATAAGACGAGAAGGAAAGGTTTCTCTGTTAGTCTGTTCTGAAAAGACATCATGTCTCCTGGTTTTTAAAAGGGCCGATCATGGCCTCTGGTGGTATTCATACTCACATAGAACAGTGCCGTGGCAATTCTATTGCCAGTCTGCAAATGTTTGAAAGCGTGCGTCTCTTCTTTCTGATCCAGAAAAGATATAAGACAAAGGATGTCGCAAGTGATACCTAGATACATACAGGGTTGTACAAAGGGCCTGTGGAAAGCCTCTGACAAAGGCATATAACCTTGGCTTCATAAACCCTAGACATGATCGTGTCCGTTCATACCCATGACATGGCTTTACACCCTCACATACACCGGGCAGTCTGGGAACAACTGCAAGAACTGACATTTTGGTCCAGAAGGAGCAATAGTTTATGTATTGCAATATTCTATTCTATTCTAGCTGCACTCCAGAAGTCACATTGCTGTTGCCACATAGCATTTCACAAGAAATATTGTAAAACACATCTATCATTCAAACCATTCTATTCCATTTTTTTAAAACAATGCTTTAAAATGCTGTCCAATGCAACCAAAAACTTTAAAATTCCTTGAATAAATTTTTGCTGCAGATAAGGCCTCCAAGTACAGGTTAAAGGAACCTATCTGTGCCGAATGAACAGTTCTTGCTCCTGTGCCAGGGTATGTAAGGAACATAAAGCCATTCAAGGGTGTGTCTCTCGCGGACACTTGATACTTACGTAGAAGAGAGCTGTGGCGATTCTATTCCCGGTTCCTAACGATTCAAATGCCTTGGTCTCTTCAGCCTGGGGGGTTCATGGCAAGCATGGGATGAGGAGAGAGAAGGGGAAGGGATTAGATGGAATGATGAGAATATGTGGGTTAGGGGTTAGTCATGTCTGCAGACCTGTACAAGTTGTGTACTGATGTTGTGAGCTCTAGATGTTCTGTTTTTTGTTTATTTGCTGTAATGAGTTTATATTGTTACTTAAAGTCTTAATATTTTTCATCAAACAGGGCCTCATGGAATACAGCAACTATTGGTGAAAATGTGCTACCCTATATAAATATCAGAAATCAATCAATCAATCAATCAATCAATCTTCATCAGAGCAACAGATAGGTGGCTATGGTACAGGCACTGGACTCATTGTGTTTGGTAGTTCCTTCAGATAAGCTGGGGGCGTTTCATCAAGTGTCTAGTTGGTTATTTTTACCGACAAATTTGCTCTCAGCCAATCAGATGCAAGGATTTCAGTAGCTTGTAACAGTTATCGCAACTTGTCATTGATGACAAGTTTTATGAAACAGGGCCCTGAACTGGATTTCTTCTAATATCATCATAATACATTAACCCGCTGAAAACTAAGTCTGAGATAACTTGGAATAACAGGAATGTATGGGAAAATGTGTGTTATACCAAAATCGAACTGCATCCAACTGGTTAAGAGCTTAGATTATCTTTAAAGCCCAATGTCAGTGTAGACAAGCCTACATGTATAACCAAATGACTAATTGTGTGGTTTTCCTCTGTACTGTATGTTGTTCCAGATTTCATCCAATATCAGTATTCAATGTGAAAGTATACTTTATAAGCTGTTTTGGGTTATTTTTGAAAACAATTTTCTGTTGTTGATCAGTTGTAATGGATTTCTTTCTTATTATAATCCAAGCAGAGTATAATTCAGAATTTTTTTTTTTTCCTTTCATTCTTTCTTTCTCTCTTTCATTCTTTAAAAAAAAATCAAATTGAGGCCACGCTTTTTGAGATAAGTTGTGCGAGATATTTTCCACTATCATTACCATTCATAGATTTTAAAGGTATTTTTCATTCTTCTCTTTATGACCATGTGAACTAATTATTTCCAGTATCATTATCACTAACTCTAAATTATATTTTGAAGGTCCTTTTTTTTCCTCCATGTGAAGCCACAATGGATTCTAATATTTATATCTTTATTGTGAGTCATACTTCCAGAAGTTGTTTTTGGACAAGTAACTCTTCCAATTTCTTTGTCATCTATTCAACTGGAACTCATTAAATACTTCTCCAAATACAGAAAAGCACAAGTACTTAAAGGGGGTACCCAATGCTGAAACAATGTTAGTTCATTTAAAAGATCATGATTTTATTAGAAGAAAATCATCTGCCTTAAATTTTTTTTTTAATTCGTGTTGCCAGAAAATCCCCGAAATATGGTAAGATTTCAGGATATTTTGGCCCCTCAGCTGTGTCCCAATTTCAGCTAGGTAACCACAATGACGTCAAAGTGGTTACCTTGTCGCGCAATTATAGCAAAATGCGCGCAAGGTGTAATGCATTTTGTACAGTCTAGCGCGCAACACATCTGCAATACGCGAACCTGGGTAACCACTTTGACGTCATTGTGGTTACCTAGCTGAAATTGGGACACAGCTGAGGGGCCAAAATATCCTGAAGTCTTACCATATTTCGGGGATTTTTCTGGCAACACGAATTTTTAAAAAACTTAAGGCAGATGATTTTCTGCTAATAAAATCATGATCTTTTAAATGAACTAACATTGTTTCAGCATTGGGTACCCCCTTTAAGAGTCATTTCACTTTAAACCATTTCTTTGCATTCGATCAGTGGATTTCTTCCATTAACATCAAAGTTGAAATAAAGTATACTTCAAAACTTTTTCCTGGTAATCAGTTGTATAACTTTTCTACCTTAAAAAAAAGAAAAGAAAATGATGTAAACTCCAAAATTGTTTTGCATGTACAAAGGAGAATACATGTACTTCAGAGGTAGATATGAACTTCCTTCCTCAAATTTTTAAAAATATTTTTCAGTGTTTTTCTTTACACATCATAAAATTCTGGCATTGCATCACCTAAAAGTTTTTAATCCATTCTAAATGGATGTTTTGATCTTTGAAGCACAATAGAGAAGAAAAATGCTTCATTTATATGTTGTTGCCGATCATTCTTTTAAGAATTAAATTTCAAAAAGCTTTGGCAAGATATATAAACATTGTTAATATCAACATCAGTACTGAGCTCTTTAATTTCACATGTATGGAGAGAATATATACATGTATATCTGTGAAAAGAAACATGATATGAGTGGATATCAAATGATTGCTCAGTGCCAGATGAAACCAGTTGAAACCAGTTTGTGCTTGCAGACATGACTAGGAGTTAAGAGTGTGATAAATGAAGGGGCTTATTATGTTGGGTGGCGCATAGAAAGGTGTTGGGACTGCATGACATCATGCAAATGCTTTAGGTATGGAGGGTCAAATCTTAGATGATGCACATTGGGGAGCACTGAGAATTCATCAGCCTAATACGAAGACATAAGTATGCCTGTACCAAAGAATACCCTTCATGGAAACTCCTCAAGATGCATGGTTTTCACGGAAGTCATCTGAAATAACACTGGGTCAATGCCAAGTTATGAAGAAATCTGTGCTGCTTTTGATACCAAACAACAAAATTTGCTCCCTAACAATAGTATTTCCATTGCACATATCATCTCTGGAAAATAATTTTCAAATCATGAATGGCTAACTTTACTTGTTTTATATTCTAAATTTCTCGACTTTTTTGTTTTAGGATGAGGAATTTGCAGTGCTTCCCAAATCATTTCATCAACGATTACGCAGATAGCAGGTATTTATTATACACAGTGGACGTGCAGTTATTGAGCACTCACATAGAACAGGACGGTGGCTATTCTATTGCCCGTGCCAAGGAATTCAAAATGAGGGTCTACTTCATCAGCCTGATGAGTTATCATTCAACATAGGCATGGTTGAGGAAAGTTAGAAAAGATGAGAATTGAGAACAGACATATTAGTTCTATAATGTACACAATCACCTATTACCACACACCTGTATACACAAACAAATCCCCCATCTTGGGGGAATAAAAATCCTTCCAAGATTTACTTCCTTTCCATGCAAACAACAAACACTGCAAAACTGCAGCTCCACATGGTCCTTTTTTTCTTTCTTTCTCCCCCCCCCCCCCCCACGATTGTGAAATATCTACAATAGTTCTGAACTTTATCCACACTGCATTTAAAATGTAATAAATTTGGAGATTCCTATGCAAGACCCAAGTGACATTTTATAAATCATCCAGCTAACTCAATATCTATATTCTTTATAATTACTTCTTTGTGACAAATATAGCATGGAAAGGGTTTATTTGCACATACCTGTATTGCAAAGGATATGAATAGTGCACAGTGCATGTGTGAACAGAGAGGGTAAGTGCTAAAGAGTAATATGTGACAACAAAACAAAAAGTGACATGGCAGAGGGGTAGATGCTTGAAATTAGTTCATACCGATAAATAAAATGTTTTCAAATCAATATATCAAAACAAGAGGGCACTTCACTTGAAAGGAAAGAAATCTACATGTATCGCACAGAGAAGGAAATTGAGAAGGAGTAAAATGGGATCAACTCAAATTTCTACTATACAGAAAATACATAAATTAATTACATTGTTCAGTTTTCAAAATCAATGAATCAACAGAAACAAGATATCTTGATCAAAAATTTGGTTTAAAGCAGTTAAAGGACTTGACTGACAGGTAATCAAAGAGTTACTTAGTAATTTGGTAATGAGTTAGAACTAAGTGATAAGATGGTGAATTTGCTTTGGGAGGAGTAGTGCCTTGCGCTAGATTAAATCTGTGTCCTTATGGCAATAAAGACCACTTCTGTGCCATCATAAAGGTACATTCCCACATGGAGTACATTGTCACAATGAAGTGACCACTGCAGCACTGCTAATATCTCTTCATCTAAAGCATATGCAATGAGGGTCAGAGAGTTCAGGCAGACAGTCCACAGCAGGAGAGTTGCCATGTGTGAATGTACCCTTATAAATGGTCTCAGCCACATTCTAAGAAGGTATGTAGGATTACTTACGGCACAAAAAATATGGGTTCTTGAGTTATTTGCTAAAATCATGGTATTCAATCTACAGGCCTAGATAATACAGATGAGGCTACCCTAGGTAAACAAGACAGATCATTATTATCATTATCATTACTATTATTTATTATTATTCCGATGACATACACAATGACTTGATACAAGCCAAAATTACCTTAAACATGAAAGAAGCAGTTACCAAAGGAAGGAAGGAAGAAAGTACATAGTCTAGTGTTCAGACCATTCTTGGTGACTTGACTACAGTTTAGTCCCAGTTTGGATGCAAACCATAGCATCCATATACTGTAATGAATGAAAACAGTCTGGCATTTAGAGACTGGAGTGACCTCTGTTTATACTCTGCAAATGCTCAAGAGGAAATGATGATATAAGTAAAAGTTCTTTATCCTCACCTAGCCCAATTCTTAAACTTGCTGTACAAAGAAGATTATTACACGTCTCTCCCTATTTCCTACTTATCAATATGGAATATCATAAGCACTATTATTTGTTTCATTTTACAACACAAGAATATAAACAAATTGGTCACCGAAACTAGTGAACGGGTGCAGTTTCTCCTAAAGCAATTCCCACTTAGCCGCGAGTTATGGCCAGTTGTGGCGGGTTGACTCAAAACAGCACTCAGCGTAACTCGGTGCAAATTTTCAAAACTCGGCATAAGGTTGTGAGAGGTTACCAAAATATTGAACATGTTCAAAATTCTGACCAACTCAGTGCAACTTATCTTCAACTTGTTTGTACTAGCCTTCAACTCGTTTGAAATTGTCATAAGCTTGCATTGGTCGTAATGAGCTTGTGACGAACTCTTCCTAAGTCGCACGGTTACTCGCCACTTTAGAGTTAACTCAAGTATTATAAAGTTTCCAAGAGCTGAGAAAGAGCACTATAATTTTATTGCGAGTTACCTCAAGTTGTGCACGAGGTTAAGGACGGGTATGGGGAGTCAATGAGATTGGCATTGAGCCTTTCCCCGAGTTTCGTGTGAGCCTATTCCAAGTGCACACGTGCAGCCTGATCACAGGATGTTGCCAGCCCATCTTGCATTAAAACAATGCATGTCATCTCTTGTCTCAACTGACGGGACTCATACATAACTCATACAAAGCTCGTAAAAAGCTCTTGATAACTCACAGGAAGATCAATACAAGCGGTATGTAGATCATCCTAACTTGGAACGCACTCCATTGAACTCTTACTGCACTTGGGTAACTTGTAGAAATATGGTTGTAAAGTTGATGTTGGAATACTCATACAAAACTCGTACAACAAGAAATTTTCTGAGTTGTACACGAGTCTAAGCTTGTGTGACATTTGCCATAACTCACGACTAAAAATCTATGAAGTGGGAATGCTGCTGAACAATGCTACATGAAGCTTTATACTTTATACATATTTCATGTATGAGTAGTGTGATTTTTCAAAACTTTGTTCTCTATTCACCACTTCGCAGATACTATTTACAGCTTCTTGATGAACTAAGTAACAAGATCTTTTCTTCTGTGAATATTCACCATCAAACACTGTGGCACACCTTCATTTATGATTACTGAATGTTTAGTTTGGAATGTACAATGAATGAGAGGAGCTTCAAAGATCAGTGTCTGACACCCATCACACAAAGATGTATACACAGTTTCTTGCAAGGTGAAGTATATCAAACAGACTGCAATATTGTTGCACCTGTAATAGTTGAGAGCATATGATTTGTCAAACCACAATTCTGGTAGCAAAAGATTCTGATGGTAGACAGAGTGCAATATTTCAGATTACAGTGACAGGTATATAATAAACTAATTTCATGGATGATCATATCATACTTCACTACTTCTGTTGTACATCAATTACTTATGGAATAGTCTTTTACTATTACTCACATAGAATAACATTGTAGCTATCCTGTTACCAATACCTCCGTCATATACATTGGATTCCTGTTTTATTTTGTAGAAAAATATGGTTAGGAAATGTCTTATCAATATATAATTTCATCCTGATGATACTGAAAAGAAATAAATTCGTAAGGTGTACATGTACATGCATATACTGCAAATCAATGTCTCCTGACACTTTGAATATGCGATATTGGCTATTCCTTTTGGCATCATGAGATTCTTTTTTTTTTTCTTTCTTTTTTCATAACAGTGTCCATCAATCACAAATTCTGCTTTCACAAAGAGAGAAGAGGAGATTCTGAATTGAAATGAAATGTTATCCCACACTATTCAGTCATATTGCTTGGAAGAAAGGTAATTTAATTGATATTTCTGCATAAGATACATGTACATCTGCATTTTGTACATCAAAATTTGAAGTCTCTGGAAAGCTGTTTACTTTCCTGGATATTTTTTATCCTTTACATGATATACATGTACCTGTGCCGTCATAGGAACAGCAATATAAATCAAAGTTGCATCCATGCTGCCTTGTATGACTCCTATCATGCAGTGTACCACATTTGAAATAATCTTATAAGTACAATGGTCTCTCTTGGACCATGACTACAATACATGGATGATATACAGATGAGCATCAAAGTACCGGTACTGCATTTTCTTTATTTAAACCCACATCAATGACAATAATGTAAGGATAGGCAATCCCATACTCATCTGAGCCTCCGAATCACCAACATTTCTTTTTCATAATTACATGTACAACCATAAAAATTGTTCTCTTTGGAATTGGAGGATACACTATATATACACTACTATATCTATACCAACCATAAAAACTCCCTTGACCCATGACTATGACAAGTGTAAACAATGCCATGTCCTCCTAATAGGGATTCCTACTGGTGTCCATCCAGACAGCTTTATTCAGAAGGAAGCCTTCATAAAAAACATATTTATGGCCCACAATCACACTTTGGAAACATGTCTAGTTTAAAACAAGGTTGCATAATTGCTTTTTTTTTTTGCCAATCAAAATGTGTTTGAGATCTCAAACACAGAAAAAAGGTTAAATTCTGATGAATGCTTTGGCCAAAATCATGCTTTCTGATCCGCGCTTCATGTTCCCGATTCTGGCTTCGAAAGGTTTTATGAATGCACCCTGAATAAACCAGCCTTCACTGGCTGACACAAAATGGTGCGACAGTTATCCTTTCTGATTATGAACAGAAGTCGTACAGTGGACAGGAATGAACTAATGTCATGCTTATAACAAAGATAATTACCCAATAAAGAATCAAATATTGTTAGTGAGGCTATTAGTAATTTCATGCAAATATTGGAGCTTTAAATAATAACACAAACAAGTTGAGAGTTTGAAATATGACGACAGAATATCCAAGAGGACATTAGCTGTATTCCAACTAGCAGAGGCTTAAGATGATGGCACAGATTCATCTATCTCTGCTAGATAGAATACAACCCTAAATAAGTCCTCTTGTCAAAGGCATAGCAGGGAGATGGAAAGGGCATGACAGAAAGGGGTTAGAGGTATACAGAGAGCACACAACTGGCACTGGCACCTTCATAATACTGGTTGTTATGCATCACATCATAATTCACATTAAAAGAAATAATCAATTGTATTTAAGAATAAGAGCAACAACTGAATGATATATGTATATGTACATTTCTAACAGTAAAAAGAAACTGTTTTTTTTTTATAATCTTCTTCATACTATGATCTAAAAATGTTTAGATTTCCAACACAGAGGCAGGATTGTTTTGTTACAGAATTATTTTTGTCCCCAACTGCCCCCAACAAATTAATCCCCTACAGAAGACCCTTTTCAAGAAGGTTTTTATTTTGAGACTTAATTGTAAAATACTTAACTTAAGTAACAACCTTGCATTTGTGATCTTTCAAACATGCTAATAACGAAAAGGGTCATAAACAGAATCCACAAACTTACTGTTTTAAAGAAGTTCCGATAAATCAAGTATAAGGCATTTTTTTATGGAAACTTGTATGAAAAACGTAATTCCACATGTGAATATCTCATTCATTCAATGGCTTTTCTTCACAAACAAAGATTTATGAAGGTATTCCTCTTGCTTTTGGTAATCAGTGTACAATATGGAATCAAGAAATCAAAATGTATTTCTGAATAGATACTAGGAATGAACTTAATCGTGAAACTTCTGTTAAGATATGAAATCCACAATTATCTAATTGAATAATGTTCCATTTAATTCTGTCTCCATAGTTTTCAAAACGGACCAGAAAAAAAAAACCCCAAACCCCTGCCTCCTCAACTGAAACTCACCCTTGCAAAGTCAAAATGTGGCTCATAGTGGCCTCCGATGCCATAGTTCACAACCTGTAAGTCTTCTGCGGTGTCGAGCTCGAGGCCCGTGTACGCCTGAACACGGCGCCGTATCTGACGGATGATCGGGTCTTCCTCCTGTTTGAGCCAGGCGCTCTTGCTGATGCGGTAGTCGGCGAACTCGAGGTTACCTGTGATCGAGTTCTGAATCGTAGCCCTCTGAAGCTGTGGGAAACGAGAAAGTATGGGACACATTGCTTTCTCTCTTTTTCTCTCCAAGGTATCATTGAAAAGTGAGCAGTGGAGGGTTGGGATATAGCAGGCAAGATTTTTCAAAATTATACAATGCAATCTCAAAGGAAATTAGTCAGTCAAGGTCAAGATCCAATGCATTTTTGTATTTCTTTCTACTAAAAGGTTAAAAAAAAACACACCACTAATTAATTTATTTGAAAAATTAAGACCTTCTTCAAATAGCCGTGAAGATTACAGAACAAAAAACTCCTCTATCCATCCATGTAGACAAAGCTGTTTTTCCATTCAATTTGTAGTCAGTTAGACAATTAATTTTTAATAAATGATATTTATTTTTTCAGGTTAAGATTTATCCACAATGATTTTGGTCATGATGCAATACATTATTTTTGGCATTTGATTAGCATAAAAAAAAAACCTAAAGCATGTGATTTCTAGAAAATGCAAGCATTACAAAAGATACTTTCACTGATACTTTCTTTGGAGTATTCAAAAAGAAAAAAGTAATGGAATGGATTATTTCTTCTCCCTTTGACTTTCACCAACTTTATGGAGTACATGTACCTTGAACAAGAGATATCTATTTTATCTCATCTAGCTGTATATATACACAGTACATGAATTAAGAAAAAATCTTAAATTTCATGCAAAAATATCTGCACCTCCACATAATTGTCATACAATAAATGAAATCATTAAAGCTCATGTACAGTTTTGGTAGCAAATAGAAAATTGGAAAGAAACATGTTAAATTTAGTCTCATCTTGTTTTCCAATTATAAAAAGATGTTTGTATGAGATCACGTGGTATTCCATCAACGATTTCCGGGGAATTTAAATATCCGTAAATATACGTAAGGAACATTAGATCACTGCAATATACTGCCCTACGCTAGGACCTTTCCATCCCGACTGTTCCCCGCCCAACAATCTTTGAGGTTTCGCACAGAGATAGCATGTGTGTCACTGTGTGAATGTTTTGAATGCATGTATGGTATACAGTGCACGCTGAAGTTGTTGGGAGTTTTATATTTCTGACCCGGCACCTAAATTATGGTTTTCCTCTTATTTGTTTAATATGCCACTTAACCCTTTCAGGACAGGAATTATTTAAGGGCTAAATTGATCACATTTCATTCTTCAAATTGGCAACAATAATATTTTTCTTTTGGTGCTAGATGGTTCTAATAAGTGTAATGTCTTTTAGAACAATAAACATGATTAGTGATTTTATCGATACGTTGAAAAAATTGGCAATTTTGATGAAAAACAATGATTTTGAATCTCTCAATGTGTTGCCAATTTAAGGATTTTGAAGCTTATTCTCCTTTTTAAAATTCCTGGCATCAAACGCAATATGGTCAAGCAACAAAAATGGAAACAATGTGTGTAGAAATTTTTGCTCTTTCTACTCATGCATTTGGTATATTTTTTAGAGCTCTGAATCAAAAGTTATTGAGCCAAACCACAAAATGTGGTCATTTGTCTCGAAAGGGTTAAGGATGTGAAATCTTCGCAGCATGTTTGTATTGCTAGTTTCTTGCTATTTATCAACAAAAATCCAATAAATCTGACGATAAGTTTTCGAGGGCTTACCAAAACTAACATTATCTTTTAAAAATTGAAGAAAAAATGAGACAAAACATTAATTATTGGAGCAATAGAATTGCATAAATTATCTCCTCTGAATCAAACTGACAAAATTTTGTTGGAAATACCCATTTTTTGCCTCGATTGATAATGATGATGGTTCACAACATTTATATTACGTCATATTTCTGTTTTTAAAAAAACCCAATAACATTGATTGCACTGAACAGAACATTTGACCCAAGTAGAAAACAAAGAAAAGAAAAATTTTAATCTATGCGAAACTGATCTGCCAGTTATATCCTCTCGTTGATCTCGTTGTAAAAGATCAAATTGGTAGCAGCTATCTCATCACATTTCATAAATGGAGAAAAATTTTAATGCTTCCAAACAAAATTGACATGTAATGTAAATGTAAATAGCACAGGTTGTGGGAAGTTTCAATAACAATCTCTCTCTCTTGGAAAGAAAAGGCGCAAGGGTGTACGTGAATTTGTCATGGAAGTGAAATGAATTTGGGATGCCCTTACAAAAAGAACCAGGTCAAATTCCTAGATTGACCATCAAGGAGAGTTTTCTGCTCTAATGTAATGGCTGGTAGTTAATGCCTTAAATATAATTCCCACATAGAACTTTGTTCTAAACAAAGGGTCTGTATTCTACTAATATATAAACCCAATAATGGATTAAACATGACTAAAAGTCCAATTTATCAAAGGAAGTTAGACAGCTGTCAAAGTTTTGCCTATTCTTAAATCACGACCAGCGTCAGGCTCAACACAGAACTAGTACAATATGAGTCCAAGAGTTTATGTATGTAGTATATATAGTCTCACTGGAGCATAATCTTTTTTGTCATTACTACATTAACCTTTCCTAGCTTTTAAAATCATCTTCAGTTAAGGGTTCAGCAGATAACTACTTAAAAAGTTTATTCAAACACCCCGACAATTAATTTGCCTTTGAAATAGGATTCCAGACCATTAAAAATCATAGTTTTACACAAGTTAAAAAAGTAAACAAGGACATGCAAACCATATATATATACATGTCTGGTGAATTTCCAATAGATCTACAACTACACTTTACTACTTCATATCACTTACTTACTAAAAATATTTATTCAACTCACTCCTAGATCCTTATCAAATGATTGCTTGAGCACAGTCACGTGTGATTCATTTTTTGAGACTATCACACGTTTTTTTATCATTAAAAAGCGTTCAATAGTTACAGTACTATCCAACGATTTTGAAGTACGCGTATAGCACTGCACATGGACGCGTGTAGAGGTTAGAGCACTTACACTTTGTGCGTGCTAGAGTAAGCCTTCTAAACCTGTGATTTACTTGTCATCGATAGTGATATGGGCCAATCTTTAATAGATTTGGTTTTTAATCAAATAACAAGGATCTAGGAGTTTCGTTGTATAAAACAAATCATGCATGTCTTCATTTGTTCATTATACGATCTATCCACTTTCAATGAGGTTGTATATGCACCTATCATACGAAGCCGTCAGGCTGAATACGATAGACACACACAGCCTCAACTCGAGTACGGACAGATCATACAATGAACTCACTCTCATTTGTATACTAAGCACATTTTTCACTACATTTTGTTTTAATCCCGTAGTTTATGCGAAGGCATGCAGCAAGGCATGGGATACAAACATTATAAAACAAAACATGAAGTGCAAGTGGCATTTGGGGAGCAGACATGCTGATAAAGGAAGGATATTAATATATAAGAGGCTTGAGAGAGATTAATCATGATAGGGCTGGTTTCCCACAACCTGTGCCAGTCAGAAGACCAGATTCGGAACTCTAAGACCACAGACTGGCAACCTCCGACATCATCAATAAAATAAAAGATGAAAATAACAACAAACAGATTAAAAGTATGCGACACCAGACACAGAATAGTCACAAGAGAACATTAAATTGAGATATGAATTCAATATTAAGAACAACAACCTCAGGTTGTCCAACAGTTTTACTAAAATTCAAGTTCAGTATTAGGAATTAAGTGCATATTTGTGACCAGGCACCACAAAACCACCAAAAAGTCGCCAGATATGAATTTTTAATTCAGGTCTGATTCTGAAAGAAGAGATTCTCAGCTTTAAAATGATATATAACTCATTAGCATTGTACGTTCCTAACTCACTGTACAAAGAGAAGAATGCACAGTCCCTCATAATGTTACTTCTGAGAAATAAGGGTTTAAAGTTTGCAGTCTATTGAAGCACTCTGACTTGCAAGGTGTTTTGCTAATAGTGACAAAAGGAGGATTAGAACTCAATGAAAATTTCTATGAAGGGATTATCAGTTTGTCCTAAAACTTGCCATACTAATTAGTCGTATCCTGTTCATCATAGTGCACAAGTATCAATGCAAGAGCTTACTCTGTTTAAAAGTTATGCGTGATCAAAATGAGAAAAGTATTCAGGGTCGTAAAAAAGAAAAGTAATACCACAAAATCCAGGAATGACACACACAAGTCTAATTTTAAAAACTGTCAAATATGCCACTTTTAGATTGTTTGGTGCCTCCAAATTTTTAGCTTACTTAGAAAAAAGTATACTCTTTCAGGAAATACCCAAAACTAAAATTTGACCATGCCAACCCAAAACACATTGATTGAGCTCTAACTGAAAATCACACAGTGCGACTTTTTGGTGGTTTTGTGGTGCCTGGTCACATTTGTTCAAACTGTGTCCATTTTATGTTATTCAACCAAAGTGCAATGCTAAAGGCCAAGGCTATAAAAAATGTAATTGAGACATGTTTAAAATCATATACCGGTATATAATGAATGGGACTGCACTAAAATAATTCATAATTTAGTATTTGAAGAACATATTAACCTCTAACTATATTTTTATATCTTTCTCTGTCTTGCTGACTGTAAATCAGACAATTTGCACTTTTCTCTTTCCAAATGTTCTCCTTTTTATTGGTTAACCTATAAAGACTCCATTATCTCATGTTCTTAGGAATAAATAATTCATAATTCATTAACCCAGTAAATGAACAGTTATATTAAACTAAGATTTTGAAGCCATGCAAAGAGAAAGCCAGGGTTTCTACATAACATGGCTCAGTCTCGTACCAGTATTAATTAAGGCAAAGATATAAAGATTGCTATCATGCATTTGAATATTTGTTTGTATTTAGATTTTTGTTTTCATGCCACAAAGGGAAGTTTTAACTATCCAAAAGTCACCTTGCACAGGATTTTGTCATCATCTCATTTCCACCTCATCTCCCACACCCCTTCCCCCCCCCCCCCCCTCCCCCAGTTTGCAGGCACAAACCTACGTTTGTAATTCACAATAATGGGTCTGAACTATGAGACTGTGGGTACTGCTCCTGACACAGCCACAGACGGACAAAGCTAGGCTAGGCTCAAGGCTCTGACTGAATTTTGTGTTTAATAGAGTACGTGCATCTGTGCCTGCAGACTGTGCACCCCTGACTCCTGCTACTAAAGATAATAAATGCATGCCTACACCACTGCTGGTGACCGATTGCTGATTTTGAATGGATACAGGAATTAGTTATCATGTGAAAACCATTCAAGGCTCGTTCACTCCAGACGCTGTAAATCGCAAAATAAAAATTATTTTGCCTGTAATTCAATGGCAACTTAGGATGAGGAAATAGCTATGCATGGAACAAAGGCCTATATGTGCACTCACTTATCTCTATGTAATAAGATACAGAAATGTCAAAATGCACTTCGCTTATGTCATTTGATTTCTTCGCGGCAGGTTTTTTTCTTGAGAAGGTTTACCGCGTCATAAGGGAACGAGGCTCAAGACTTTACTAGAGACAAATCTATACCAACCCTGGGTGCTGCAAGCTGCTTCACGAAAGCAATTTCCCTGTCATTGAGGATGTCCCTGTAGAAGATAAGCTTGGGTTCATCAAAGATGACCTCCTCCTTAGCTGGCTGGAGATAGAGGAAGGGGTGGTTGTAATGCTGGTATTGGCATTGGAGTAGTTTGTGATTGAGAACCTGATGAGAAAGAGGGAGGGAGAGAGAAATGAGGGGGAGAGAGAAATGAGGGGGAGAGAGCAAGACAGGGGTAAAGAAAGAGACATAGAGAAATGGAGAGTGAGAGAGAGAGAGTTTGTGTGTGTGTGTGTGTGTGTGTGAGAGAGAGAGAGGGGGGGAAGAGAGAGAGAGAGAGAGAGAGAGAGAGAGAGAGAGAGAGAGAGGGAGGGAGAGAGAGAGAATGAGAGAGAGAGATAAAGAGATATATTAAGATGTTGAGATTGATTTTATGATACATGCTCCGGCAAACAATAAATGACATGTTGAGAACAGTTTATAAAAAATGAGTTTAAAATCTGTTCATTTAGAGGTCGAATTCGGATCAGTCATATGGGTAACTTTACACTTACTTTGAGGGCATTTGCATCTCCGCGGCACAGTGCCTCGTACTGCTTTCTCTCGGGATACGAGTATGCTTGCTCTGCCTTTTCTTTCTCCAGTTCCTCTTCCGATTTGACCACCTCTCCGGTCTCATCAACTTCTCCCGGATCTCCTCTTGGTTTCTCCTCCTCCTCTTTCTCCCTGAGTTCACTCAAGAAGTAAATCTTGTTGTTCTTGGCTCTCTCATGATTGGGGTCTAGGAGGGCAGGTGAGATATGATGTTAGCAGACTGCAGGTAACTATTACTGGTAACTAATCATCAATTGCTGTGTTCATTAATCATTATCGTTTACTGTTACTGTTCGGGCGATCATCGTCTTAATCACTACTATTACATGTGCACGTACTATCATTATTATAGTCATCATTAATATCATTAATAAGTAATATTATTACTATTGTAAATATTATTATTAAAATCCTCCTCCTCATCATTTTCCTCAATATTACTTCAGAGATTACTGCAGATATTTGTAACTCTTTGCATTTTGGATGTTCACAAAGCATCTCAAACCCATTCATACAGAATTCTCCCTCTAAAGAGCTAGGATTTACCCATTTTATCGGTAACATTGACAAAGCAGAGAGTTGCAGATACATATGCAGCCAGAGGTCAGATATGATTTAGATATTTCAATCTTTCATAAATCCAATGCCGACAACTTGCAATACTCATCTCAATTTTTATAATTGTACATGTCATGCATGATTTTAAATTATAATGAATATATTCATCAATGGTCGATATTAACTTTACTGTTCTAAATTTCAATTCATGATTTGATAATTCATTTCATTTATGCCTGTACATAATTCCAATACCCTATTAATGCAAATCTATAACCAATGACTATGAATTTTGTATATACACATACCTGAGTGCAATTTTAATATTGATTCTTATACTTGTATCAATAATCCGTGCAGGTGTTCTTCTGCTTCTTCACCTAGCTCTTCTTCTTTTCTTCTGTACCTACCCTTTTTTCTAGTCTATCCATTCATTTTCCTCGTTGATTTTGTTCAATGTTATTTCTATTTTGTATTATATTATATCACTGTATTTTATCGAATCAATTTTTAATGTATTTCAAGGGAGATGTTGGTTTTTTGGGGGGTGTAAAAATCAATTTGTCTCGGCCTTATGGCTGCTATTTTGAATGTGTCTTTGTCAATAAACCAGATTTAATTCAATACAATTTTAAAGCCCATTGCACAGCTAATGACAGTGACCATATGGTGGGAGAAATTGCATTAGATATGAAAAGATGCATATAAAATCTTGCAGATTGAGGTTCAGAATATTGAGAATATACCCGAATCAAAACTGCTGGAACTGCAAGCCTTCCAGCTGGAGATAAAGTTCAATAAATCAGCTTTAAATAGGGGACAGTTTTATGATTGGCCCAACATCGCCCCAAATCTATGCTGATTTGTTTTTTCCTCTGAGTGGAAGGCATGCACTACCCATAGCCTGAAATCTACATTTTAAAGTGGATCAATCACCTGAAAAAATAATTTGTGTGCAGCTAGAATGTATAAAATCAACCTCAAAACACGTTACTTGGCCTTCTATGGGTTAACGGTTAAGGAGATGAATAAAAACATAAAACCCCCTCACGCGGAACCCAACTCCGGAACTCCTACAATGCTCCTATTAGCCTGCTATTACACAAAATTGCTGGTTTACAAATGGGGTAAAAGACACTATTCACAGTTTACCATGTGCAAGAAGCTTGTCAGTGTACATGATAGCATCCTTCAGGAACCCTTGCTATGGAAGGTAGAAATAAAATAAAACAAGAAAAGAAGCAAAAAAGTAATTAAAACTTTGTCTGAAAGAAATGATAGCTATCACTGATATAAGCTTTTGAAATCATTGCATACGATGGCTGTATTAAAGCAAAGTGGCAGAAGAACGTGGCAGTTGTTATCCATAAAAGTTGAATGAAACAGGGATCTGACAGATCAACATAGAGTAACGTTTCATGCAAACACTAAACATGTTACGACATCAACTCAAAGAGGACTATTTCTGAATTACAAAAAGAATCTAAAAAAGGGCTTGGTCAGACTTGTCCGATAACGACAATGATAATGTATGCGAATATAAAATATACCATGACGATAACAATAAAATTGGTCAATCAAGCACCAAGGACACTGCCCGCATGATTCCTCTGAACTAACGTCACCTCGAAGGAACAAAAATGACTGGCTCTCAGGTATATTTTTATTGGTCAAGTCTAACCAGCCCTTTGGAATGAAATCTAGTTGTCATTAGGAGGACATGGGTGCACATTTCTTTTATCATATTTTTTGCTATCAACATGAAGGATATACATGTAAAGTTATTCTTCCCAGTATTGCCCCTTTGGGGGGCCTTCCTGGGTTTCCCACCACAATCTCGGACTAGGTCAGATATTTTCTGCAAAGGATTGCTTCTTATCATTTGGGGTTTGTTTTTATTTTGCTTTTACACTCACCATGAATGAGGAGTAAGCCAGATAGTCCAGCAGGAGAGGTTCATCTAGGTCAGGGATTGGGCCGCCCTTGGACTCGTTCTGGTAACGCTTGTAGGCTTCTGTGATCCAAAGGCGGGCATGGTACTGGTCGTCCTGGTTGTAGGCTACCCTGCCCAGCTCAAAACACTCAAGAGCTGCATCAATGGTAGTATCAAAGATTACAAAACAACATTAAAGGAGAAATAATAACCTTCACTGCAAAATGAAAATATGAATTATTATATGTGTGAGATAGATAACACAAAGAAAAATAAAGTTCTGACATGTTGAATTTTAAGATAGATTATGTGTATATCATATGGAGAACATCTCATTGCCAATGACAATTCAGCCATTGCGTATGATACCTTCTTCAGGGCTCCTCAATCTATTTAGGGCCATTATGGCTCGTTCACCCAAGAGGTAAATTGCTACAGCAAAATGGAAGTTTTGTTTACATGTTAACCAAAGGCAAGTGGGGTGCAAACACGGCGCTGTGCAAAACAAAGGTTCCTAAAGTGTAATGACAGAGAAATATGAAGCCAAGAAGTACTCATCGAGAAGAAGAAATGTTTCAAGGCTTCAACTATACAACATATTTTGGTGCATTATCAAACAGCTGACCTGAGAGAGAGGCTGTTGTCCTGGTTCCTTCAATCTCGCCGCTAGCAATCTTTGTGGTTTGAAGCTTGTAGGTATCTTGAAGACGGAGAAGGGCAGCTGTCGCACCCTTCAGGTCATCTTGTCCTGGGGTATGTTCCTTGAATTGGGTACTGTTCTTCAGATAGGCTGTAAAATAAAAGATTTGAATGAAAATGCTTATTGATTCACTCTTTTCTAGCCCTGCAACATATAAACTGTCTTGCGATTTGAAAAGATCCCTATAAACTATTTGATTTGCTCTATTCTGCAGACTTCTGAAAACTGAAGTAAATTGGCTTGAATGTTGTCAGATGGGAAATGTACTAGTTCTCAAGGACAATCGGCTGAAGGCTGAAAATAAAATTTTGATTTTGACTATACCGTAGTATGGATATTTCTTTTCATAGAGCTAAATTGTATGATCATCATGTTCATGATATTTTATGCACTACATGTTCAACCATTGACAGACTCCATATTTTATCAGGGTGATTATTTTCATTTACTGTGGTTCTTTCAAGATTTGTGGGGGCAAAGTGCTCTGAGCTCAGCATATAGTATCTACTAAGAAATATCCTACATGTACCTGTCTTTGGTCCATCATACTTGATCCAGTTCTCCAGGTCCACCCATTCCCACAAGAACCGTTTGACCAGAAGGAAAGCATTGACTGGATGACCCAAGTAATGTTCTACATCAGCCACTGCTTCCCGGTTCATACGCCTCAGGACTTCAGCTTTGCTAAAGGATGAAAGAAGGTGAAAAAGAGAGAGAGAGTGAGAGAGAGAGAGAGAGGGGGAGGTTAAAGGTCATATATCAAAGGTTAGGAAGGAAAGCAGTGACAGCATGACCCAAGTAATGTTCTACATGTACATCTGCTACTGCTTCTTGGTACATGCACCTCTGGACCTTGGCTTTGCTTGGGTACATGTATGAAGGAAGGTAAGAGGGGTAAAAGGTCATTTGTGTATGTCAAAGGGTAAAGAAGGAAAGCAGTGACTGGATGATCTGGGGGGCGTATCATCAAGTGTCTTGTCAGTGGTTTTTGCAGACAATGCTCTCAATCAATAAGATGCAAGGATTTCAGTAGCTTATAACAGTTATTGCAACTTGTCATTGATGACAAGTTCTAAGAAACGGAGCCCAGACCCAAGCAATGTTCCACATCAGCTACTACTTCTGGTTCACTCTGATTTAGAACCTTTGGTTTGGTACAATGCAGTGGTTTAGCCAGCCGGGCGTCTGGGCGTCTTTTGGACGCCCATTTCTTCTGGAAGACGCCCAGCAAAATTTGCAAGACGCCTTGATCAAAATCATTTGATGGACGCCCTTTTAATAGTTAAAGATCAATTTGCAAGACGCCTTTTAAAAATCATTTGATGGACGCCCTTTCAGTTTTTGTAAAGATGTTTTGTATTCACGATAATTTATATCCTCGGCTTCTCAGCAGAAGTCGAAATCGTAAACGCTCCCGCAAACAAGTACCGTATGTGCGTAAGGGTCTAGGCTAGTAGGCTGTAGCTACTTAGTCTTTGCGCGACACCTTTTGTGAAAATTTTCTTTCCGAAACGCATTATCACTATTACAATGAGAGGTTTAAAAATTATCATCATCCGTGTAATGAGACTATCGCTAGATCTACGACCGGATACACCACACAGAGAAATTGTTCCTTACCACGTTAAGTCCATAGTCACCTCAAAAAATCAATCTGTATAGCCAAAGCCTGCCTCAAAAATACGGAATTAGTGCCATTTTTTAAAGTCACGCGGCGCTTAAGTCGGGTTGTGAGGAACAGAGTCACCGAAAACGCGCTAAAACTCAAGAAATCGGTGGATTTATGACGGGGTTTTTACTTATCGCGCGCGAGATTGATGCTCATCAAGTGAAATGGTATCCGCGAAAAACAAATTAGATCGCCCGGAACTGTGCGCATTCAGTGTATTTATGTACGTACGTACGTACATATACGCAGTGGCGGATTTAGGGGGGGGGCAATCCCGGCCCTTACCCCCCCCCCCCCTTTTGAGGGAAAACAATGCATTGTCCCCCCCTATTTGCGATTGCGCCCCCCCCCCCCCCCCCCTTTCGACCAGGAAACCTTTTTTTTTTTTTTTTTTTTTTTGCTTGTCAGAGAATTATGGAGGGAACTGGACCCCATAACACCCCCCCCCCCCCCCCCACTGAGCGTCTTTTGGAGGGCTGGCGAAAAAATTCTTTTTGGTCGACATTGATACAGTGTTAACTTGGTGGTAAAGTAATACTTACATTAATACATGTATAATGAAAACTTACATTCATGTAGGGAAAACAAATCATCAGAATGTGTAACTTCAACATGTTTTTACCTTAAACACTGAGGGGATAATTCCAGCAAGCTAGGAGTAAACAAGCAAGGAAACAGTGTCTTTTTAGATAGAAATAATGAAAAATTTCCAGCGTAAACCTTTTTACCCCCGCCGGGGGCGCTGCCCCCTGGACCCCCTGAACGGCTCGCTGCGCTCGCCCTATTTTTTGGACACCCTGCTTTTTAATTTGGACACCCAATTTTAAAATCCTGGCTAAAGCCCTGGTACAATGTACCTGATAAGAGTAGGTGAAAGAGAGGTCAAAGAGAAGTAGAGTTCAGGGGAAGGAGAAAAATAATTTCTGAGCCATCTTTTTCCTTTTATGTCAGTTTGGAAGAACACCATAGGAGAAATTTCCTCTGAAAAGGATTGCTTTTCAAATGCCCTCATATCTGAAACATGACAAAAAATAGGTCAAATGTTTGGGTTGAACATTCATGCCACAAAAGTGCTTAGAAAAGCACTTTGGGAAAATGAGATCTTGATGACTCCCAATTGCAATAATAACCACCCACTCAATGTTTCCTCTTTTTTGCTACCCATTTCTCTTTTGCAAAAGTTTTCTCTCACTTTCAGTCCTCCTGTCTTTCCATTCCTGTCTCTCCGTCTGTCAGTCTGACAGTCTCTCTCCCAGACTCTCTTCTTTCTTCTTCCCTACCAATCAGTATCTCTCTAACTTTTCTCCATTTTTTAATAACTTTTTCTTCATTGGGAGCAAGTTTCATGACATTTCTCTTAATACTTTTCTTAAAATATTGCTCTGAATATGTAATTAGATTTTCACTTTTTGAAAAATCAAGGCCACCACAAAATCTGTGTGTATCAGTAATTAATTGAGAGCACAACAAATGCCAAATTTGTGTGTTGCATGCAAATGTCATTTCTGCCCACCTTTTGCTGTCCAGTGTCATTGATTCATGACTCTTTTTTTAAAAAGGTGTTCTGGAATTTCTTTTTAAAAAGGTGTTTTGGAATTTCAGCTGCAATGCACAATGGCAATTGTTGTATTCTGAATTAATTACTGATACAGATTTCGTGACCTTGATTTTTCAAAAAGTGAAAAATCTGATTAAATATTCAGAGCAATATTTCAAGTAAAGTATTCAGAGGAATGTCATGAAAATTGCTCCCAATAAATTTTACATCCTTCAACTTTAGAATGTAAAAACTTCAGTCTAATACCATGTACGAGTTTTTAGTTAATAATCACAAGTTTCCACTGTTTTTTTTTTTTACACTTAGTACATGTACAGTGTATGTCTAGAAAAAAAATGTTTACAAAACAGACATGTCAACAATGATTCATAATGATAATCATGATTACCAACAGATTTCGAATCACGTAGTAGCAGAAGCAGGATGACTGGATTACTTATCATGATCCTACTCATGAAACACAAACAGCAGTCAACCAAGAGATAGATAACCTCTACATTGTCTGTGATCTTATAACCCTGAATTTTACATGCAAGTCACTTTCATATAATTTGCTGTTTAGAGTACCTCAGGGAAATATGAGATTTCCTTGAGTACTTGCAGGCCTACAGTGTATCGTACAAGCAAGGAAATGTTCCCTGATACAAGTAAAGTGCAAGTTTTTTCTATTTATTTCAACATCCTTTAACAATTCACAATTTACAAACTGGTCAACCTCCTTTCAGATTTCTAAATAAAGGCCTTTAAAACTGAGCATTTTGACTATGACAGGCATTCACGTATGCAGGCAGAAAAAACAGGTACACACTACACAGTAATCAAAAGAAATTAGAATAGAAGAACAAGAGTTTGATAATAAAGCTCCGGGAATGTTTAATCTTGACTACTGTAAATCCAGAAATTTTGGTGACAAGAAACGTGTGGACTGTAAATGAAAGCTGGTTTTCGTGTCAAGGAACTTGGCAAATATTTCATGTTATGATTACCGGTAAATCAAATGTTAATAGTTTGTTGCATGAAACTTTTAGGAATCTCCACTAATTACAAAATTGGCAATAGTTTCATGCACTTCTGCACATGAACTGTACTGTACTGTACATGCAAAAGAATTCTTTTTAAATACACATAAAATGTCATGTAAATGTACATGTACATGTAAATGAAATTAAAATAGGAATTTTACATTTTTTTTTTATAATCAACCCTCAGTTTCCTGCATTGCTAAAAAACTTTCTCTGGGATATTCTACATCTACATTACAATAGAATGAGCAACCTCTTCAGCTCTCATGATCCCTCAGATTTGAATTTAAATCTCAATGGATTTAATTTTAATCCATGTGTAAAAGATATGAAGTCCTTAATGAGTTTACGTTACTCAGCTGAGGAACTGTTTGAGACACAGAAATGTGACATGAACTTGTCAGAGGAGTCCTTGCGCTAATAGGAAGTAAACACTTCCTGCATAGTCAGACACTTAACATGTACTTTATATGGCCCCTGTTCCCACTGCCAGAGACCAAGGGCAACAAACCTTGTGCTGTATTCTGAAAACCATTTTATCTTTCATGCAAAGCAAAATGATGTTAATTGTCATAACGAACTGAAATTGGCGTTTGCAAAGATGTCTCTTTCAACTCATCGGAAAGCAGCCAGCTTTGCACAGACATTAACCTATGACTTGTCTTAATTTTGACTTGTTACTTAGTTTTACTAAACAAAAAGATAAATTAGTTTCAGAATGCCACCCCAGATCACATGCACTAATATACAAATTTGCCTATAAACTTGCATTCAGTTTACAACTATTGCATTCTAATGAACTCTCTGCTACCACAATTTTTTTTTTTTTAATGCACAGCAGTTCATACATGTAAAGATCATGGTGGTCATTTGCTATTTATTATTTACTTCAACATTTGTGTCCACTCTCTTAACATTAAAAAAAAAAAAGGCCTACAAAATGCCTGACAGGAAATACATGTTTGTCAGTTTAGCTGAGCACTAGGTACAAGGAGGCCTCCACTATTTACATTTGGGATTCTATTTACATACACATGTACATGTAGGTGTGAACTTGCAGCCCAAACATCCACTGCCTCAAAGTAGTAGATGAGTTGTGACGAGTCCCAAGCAAAAGCTTTCAGATTTTGTGTGTGAAGATGGTCCAGACGTAACCCATATTGGCCATGAATATAAATGACAGCAGAGTTGGTATTGCTTATTTTATCTGACACCCCAATCACAGAAACTTGCTGACATCAAAAGGAACTGCCAGGATGTGTAATGACAAGGTCAAAGCATGGTTTCATGTGTGAATGTTTTTGAGCTCCTTGCAGTCTTGGTGTGATAACTTTACAAGAACAATGGAACACAAATACTAAAGCATACACCTGCTCTTTTGAAAATTAATTTTTTTAGTAAGTAAATAATCACCGCAAGGGAGGTAGGACATACTATCCTTGCCGAGGTGATTGCGGGGATACTATCTTCCCAAGCCACAGATGAGGGAAAACAGTATACCCTCTGAGATCAACGAGTCCAGAAAAGTTCGCCTCACTGCCAAGGTAGAGGGGGAAAAAACAATAGACTCCCATAAGTACCGATACTCATAACAATCCATACCTCTACTACCAGGGAAATCTATCACCCAAACAGGCAATCTACATGTATCTTTTGTCATGTGACCTGATTTTAACCAATCGTATTGCAAGATTCTTGGTATGTATCCCACATTGTGGGAAATGATTTCATTGATAAAAAAAAAAAAAGCAAGAAAGTGAATCATTAAAAGGCAGATGTGTCAACAAAATCTGTTCAAATTGCCACCAAAAAAATGAACACTATGAAATAACAAAGATTGTATTCCATTTGTCAACTTCCTGCAAAGAATCAATCAATCGTCTTAATCTTGCTAATCTGATCCCTGCATTACTTTGATATCTTTATTCAATTTCCTTCTTTGAAGAGACAGGAGGTGATTTTTTGCCCCTATATATCTACATGTACTGCATGTATGTACATTTACTTGAAGGGCAGTAGTATTAGTATACAAGGTATGTCTGGGCCCATTTATAATTGATTACTCATATTCCAGGCATACCATAACAAGGATCTTCACTTACAAGAGCAGTGTGTGCACTCAAGACCATGCACACAAACTTAACATGCAAAACTAACCTTTAGTCTGGGTCTGGATATCAACTTTAAAGGCCAAGTCCACACTAATATCAAGTTGATTTGAATAAATAGAGTAAAATTAAACAAGCATAACAGTGAAAATTTCACTGAAATCGGATGTAAAATAAGAAAGTTACGGCATTTCGAAGTTTTGCATTATTTCATGAAACAGTGATATGCATAACATGGGCGGTATACAAAATGAGTGAACCGATGATGTCACACACTCACTTTTCCTTATACATGTATGTATTTTATTACATGAAATTTCAAATATTTCAATTTTTATGGATGTGATAATAAGAATCTCTCTCTTGTATCAAAATAAGTTACAATAATGATAATTTTATATGTTCCATAAGGAGTCAAACCATGTTTTACATTATTGAAGCAAAAAACTGAAACATATGATATTTCATTTCATATTTTACATACACCTGTGTGACATCATCGGTTCACTCATTTGCATACCGCCCATGTTATGCATATCACTGTTTCAAGAAATAATGTATAACTTCAAAATGCCGTAACTGTCTTATTTTACATCCGATTTCAATAAAATTTTCACTGACTGTTATGCTTGATTGATTTTACTCTATTTATTCAAATCAACTTGACATTAGTGTGGACTTGGCCTTTTAACACAATTTATCTCATAGCAGAACGGCGTCTCCTTTTGGTGATATTTTTGCAATTAATTATCTTTTGATCCAGAATGCTAGGAAAATACATAAAGAGCAGAAAGAGCCAAATCACAGGAAATATTGAGTCTATTTCAAATGCAGTACATGATGCTGTTCACAATTAAGAGCGATTTAATTGTAGCTAATCATTGAAGTCTCTAAATTGGCAACATGGTTTTAAATACATAGACACTATTTTCATGTGCAAATTGGCAATTTTTCTGTTAAATTTGGTAATTTCATTTACATCAATACATTGGTTTATTCAAAGGGATTTGGTAACTTTGTGGAGGCTTGATTTAATAAATTGTTGAATTTTGTTGTATAATGATGTTCAGAAGGATAAATAAATAGCCAGGCATAGAAAGGTTTTCAAATGCTATTATTAAGATATCTACGACTGTATACTTCCATTTACGAAAGTGTATGATCATATAAATGTAATTTCCAATGATATAACTTGAAAATAGCTTCTTAAAGAGAAGGTTGAGTTCTGGGAAAGGTAAGAAATAATTTGTAAGCTTTCTCATTCCTTTTATATCAGTTTGCAAGAACATCATAGTAGTTTACTCTATACATGTCCCCTGAAAAGGATTCCTCTTCGAACGCGCTCATATTCAAAATAAGAAGTGTTCGGGCCAAACATTGAATACCATACATGTATATGCGTCAGTGCGTGTACATGTAAATTTACCCATTTCTGTGTGCAGTGCATAGTGCTTTTAATCAAAATTAGATAAATTTCTTATAATCATATTGATAATTCCAAAACCGCACAGTATACACCAATTCTTTAGTCGACATGATCAAACTTTCCTAATTGCTTCTTTCACAATGTAATCGCATCAAAATCAACTTTATCTTTAAGCTCCACAGGTAAAGGGTTGTTCATTCTCTCTCTCTGTCTTGTTCACTGATTAGAATAATAACATTGAAATGGAAGATAACAATGTATGTGTTATTAAACAGTTCACAGGATGTGGTATATTTGGAACTGAATGAGACTGCACCATTGTAACGCACATGTAGGACATCAACCTGTCTCTCATCAGTTTCCTGTCTAGCTTATATTATTCAGGATATGACTTAAAAGGCAATCCAACCTTTGTAAGAATTTGATTGTGCGAAAGCAGAAAAATCTGAGAAACAGATTGGCAAAAGTTTGAACCAAATCGGACAAGCAATAAGAAAATTATGATTTTTAAAAGTTGTAATCACTATACATACATGTACATGTGTATATGGGAATTTCAAGTTGGCAGAATCGGTACTGTCACTGTGATGTACATGTATAATCATGGATTGTATTACCGAACAGCATTGTATTACTGAACGCGTACAGTTAAGCACCTAAAATGGCTTTCATAGTGAGACTACGCGTATGTTCTCCACACTACTGAAACAAAGAACAAGGTAGAAGATCATAAAATGAGGCAAAAGAACATATACATGTATGTAATATCTCAGGAACTGCTCTCTGGTCACCCCCAGTCGTCACCCCGTTGGCCCCAAATCGGGGTAGGTTGTGTGTCTTTTTTCCAATTACACGTTCGGTAATACAATACCCTTTTCAAGGGACCAAAACGCCGTGTCATTGGGAAGGGGTTTTGCTCGGAAGGGAATATCGTATTAGATATATGTTGTATTTTTCAAATTCCATCAATTTCTTTTTCTGTAGGACTTAAAGCGTTCATCATGTAAGTCTGACAGATATTCAATTGATATTTTATTTGCTAAAAATATGGTTGATTTTCTGAAAAGTGTTTGGTAATAGGATCCACCTCCATACTGGCGGTCAACTTTCCCATTTGCTCCAACACACAAAACAACTAAAATCATGTTAACTTATCAAAATGTATTCAGTAGGATCTTTTTGTTTTTGATGGAGCTATAACAGTATTCTAACTTCAATACATGTATATTTGGAGTACTCCCTCGAGGGTAAATGCACTCAGGAGAAAAACCAGAATTTAGTGATATTTTGGTGTAAGACAAATGGGAGAGTTGACCGTGAATATGTCACAATCGATTCACCAAACTCCCCATTGGAGATCGCATACACATTGTAGATGTAGTGATCTCATTTTTCAAACATTCATAACTTTCTTATTCTTTGTCTGATTTCTTTCAAACTTTCACCATCCTGTTTCTCTTATCTTTTGCCTTTCACACAAATAAGCTTTTTACAAAGGTTGGATTGCTCTTTAAAGGGAAATCCATCATGTGAAAGCAGAAAAATCAGAGAAACAGCTTGGCAAAAGCTTGAATGAAATTGATTAGGCCCGAGTCAGAGCGGTCGGTCCGCCGATGCCCGACCGATGCTGGCGGTCACCGGTGCGATTTTGTTCAGACCGGTGCACTGATGAAATAAAGAAATACATAAGAAAATGAGTTTAATGACTATACAAAAGACTCTGCAAATTTACCAGCTTACTAACTAAATTTCTTCACTTTCTGAATGTCTTTCTTTTCTCTTTTCTGCCAGTTTACAAGAGATGATTCGAGGCTTCGTAGTTCGTACCACTCCAAAGTACCAGTCAGAGTCGAGTCGTGTCATTGTTGTGCGCGCGCGCTTTACAGCTTAGCCAGCTTTCTAGCTGCAAGAGCATGCAGCGCTAGCGCTAGGCAGCGAGCTTGCGCGCCGAATATCGAATGCTAATTGCCATGCCTGCGAAACCATATCTGTGCGAAACAACGTCTACGAGTAACTGAACAAGAGAAGAATGTTTATGGAGTGAAATCACTATGGTTGATGGAATAAGAAAACATTCAAAGCAAGCACAGTGAAATGAGTGAATCTGTTCTACCATTATCCATCGATGATTATCAGATAAATAATTTTAAAGGAGATTGGTTTTGCGTGTTAACGGACTTACATCTAATATATCAATCAAAAATGTGAATCTTTGATTCTCTCATTCTTTGACTCTGAGTTCTAACTTCTCTCTTTTTTCTCTCTCTTTAATCTTCAAAGCTAAGCCCCCTTTTCATCTTTCCGCTTTCATCTCTCGCCCTTCCCCCCCCCCCCCTCTCTCTCTCTCTCTCTCTCTTTCGCACGCGCGCTAGGGGTCTTACGAGATACTTGCCATTATTACCAGCCGAGTTCGCCCGGATCAATATATCCTGTCGCTGTGAATGACGTGGTCGGCTAGGCTGGGCGGGCTAAAATGAGCTTATCATTTAGTCCAGCAGAATTGCGCCCCACTGACTCTGACTGGTTCTAAAATTCTTGTTAAATAAATATTATGTTCTTTTAAGATCTCTCATGTTTTCCCTCTTCAACAATCAAAAACATGCTACTTTCCCGATGCGGGCGGCGCGTTATATCCAGCTTTTTTGCACCGCATATTTTTTCATGAAATTTCATCGGTCCGCCGGTCTCCGCCGAAAAATTACCGGCGGGCACCGGTCAAAAAAAAAAAAAGTTATGACTCAGGATAGACGATTCAATGATTCAATAACTTTTACAACTTGTCAAAATGTTAAACACTATTTTTTTTAGTATGTTGTTCCTTTAAAAATATCAGCATAAAGAATTCATTACGTTTACAACTAATCACATCTTATTATTTTTGTTACCTTTTGACTTTCTCGAGCCTCTCCTCCTCCTGTTTGATGTATTCATCCAGTGCACCTAACAAGTTCCCCTCTGTGTAGATGACATTCTCCAGGTCCACAAGGGAAGTAAATACTTCACCTTTGACCTGGCAGAAGGCTATACTCAGCAGTACCAGTATTTTCCACATGATGGTGTTTCTCCAAGGTTTTGTCCTTCACAATCTGCAACAAAAGTAACAATGCACACTGTCCTTTAATGGAAAAACCGATTCTGGTTAAGGAGAAAATTTGTGAGCTTTTTCATTGATTTGATTCACATGTGGATGAATCTTAGTAGATGGACATGTATGTTCCAAGAAGAGGTTTGCTATTCACACAGTGTGCTTTAAAGTGACAGTAAACTGAAGCTCCTAATGGCACCATATTTTAACAGGATTTGAAAAGTGTCTGTGCCTCTCATTTTCCCATCATGCCACATTCTAGTTTGTAGAAGCTTAGAATTGTACCTGTAGGCAATTTTCCACATTTGCAAAGTCAAAAATATAGTTTGAAATATAAAATTTGCCTGTTAACCAAACAAGCTGTTTGTCAAAATTCAAAATAAAATGCAATTCATTTTCAAATTATAATCTTAATTTAGCAGTCACTGTAAGATGGCGCTGTTCAAGTTCTACCAGTTTAATGGCACTTTTAATATTTCAAATAAAAATACTTCACAACTTTGGACAAAATTCGAGTGCCACATGTTTGTAATGTTCCATGTAGGTTTACCCATTGTATCTGTGCGCACTCCTTTCATTGACTGTAATCAATTTGTTATGATCTTGATTATTCTACAACACATTATACAATTTTTCATATCTTACTGTACAATCACTCATTTCAGAATAACATCTTGATACCAGTAACTTCTTTTACAATGATATTACATTACCAGTACTCAAGTACTCAACATATTAATTCAACAAACCCTTAGCTAAATCTTTCCCTAAATAAGCAATACATGTAGCAGTATTTGGATTAACTCTTTCAGAGCCGATGACACATATATGTGACAGATAGACTCGTCATTTTCATTTGCCAATTGCTCAACCACAGAAAAGGTATATGGTGGTCAATGTATATCAAAATTTTGAGCATAAATCAAGCATTCTATATAATACTAATACATATGATTATAATAATACGTTACTATCGAAATTTTCAGAGAAAATTGCAGATCTTTAAAAAGAGTAAAAGACATTACCTTATTTCAACATTAAACAATAATAAACAAATGAGAAACCAAAAAATAATGGACAAAAAAGAAACTCAAATGTAATTTTCAATAATTCTTATGCATAAAGTTGGGTAGAGTAATGTTTGGTATCATAAGAAATGGTAATAAATTTCCTACAAGTTTTGTAGACAATATTTTGTGAAATAATAGATGGTTAATAAAGTGCAGACATATGAAAAGGTTTGATCACATTTTGGTAAAAGTTTGAACCCCTTGGCACAGTAAGAGTTAATCAAGTTTGGTTCCCAAATATTCTGTAACAAAATGATTAACGTTTTCATTTCATAACCGATTTTGAAGGAACTTTTTTTTAATTGCTTCTCTCTATCCTCTCTTTTCAATAAAATGGATATTTTCCCAGGGTTTCATCTCCTTTATGATACACTTTATAGACTTGTAACTTAGAGCCAAGAAAATTACTTTACTTATAAAGCAGAACAAAAATGACTGAGTGCTCAAAGTCAAACATATTGCACATGAGACATATATCCAGTAGACTCTCAGCAAGTTAATAATTTTTCAAATAATTTTTTTCAATAGTTTTCAAATTGGGAATAAATAAAAAAAAAAAAAATCAGAAATTCAAGGACAGTTAATAACATCTTAATTTTCACTACACAACACCATTTTGATTCATAAATTAATATTTTATCTATATAAATAATATCTAGGACAAAATAAGATTTTGTAATTTCTACTTCATACATCAAATGAATTATCTAATGCCTTAATGGGATGTTTAAAACTATAGACCTAAAAACATTGACTTGCCTGAAAATTTTCTGCTTGCTGGGTCTTTCTTTTTTTTTTTTTTAGAACACTTTTACATCATGAAAAATCAGGAAAAAGAAAACAGCAGCAGAAAAACAAACATAAAAAAAAGTTCACAAGGTAGATTCTTCAGACAAAACATAGACCTACATGCCTATAAACTAAAATAAATTGAAATAGCTGAAAACTGAGCCCCAGTTGCTGAGTATAAATGGCTCTTCATTTCATTTGAAAAGAAAAGGATCAACTATTTCCAAGTTCACACCCAAGAGAATACTACTACTACTACTACTAGTACTAGACTTCTACTTTTATAAACAGGCCTACGTGAGCCCTTGTAGTCATTCAATGGCTACGGACTAGACTGCATGGCTACTGTAAGTGCTAGAAAGATACACATGTGGCAGTCACAGTGCTAGAAAGTTCAATTACAGATGTCAGTGTAATCAGACACCTTCCGCCAGCTCTTACTGGCGGGTGCCACGAGTACAAAATCAAAATGCCTGCACCATCCGCATCCACACACCATACCGGTCTCGGTCACGTCCTCATCCCTTGTTCATCATCCAAACAACACACACTCACAGTAGCTGTCGCGCAAAGTAACTTTCAATCTTCACACTGTCACTGTACCGGTACCATACTCGCAAATCATTCATTAAAATGAATATATGAAGACTAAAAACTGGTATTATTCACATCCCAAGAAATGAATGGCCCAACACCGTTTTGGAAAATTTTATCGGAAGACAGATGTATTTTCCGAAGTGTAATGAGTTAGAGGGACAGCATGATATGCACTGCGCATTCCCCTGCCGTAGCTCGAGGCACGACGAAAGATGTAGTCCCGCTCTCCCCCCGAAAATTTGACGAAGGAAACAAAAATTGGATGCCAAAATATCGAGTGCTACGTTTAACTATACATGTACATGTATTACAATTCAAGTTCGAGGTGGTAATTAACACCACTTAAATTCATTCCACATAATACAAAGTAAGAATAAATCAACAAACTGTAAAAAGGATAACATTTCTTACCTGTCAAGCTTTCTTTCTTCCACTTTCCACATACGGTACCTAGGCCTATTAGTGTGTATGATCTACGTACGTACAAGTACGAGTCGATATTGCATGAGCATGATACAATTATACAGTGCCTGTGCTGCACTGCCGATCGTAGTAATTTGCAATGCATGCAAAAAAATCAACAACTCGCAGCTAGCCTCGCCTCAATACATCCCAGTGCAGCTAGCGCTGGCTTGCTCGCCTCAATACATCCCAGTGCAGCTAGCGCTGGCTTGCTCGCGTATCGTACACAATGTTAGACGTTTTACAGTACCGGTACCTTAAAAAATAGTGTTTTATGAACAAAAATTGATGGCCGATCATGGATTATATCATCGTGCACAAGGCAAATCTGAGACAACTTCGTTTTAAACATTTACAATATTTGACTTGCACAAGACTATTAATCTCTCTGAAAAAATGGTTGGGATTTTTATTCCGAAATAATCGTAATAGGTCCAACTTTTCCTTAATCACTGAAAAAATGAAATTACCCCTCTACAAAATATAACATTTTTTTCTGGATGGAACTGAAAGTTTAGAAGTACATTTTAATATATATACATATATTATAAACTAAAGAATAATTTTTTTCTAAAACTAAGGATCGATTACACATGATCGATTATACTTTTATAGCAATATGCAATACTAGTAAGCCTATCCCTAATTTTCTTGATTTTGCATAAAGAATGTCACGCATTTTTATGTAGTATCTTTTTTAAAAAGGAGGAATTTACATTTTGTGTTGGATTGAAAACACTTCTACAAAAACCAATCCTCTTTTTTTTATGGTTTCAAGTTTCATCCTCATTCTCAACTTTACAGTCACACTCAAAAGATTAAACGCAAGTCCAAAATAAGCGATCCTGATTGGTTGAAAATCAAGTTGCGTTTAATTTTGGGGGTTGCGTTTAATCGCAACTTTTTATGCAAGAGGGCCTTCTGCCCTTGGCCCCTTATACTATAATAGCTAAAGGTGCTTATTTAGCCAATCTATGTCATTCACAAAAGGCTTGTCGGGTTTAGCCCCAGGGCCCCCGAAAAGGGCACCAAAGTCTGGTCGATTTCAAACTAACATAATTATGCACCAAACTAGGTCCATGGTCAGAACTTGTAAGACTTGTAAGACTTGTAAATGTATACCAAAACAAACACAAAAACTGACAAAATTTTCCGTCGGGATGTGTTTTCAGACGGCCCAAAAATATTGGGGTAAAATTTTCTCCTTAAAAATTAAGGCCATGGATCACAGTTTGTCAGAAGGAAGAGATATATGGCTGCACTTTACACAAAAATAAAAACTGACAAAACATTCCATCGGGAAGGGGGTGTAACACTCCCCTGAAAAAAACACCAAAGTGCCCTTGACCAAGCTTTGCTGCCCCAAAATGCTCTGGATGTAGAGAAAACACTTTTTTTTTTTAACATTCAAACCTCAAATGTCTTTTATTCAAGTGAGATAAAAATTACATAGTACAATCTCGAGTATTGTAATTTTCTTGGGTGCAATTTAGTGTCAAATGATCACTTCACTAATAAGTGATTAAATTGTGAAAATTGTATTGTTTTCTCGTGATCCTCGGCGCACCGACATGTGGAGGCGATCTGGGAGAAAAAATTTTTAACATGCGCAATTTTTCGCCCCCGAAGTACACAGATGAGAATTATCCGTATTACTCCTGCAGGCTCTGTGTACCTCGGTGCAACCACCAAACACCTCCGGGAGTCTCCGTGTAGCCACCAAGAGCTTTATGACTAAAATTCTGAACCCGGTAGGCTAGGGAATGAACACGGGAGGCACACGGTCCATACGTGTACCTCCGTGAAAAGACCATGCAAAAGACCGGCAGATTATGTGCTGTATAGGCCTGTGTTCCGGGGTAAGGCCCCGGGGGGCATGTCTCATTGAGACGTATACATCATCCGCGTAAATCACTTTCTGAAAAGCACCCTAACCGGGGATTGCAGTATAGGAGCAAGGAGTTATGTGATAACTCCTTGGTAGGAGTAGTTTTGATACCCTAAACAGGGAAACCCCTCTAACATCTCTGATTTTTATACCCTTAAACGGCGATTTCCGCGGATCTTCTTATCCCATCTGAATTTGATACCCTTTTTCTTAATTTTTGCTGTTTTTGATACCCTAAAAGCGTATAACGCGGGTTATCCGCCCAATGCTGAAAAAATACCCCTTTTATCCGTTTTCGCGTACGCGGATGATTTACAGGTCTCAATGAGACAAGCCCCCTGGGGTTAAGGCTTTCTCCGGCAACGCACGCTGTGCTTCTTTGCTCATCTTTGTAGACATCGTTCTTTTCCTTACTCTTTTTACCCTAGGCCAGGTGCCTGTCCCGAAATAGTCACAGACCTACCAAGTCTCACGCATTAGGGCTCTTACTCACGCCTAAAAATTTCTTTCTCACGCCTGGCCTCACAACCTCCATATACCGCGTGGCGATCGCATATGGTTCCTCGCCTACCTGGCGCTGATGCGCGGAAAATCTCACGCATTGCTGGTCTTTGACCTTGGTGTCTCTGTACTTTTTATCCATAAGATTTGACTCCTTAAAGTTACTAGCCCATCTACGTCATTGACATAAAGGTTGTCAGCCTGACTGTAGCCGTCAGGTTTAATAAAAATAATATTAATGATAATAATACTTGGATTTATATAGCGCCTTTTCCATAGGA
This sequence comes from Heliocidaris tuberculata, assembly GCA_025618425.1. NCBI lineage: Eukaryota > Metazoa > Echinodermata > Echinoidea > Camarodonta > Echinometridae > Heliocidaris > Heliocidaris tuberculata. Next base: position 12,713,252 of record CM046851.1, read on the forward strand.
TACAAGGCGCTTGTCAATTAGTCTATTTAATAGAGTTGTACAAGTAAGTTTTCAGGTGTTTTTTGAAGATGTCTAGTGAAGCACTGTTTCTTAGAAATGATGGGAGATTGTTCCAGAGACGTGGGGCTAGGGACTCAAAAGATTTAAAGCCAGCTGTTTTATGGGACTTGGGAATGACAAAAGAAGGAGCTGATGCAGATCTTAAGAGAATATGACGTTCTGTGTTGCTGAAAGAGTGAGGAGATGTATACAGGAAGTGTAGTTGCCATAGATTTGAAAGTTTGAACGAGTATTCTGTATTGTATTTTATCAGCAACTGGGAGCCAGTGCAATTCGTGCAACAATGGAGCAGCATGGGACCATTTCGGTTTTTGACAGATAAGACGAGCGCATTTGTTTTGGAGACGTTGAAGTCTACCCAGGTCCTGCTTACTAATACCCCCAACAGTCAGACCCAACTCCGGAAAACCGAGCACAAGTATATACTCCGAAAACGGCGTATGGAGCAAGATGAATATAGAGCCCTCATCGTTCAGTGCGAGACAGTGTGTACAAAAGACATGGGGAAAATCGTGCAATGTCGACCTGCTGTTGATAATATATTTTTCAAAAATAATGCTGCGGATATATTTATTTCAAACGTTTGTCATTTGAAAGTCATTTCATATGACGAATCATTCAAGGATTTTGAAGATAATTGGCACGCAGCATTATTTAAAAAAAATTATATATCGTTAGCTGGTTGACTCTGCAAGATTTTCCCCATGCCTTTTGTAAACACTGCCTCACACGGAACGATGAGGGCTCTATATTCATAAGCCGTTTTTGAAGTATATACCTGTGCTCGGTTTTCCGGAGTTCGGTCTGACTGCCCAAGCAAACACCCACCATAGTCAAGCCTGGAGAGCACAAGTGCTCTAACAACATTGTGACACATCTCTAGCCCAAAGAGCCCCCCAAAGAGTTCTCAAAGTCGGGTCAATTTCACCCCCTCTCCCCCATGCACCAAACTTTGACAGTAGGAAGTAATGTAGTATGACTGGACATTACAAAACCCCCCAAACTGAAAAAAAAAAAATCTGACAGGATGGGGTGTCAAACACCCCTAAAAATGGGGGTAAATTTTCCCGTTGAAGCCTAGGTCCTAGGATCAAATTTTGTCAGAACAAAGAACTATAGGTGTACATTCCAAAAGTATAAAAACTGACAAAAATGGCCATCAGAAAGGGGGTGTCAGATCCCCTGAAACAAAAACCGGAAAGTGCCCTGTGACAACGCTTTGTCCCCCAAAGTGCTCTATAAATAAAGACAAAACATTTTATGTTCTGACTATAATAATTCAATTTAAATTTTTGAAATGTAATTTTGAGTTTAATAATCTTCTTGAGGTGCTGTTAGGTGTCAATTGCTCATTTCATTGATAACAAGTGAATGAGTAAATTACGCAATGCGTAATAAATGTCCCCGCCGGAAGTGCAGATCTGTGGAAATTAACTAGCCTGAACCTTAAAACTTCAGTGAAAAACTTAAGTGAATAAAATAATAATGTTACTGCATGCAAAAGAAGAGAATACCAACAATGCATGTATACAACTGAAATATAAAACATGAAAACATTATGAACCTTCAGCCATTTTGAATAAATTTGCATAAATTTGCATGAATAATGAATTTCAAAATTCTGTGTAGAAGTTTGGAAGCCCCCACCCAGCCCTATCAGATAAAACAATTGGAATCAAAATCCGATGTGAAATAGAGAAGTAGCATTTTTCGTCAATTTTGAATAAATTTGCATAAATTTGCATAATTAATGAATTTCAAAATTCTGTGTAGAAGTTTGGGAGCCCCCACCCAGCCCTATCAGATAAAACAATCGGAATCAAAATCCGATGTGAAATAGACAAGTAGCATTTTTCGTCAATTTTGAATAAATTTGCATAAATTTGCATAATTAATGAATTTCAAAATTCTGTGTAGAAGTTTGGAAGCCCCCACCCAGCCCTATCAGATAAAACAATCGGAATCAAAATCCAATGTGAAATAGAGGAGAAGTAGCATTTTTCGTCAATTTTGAATAAATTTGCATAAATTTGCATAATTAATGAATTTCAAAATTCTGTGTAGAAGTTTGGAAGCCCCCACCCAGCCCTATCAGATAAAACAATGGGAATCAAAATCCGATGTGAAATAGAGGAGAAGTAGCATTTTTCGTCGATTTTGAATAAATTTGCATAAATTTGCATAATTAATGAATTTCAAAATTCTGTGTAGAAGTTTGGAAGCCCCCACCCAGCCCTATCAGATAAAACAATCGGAATCAAAATCGGCCAAGAAATGACGGAGAAGTAGCATTTTCTAACATTTGAGCACACACGGACAGACGGACGGACGGACGGACGGACGGACGGACGGACGGACGGACACACACACGCACACACGAACGGAGCCCGTTTCATAGTCCCCTCGCGAACTTCGTTCGGCGGGGACAATTAAGTTAGTAAATTGTGAAAAATGTATTGCTTTCTCAAAAGTAGCCCAAAACAAGATGAATGCGACTGTGTCTCCCTATATACCTCCACCTAAATTCAGTTGATGGCTCAAACTGTTCTTGAAATATTGCGATAACCAGAATAAAAAGCCTACAATTGCATGTTAACTAATCTGTTTTGACATTTGACCTTACACCTTATAACCCAAAAGTCTGATCACATTGATTCTCCTCCTAGTCATGGATACAAAATAGTTGAGGTATGGTGATAACAAAGTTAAAAAACACACTAAACAATATGAATGTGACTGCGTCTCCTATATGCCTCCGCCTAAATTCAGTTGAGGGCTCAAAATGTTCTTGAAATCTTGTGATAACCAGAATAAAAAGCCTCTAATTACATGTTAATTGACCTCTTTGACATTTGACCATTACACCTTATAACCCAAAAGTCTGATCACATTATCTCCTCCTAGTCATGAATATAAAATAGTTGAGATATGGTGATAACAAGTTTAAAAATTTCACATACACCTGTATAATGACCTCTGTGACCTGTCACCTTTGACCTACGTGAACAAAAATCTAATCAGTTCATCTCATTATGGTGATGCATACTAGTTCCAAGTTTAAAGTGATTGATTAACTTTGTGAAAAATTGTAAAATCAGCTCAAATGCCAGTGAATTGTGTGCAGTCCTCTAACTACATATATAATTAAGGATATGTGAAAGTATGAGAGAAAATGGAACCCGTTTACTATCCTAAAAAAGAGAAAATCGCAATCAATCGCTAGCGCTGCAGTCACAAAAACCAAGCACCAGCGCTTGGCGATTTCAGAGCGGGTTTCCAGCCCGTACGGTATTCTGTGATAGAGCGAGGTATGCCAACCGTAAGAGTTCTTTAGGGTTCGGTGGTACTCTATCCCGACATCAATGTTCAATCGTAAATATCTTGATATATAAACGACCGATCAGCTTATAAAACTCAGGCGATTCCTGTCTGAGCTAAAGGTTTGCAATTATGATTACAGCATTAGCTGGAACAGTGATTTTTCTTTTTCAATCATGGGCAAAGTTAATCAATGCCTTTAAAGTTAATAGATCAAATGGTTCTTGAGATATGACATTAAGGCTAAAACCTGCAATTTCAGAATTGACCTCTACGACCTTTGACCTCTGACCTACATATCCCAAAAATCTAACCAGATCGTCTTTCTATGCTGATACATACTAGTACCAAGTTTGAAGTTCATACCTCAAATGGTTCTTGAGATCTAAAGTTAATAGATCAAATGGTTCTTGAGTTATCGCGAGAACAAGGCTAAAACCTGAAATTTCAGATATTGGCCTCTGTGACCTTGACTTTTGACCTACATACCCCAAAATCTAATCAGATCATCTTCCTATGGTGATACATACTAGCACTAAGTTTGAAGTTCATACCTCAAATGGTTCTTGAGTTATCGCTAGAACGAGCCCAACACCTGAAATTTCAGAAAAATTGGCCTCTGTGACCTTGACCTTTGAACTATGTACCCCAAAATCTACTCAGATCGTCTTCCTATGGTGATACATACTAATACCAAGTTTGAAGTTCATACCTCATGTGGTTCTTGAGTTATCTGTTGAACAAGAAAGCAGGACGGACGGATGGACAAATCGAAAACATAATGCCTCCGGCACCACCTTTGGTGGGCGAAGGCCTTAATGTCAGGATATATGTAACACACCCAATGTCAATCTGCACCGTTTGACAAGACATAACAGAGGAGCATATCATGCATCTGTGCATGGGCACAAATCCAGGGGGGGGGAACAGGGGGAAATGTCCCCCTCACCTTTTTGAATAACCTCCTTTTTTTTTTGCTTGTCAGAGAATTTTGGGAGGAAAAACTAGAGCCAAAAAAATGCGATAACCCTTTTTTTTTGGGGGGGGGGGGCGGGTTGTCAGACATTTCAGACAGGTACAAAAGTGAAATCATGTGGTGACCCCCCCCCCCCCCCCCCGAATTTCAAAATGAATTTGTGCCACTGCATCTGTGGTATGTGACTGCCAGGCTCGCACAGATACCAAGCAAGCCCCTCTGTTATGCCTTTTCAATGGTCAATGGGCATTTACATGTACATAATCCTGACAATAATTTGGGGGCTACTTTTGAGAAAGCAATACATTTTTTTACAATTTAATAACTTCTTAATGAAACGAGCAACTGAAACCAAACTGCAACTCAAGAAAATTAGTGTACATGCACTTGAGATGAATTGAATGTAACACTGGAGTTATCATAGTCAGAATGTAACAAAATGATTTATATACAGAGCATTTTGTGGGGCAAAGCATCGTCAAAGGGCACTTTGGTTTTTTTCAGGGGGTCTGACACCCCTTTCCCAATGGACAATTTTGTCAGTTTTTGTATTTTTGGAAAGTGCACCCACAGCTCTTTCTTCTGATAAAATTTGGTCCCTGGAGAAAAATTGGAGAAAATTTACCCCTTTGTCAATTCTTTTTTTGTGCGTTTTGGAATGTCCAGTCATACTGTTGTGTAGGGAACAGTTGAATTACAGTTTACTTTCTTGAGTACAGAGAGAGTACATCGTGAACGCTTTGCACACAGTCAATTACAGTTGAAAGCCATATATAGCATAGCATTTATTTAGATGAAGTATAACATGAAGATACAGATGAATATAACAATGAAGCCTAGAGCAAGTCTGATGGTGACTATACTCTCATGTCTGGAATCTACTCTGAAGTAAATCTGAATTCTATTCTGACTTCTATTCTATTCTGACTGGAGTCCTGAAGTGAACCCCTTTTATAATGGGTAAACCCCCTATTGGGAGTTGGTCAACCTTGAGTCCTTGACCAAATGACCATAAGTACGTCATAACTTTTACTCAGTATTGGGGAGTGGGGCTGTTATCTGGAAGGAGTGATGTTGAGAATAAGAAGACCATAAAGTGACCATTGCATCAGAGCTTTAGTTGGAAGTTGTATGAGCAATACTTTCTGAAGAAAGTGTGAAGTTTGTAAACATTTAAACTTCCTGTTCACTTTCTGTTTAGGTATTGATAAAGTATTGATAAATTATTGATAAATGTAAAATTGGTCTTATTATCACATAACAATACTACTTCCTACTGACAAAGTTTGGTGCATGGGAAGATGGGATGAAATTGACCAGACTTTGGGGCCTCTTTTGGGGGCTAAACCTCCAGTCAGGCTGATAAACTTTTTGTCATTGACTCAGATGGTCTAGGTAACTTTAAAGTGATTTGGTAACTTTGTAGAGGCTTGATAAAATCTGAGCTGCCTGGACTTACATGCTATCAGTGTATGTAATATGGTGTAAAAATGAAGCCCAGGAAAAAAAGCACTTCAAAATCATCATGTGCTTCACAAATGTAAACATATGCAAGTGACCGGAAATGCCAGACTCATTTTCCCCCATAGACTCAGTGTTAGACTAAAGCGTATGGCCATACGCTTTCGTAAATGGGAGTATTCGGTCATAGATATCTTAATAATAGCATTATATATTTGAAATCCTTTCTATGCCTGGGTATTTATTTATCCTTCTGAACATCATTAAACAAGACAGATATCAAAATTTAACAATTTATTAAATCAAGCCTCCACAAAGTTACCAAATCTTATCAAATGGGGTGACTATTTTGGGACAGGCTCCAAGACTATCAGAACATATTCACACTGGCACTATCAACAAAAACATGGTGCGCCCTGGATCAAACTAGACAAACTAGGTGCAGAATTCAGCAAATACGTTACCATGACTAAAAATTCAGCTGTGTTTTTTTTTAGCATCTTTATTTCACATTAAATACACTGTACAAATTTTCAAGGTTGTATGATGACAGAGAGTTTCTCTTTGACTCTTGGAAATTAAAAATATGAAATAAAGAATCACAAGTATAGTGCTCATATTTTCCTCAGTTGTGAGAGGCACAACCTCCTCACAAACTTTTCCTCTGCTCTGTTTCCCTGAAATGCAACAAAAATAATATTTTTCAGGTTTCGAAAAATACTATTTCCCTACTAGGTTGACTAAAAAATGCTACAGATTGTTGATTTTTCAAGTAGCAAAATGCTCATCCCCTCTCAGCCCTCCACACTAATTCACTTTAAACATGCAAGAGAATGTCGATTCTCAGTTTTTAAAAATTCCTTGGGTAAGGAGGGTGACACCCATAAATCCCCCTCCCCTTCTCCATCCAATCAAAAATGAAATAGAATGTAATTAAAGCTTTTCCAAAATTATGTTATTTCCTAGGCTGCGAGAGGGGATACCCTGTTACACTGCTTAAAAAATTCAACATAATGTATTATAAAATAAAGGCTGAAAAGTTAGATTTTATGGTCTGGGAGGGAACCACCCACCCCCCCCCCCCCCCAATGGCGGTTACATGTCGTTTTTCCGAAGGTTCATAATTCTGAAGGTTCGTTACTCAGATGGTTTGTTACTCCGACGGTTGTATTTCTGAAGGTTCGTTACTCCGACGGTTCATATTTCCAAAGGTTCGTTACTCTGACGGTTCGTAATTCCGAAAAAGAAATATGGTTCATAGTTCCAAAAATGAAAAAGGGTTCATATTTCTGAAGGTTCCAAAAAGTTATGTAGGGCTCTATTGCATTTTAGGAATTACGAACCTTCGGAATTATGAACCTTTTTCCATTTTCAGAATTACAAACCCTATTTCATTTTCGGAATTAAAACCTTTGGAGGAATGCATCAAATGTTCGGAATTTTGAACCCTATTTCATTTTCAGAATTATGAACCCCCTGCTATGTGAAATTTGGGTTTCGAAATTACGAACCTTTGGAAAAAACGAGTACCCCCTCATGGCTGGGTTAAAAAAGTGCAACAGAATAGTGTATTAATTTGCTGCTTGGAGGAGACACCTTAATTACTTTTAACTTTTGACCAAACAATCCCCAATCGTATCACTTTGTGTCCTTGTGGTGCAGGTGATGCATACGTATGCTGTAAGGGCTTTGGTCGGTTATATGTAACTGGTAAAGGCCCGGTCACACCGCCCGAACTTTGTTGGAGCGTTCCTTGAACGGTAGGGAGAGGGGGCTGAATTTCGACAACGCTCGTCACCGCGCACAAAATGGGAAAAAAAATCGAAAACACGGGCGTTGCCTTAGCGGTGCACCGCTGAAGCCGGCGTTGCTTTAGCGTTGGTTTAACGGTAGCGAGCGGTAGCGAGCGTTGGTTTAGCGGTGACGCGAGCGTTGATAGAGCGGCGTTCTGCGCATGCGGGCGTTGGCTCGGCGGGGGTTTAAAGTTGGTTTAGCGGCATACCGCTTTTGACTACGGAGCTGAACGGATCGCTTTGATAGAAGTTCTGATAGATTTTTGATAGAAGTCGATAGTTGAAGTTCATCATGCCACGTGGACAAAAGAAGAGGAAGGCTGGAGAAGGCTGGTCCCGCTCCGACACCTCCATACCAACGCCAAACCAAAGTTCATCACCGCAATGGATCGCTGCTTCAACGCCCGACACCGTTCCAGCAATCCCGTGTCCGCTCGTAAAACGCTTACAACCGCTCCACCAAAGTTTGTGCAACGTTTAATCACCGCCCGGGCAAAGCTGGCGAAGCAGCGGTGGTCCAGCGTTCAAGATTTCTGCGTTGGCCTAGCGGACCCAAGCGTCCACGAACTTGCGTCTAGCGGTGCCAAACTTTGACTGGGCGTTGTTGGAGCGGTGGTGAACTTTGCCGGAGCGGAAAATTGCCCGCTCCTCACCGCTCGCAATATTTTGTGCAGCTCAAAACTTTCGGAGCGGTAGGAGGGACCATCAGCGGTGGCCGAGCGTATACGGCGTTGCCTTAACGGGGGCCAACTTCTGTTAAATGAATTTTTTTCACCGCTCCAGGAACGCTCCAGCAAAGTTCTGGCGGTGTGACCGGGCCTTAAGGCACTAGATAAGAAACAGCTATTATTATTATATTATTATTACCAGGTTTAAAGTTCACAGCTAAAGTACTTATTGAGATATGGTGATAACAAGATGAATGTGACTGTGTCTCCTACTGGTATATGCTTCCACATGAATTCAGTTAAGTTCATGGCCCAAACTGTTCTTGAAATACTGTGATAACTAGAATAAAAAGCCTACAATGTTACTTGACCTCTTTGACCTTTGACCTTTGAACTGACAACCTAAGAGTCTGATCACTTTATCTCCTCCTAGTCCTGTAAACAAAATAGTTGAGATATGGTGATAACAAAACTTTTTAAAAATTGTTAATTTCATGCATATTGACCTCTATCGGACTTACACCAAGTATAAGTACCAAGTTTGAATTTCACAGCTTTAATAGTTGGGATATGGTGATAACAGAACTAAAAAAAACCCATTAATTTCACGTATATTTATCTCCATTTACCTCTGCTTTCTACTTGAAACATATCTCATGGCAGATTATTTTGGTCAATTTCTCTAATATATTTCACAGTGTTATCTATTCACTACTATTTACTTTGTCTTATGTAATTTTCTTATATTTCTTTGTATATTATATATGTTTGTTAGGCGCCTTGGGCATCCCTTGCGATGGATATATACGCATTATAAATGTTATTACTATTATTATCTATGACATGTGAACTTTGACTTACGTAAAAAAACAAGTTTTTCTCACTATGGTGATGCATACTAACACCAAGTTTGAATTCAATGGTTCAAATTGTTCAAGAGATATTACAATAACAAGGATAAAAATTGAAATTTCATGGTAAATGACCTCTGTGACCTTCGATCTTTGACCTACTTACCCCAAAGTTTAAAAAGTTTTTCTCACTGTGGTGAAGCATACTAGCACCAAGTCTGCAGTTCATACCTTAAATGGTTCTTGAAATATTGCGTTAACGAAGCTAAAACCGGCGATTTCAAAATTGACCTCAATGACTTTAATCTTTGACCTAAGTAGGCCTACTCCAAAATCTAATCACATCATCTTCCTATGGTAATTCATACTAGTACCAACTTTGAAGTTCATACTTCAAATGATTCTTGAGATATCACGTTAACTAGGCCAACACCTGAAATTTAAAAAAAATTTACATCTATGACCTATGACCTTTGACCTACGTACCCCAAAATCTAATCAGATTGTCTTCCTATGGTGATACATACTACCACCAAGTTTAAAGTTAATACCTCAAATGGTTCTTGAGATATCCCGATAAAGAGAAAGCAAGACGGATGGACGGACGGACGGACGGACGGACGGACAACCCAAAAACATAATGCTTCCTGCAACACCTTCGGTGGGCAGAGGCATGAAAATTACAGGCATATTATTATTTTCTAGCTTCTTTTAAACTTGACGAAACCCAATTTTCTTATTTTGAATAAGGAAGTTTGGCGAAACATAATGGCGCATAAAGACACGGGGAAAGACGCAAGAGCAAAATTGCTACTTTTGTCTGTGCATCTAAAATTACAATCAGACTTATCTGAATAAAAGTGTTCATGATATATTGCTGAAAAGTGTTAATAGAGTTAAATACTAATTCTATATCCTAATATTTCGGTTCTGCCTCTATAGAATGAGATTATGATTTTAAATATTTTTGTCATATCCGCCTTTCCCGCGTTTTTACGTGCCATCACATTTCGCTAAGCTACCTAATCAATTCCTGAAAACTGGTATTAGTAATTTATTCAGGGAAGAATAAAACCCTTTGTGCATAACATTTGTCATTCCACAACATCTTATTATTCAGGCAACATCATCATGAATATACAATAGTGCTGGGTAGCAGATGCATTTTTTGGAATGACAGGTGTGATACACTATGAGAGTTGCTATGTTCTGAATGGAAAGCAGATAAAACTAGATGAATTCTCGACCATGCGCAGTCAAAATTTATGCCTCCGCCCTTGCCAGATCAGAAATATATTGCACGTTCATGTTGATTTGTTTTAATTTTGATTGAAACATTTAATAAAATATTCTATTTCATAAAAATTAATATTTTCACTCTTAAGAAATTAGCTGAAATACTACTGTTACTGCAATGATATCTGAACTGACTTCAGAGACCATTTCCTTGTTTTAAATAAGTGAAATTACTGTTAACAATTTTTAACACAGCACTACCAGTAATGACATTTCATTGACTGAGGACCCTTTGGTACTCAAATTGAAGTATAAGTTTTGCTTGATTCTATTCTGAAGAAAGTTGTCATTCCATTTGACCAAGTTAAATCAAAGATCACAAGCAGAGCTGCCATATGGCTGAGTTCCCTATTCTAATCAGATCTATGACCCCTGTTACACCAAAATACCTACATTGTACCCGAGACCAGTCTCAGGGCACCCCGAGACTGGTTTCCAAAAAGCTGACCCCAATTTTTGGATCCCTGTTACACCGAAATCAAAAGGAGTCTCTGGGCGCCACGAGACTGCTTTTTGTGCGTTTACACCGACCTATGCAAAGCTACCCGAGACAGGTTTCGAGTGAGACTTTCTGTTTGCGGACGTTGTTGGCGTGGGCGGACTGAATTTAGCGCAGGTGCTAGCAGCGCACAAACCAGTCTCGGGTAGGTTAGCGTTTACACCGGATCCTAAGGAGTCTCGGGGCGCCCCTGAACCAGTCTCGGACCACATCGCTAGGTAGTCCGAGACTGGTTTGCTCAGAAGTGGTCTCAGATAGGTTTCGTCCGTTTACACCAGATTTGAAACCTACCCGAGACCAGTCTCGGGGCGCCCCGAGACTCCGTAGGATTCCGGTGTAACAGGGGTCATTGTCACCCTAGTATGCATAAAAGTACCAAGTTTGAAGTTAAAATGTCAAACTGTTCTAAGTTATTGCAAGATCAGTCTATTTACAGGTATATAACATTTTCTGTGACCTTTGACCTTTGAACCCATGACCCCCAAATCTAATCAAATCACTGTCACCCAATTATATACATGTGTGCCAAGTTTGAAGTTGATCCATTAAATCCTTGAGTCATTGTGAGAACCATCTATTTCCAGGTATATAATGACCTCTGTGACCTTTGATCTTTGACCTTGTGACCCCAAAATCAACTCAGTTACTCAGATCATCATTACTCCCACATAAGCCAAGTTTGAAATTGATTCGCCAAATGGTTCTTAAGTTAAAACAAGAACAATCCATTTTCTTATACAATGACCTCTGTGACCTTTGACTTTGACCTCGTGACCTCAAAATTTAATAAGATAATCATCTCTCCCATATGCATACATGAGCCAAGTTTGGTTGATTCGCCAAATTGTGAGAACAAGCCATTTTCATATATGCAATGACCTCTGTGACCTTTGGCCTCATGACCCCAAAATCTAATCAGACTATGGTCCCTCCCATATGCATACATGTCATAAGCAAAGTCTGAAGTTGATACGCCAAATGGTTCTTCAGTTATCGAGAACAAGCTATTTTCATATATACAATGACCTCTGTGACCTTTGATCTTGTGATCCCAAATTCTAATCAGATCATTGTCCCTCCCATATGCATACATGAGCCAAGTTTGAAGTTGATTTGCCAAATGGTTTTTAAGTTATCTTGAGAACGAAAAAGGGACGGACGGACAACACGAAAACACAATGCCTCCGGCACCCACCTTCGCTATACATCCATATTTTGAATATAATGTAGAAAATATGTTGTGGTACAAATTCACCAAATTTCATTTCCTTATTCCGTGATCCACAAGATGAAATTCAAGGTTAAGGCAAAGGCCAAGAGGTCATTGAAATTTATCATGTTTGGATAAAATATGGAAAATAATAACAAATTTAGATTTTGATATGTTATGTAATGCAATTTCTACAATATTCGGAAAGCAGTCATATCTAGCATGTGGTGGGTTTAGTCCGGTTGTAAACATTTAATGAAAGTGGGCAAAAGTGGTGTCACTTTGAGAGTGATTCAGTTGAATGGTCGCCAGTTCCACCATGGGTTGTCACCTTGGCACTTGTCCTCCAGCTTTGGGTTGGCATGTATGGGGGATGAAAACTCCAATTTTTTGTTCTGTATGAAAAATAAAATATACAAAAACAATGGTTCATTGCATAAACCAACACATATTCTTTGTTACATGAACTAGCACATAACTAAAAGCTGTATGATGCACTTACCTGTAACTGTACACATAGCAATATTTACAAAAACTTCTGTGAATTAAAACGAAATCCAAGCTTAATGGACAGTTGCTCTGAAAGAAAGCAGAAAAATTTGAGAAGCAAATCGGACAAGCAATATGAAAGTTATTAATTTTTTAATGTTGTAATGACTATACATTGGAATTTCACAGTAGTCAAATCAGTAATGTCACTATGATGTAGAGGCAGACAACTCTCCCATTCGTTCTTCCAACACACAAAATGACTAAAATGTCAATTTTCAAAAGTATTATGTGGTTTGATTGTTTTATTTTTGGAGAACCTATCACAGTATGCTATCTACAATTATTTTGAATACTGCCCCAAAGGGAAAAAGCACTTAGGATATTAAAGAAAATTAATGGCATTTCAGCATACAACAAATTTTTTAAAAAAGATAAAAAAGAAAGTTAATGACATTTCAGCTTACAACAAATGGGAAAGATGACCGGGAATAAGTCACTATCGATTGAAAAAGTTGCCAATTTGAGATTCCTATCGATTTAGTGATCTCATTTTTCAAACACTCATAACTTGTTAGTCTGATTTCTTTCAAACTTTCACCATCATGATTCTTTTAATTTCATTTCACACAAATCAACTTATCACAAAGGATGGTCCAGCCCTTTAAAATGAATACAATCAAATAAAACTGAGCTGCAAGGGTGGGGACACCTCTCTTACCCTGGACTATACAAGGGTGGGGGGTTCCATGACAAGCTCCTGCGACAATTGCTCCGGTCTAACTTTGCCATGTTAATCCGAAACCTATACCTAATCCTAACCCTAACCCTAATCCTAAACTTCACATTGTCCTTAACCAAAAACCAAATCATGACCTTGACCTTAACCTTTGACCTTCCGAGATATAGATGGAGGAGCAAATGTGGCAGGAGCAAATGTTGCGTCACCGGATGGGGAGGACACCTCTCTTACCCTGGGCAGTGAGGGAGGGGAGGACACCTCTCTTACCCTGGGCAGTGAGGGTGGGGGAGATATCCCTTCCCTTGGATGCAAGGTGGGGAGGGGGATCGATCCTACCCTGGGCTGGGAGATGGGGGACACCTCTCTTACACTGGGCTCTGAAGGGGTTCTCTCTCTCTCTTACCCTGAGCTTCAAGGGTGGGGATATTTCACTTAATCTGGGCTGCAAGGGGATGGGGGAGAACGCCTCTCTTACCCTGGGCTGCGAGGATTGCCGACACCTCTCTTACCATAGGATGTGAGGGGGACACCTCTCTTTATACCATGGGCTGTGATGGTGGGGGGGGGGGGACATCTCATTTATTATGTCTCTGGGCTATGAGGGAGGGGGGCATCTCTCTTGAGGGTAGGGGACCCCCACTTACCATTTCTTTTAAATTTCGGTAGGCTGTATATTTTAATAAAATTTGTAAACATTTGTTAACCATACATGTACATCACAAAATAAGAGACAACAAGGGCAACGCAAAGCATAGCATCCCCTTGCTGGGTACAAATGGCCTATATAACATATGTCAGAACAAGTTACCTCCATTACATACTTACTAGGCAAGGAAGTTACTAATACCTGGGGATTGGATGTACAGAAAGTTTACTACTTTATGGAATGACCCATGAGAAGATCTGAAAATAAACATTCTCATGTACATAATTCACATTTTTTTTCATACTTAATGAGCTTTGACCTTTGACCTTTGATTTACACTTAACATTACTTACATTATCGAATGTAAACCACATTTTCGCATATATAATTAGCTATTTTCATATATTTAATGAACTGTGATCTTTGACCTTTGACCTTTGACCTACATACTCGAAGATCGAACTTAGGCTATATCTTCATAGAGTCAGACCACAGGTCATATGCAAATGAGCAAAAAAGGCTGATTTTATTTCCAGTGCATGAAATGGCACACTCTCCTTGCAACCAGTGGGCTGTGTTAAGCATGATATTCAAAGTAAATTAACTAAAGAAATATTAATGCCGTATACTCATAAAATTTTCTTGAAAGTTTAAATGGATAGTTTATCAAGACAAGTTACATACCATTTTAAAGTTATAACTCAAAGAATAAGTAGTTGAAAATAAATGATGAAATAGTGAAACAAAACACTTTTCTTTATAAGATTTCAGTCGATAAAAGGCATGTAAAAAGTATATGAGCCACTATTAAAACGCCTATGTATGGAAGCGTTGAAGTTTCATATTTTACATTGTCATATTCAAAACAACCATACGTTTATGACAGGGTCAGGATCCAGCAATATTCAACCCAAGTACATAATATATCCTTGAAACTGTCAAGACCATAGAATCCTTGCACTGTGATTGGCTGGCAAGGCCACCCTGCAAGATAAGGGCGTAGGGTTAGAGTTAGGATATTTGAAACCACATGCCACCTGTTGGGTGAACTCTTGACCTCTTGTGCAAACATGGGTCCTGGCTGTGACAAACATTTGGGGAAAGGGCTCAAATCAGAGTGCTGGAATCAACCAGGGAGTTATCACAGAACTCCTTGAATCAACTGCTTGAAAGACACAATGTGTACATTGGTTACATTTTGCTGGATCCTGACCCTGCCATAAGGTGTACATTCATATTATTTCAATATTTGTAAAGTATAGATATTGCCCTTCACACTCGTGTCAAATTCAACCTGGCTCATAATAAAACTATGTGAGTTCTTGACAGGTTTACTTTTCGTTTCATTTCCATTTTTTTGTCACAAAATAACATTATTTTCCACCAATTTTGTCACATTTTTCATAGACAAATAGAGTATGTCATGAATCTCTAATTCCTCCTCTTTTATTTGATGTGTAAATTATGACAATTGGTAAATGTTAACTAGTCCATATGCAATCATTTGGAAATTAGATGTTCCTGGGGGGGGGGGGGGGTTCCTGCTTATTATGTATTCAGAGATTGACCCAGTCAAGCAAAACTGGAAATAAAATAGAGCACTTTTGAGGGACCTGTGGTTTGACTGCATACCATGTACTTCTCACCAAATTTCATTAAAATCTGTCTATCTCTAACATAATTAAACTTATCGAACAGAAACCACATTTTCGGATACATACAGTAATAAGCTATTTCTGCATATCTAATGGACTTTGACCTTTGACCTACATACTCTGAAATCGAACTTACACACTGTAGGCTGTAGTTTGATACCATGTACCTTCATATCAAATCTCATTAAAATCTGTCAAACATTTCTAAAGTTAGTGAACGGAAACCAGTGGTCACAAGATTTGTTACGGACGGAAGGACAGAAGGGGGGGGGGGGGGGGGGGTCAGCGGGGCATAGCCCCCCCCCCCCCCCCCCCTGAAGCCCCTAGCTTTTGCAAAAATTGATAAGGTAAAATCTCCCATTCTAGAGATCCTACATGTACAATGGAATGGAAAATTACTTCTTTTAAATAAAGAACAAGGCAACAAACAGGTTAAAATGCCAGCTCATTACAATCTATGTCAATTTGGTGTCACAGGCTCTTGGGGAGGGGGGGACGAGCCCCCCCCCCCCCCCCCCCCCCCCCCCCCCACTCCCTCCTTAAAAGATGGGTATCTTATTTGCATTAATTTAGATCCTCTTCGCCTAAGGATGATCCTTAATTACCTAGTTTGGTTAGAACCAGCCATGCATTTAAAAAATATCTCATTTTCACAATAGGGGCACTTTAGGGGTGCTGCCCCTAAGCCCCCTTGGGGGCAATGTACCCTGTTAAAGAAATTGAGGTTTCCTTCCTCTAAGGATGATACCTACCAACTTTGCTTACAATCTTGCAACAGGGCTTCAAGAAGAAGAAGCAAAAATGAATCTAATTACTGCCATTATTGGTGCTCTTGGGGATGACATCCCCAAGACTTTAACCCCCCCCCCCCCCCCCATATTGGCAGATATCCCATCTGTATTACTGATTAATTTAGATCCTTCTTGCTTAAGGGTTGTCTTTGCAAATTTTGAGTGAAATCTACCACAACTCCAGCAAAGTTTTGAGAAGAAGTCAAAAGCATGTGTACAGTACATACTACATACATGTATGTACATTAGCTCTAGACAAAACTAAATTTTACCACAAACTTAATATAGTTAAACTGTCAGTATGCAAATGTAAGATTTGGGTATTCATATGAAAGAGGGTGACATAAATACAATCCCTACCAAGAATGATGCCATGTTTCAAAGAATTTGAACAAATACTTTTGAAATAATGTAAAAATCCAAAAGGTTAAGTTCCTGGAATACAATTGAACTCAATTGACCTTTAACCTTGACTTTTGACGTGAAATTTGTTTCACATTATTTGTGATAATCAACAACCCTTGTGTGCAAGTTTCATGGAAAATGAACATACACTTTTGAAATGAGAGCACAGTCAAACTGCAGGTCCCCAAAAAGTGCTCTATTTTCATTTCCAGTTTTGCTTGACTGCATGGGACCCCGTTCTCATTAAGCCCCTTTCACAATTGGTCTGCGACCGTTTGCGACCATTTGGTCGCACGACAGGCTGCAACAGGCTTCAATCGCCATCGATCTCATCAGGTCGCAGAAAGGCATTCACAAATGCAACAGCGATTGTAAAACAAAAGCGACTAGAAGAGACCGTTGCACGAGTAAGTCGCATTTGCTCGCATATGCTCGTGCGAGTGGTCTTGCGTTCACATGCGAGTGTTGCACGAGTGATTGCGAGTGGCTTGACGCCAATCACAATAGTCGCACGATCGATTGTATGGTCGTGCGAGTGGATGTGAGACCATGCGATCGCTCGTGCGATTGAATGAGACCGATGCAAGTGGTCGTGAGAGTATTCGTGCGAGTGGCGTGGGGTATAAAAACCCCCTCGACAATTGACCGGTAGTCAGTTTCAAGTTGGCCTTCTTAATAGTCAAGATGCCAAAGAAGAAAGTTACAAAGAAGAGAAAGTTGTTAGAGGAGGGCCCTGTTGCAGAGGATCATCTCCATAGTCCCCCTATATATACCCCCGAGGAATAGTCGCATACAGTCTCATACAGTCGTGCAACGGTAGTACAACGTTGTAAGATGTGCTGCGATCGGTCGTGCAACAGTCTCATGGTCTTAGCACAATCGCACCCATTCACAAGACTGGTCGCTATAGGTCGCTAGCGCACGTGCGAGTGTTGCACGACCTCCAGCCCACCCACTGCGACTACTGAGTCATGCAAACTCTCGCATCTGATCGTGCAACGTTGTGCAACACTCATACGAGAATCGCACGACTGGTCGTACGACCTAATGCGAGTGAATCGATCGCATCTGGTCGTGTCTGGATTTTGAGCATGTTCAAAGTTCAGATGCGACCAGTCACGACCGCCTCAGGTTCGTGCGACCGCCTGCAACGAATGCGAGTGGTCGCAAGACACCAAGCGATCGGTCGTGCAACACCCCGAAAAATCTGTTGCAGGCGGTCGCAAAATGGTCGCAGACCAATTGTGAAAGGGGCTTTACAAGATTGGAAAGTGGATCGCTCCATCGTGGATCGCGCTAGGGCGGTCCACTGGCACGCTGCTGGCACGCCGTGGGTTCACACCTGCAGAGGGTAGCGCGATCTATCGTCGAACTTCTCTTTTTCAGGGTTCTTGTTGCCATGACATCTGACGTAATGGGGTCAACGTTTTCGCGCATAATTCGATTCGGCTTAACGCTAGCGATCTATACCGACTGTATACTGTGCGCTATATGCGAGCTGTATCCTCACATTGTAAACACTTCCTGGGTCACGGCGTACTTCTGGCGTACTTCGCATCTTCCTGTTCTCACTACAAAAGATAGATCGATCTAGCGCGCGCTAGATCGTGCTATCTCTCGTTGACCACCCCCCAGAGGTGGTCCGGTTTGGGATCGCTGTGGATCGCCATGGATCGCGTCGGAACGACGTCGCCGCGTTCTCACCATAGAGGTGGCGCGATCTAGCGCGCGCTAGATCGCTCTATCCCTTGTAATGAGAACGGGGTCTGGGTCAGTCTCTGAATTCACAACGAGCAGGAATCCTCAGCAACATATAATTTCCAAATGATTGAATGGACTAGTTTACATGTACCGATTGTCATGATTTACACATCAAATAAAAGAGGAGGAATTAGAAATTCATGACATACTCTATTTGTCTATGAAAAATGTGACAAACTTGGTGAAAAATAATGTTATTTTATGACCAAAAAATGGAAATGAAACAAAAACTAAACCTGTAAAAAACTCATAGTTTTATCATGAGCCAGGTTGAATTTGACATGGGTGTGAAGGGCAATATCTATACTTTACAAATATTGAAATAATATGAATGTACACTTTATGACAGGGTCAGGATCAAGCAAAATGTAACCGAAGTACACATTGTGACTGTGTCCTTCAAACAGTTGATTCCAGCACTCTGATTAGTTACTTCACAAGCCCTTTCCCCAAAATAGATCAACATGTTTGTCACAGCCAGGACCATGTTTGCACAAGAGGTCAAGAGTTCACCCAACAGGTGGCATGTGGTTTCAAATATCGCGCCCTAATCTTGCAGGGTGGCCTTGCCAGCCAATCACAGTGCTAGGATTCTATGGTCTTGACAATTTCCAGGATATATTATGTACTTGGGTTGAATATTGCTGGATCCTGGCCCTGTCATAAACGTATGGGTGTTTTGAATATGATAATGTAAAAGATGAAACTTCAACACTTCCATACATATGCATTTTAATAGTGGCTCATATAGTTTTTATATGTCTTTTATCGACTTGAAATCTTATAAAGAAAAGTGTTTTGTTTCACTATTTTATCATTTATTTTCAACTATTCATTCTTTGAATTATAACTTAAACAAGGTATGTTTGTGTTGATAAACTAACCACTTATCTTTTCAGAAAGTTTGATGAGCATAGCATGAATACTTTTTGAATTAATTAACTTTGAATATGACAATGCAAAACAGCCCACTGGTTGCAATTAAAGTGTGCCATTTCAGGCACTGGAAATAAAATCAGCTCTTTTTGCTCATTTGCATACAACCTGCGGTCTGGTCTGAGTATTTCCAAAATTGTTGACGTCGCCGCTGTCACCATTGCCGTTGGAGAAGCGGGGCCTACATGTACATGTATGTCTCACTCGTGGCTTATGCAGGCAAGACAAAAACCTCACACACCCAACATACTGCAGGGATTACCAAAGGAGAAAGAATGCCTTCCCAATACAGTCTGAAAATTTCATTTGATCAAGTTCATAGAGATCCAAATGAAGGAATTGACTGGGAGTAAGACCATCCTAAAAACAAGATGAATGCGACTGCGTCTCATATATGCCTCCGCTTATATTCAGTTGATGGCTTAAACTGTTCTTGAAATCTTGTGATAACCAGAATAAAAAGCCTTTAATTACATGTTAATTGACCTCTTTGACATTTAACCGTACACCTTATGACCCAAAAGTCTGATCACTTTATCTCCTCCTAGTCATGAATACAAAATAGTTGAGATATGGTGATAACAAAGGTAAAAAAACATTAATTTCACATACACCTGTATAATGATCTCTATGACCTGTCACCTGTGACCTATGTGAACAAAAATCTAATCAGTTTGTCTCATTATGGTGATGCATAATAGTTCCATGTTTGAAGTTAATGGATCAAAGGGTTCTTGAGATATCATGTTAAGGCTAAAACCTGCAATTTCAGAATTGACCTCTATGACCTTTGACCTATGTATCCCAAAATCTAATCAGATCATCTTTCTATGTTGATACATACTAGTACCAAGTTTGAAGTACATACCTCAAATGGTTCTTGAGATATTGCATTAACAAGGCTAACACCTGCAATTTCAGAAAGTGACCTTTGACCTACATAACCCAAAATCTAATCAGCTGTCCTCTTCCTGTGGTAATACATACTAGCACCAAGTTTAAAGCTCATACCTCAAATGGTTCTTGAGTTATCGCTAGAATGAGGTTAACATCTGAAATTTCAGAAATTGGCCTCTGTGACCTTGACCTTTGACCTACGTACCCCAAAATCTAATCAGATTGTCATCCTATGGTGATACATACTAGCACCAAGTTTGAAGTTCTTACCTCAAGTGGTTTGTGAGTTATCGCTAGAACGAGACAGCGGGACGGACGGACGGACAACCCGAAAACATAATGCCTCCGGCACCACCTTCGGTGGGCAGAGGTATAAAAATGTAAAATGGAAGTATTCCCCAGAATTCGCCAATCATTCTGATGTTTTTTACCTCTTCAATTTAGAAGTCAACCGACACTGAAATAGACATAGCCCCCACATAAGATCCATTAGTGGGTCAACCCTAGTTTGCAGGCACGAACCCTGGTCAGTCGTAAAAGAGTGTCTGCACTGTAAGACTACCATAGGCCATGTACTATAGCTGCTCTTGACACAACCAGAAGGTATCTGAATTAGGCTTCTCTCAAGAAACAATGATTTACAAATGAAGTGTCAAATTAGGGTCTGTGCTGCAGACTAGATCAACCCTACCTTGCTACTGTAAATGCAGAAATATTCGCGGTACATTAATTTTTGCGGATTTCATGCTATTTTCGGCGAGCGCGAATTCTAGAACTCACCGGAATTATAGCCTGATTTCCTATGCGGGTTTAATTGTACCAGGGAAGTGTATCTACATGTAGTTACACTTCTCTGATTGCATGTTTCAGCACATTAATATGTGTGTGTGTCCAATTCATTTTTGAGCGCATGTGTGTAGTTGCGCATGCCGTATGCATTTGAATGGACTGCATGTGAAACGGAGTGGGTGTGTATATAGGAGCGTGTAATTGTGCAGCGTGAATTTAAGAACCCGCAAATATGTTTTGGGGTCGCTCAGCACGAAAATTTAATTGTGCGAAAATAACAGTTTACAGTATGCTGCTGGTCTACCGAATCAAGATTCTCTTCAATAGAAAATAACATGCTACCCCAGAACTGACCAGCTCACAAACGTATTCAAGTTTATAAAAGCTTCTACTCAAGGACCCTAGTGACGAGCTATTGCATTGCCTTGATTACTAGATCCATGGAAAGAGCGAAGTCACACTTTTGCATCTCTTTAGTCGTTTTAATGCAACGTTCTGAAAAAAAACTGAAATTTAGGGCAAAAATGATGCCTGAAAACTTAATTTTCTACAGCTCATTTCTCGTGATCATTGTTGTGCAAAACTTTCTACTTTGAGGCCAAATAAATATTTATATCACAGGAAAAAAAAAAGTTTATAGAGGGCCCTCTTTTTCCAAGTATCATTCTTGATAAGGGGCAGCTTTTAATCAGGTGAAGAGCACAATTTTAATCTGCAAAGTAGGCCTACAGGATTGTTTTATTTCTACTGATCCTCAACTGATTCATTACAAGCTACCACTTGTTTTGAAAGTAATCCCACTTGGGAAAAGCAATGGGAAGAGTGACCTTCAGTTAGCCACAACGTGGAGTAATACTAGTCTATAAACACAGACCCAAATTTAACACTCTAAAAGAAAATCAAAAGAAAATCAGAAAAGCCTAATCCAGATTCCTACTGGTTGTGTCCTATGTCAAGCGCTGCTACAGTACAGGGCTTACAGTAGTCTTACAATTCAGACACTCTGTTATGCGTTTTACTGACATTTGACAAGGGTTTGTGCCTGCAAACTACAGACTACAGTCACATTGTGGAATGTTGAGATTCCTGCAGTCTTCTGACCAAAGAGTGATCACAGCCACAATTTGTGATAACTCCCTTTCTGGACTAATCACAGGCTTTCATTTCACACCCTATTCATAGACCCCGTTTTCATTACAAGGGATAGAGCGATCTAGCGCGCGCTAGATCGCGCCACCTCTATGGTGAGAACGCGGCGACGTCGTTCCGGCGCGATCCAGGGCGATCCACAGCGATCCCAAACCGGACCACCTCTGGGGGGATGTCCACAAGAGATAGCGCGATCTAGCGCGCACTAGATCGCTCTCTCTTTTGTAGTGAGAACAGGAAGATGCGAAGTACGCCGGAAGTACGCCTTGACCCAGGAAGTGTTTACAATGTAAGGATACAGCTCACAGAGCGCACAGTATACAGTCGGTATATGGATCGAACATTACTCACGCTAGCGTTAAGCCAAATCGAATTACGCGGGAAAACGTTGACCCCATTACGTCAGATGTCATGGCAACAAGAACCCTGAAAAAGAGAAGTGCGACGATAGATCGCGCTACCCTCTGCAGGTGTGAACCCTCGGCGTGCCAGCAGCGTGCCAGTGGACCGCCCTGGCGCGCTCCACGATGGAGCGATCCACTTTCCAATCTCGTAATGAGAACGGGGTCATAGTGCAGTAAATCCCATCTCCCTGGTTCAGTGTCCCTCATCTTACAGACAATATTCACTTATCTTATGAGAACTGTGATCTCCAATAGTGGCTGTATTCACACTTATAAATAACAGGCTGGTCACATATTAGTTCAGATTCTATCTTCGCCAGTATGGATTTGGCATCCTTGGCTTGGCAGCAGTTAGTAGTAGTTCACATAAAAGTTGTTCAGAATCTGAACTAGTCACACCCCCAATAACTAATGATACTGAGATTTTCCAATCAAAGGTACACCCTTATATGTTGTGAACATGTGCAAGCATGCTCATATATGATACTAATGGGGAAAATTTTGTACTAATGGGGAAAATTTTGTTATCATTATCATATCAACGAGGTCTGAACGGCACTTTTACAGATAATTTGCACTTGGCTTATGTGAGAACTGTGATCTCATTTAAAATGTTAGCTGTGTTTAGAATGACATTGTCATAAAGGCATACATGTAGACCTTCTGTATTCAGAAATAATTTGGGCTCGGTTTAAAGGGTACCAGTCACAAAAAAATATTTTTTACTCTGTATGTTAGAGGTTCCATGTCATTCTACTCTATTCAAAATATGGGCTTCAAATATCACTTCTATAACGAGATATTACAAGTTCTATTACACTCTCTATAAGCATGAAAGCGACTCGTGAGTCGACTACTCAACGCACCCGTACGCGCTCGCCAAGATAAGGGCTCGCGTGGAACCCAACTCGGAGGTTCCGTTCCGCGCGAACACCTTAATGTTATCCTTTATTTCCTTCATACTCCTGAACTGTTGACCTATAGAATTTCAGAAAAAGTTCTTTGAGGTTAATTCCATACTTTCTAGCTGTATACAAATTATTTTTTCAGGTGGTTGGTACACTTTAAAAGGGCTTACGAAATAACCATATTAGAATCTTAGAGGTGAAGAACAAAATTTCCATATCATTTTTCAAACCAGAAATTTCTAAGTAATTTTACCTACTTTGTAAAATTTGACATTAAACTTAAAACAAAACATAAAGTTAGATTCTTTCCCTTTCTACTAATACTAAATTCTAAAACACCTAATTTGATACACAGAGTGCCCAAATCGCCAAAATATATTCAAGATTACTCAAGTTTGACAAGACACAATAATAGAGGAACAAGCTAGGTACATCTGTGCTATCTGCACATGCATAGTAAATTTTAGTAAGGCAGTCACATAGCCCAGATACCTAGCAAGCCTCGTTAAACAGGCTAAGATGGTCGATAGGTACATGTATGTTTACAAAATCCTCAACATATCTTTAGCTACTTTTGAGAAAGCAATACAATTAGAACTATACATTAACTCATTGAAGAAATAATCATATGACAAGAAATTGCACCTCAAGAAAAACTACAATATGGTCAAGAAGATGCTATGTAATTTTACCCAAATTGATTATGGGGTGATCATATGGGAACAGGCTCCCTGAAAATTCCTGGGCGGTCCACAAAGGGTTTTAACATGTACTAGCGACAGGTATGAATTTTGAAACTACAGATTTGAAAATCAGTGACAGGTTAAAAGTTCTGTCAGTCCTGTGAATAATCATTCTCAAGCAAAACATGTGACCCCCACCACAAAATGATCAATAAGTCGCAATGGGAGTATAAACAGCTGAAAAAGGTGGTTTGGTGGAAATTCTGTTTTTAAGTTTTTTTGTATTTTCTGAAAGTTCATTGATTAATCTACCATCTAACAAAATTTCAGGGTAAAATACCATGTTGAAAATATGTTTTCTTTTTCTTATTCAAATATCCTTTTTTCCTGGACTTCAAACTTTATGTGTCAGCTTGCTTGGATCGTACTTCACATCGTTTTTCTTGTATAGCTCATAAACTATGCTATATACTGATATTCAAAATCTAGAGAAACAAAGAAACAAATCTGTTCTAAAAGTACAGAAAGTTTCAACCCAATCCAATAAGTACTTCATAGTGTATGTAGGGAGTTTTGACTCAACCTTTTGTGCGACAAACAATAGGACACAGATTAGATGCTCTTGAATGGTCACTCTTCTTTAGAGCCCATTTTCTCTATTGTTTTGGTCATTAGCCTGTCTGACACATTGGCACTCTCATTGTAATTTACAAGGGTTTGCTCAGTCCATACAAGACAAGTTATATATCATTTTAAAGCTTAGAATCTGAGCTTTCAAACTGTGCTGAAATTAAAATATCCAAATTTCCGACTTATTGGTTGGTTTATGGTGGAGGATCACATATTGGTCATAAAATTTGTAATAATTCTACATACGGCTTAGATTGCACCGTAGAGCATCTAAGAATCCTAGAGCTCCAGACCCCAGAACGTAAGAGGCCTGGCACTCCACACACATCAGTTCATACTCCTTCTAAATTCCAATTTTACATACATGTTTGAATTTGGGGTTGTGGACTAGGCCTACTTAGGCCAGGAGCCTGTCCCGAAATAGTCACCCCATTTGTAAGATTTGACCCCGTAAAGTTTAGCCCCCAGAGTCCCCAAAAGAGACTCCAAAGTCAGATTGATTTCACGCCATCTCCCCATGCACCAACCTTTGTCAGTAGGAAATAGTATGACTGGACATTACAAAACAAAAAAAACTGACAAGAATTTCTGTTGGGATGGGGTGTCAGAAGGAAGAGCTATAGATTTACATTCCAAAAATATAAAAACTGGCAAAATTGTCCATCGGGAAGGGGGTGTCAGACACCCTGAAATGAAATGGCCAAAGTGCCCTTTGACAATGCTTTGCCCCCCCCCCCCCCAAAAAAAAAGAGCTCTGTATGTAAAAGAAAACCATTTTCTTACCTTCTGACTATGATATCTACATGTAAAAGTGTTTCATTCAATTCAATTTGATGTCAATTGGTCATTTCATTAATAAGCTTTTAAGTTGTGAAAAATGTATTGCTTTCTCATAAGTAGCCAAAAAATATTATCAGGAGTATGTAAACACACCCACTGACCATCTGACAAGGCATAACACAGGAACTTGATTGGTATCTCTACAATTAACACATGAATAGTACATTTCAGCCTTACAGTTACATACCATAGATACCTGAAAAGCTTATGCCTTGTCAAACAGGTGAAAATGGACAATGGGTGTGTTTACTGTTTACATAAACCGCACCTGGGAATAATTTTTGGCTACTTTTGACAAAAGCAATACATTTCCCCCAATTTAATAACTTCAACAAAAGACCAATTACAAAATTGCACCTCAAGAAGATTATTATACTCAAAATTATGTTATGAAAATTTGAACTGAATTTAAAGTAGAAATATGAGTTATCACAGTCAGAAGGTAAGAAAATGGTTTTTCTTTACATACAGAGCATTTTGGGGGGCAAAGCGTTGTCAAAGGGCACTTTGGGGTTTTCATTTCAGGGGGTCTGACAGTTTTTGTCAGTTTATATATATTTGGAATGTACATCCATAGCTCTTCCTTCTGACAAAATTTGGTCCCTGGTCAAGGGAAAAAATTTACCCTAATTTTTAGGGGCCATCTGACACCCCATTTTTGGTCAGTTTTTTTTTGTTGTTTTGTAATGTCCAGTCATAGTACTTCCTAGTGACAAATTTTGGTGCATGGGGGAGATGGGGTGAAATCGACCCGACTTCGGGTTCTCTTTTGGGGGCTCTGGGGGCTAAACCTGACTGCTATGGTAAGGCTGACAACCTTTTTGTCAGTAACTTAGATGGTCTAAATAGCTTTACGGGGTCAAATCTTACGGGTAAAATGGGGTGACTATTTCGGGACAGGCTCCCAGACTAACTGTGGACCCTCCAGATATTCACTGTCATTCATACAGATTGTGTAGCTGATCTCACATTCTGAAAGTAAAGGGGGGGGGGGGAAGAAATCTTGTCCAATGGCAGATCCAACGATGGAAGGGGGGGGGGGGTCACAGGGATCCAGACCTCTCTTTTTCTTGCTTGTCATAGGTTTTTATGTATTAGACTCATTTTTGTTCCTTTATTTTTTTTTGCTTGATAACCCTTTATCTATTTTTTGCTTGTCAGAATGGGGGGGGGGGGGGAATTGGACCCCTCCCCCATTTTTTTTTTAAACAAAATCCTGGATCTCCCCCTCTATCCCCAAGTTTTCAGAAAAAAACAACATTTAAGACTATTGTCCTCTGGCTGGAGAGGACAAAAGGCAGCAACACCACAGGGAAATGGGAGAAGGAACAAGTGGCCCATAAGTAATAACCCCCTTATTTAAACCCAAATTGGACACCTAAGTACGCAATCCAAAAATGCTACATGTACCTCCCCTTAAAATCTTAAAAGTAACATTTGAGAGAGCAAAAAATAAAAGAGCGAGTCAGGGGTGAGAGGAAAAGAGAAAGAATACCTTACAAGGAAAGGCCAGGATGATCCTGAGCCAGCTGAAGATAGTCAACAAGAGCAAGAACTGTAAGCCCGACTGATGAGACAACAGCACCATCACAAATATTGAAAATATCAAACCTTTTCTTTGACAAACTTTTTTTTGGGGGGGGGGGCTGTCAAGTCAGAGGGTTTTGACACCCCCTTACTTTTCCGGTGTTGTGTGGTGAAGGTAGGGCAAAAATATGTTTGACCAAGGGGGCAAATACCTTCTGGGCCCAACCACCCCACCCCAAAACCCCTGCCCCAATCCTCCACTGAATAGGTACATAATTATTGGAAATTTGCCTAAAAATAAAGGGGTGTTCTCAATACAAAGTCCCACATAGGCATAGCCAAGGGTGGTATTCTGAAAATTGTTGTAACTTTTGTTGTAACTTCTGTTGTATCTTAATACTGCACTAATATTGTTGTAAGCTGGTATTCTGAAAATTGTTTTAAGGAGATATTATCTCTCTAAGGACTGCCTTTATATTATCTTTGACACGCCCATTTTCTGACACTTAACCAATCAAGATGAATTTTATATAGGTAGGTTAACCAATAGGAGAACCTCTTATGTCAAACATATAGGATGGGCTTTTCGCGTATCAATTTCAGGCGTAGTTATTAAATTACGCATTCTATAATGCACCATGCGCTATTGGACTGCAATTAATTAACATAATGGCTCACCCTCTTCTGCTCAAACCAAGTCATATATTGATGTAAAATCATCGAATTCCACCTGTATTTTCTTCAAAATGTCTTCTCTATGAGATACTGAATCATACACAGCTTCCATCTTGCTATTTGAGCATGTACTGTCTGATTCTGAGCTAGAAAATTGCCGAGATCATGAGATACAAGTTGTAAGTTTTGTTGTAGTTACCATGGAAGATAAGATACAACAAAAGATAAAATAATTTTCAGAATACAAACTATCTCATATTATCTTCAGTGCGTATATGTAAATTAGGATCATGCACACAGTGAACAAAGATACAACAAAAGATACAAAAAAGTTACAATTTTCAGAATACCAATTTTATCTTAAAGGCATTGATTAACTTTGCCCAGGATTGAAAAAAAAAAATCACTGTTCCAGCTAATGCTGTAATCATAATTGCAAACCTTTAGCTCAGACAGGAATCGCCTGAGTTTTGTAAGCTGGTCGGTCGTTTATATATCAAGATATTTACGATTGAACATTGATGTCGGGATAGAGTACCACCGAACCCTAAAGAAATCTTACGGTTGGCATACCTCGCTCTGTCACAAAATACCGTACGGGCTGGAAACCCCCTCTGAAATCGCCAAGCGCTGGTGCTTGGTTTTTGTGACTGCAGCGCAGCGAAGAAGCCGAGCGACTTGCGCTAGCGATTGATCGCGATTTTCTCTTTTTTAGGATAGTAAACGGGTTCCATTTTCTCTCATACTTTCACATATCCTTAGACCTTAATTATATATGTAGTTAGAGGACTGCACACAATTCACTGTCATTTGAGCTGATTTTACAATTTTTCACAAAGTTAATCAATCAATTTAAGTGTGGAGATACAAAAATATCAGAGATAAAACAGTTTTCAGAATACCGCCCCAAGGCCGTATGAGTGTTAACGTTAGATCTAACATTAACTAAGATTAAGAAGAGAAGAGCAATAAAAAAAATGTCAAGGTTAAAATTTTCTCCCAACTTGGTCCAGCCAGATAAGTATGGTGGTGGATCCAGTGTCCGAACACTTTTCAGAAAATCAACGATAGCAAATAAAATATCAAACGACTATCTGACAAACTTACATAATGAATGCTCAAAGTCCTACAGAAAAAGAAGTTGATGGAATTTTAAAAAGACAACGTAGATTTAATAAGATATTCCCTTCCGAGGGAACCCCTTCCCAACGACGCGGCGTTTTGGTCCCTTGAAAAAGGTACTGTATTTCCGAACGTGTGAAACCTATGGGAAAAAGACACAACCTTTGTTTCAATAGTGTGGTTTTCATACGCGTAATCCCACGCGTATGAAAACCCATTTTAGGTGCTTAACTGTACACATTCGGTAATACAATCTGTTCGGAAATACAATCCTTGACTATATTTTGTCACTGGTTAACCTGACATGGCTCACGGGCTGTGAATTGAATTTTGTTGAGAACTTGGAAGTTCACTCATAGTCATAGGCCACTTATAGGCCCTTGCCTATGTGACTGTTTCCAACATTCACTGTTGCAGGAGTCAAAAACAGACAACAAAATTGCTCTAAGCAAGATTTAATTTCTTAAATTTGCTAGATTACCCGATTCAGGGACTCAAACTCTTCTTAATCTTACTGTGCCACAAATTTGGGCATTCAGAGTTGAAGGTGAAATTTTAAATAATTATTTTCCTCTCGTGTATGAATGATCTAGACTGGAAAAGGGCCCGCTAATACTTTTGTTAACAAGTCTAAAGCTATTGAAGCCTATTCACCCGTAAAAGCTATTGTGCAGTAGGGTCTATAAGATTTATATACCTTTTTAACTTTAAGTGGGGGAACCCCCAGCCTGGCCCATCGGGGAAGGGTGCGCTGTCGATCGAGGAGCAGGCTGAGCTGGGGTATAGACGCATCAACGTGAAAAAGAGCAAAACATGGGACATAAAACAATCATTTTTCTCAGCATAGCAAAAGTGCATCATTACATTAACATGACCATTGCATTAATGGAAAGTTTGAAATAAAATATTAAATCACGACACCTTTCATCAAAAGGGTTCATAGACGAGAAAGGCGAATAAAACCTACCTCATTCTTCAAATTTGTATAGATTCGCAAGCGAGTGCACAATCTCCATTTGCATTGATGCATCCGAGAGAAATTTCCTCAACTCGTCTCGAGACATGAGATGCAAAACTATCGTTTTTCTCAGCTTACATTGCATGAATCACAATTTGACAAGATTGATGTATTCAATGTTAAATAAATTTAAGAAATTATAATACGACGTCCTTTCTGAAAATCTTTATAAATGAGAAAAGTGAATAATACTTGTCGCGTTGTCCTCAAATTTTGTGAATATCGCACACTGGAATGCATTCTTCGCTCGCACGTCTCATACGTTTACTACACTGATGCTGATGCTGGCCTGTGATTGGTCAATCACATGATGAACCTTGTCACGTGACGAAACTTTCTTCGGATCACGTGTCTGCCCTCTTCGTTTGGTCAGTTTCAGGGCTAGGGGCAGATCAGCTGTAATTGATTACCAAATTACCCCAAAAAATCATTAAAAATCATTTTTATCAATTAATTTATGAAACCAAGACATGGAAAATATCATAGACATTATAAATCGATCATCAGCGTGTAATTTACCTAATCGATAGTCGAAAATATGCCATTCTTCCGAGAAAAAAGGTCAAATGACCTACACGAAATATTGGTTTTAAAAAATCATTAAAAATAAGTTTTTATCAGTTTTCCTTTCTTAATTTATCAAAATCGTTGTTAACAGCTAGTGGCACTATCGATTGGGATGTATAACATGCCTTAAGCCCACAGGTTTTTCATTTGGTGGCATGCGATGCCTTCAACTATATAAAGAAAGTGACTTGAAAAAAGGGGGTTACTTATCAAGGGGGGCTCTAGGGGCTATTGTGTTCGCTTCGGCAACACATCTATTAAAATTGGAACGATACAGAGAAGATTAGCATGGCCCCTGCGCAAGGATGACACGCAAAATCGTGAAGCGTTCCATATTTTGGTCATTTTTTCATAACCCTAACCCTAGCCCTAACCCTAGCCCTAACCCTAGCCCCAACCCTAACCCCAACCCTAACCCTAACTGTAGCTTACCCTCGCCACACAAGTAACCCTACCTTACAGTGACCCTTAGGCCTAAGCTAACCCCCAACTCCAACTCCCCCAACCCTAACCCTAACCCCAACCCGAACCCTAACCCGAACCTTAAGTATAACCCGAACCCTAATTCTCTTAAATTATACTGATGTGTGGTGGTGTATTCTGCAGATAAGCAATTATTATTATTATTATTGTATTATTTTCTATAAAGTTCTTATAAAAGATCTGTGCGTGAGATCATATATTATTTTTGATAAAGTTCTTATAAAAGTTCTGTGCATGAGATCATAGAGGGTTTTTTTAAAGCTCTGAATATCATCATCACTTTCTGAGTTAAGTTTGCTGATCTGAGCATACATTGTTGGCAGACTTAGAACATAATCTGTGATATCAGTGAAAACTGTGTTGAGTATCCGAAAGAGAAATACTTGTTCAAGATTAATAGCAAGCCGATGAATAAAAATATATAATGTGAGAGAACATAAAATGTGAGAGATCAATATGATTTTAGAAATATGGAATGGTGATTGGAAATATGAGACAATTTTGGAACAATAACAATAATATATCATTGTTATTCTATTGTTAGCAATTGAAAGTGTTATCATTGAGAATGATGGAGAGGGGGGGGGGGGAGTTGGAAGAAAGAAGGATAAAATAGTTTAATTTAAGAGCACCAAAGATGAGCACATACAATTTCCTATGGAACAGATCAAACTCGATCATAGATGGCGCCAGTCCTACTAAAGAAGCGGTGCATCTATATATTTTACGGAAATCGAGGTGCCACGAACAACGACGCACCGCTTCTCCAATAGGACTGGCGCCATCTACTGGCAAAAGTTACCGGACAATAATTGATCAAAAACTCTCAAAGTCCCTATACAGAGATAAAGTTTTTCAATATTTCTTCTATTTATAAATAATCTATTAATTTCTTAACTTATGTCAAGTATTATATTTTCAAAGGCGCCTTAAGAATGGTCATCTAGATTTCATTGCTTTCAAAGACAGGAAATTTACGGTGACAACTAAAAAAAGTTGAATTATGAATTCTTATTCCGACATGACTCACACCCTCTCCCCAGCCCCAACTGCCAATACTGGATAATTTATTACATTGGACCAAATAGATTATTTGTGAGCTGGTAAAAGTAGGGGGGGGGGGGCGAGATTGCGTCGAATTATGAAATTGTTGTTGTGAGGGATAGATAGATATATATAGATATAAAAAAATATAGTGTCCCGTGAGAGGGCAACGGATCATCATACGCAAAGGAAAGTGAACAAGACAGAAAAGTATATAGGGAGAAGTGGAAAAGGACGAAAAAAAGAAGACAAAAATGATATGACCCGGCTTTGTAATCAACCCCTTATCAGTAACCTTGTAAATGTGCATCCTATTTCCCGAGTGCCCTCAGTGCCCCCTCAATGGCTTGAATAACGCTACGCCAGTGTTTTCCAAGAAAAGAAATTAAGCTCGATCATCCAACGAATCACTTCGCGTTATAAAAGCCATCCATCCATTATCCACACACATAATTTGGGCAAGTTGGTTTCAGTTGGGCACTACATGGCGTATATCCCTGTGTTGGATGCTTGCCTAACAGAGCAACATGCACCATATTGTTAGCGACTTACTGGGCCGGCCAAACTCATGTGTATAGATATGGCTCTACTTGCGTTTATGAGATGGCCGCCATGCAATGCTCAAGAAGCTTTGCAAGTACTGCCAAGTTTTATCGGCTATTTACAATAGTCGTTTCCAAAGTGCAAGTGTGAAGGCCTATCATAAAAATGAAAATACATTCTATTGTAAGTCACCTAAAACAGGGGCGGCGCCAAGGTATTTAAATAGGGGGGGGGGGGCAAAATGACGCGTATAGCAACGTCGCACGTCGAGGGTCTTGAAATAACAAATAGGACTATAACAGTTATGTCATAATTGCATGGCCTAGCCTTCTCTTCTCCATTTCCCCTTCTCTTTCTCCTTCCCCCTCCCTTCTTCCTCTTTTTTTTTCTTTGCTCGCTTGAAAATGATAGGAGGCGGTCGCCCCCCTGCCCCCCTGTAGCGCCGCCCCTGACCTAAAATAGGAAGTATTTCTCAGTCAAATAAAATCCATCGCTAAAAATAGAGGTATGACTAGAAAAATGATGGATAATTGATCCCCAGCACTTCCCCTAAGATGAAAAAGCACAATGATAATGAAAGCAAAAAATAAATCTTTGAGTTAACAGAAGACTAGCAATAATCTATGATGCCCCTCCAGATCACTGAACTCTATAGAGTGCTCCAGGTGGGCTCCATTATCACTAGTGGTGATGGACCAACACCCATCGATCTCTAGTTTGCAGGCACAAACCCTTGTCAGTCGTAAAAGAGTGTCTGCACTGTAAGACTACCATAGGCCATAGCATGCTCCTGAAACATTATATTGACAGACCAGAAGATAGCTGAATTAGGTTTCTCTCAAGACACAGTTATTTTCTGATAAAGTGTCAAATTAGGGTCTGTGCCTGCAGACTAATCGATATCTATGCTAAAGCTCCTTGCTGAAACCATGCTTCTCAGCCATGGTAATTTATAAATGTGAGTGTGGTTTACTGACATACATGTTTTGAATGTTTCTAGAAGAAATACGAGTTTAGGCCCGCGTGATTTATGCTCAAAATAATTTTTTGTTTTTATTTTTTGTTTTTTGTATAAGATCAGAAAGATCATATAAATGAAGATAATATTATCCTCGTAAATATCCTTTTCCTTCATATTTGGTCTGATCCACGCTCTCTAGTGCTATCTACATATTAGCAGTATTCAGGTGCTTTTCGATTAGGTATTCTTCGAACTCTGGGAGAAATCTTGGATTTGACACTGTGTTTAACTCCGGGGGGGGGGGCACTCAACATATTGGACAGACGGGTATGTGCCGCTTTGACGACATCCTTTTTCAACGGCCGATCGTTTCCCGGCGCGCCCGGCGCGCCCCGTTCCCTAGCTCTCGCTTACGTATGTCTATGCACTTGCACATGTATGTATGCACTGTAGAATCCCCACACAAAGTCGTGCAGTGCTGTAGTGTGTAGTTCCGTAGACTAGATCCTGTTTTTTTCAGCTCGCGCCGCTCGGCTGGGTATAATCCGCCGTTCCAAAGACCCTATGTTTTTCGCTTCTAGTCCGTTCCTTAGACCCCCGTTTCGAGGGCGGTTGCGGCACACCCCCGTCTGAAAAAATTTGAGTGCCCCCCGCCCCGGGTGTTTAACATGTTAACAGCAAACTTCAAACGAGTCTGCTTTTCGCATTTCGAAACTCGTAGTCTTAACGTGTAATTTTCGGAGTGGTGTTTATCTTTCTATAAAAAACATAACCCTGGCAAAAAGTCACGGAAGGTAATATGTTTCATGTCAAGAACGACAGAAACTTGTGTGTAGTCCCATATCGTCAAGAAGTATGTTTTAGCTGTGTATCTGGACAAGACTCTTGTTTTTTCCTATCGTATATAAGAAGCTACTAACATCGTACCCGGGTCTGAGTTTCTTTGATTATTATTTGGTCTATAACTCTGAATCACAGGCTAGTAGCGTTAACAATTCGTAGATTTATCGCTATGTACAATACTTAGTTGTCTTATGATGCAGCCTGATAAACGTTAGGGACAAAATCATCGACTTGCCCATCTTTAGGGACTGGTTACATAAAAGGTGTCTGCGTTTGCAGACTATGGTCTTTCAGCTGAGCGTTCCAATTTTCAGCGAACAGAGAAGATTATTCGACAGCCACAGGCAGGCTTTCGAAACTCGTAGTCTTAACACGTGACTGCGTAATTGCTGCTAGCTCTATATGCTAAAAATATATTTGCAACGGAAAGTCATAAAGCATTTTATGAAAATCACGAACACTTGTGTTATATACCCATATTCTCAATAAGATGTGGTCAGCGTTATCTAGGGAATGGGGGAGGGGGGGGGGATTGTGGAGCAATAAAAAAGGCGTTTTGAATCAAATACATAGAGATCCTTATATGATCTCTATGATCAAATTAAAAAAAAAAAATCTTCGGGGATGAGTGGGGTTACAGAATTTGTGGGAGGCACGGGTCTCACAATTTGTATAATAATAATAATAATGATATGCAGTGAGGTGTAGCATGGGTTCAGACTCTTGCAATCTGTATCATGGGTGGAGATTGGTTGGGGTACAGGAGAAAGTCCTATCCTGTAATTTTTCATCCGTAGCCTGGGCGCTGCCCCCTTCTCCTTTTCCTTTCCGCCCTTTTCTCATTTTCACCATTCTCTCTCTCTCTCTCTCTCTTTCTCTCTTTGCCATTGAATGGGGCCTTGGGAGGAGGACACAAATATTAATTCATTGTACATGCACCACAGACATTACAGAGGCTCAAATAAGGAGGAAATTGCATTATGTTCAATATTTTGTTACCTCTTTGTCTATACCGGTACTATAGGTGTCCTCATAATCTTATATAACAAAAATATCAATGAAGGGGGGGGGGGGGGGGAAGAAGGGAACGAGAAACTAGGAATCAATTTTATTTGGCCTTATGTAATTATACCTTGTGTGAACTTTTATCATGAATTATTCCGTAAACATCATAATTACAGTGTAGTGTTTATTTTCAGACTTCAGAGATCAAATTCACAAAAGTGAATGAGACTTTGTATTTGTTTGTTTTTTGTTTGTTTTTTGTTGTTGTTTTTTTTACCGTCAGTACAGTAAAATCATCATTCCCACTAGTGCACTAGTCCCAGTTCTTTGCAGCTAGCTGCGGCAAAATCGAGTACGATAAGCTCCTCCTTAATCGAGGCTCTTCTTAGCCACGCCTACCCTTCGTGTTCCAATTTCTTTATTTTTATGGTTTTGCGAACAGAGAAGATTGGGCGATATCCACGGACAGTCGACCAATCAGTGGCTCAGGATTGTTCCAATTGTTGCCCAATGAGCGATCTCGATTGTCCAATTTCAGCGTTAAATTCGTGACGTCAGCTGTCGACTGTAAGGTTCTCGCCACTGAACTCTATCTCGCTCTTCGAAACTCGTAGTCTCAACACGTCACTGCGTAGTCGTATTTATCTTTCTATGCAGATAACTGTGAGTGTGATTTACTGACATACATGTTTTGAATGTTCCTATATGAGGAGTTTAGGCCCGCATAATTTATGCTCAAAATCATTTTTTTTTCTTTTCTTTTCTTTCTTTCTTTTTTTTTTTTGGGGGGGGGGGCGGGGGGGGGGGGGGGGTAAAGATCAGAAAGATAATACAAATGAGGATAATTATCATCGTAAATATAATTTTTCTTTTATATTTGGTCTGATCCACGCTCTCTAGTGCTATCTACATATTTGCAGTATTCAGGTTTTTTCGATCAGGTATTCTTCGAACTCTGGGAGAAATCTTGGATTTGACAGTGTTTTACCAAGGAGTTATCACACTCCTTGGTTTTACAAACAGCAAACTTCAAACGAGTCTGCGTTTCGCATTTCGAAACTCGTAGTCTTAACATGTAATTTTCGGAGTGGTGTTTATCTTTCTATAAAAAAAACATAACCCTGGCAAAAAGTCACGGAAGGTATTATGTTTCATGTCAAGAACGACAAAAACTTGTGTGTAGGCCCATATCGTCAAGAAGTATGTTTTAACTTTGTATCTGGGCAAGCCTCTTGTTTTTGCAACCGTATATACGAAGCTACTAGTTAACATCGTGCCTGGGTCTACGTTTCTTTGATTATTATTTGGTCTAAAAGTCTGAATCACGGGCTAGTAGTGTTATCGATTCGTAGATTTATCTCTATGTACAATACTTGGTTATTTTATAATGCAGCCTGTTAAACGTTAGGGACAAAACTATCGACTTGCTTAACTTTATGTATAGGACTGGTAACTTAAAAGGAGTCTGCGTTTGCAGACTATGGTCTTTCAGCTGAGCGTTCCAATTTTACAAGCGAACAGAGAAGATTATCCGACAGCCACTAGTCTAGTTCTGGACTCTTTTTATTGATTTTTTTATTCGCCGACTATACGCGATACGCGATGACGCGATCCCGAGAACCTGTTGGCCCCGAGAACCTGTTGGGGCCAACAGGTTCTCGGGATCGCGCCATCACTCAGCTTATCGAGTATAGTCGGCGAATAAAAAAATCAATAAAAAGAGTCCAGAACTAGACTAGACAGCCACATGCAACCGTTCGAAACTCGTAGTCTTTCTATAAAAAACTTAACCCTGGCAAAAAGTCACGGAAGGTATTTTATGTTTCACGAAGAACACCCAAAACTTGTGTGTAGGCCCATATCGTCAAGAAGTATGTTTTAACTTTGTATAGGCAAGCCTCTTGTTTTTGCAATCGTATATACGAAGCTACTAACATCATACCTGGGTCTGAAATTCTTCGATTATTATTTGGTCTATAACTCTGAATCACAGGCTAGTAATGTTATCGATTCGTAGATTTATCTCTTTGTACAATACCTGGTTATTTTATAATGCAGCCTGTTAAACGTTAGGGACAAAATCATCGACTTGCCCATCTTTAGGGACTGGTTACATAAAAGGTGTCTGCGTTTGCAGACTATGGTCTTTCAGCTGAGCGTTCCAATTTTACAAGCGAACAGAGAAGATTATTCGACAGCCACAGGCAGGCTTTCGAAACTCGTAGTCTTAAAACGTGACTGCGTAATTGCTGCTAGCTCTATATGCTAAAAATACATGCAACGGAATGTCATAAAGCATTTCATGAAAACCACGAACACTTGTGTTGTATACCCATATTCTCAATAAGATGTGGTCAGCGTTCTCTAGGGGAGGGGGGGGGGGGGGGGGGGGGGGGTAGGAGGAGGAGGAGGGGCGGGGGGGGGGGGTTGTGGAGCGTTTAAAAAGGCTTTTTTAATTTAAAAAAAAATCTACGGGGATGAGTGGGGTTACAGAATTTGTGGGAGGCACGGGTCTCACAATTTTTTACAACAATAATAATAATATCCAGTGTAGTAGCATGGTTCAGACTCTTGCAATCTTGCATCATATGGTGGAGGTTGGGGTATTTCCGACCTTTTCTAATTTTAACTCTTCTCTCTCCCCCTTTCTCTCTTTGCCATTCAATATGGCCTTGGGAGGAGGACACATGCCCCACGTACCCCGCACCCTTCCTCCATTACTAAGCTATAACTTGATTAATTCATTCTTATTTCACAGAGAAGCTTGATGACTTACCGTCACAGTTACGTTTGTATATATAGTGAGAAAAACACAACTGCGTAGTAGAGTGTCAAGACTACGAGAACATGCTAGCTTCTGATTGGTTGATTCTTTCCAATTTTACGGAGAAGGTTCGTTTCGCTCCCTTTGGCACTCTACTCGGTCAATCTTCTCTAGCTCTGTGAAATAGGAAAGATTCAACCAATCAAAAGCGAGCATTTCTCCGTAGTCTGAACACGTGACCGCGTAGTAGTGTCCGTCTTTCTATGAAGTGTGACGGAAAGTCAATTAAAGTCATGGAAGGTAATGTTTCATGAAGAACCTCAGAGACTTGTGTTTAGGCTCCTATGTTCATAATGAAATTTGTTTGTATCTATATCTGGGCAAGTCCTAAGTTTAAAAAAAAAACGTTTTCCAAACGTTACCAAGGAGGTTGAAGATAATTAGGGGGCTGCAATCTACAAGCCCAGCTTTTTAGCAGTCCCCTCCACGACCAACCTAGTTTATAATGTTTTACGCCTACTGTACGCTGTAAACCAATTACATGTAATATTGTTAAGTTTCATTGTTTTGTACAATGCAAACCCATGTATTTTATTTTGTTGGAAGTGAAAATAAACGAAATGAAATGAAATGAAATGAAATAATTAGCCCCGTTAGTTAATTTAATGTTTGGTTGATACACGATTTCATAGCACTATCAACTTAATCCAGTATTCAGTTATCCTGTGAGGCAGCCGGTTAAAGATATGGGACAAAATTGCACTTTTTTGTTGTTGTTTACCATCAGGAAACTTTACACGAGTCTGCATCTACAGACTAAGTTTAACTAGGTACACTATGAGCTGGGGATAAGTCCTTGTGCTTACACATTTGGCGGCATTTTTCAGATTTCAAGTAGAATTTATACAAGAACTAACAATTTCGACATGCTTATGAAATGAATATCTAATAGTTGTTTTGTTTTTTTAATTAAAAAAAAGTATTTTCCTCCTCCTTAAAAAAAAAAAAAAATTCTTTGAATCGATCTTTGAATCGATCAACAAACACGATTATAAAAAATCTTTGTAAAATATATATTTTATATTTTCAATCAGTGGATCAAAAATGTATTGAATAAATATATCAATTCAATAAATATGATTTATCATCAATTATTATATTGTATCTTTGTATTGATTTTTTATATAATGCATCGGAAAGATTCAGAAATTGCCCGTTGTGTTCCCAATTAGTAAGTTTCGAATTGAAGAATGGCTAGATATATTAGTATATAGATTATTAGATGAAAAAATACCTAAATTAAGATTTTAAAAATCTCCAATTGAATTGAATTATGTTATATATATAATAGCTCACAGGCTATTATAAAATGATTACTAGTAGTATTCGAGAAAAATTAGGGGGAAAAGGATACTGCAAAGTTTTACACATGCAGGGTTGTTTACAAAATAAAATTTAAGAAAAGCATTGTAATCGATTTGACCGCTCGCTTGTTTTGTGCATGCGTGCACTCAACTAATAGTGTAAATATTGAGCCCTACTCTCTCAGTGCAATTTTTTATTTTTATTTTTTATTTTTTTTTTAGGGTTTTTGTCTTTTAATCTTTAGAGAAAAAACTTATTCATTCATTTGCGTATGATGTTAGGGTTCATATCTTTATTATCAATCTGGCAGCAAATCAAATTAGACATTGGCGTGAATGTGTAGGCCTTTCTTTCTTTTTTTCAATTCTCTGGCTGTACTGGCTTGGCTATACCTGATATTTTTACTCCATATGAATGTCCAAACAAAATATCGTGTTCGTTTTTTTTCAAGGGCGTGACTTTTTATCATTAGCAATACAAAGGAATTAAGAAAGGCCTATAAAGAAGTTGAAAACTACAGAAGATGATTTTAAAGGGAAATTCAACCTTAATGGCAAGTTGTTCTGAAAGAAAGAGGAAAAAAGTCAGAGAAGCAGATAGGTGAAAATTTGATCGAAATCGGACAAGCAGTAAGAAAGTTGTGAATTTTAAAAAGTTGTAATCACTATACATATGCGAATTTCAAGTTGAACGAATCATTAATGTCACTGTGATGTAGTGGCGGACAACTCCCCCATTTGTTCCTGACACAAAATGACTATAAAATGTCATTAAAAAAAAAAAGGATTATGTAGTGTAGGATCTTTTTATTTCATTATAATATGCTCTCTAAAATATATTTTGAGTACTGCCCCGAGGGAAAAGGCGCTCCGGAGAAAAAATGCAAATTAATGTTAATTAGTTTTGTGTACTAACGAGTTGTCCGCCATGAAGTATGTCACAATCGACTCACCAAATTGCCAACTAAGATCCATAACTTTCTTATTCCTTGTCTGATTTCTTTCAAACTGTCACCATCCTGTTTTTCTTATTTTTCTGCTTTTACATAAATCATAGTATTACCAAAGTTTGAATGCCCTTTGATTTACAACAACAATAATAATAATTATAAATGAATAGAAATAAACAAATCAACAATAAAAAAAACCTAATGAGTTTATCTTGATCTTTAAACATTATTGTATATGAAAAAAAAAATTAAAGTTGTTTTGATTTAATCTGTTTTTCTAAATGAAAACAAAAAATTAGATTATAACAATATAAAATCATTACAAAAATTATATTTCAAAAAAACTATGGGAAAATTCTTAAATTTGTGTTTGGATGTTATAATTTCTCTTTATGAAAACAGCAAACAAAACTTGAAATTGAAAAAAAAAAATATATCGAGTGAAACATTAAGAAAAAGTAAAAAGAAAAAAAAAAACAATCAATCACTACAACTCAAGTGGATTCAGCGCATTTTGTAATATAAAACTTTTTTAAAAGTAGAGCCAATGCAGATGAAGATAATGAGTCAACTGACAAAGCAGAATTTTTTTTTAGACAAACGGTACTTTTCCTAACCTTAGATCAAGGCCAAGTAAAACTGATTCCTAGTTTCTCGTCCGGATTTTTATTTTCTTTTTAAATGAGAAGGGAGTTTCATGTTATTTAACATTTATCTTGTCTATAAATAAAAAAAATGTCATTAGGTCAGTTTCAACAAATTTCTTCAGAATTCAAATTTTTAATTCATTTCTACATGCACCATTTCTACATGCACCACAGAGGCTCAAAATAAGGGTGAAATTGCATTGTGTTAAATATTTTTGTTACCTCTTTGTCTAGAGGTGTCTTCATAATCTTATTTATTTCATATCATAACAAAAATATCAACTGGAAAAAAAAAAGGAGGGGACGGTCGAGAAACTAGGAATCACTTCTATGTAATTATACCTTATATGAACTTTTGTCATGAAATATTTCGTACACTTATAGTGTTTATTTCAAACTTCAGAGATCAATTCACAAAA
Organism: Heliocidaris tuberculata; assembly: GCA_025618425.1. Lineage (NCBI taxonomy): Eukaryota > Metazoa > Echinodermata > Echinoidea > Camarodonta > Echinometridae > Heliocidaris > Heliocidaris tuberculata. The sequence goes on from CM046851.1 coordinate 12,755,041, forward strand.
GAACTAGTAAATGAGACTTTGTAATTAATTTTTTATACCGTACGAATATCATCCTGCACTCCGAGTTTTTTGCAGCGTGAGGTAAAATCGAGTACGATAAATTCCTCCTTATCCAGGCTCTTAGCCACGCCTACCCCCCGTGTTCCAATTTCTTATAAGTATCTATGTTTTGCGAACAGAGAAGATTGGCGATATCGATCCACGGAAAGCGAATCTTCTTCTGCGAAATTGGATAATCCACCAATCAGTTGCTAAGGATTGTTCCAATTGTTGACCAGTCAGTGGCTCAGAATTGTTCCAATTGTTGACCAATCAGTGGCTCAGGATTGTTCCAATTGTTGACCAATCAGTGGCTCAGGATTGTTCCAATTGTTGACCAATCAGTGGCTCAGGATTGTTCCAATTGTTAGATTCGTGACGTCACGCACATCGACACCGTGACACATACGTACGTGTGTACCTACGTATGTATAGTCAAGGATTGTAATTCCGAACAGATTGTATTACCGTACGTGTAAAGTTAAGCGCCTAAAATGGGTTTTCATACGCGTGGGATTACGCGTATGAAAACCACACTATTGAAACAAAGGTTGTGTCTTTTTCCCATAGGTTTCACACGTTCGGAATTACGGTACCTTTTTCAAGGGACCAAAACGCCGCGTCGTTGGGAAGGGGTTCACTCGGAAGGGAATATCGTATTAAATCTAGGTTATCTTTTTAAAATTCCATCAACTTCTTTTTCTGTAGGACTTTGAGCATTCATTATGTAAGTTTGACAGATATTCATATGATATTTAATTTGCTATCGTTGATTTTCTGAAAAGGGTTCGGACACTGGATCAACCACCATACGTGTTTCTCTGTAAGTGTTGTTTCGGTATACTATAACTATAGGGTTTCTAGTAGGTTAAGGTTCAAGTAAATGTAAATAATCATTGCATCAACTTTCGTGTAGTGTTTGGCACTAGAAATATACTGTGAAACCATCCGTGGCGTTATCATCAATACTTTATTTGGCTGTGAGTGTTAATGCATTTTGTAGTAATGATACCAGTAATCAGTACATGTGGATTCTATTAACGTGTTGATGCAGAGAATGCCTCTCAAAAGCTGTGTGAATGAGTGATACCAAGGAGGAGATAACTCCGGGATAACTCCTTGGTGATACTGAGACTGTGCTTGTATGTATGATGGGGAGCCCCTTGTCTGCGCACCTAACATTTCACTTGAAATTGACAAGCTTTTCCTTTGTTATTCCTCTAATGACTGACCTCATTTTAATCCTCATATCCTAGAGTGTAACTGTGCCTAAAATCTGATTAAAATTCGAATAAGAACAATTTCATTTTCACAAGAATAGGCGACGCTGTCATTTTGACACTAAAAAAGGGAAGGTTTCCTTGTCTGCGCACTCATTCACTTAACACGCAGTTCGGGATATTTTGCATGAAAGGTGGCATTTTCAAGGCATGTGAGTAAAAATGCATAAAATAGACGTTCTTCACCAGTTTTTCCTCATTTTTTCGCTGATACATATCACTAAATTTGATATAAAGATGATTGTGTTCATTGCGTCTTTTGTGATGTTAGAATCGCGCAGTTACGCATATCCGCAGACATGGGCACTGCGCAGACATGGGGCACCAAATCATATATGTGAGTGTGAGAGTGACATCGATCTCTACGTGGATATAGGTCTAGCAATGTACGCACAGCTCTATGGACCTACTTACCTCGTACGGTGGTGGATCCAGTGTCCGAACACTTTTCAGAAAATCAACGATAGCAAATAAAATATCAAACGAATATCTGTCAAACTTACATAATGAATGCTTAAAGTCCTACAGAAAAAGAAGTTGATGGAATTTAAAAAACAACAACGTAGATTTAATACGATATTCCCTTCCGAGTGAACCCCACCCAACGACGCTGCGTTTTGGTCCCTTGAAAAAAGTACTGTATTTCCGAACGTACGTGTGAAACTTATGGGGAAAAAGACACAACCTTTGTTTCAGTAGTGTGGTTTTCATACGCGTAGTCCCACGCGTATGAAAACCCATTTTAGGCGCTTAACTGTACATGTTCGGTAATACAATCTGTTCGGAAATACAATCTTGATTATACTTGTAGTATGGTAGTGGACCCTATTACCCGGGTTACACGCCTAATGCTGAAAAAGTATCCTTTTTATCCGTTTTCGTGTACGTGGATGATGTCCAGGCCTCAATGAGCAATGGGACATCCCCCCCCCCCCCCTGGGTAATCTTGCTCGCTGGCTCCAGTTATCTCAAGTAAATATAAAATAAAATATAACAAATCATAGATGAGAATATACATACTTAGACTCCTATGCAGAACAGGATGAAAGAGAAACAAAAAAAAAAAAAAAAAAAAAAAAGACCCTTCCAAAATTCAGCCTACCGGTATACAAAATATAACAAATTACTGGAAATTACAAAACACAAAAAACTGACTAAAATTTCTGTGGGGATGGGGTGTCAGATGGCCCCTAAAAATTGGGGTAAATTTTTCCCTTTGAAGGCCATTAAAGGCAAAGTCCACACTAATATCAAGTTGATTTGAATAAATAGAGTAAAATTAAACAAGCATATAACAGTAAAATTTTTATTGAAATCGGATGTAAAATAAGAAAGTTACTGCATTTTGAAGTTTTGCATTATTTCTTGAAACGGTGATATGCATAACATGGGCGGTATCCAAATGAATGAACCGATGATGTCACACACTCACTTTTCCTTATGTATTTTATTATATGGAATATATATTTTCAATTTTTTGCTTCAATAATGTAGAACATGGTTTGACTCCTTATGGAACATGTAAAATCATAATTATTGTAACTTATTTTGATACAAGGGAGAGATCCTTTATTATCACATCCATAAAAATTGAAATATTTGAAATTTCATATAAAGTACATTTAAGGAAAAGTGAGTGTGTGACATCATCGGTTCACTCATTTGCATACCGCCCATGTTATGCATATCACTGTTTCATGAAATAATGCAAAACTTCAAAATGCCGTAACTTTCTTATTTTACATCCGATTTCAGTGAAATTTTCACTGTTATGCTTGCTTAATTTTACTCTATTTATTCAAATCAACTTGATATTAGTGTGGACTTAGCCTTTAAACAAATTTTGTCAGAAGGAAGAGCTATGGATATACATTTAAAAAATAAAAAAACTTATAAAACTGTCCCCTGGGAAGGGGGTGTCAGACCCCTTGAAAAAAAACCCCACCAAAGTGCCCTAATTGCTCTGTATGTAAAGAATAAAACCATTTTCTTACCTTCTGACTATGATAACTCTACGTGTTTTATTCAATTCAATTCAAATTTTTGTAATATAATTTTGAGTGTAATAAATTTCTTAAGATGCAATTTGGTGTTGATTAATCTTTTGATTAATAAGTTATTAAATTGTGAAAAATTAATTGCCTTCTCTAAAGTAGCCCCAAAAATATTGTCACCAATTGTCAATCTTCACCTGTGGTATGTGCCTGCCAGGCTGAAATGTACTATTCGTGTGTTGATTACAAAGGTGCCAAGCAAGCTCCTCTATTATGCCTTAATGTCAGATGGTCAGTGGGTGTGTTTACATTATTTTTTGGCTACTTTTGAGAAAGGAATACATTTTTCACAGTTTAATAACTTATTTATCTCCAGTTATTGACTTTTATACAGTTTGTACTTGTAGTTGCAATGCACAGCTTTTGACACCTTAGTGGTAACTGTTTTTTCTTGCCCCACTTTTTCCAGTAGCCGTGTCGTCTTTGAAAAGAAAGCAGTTGGTGCTTCGTCTCACGCCCCTTTCCAGCACTACTGTAGCTTCATCTTTTGCATGATTAATGCTAGTGTACAGTTGGTAAGTTTGAGTACAGAGTTCTCTCTGTTTTCATGATTTCTTGTTGAATGTTGATAAGTGTTTTAAATATGTTATTCAGTCTGAAAACATAATTCATTTATTCTCTGTCTAAAATCAACAGCCAAGAATGGGAAGTTAAATTTATCAATGCATGTATGTAGTTAAATTATATGCTAATTTGCAAGGCCCCTGATCAAGGGTGGGGTGCAGGTGGGGGTCTTGTCATCTTCCTTCGTAGTAGTCATTCAGTTTAAAGGGCAATCCAACCTTGATAATAAGATGATTTGTGTGAAAGCAGAAAAATAAAAACAGGATGGTGAAAGTTTGAAAGAAATCGGACAAGGACTAAGAAAGTTATGGATGTTTGGAAAATGAGATCACTGCATCTATGCGAATCTCAAATTGGCAATTCGGTGAGTCAACTGTGACATTTTTGTGGACAACTCTTCCATTTGTCGTACACGAAAATATCATTAATTTGCAGTTTTCTTGGAGGTGCTTTTACCCTCGGGGAAGTACTCAAAATATATTGGAGATAGCATATTGTTATAGGTCCTCATGAACGAAAAGATCCTACTGTGTAATGCATTTTGAAAAAAAGTGACATTTTAGTCATTTTGTGTGTTAGAGCGAATGTGGGAGTTGTCCACAGCTACATCACAGTGGCATTACCTATTTGGCCAATTTAAAACTCCCATATGCATAGTGATTACAACTTTCAAATATTCATAACTTTCTTATTGCTTGTCCGATTTCGTTCAAACTTTCACCAATCTGCTTCTCTGATTTTTCCTCTTTCTTTCAAAGCAACTTGCTATGAAGGTTGGATTTCCCTTTAATGTTGGCAGTACACTTTGGATGAGTATGATGTGCAGAGGCATTGATTCGTTCAAAATAGACTAAGCATTGGAGGGGCAGAGCATTGTTCACAAACAGTGCTTGCCCCTCCAATGCTTTACCTCTACCGAAGGAATCGACGCCTCTGATGATGTGGGCAGGTAGGCTCTTTCTTGCCGTACTAATCTCAGTCCAACTCGGCATAATTTGTTGCTTGAATTGTATGCTGTGATATATCTCTCTGATAGGTCTACTTTCTGAAGAAACATCTCAGCTACAATTTTTCAAAATTTGTTAGCTGTTTTTTTTTTGCAAATTGTTCCTAGAAATCTGCTGCTGTACTTCTTGCTTTTAGGATTCTGGTTACTTCTCTGATATCCAATTTGGTAGGCCACATAAGGCAGGGGCTTATCCAGGCTTTTGAAAAGGGGATGGGGGGTAATTCAGAAAAAATATCTGATAAGTGAAAAAAAAAAGGTTAATACTTTCTTCTGGTACGTATATCTGGAAAATCTGAAAGGGGGCACATGCACATGTTTGGGGTTGTGTACTTAGGATATACCACTTAGGTGCCCCCTCCTGTTGTAACTCCAGTTCTGTATCTAAGGTATACATGTACCACTAGGGTTTCAATAGGAGGGGGCACAGGCTGGTTTCCCCTCCCCCCCCCCCCAAAAAAAAAAAAAATAAATAAATAATAATAATAAATAAATAAAAATAAATTAATTAATTTTATAAAAAAAAATGATAATAAAAAAAAATAATAATAATAAAGACAAAATAAATTTAGAAAAAAAAAATATATAATAATAATAATTAAAAAAATAAATAAATAAATGAATAAAAAAATAATAATAATAAAAAAGATCAGCCAGTGATATTAGGTACTGCTGTTCTTCTGCCTCATCCCTTCTGTAGGGTTTCTTCAAAAGAGTTTTTGTGCAGTAGTTTGAAAGTCACAGCTCTTTCATATGAAATTTGCACTAACTGCAAGCCCTCGTTTTTTCTGTCTCCTCAGGAATTAACCCAAGCTGCATACATGGCGTATCTGTGTCTGATTACTTCTTTTGTTGGTGTGTAGCAAGGTAAGAAAAGTCTCTGATTTTATAGCGCTATGTATCTTGATGTGTAAGAGTAATTTGCCAAATTAATCCCTTTTTACAAATTCAAATTCAAATTCATTTATTGATTGAAAATCAACAGGATCATTCTCAAGGGTTAAACATTCACTCCCACCCAACCCCCGACCCCCCCCCCCAAAAAAAAAAAACAAACAAACAAACAAAACAAAAACCAAACAGTCAGTGCGCAGCCCGTGTGTTAATGAGCCAAAATGCCGATTCTTGCGGAGATTTCCTCTTCACTGGATATTGAGTCTCGCGAAACGAGATATCGTGAGATTTGGCGAGATATTTGCAAGGGGTTAAGAAGGTATCTCTCAATCGAAAACAATGCAGAAATTGATGGGCTATGGTAGAGGTACTTCTCCGTGACATTTTGCTCTTCATTTTGGTATATAACATGACTATATTCGTTCGGATTTGGATATCTTTTTTCCTGTCTAAAAATGATGAAATTTCTGACTTTTTGGGGAGCAATTTTAGCCTTTATTTGCTTCCTCCGAACTCCTGACTGGTATAGACTTTTAAAATCTAAGTGATGTAGATGATCGCTGAGTTGGATTGTTGGCGCAGACAATGAACTCAAAACAATTTTGCAGCAAAATGTATTTGTCAAAGAAAATATGGCTTTATTTCAACCATTTCCCGCACAAAATACCCCGTGAGAGCCACTGAGGGGGTGAACGTCCGCTACGCTACCCCGGGTGTAACGGGGTGGCATGCACCCAGTCGCTGCTGTGGTTAGTGACTTCAGTCCGGTCGAATATTCACTGCTGCAACAATGAAAAAGGTACACCAAAATCAATGTAAGGAGGATATAATTTATCAACATTGGCCATTTTACCTGATTTCAGGACTATTTAAGTTTACCTCCGACAAAATTTGGGTTTCCAAGATGAAAATGAAGTATTTAAAAAAAAAATTCTCCTTCCTTATATAAATGAAATATCGGGGAATAATCACCGCTAATACACACAGACAGGAACAGCAATGCAGGGCCAGGGGTACGGGTACACTATCGTACTTTACATGTGCAAAGTTGTAAATGTGTATCAAATAAGTTTACAAATGGGCTGTGCTAGACTCTGGTACATCATGTACTAGGTCATACGTACGTGTGTGTACGCGTGGATATAGCATATCCATGGTGTACGTGTATGAGTGGATGGACATATAGTACATACATGTACTAAATTCGTTCGGTCGTATCTAGCAGACGACGCTTTATGTGACGTGCATGGTGAGGGACCAATCATGTTTCGTCATTCGGCACGATCTTATTTTGGATGGGAAATAATCTGTACCGTGCTTGAATTTGCCGAACTCCTGACTGGTATAAAAGCTAAATCCTCAGGTTTTTGGTCAGTTCTGAAAGAGTACTCTTTCACGATTCTAATGATCTAAGACATTTCTTGCAGCAAGATATGTGACCAATATTTTTTCACCCTTTTTCGTCAAGGTTACATCATTCATTTTCACTCATAAATGGTCTATTGATTTTAAAAAGTCTTCTAAGTCAAACTGCTAAGTTTGAAGTGGAAATTGGTAGAATTATTATTCCTCTTTCATTTGTGACAAAAATCGTGAAAATCCATTCAGAAACAGCGAAGTAATTGGCAGTTTTCTACAGTACCCTTCTGCTCATGAATATTCATATTCATCGCTCCGCCATGAATACGAGTTCCGCAAAAGAAGTGCTTTTTGCACGGGCTGCGGACTGACTGCAAACCAACACAAAAAGAAACTCTGCCCCCAATAAAACCAAACAAACAAACTAAAAAACAATGAAATCATGATGTCACGATTCTTGACAAGAGCAAACTTCAATTATTTAGAGGGAAATCCATTCTCCCATCTCACAAGGGTAATAGTGATGTAAGTAGTGGTATCACCTTAGAATCGCTGACCACTGAGTGACCTTCAAAGAATGTGAATGCTACAATAAGCTCACTTACAGATTGATACACAATTTTACTAGGAGACCTGTACATTTCGACAGCCATTTCTCGTTCAAAGCAGGAAAACTCACAAAAAAAACATGCTCCCTCCTGTTTTATCAAAGAAGACTTCATGCGAGGGTGGACTTTTCTTTTAGCATGAGGTATCTAGATGGAAATTTTGATATGTAGCTTTGTTTAATAGCTGTGGAGTTACATGTAAATGAAATGTATTTCTTACTATTGGTGATAAGAATGTAATAAGATGTGGGATGGTTAATTAAACATGAGACTGGTGAATTAATCTTCATTTATTTTCTCTTCACACTCTCCCTCATTTAGATTTGCCCTCGGAGCATTGCTATGGCAACTGCAGTAGAAAAGGGTTTGGTGTGTCCTGTGTGTATAGATGTGTTCAAGAATGCTACCATCCTCAGTTGTGGGCACACTTTTTGCAGAAACTGTTTGGAATGTTGTGATGCACAGCACGTTGACAGGGAACATATAGCATGTCCCGTCTGTAGGAGGACCACTAGCCTAGGACAAGACCGCATCGCAGGTCTAACTCCAAACCTGTTAGTCCAAGGGCTAGAGGAAGAGCTGCAGGGAGTGGTAGAGGATAAGTCATCAAATTTCTGTGTAGAGCACAGTCAACTTCACAGGGACATTTTCTGTGAAGTCTGCGAACAGGTCATCTGTCTGAAATGTTACCTTCATAAACACAGGGAGCACAACTTCAAGAAGAAGGAAGAGTTAGAAGGAGAATTAAAAAGGAAGATAGATGTTCTAAACATTAAGAGCAGGGCAAAAGTATCACAATTAGAAGAATTAAAGGGCAATGTTGAACAATGCAGAGAGGGCATTCGTGATCACCTTCACACTATGGAGAAAGAAATAAGGAATATTTTCACCAATAAAGTCACAATGCTACTCAAAAATGAACAAAAACTAATTGAAAAGTTGGATGAAATTTGGTTGGAGTCAGAGGAGCAATTTGATTGTTGCATTATAAAGCATAGACAGCTAGTAGATGAAGTTAACAGCTCCCTCGCACTGCTATCAGGCTATCAGGATTCAGATTTAGATATGCTTCTAGCACATCTATTAAAATGTAGTGATGTTGAGAATGCTTTGGAGAAGCCCATTGATAAAGATGTCACTGAACATATCAAACAGGAGGCAGAGAGAGCACAGTTCCATCCTGCTGAAGGTGAGCTTCTTGCTATTGGACAGATAGAACTGGAAGTGAAGTCGAGTGCCAGTGACATTCCAACATTGAAAAGGAAAGCTGAAGAGATGGAAGAAACGAAAAGTGATGAGGTGGCTCATGTTCCAGCAGCAGCAACGAATAGTTTGCTGAACATTGTGAAAAAAATTGAACTACCAGCTTGCATGTCGGGAATGGCAGCACTGTGCGACGATGCCGTAGTAGTCGGATATTATGAGGAAGTAGGTACTGCCGACTGCCTCTATGTGTCGGGAAAGAAGGAACAATATCTGGGTATCGAAGACCTCAAAGTGTGCGACATTGCATTTCTCAGTGATGGTAGACCAGTAGTTTCACATGGAAAAGAAGGAACTGTGTATACTGCACACATGTTTCCAGATTTGCGATTCCTATGCCGGGGATTTTGGAAGGATGCTAAGTTGTGCACTGACCAGCAGGATAATATCTACTTTGTTAATCGAACTCCAGAGATCTGCATCTTGAATGCTAGCTACCCTGACGAGGTACACATAGTCCCTACTGGTGATGTCGATCCAGCTCAGATTTGTGTTACCAGGACAGGCATGATTATCACCTGTGAGTGCACCATCGTACCCAGCAGACTCACTGTATTTGACAGGGAAGGTAATGTAGGTAGTACTATTTGGACAGGAGATGAGGAGGACGAATCCCACCACATCTACATGCATGCTACAGTAGACAGCCAGGACAGGGTGCTAGTAGCGCAGATATGGATTGCAACTTCAATTTTGAGTTTGGACAGGTACACGCTTGAGGGAAAAACTCTTGTTAAGGAGACGACATTCAAGCCACTCCAACTCCCCGTTGAATGTGATCCTCTGTGGTCATACATGGTTAGTCTCACACCCAAAATGATTGCATTTGCTAATTGTGAGCATTTATATTTCATAGAACTTTCTGAGTAACTTGCATAGAACTTGTTGAGTAACTTCCATAGAACTTTTTGAGTAACTTGCCTAGAATTTGTTGAGTAACTTGCTAAAAATTTGTTGAATAACTTGCAAATCATGATGGAATATTTCCCTGTGCATTTTGAGAACTATAAGCTATTTTAGAGCATATTCAATACATGTATGTGTGCAGAGTCAGATAGACTTTCTGTTTCCTACTAATTTTCATATCCTCCAGAGTGTGAAAGTGTGAAAATTGCGTTCAAAGCAGTGGTCATGTTCATAAAACTTTTACTTCAAGATAAATGGACTAAATATGAATGTTTTTTCCTTTGCTCTTTTGATGACCCATTACTTACTTTTGGGGATAAGATGAAATTTTCATCTAAATTTTTTTGGACATCAAGATAACCAATAAAATCAAATTGTTATCATAATCTTTATAACAAATGTAAATTCAATGTAATTTGGAAATTTTCCCCATTAGGAAGTGAAATCAGAAAACAAAAAACAAAAATTAAAAAGAGGCATTTTATATATTACCATACTACCTGAGTGAACAATGGTTTGCATTTCAAAATGCAAATCAGTTGAAGACAACTTTATCAAAATTAACAACTTTCATTTTTATTACCTACAAAGTTGAATGTTTTTATAAATATTTCATTAAAGTATATTGCTTGTCAAAATTTCAAGCTTGTTTGCTGATCTGCATCTGCATGTATAACATGCATTGTGTCAAAGTGAATTTCAAATGACCTACAAGCAAAATTACCATCAATGGTAAGTTTTATGCAACGGGGCCCAAAATGACTTTGTTAGGCTCAGAGTCCAGTTTGTATGGATTTGAATAAGTATGTGCACTAATTACATACAGTACACGGTGATACTTCTGCCACATACTGCCTCTGGTTTATACTTCTTTTTCTTTCTTTTTTTTAGCTAATTAGTTAAAAATGACCTTTAGTTCAGGGCCCTGGTGATGGAGTTGCATATTGAGAGAAACTGGATTCATATACTAGTAAACTGCATTTTTATTGTAACAGGAGTGAACTTTGATAATTCTCTTTGGTTTTTGTCTCGCCTGCGTAAGCAACAACTTTGGAAATGCTCTCATTTCAAAAGTATATGTCCAATTTCCATGAAACTTGAACATAAGTGTTGTAGAGTATCACAGATAATGTGGAACAAATTTCAGGTCAAAAGTCAAGGTCAAAGGTCAATTAAGGTCAATTGAGTTAAATTGTGTTCCAAAAACTTAACCTGAGGTTAATTTGAATTTTTACTTTGTTTCAGAAGTATTTGTTCAAATTCTTTGAAACTTGGCATCATTCTTGGTAGGGATTGTCTTCATGTCACCCTCTTTCAAATGAATACCCAAATCTTACATTTTCATCACATTAAAGGTCACCTACTGACAGTTTAACTTGGTTAAGTTTTGGGTAAATTTCAGTTTTGTCTCTACATACAGTACATGTATGTACATGTACATGTAGTATGTGCATGTATTGTACACATGCATTTGACTTCTTTGCTGGTAGTGGATTTCAACCAAAATTGGCAGGGATCATCCTTAGGCAAGGAGGATCGAAGTTGATATAGATGGGGGTACCTACCGGGGGGGGGGGGGGGGGAGTCTTGGGGGCACCACCCCCAAGAGCACCAATAATGACAGATTAGATTCATATTTGCTTCTTCTTTAAGCCCTGATGCAAGATTGTTAGCAAAGTTGGTAGGTATCATCCTTAAAGGAAGGAAACCTCAATTTCTGAAACAGGGTACCTTGCCTCCAAGGGGGCTCAGGGGCAGCAGCCCTTAAAGTGCCCCTATTGTGAAAATGAGATCTTTGTTAATTGCATAGCTGGGTTCTAACCAAACTAGGTAAGCATCATCCTTAGGCAAAGAGGATCTAAATGAATGCAAATAGGGTACCTATCCCTTAAGGAGGGATGGAGTGGTGGGGGGGGGGGGGGGGGGGGTCAAACTCCCCCCCCCCCCCCCCCCCAAGAGCCTGTGACACCAAATTGACATTTTTCTTTCTTCTTTAAAAACGTATTGCCACATGTACATGTAGATTGGAAGCAAACTAGGTAGGAATCATTGTTAGGGGAAGGAGACTTCAAGTTGTTCAAGTATTGTAGACCATTATCTTTAAGGGGTCTGATGGAGGGGCACCACCGGCACCCCAAAAGTGTCCCAATGGCAATTATTTCATGTACACATATTCTGCTGCTTTAAAACACAGCTTGATTTCAAATGAACTTCACCATCCAATAAATCTTATTTGAAGGGATTTAAGTTATACAGATGGGGTACCTGGCCCACAAGGGGGGGGGGGGGGAAGGCTCAGGGGCAGCACCCCTTAAGTGTTCCAACCTTTGATTTTTCACCAAGCGAAAATTTTGCCCCGAAAATTACGTGATGCAGGCGAGACTGCCCTGGGCATTTCCCTTGTCTAAAATGCCTTTTTAAGAAAGTTTCCTGATAATACTTTGACATACATTGAATACATGTATCAGCAAATTTTATGGATTTTTTTTTTTCTGTTGAAATCTACCACTGTATGATTATGTGCAGAAGGTATTCAAAGCATTCTAAGTAAGCTTTGAATATTGTTTCTTTAAAATTCTTTTGGGAATGTGTAATTTCTAACTGATGATCAGATTAGATATATCTAAATATTTCAAGTCATGCTATAAGTGCATTATCATTTAATGCTTATTTTACATTTACTACTCTCTGCTATGGGTGATGGATTGTGATCTGTAGATAATGCAGTGATAAGAATGTAGAAGCAAGATTTGAAATGATGTTGGAACTGAATGGATAACAGTGTGTTGAAGCATTTAAGAGACATTACAGTCTTTCACATTTTTAACCTGTAAAAGCTCTCATTTGTCTTTCATTATTACGGCTTGTTACTACATTTGTTTCCATTATACTTACTGCTTGAATTTTATCACTTTTGCCCTTTCCTCTATTGTTATTGCTACAGTATGACAGAAAATTCTTTTATTAGGGTTAGCTTTCTAGCAACATAGAACATATCATTTGTTAAGAACCAGAAAGCCATTTAATAACTACATGTATGTGTTAAAGTTTATGAGTTAATGCCCCTCAGTGATTTTAACGCTTTCATGACAGGAATAATTCAAGGGCTAAATTGATCACATTTTGTTCTTCAAATTGGCAACAACATTTTTCTTTTTGTGCTACATGTTTCTAATAATATGTAATTTCTTTGAAAACAATATACATAGTTACAAAATGTTGAAAAGTTGAAAAAAATTACCAATTTTGATATTAAAAAAAACACGTGATTTTGAACCTCTCAATGTGTTGCCAATTTAAGGATTTTGAAGCTTATTCTTCTTTTAAAAATTCCTGGCATCAAACGCAATATGGTCATGCAATGAAAGTGGACACAACGTGTGCTGTGTGCAGAAATGTATGCTCTTTCTCCTCGTGCATCTGGTATATTTTTTAGAGCTCTGAATCAAAAGTTATTGAGCCAAACCACAAAATGTTGTCGATTGTCTTGAAAGGGTTAAGCATGTCATATATACAAGTCCACATGAAAGAAATTGTTTCGATGAGAGTTCATTTCTAATTGGCTCTGAGAAGAGTTTTTGTGCTGTACTGCTGTCAGCCCTCATCATCTACTTTTATTAAAGGAGAATGAAACCCTCGCTAAAAATCAATTTTAATGAAAAGAGAGGATAGAGAGAAGCAATTTAAAAAAAATTCCATCAAAATCAGTCATGAAATGAGAAAGTTATGAAAGTTTGAAAAGTCTCAATTAACTTTCTATGACAATCCTGAAATTGGCAATGTTGCTTCAAAGTAACAGGTTTAGTAGTACAACTCTCCATATGTTTTGTACACAAAATTTCATATTTTCCCAATTATCTCTCAAGGTGCAGCTTGTCTCCTTCTTAGCTAAAGATATATCATGGGAAAATGTATTTGACACAAGATATGTTGAGTTCACAAAAAGACAAGCAGCATCTTTAGAGATAATGGAGAAAATATAAAATTGTGTGTACAAAATATAATAATAATAATATAATGTGAGTGAACAAACATTTGCAGAGTTGGCAGAAAGTATGTTTCTTTTGAAGTTTTGATACTGTATTTAGGTACATGTACTCTAATATGTGTGCATTGTTGTAACTAAAACTCATTTACCTAACACCTGTAGTAAGAGAAACAGGAGCTTAAAGGAGAATGAAACCCTGGGGAAAATCATTTTTAATGAAAAGATCTTTTATAGAGAAGCAACTTTTAAAAAGTTCCATCAAAATCGGTTAAGAAATGAGAAAGTTATGAAAGTTTGAAAAGTCTCAATTTATTTTCCATGGCAATCCTCAAATTGGCAACGTTGCTTCAAAATGACAGGTTTAGTAGGACAACTCTCAATATGTTTTGTACACAAAATTTCATATTTTCCCATTATCTCTCAAGGTGCAGCTTGTCTCCATAGCTCAAGATATATCACGGAGAAATGTATTTGACACAACATAATGTTGAGTTCACAAAAAGACAAGCATGATTTTTAGAGATAATGGAGAAAATATGAAATTTTGTGTAGAAAACACATGGAGAGTTGTCCTACTCTACCTGTCACTTTGAAGCAACATTGCCAATTTGAGGATCGCCATAGAAAGTAAACTGAGACTTCTCAAACTTTCATAACTTTCTCATTTCTTAACCGATTTTGATGGAACTTTTTAAAAATTACTTCTCTCTATCCTCTCTTTTTTTTAAAAATTAAAATGGATTTTCCTCAAGGGTTTCATTCCCCTTTAAGATGATTAGCCACGACATTGCCCCTATGACCTCTTTGACTTCCACAAATACTATGCATTATCTTCCTGTATGATAGTAGTGAATACACTTTGTATGATATATCAAATTTAGCAAGTATATTATGATATTTAAGGGAACCTATCACCCAAATTTGTTTTACTCTACACTACATGTATATTAGAAATATCAGCTCAAAATGTTACTTTGGTATAAAAGAGAAATTCCATTTTTCAATATATATTCTCTAAGTGAGCGACTTATGAAAGAATGCTCGATGACCCATGCAATGCATGGTCTTTTTTTTTTTAATACCTGTAGTTAGTTCCATACATATTTTGCTGTAGACAAAATATTATTTTTAGGTGATTAGTCTCCTGTAAGTTCTATAATCCGCTTTTTTTTTCTGTTGGAATCTTTTTGCTAGACTTATTGTGGATACCATCATGTATAAAATGTTTTGCACCTGCCTACTGTACAACTCAAATTTGATTCACTGAAATACATGTATTTCATTTTTAAAGAAAGATAAGAAGTAATGTCAGAGAAGGAAAATACAGAAATTGCTACACTTGGCTGAAATTTTAAAGTGAGATGTGTTTTTTATTTTATCCCCAGTGGCTCATATTTTCTCCTCTTTGACATTGTGTCAATCATGATCCCATCTTTCATAATATTATATAGAAAAGAACAGTTTCCTACTAACAGTGATCCCAAATTTTGAAGATTAAAAAAAAGAAAAAAAAAGAGGTATATAGCAAAAGGGAAAAATATGGAAGATTACATGAAAATTAAGAGGAGACAAAGTGATTGATTATTCGTTCAGAGAAGATTAAAGATTATGCTGTAGGGCTTATGTTCTTAAGATTGGAACAAAGTTCAAAATTTGTTTTGATTGTATCAATATTGGTTTCAAAGAGATAGATAGAAAGAGATAGATAGAAAGAGAGAGAGAGAGAGAAGTAAGTGAGGAGAGAGGGAGGGAGAGACAGTGAAAGAGAGAGAAAAAGAGAAGATGAATAAGAAAGAGAGGGGGGGGGGAGAAAAAGAGGGGTAGAGAAAAATCGATAGATTTAAAAAAAAAAGAGAGAGAGGGAGAGAAGAGAGATAATATAAAGACAAAGGGAGAGAGAAAAACCACCCGAGAGAGAGAGGGGGGGGGGGGGGGTAGTTGATATCGTGGAGGCAGCGAAGAAAGGGAGAGGATACATTCACTGGAGAATGTACGAAACGTGATTTCTTTTAATTTAGCTCTATATTGGAGAGAGGTGAAGATGACGGCGGTTTGGTATTACAAGAATGTTGCTGGAGAAAGTGGGAGATTCTTGATTTAGTAAAGATCGACGGTGAATGCTCTAGAGAAATAAATACATTTCCTGGAGTGTGATAGATGCAAAGGTATGATTTGATGAAGAGAGAGGAACGGAAGGAAAATTCGGTATTGAAGTTAGTGGATACAGGGATAGGTGAGAACGGAAGTATAAACCTTAGATGTCCCGGCCCCTGCACTGCTCCCCTACCCCCCCCCCCCCCCCCTCTCTCGATCTCTCTCCTTTTCTCTCTGTCGTACTCTCTGTATGTCCTTCTTTCGATTTATTACTCTCATTCTTCTCTCTGTCTCCCTTCTCCTCATGATTGATCTTTCTCTCCCTTTTTTTTTCTAGCTCTCCCCCCTCTCCACTGAAATCTACCTTTCTCCTACCACCCCCCCCCCCCCTCAAAACTGCATTTCTTTCTCCCCTCTCTCCTCTGCCTTCTCTCTCTAGTTAGTTTGCGGACACAAACCTTTGAAACTCGTATCACGTTGCAGAGGGTCTGAACTAGGAGACTACTGACATTATCATTGCATTGATCTATCCATTTGACTTTCTTACCATCTCTGTCTCCACTAAATCTTTACCTTTTCTCCCTTTAAGTGTCTTGATTATCTCTCCACTTTATCTACCTCTACCCCCTCTCTTCCTCTCCGTCTCTCTTGGTCTCCACATTACCCGAGTAGTTCTCGCCCTCTCTCCACTGTACAGTCGAGATCTGTTATTTCTGTGAGCCTACCTTTTAATTAACTCATCATCAATAGCATGATTGTGGTATTTGCGCAGTTCTAGCTGGAAGACAGTGCATGAAAAAACAGTGTACCAGTTCATAAAAAAAGAAAAGAAAATGTTAATAAATATGTACCGTCAAATATCATCCGATAGAAAAAGGAGAACTTGATATCAAAGTCCACATGCATGTGCGGCATATTATAATAGAGCTTGGAAAACCATTTTCGTTTTTACAATGGCGGAATTTGAGTATACCTCGCGCCATGTTCTCTCTGCTTTCATGGTCACAGCATGTTGCTTATCGTTCTCGGTTTCAACCAGCGATAGCCACGTTGTCGACGGCCAGCCAATAATTAGAACGATCACGGCTACATTCCACGGAAAGCGTTACGAGGTCCGGACGAAACGTGTTCCCGGTTTCGAACGGAATGTGGATGTATACTCACAAATACCTTACGCCGAGCCTCCAGTTGGTGATCTTCGGTATGCCCGCCCTGTTCCCAAATCAATCGAAGGCGATTTCGACGCAACGAGGGACCCGGTCGCATGTGCCCAAGTTAAAATCCCCCTTTTCACCTTAAATCTCCCGCTGTCTGAAGATTGTCTTTTCCTTGATGTATATATTCCACAACCCCAGGTACAGTATATCCAAGAAATTATTTTATTTTTAAAATTTTCTTGAGTGTGTGAATAGTCTTTGTATGTGTGTGGTCAGCTCTCTGACTCTGTCTTCTTCAACTGACTCTGACGGACCTCGGTTTGAAACTGTTTGGATAGTGACGTAATTGAAGGTCGGTTCCCGATTTCAGAAGAAAATGTAATAACATTTGACAAATCATTGAAAAACGAAAAATATCTTTGACTGAGGGTCTGAATAGTTATACAGATAGTAAAATCGATAATAAGGCCTTTGCCGAGTTTTCTAGTCGGTGGAATGGCTAAATCGGCTCCGAGTCGTAGTGACGTCACAAAAATCGTACGACTGCCTACGATTTGAAACTAATTTTGCCCTTATTCCCTGTAGAAAGCTGACAGATCACTAAAACCCTATGTTTAGTATTCATATTACTTTTCAGAACCTGAATAGGGTAGATTTCATTTGTTTAAATGCCAATATTTAATGCGATAGCGATTTATTTCACAAATCGGATCGCAGACCGATCGCAAGGTGTCCGGTGGCCTTCATGATCGGATATGACTGACACGGGCCTGTTAAAAAAAAACAACAGTATACAACCAATGATAAGAGGAATTTGAAAACCATTATAGGCCTATTTTTCTATTGCAGCCAAGAAACGCAGCAGTCATGGTTTGGATCCACGGTGGTAGCTATCATATTGGAGCTCCTCGGGCAAACATCAAGGATTTATTGTTCTTTTCTGCCATGGGTGATGTTATCCTCGTCACTGTCAACTATCGTCTCGGCATGCTCGGCTTTATGACAACTGGTATGGATGCATAGATATCAATCTATTAGAGTGGAAATACCGTCTTTTTGCGAGTCTTATTAGGGAGCACCAGGTTCGGAGTGGAATCCCCGTCTCCCCCCCCCCCCCAAAAAAAAAAAAAAAAAATCAGGAAAAAAAAAATAGAATGAATGAATAAAAGATTTTTTTAAAGGTGGAGTCCACTCTCAAAAGTGTAATTCATCTGATACATTGGAGTGTATTCCACTATTATAATTTGAAGTGGATTCATTTCGATGTGAAACGATCCTTGACTCTAGCTAAAACGAGTGGAATTCTCCTCCTCTGCATTAAGAGAGATATATTTAAATTCAGTGGAGCAGAACATTCAGAAAACTGATTATTGAAAGAAAGATCGTCATGCATGTAAGCGTTTAATTCCTTGTAATAAAAAGCACTCTCCTTGATTTGTATGATTTAAAAAAATATGAGTAGCAAATTTACGTATATTCTCTCAAATGACATGAAATTGAAAATGTAAAATTGAGAATGGAGATATTTTGAATACCTGTGTGCTTGAAAACAAATGAGGGGTTCTCCCTGTATGACATCATTCTTCAGTCAGTGAAAGATTTTAGGGGGCACAGCGGCACGTGTCCCCCGTGAAACTCAATTGTCATACATTTCGTATGTAATTTCGTGTAATTTTTTTGAAGTAGTGCCCCGGCCCCCCATTTATTAAATCATGAATCCACACCTGCTTCAATCATTATTCTTCAATCCTAACAGTATTCATATGAGATATAATATGTGCAAATGATCTGATATGATTGTTTATGTTCTTGTTGTATGTTTTTGGCATTTATACTTGTGATTTCTCTGTGTAGCATTTTTATCGTATATGTGTTTTCAAGTACTTCATTGTTTGTGCTTTCCAGGGGATGATGCTATGCCGGGCAATCTCGGCCTTCTAGACCAACGTCAGGCGTTAATATGGGTTCAGGAAAATATTGCTTGTAAGTGTGAAAGTCGATATTTTAGTTAGGCTAACTTTTCCAACGTCCCTTTGACGCAGAAATCAAAGAAAATGAAGAAAGGCAAATTTATCGGAAGTTACTCTAAACGATAATCATTTGGCTCAAAACCGTTTTAAATAAATCATAATTTTATATTAAATTTCACCATCCTTTACCAGTTCAGTAAGCTGAACAATTTGTTCAACTAAGACTACCAATAACACTCTTCCATGAAAATTTGGACCCGTTCTTTTTATTTGGTTGGCATTTACAGCATTTGGTGGTGACCCTAGCCGGGTGACAATTTTCGGTGAGAGCGCTGGATCAGGGAGCGTCAATCTCCACCTTTTGTCGACCATGAGCGCTGGTCTCTTTTCTAGAGCTGTCATGCAGGTACAGTATTTTATAGAGATCATTCATAAATGATGATACTGATGAAAGTTTGAGAATTTTGTGTAGATGTGGAAGTAGACCGATGGACAGTGGGTTTTGACATCGATGAATCGGGGGGGGGGGGTCTTATTCGATAGATGAAATGCAAGTTAACAAGGCAATTGATAGGGGGAAGTGTGTGGGAGCGGGTTCTTCTTTTCACATTCCCTTTACCCCTCTTCGTTTTTATTCCCCCTTTCTCTCTCCCCCCCCCCCGCTCTAATCGATTGTCGGGGGGGGGGGGAGGGGAGGGGACACCTGCCCCGTGCCCCCTGTATATAGCTAGACCAGTGGTGATGGGGTGTAGGGTTTGATTTGAAGATGTACGGAGGGAGGTATAGTCGTGACCATAGTAAGGGTGAGGTGTGGTGGTGGAGGTAGATGACTGTGAGGACGTGAAGCTAAGGCGTGAAGGAAGGTGGAGGTATGAAGGTGTGGTGGAGGTTGGGGTACTGTAGAATAGTTGGCGGTACGTCCGTTCAGTTTTGGAGTCTTGGAGTTTTAGCATAGCTCTTAACTATAATTATATTCTGTTTATTTCTGGAAAACTTAACGTAACACAGAGCGGTGCTTTGACCATGTGGACCCATCAACCGCTTCAAACTAACATTGATATGACAAAGGCTTTTGGAAAGGAATTAGGATGTGACGTCACAACCTCAAGCGAACTTGTCAAATGTCTACGAGGAAAGTCTGTCGAAGAGATGACAGAGGTCCAACAAAATGTAAGTGGGCTACAGTACAGGGGCGCTTCCAGGATTGTCAAAAACAGAAAGAACTTAATTTCCCCATAAATTTTGCAGGAATTTAAAAAGTTAAGAAGATAAGAAGTATGAATTTCAATGTTCTCGCCAGCTCTCATCGGAGTTGAGACTGAGGATCCGGGGGGGGGGGGGTATTGGAATGAAGAGAAAGTTGTTTTTTTTTACACGTATTCCCCCCTCAGTATAAAGGCCATAGTAAATATATATAATACAGCTAAGTTTATTAGGTCAGGAATGAAGCGGAGTGGCTTTGCAATGCGATCTTATTTTATTTATTCTTTTATTTATTTATTTATTTATTTATTTATTTATTTATTTATTTATCTACATTCATTTATTCATTTATGTATATCACACGATAAAAACTACTTTCGAAAACTAAACTCATGGGCAATTTCAAAGGCCTATTGTAATGCCCATAGAAATCAGGTTCGGATTACGTAATACGCCTTTGTAATGTTCGCACATTTCTAAAGGTGATAGACAGGGCTATTGAAATTGCCTTCAGTTGATTTTTCGAAAGTAGTTTTTATCGTGTTATATATGCATTTACTTATTCATTTTCTGCAAATGGTGCGAATTGCCCTTTCAACGAAAGTTGGTTTTCAAAGGGGTCTAATGTAATAATGATATGCGAACGTCATTACCATCATTATTACTGCTATTTTTGTTACTATAATGATGATCATGATGATGATGACGATTGTTATTATCATCGTCACCATCATCGTTATCATCATCATGATCATTATTATCATTATCATCATCATTATTATCATCATTCTTATGGACTATAGATCAGTACCCTGGTGCTTTTTGATGTTGCCCGTTACTTGGTCCTTCCAGTACCCGATGGTGAGTTCCTTTTGAAGGAACCCTTCTTACTAGCGTCTGAAGGCTCCTTCAACCCGGCCAACATCATGATCGGATGTTTGTCCGAAGAAGGCAACTTAGCGATAAAGGCAGTGTTTGAGAAGGCAGGAGTAAAGGAGGAGACATACCGTGAATACATGGCCAATTTCCTGCAGATCTCAGATCGGATGGCTCAGGATCTTGCCGCTGTTGTGTTTGGTCCAGAAGATATGGTACGTTACATCAATCAATCTTCCCTACTTTGACCCCTTTGATAAAAGGCAATTCAAAATTAAACGCTATTATACAGAAACTTTCCAGACACTTCCCATATTTTAGAACGTGGACAGGTCTTTTTGAACAAAATAATGCTCAGTATATACTCTCATTGTCCAAACTTTATTTATTATTTATTTATTTCTGATATTTATACAGGGTAGCACATTTTTACCAATAGTGTTGGTCTTCCATGAGGCCCTATTTGATAACAAAGCTATTAAGTGACAATGTAAACTCATTACAGCAGCAAAACAAAATAAAGAATATATTTAAATATATATACATATTATCTGGTATACTCGTAATAAATGGAAATTTTCAAAAACGTATTGGTGCATTTTTCTAAAATCATTGATATTCAGTAACTGGTTTTTAAATGAGATGAAAGGTCATCAAATACTTTTAACATCCCTCAAAATATAGTAATATTATGAAAGCTCATAAACAAAGTAAAGAGCTGATATTGGATCAATCCCCACTTGGGATACCAAAAATGATAAACTTCTTTTGTTTGAGGTGTTTCCCCATTATAATGATAAAATAATTTCAGATGAAAGTAGGACATGAAAGTTACTTCTTTTTGTCGAAGCAGGGTAGAAAACTTTTAAACCTAATTATTATTGATAATGATAACGGCGCCAATCATAATTATGATTGTATGCAGTGACTAATCCAGGATTGTTTGACGGTGTTGGGGGGAGGGGGGGGGGGAGGGGAGGGGGCACATAAAATGTGATCACCCTGCCAGTACACTAACTTCTTTTTGTTTACCTGAACAGTTCAGTAGCCCGGAGCAGGATTATACAGAAGTCATGGCAGATTTTCTCGGCTACAGCCTTTTCCTATGTCCAACAGTCGACCTGTCGAAACTCCTAGCTCAGGCCGGGAGGACTGTATATTCCTATTTGATGACGCACCGACCTAGTCACTCGAACTTTGGGAAACACATGACCAGTATCGATCTCGGGCCATCTCATGGCGAGGACATGGCCTATGTCTTTGGCTCACCATTCATGTACGATGACGGTGTTGATGACAATGTTGACGACGAGGACAATGACTATATCTTGGTAGGCCGCTTCAACGACAAGGAGGTCAACGTGTCTCTACAGATGATCGAGTACTGGTCGAACTTCGGCAAGACAGGGTAGGTTGGGGTCTTGACTTGGAGGGATAATGGCTAATGCCCGTTGCACAAGGCGTTTTTGTAATGCGTCATATCCTACACTAATCAAGCCTATAAAGGCTATATTTTGTGCATGCATCAGTAATTTGACACAATGTTTGCACTGATCAATAATTCCCTCTATAATTATGCGTGTCTACGCCACTGGGAAATGGAATCCCCCCCCCCCCCCCTCCCCTTAAAAAAAAAAAAAAAAAAAAAAAAAAAAAAAAAATCCTGGATCCGCCGCTGCTATTTGATAAGGACGAATTGATGCATGCATGTTTCCTTCTTCCCCACAGTGATCCAAACCTATCTCCAGTTGAGTCAGCTACCGAGTCCAAATACCCGGTTTGGCCCAAGTCCACCACCCTGGAACCAGTATACAAAGAGATCAATTCACAGTTTGAGACTCGAGCTGGATACCCATTTGCGAAGAGTTGCCATTTCCTGAAGAACGTGTTGCCAAAGCTTCTGGGAAATGCAGGTATTAATAATTATACCTATTTTGTTTTAATAGCTAACATTACTTGGTAGCTGTGTCTGGGGGAGGGGGGGGGGGCACTCGACCCCAAAAGAGGTAGATATGTGCCGCTGGCAAGACAAAAAAAAAAGGGGGGGGGGGGGCTTCTGAACTAGCGTATCACGAAAAGGATGGTCTTCCGAACTTCTAACATTTTGGGAAAAGGGGTCTTTGGAACTGGATTACAATATAAATACTAGTATATAGTATAGCTTCCTGTGTGAGCTGCTAAAGGGATTACCCAATCAAGTATCAAGTATGATGCTATACGGAACTGGTTCTCACAAGCTCACACTGCTAAATACGCTGTGTGTCATGGTAGTCTATGGTGTGTGTGTATTCATATAGGGTGAATTTGCACGGATGCGCTCAGCATGAATGAAACTGAATTCCCTGGTGTGGATTGGAACTGGACTGGAAGCAGTGGGGAAAACCCGGAGGATTTAAATTGTTTTCAACTTTTCACCAAAAATGATATTCTTCGAAACGGATCGGGGTGGGCCATGACGGCTGGAACGACGGAATGAAAAGAAAAGGGGTGCTTTGGAGCGGTTTTCTCTCTTCTTTTTCTCAACAAGATAAAAAAATGGTATGCTGTGGAACGGAAATTTGAGTGTGAAAATGGGGGTCTTCTGGGCGGCACATACCCACCGCACACTATAATGTGAAAGGAAACTGGCAAACCTGTCAACAAACAACTCCAACACAATTTTTCAAAACTTTTTGTTGTATCCTCGTTCGTCATCTACTATTCTAAGAATGCGGAAATGGGAAACCAAAATCCCCCTTCGTGTTACCAACATGTAAGGGAGAACTGAATTACTCTGTGGAACATTCTAGAATTTTTCTTTCTTTTGTTATAGCCTCGTTTCATTGCCTGATTATGCTGATATTATATACACTAGAGAGTGTGTGAAACAAAAGTCATTTCTCAGCTAAATAATGATACAAAATATGTTCCTTCTAAGCATTCAGAGTTTCTTTGATGTTTGTACTTACGTCATCAAATGACTCATTCACTTTTCCCACATAGTTAGGAATATTTGATATTCTTCAGCATAATGTTATAAAATACCTTTTAGAATTAAGATAATGGAATTGTTACGGTAAACAGGCTTATTTAATTTACGGTTCGTGTTAGTCTGCTTGCTATAGCAAACGTCTTTATTTTATCTATACTGAAAGAAAACGTCATTCAATCAGCTTTCTTTTTTCTTTATATGACTTATAAGCTAAGATACAAGTCTAATAATGTGGAGGAAGGGGAAGCTTAATGTATACTTGTACATGTATACCAGGGGCGGATCCAGGATTTCGTATAAGGGGGGGGGGGGCACACAAATGCAGGATTGTCAACTTTGGGAAACTGCTTGGAGGGAGACCCATATTTTTTTTGTCTCGCCGGCCCTCCAAAAGTCGCTCAGTGGGGGGGCGACCAAATTTTTTTTTTTCGCCAGCCCTCCAAAAGTCGCTCAGTGGGGGGGGGGGGGGGGGGGTTATTGGGTCCAGTTCCCCTCCATAATCCTCTGACAAGCAAAAAAAAAAAAAAAAAAAAAAAAAAAAGAAGTTTTCTGCTCGAAAAGGGGGGGGGGCACAATCGCAAATAGAGGGGGCACAATGCATTGTTTTCCCTCAAAAGGGGGGGGGGGTGGCACGGGCCGGGATTGCCCCCCCCCCCCTAAATCCGCCACTGATGTATACATTGACTTTTTTTAAGATATAAAAGATAGTATTAGACTTTTCTATTTTGGGAATCAATTTTTCTAAATGTTTCCATATGATAAAAAAAAAAAAATTACTAGACGGTGCTTTTGTTTAAGCTATCTTTCCATTTTACGACCTGCATTTACCAGTAATTTTGTTTTGACCTGGGCTATATCATGTTTCCTTAGTTGTGCAAGTTTGATCAATAAAGTGTTGTTTAAAAGAAGAGTGCCCCCCCCCCTCCGATACACAAGAGGCTGACTCAAGACTGCGTCAGGGTCTGCTGCGGTCTTCAACATGCCATGTGAGAGAGGCTGCAGAGGCATAGTATATATATGGTATATATGCAAACTGAAACTGAATGGTAACAATGAGTTGAGTCTTGCTCATGCACTAATTGCCTCCACAGTCGAAATGACTGACAGGCATACTTTTACTATTTTAAAATGAATTTCACCCAAATGTCGCTTAATCGTCTGCGCTATATTTTGACACCAGCATGCTTTATAGACAAACAGAGTAAAATCCAATTCTAGTCACCATTCAAAAAATCAAACCCCATTCTGTTGAGAGCCAAAAGGGCGTTGACTCATATATTTTACCGTAACGTCCTTCTGCAATGACTCAGCAAACGCCTCACAGGGCAATCCAACGCTTGTAAAAAGCTGATTTATGTGAAAGCAGATTCCTAATGACTGTGAATGCGTTATACAACATGTTCTCGTTTTCATATCTTTTTCGTGTAGCTGAAATGGAGAGCCTGAAATCCCTCCTTGAAGACAAGGTCAACGAAGAGAGTGACAAAACCTGTGACGATCCAGATTCCTGCCCATAGTGTGATCGGTGTCCAAGAAAATGGAGAATTTCTAGTTGTTTTTTTTAAACCGATAACTCATTAGAAACAAATATTTTTTTTTAATGTCTAAGACTGAAACAAAAGCCGCATGAATAATCGTTATGATCCTACAAGTAACGAAAATCAATCCTATTCTGGTAGTGGCGTAGCGTGCAGGTATAGCCACTTAGGGGGCACTGGCATCATGGGGGGGGGGGCACCGGAATTACTTGGAAAATTCAATGCGAATTTACGAGGCTACTGATTAGGGGGAGGGTGCAGACTGGGGTCCCTTTCCTCTTTTCTCTTTCCTTTTCTTTCATTTTTCCTCTTTTTCTTTTTTTTTTTTTTTCATCATCCGTGCCCCATTTAGCTACGCCATTGTAGCCTATTCTGAAGACTCCCCCTTTCTTTTTGGAACGTTCAAAATGTTCATGAGCCTTGAATATTCAGTTTTTGTATATTATTTTCTAAATAAGAACTCAATATCATACGAATGAGGGTGGAAGCATGACACAGGCTAGAGGGAAGTAATATTCCTTTTTCTTTTTGTACTGCATATTCTGAAAATATAAAAGAGAACAATGTACGGTTGTCTCGTTATAAAATGGCAACATCATAATCATCACATTTTACTTTTACTTTACTTGACGCCTTAGTACATAATTATTCAAAGTTTTATTCATATGCATTTGATTAAGTTTTTTTTGTGGAAGTAATTATTCTTTTTAAATTATGAAGTAAATTTTCATTTGTATATTTCATTTGAAGATTAAAGTGTTTTACCAACGCAGTTTTGTTAAGAGATCTCTTCAAACTTTTTTGTACTTGTAAATACTGTACATCGTAATACTTAGCCATTTCTTACATTATGACAACAGAAACATTTGTTTTTTTTTACACAATTTTAATTATTTTGTAGACTATCTGCATTTAATGTGATACTATAAATATTAAGTGCATATTATGCTCCATGTAAATATATCGTACGAATAATCTTTTTTATTATCGTAATTATAGCTTTTTTACACTTTCATGTTCTTTACTCTCGTCAAGTCGAAGTACAGACATTGTTATCGTTAAGATATATGATAAAATAAAATCAATTCTGACAAATATCTTTTTGTAGGCCTTAGTCTGATTCTGAAAAGGGTGAGTGGAGGACAATTCCGAAAATTTGCTGACTGACAAACAAAAATAAAAATAAAAGAAAAAAACATAAAGCAAAAATACGCAAAAGAAAACAAGGTGAAAATGACCAAAAAGTAAAAAAACAAAACAAAACAACAGAAAACAAAAAAGCCCCCCCCCCCCAGCAAAAAGCCGAAACAAACAACCCCCAAAGTAAAACAAAAACAAAAACTTATTAACCCCCCCCCCCCACCAAATAATAAAAAAATAAAAACAAAGATGAAAAGGGAACAAATGCATACCACATTAAATACTTCCGGCCCATGCCCCCATTTGAAACCAAAGTGTACATTGTGCCCCTCTTTTAGACCTGATGACCTGATGACCTGATGACCTGATGACCTTTTTTCTGCTTGCTTGCTTGCTTGTCAGAGAATTTGGAAGGACAAAGAGGGCCCAAAATATGTGATGACCCCTTTTTCTGAGACTTGTGCTCCCCCCCCCCCCCCCCCTTTACAAAATCCTGGATCCGCAGCGGTATCGATATTTAGGATTTGTTTTTTGTAAACACGTAAAAAGAGGTTCGTTCGCCTCCCTGCACGTTTCACATTCTTTAATAGTTATTTTCGGTTGTCAGTTTTCTGGGTCAGGCTGGCCTTCTGGAGTGTAAACGGTGAGGATGCAAACATTGTAGTACGTGTATTTCTAAAACTTTTAGGGTTCTATTGTTGGGATGGGTTTAATAAAAAAAAGAATAATAATGATAAAATAAAAATAATTAATGGAGTGAACAAATACATTAGTGTTTTGGGGGTCGGCTTGTCGTTAGTATGTGCCCTTTGCAAGGACTGCTCGTGCTCTCTTACGTTTACATGTGGATGTGTGAAGTCGCATATATTATATATATATATATATATATATATATATATATATATATATATATACATGTAAAACTTTTAGGGTTCCATTGTTGCAACATGGGTTTAATATAAAAAAAAGTAATTAATGGAGTGAACGAATACACTAGTGATTTGTCTTAGATTCAAATCATTGTTATTTCCAGATTTATTGAAATCAGTTTACTATTGTTATAATTATTATTTGACATCGGCGTAAATCCGTTTCGAGGAGTGGGGCGGGGGGGGGGGTGTGATTGAAATCATTTGTCGCCATGAATTTTCGAGCGCGATTGACACACCAGCACCCCCCCCCCCCCATTGATAAATAAAATCGAAATTATTTTGACCTTCTAATCGTATCTTTGGTTTTTAATAGCATTTCAAGACATTAATCTACATTTGCCACTCTCCCCCCCCCCCCCCCCCCCAGGTGTTAACCGGGGTACCGGCAGGAATGAATTCCTTGAATGCTCAGTGAGCGCCGAAAGTCGGTATAGCCTAGCCTAGAGCCGGGGTAATATTGGAGCGCCTTGAGCACCATTCATGGTGGATATGAGCGCTATATATATCCATTATTATTATTATTGTTATCATAATAATAATAATATAATAATAATCTTTTAAAGTCCACTCCAAATTTTATTAAGTTAAACCGAAATGGAAATTCTTTTTGCCCAATTGATCGTGAGCCCGGCAGCCACTGAGCAGCGCCAGATCGACGTTGCTCTATCCCTTATTGTTGAACGCCAAACAAGGTTGCAGCAACTCCCATCTTTTAACGTCTTTTGGTATGACGCGGCCGGGGTTCGAACCCACGACCTCCCGGTTGTGAGGCGGACGCTCTACTGACTGAGCCAACACACCGGTATCATTATCATCATTATTATTATTATTATTATTATTATTATTATTATTCAAACAGAAATTTAACTATACCATAACCATCGGGAATGATAGATTTATGAAAAAATTCAACCACTGATTTATCAAAATATTATTTCTTCTTTGAAAAGTGTGGGGGGGGGGGTATATATTTGCAAGGGGTGCCGACATTTGCTTCGCAGTCAATATCTCGAAAGGTCAAAGGTTAAGGTCAAGGTCATGATTTGTTTTTGTTTTTTGTTTTTTGTTTTGTTCAGGACAATGTGAATCATAGGATAGGGTTAGGATTAGGTTTAGGTTTAGGTTTAGGATTAACATGGCAAAGTTAGACAGGAGCAAGGGTCGCAGGAGCAAATGTCATACATCCATTTGTACAGGCCACCCCCCCCCCTTCCTGGATTTACGCCAGTGTTACTTACAGCAAGTGATTGATCAGCTAATTCTTTTGAAATTGAAGAGGATATTTAGTCTATTTGTCTTATCTATATACGTCTATGATATATTATGTACGAATCAAAGAAAGCACAGAGCAGGGGCCATGCACGGAGCGTTTTTGAAAGTGGGGGGGGGGGGGGGGGCTGATCTGATTTCACTCATTAATGCACCGGCGTAAAATCAGTTTAAGCAGTGGGGTTATGGTCGCAACAAAGTTTAGGGCACCGATAACGGCTATTTCTGGAAAAAATGGCACCTACAACGGGAAAAATATACAATCTCTAAACATTGTCATAATTTTTATATACCCTACATTGTGATTACATTTATAAAGATTTCAATTATGTTTCTCTCTTACATGCTCTAATATAATTTACTTAAGCATCAAAGTTTGCAGTTGGGTTTGATGACCTACATATTAATGTGCGAGCGAGCGCAGCGAACGAGCAATTTTTAAAGATCTTTGAGGCTGCATGGTGATCAATAACATCGTATAAGATAGAGGGGGAAAAAAGTTTTGAAAGGTGTTTAAACACAGTCTCGGCATGAGAGACTGAAAAGACCTCTAATTATCATAACTATATCAAATATAAATGTGAGCGAGCGTAGCGAGCAAGCCTTGACGAAATTAAAGTAAAGTTGCCCTAAATCGCTATAAATTAGGGGAATAAATTATGGAGCAAGAAAAAAAGGGGCCCTTAGAACGAAAATGGCACTTATCAAAAAAGAAAAGGAGGAGTATGTCATATTAAAAAGAGAAATTATCAGAGGATGGAACATGTGGTATTTGTCGCACATGAATATTGGCACTTTATACCAGAGGTAAAAAGGGCAATTGTGAGAATGGACAAGGGGTGTTTTTTTTTGTTTTTTTGTTGTTGTTTTTTTATAAATAAAGGAAGAGGGGCTTTTATCAGAAGGAAGTGACTTCTTAGAAAGAAAAAGAGCCCGTTTCAAAATGAATTAAGGAAAACTTTTCAGAGGTGTAAGAGGGGCACTCATCAGAGATGTCAAGTGTCATTTAACAGAAGGAGGAAGGGGCACTTGTCGAATTAGAACGGGCACCTCTCAAATTTGAATAGAGGATATGGCCACAGGTAAAGATGCATTTATCAGACGAAAGGGGGTAATTCTTGTATCTGAAAAGTGAGAATGGAAAAAGATAGTTATTGAAAGAGATTAATAGGTACATTTGATGCAAATGATTTAAAAGTGAATTGTCGATCAGGAATCCAATAGAAACCAATAGGACCACGGCACCCTTGAATTATTGAATGGGCTTTACTGGATTTTCTATATGGGTTTTATGGGTTTTTATTGGTGCGCATTTGAACAACTGTGCTTCATATGGAACTTCTATGGGTTCCTATATAGGAAACCAATAGAAACCAACAAAACCATCAGAAACCATCAGAAATTTCCTATTGGTTTTTTATGGGTCTCTATATGGGATTTTCGACCTGGGGAAGGAAAGATTTTATTAGGAGTTTTATGAGAGATGAAAAGGGAAGAGGTTCGTTTTTAGAAATAAAATAAAACAAGCACTTATCAGAAAGAATAGGGGCAATTATAAGATTGGAAAAGAGGAACGTATTATAATATAAAGGCTACTTATAAATGGGGAAGGGGCACTTCTTACTAAGGAAAAGGGACAGTTGTCAAGGAAGAAGGGGCACCTCTCAGATTTTGAGGCCTCTGGTAATTATCAGTGGTAATGAAATTTTAAGAATGTGGAATGGACAGGAATGTAAAGGAAAGGGGGCACTTATCTAAAGTAATCTATGTAATAGGAGGAACTTCTGGGATACCCAAATTCCTGAAATACTGGGGACACTGTAAACCCCCCCCCCCCACCCCACAGCGCCTGATTTTAAATAATCCTGAAATTTCTCTAAAGAGTTGATGCGTCATTCTGAATCCTGAAAGAAGACTCATGAACTTTTAGAAGATGTGATAGATAGACTGTCATTTCAGAGAATACAGTCCCGAAAAGTCACGAAATATCTGAGCTTGTTTTCTACACTTTTTTTTTTTTTTTATAATACCATGCTTTATTAGGCCTAGATTTTGCATTTACGGTGCATTAAAGAGGCGGGGAAGTAATGCCCATTTGTACCAATGGAAAACATGTTAGTAATGGACATGGATGAGAGATTTTGATATATATAAAATCGGAAATATCGGGACATTCAAATCATATTTTTAGCATTTTAACTGCATTTTATAGGAATTCTCACTATAAAATAACAGTCTTTTATATTAATTTTATCAATTTTATCAATTACTATAGAAATTATTTCTTCCTTGAAAATTAGGGGGAATTTTTTAAAAAACGTGTCTACTAATAAAAGGGGGGGGGCTGCAGCCCCCCCCCCCGATAATCCGCGGACCATGTAGAGGCCATGCATGGGCGGTTAAAAAATGAAATGGACAAAATCAAGAAGGGTTTGTTTTTTTTTTCTTTGTAGACGTAATGGCATTTGCTGACCTGGGAATATGATGTATTTTTCCCGCGCACAGCAGACAGAGCAGCTCGCCAGTTCTACGCGTACATACGCTAGCTAAGCGCCAGCTAACTCGGCATCATGCCGACCGTCATGGGACCGTCGATATAAATTATACGCGATCGGATTCGGCGCACGTGCTGAGCTTAGAGCTGAGCTAGCTATGAGCTAGCTAGCTGCATGCATTATGCATTGCATGCATTATGAGCATTATATACCTAGGCTGCGTTGGCTCCCGAAAAGACAGAGGTACGGTAGCTGCTCCTCGCACCTGTTAACTTTGTAAGACTTTTGCATCTTTGAGTGCAAGACTGCCTGTAATCGCAAGAATCGATGTTAGGTGAGTTGAATCACCATAGATCTCTCCCACGTACCGTAACCATTTCTCTTTATAATGTTGATTATCGCAATTTTGTTTTCTGAAACGGGACTGCATCAAGGCAGCATCTGAATTGTAAGTTGGCTCGCATCATGCATACCGGTACGGTATGTACCCAGACGTTGTGTGTCCGGACAGGTTGGTTTCCCGGACAGGTCATTTTTAAACAGTTCATCGAACAACTTTTCAGGAAAATTGCTACAAATCTTTCACAGGATAGGTTGAAAATTATGTGAATTGCAAATATTCACTGATTTTAGTGTTATTTGATGCATATTTTCGTAAAATCTGACGGCAAATTTGACAGCCTAATTTTTGTTGAGTGCCCTGATACACAACCCCCCATCATGATAAGTGCACAGCTAGCTAACGCATGGGAGACGGCCACGTGTTTGAAATCGTGTTTGAAATCGTGTAGTACTACTAGTACTACTTGTTAGACCCCATTTTCTGCAGAACAGCAAATCAGTTATGTTTTTTTTTTGTTCAGCATGGACAAGACCATTGCTAAATCTACTTGTGAGTTGTGTACGAGTGTCTGATTTATTTATTTTTTCACTTGATAGAGTAATGTGTTCTCATCTTCTTTAGATTAGTCTAAGAGTAAGACTGTGAATATTTGTGAATGTGATTGTGATGTGAAAGGTTGATCTGACATGTGCTCCTGGTTTCATTTCTTTAAAGATATGGGGAGGCCTATATAAGGGTTACAATTGTGTGTTGGGTTAAGTTTAGGGTTAGGCTTAAGGATGGTTCCACCATATGGAAAACTCGCAGACATTTGCTCTCGCCCGTCCTGCATCCTGCCCTACAACATGTAAAATTCGGATTCTAAAGACTAAAGCAACTAGGGTCTAGTTCTTGCAAACTTTTGTGTCTTAGTGAAAAGTGTCAAGTAATTTTAAAAACCCTCGCCCCAGAATTAGAAGTTTAAAGCTTCCTCCATCAAATGAGTATATTTTTATAACAATCCTTATGTCAAAAATTAGGGCACTTTTCCAGTGAAAAGTTCCTTGTATTTCTCAAAATAGTCCATTTGACGCTTCCATGTAGTCGATAGCGAACCTAGAAATGTTCTGTCCATTGAAGTTTTTTGTTGATTTGTGATCTTATGTGGTCCTAGAACAATTTCAACTGTGATACCCCCGTTGCCACTTTGCATAATTTGCTTAAATCCAAGATGGTGCCTGGTAGCCATAATAAAAACTACATCTACATACTCATGTATGATACCTAAAGGGTTTCGAGGGGCATAAAATTCATTTTTGATACTATTTTTGTAAGGCCAAGTAAAATTGATTCCTGGTTTCTTGTCCGGATTTTTCGAAAATAAGGAGGAGGGGGTTCCATGTTATTTGGGATTTTATATTTTTTCAAGATGGC
This sequence comes from Heliocidaris tuberculata, assembly GCA_025618425.1. Lineage (NCBI taxonomy): Eukaryota > Metazoa > Echinodermata > Echinoidea > Camarodonta > Echinometridae > Heliocidaris > Heliocidaris tuberculata. The sequence goes on from CM046851.1 coordinate 12,788,403, forward strand.
TGCCGCACATAACAAATGCTATTAGACAGGGCTTCCTGTTAAAACTTATTTTCTTCTGGGGTCCCTTTATTACCCCCCAAAAGGCATTTGTTGAATTTTAGGGGTCTGCAGCACAATGTTGGGGGTTGAAACAAAGAAAAAAGTTTTGTTCTTTTTAATTTCAAAGTGACAGTAAATTGAAGCTCCTAATGGCGCCATCTTTCAACAGGATTTGAAAAGTGTCTGTGTCTCTCATTTTCCCATCATGCCCCATTCTAGTTTGTAGAAGCTTTGAATGTATCTGTAGGCAATTTTCCACATGTGCAAAGTCAAAAATAATAGTTTGAAATTTAAAATGTGCCTATTTTCCAAACAGCTGTTTGTCAAAATTCAAAATAAAAAGCAATTAATTTTCAAATTATAATCTCAATTTAGCAGTTACTGTAAGATGGCACTGTTCAAGGTATGCCAGTTTAATGCCATTTTAAATAAAATAAAATAAAATAAAATGTTAAAAAGGCCTTGATTTCCCCCCCCCCCAGTCTTTTTTCTTTTGTGGCTTAAAACAGTTAATACAAAAACTAGACACTAGTTCAAGTAAAAAGAACCCCCCCCCCCAAAAAAAAAAAAAGAAAAGAAAAATGGGCTCTGTTGGCTCTGTCATTGCTATTAGAGTGTGTAAGTGTACATAATAGGTGTGTGCATACTGTGTTTTTTTTTTTGGGGGGGGGGGTCAGATTAGCTATTTTCCAGTATTCACAGGAGCTCTTTTTGGATATGCCTTCAAATGGAAAAACTGCTTTGACCTCAAAGAATTTTTAATTTATTTGTTGTTATTTTACCTAAGCATTGTTTTTAAGCTTTCTAGTGCTCTTTTAGAGCTTTTGTGTGCTCAATTGCTCACCCCTTCTGTGTAATTTTCTTTCACTGCTATTTTCACCCTTAGTATAAATGAGATATTCTGTAAAACTGACATTCAGAGTATAATGCTACGTTCACACATAGGCGATTTGGAAGTACGAGTTGCTGCAAGTTTCCGTGAGCTCCAACTTGCGGCAACTCGGAGAAAAAATGGCATATTTTCAAGTTTGCAACAAGGCTAAGTCAAATTAAACAGAGCACAGTACGAGTAGCAACAAGCAAACCATGAGTAGTGCCGAGTATTGCTTGAGTGATCCCGATCGTGACTCAAGTTTAACCCTTTCAGGACAGGAATTATTCAAGGGATGAATTGATCACATTTTGTTCTTCAAATTGGCAACACTAATATTTTTCTTTTAGTGCTACATGGTTCTAATAAAATGTAATGTCTTTGAAAACAATATGCATCATTAGAAACTTAGTCGAAAGTTGAAAAAATTGCCAATTTTGATAAAAAAACAGTAATTTTGAACCTCTCAGTGTGTTGCCAATTTAAGGATTTTGAAGCTTATTCTCCTTTTTACAATTCCTGGCATCAAACGCAATATGGTCATGCAACAAAAATGGAAACAATGAGTGCAGAAATTTTTGCTCTTTCTACCCATGCATCTGGTATATTTTTTGGAGCTCTGAATCAAAAGTTATTGAGCCAAACCACAAAATGTGGTCAATTGTCTCGAAAGAGTTAACAGAGTGCGTTAAGAGTGAGATTGAGTTAATACGAGTTGTCACGATCTTCATATGAGTAATTCTGACCTTGATGCGACTCAAAAAGAGTGGGAGTTCTTGAGCCATTTTCTTTTTTACAAGATTGGTGACCAAATGGATATTGCAAACAACTGTATATTTTTCAAAATCAGACAAACTAACTCAGGTGAGGTTCTAGGATTGGTAATTAGCTATCTGTTAACTTGAACATATTAAAGCAGGCACTTTCTGCTGTGATTTATTTTTTCTCTTTTCAAAATGTCTCTCTCATTTTGCTTTTCCTTTTTTCAAATCTTTATTTATGTTGTTAGTGTTAATCCAGATATTAACACCTGGATCAACAATAATAACACAAATAAAAACTGGAAAAAACAAAGCAAATATACGGAGGGACATTTTGAGAATTCTTACTTTGGAATGCTTATATAAATTCCAGATAATAGGCTTACATAGTAATATTGTATTAGATACTACGTTAGAATTTAACTTTCCAACATGCTGAATTCAACACAAATCATCAAACTGTTGTAAAACAGTTTCCCAGTGCAAACCAAAGAAAAAAGGGTACTTCTAGTTGAACTGCGAATGAAGAAAGAGTATAGTGGGATCAGATGATTTAATTTTTATACACTCTTTGTGACATAAATTTTGTGACAAATATAAATGACATGGATGATGGAGCAAGATCATCGAGTCTGTACACCTTGAACAAGAAGGTTCAGTACTTAATTGTTACACAATCATTAAACTACATGTATACCATGACTATAAAAGTCATTTTATAAATGTTCCTTGTGAAATAAAGATGAAACATTTTAACATCAATTATGTTTTTTCTCCTATTATGATGTACAATTTGCTCGCTTGGTTGTGAATTGTGTTATAGTTTCAATATTTACAGCAGAATATTCATAGATAAAAGGGAAAAAATTCATTTTTAATACGCACTCATCTTTACGAATATAAAGTATTGAAAGATTCCGAATCAAGATGCTTAATTAGTAACGATTTACTATGCTTGATCATGAAGTTATGAATAGAAGAAAGTGTCCAATATTAATAGAGCTTCTGTTGAACTGCTAGTTCCTTCTCCTGCGCATAGGAAAATGAGTAGGACAGAATTTTTTCCAGAGGCTTTGATTGTTCAGACTTGTTGCGCTGTGCTGGTGCCTCTTCATGCCGTCGGAGAGCCCAGTTTCAGGCCCGGTTTCGGGCTTTGCTTCGGACCCTACTTCTTCCAGCGACTCAATCACTTCCTCTGAACTCTCAATCATTCTGTTTTTCCTTCTGGGGCTCTGGGTCATTCGAAGTCTTCATTTTCTTAACCCTTGGCATCTTGCTCTTTTTCATGTGGCACTTGTTCAATGCAGTTGTAAAATGGGCTTGTTTTACCACCAAATGGAAACCACGTGATCAGACTCCTGTTAAACTCGGTATAACTCGCCTTACTTGTGCAATCCTCGTGATTAGCTCACCAGAGACTTGGTTCGCTTGTGCAGAACTCTCAAATGCTCGCATTAGACTCACAGGAACTCGTGTATGGAAATATATGGTAATTTATGGAAATTTACTCCTGATACTATGTGCTGAAAAGAGTCCATGATGAGTTTTTCATGAGTATCGCGAGTTAACTACGAGTTGTTACGAGATTAACCAAGGTATTCAGGAGATCTTGAGAGCTTGAAAATTTTTGTAACTGTTTTAAAAATTTGAGAGCTAACTACAACCTCACGGTATTTGCGTCGAGTTGCGAAAAGCTGTGAAGAGTTGCGCCGAGTTGCGGCGAGTTACCGAGAGTCATCCCGAGTTAAATGAAGAGTTATCGTGAGTACCCCCAAAAGTCAACTCGCCACTACTCACGCAAACTCGTACTTCCAACTCGCCTATGTGTGAACGTAGCATTACTCTTCATTGACAAATAAAAATGGTTAGTCATCAATGGAATTGTCAAAACTGATGACCCTTCGTGTATGGATATGGTTGAAGTAGTCAACGTTTGCGGCCGAGTATCCAGGGGCAGCCCCAATGCATTACCTTTCTAATGATTGGGGGGAGGGGTAGGGGACAACGATAGTATTCTAGTCGTGGGAAGTGCATACACAATGCTTGCAATTATTTCACCTCTCTTATCCTTCATTCATGCTCATGTCAGTGTCAATCAGTCTGTATACTGATGTCATTATGCCTTTTGGTCACTGAACTGCCCAGGACCGCCTGTAATCTGCAAAATTTGTGAAATTCCATGTGTGCTATCGTTGGATATTCCACTATTCCTCATATGGAATCTGCATTGAAAACGACATGTTATTGTTGCCTTTGACAGAGAGCTGATACCGCAGCAGCGGATCAGTTCAATGAAATGGTTGCGTGTGTGTCACTTTCTCAGTAGTTGAGCCTTTCTCTGCTTTCTCTTAGATCTGTCTCTCAGATCGAACTGCTGTTGAACTTGGATTGCATTTCTCTGATTCTTGCAGATGGCATCTCTTGTAAGTGTTTTCTTCTTACCAAGCATTAATCATCATGTGAGGATACCTGTCAGTTGTCTCCTGGAGATAGATAGTCCTGTACGCCAACATCGTAGCAAAGGCAATCCACTCAACCGTCTCTCTGATGAAAACCCAGATGGAAGCAGAAGTCATACCAATCAAGGTATAATTACCTATAGATATTGGTGTAATAGAACATGTGAGGGAAATATATTTAAAACAAGTTCATGTGAGATAGCAGATTGAAAATATTCCTTTTACTACTGTGACAAATCAGCTGATCTCTTTTTCAAGTGAATTCATTTATTAAATTACATAAATAGATAGACATGCAAAATAACATATATGGCCCAGTACAATGAATTCAGTCAAGCAGGGCCTAACAGATACATGTACAGTTCTACAGATAACATACGTACATGTAAATCAAATGATAATATACATTTGAACTGATATATCTTATGGATATTTCCATACTTTTGCTCATATGTTCCCTTTATTTTTCTGCTGTCACTCAATTCATCTTGCTCTCTTTCCTGATTCATTTCTAGAATACATGTGTGAATTCCGCTGGGATTGTCACCAAGCATTATTTCGTCAGAAGACTAGACAATTTACTACTGGTTTGCTGACCTGTAAGCTAACTGCATGGTGGAGGGAACCCAGTCACCCCCTGTCTCTTTGAAGAAGATCTAGGATGGAAGGTACCATTTCACCTAAACTTATTACAGTGAAACCTGTATATAAAGACCACTCAAGGGAGACAAGAAAAGTGGTCTTTATGAACAGGTTCCTTTAATACACATTTCAATGAGAAACACATCTTAAGGGGGAAAAAAAAATTATGGCTTTATAGACAGGTGGTCTTTCTATACAGGTTTGACTGTATTTCATTGATCATGTTATGGACAGGTTTAACCCATAGCAGTGCAGAGTTTTCCTACATGTATGGTCTAAAGCAAGCACCTTTCCCTCTTCATATTGATAACAATTATTCTTATTTTGCACTCCTACATACTGTAGTTGGAAAGAATAAAATTGTTTATTGAATGAACCAATGTGAATGAAAATTACAAAATTGAACAGAAAAATTGCCAATTTGTACACAAAAAAAGTGATTATACACTGTATATTTTACGCCGTGTTGCCCAAAAAACCAAACTTCAATGATTAGTAAATTAAATCGCTCTTACCCGTTATTGCGGGCAGGCACCTGTCACGCTCCGCATGACTACAGTATGTGTTTATCGTACGACAGATTTTAAAAATGGGTAGTTGAAATATTCAAACTCTTCAAATAAGTGTTTCCTTGAATATTTGAATAGTAAAAATGGTATTTGTCCCTGGCCTAATGACCAGTCTTTCAAATCATTGGAAATGGTCACCTGTTTGAATGCATCCTTGACCTATAGCAGTTCAGAGTTTTCTAAAGGTCTAACTGAATCAGCTTTTTCTCCTCAAATTGGCACCAATTATTTGTATTTTTGGCTCTTTCGTAGTTTGAAAAAAATTAAAATGTTCATTAAATGAACCTATGTGAATGAAACTTGCAAAATTCAACAGAAAAATTGCCAATTTGTACACTGAAAATAGTAATTATATATTTTACACTGCGTTGCCAATTTAGAGACTTTGTGATTAATTACAACTTAATCAGTGACAGTTTATAGAATGAAGAGCCTTACACTCCATTCTTTCAGTTGGGATGCTAACTTTGAGTTGCTGTAGTGGGAGCTTTTTATTTCTTGGTAATTTTTATCCTTGCAGTGATATACTGTCTTTGTTACACAATCAGTTCAATTTTTTTCCCTTTGCAGATATCAAAAGAACCCGCCACATCATGAGAATGGATATGGTCATCGGTGTGTCAGCTTTGTGTGGACTGGCTTAGTGCATGGAGGTTAGTTTATATGGTCCAAAAATTAACATGAAGATATTTTCCTAAGCATCATGTTTTCTTTAAGCCCGAATAAATAGCTGAGCTTATTTTGGGTCTCACAGCGAGGGGGAAAGGTGCAGGGAGAAGCAGAATCCCCCTCCCCATGATCTTGGCAGGGAGGTGGAAGAGAGATGGAAAGTGCTCTTCTCCTCCTCTTTTGATCTCATCCTATCCACCGCCAGGATGGAATGTCATCCGCCGTAATTCAGTTACTCATGCTCGCGCTCGCATCTCTTGTAAATTTTCTCCAGATACTGAGTAGGACCCAGCTCCGCGCAATGCATTGTTATTTGTAAACAGTTAGACAAAATGGCTTTATTGATAATATTCTTGTTGATCACCGAACAATATATTCTCAATAATTCACCAAATTCATCACTGTTTAGTCTCTAGAATGTAACAGAAGGGAGCTTGGTGCTACTCTCCTGAATCCCATTCTCAGATCGAAGGAGTCAGTTCATCATGATAAATTAATCTACCAACTTCATCATATTTCTCACAGAAAACACGCAAAAACACGCTTGTGGGACTGAAGTAGATTTGAAGATTCACCTTCAAACTCTCATCTGAGATGCTTCAAATTGTTGCACATTTTGGGAAAATATTAATAATCATACTCCAAAAACATACTCATAGTTCATCATTATGCAATTACAGTGAAACCTGTCTATAAAGACCACTCAAGGGAGACAAGAAAAGCGGTCTTTATGAGCAGGTGGTCTTTATGGACAGGTTCCTTTAATACACATATCAATGAGAAACGTTGTTCAAGGGAAACAAAAATTGTGGTCTTTATAGACAGGTGGTCTTTCTATACAGGTGGTCGCTAAAGCAGGTTTGACTGTACCTACCTCATAACTTTTGAGTTTCGTGGTCCATTTTGATCGTTTGATTGGCAAAATGCTCCTCCGAGATCGCGGTGTTCGATAAACATGAGCAGACGACACTGAACAATGATTTGGTCGCCTCAGGGCGAGCTGTGGTCAGTTTTGCCTTCTGATGACAGATATCTGAGGTGTTATCGCAATCAAATCCTGAATTTTATCCCATTTAATCCCACCCTGAGGTAGCTTCCCAAAGAGCACTCTCCATTTCTCTTCCACCTCCCTGTTCTTGGCTAGGAGTGACGAAAAATTATGAAGTTTGATCTGAATAGTTTTTGAATTATTTCATTATTATCATTATTTTCATTAATCATTTAATATTCATATATAAAATTCTGCATGGTGTATTGTTTGGGCATGTATATTGAAATGATTTTTGTCACTGCACAGTAACTGATGGCAGGAATTTCAGAGTTTTGTACATTAGACTTGAGGTTAGTCTGTGACATTTCAGTTGAATATGTCTGAAAAATGCTGATCCCCTCTCCAATTCTTGATTTTCAGTCCTTAGAAATCTGAAATGTGGTGTAAAAGTTGGTAGCTCTGGCAATGTGGTTCTCAATTTCTTAATGCAATATACTACTTTTTGTATTGCCCCAGCCAAGCACAAACCGCTTTCATGCACAAGTTTCTCATGTTTTCATTCTTGTGCAGAAATTTGCCCGGATTTTTAGTGATGAATGGATCTCTTTTCTTTGCAGATTATAACCCACCAGACACTGGTACCAGGAGCTAGGATGTTGTAACGGCTGTGTCATCTTGGTGTTCCTGGAAGATGGCCAGGATTGCCTTGCATTGCCTCGGGACCGACTTTTCACAGGTGGCATCATGTTATGGCTTAAGATGAGCAAGGCAGGTGAGGTGGGCAATGGGAAAATCAAGGGTAGGGGGTTCTCAGCATCCAGGAAGCATATAGGCATCATGAAGACTTGATGAGCAACTGGGGTACACGTCTGCAGGCCATCAGATCAACCATGGCTCCTGACCTACTTTGTTCCATCGTGAAATCACACGTTTTCCTGTTTTTCTTGTGTAGAATATGAGTTAGGTGTCAAAAAAATTCAAGGTTGTAATATTCTTTTGTTTATATTCCTGTATTACTTATTTCTTGTATGTTCAATGTCGTAAAGTTATATGTGTATGAAAGACACGCCTTGTTGGTGCTCCAACATTTGCTTGGGTGACAGTTACTCCTTCCTATTGGTTTTATGTTAGGTGTAGGGGTAGGGTTAGGGTAGGTATAGTGTTTGGTCCAGGGTTGAAGTTTGGATTTTATTTAGTGTGGGATTTTACCACGGAGCAATTGTCACCGGAGCAGGTATTGTACAACCGCCTTGTCATAACATATGTGCAAAGTTTTCTTCGGAAGTTAATGTTATCCTGTACATTGCCCTCTGCAAAGAAGCTATATATAATTCCTGCCTTGAAAGAAGTATCTTTTTCTCCATTTTAAAGCAAGGTGAAGTGGCCCTTGTCATTATGAAAATATGAATTTTGATGAGCTTGAATCCACAAATCTTTTGTTTTAGAAATAGAGCAATTTTTAAATTTTTAAAAAAAAGAACTTGTGGTATGATGTTCCCCACATCCAACACAGTGTTGTATATTCTCATTGTAATTCCCATGGCAAATTGTAGAAGATGTGGATATGGAATATGGAATCTTTTCCTTGGGCATTTTCTCTCTCCTTTTATGGTGCGTTGCTTTTTGCTTTTTCCTGATTTATGCCCTTGTGTGGTTTTCAGTTATGTAGAATGACATTCCCAAAACAGTTCTCAGTTTAATAGTTTAGGAAGTAATTTTCTAAATCTTTTGCCCTATCAACAGATAACATATTCCTTGTCATTCTCAAAACAAAGCAACGTATTCTGGGTTTCTTTGCAAATTTCACTTTTAACTATTGATCATAGTTTTTGGTGTGGTGTGAATACCTCTTTACAGTGTGGTCCAAATATGTTAGCTTGTACGTACATTGGCTTGACGGTGTAGACAGAAATAAGTTGAAGAGTGGGGTAATGCATTGTAGCCATTAACCCTTTCAGGACAAGAATTATTTATGTGCTAAATTGATCACATTTTGTTCTTCAGATTGGCAACAGTAATATTTTTCTTTTAGTGCTACAAGATTGTAATAGGTGGTAATGTCTTTGAAAACAATATACATGGTTAAAAGAATTGTTGAAAAGTTGAAAAAGTTGCCAATTTCGATAAAAAAAACATGATTTTGAACCTCTCAATGTGTTGCCAATTTAAGGATTTTAAAGCTTATTCTCCTTTTTAAAATTCCTGGGATCAATTGCAGTATGGTCATTTAACAAAAATGGACATAGTGTGTGCAGAAATTTTTGCTCTTTCTGCTCATGTATCTGGTATATTTTTCAGGGCTCTGAATCAATTTTTATTGAGCCAAACCACAAAATGTGGTCAATTGTCTCGAAAGGGTTAAAGGCATTGATTAACTTTGCCCAGGATTGAAAAAAAAAATCACTGTTCCAGCTAATGCTGTAATCATAATTGCAAACCTTTAGCTCAGACAGGAATCGCCTGAGTTTTATAAGCTGATCGGTCGTTTATATATCAAGATATTTACGATTGAACAGTGATGTCGGGATAGAGTACCACCGAACCCTAAAGAACTCTTACGGTTGGCATACCTCGCTCTATCACAGAATACCGTACGGGCTGGAAACCCGCTATGAAATCGCCAAGCGCTGGTGCTTGGTTTTTGTTACTGCAGCGCAGCGGAGAAGCCGAGCGACTTGCGCTAGCGATTGATCGCGATTTTCTCTTTTTTAGGATAGTAAACGGGTTCCATTTTCTCTCATACTTTCACATATCCTTAATTATATATGTAGTTAGAGGACTGCAAACAATTCACTGGCATTTGAGCTGATTTTACAATTTTTCACAAAGTTAATCAATCCCTTTAATAACGATCTTGCTTAAATTTGATGTGCCTGCGTCTTCTTCAGGAGTTAGTACAGTGTATACAACAAGCAAAGCTCAGTATGATTTCCGATTACCTGTAAAATGAAAATTGAAAATACTTCATTTCTTTCCATTTCTTTCCATTTCTTAATACATGCCAGGACATAGAACGAAAAGCATTTACCTAAAACGTGATCAATCATGTTCCCTGTAAGTTTATTTTATGTGTATTTTATTCCATTTTTTTTCTTCCAACATATATTGTTTCATATGCATTTTTTTTCTTTTCTGACTGAAAGTGACAAAGTTTGTCGAAGGGCACCCCTATTTGTACCTTTTTGGCAGCCAAAAATATGTGTACCTCCCGCTTATTTCTGTACAAAGAGGCTGGCTACTGAAACCTCCAAAGGCTGTAACGTAATAACTGCTGCGCGCGCATCGTTCGTTCGTGGTTGAATACAAAAATCCTTTACAGGAACTTGTCCCAGCATAAAGGAAATTAACACATATTTGCAAAAGATTTCATCAATCAGTGGAATAAATGTCCAGACAACTTCCAAGAAAGTTACACATAAGGTAAGTTTTTAGGTCACATGCAGATATTGCAACTGGTCAACAGCTGATCACTGGAATTTCATTCACCTCTGCAACACATACTGTACAAGCGTTTAGTACAGTGTACCATGCTTGAGTTACTGACTAGAAAGTCTCGTAATACAAATTCTCTCTGAATTTGATTCTGCTATTAAGAGCAAAATGTAGATATAAAAAACTAAAACATCTAGAGACAGATTTTCACCACAGTACAGAGCAAGTCTCCTGCCAGGAGATGTCTCTTGGTCTTCAAGAGGTTCTGCTCTGACAGGCTGATGGATGGAAGCCGATGTAGCAAAGATCCAGGCTGTGTGGGATCCTACCTTACCAGCATTCCAAATCCCTCTTTACATGTACACCTTTAATAAACGCTAACAGTTTTCCTCCTTGCAGTTTGAATCAGTGTTCTTGAGAAAGTCCCTTGACTGTGAATAGTCATATAGGTAAGCCATTCTTCCCTATGTGAGAGGAGACATTTAGCATATTGCTTGAGCCTATTCCAGAGAGTGATGACTTGCTCAACTTGTGTTGCACTGATCAATCCACTGTCATTGATGAAAGCAAGAAGACAATTTGCCTGTCCCTCTATCTTAAATTTCAACCCAACTATGTTATCTACAATAATAAAGGGGTAAACAAGGTGAATGTGACTCACCGATCAAGGATTATTCCGGTTCTTCAAAATAAACATTGGGAAGTTTACATGAAATGTTATGAACGTAAACTTAAGTGAACATCATCGTTTTAAAAAATGTCTCAGGGTTTTTACATACATGTACATTGGACACATTCGCATGAGTTTATTCTTCCATTTTATTGACAAAACATTGAAAAAACCAAATTACAGATGTTGAGACAAAGTTCTACAATTAGTGTGATTCCTAAGTAACATTTTATTGTAAAAATATGAGTGATTGTTCATAATTAGTGGTGTACCAAGAAAAAATAAACTTATTTATTAAAAAAGTTATGGTTTGGTAAGCTTCCTCATACTATTCACTCTCCCAAAATATGACTGCCTAATCTTGTAATCAAATGAAAATTAAATAATCATGGGATGAAGTTAAGGAGCATTAAGTGTCCCCATGATCAGAGCCATGCAGAGAAGGAAGAGTGACTTTCTTTGAACAATGATCCTCTGTAAGGAAATATATGTTTGCAAAACAAATATAAACTTTTTTATTCCAAAGTAAAAGTAAGATTATTTTCATGAAAAAATTAAATGAATGAAAAAATAAAAAAGACATTGTGCTAACTAAGAAACTCTTGGAGTTTCAGCTTCAGGGGTATTTTGCAGTGAATGTTTATATGAAACATGTTGCTGGCAAGCTGTGCCCCTTCTTTGACGAAGTCCACCATCTTCCTGTTCCATTGATGACTTATTTCTTCTTTCATGGATGCGTCTTGATTCAAAACGATATTTTCTTGAGAAATTACATGTACAGAACATTCCTGTTTTTTCCGGTTCATGTTTGAAGTTAAATCTTCAGTGTAACGCATGCCACAATATTTTTGGTTGGCAGAGAAGAAATCAACATGCCTCAAATCTGGTGGGTAGACAAGCTGCAAATCTAAGAACACATACTGGTAAGGAATTGTTTCTGTGTTCCCCTTGTGATACAAGATTTTCTCAAAGAGCTGATCTCTCCATCCATCTATGAACATACTGGAGAAAAACCATATCAGTGTTCTCATTGTGATAGATGTGATCGAAAGTGTCATTAAGATTCAAATTGCAGCCTCCTTTCACTGATTATCCAATCTTTGTGTAAAGCTGCACTCCAGGTGGATCTTGAATGCAGGGGATGTGCTTCTGTTCTTCGTCCCAAACTTTCCATATCTGGTCAGAGTTGAAGAGGGGCACGCCAAGGGTGTCTTGTCCTTCCCGTCCAAGGCTTGCAGGAGATCTCTGATGAGTCTGCTCGTCTCCTCTGTACCTCTTGTCATCTATCTGCAATGTCGAGCCATGTCCCTTCTTCCGATGCGCTCGAAGAAGTTGTCGTCTGCTGGGCAGGTGATCTGCTGCTGGGCAAGTTCAGCCTTCTTTGCTCGAACAAGCAGATCCACAACCTGGTCACTCCACACGAACATGCAGGCAGACAGTCGTCGCATGAAGAACCTGTAGAGCTGATGATGGTCAGTGGTGCACCCTCTTGAGAACGTCCTCATGAAGTGCCATATCTCAAGTCGAACAGGCATGTCAGGCCACTCCCTGAAGGCCTTGGAGGATCCACCGCAACAGCCTCTGTCCACGTAGAGAAGCTCTGGGGTAGGCTGGCCAGCTGCCGCATGTCGTTCCATGATGCCTGTCATCGTAATGTTCAGACTTGTTGTCACTTCTGACCGACAACAAATAATCTACATGTACCTAAGAAAATTCTATCTAAATGTATGGAAGATATGCAATTTAATCTTACTAGTTATAGGGACAGGTTTATGATGTAAGTGTCTAAGATCTCTAACAACTGAATTCTATTCCACAAAGTCTATTTCCACAGTGTACCTTATCTTTCCAACTAAAACATGAAAGTAATTCTATTCTGGGCTAACATAGCCTCTCAAAAATATGGTCAATCTAAGCCGACCAGCAGCCATCCATTATTTACTCCAGACCCAGCATGAGCTAAAATACTAAAATATCCTAGCTTCTTATTGCATAATCTACCTTGATAGTCACCGCTCAATGGGTATTTTACTAACGTGCCTCTCCGCCCCTCTGTCAAACATGTGAGCTCACTCTGTCGGCTACCCATGCGACATTATAAAACCAAGGTCTCTACGATAAGACAGCCTCAAATTTGTCATTCCTACTTATCACCAACTTCAGAACTAACTATTCAGTTTATAACGTGCTTCAATCCAAAGACAACCTAAAATTAATGTTCTAAACTAAGATTAAAATTAAAATTAGACCTAATAGGATGCCTCGACTATGAGGCACTGGTGACATTTTATTTAAGTAATTGAGGCACGTAGCCTCTTTCTCCAAACATTCATTGTTAAAGACGTATGTCTGCAGATCACCTAGTAAATTAAGAAATAAATATCCCACATTTCGTAACTAAGTTGAAAGAAATAAGACATCTTAAATTCTACTGTCACGGAAACAACTGGGAAAAGTTAGATTGGAACACGGCTGCATTTGAGACAGTTTGTCAGTCTGCTCAACGACCTGTACCGCGTCCAAATTCATTGCAGCAAGAGTTTGTCAGCTTGCCACAAAAGAGCTAAATTGCTATGCCAAATACTAGTTCACTTTTCCCAAGAACTGTTTCTTACAAGTGACTATTATTATTAATGACATTATCAAAGAGTTTCATAAACATTGAATAAGATATGATGACAGCCAAGCCTATTATTATCACTCCACTAAACTTGCCAGTTTGGCCAACCTACAAATTAACCACTTTGGTTAACTATTAAAAATACCACGCGATACAATGCCGAAATTGGCCAAGTCCAGAAAATGTGCCAACTTGGCTATAAGTACGAGAATGTGCCAAATTGTTGAAGTTCCAAAATGTGCCAAAATTGGCCAGTTACAAATATGTGCCAAAATTGGTCAAGTACTAAAATGTGCCAAACTTGGCCAAGTACGAGAATGTACCAATGATTGGCTAGGTACAAATATGACTTTGGCATGAAGTATGAGATTAAAAGACACAAGACTTAACTACAGAAATATTGTATAAAATGCTCAAATCTAACATCTACATCATTTTGTCTACAATTTGGTATCAAAATCTCAAGTCATAAGATGGACACTCTGTAGTGAATTTTATTTGACACTTTGCTCAGAAAAATGGCATGGTGTGTCATTTTTACACCAAGGAGGCTATTCGCTACAATGGGCTTTACCAAACAAACAAAAAATTAGCCACTTTGGCATCTCTGCCAAACTTGCCACTAGTGGCACAAATATAATGCCAAAATGCAATACACACTTTTGTGTGTGTATGTTATACACACATCCAAACTGTGCTGGCCGACCGGCCAAGAAGCTTGCCTGGGAGGCATAAATTATGACATGGGCGTAAATATGCAGGCAATTCTTTTCATCAGAGGGGGACGTAACAATAGGTCGTCCCCCCCTGATGAATAGAATTGCGTAACAAATCTCCGCCACTGAATTATGACATCACAAAGTTCTTCTAAAACAATGGACACTCAAACTTTGTTCAATCCAAATTCTTAGTCCCAGTTTCTTCTTGTATTTAACTAGCAGCTTCCAATTCAATGAATTTACTAAGTACATGTTCATATTGAGATTTGGTACCAAAAAGCAATAAAGACAAAATATTTAGCGACAATCAAAACTAGGTTTAGTTACCTTATTCGCTGTCTCTCCTGTATAGATAGACATGTACACACACGGTACAGTACACTCTGCAAGCTGTGTATTAACAGCCAATCTGCACGCAAATGCTACAGGCATCCAGGTCAGCCTCACTATTTATAGTCCGCAAGGGGTCGCGCTGTATTTTGATTGGTTATTAAATCACCCAAGTTTATGCATATTTATGACAAGTCTCATTCAAACCTATACTCCGTGCAATTCATAAATGGACACTCGTAAAACATTAGTTTACTATGGAATTATGCCAAATTAAAGGGAGTAATTGGAATATAAAACAATCGTAGAAGCCACAAGAATAATTTTACATTCTGTCAGACAGAAAGGTAAGAAATATATGAATATTTCTAGTCTTTAATTAGAAGATAAGATCAATCGTGAATGCTTTCCGTTAGATTCTGGATTACCAGTTCCAGGCATAAATCATCATGTTTTTTTAGTCTTTTAGTCTATTTTCAAAGACATTTTCAAAACACTGAGAAATTATCTTTTTGCCAAAACTGCTACATTATTATATGTGCATATATAATTTTTCCCACTTTTTGAATTCCTCCACAATCTGATTCCTCCCCGCCCCCCTTTATTGGCTTATGAGTCAACTCAGTCAGAACACATATGTAGCCAATCCTTTCTCTGTGACATTCATGCTCACATATTTTTTTAGTATACACCTGAAACTTGTTAGAATATCCATTTGAAGGCTCTGCCTGCATCTACTCTTTTTATACCAAAGTTCATATTCTTCTTCTTTGGCTTTTGAAGAGTTCAAGACTTGCACACAGCTTTCATGGTCCATGATGACATTGGGTGACCTAAAAGTCATGAATCATGTGCCAATGAGACTAATACATGCGCCACCAACGTTCGTACCATGAGAGGCCTATTTTCCCACCCGCGGGGGGACAAAAATTTCCAAGATGCATGGATGGCAGACGCCGGGAGTGAGTTTCGCGGAATGAGAGTTGACCAATTAAAGAAGTATTTAACTGACCGAGGTATCCCAAGCACAAGGAAGAAGAAGGATGAGCTAGTCGACCTAGCAGTGAGAGGCCGTGGAAAATATGAAGGGTGTCATTGTGTCAATAACATTATCATTGCTGCTTTTGCCACCGCACCGAATTAGCTTCTTCCACCTCGATCACCATGGATTTCTTGTCTTTCCGTGGAAATTTCACCCATGTTACATCTGCCATCCATGGATACTTTGCAAGATTGCTTTTCTTTGAAGTAGGAAAATAACATTCTGCAACTTCACAAGAGAAGACCATGATGACAATGCCAAGTAATCCAGATCGCAAAGCGAAATGATGTACTAGGACCCTATGAGCGGCAGCTAGCGGGGCGGGCTGCCGGTGATGTCTCACCAGCGTGCACTAAATAACCAGCGTGCTGATTTGTCGAGAAAGTTGTCGACCCATCTCCCCAAATTAACACGCTAGAGCGACTGTCGCAACTGAACCGAATGAGGGCGAGGATTGTGAAACGCGAGAATTGCAGACGTGAAGCAATTTATGACAGGGTCTTCTGGCACTACTGGTCTTCTATTGCCAGCATCACCATTGATTCTTGCCTTGTTTGAAGAACTCCACATATTTCCTCAAGCTGAACTTGCTCTTGCTAAGCGCTTCATTGGTAGGCTGCCCCTGTCGCATGTTTTACACCATGCAGCTAGTATACTAGTAGCCCATGTCTTTCTTTTTAGGGTCCTCTTAAAGATGTGACCCAGATACTGGCCAAATTGCAGCTCTAGTTCCCAAGGACAGTTACTTTTGTTTTCTATATCCCCTCCCTCCAGCTGCCCACGTCTAATGGCCTCACGGCACCAGAAGTGAGGTTTGCCCTTCTTCTCGGTCGTTGATCTTCCCCAAGTTCTGTGTACAACTTCGGTCAATTGTTATCATTACTAAGTCCACTGTGTACAGTGTACAAGTTCATTTAAAAGAAAAGGGCTGTGGACAATGTATAAATGTAAGAACCTTCAGTTTTCAGCATCAGTACCAAATCCTATCTCCAAGCAGGCCTATTCTTTTGTACTTGACAGTCGTCTGAACGACATTCCTAGTTTAAATAAAGGTGTCTTTGCTTCTGTTCCACATCGTCCCTATCATATCCTATGTCTGCATAGATATAAAAATCTCTTCTCTGTTAACCATAAAAACTTTCCATTAAACCTACAATGTTCTTTGGTCCATACCACCCCAGCTTCTTTCATGCCCCAAACTTCATTATAATGACTGGCCTCGAGATTCTATCTTCCAGGCATTAGACTTCCACATGTACTCTGTATGTATAAATAATCTTATTACAAAGAATCTAAGTTAAATATGCAAATGATACTTGATTTGATTTGATTTTATTTGTTTCCACGATCGGTTTACATTTGTACATGAGAAAGCAAAATATAAGTATATAAATCAAATGGCATAATACAAAGGATAATACATAATAACAGCTCAGTATAATAAACATCTTCCAGTAGAGGTAATAAACGCATACAGTATATACACTTGTGGGGGAACCTATTAAAAGCGAGGCTTGTCGAGTTAGGTCCCCATTTAACAAAGAAAAGGAGCTGGAAAGTAGAATTATGAGATTAAGATGAGAAGAAACAAAGAGAGGACGGAAATCAGCGGATGGAAACAGAAGAGAACATAAAAGGATTAACTAATTATAGAGAGTGGAAGGGAGAGAGAGAGAGAGAGAGAGAGAGAAGAGAGAGAAAAGAGAAGAGAGAAGAGAGAAGCGAAGTGCAGATCGAGATCAGCAACCATGCAGCATTTTAGTATATGGTTTTAGCAAAAGAGATTTCAGTTCTTTTTTAAAACGGTGCAGTCTCTCTATTTCCTTAAGGTTTGGATCGAGACTGTTCCAAAATTTGGGACCTGTAAAGACGAATGTTTTGTGCGCTAAGAGCGTTCTCGTGCGGGGAAGATGGAAAAAGTTTGATTGTCTTGTTGGGTAGTTATGGAGTGTATTGTTAGTTGTGAAAAGGTCTGATACTTGATTAGAAAGGAACAATTATAATGTATACATATGTGCATAGAACAGGCAAGGTTGATTTAAAGTTCGTGAATCTAATCTCATGGGAACGGGAGGCTTAGGACGAGTTGATTGACCTCTTGGTGTTGCTTGTGCGGAAGTAAACTTGTTGTTCCAATCTGGCGATGTTTATTCCCTGTTCGGGATTGAACAAGAAGAAAACATGAAGACTAGTTAAAGGTAAATATGAAGTTCTTTGTTCAAGATTGTCACATTTATACAGAAGCAGAAGACATCTAATGTTCCCTGTTCAGGATTGAAAAAGAAGAAAACATGTAGACTAGTTAAAGGTGAATGTGACGTTCTTTGTTTGTCCCTTGTACAGAATCTGAAGACATCTCATGTTTGTTCCCTGTTCGGGATTGAACAAGAGAAAAACATGTAGACTAGTTAAAGGTGAATGTGGCGTTCTTTGTTGAAGATTGTCACTTAAACAGAATCTGAAGACATCTAATATTCGTTCCTTGTTCGGGATTGAACAAGAAGGAAAGCATCTGTATTTAAAGATGAATGTGACGTCTACTGTGCATAGTGTATAAGTTCATAAAAAGAAAAGAGCTGTGGACAATGTATAAATCTCTACAAAATGCTATCTCCGAGTAGGCCTATTCTTTTGTACTCGACAGTCTTTTGAACAACATTCCTAGCTTACATAAAGGTGTTTTTTTTCTGTTCCATATCATCCCTATCATATCTTATGCTGACATAGATGTAAAAATCTCTTCTCTGTTAACTATAAAAACTTTCCTCTGAGCCTACAATGTTCTTTGGTCCATACCACCCCAGTTTCTTTCATCAAACTTCATGATAATGACTGGCCTCAAGATTCTATCTTCCAGGCATTAAACTAACAAGTTCTTTTTAATAATAAGAGGAACGTACTTTCCTCTGAGCCTACAATGTTCTTTGGTCCATACCACCCCAGCTTCTTTCATGCCCCAAACTTCATATAACTGGCCTCGAGATTCTATCTTAAAGGCATTAGACTTCCACATGTACTCTGTATGTATAAATAATCTTATTACAAAGAATCTAAGTTAAATATATGCAAATGATGCTTGATTAGAAAGGAACAATTATAATGTATACATATGTGCATAGAACAGGCAAGGTTGATTTAAATTTCGTGAATCTAATCTCATGGGAACGGGAGGCTTAGGACGAGTTGATTGACCTCTTGGTGTTGCTTGTGCGGAAGTAAACTTGTTGTTCCAATCTGGCGATGTTTATTCCCTGTTCGGGATTGAACAAGAGAAAAACATGTAGACTAGTTAAAGGTGAATGTGGCGTTCTTTGTTGAAGATTGTCACTTAAACAGAATCTGAAGACATCTAATATTCGTTCCTTGTTCGGGATTGAACAAGAAGGAAAGCATCTGTATTTAAAGATGAATGTGACGTCTACTGTGCATAGTGTATAAGTTCATAAAAAGAAAAGAGCTGTGGACAATGTATAAATCTCTACAAAATGCTATCTCCGAGTAGGCCTATTCTTTTGTACTCGACAGTCTTTTGAACAACATTCCTAGCTTACATAAAGGTGTTTTTTTTCTGTTCCATATCATCCCTATCATATCTTATGCTGACATAGATGTAAAAATCTCTTCTCTGTTAACTATAAAAACTTTCCTCTGAGCCTACAATGTTCTTTGGTCCATACCACCCCAGTTTCTTTCATCAAACTTCATGATAATGACTGGCCTCAAGATTCTATCTTCCAGGCATTAAACTAACAAGTTCTTTTTAATAATAAGAGGAACGTACTTTCCTCTGAGCCTACAATGTTCTTTGGTCCATACCACCCCAGCTTCTTTCATGCCCCAAACTTCATATAACTGGCCTCGAGATTCTATCTTAAAGGCATTAGACTTCCACATGTACTCTGTATGTATAAATAATCTTATTACAAAGAATCTAAGTTAAATATATGCAAATGATGCTTGATTAGAAAGGAACAATTATAATGTATACATATGTGCATAGAACAGGCAAGGTTGATTTAAATTTCGTGAATCTAATCTCATGGGAACGGGAGGCTTAGGACGAGTTGATTGACCTCTTGGTGTTGCTTGTGCGGAAGTAAACTTGTTGTTCCAATCTGGCGATGTTTATTCCCTGTTCGGGATTGAACAAGAGAAAAACATGTAGACTAGTTAAAGGTGAATGTGGCGTTCTTTGTTGAAGATTGTCACTTAAACAGAATCTGAAGACATCTAATATTCGTTCCTTGTTCGGGATTGAACAAGAAGGAAAGCATCTGTATTTAAAGATGAATGTGACGTCTACTGTGCATAGTGTATAAGTTCATAAAAAGAAAAGAGCTGTGGACAATGTATAAATCTCTACAAAATGCTACCTCCGAGTAGGCCTATTCTTTTGTACTCGACAGTCTTTTGAACAACATTCCTAGCTTACATAAAGGTGTTTTTTTTCTGTTCCATATCATCCCTATCATATCTTATGCTGACATAGATGTAAAAATCTCTTCTCTGTTAACTATAAAAACTTTCCTCTGAGCCTACAATGTTCTTTGGTCCATACCACCCCAGTTTCTTTCATCAAACTTCATGATAATGACTGGCCTCAAGATTCTATCTTCCAGGCATTAAACTAACAAATTCTTTTAATAAGAGGAACGTACTTTCCTCTGAGCCTACAATGTTCTTTGGTCCATACCACCCCAGCTTCTTTCATGCCCCAAACTTCATTATAATGACTGGCCTCAAGATTCTATCTTCCAGGCATTAGACTTCCACATGTACTCTGTATGTATAAATAATCTTATTACAAAGAATCTAAGTTAAATATATGCAAATGATGCTTGATTAGAAAGGAACAATTATAATGTATACATATGTGCATAGAACAGGCAAGGTTGATTTAAAGTTCGTGAATCTAATCTCATGGGAACGGGAGGCTTAGGACGAGTTGATTGACCTCTTGGTGTTGCTTGTGCGGAAGTAAACTTGTTGTTCCAATCTGGCGATGTTTATTTCCTGTTCGGGATTGAACAAGAGAAAAACATGTAGACTACATGTAGTTAAAGGTGAATGTGGCGTTCTTTGTTGAAGATTGTCACTTAAACAGAATCTGAAGACATCTAATATTCGTTCCTTGTTCGGGATTGAACAAGAAGGAAAGCATCTGTATTTAAAGATGAATGTGACGTCTACTGTGCACAGTGTATAAGTTCATAAAAAGAAAAGAGCTGTGGACAATGTATAAATCTCTACGAAATGCTATCTCCGAGTAGGCCTATTCTTTTGTACTCGACAGTCTTTTGAACAACATTCCTAGCTTACATAAAGGTGTTTTTTTTCTGTTCCATATCATCCCTATCATATCTTATGCTGACATAGATGTAAAAATCTCTTCTCTGTTAACTATAAAAACTTTCCTCTGAGCCTACAATGTTCTTTGGTCCATACCACCCAGTTTCTGTCATCAAACTTCATGATAATGACTGGCCTCAAGATTCTATCTTCCAGGCATTAACCCTTTCAGGACAGGAATTATTTAAGGGCTAAATTGATCACATTTTGTTCTTCAAATTGGCAACAGTAATATTTTTCTTTTAATGCTACGTGGTTCTAATAAAATGTAATGTTTTTGAAAACAACGTACATGGTTAAACCTTTTATCAAAAAGTTTAAAAAGTTGCCAATTTTAACAAAAAACAATGATTTTGAACCTCTCAATGTGTTGCCAATTTAAAGATTTTAAAGCTTATTCTTGTTTTTGAAATTCCTGGCATCAAACGCAATTTGGTCATGCAACAAAAATGGACAGAGTTTGTGCAGAAATTTTTGCTCTTTCTACTCATGCATCTGGTATATTTTTTAGAGCTCTGATTCAAAAGATATTGAAGCAAACCACAAAATGTGGTCAATTGTCTCGAAAGGGTTAAACTAACAAGTTCTTTTAATAAGAGGAACGTCCTTTCCTCTGAGCCTACAATGTTCTTTGGTCCATACCACCCCAGCTTCTTTCATGCCCCAAACTTCATTATAATGACTGGCCTCGAGATTCTATCTTCCAGGCATTAGACTTCCACATGTACTATGTATGTATAAATAATCTTATTACAAAGAATCTAAGTTAAATATATGCAAATGATGCTTGATTAGAAAGGAACAATTATAATGTATACATATGTGCATAGAACAGGCAAGGTTGATTTAAAGTTCGTGAATCTAATCTCATGGGAACGGGAGGCTTAGGACGAGTTGATTGACCTCTTGGTGTTGCTTGTGCGGAAGTAAACTTGTTGTTCCAATCTGGCGATGTTTATTCCCTGTTCGGGATTGAACAAGAGAAAAACATGTAGACTACATGTAGTTAAAGGTGAATGTGGCGTTCTTTGTTGAAGATTGTCACTTAAACAGAATCTGAAGACATCTAATATTCGTTCCTTGTTCGGGATTGAACAAGAAGGAAAGCATCTGTATTTAAAGATGAATGTGACGTCTACTGTGCACAGTGTATAAGTTCATAAAAAGAAAAGAGCTGTGGACAATGTATAAATCTCTACGAAATGCTATCTCCGAGTAGGCCTATTCTTTTGTACTCGACAGTCTTTTGAACAACATTCCTAGCTTACATAAAGGTGTTTTTTTTCTGTTCCATATCATCCCTATCATATCTTATGCTGACATAGATGTAAAAATCTCTTCTCTGTTAACTATAAAATCTTTCCTCTGAGCCTACAATGTTCTTTGGTCCATACCACCCAGTTTCTGTCATCAAACTTCATGATAATGACTGGCCTCAAGATTCTATCTTCCAGGCATTAAACTAACAAGTTCTTTTAATAAGAGGAACGTCCTTTCCTCTGAGCCTACAATGTTCTTTGGTCCATACCACCCCAGCTTCTTTCATGCCCCAAACTTCATTATAATGACTGGCCTCGAGATTCTATCTTCCAGGCATTAGACTTCCACATGTACTATGTATGTATAAATAATCTTATTACAAAGAATCTAAGTTAAATGTATGCAAATGATGCTTGATTAGAAAGGAATAATTATAATGTATACATATGTGCATAGAACAGGCAAGGTTGATTTAAAGTTCGTGAATCTAATCTCATGGGAACGGGAGGCTTAGGACGAGTTGATTGACCTCTTGGTGTTGCTTGTGCGGAAGTAAACTTGTTGTTCCAATCTGGCGATGTTTATTCCCTGTTCGGGATTGAACAAGAGAAAAACATGTAGACTAGTTAAAGGTGAATGTGGCGTTCTTTGTTGAAGATTGTCACTTAAACAGAATCTGAAGACATCTATTCGTTCCTTGTTCGGGATTGAACAAGAAGGAAAGCATCTGTATTTAAAGATGAATGTGACGTCTACTGTGCACAGTGTATAAGTTCATAAAAAGAAAAGAGCTGTGGACAATGTATAAATCTCTACGAAATGCTATCTCCGAGTAGGCCTATTCTTTTGTACTCGACAGTCTTTTGAACAACATTCCTAGCTTACATAAAGGTGTTTTTTTTCTGTTCCATATCATCCCTATCATATCTTATGCTGACATAGATGTAAAAATCTCTTCTCTGTTAACTATAAAAACTTTCCTCTGAGCCTACAATGTTCTTTGGTCCATACCACCCAGTTTCTGTCATCAAACTTCATGATAATGACTGGCCTCAAGATTCTATCTTCCAGGCATTAAACTAACAAGTTCTTTTAATAAGAGGAACGTCCTTTCCTCTGAGCCTACAATGTTCTTTGGTCCATACCACCCCAGCTTCTTTCATGCCCCAAACTTCATTATAATGACTGGCCTCGAGATTCTATCTTCCAGGCATTAGACTTCCACATGTACTATGTATGTATAAATAATCTTATTACAAAGAATCTAAGTTAAATATATGCAAATGATGCTTGATTAGAAAGGAACAATTATAATGTATACATATGTGCATAGAACAGGCAAGGTTGATTTAAAGTTCGTGAATCTAATCTCATGGGAACGGGAGGCTTAGGACGAGTTGATTGACTTCTTGGTGTTGCTTGTGCGGAAGTAAACTTGTTGTTCCAATCTGGCGATGTTTATTCCCTGTTCGGGATTGAACAAGAGAAAAACATGTAGACTAGTTAAAGGTGAATGTGGCGTTCTTTGTTGAAGATTGTCACTTAAACAGAATCTGAAGACATCTAATATTCGTTCCTTGTTCGGGATTGAACAAGAAGGAAAGCATCTGTATTTAAAGATGAATGTGACGTCTACTGTGCACAGTGTATAAGTTCATAAAAAGAAAAGAGCTGTGGACAATGTATAAATCTCTACAAAATGCTATCTCCGAGTAGGCCTATCCTTTTGTACTCGACAGTCTTTTGAACAACATTCCTAGCTTACATAAAGGTGTTTTTTTTCTGTTCCATATCATCCCTATCATATCTTATGCTGACATAGATGTAAAAATCTCTTCTCTGTTAACTATAAAAACTTTCCTCTGAGCCTACAATTTTCTTTGGTCCATACCACCCAGTTTCTGTCATCAAACTTCATGATAATGACTGGCCTCAAGATTCTATCTTCCAGGCATTAAACTAACAAGTTCTTTTAATAAGAGGAACGTACTTTCCTCTGAGCCTACAATGTTCTTTGGTCCATACCACCCCAGTTTCTTTCATCAAACTTCATGATAATGACTGGCCTCAAGATTCTATCTTCCAGGCATTAAACTACCAAGTTCTTTTAATAAGAGGAACGTACGTTCTCCATTCAATCTTGTCCATAACAAACGGTTAACTTCTCGTATATCATTCCACATGTACTGTGAATACATGTATAAATGCTCTTTTTACAAAGAATCGAAGTTAAACATGCAAATCATACTTAATTTATAGAAAGAAACAATTACAACGTATACATGTGCATAGAATAAGTAAGTAATATGGCATCATTAGCCATTACCTGATTGGCAGGCCCGATTTCCACTCTATGATGAATTGCAGCCATCCTTGATGAGATAATATACGACAGATGATACAACAGTCAGATGAGCACGTGTGGCATGTGTTGCTGTAATTGCGCAATACGCGTAGGCCTTTACCCTTTAGATCATACATGTAAGACGTTCAGAAGGAAGACTATTTTATTGCAGAACAATTTATTCTAACCATTTGCATGTTAAAGTGAACATTTTTTCATTACGTTTATCTACTTACCGCACGTTGGTAAGTCGGTCATCTAGCTTGAATCACATCCATGTCTTTCATCCATAAATATGTTGTTTCTTTGTTGTACAAAATTAGCATTTGATTGCATTTAGATGTGCATGCTTTTTCCTTAATCAGCTTATAGGCCCTATATATTTATGTGTTTCAACAATAATTCAACATGCATTAACATGATGTTATTTCAGAGACAAGGCGAAGGACGGAAGAGGATAGTCATCGATGGAATAAAAGGTAATAGGGACCATTATTAGTATTTTACTTGACAAAGGCTCAAACATAAATACAAAGTAAACATGTGAAAAAAATTAACACAGGTAGGAACGGTCCTAAAGATGCCGGGTAGGAACAAGAGTTAACCGATTATGACTTGAAAGTCTTTGTTCTAGATACATTGTAAATTTCTATTTTCATGAATAGAATAGTAAAATAAAACAGTGTCACGCACCGTCTGTGAGTAGGCCTATAAGTCAATCAAAATGTTGAAGCAAAATATAAATCAGAATGTTTCTTTGAATCGTACTATGAAGGAAGTCCATTCTCATGATATATTTTGCCCTTCTGTTATTTCTATTACCGCTAGTGCATTATTTTCCTTTCCTAGAGGGGCTAGTATACATGTGAACTTTCCCAGAAATGGCAAACATCACTTCTGCCCTTTTTAAAAAGAAAAAAAAAGAGAAGAAAAACCCATCATCATGGTTATACATGTAGGTCATATGGATGATGGACTAATGTTTTAAGTTTGGTTATTTGTCATTCATAAACATGAACGCAAAATCAATGCACGTTAAACATGGCCGCATGCTATGAAATAGATTTGTTATAAATGCAAGACCTACAGTTGAGAGAAATTATTCTATAAAGTGCTTCTGCACCAGTGCCACTCTCACTCCCACCCTAAAGGATATTGTTCACACACAAAATTTAATTGTTAATCGGTGACACCCAGAAAGTCCGTTGGGAGAAAGTGGTCTCCGCCCACCTGGGAAAGCGTTATCGTCGCGCCTGCATTCCCCTTCGAAATTTTTTCCTTAAATTCTGTGTCTCATTATCGATAGGGATGACTGCCTTTCCCCAGGCAGTCTTGTCGTCCTCCGCTTTAGACCCAATTATGTGGAGAAACAGTGACTTCATCTTCGCCACACGAATGGGATCTAAAGCGGGATGCCCGTGCGACCCATTTACATTGCACGGGAGCCTCTCTTGGAAAGTAAATGCCCACAATCTTGCTAGCCAGGCCTTCCCCAATGAATATGTTAACGATATTAAGTTTAAGAAGTGATTTACAGTAGAAGAAAAAAACCAATCGCAATGATCGTTTTTCATCAGCGATAATAGCGCACATACATCACCATGATACGTGCTTGACCACGTGGTGTTGTTTACCGTGTCATGGTCACGACCAAACTATTGGCTGTGTGAACTTATGACTTTCGTGACTGTGTTGATCATAAGTACAAAGTGAGGAAAAGCAGTGTACATGTATGAGTTTTTAATTGCCAATGAGACGTTTAGAGAAAGGCAAGTTATGAATTTCCCTGCTATAGTTCAAAGAACGGCTGGTGCTCATGACAAACATCACAAAGAAAGAATATGAAATGGAGTGAGGAAAATGATCAAAGAATTAACATTGAATAAAAGAAAAGTAAGAGAGGGAGGAACGTGAATACAAATTAGAAGAAACACAAACATACACATGTAATCAGAAATGGAAGAGAACAATAAGAATGATCCTAAGATGATTGAATAGTTAAGAATGATCGTGAAAAGTGAGGAGTGATCGACTGAAGATGAGTAGAAGACACACATAATTAGGAAGAATATGGAAGAGAGCCCCTATATAAAGAAGGTTAAATAAAAGAAACCAGGGGGAGTGGGGTGGTTGAATAGAAGAATTACTAGAAGCCTCCGCAAAGGCTACAGACTGTTCTTCTCGGTTCGCCACGCGACAAGGAAAAAACAACAACAACACACAAACAACGGGGGCCCCTGCCGCAGCGATTTTTAGGCCGCTGGCTTGCCATAGAGCAAGGGTGTGAATGAATCGATTCAATCGATGCAGGTGTTTTGTTGTTGTTATTGTTTTTTTAAATTTCCATTACAGTAAGTTTAGATTATTGATCGGATGTTGATATTTGGCATATAGCTACATAACATTGAAATACAGGTCAAGTTTGAGTATTGATTATGGATGGATTTAGCCTTTTGACAAGACCTCGCATTTAGATTATATTCCATGCCGCGCACGACTTAGACAAGACCAGCTGTTGATATGGTGACTTGGCCAGATTCCGAGGAACGCGCGAGCGAGCGGCAAAGCCGCGAGGCCTTTTCGATATTGGTTTTTTTTTCCCCTCTCGGCTTCCTCACTAGCTCATGAATCATGCATAGTTGTATGCAAATATACCAGCTGGGGCTCAATAGACCAATCAAAACCCACGGCTTCATTGGCGATTCGTTCATTCTTGACACAGGTGAGTACTAGTGAAAGAATTGTTTTTGTTTGTTTTAGTAACGGAGTTAATAATTAAATAATGTATGTAAAGAATCACCAAGATGAACAGCTGTAAGTCCCAGTTTTCGGAAAGTCTCCACTTGGTTCTTCATGACACAAGCGGGGATATGATGGCTTTCCGCGGTACCAGAGGATGGGCCCACGTTCCCCTCGGCCGCCGCGGGGGGAGGCGTTGAGAAGTCGGTGGTTCGCAGCTCTGCAGCAGCTTGCCCACTCTGCGCCTGTGTTCGCGTTCGGAGATGGTCTTTGCACGAAGGTATTGCCTGAAAGATGGCACTTTTACCGTAGCCAGTCGGAAGGCTGACGAATGTATCTTGTCCTCGAAGCACTGAAAATAATGCCTTCAATTGCAAATCCTTGAATCCTGTGATATTCAGCTTCTGAGCTGCAAAAACGGTACTATTTAGTAGGATATCTTCTATGAAGTCGTCCTGAGAATCACTGGGGCAAGCTGCCATCTTGACTGAACTCATTTGCGTCCAAATTTGCATACTGAATATATGCTGACGTCATAGGAACAATTCGATTGCTGATTGGCTGCTAGCATTTTGGTAGGGAATTTGCCCCCAAAACACTGGCTATAATAAGAAATCCGAACCAATATCGAATAGGCCTCGCGGCTCAGCCGCTCGCTCGCGCGTTCACTCAAGTTTTAGTGAATAGTCTCATTTCAGCCGCGCTAAATTGTCGGACATAAACCTAAGCCACGAGGCCTTGTCAAAAGGCTAGGATGGATTATGTAGGTCAAAGGTCAAAGCTTATTAAATACGCAAAATTTGGTCTCTGACCAAACACTTTCATAAAAAAATACGTTAAAAAAGGTCTTAGAACCAAGATTTTTTTTTACTAGGGCCTATCATTCTCTTTCTTTTTCTCTCTCTCTCTCTCCCTGCCTTTTGCAGTCACTTTTATTCATTCTTGCTGTTTTATTTTTCATCATTCCTCTTCCGAAAGTGAAGGAAAAAACCAAGAAATGAAATAATTGTTACTATGTGTTTGAAATCTCACTCTCCTTTAATAATTCTTTTCTACAAATTTATCAGTTGGTTTTCCCTCTGCTTTTGACAAGGGCTTGGGACCTTCAAAACAATGACCAATTTTCAACAAGTCAGTTTGTTAACTTTTGGGAAAACTAATAATCATGCTAAATTGTAAGCATTGAAGAAAATTGGTTTTTGTTTTGGCAGCATTAAAAACCAAACTAGTTGACATTATCACACTAGTTTTTTGTGAACGTTCCACTCTGTCATCGCAGGTGATGCTCAACAATAGGAAATATGGAGCTTCATATGGATACCTGTGAACGAACAAATTAATTTGAAGTCACCTACAGAGATGCTCAACAGAGTTCACTGGAGTTTGTCTGAGGTACTCTGTATTGCCCCTAGCACATCTATTAAGATCCTCCTTTTTGTTAATGCAAAATATTGAAAATGTCCTTTATGTACATTCCACTAAGTCCTCAACGCTCAACAATCATAGAAATCCAAACTTTACACTGAGATGTCGTGAATGTAATAAATTCCTTCAGTCACCATCTGAGATGCTCAACAATTGCAAGAATTGGAGTTCGTTGTTGGTACTTTGTGGCTGTGTTTCCTTTAATTTAATTATTGTTACTTTGGGGTATCTGTAATATTTGCCCATTTCCTACTTTATTTATTTCTGCTGTCCTCTTGAATTTATTTCTGCTGTTCTAATATAGTTTCTGCTGTCGTTCGTTGTCTTATCGTAGATTAGTTCTGCTGTCGTTCGTTGTCCTTTTGTAAATAATTTCTGCTGTTGTTGGAGTCCTATCGTAGATTAGTTCTGCTGTTGTCAGTGTCCTATCATGGATTAGTTCTTTAATTTATTTCTGCTGTGTATTTATTCCTGCTGTCCTACTCAATTTATTTCTGCTGTGTATTTATTCCTGCTGTCCTCAATTTATTTCTGCTGTGTATTTATTTATTCCTGCTGCCCTCCTCAATTTATTTCTGCTGTCATATTTTTTTCTGTTGTTCTCCTGAACTTTTCTATGATTGCTATACTACATTGTTCACTGCTTCACCAGATGTTATGTCCTATTATACATTTAAATCTTCACATTGCACTAGTCCTCCTTCTTCTTCTTGTCTGTTCGTTGTTGGGACATCATAGCACGCATTTCCTCTAGAGGTTGGGTCTGCATTCGTGCACAATACCAGCTGCCGGTAATCTGCGTGTGGTGCTCACGGTCCCTCTCTTGATGACACTGGCTGCACATGGTTGTTCCCTGCCGTGGCTTGTATACCCTCTTCACTTTGCCTTCTTCTGCTTCCTTTGCCCTGCGTTTCCTATAGTGGAGTGTTGATCTTGGGACTTTGGGAGGTGGTGCATAGCTCTGGCTTGGTGTGTAGCTCTGGCTGGGCGCTGGTAACGGCTGAATAGCCCTAAATGTGGGAGTAGAGGTTGGTGTAGAGGTTGATGGCCGGGAAACGGGAACCAAGATGAAGGTTGGCTGAGCTGCTGGTGTTCTCATCGCTGCCTGACCTGCTGTGTTGGCAATCGTTGGGAACTGGAATGGGCGCTGGATAGGAGGTGGGGGTAAGACGAGTGGTCTTTCCGATGCAGGTGGAAGAGGTTTGCTGGTGGTAAGGGTGGGTCTTGGTGCTGAAACCCCCATCTCGAGTGTGGTACGTTCTTCATCTTTGGACCTCCTGTTATGCCTGCATTGCAAGAATAAGAAATAATACAGAAATGATCAAATAAGTTTCCTATAACTTGTCAAAAGGAAGAATACGTTCAATGACGAGTTATATCCATTTTAGCAATTTGAAAGGGGCAACAGTTACAGGAGGCAACAACCCAATACATGAGAAATACATTTGGTGGAGGAATGCACGTGTGACTATATTGACATTATTACCACATACACTACCGTCTAAATGTTTTGGCATCGAGATGCCTCGATAACCGGAACGATCGTACTTCGTGCTGGAACGGTGAAATGCTACTCGATCCTCGCAGTTCGTGCCTACTCGACATCGCCTCGCTAGCGCCCCGGTCGCTCCCCGTAAGCTCCTCGACAGCTTCACGATGGCTCCTCGATGGGACCTGGCGGTTACGCGCACGCAGCTTACTCTAGCTCTGCCAGCCGTGCGCATACTGACTTTCTTGGCAATCGGCTCGCAGATCGAGCGTCGAGCGTGCGTGCGAATCTCACTGCACCGCATGCGCTACACAAGACGTACATTACAGTGTACAAATTTGGAATCTTTTTTAATGACACGTTGTTTGTCATGGTGCACCTTTTTTTTTGGGGGGGGGGGAGGGAACGAAACTTTTTGTACCCGCTAGTAATGAAATATATTTTATTAATGTGAGCATCTCATGTTGGCGGGCGTTTGAAAGACTGAAACGCCCGGCCATGCATGATATATACGTGGTGTGATAAGAGCAGTCTGGAAAATGAATTTGGAGCATGTGCTGTCTTTTGTTGTAGATGATCTGCCATTTTTCGTTTCCCCCGGTCGTTTTTAAGTTTCAGCACTATTCATAAGCATGCAGTATTTTCCTTTTCCCTAAAGACGAGTCATATAGATAAAAAAATTTTAAAAGGAAAAGAAATTTGTTCATGAATGTTTATTATATATATATTTTTATTATTATTATTATATTATCATTATTATTATTATAACTATTATTATTTTATTATTTTTTTTTAACAGGACCAATCCTGGAAATTAACCAGGCCTGGTTCTAGAGGAACAACGTTTTTTTTTGGGGGGGGGGGCACTGGGGGCTTGAAGAATATGTGTAATATATACAATACAGATAAAAAGAAACTTGGCATGATTTTGCGTGACCCGTACTTTCCCGATAGGTACTTTTTGACAAAAACACGATGCAATGTCGCAAAAATCACGGTAGATGCACGTTAGAGGAGTCAGATTTTGTCCTGTTATGATGTCTGATACCCGCATTTTCGCTCGAGAAATTTCCCCGCGATGTTGCGTGACCCGCAAATTTGCACGACATAAAGATGTCCGATACCCGCGTTTCCGCTCGACAAAATGCCCCGCGATATGCGTGACCCGCAAATTTGCATGAAAAAAATATTGGCGCGCGATGCCCGATATGCGATACCTTACCTGCACGGTACGCGCCTCCGGTTTTGATCGTCAGCAAACCCCTTGACGTCACAATAGGACATCATTTTGTACGCCCGCTGGGGCTAATCTTGCAGTAAATTAATTTACATGTACATGTACATGTTTAAAGGCTATCAAAAAATATAGGCACAGGTGGGCACTCACATATTGATGATACGGGGAAGTGCCGCTTTGACGAGCCCCTTTTTCGAACCCCGATTGCCGTTCTCTAGATATTCGAATTCGCTCAGAAGACGACCCCGAAACGAAGAAACTCCATTTTGCACTTTATTTCCCTGGCCTGTACAGTATATAGTACAAGTCCTGTACATGGAGCTACACTGTAGCTGTTATCACCGCTGGCCGGAACCTGGTCGCCCGAAAAAAAAAGTTACTTTGGCATTGCCAATTTAAGGTGTCCTTTCAACTGGCCATTGTGCTATACGCTCGCAGTACGGAAGTTATTCCGTACACACTACTGCAATCTCTACATGTAGCTCTTTGAGATTGGCAACGCCGCATTTCGATCTCCTCATGAGTGCTTCGCTTCGAAATACACGCATATATCAAAAAATACTTGAGTGCCCCCCAGAATATAAGGCTCATCTTGTTTACCTTCAGATCTTATTAGCATCAACTCTGTGTCGATGTACGTCGTAATTTTGTGTTTGTTTTGCAGTCAGTGGAGACTGAATAATTTAACAAATATTCATTGTAACGTTCTTAATCGTAAGGTACTGTACATTGTTTTTTGTCCCCGCCGAACGAAGTTCGCGAGGGGACTATGAAACGGGCTCCGTACGTGTGTGCGTGTGTGTGTGTGTGTGTGTGTGTGTGTGTGTCCGTCCGTCCGTCCATCTGTCCGTGTGTGCTCAAATGTTAGAAAATGCTACTTCTCCGTCATTTCTTGGCCGATTTTGATTCCGATTGTTTTATCTGATAGGGCTGGGTGGGGGCTTCCAAACTTCTACACAGAATTTTGAAATTCATTAATTATGCAAATTTATGCAAGTTTATTCAAAATCGACGAAAAATGCTACTTCTCCTCTATTTCACATCGGATTTTGATTCCGTTTGTTTTATCTGATAGGGCTGGGTGGGGGCTTCCAAACTTCTACACAGAATTTTGAAATTCAATAATTATGCAAATTTATGCAAATTTATTCAAAATTGACGAAAAATGCTACTTCTCCTCTATTTCACATCGGATTTTGATTCCGATTGTTTTATCTGATAGGGCTGGGTGGGGGCTTCCAAACTTCTACACAGAATTTTGAAATTCATTAATTATGCAAATTTATGCAAATTTATTCAAAATTGACGAAAAATGCTACTTCTCCTCTATTTCACATCGGATTTTGATTCCGATTGTTTTATCTGATAGGGCTGGGTGGGGGCTTCCAAACTTCTACACAGAATTTTGAAATTCATTAATTATGCAAATTTATGCAAATTTATTCAAAATTGACGAAAAATGCTACTTCTCTATTTCACATCGGATTTTGATTCCGATTGTTTTATCTGATAGGGCTGGGTGGGGGCTTCCAAACTTCTACCCAGAATTTTTAAATTCATTATTCATGCAAATTTATGCAAATTTATTCAAAATGGCTGAAGGTTCATAATGTTTTCATGTTTTATATTTCAGTTGTATACATGCATTGTTGGTATTCTCTTCTTTTGCATGCAGTAACATTATTATTTTATTCACTGAAGTTTTTCACTGAAGTTTTAAGGTTCAGGCTAGTTAATTTCCACAGATCTGCACTTCCGGCGGGGACATTTATTACGCATTGCGTAATTTACTCATTCACTTGTTTGTTTTGTTTTGTTTTTGTTTCTTTTTCCAATCATGCACTTGGAAGTTAATGAAGAGAGAGAGAGAGAGAGAGAGAGAGAGAGAAAATGATTGCTATTTATGCAAAACTTAAAAATATTCCCCCGCTCTCAAACGGGCGCTTGGCACGTCTTCCACCTTTTCACGATCCAGCCTTATCATGAAATACCAATCCCGGATAACTCCATTTGATAAAGACTCGGACTATTTATTTTTTCGTCCATGTCAAAAGGACCCGCTCATTTGGCATATAAGATGTAGAAATAAGAAGATAAATTTATAGAACTAAAGAAAGGAAAAAGGAAAGAGATGAAATTAAAACACTTGCTCGAGACTTTCAAGCTTTTTTTCTGTGTTAATACAACAAAATAGTGCGAAATGGAAATGACATTGGAAGAGTTGTGAGTGTTTCGTAGTAAGGAGTTGCATGTAAGGTATTTTCCCACAATGAAAGGACTCATTTTGTCATCCGTGGTGACAGAGTGAATAACATGGAAACCAAAAGAAAGGAATTGAAATCATTTAATTATTTTCATGAATTATTTTGTCCTATGTATACAGTAGTTGAGATCACTTTCAATCCGTCAAAACAGTTATTTATCGAGGACTCCTCTCGATTGACACGCAAATACACATACAGTGGCGTAGCTACAGGGGCCACGTGCCCCAACTGAATAGCACACTTATGAGGGTGATCCGCCTGAAGTAAAAGTGAATTAATAAAAATCGTACGTGAACGTTTTGACAATTCCAATTCATTTCCATCACCATATAAGTTTCAAATGACATGCCAAACTTAATATAGCTGTTACATCGTATGCAAGGAGTTGCGATTGATTCAAATCAATCGTAACTTAATATAAATCGCATCTTTTATATCTTTAGTAGGATTCTAGGACAACTACCCCCTAGACAACTACCCCCCGGACAACTACCCCCCGGAAAACCACCCCCTGGACGACTACCCCCCTAGGACATCTACCCCCCAGGACAACTACCCCCCAGGACAACTACCCCCCAGGACAATTACCCCCCAGGACAATTACCCCCCAGGACAACTACCCCCAGGACAATTACCCCCAGGACAATTTTTCCGGGGGTAGCTGTCCAGGGGGTAGTTGTTCGGGGGGTAGTTGTCCGGGGGTAATTGTCTTGGGGGGTAGTTGTCCGGGGGGTAATTGTCCTGGGGGGTAGTTGTCCGGGGGGTAATTGTCCTGGGGGGTAGTTGTCCTGGGGGTAGTTGTCCTAGGGGGTAGTTGTCCTGGGGGGTAGTTGTCCTGGGGGTAGTTGTCCTAGGGGGTAGTTGTCCTGGGGGGTAGTTGTCCTAGGGGGGTAGTCGTCCAGGGGGTGGTTTTCCGGAGGGTGGTTGTCCGGGGGGTAATTGTCCAGGGGGTAGTTGTCCGGATACGCTTTAGTAGGGCTACAGACTTGCGTTTGATATCAATTTCAAATTATTTGCTATTGATATCAAACGCAACTCTTTATAAGGCAGGCCCTAGTCTAATTTAATGTTTTAATCAGGAGACTTTGAATTTGGGAACTTAGCTATATCGGGTAGTTTATCCCGCCTTGATCCAGCAAGGTGACAGCCGTCAGGAAATACATTTATGCATCTACAAAAGTGTGTGAAAGTCAGCGCGTATCTACGAGGCCGGGGGGGGGGGGTAGGGGGATGTGCCCCGGGCGGCACTTGGAGGTGCAAAACACACAACACACACACAAATGAGGGCAGAGGCGGAGCGTCGGGCTCGGACAATATATGTGGGAGGGTTTTCTTTGGAGGACAAAAGGTACCCCCCCCCCCCTCGTTCATTGTCCGAGCCCGACGCTCCCCGCCTCTGAAAAAGAGTAAGAAAGTGGAAACAAAATTGAGAAAAGAATTTGATCCTTAGAGATTACGTTTCCTTTATGCGCAGGGTAAATGCAGTAGAAATACGTACAGTTTTGGGGTTTTAAGATGCGAAAATTTTCTAAAGCTCGGTCAATTAGCTCCCTTGAATTATTTTGTTTCGATTCGAGCAGACCCCACATAAATTTCAGGGACTATAGTTGCTTCTGAAAATAAAACACCCCCCCCCCCAAAAAAAAAAAGAAGAAGAAGAAGAAAAAAACCCTCAGCTGCTACAACACATGTATACAGCCGTTTGTTATTATGGCATCATGTGGGTACATACACATTTACTAGTGTACGAGCCATGCACATTGTGAAGCTGAAGGATGTAAAATTTATTAGGAGCAAATTTTATGACGTAAATAATACTTTTCTCAAAATATTGCTCAGAATATTTAATTAGATTTTTCACTTCAGTAATTAATTCAGAATATTTAACTTGCCATTAATGCATTGCAGCTGAATTTCCCAAATACCTTTTTCACCCACAGTCATGACAACTGCGACTCTAAACACTTGTGGAAACTCAATCATCTCAATTATCTTAGTGCCGAAGTTCTGCTGGAGCTCGTACATGTATAGGACTACGTTTCCATGCATTTCATTCATTTGTTTTCCACACACCAGTGAAAAACGTGCAGAAATACAAATGATCATATGTACTACCTGTACATTAAAAAAAAATAAGTGCACAGAGAAACAAAACATAAAAGATAACATTGTGATTTTTTTTTTTTTTAAAGATATGTTTTATTATTTTCTCTCAAATCAAATACATTGTAACAAATCATTCATGACTATTTGTAATTGCGATACCTCAATAAGATACTTAACAGCAGTTTGCATTCATTTCCCAAATCCCACACTCCACATCCCACAGCACACTTGAAGAATAAGAATAAGATTTGAATACACATGTTTAATTGGCGAAATCAAATTTAATTTCATCTTTGGTACATTTCATTAATAGGCAAACATTGTATAACACATGGAATACTTTGAAAATTTCAAATAGGCAAACTGTTGAAAAAACACTGCAAATATCTAAAACTTGACATTGTACGTAGGTACAGTGAAAATTCAAGGGCAATCCAACCTTTGAAATAATTTGATTTGTGTGAAAGCAGAAGAATCAGAGAAGGAGATTATTGAAAGGTTGAAAGAAATCGGACAAGTGATGAAGTTATGATTTCTGTAAAAGTTGTAATCACTATGATCACTGTACATGTATAATTATATATATATATATATATATATATATATATATATATATATATACTTTAACTTTACTAGCGTTAGCGGGACGTATAACAATGGGATTTATTTCGTCAGGCGAAAACCAACTGCGTTAGCGGGACATCGAGCCCGATTATCGGGATATTTTGATGCCGTAGAACAAAAGAATGTCCTCCTAACGCAGTTAATATAAATGTATACATGTATTATATATTTTTATATATATATATGGGAATACCAAATTGACCATATTTTCACGGTCACTGTGATGTAGGGGCAGTCGCCTTTTCCAACACACAAAAAGACTGAAATGTCAATTTTTCAAAATGTAACTCGGTAGCATCTGTTTCTTAGAATGTGTACTTTAAGACCTAAAATAAAATGCTTTCTACAATATATTTTGAGTACTGCCTCGTGGGAAAAGGTGCTCAGGAGGAAACCGGGATTTAATGATATTTTTGTGCAAGACAAATGGGATATTTGACGGTGAATACCTTACAATCGATTCATCAAATTGGCAATTTGAGATTCTCATGCATGTTGTGATCACATTTTTTGTGTGATCACATTCCTATTCCTCTTATTTTTCTCCTTTCACACAACTCAGATTTTTACAAAGGTTGGATTGCCCGTAAATATGTGAATCTTATGAAAACCACTAAACTCTACACGTAGTTTAGAGTTCAGTGATGAAAACGAGAACCTCTAAAACATTTCATTAGTATTACATTATGCAAGTTCATGTCCATGTATAGAATCAACTAATATAAATTTCTTTGTTTCAAGAGATCTTTTTAACATGGTGTTAATTCTCCCCGTTATAATTATAGCTGTATACAGTGGCGTAACTACGGGGGGCATGGAGGCACGTGCCCCCAATCAAATGGAAAAAATAGATAAATAAATAAAAATACAAGAAAAAGAGAAAAAGAGAGAGAAAAAAAGGCAATTGGACCCCTTTTCACGCCATTCCCCTTTTCACGCCATTCCCCTAACCAGCGTCCTCATAAATTCTTAGTGAATTTTCCGAGTAAGACCGGTAGCACCCTCCCCCCCCTCCCCCCCAATGGTGCCAGTGCATTCTCAATGGCTGGACTCTAGTTAAGCCACTGGCTGTATATTTACATTCTTTTGACAGACTTTTTGTTGATTTAATTTGTTGTAAATTGAATAGGGGCCTACAGTGTAAACACGATTGTTAAAGGTAATCCTGAGTTCTGTAAATGACGGAAAAACAAAACATTACAGATTCATATTATTTTCCATCGATTTCTACAATAGAAGAGATAAATGATAATTATTGTCCAATTCATACAAGGATGAAAAAAGGAAATAGGAAATTGGGTTAGTCGTCCCGATCAACAGAATTTGTGGTTTGCGTAAGATTCTTTTTTTCCGTAAGTTTAATTTTTTTTCTGGTTCAAGCTTCTAAAGAAATGCCATTTCATCACCAGAACCAAAGATTGCAAATTTTACAATGCAAATATGCCTTAAATCAAAATGCGAACTCTACTAGAGTGACATTAATAACATTCATGCATTTTATGTGTATAAGCAGAAACCAGAAACATTAAGCGGCGAGGAGAGAGAAACTTTAATGAGCTATGCCAAGAAGAATGTATTTCTATCAGGAATAATGTTAAACATTTCATTCCTTATTTAATCGTACATGAATATAATGTACTGAAAGCTCATGATGAAGTAATGTCAGGATTTGTACAATAAATATAAATTCATTAACACCTATTAACTGGATGTAATCCCTGTCATGTAACTATAATAACGATAATGATGTGGGTTCTGTCATCTGCATGCAGTATGACCCCCCCCCCCCCCCCCCATGTCATTGGTATTTTAGTTGAACACACATGAATATTTAATTTCCTGTTTACTAGCAACTGTAAAGAAGTATTTTTTTCTCTTCTTTCCAATTTATTCATTTGTTTATTTTCATTGAAGTACACTAGACAGATACATAAAACTTCATCTAAATTGTGTGTGAATGAACTTAATAAAAAAAAACACCGTTTTTCCTTGAATTTCAAGAATTATCAATGTACATATAACACACCAAAATTGTGTAAATCGATAAAACAAACTAATTAATATTCTAAAACTTCTTGTTTCCAATACAAGCGACCTGCACCTTCCCTTTTTCTCGTCACCGTCGCTTCCGAGATTCAGTCCTCGGCTATCGCCTTGTTGTAGCGCCTTAATGTGCGTGTCACCTCATCTATTTTTTTGACGGCATAAGCCCATTGCCTCTCCTGTTGAACTTTGGGAATATTTGTGAACGAGAAATACGTCTTCCTCATTTCTTCAACCCTCACCGGGTCATACCCTTCCTTACCCCTTCTACCCATAACATTTCTGTTAACGCGCTCTCCATCGGTGAAGAAATGGGAAGCAAGCAGCCTGGCTAGCTTCCCATTGTCTTTGGCTCTAAGGAGGGCACTCTGAAGAGACGTAGGCAAGTTATGTACAGGACGGGAAGCATGGGAAGGTGCAGGACAGTTAGCCTGAAAAACAGGATGTTGAGAGACGGGAGGAACCACGTTCGGGACATTAAGCGGGGCGACAGGCGTAATGTTGGGCCGGGTGAATTGGGATGGGGTATCGTGAGGTTGGAAGACTGCTGTGGTGTTGTTAGCGGTTACGGTTGACGGAATAATGGGTGTGGCAGCGTGAGGTTGAAAGACGGGACATTGGCGGGAGAGTTGGTGCTGGTTAAAGAGGGAGGGGGCAAGTGTTCCTGATAAATAATCGACCTCTGCTTCAATGAAATTGAGGGATGCCTTTACATCATTCACTGCCTCTTTCATTTTAGAAAGAGAATGCGATAAGTTGGTGGGAAAAGGACATGGTTGGCGGTAAGGACGCACATTGGAGGTGGCAGGGGCGGGAAGAGGGGCAGAAGAAGCCGTGTTACAGGCGGGAGCGGCGTCAGCGTTAAAGGCAGGCGCAATCGGAAAGGCATGGAAATTAGAGGGGGCGTAGAAGTCAGGGGTGATGGGAAAAGC
Source organism: Heliocidaris tuberculata (assembly GCA_025618425.1). Classification (NCBI taxonomy): domain Eukaryota; kingdom Metazoa; phylum Echinodermata; class Echinoidea; order Camarodonta; family Echinometridae; genus Heliocidaris; species Heliocidaris tuberculata. Next base: position 12,828,029 of record CM046851.1, read on the forward strand.
AGGGGCGGTGGAGGCGATGGGGATGGCTGGAAAGGCTGAAGGGATGGCAGGGGCCGGAAAGGCGGGGTTGGAGGCAGGGGATGGAAAGGCAGGGGCGAAAGAGACGGCTGGAAAGACAGGGGCGGAAGAAATATCTGGAAAGACAGGGGCGGCAGAGACGGCCGGAAAGGCAGGGGCGGAAGAGACACTTGGAAAGGCATGGGCAGAAGACGCGGTGTTGGATGCGGGAGCCATGGGAGGGATGGCAGAGGCGGAAGAGGCTGTAGGGGGGACATGGGCTACAGACATGGCTGGGAAGGCAGGGGCAGGAGCTGCAGAGTAAACGGCGAAGGCAGGGGCTGAAGAGGCCGTAGGGGTGGAGGCTACAGTCATGGCGGGGAAGGCAGGGGCAGAAGAGGCCGTAGGGGTGGGGGCTGCAGAGTAAACGGGGAAGGCAGGGGCTGAAGAGGCCGTAGGGGTGGAGGCTACAATCATGGCGGGGAAGGCAGGGGCAGAAGAGGCCGTAGGGGTGGGGGCTGCAGAGTAAACGGGGAAGGCAGGGGCTGAAGAGGCCGTAGGGGTGGAGGCTACAGTCATGGTGGGGAAGGCAGGGGCAGAAGAGGCTGTAGGGGTGGCAGGGGATACAGAGATGGTGGGGGTGGCAGGGGTGGCAGGGGCTACAGACATAGGGGGAAGGCAGGGGCAGAAGAGGGTGTAGGGGTGGCAGGGGCTACAGACGTGGCGGGGGTGGCAGTGACAACAGAGTTGGCTGGGATGGCAGTGGTGACAGTCGCAGGGGCAGCAGTCGCAGGGGCAGCAGTCACAGGGGCAGCATGGGCAGCTGCAAGTTCTTGAAGTTCATAGACTTCATTCTGGGGAAACTGAGGTCCTATTATTTGCGTTGGAGCTTGCACATGATCTGGCAGAACTAAACCCTCTGGTAGACAAACTGGAGGTTCTCTACTTAAATCATCTAACAATTCTCCTAAATATCCTTACCCTTTCTCCAACAACATTGGAACGTCCATGTCTCTACGTGGTATGGTTATCTCTTCCGTGAATTTAGCTGCGGGAGCCCTCTCTATGACTCGAGCAGCCTATAATTGTAATTATAATATAATATGAAAGGAACTTTTTAAATATGATGTATTAAATACGGTAGTCAGCAATTCAGACAAGGTTTTTTTCCCCAGCCTTTTGAATTTGTTTCCTTCTACTGTCCATGTTCTCATGAAAGTAATCACAAGACATCCCCCCCCTTTTTTTTGGGGGGGGGGGTTAATTCGTTAGATATTGACAAGTTGTACAGATAACGTTGCTTCCAAATTTTAAAATTGGTCTAAAGTGACTTATTTTCGGGTTACGGTATTTTTAGAATATAATTAGGTCAAATTATTTTTGAATGATTTTATTAAAAATACTCTTAACTGCAATGGGGATAGGAATTCCAAATATTAGTATAGAAATGATATTGGAGATGACGTTCATGAAGAAAATGATGCCGAGAAATATATAATTATAGCAAATATGCTTTCATTTATGTTTGATTTCTTTGCGGTAATTTCCGACAGTGTTGAACTTAATCAAACCGTATATTAGTGACAAATAATCGATCTATGGCATAATAATTAATTATATTTTATACTTCAAAAATGTGTTGGCACATGGAGTGACAGTCCAAAGCAACAGTGGTATACTAGTATGTACATGTATATATAAAAAAGCATGAACAGAATTAAAATATTGATATGCAACACGATCAACACTGACAACGAAAAATTATCGTGTTGATAGCTGTCTCTCTAAGTATTGTCTCCCCTATTGCTTGGTATTCTTACTCCACATGCAGAAACGGCGCTCCCGGGGGGGGGGGGGGGGGGCACAGTGCCCCCAACTTTTTCAAGTACCCCAAAAGTGCCCCTTTTCATAGCTGATAAGTGCCCCTTTTTCTTTCTGATAAGTGCCCTTTTCACCTTCTAACAAGTACCCCTTTTAAGCTCTGATAAGTGCCTCCTTTGGAATCCGACAAGTGTACCTGTTTTCGTCTGATTAGTGCCCATTTTCCGTTCTAATAGCGCAATTTTTCCTTAGGATAAGTGCCCTTTTCACCTCTGATAAATGCCTTTTTTTAAGTGCCCCTTTTACTTCTGATCAGTGCCCCTTTTTCTTTCTAATAGTATTATTTTCTCTTTTGATAAGTACCCCTTTTGTCTTCTGATAAGTGTCCTACCTATATAACTATATATATATATATATACATGTATATTATATTTTACCTATACCCCGATGTCGCTTACAAACTGACCTAAAGTCCACAAAAGAGCTATATACCATAGTGCATTAATCAGAATGTAGCGGTATACTAATGTCTCAAAGTGGCATTTTCCGCCTTTTTTTCACCATTTGTAGGTGCCTTCCCCCCCTCCCCAAAGTGCCCCTTTTTGTTGCCCCCCCCCCCCACTTTGAAAGACGCTCCGCCGTAAACATGTCTATATGAATAGACATGTTTACTAATTTTATGCATACTTCTTGAACAAACGTTTCTCTTGATGACTCAAAAGCTTGCTAACAATGGATAAAATTAAATGCAAGTGTAAAGAAGAAGAATGGGAGGGGAAACGGTTAGATTCGGAGAGTTGCAAAATTTATCTCTATTTGAGAAAATTTGAAAATATGAATTGAAGGATAGTTATAGGGTGAGTAAGGTAGAACGGAGTTAAGACCACATGGTATTTTTTTCCTTTCTCTATACGTTCTAGACCGGTCCAGTAGGGAAGCATCCCATGTTCACACTTGGAGAATTAGAATAGGGGAAGGGGGGAGGACGTACATGTAGCTCAGGTGAATTTTCCCATAATGGAAAAGAAAAGAATAAAAGTTTCACACTACACACTTGCAGGAAAATGTCCTGCGCCAATGTTATGATTACGATCTTTGTTGATATTGTTGTTGTTGAAATTGTTGACAGTGCTGTATACGACACCATTTGTTGATGTTTAATTAATCTTGCGGCGGGTTACGTTTGTCTCGGTCTTGACATTAAAACAGGAAAACCCTATCCAGAATCGTCCGGTGTTTCTTCCTTGTTTAAACTTTAGTAATTTGCTGATAATATCAGAGTTTTATCTCAGAAAATAATGGGTTTGGGTGGTGTCACACGAATCCCCTAAATAGCGCCCCCCCCCCAGGCGCGTAGCCAGGGGGCGATGGGGAGGTCGCCCCCCCCCAAACGCCAACCAACAGAAAAAAAAAAAAAAGCGAGAGCAAAAAAACGGGGGAAGTGAGAGAAAAAAGCCAAAAAAGGTGCTACAAGCCGTTATCTTTCTCTCAAAATTTGCTATAATGTCTAAAACGTCAAAGTTTTCGCGATTCGCGCGGAAATGGGGAAACTCCCCCCTCCCTGTCACCCTCATTATACATACAGTACATTATTGCGTCCAAATAATTGAAAAGCAGTTAGGGCGTCGAACTAACTTTCCGTCTAAATAAATATTTGCTACGAGCCGTTATCTTTCTCTCAAATTTGCTAGAACTTCAAAGTTTTCGCGCTTCGCGTGGGAAGGGGGAAACTCCCCCCCTCCCTGCACCCAGCCCTGTTACCCCTATTATACATACAGTTTAGTATTGCGTCTAAATAATTGAAAATTAAGCAGTCAGGGCGTCGAACTAACTTTCCGCTTAAAAAAGGTGCTACGAGCCGTTATCTTTCTCTCAAATTTGCTTAAACGTCAGAGCTAACTCCCCCCTCCCTGCATCCACCCCCCTGGGGAGCACGCTTCGGTGCTCACAACCGCCCCCCCCCTAAAATTAATTCCTTGCTACGCGGTTGCCCCCCCCCCCCCCCAAGTTAATATAAAATCAGTTTATACTACCCTCTTCAGTCGCAGACTTCAGTCTCCGCTTACTTTTCTCTTCCTCTCATTTTCTTCTTTCTCTTTTCCCCGGCTTATTCACCTATTTTCTTCTCACTTTTCTCTTATCCTCTTCCTTCTTTTGGACCATTCAATAGTATTTTAGATCTTCTTTCCAGGACGTGTTTTCCTTCTTTTTTTCTGAATTTGGAACCCTATGGCATTTTAAGAATGACGCACCACCCACTGCCCCTTCCCTTAAAAGTACAAGGGGTGACAACTGCTACCAAAAAGTAGTATAGAGTGTATGTACATGTGTACCTAACACATGGCATACAATTATAGTGTACCTCTTTTTGAACATTAACTTTCCCAGATGATGAGCGTCCTCTCCCACTAGTTGACGGTTGTTGAGCTGAGGCTACAACATTAGATCGAGAGAGAGAGAGAGAAAAAAAAAAGAGAGAGAGAAAGAGAGAGAGAGAGTAAAAGAGAGGGGGAGGGATAAATAGCACCGAGTCGATGTTAAAGATGTATAGGCCTACATGTATTAATGTAAACCTTCAAAAAGTCAATTTATTAATTTCAAGTATCTAAATGTTGACACAGTTTCCATAGTGAAAATGTACATAACTTACATATTCGGGCAACTTTCTGCTTGAATGTTATTCGAGCACCTCGCTGCCCAAATATAAGGCAGCGTTTGCCTGAATAGCACCACTTTCAAAAGCCTCGGCGGGAGGTCTACCTCTCCCTCTCCCCTTGTTCAGTTTCATTAGTTTAGTATGAGGTTTCATATAAAAGAGGAAATTATTACCCACGCCGATGAAATCGGCAGGGTTATGTAAAGGGTTCCGTATGTTTGTATGTTTGTTTGTTTGTTTGTTTGTTTGTTTGTTTGTTTGTGTACAAGATAACTAGAGAACGGGTGAACGGATTTGCACCAAATTTTCAGGGATTGTTTGGATAGTGACAGGAAAGAATCCATTAAATTTTAGTGATGATTGGTTGATCCCAGCAAATTCTGTGAGACTTTCTAGTTTTGACTCTGTAGTATAGTATATGTAAAGATCACCGTTTCGCACGTATCAGATTTAAGGAGCCGATACCGATATCCCAACAAAGCGCATCGATAGCTTAACACTGGTAATGGCGTCAGCACCATTCTCAACGAAGAAGAAAAAAATGTTTTTAACTACTGATTTATTAGTCTAGAATATCGTAAAATTGCCCGAGTAGTCCGGTGATTCTAAAAGCAATCCTTATTTGATCTAGAGACCGGTAAGAAACTTCACAGAAATGGATAGTATTGATAGGAACAGTAAGTTTAGATTTAATTTCTCTCGAGTTTCTCACTTGCAGCAGAAAATGCTGCGGTAGCCAATATGCAGCTAGACGCCGGATCGGACGGCCCAGCGCGTACATGGCTAACGGCCAAATTTCGGGCATCGGCTCAGATTAGCCCCGAAGTTTCATTACTTTTGCATTGTGATTGTTGATTTAGAACTCATCCTAGTTAATAATGTGGATTCTCTGGGTCTTTTACTACGGAATATTGAACATCATATTTATCAAATCTATCTGGAAAAAAAACTAGGTAGGATTTTTTATTCACTCATTCCGCCCCTTTAAAAAGCAAAGGTAGATCTAGTTCCTTTCCGTGTGCTCTAGATCGAACGTTGGACTAAATGTTGGCCTAGATTTAATTTCAGACCTATATGAACATACTACCTCATAACACCTGTAAAATTACACTTCGAATGATGCCTACTGACTTTATTTCTCACGGCTAATCCCCCAAATTTCCCGTATCTAGCATACAAGTAGCAACACCAGCACCAACACTGAACGTGAAATGAAAATTTCTTAATCCCTAGGGTATAGTGTTAGTGAACGGAATTTTGTACATGAAATTAAACACCGGCTGCCGAGCTCGGTTCAGCAGACAACATCTGACAAAAATTAAACACCGGCAACCGGAACTACGTCAGAAAATCAGAGGTCAACACCTAACACCGACTGATTTTTTTCTCGTTTCATAGTCGGTGTTAGATCATGATTTCGCGGCAAAATAAACACTAACCACAAACACCAACACCGAGCGTGAAATCACCCAATGTAGATTTCACTTTTGACCCCATATTATAGTATTGCAACTACTCTGTAGCACCGCCAAGGCGTAGGTCTGCCGCCTTTGACGGCCCCTCTAGTTAATTTGTATGTGATGTTTTTCTTTTTTCAAAATAATTACGTTTACTGCCCTAAACACGCACTCAAAGTTGCAATGTTTTTGTTTACCATTTGGTTTGTTATTCTGCTCCTCTTCCTCCTCTTCCTCTACATCATCAAAGCTCTGAATGATGGGTAGGATAGACTGAACGGTATGTTCAACGACATGTTCATATTTTCTAGTAATGGAAGTGCCATCGGTTGTAGAGACCTGATGATTCAAGTGATATAAAAGCATTCATTTACATATTTATTTAAGGCTATTTAATCCTCGATATGTAACAGTGAAGTTAAATAGAGTGAAATAAGAATCATAATGCCTTTCATCTGATTTTGAAATTAATTGTTTTTCAACTACAACAAAATAGATGGATGACAGAATGTCATTTTTTCTCTTGGTTTTATATTTTTTTTAATGATTTCAGGGAGCCTTAGAAAATGAAGTTTAGAAATGGAAATTTATTTAAAACAGGAATATACTGGAGGATTTCATTAAGAGGGGCTGGGAAATCACAAGGAAGAGCACTTTAAAACAATTTTCTTCACCCCCCCTCGAGTGGGCATGACTTATAAATAACCTTTGTTTGCATTCCTCCCATCCCATGCATGCACGAAAAAGTGCAATTACCCAAATGCAAACAAAACAACATCAGAGCGCGTACAGGAAATAAACAGGCGTGATGAGATGCGATTACGCGCTGAGCAATATACATATCATCCAGATCCATATCCATGCAGCAGTATACACGAGGCAGCGGGCGCATGGCAGCATGGGCACGATACGTTTTCCTCACAATGCCTTTGATTAGGCAACTAGATATTGGCGCTTTATAAATACCCTGATTGGATTGGATTGGAATGCCTTTTTTTTTGCGGTGTAACTTGTTTCTTTCTCCATCATGATTTGTTTGTTTTTTTCCCTTGGAATATCGATACGTGGCAATCACTGTGTTGTTCATTTGAAGTGGATAATTACTGACCGATTGACAGGTTTTGAATGTTACCTCCTAAATGAAATTGTTACTCATGCCATGGAAGAGTTGTCGACAGTGTTGTTCACTTGGAAATAACTTGGATCTAAGTACTGTGAAATTATTTACCATGGATCTTACCAAAGGATTTTCTAAAGGAATAACAATTTCCAGGTAGGTCTTAGACTCTTAAGTATTACGTTTAAATTGTCATTTATGTCCGACTCCGAGTCAGAGCGTGCTGACGTGATCGACAAGATCCCGTTTGAGATACTTGCATGTGCAGTGAACCCCGGCCCCCCCCCCCCTGGCCCCCCTCCTCCTTCACAGAATCTGCCTACATGTATATGATCCGAGTCACGTCCCGACTGATTATTACGTCACAAAGCCTTTGCTCCGCTAGTTAAGCTTTGCTTCAAGCGCTTTGTGACGTAATAATAGGGGCGGGGGTTGTCTACTCATTCGATATACTGATCGGTTATCGATACATGTACGGTATCTTTGGGGGTTTTTTCTTCTTCTTTTTAGAGCCAAATACATGGCCAAAATACGGTATTCCGTCGCACGTACATGTACACGTCATCGATCTCTACGTACTAGTAACGCAGTATTCGCGTTTTTTTTTTTCTTTTCTTTTTTCTTTTTAAACGGTTGAAGCAGGGGGCATGGGCTATGGTGATGTACATAGATCCGGTTTACGTACCTTTACAAGCCCCTTAAAGGGGTCGTTTTCCACCACGTTAACTACTTCTCCCCGTAGTCCGTCTGGTCGTTTAATCTGCACCTTATCAAAATCTTGAAGGTACTTCGGATGGGAGAGGGTTGGCCAATCTTGTGCCTTGAAGACTGCCGAGGAAATGAAACGCTTTTTTACTGGTGATCTTATGTTCGACTTGGAGACGATATCCTCCGCTTCCGTTCCGGTGTAGCCTTTCCATCTGACGTAAACAAAGTTTGGATTAAATTAAGTCCACAGAAAACGATGGCTCTTGATAAGAGAGTATATCTAATTGTTTAGATAATCTGAAAAAGTAGAGCTGAAGACTGTGCAGATCAAGATCCCAACGTGTATTATTATTAATTTTTTTAACTGTTATAAAACTAAGTATTCTTGCCCGTGGCGTTGTGTCTTTACTTTGGGATCAGGCGCGGTTATACGGGGGGCTATGGGGCTCAATTTTTGACGATAAAGGTGCCGTTTTAATTTCATATAGATTCTGCTGTGGCACATATCCTTCGAGCCCCCAGTAGCCCCCCCCCCCCCCCCCAGTTTTTCCTTTACTAGAACCGCGCCTGTTGGGATGGGCCTAACGTTAGTATTAGTAATCACGAAAATGTACATATTTAGGGGCCTATCTGATTTTAAATGGCACTAATATTAATAATTGAACATTAAATTTTGAACAAGTTACTTTCAATCATCATAATGTGGGGGTCTAAATATTGTAGATACATTTCGACGAAAAGGGCGAATCGTAACTTAGGCATCGATGAGAACATTTCTACTTTGACGAACAACGTTCTCGGACAACGCTAAAGTTATCTGAAACTTGAAAGTTACGGGTGTTGGACTCAAATTGAAAAAAAATAATAAGTATTTTAAAAAATAAGAATTGAGCTTATAAACCATAAGTTACCTTATTTTGTTCATTCCAGACATCTCCTCCAGGACGAACGCCTCACACCAGATTCCCGAGGCGGGGTCCAGGGCCTGGATTCTTTTCATTTTAGCACCTTATTATCAAAAGATTCTTTTCATTTTAGCACCTTATTATCAAAAGATTCTTTTCAATTTTGATCGAAGGAGACGAGGAGCGCGAAATTAAGTTGCACATCGAATTTTACCGCGGTTTCTATTCACTAAAATTTATTTCGAATTGCCTGTTTAAATAAAGTGATAACACATTTCTGTATTTAGAATGAAATTATTTATTATTAATCAGTTAACTGAATTTTATAGATTACAGTGTAGTTAAATAACATTTTTATAGTTGGATTAAAAAATGTTGAATTCCATTTTATAAACGAAATGGTATTGGAGATGTGTTTGTCGGCGAAATTAAAATTGGCTGTTACGTTTGCCGTCAATATAATATTGACCTTCAGTAGACCTACACATGTAGGGATACTTGTACACATTTCTGAAAGCGGTAGTACATGTAGTCCTGAAAAGTGGTGGGTAAAAACGAAGAAAGAAGGGGAAATACCTGTAGAGGGGACAGGCCTACATCTACATGTAATTTGCATGATACAGTAGTTAGGACGGAAGGTAGGGGGGGGGGGTTGCTTGTAGGCCTATATGTACATGTACATGTAGGTTCGTTATATACTGATTAATAGATTAGTAATGTAATTCTAGAGTACTGGGACCGTATTCAGTTCCAATACTTAAGAAAGAAATATGAGTAGTTTACTTAGTTTTCGGCTGAGATAAAATACTTCAGTAATTTTGATATTTAATTGAATCATTTGGCTAAGTATTTTACCCTACATGTAAGTCTAAGACAGCTCCCTAGCAGAATTAAACCAATTACTTGATTGGCAGATATGTGTCTTTCATACACGTATACGTCGTACGGACGTACGTGTACATGTATATGCATATATTGCAAAGCTAGAGCTAGAACTAGAGCAGTATACTAGCTGCGCGCGCAGGAGCAAATCATATAAGCGCACATCTACTGTGACGCATTTATTGCGCATGTTTTTGGACAGGATATGTGACGTCACAATGGATATCAGTAAGTACTTTGCTTTAAAGTCGGCTTGCTAAAGTAAAGTGCTTAAATTTGATCTGAATAGGAGTTAAGCCAGTTTACTTAGCCAATCAAAATGCTAAGTAAAATGCTAACTTAATGCGCGTTTTGATTTGAATACCGCCCCTGATTTATTCACGTTTATCTACATGTGTATTAAATGTAAAACAAGCAGGAATGGGGATAAGTAAGACAAAAATAAGATGGTATGGGAGAGAAAAGAAAAAAGAGAACAGTACATTTTAGAATCTGTAAATATAGGCCTATTGATTAGAAGAAAAAGAGGAAGCGTCTAATGAATAAAAGGAAGAATAAGATCGAGAAAATTAAAATAAAAGGAAGGATATAGTAATGGGCAATGAGGAAGAGAAGAATGAAATAAAGAGAGCAATACAGAAGGAAAATGAGAAAGGAATATACGAAGCTAAGGAAAAGGGAAAAATATGGAAGATGAAACTGAAAGACAGTAAACGAATAAGAGGAAAGAGGAAAAAGAATTTCTAGAAAAAATAAAGTTATAACCTTTTCTTATTAGGGGTAGAAGCGTGCTCAGTCCGGACTTGACCGTGACAAGGCTGTGATACCAAAGCTAATATGAAAGGTGTCGGCTTCAATGAACCCGAGAGAGAAAGAGAATCCAAATTTCGTCCGGCTCTTCCTTTAAAAAAGGGCATAATGTTGTTAGGCATCTTCAAACTGCACTTCACTTTAATCAATTTACGCGTACTTTCTCATTCTCTGTAACATCCATCTCACCCTTCCTATTGTCTCTATACCTCCTCCCTCTCTCTCTCTCTCTCTTCTCTCTCAGACTCTCATACTCTCTAATGCAAATACAAAAACAAACTCACACTGACTCTGCATCATCCGGAAAACCCCCTCTCATTCACTGGCAAAGTTAACATCCATCGTAAAATCCAACGATTATCAACGTACATGTACATCATTTTAAATAGGAAATCGAATTGTCACTCCAAAATGCATTGACAAATGAACAGGGTTTTTTTTAATTATTATTTACATGTACATCGATTCACCATGCTCAGTAAACGGTTTGTGACACTGATTGGTTATTTATAAAGCACGAGTCTGAAGTGTCCTGCACAATTTACATTTACTGATCAGTCTGGTGTGCATGCAGCCGTGAGCGTGTACAGGAATTGAGAAGATACATGTACACATGTATGGAGAACAGAGAAGTTCTATCCGACTCAGCCCAAAGTGGGGTCCCTTGAACTTGAAGTGTAAAAGGACATGTCGCCCATCCCTTCAATACCTCGTCGTACTGCCTCCGTTCAGAATGACGTGGGGCAAAACACTCCGGAAGCTGCGAAGTTGACATTGGAGATTCCCGGCGGTCGTGAATTTCTTCCAAGCTACTTCCAGACCCACGATGAGCTCCTGCTTGGTGTTGGGCTTCCAGTCCTAAGAAAGAGGAAGAGAAAGAGTGATAACCTTAACAAACACTGTGTTTATGAAAAACAAAGAATAACATTGGGAATGATACAGTGTACATGTATAAAGAAAAGAAGATAGAATGATAAAAAACAAAGAATAACATAAGGCATGATAGAAAGAAAAGAATATACATGTAGAATGAAAAATAAAGAATAACATAAGGAATGAAACAAAGAAAAGAAGATAGAATAAAAGCAAAGGATTTAAATAAGGAATGGTAGAAAGAGATGAAAATAGAATGATGAAAAAGAATAACGTAAAGAATGATAGAAAGAAAAGAAGGTAGAATAAAAACAAAGGATAACAGGGAATAATAGAAAGAAAAGAAGATAGAATGAAATACAAAGAATAATATACGGAATTAAAGCAATAATGCACATGTAAATCTAGCAAGTACATGTAAAAGATGGGGAATAAGAATACTAAATTGAAATCGACAAAATAGATCGAAGTCTAGAGACAAACTTACATTTCTTAGGAAGTATTTCATCTGGTGCCAGATGTGCTCAACCGGGTTCATGTCCGGCGACTCCGCTGGCGTTTTGAACCAGTTCATTCCTTTGTTTCGTAGAAAGTCCTGAGCAGCTTTGCTTGTGTGTTTGGGGTCATTGTCCATGATTAGTCGGTATTTGCCATCGGAATATTTGTCCCTAATAAACGGAGCAAGAGTGTTGTCTAAAATCTTGTTGATGAAGAACTCCTTCCTCATTATGCCGTCGAATATGAGCAGTTCCGTTGCACCTCGCATGCTGACCCCACCCCATACATTGACCTTTAGGGGGTGTTTAGGTTTCCCTCGTTTTTTCGACTGTTCGTTTCTTTTTCTGAATGTGTATGTACCCACATTCTCCAGATAGACGGTACTCTCATCGCTGAAGATGCCGTCTTCCAGCATGTCACCATCCTGTATGCATTTCATTGCAAACTGTAGCCTCTTAGCTTTGTTTACTTTCCTTATCATTTGCCCATAACGGCTTCGTGTTGCTGTCCACGACAGAGCTTGACGCGCCTTCTTTACGGCACTTATGGAGAATTTCTTCTGAAAATGTTCATTTACTACAATAAATCAATGTATCTACCTATTATGCTAGTCTCCGACTACGCAAGCCATTCGAGTACAAAAAGTCACAAATTGTGCATATCCCCCCACCCAGGACATCGCCTTCCTCCGTGCACGTTGCAAGACGCGCGCGCACACTCGTCCTCTTTCTTACTCGCAGCCTTCGAGTCTGCAGCTAAGTCTTTTGCGCTTAAAAATTATCAGAGTTTTTACTCTTTTTTGGCGCGTTTGGATCGCTTTGTGTTCCTATTCCCGTTCCTTTTGTTTTTAAGTAACATTAGGACGGCTCCTTTAGTCACGTTTTATTTCGTTTTGAGGAAATTTTAGATTAATTTCTTCGAGCATTTTTCCTCTTTACGGAGCTTTGCCCCACATACTCACTTCGGTGTTTTGTTTGGGCGGCTTCGCCCGCGTGCCTTTTGGCATTTTGGGTGTATTGTTTGTTTAGTGCATATCCCTTTGTTGAGTTTGACTGCGGTTTGGAGTTCTCAGTATTGTGTTTTGTTTTCCTTACAGTTTATTATGTCTTCCGAGGATGAGTTGTCAAGGCCCTGGCGGCCCGTGGGCTCCTCTCCTCTCCTTTCTTCCGATTCAACAGCGGTTGTTTCGGCGGACTTCCCTGGTTCGTCCATCCCTTCGGGGGGGTCGTTTTTGTCAGTTTCCGATAAGAAAGGTTCCCCGAGCGCCCGCTCGGGTAAGTTGTCTGCCCTGCCTGGTACGTTTGTGCCGGGCAGATCAGCGCGGACAGCTACAGGTAAGGATAGCGCCCTTCTCAATTCCACTTCTCCTACTGGTTTAGGGATTGCGAGTTGGGCGCTTGCTGGTACGGTCACTCGACCTCCCGTCTGTGCTGCCTCCTCTATGTCTACTGCCATAGGGAGCTCCACTCAGGCGTGTACCGGCACTGTCTGCGGACAGTCTTCTGCTCTCACGACCTCTATGTCTACTGCCATAGCGACGGTGAAGCGGAAACCCGCTGGGTCTGCCCAGCTGACTCTTCCCGTTTCGGCGGGGGGACAGCTGCGCGGTCACACCTCAACGGGGCTGCCTAGCAGCATACCGCCCCAGTCTTCCTCCTCTTGTAGGGCACGGCTGGCGGGGCGGGTGGTCCCAAGTGCTGTCTCCCGACAGCCGCCGGGCCTCGGTCATAACCTGACCTCTTCTGCCTCACCACTCCCTAAGTCCTCTCGGCCACCTGGTGTGACCGGGTCCGGGGCTTGCGGGCATATGGGCGCTGCCGCCCTACGTTTGCCCGCTCCCGTTGGTGATCCGTCTATCTCACCCACCACTCTTGTGCATGGTGTGAGTGTGACCGAGGCAGCACCCCCTTCATGCGGTGTGTCTGCTTCTGTTCAGCCGGGAGGCTCTGATGTTTCGCATCAGCCTGTTTCCTCCCGTGCTAGGAAGCGAGGCTCGACTGCTGGCGATGTTATTCCCAGCAAGAAGCCTAAGGCCAAAAAGAAGAAGTCTAAGAAGGATAAATCTTCGACGGACTCGTCTTCTCAGGCAGAGCTTTTGAGCCTGATGAGGGCTTTTGCTGAGCAGCAGGGCTGGAGTCTCACTCCCACACCTAGCTTGGCGTCTGAGTCTGGCCCTCTGTCGGTGGATGGTTCGGTTTCCGTTCCTAACCCCGACCCTGGTCACATCATACCGGCTTCGGTTTCTGTTGTGGCTCCTCCTTCCCCTCCGCCGGCGGCACTTGGTGCCCCGCCTGGGGAGGAGTCTCTGTTGGACCCGTGGGCATACCAGTCTTCCTTTCAGACTGAGCCCGATAGTGACTCTGTGTCGCAAGCTTCGGCTGCGACTTCGTCTACTTCCCAGGCCGCGGTGGAGCCGCAGGCCTTGCAGGTGTTAGCCTGTGATGCTAAAGCCCTGCTGGAAAAGTATTTGCCGGAGTCTTTTTGTCAGGCTCCGCCTGACCGAAATCCGGCCTCGTTGCTGTTCAGACAGCAGGGTCCTCCCCCTGGCATCCCCCTTACGGAGGACTTCAAAGGGGAGTTTGATAGAGTTGCATCCCGGGATGTGTCGGCTTTGCCTAAGTTCGGAGTCGGTCAAGCCTTCTCTTTCAAGCCTGAAGATGCCCAGGGCTTCTTCTCGGCTAAGTCCTTTTCCCCGGAGTTTCGTGGTGTGGCCCAGCGTCTTAATGTATCGCTGAAGGCCAAGCCCTACCAGTCTCAGGACAAGCCTTTAGCCTCCCTTTCTAATAAGATTAGGGCTGGCATGCGGCTTTCGGCCTACTTAGGCTCGTTGATTAATCTTCGAGCCAGGTCGGGGGAACTCGGTGTCTCGGAGGGTGATTCTGCAGTCTTAGATGATTTGCTTCTCACCCTAGCGGGCCTTCAGTGGTCTCAGTTATCGGCGGCGGCCGTTGCTGTTACAGACCAGCGCCGTAAGCTGGCGCTCTCGGCCCTAGGCGTTCTTGATCGGGACATTCCGTCTCTCTTGCAAGACGTGCCTTCTACTGGCCCCTTCTTGTTTGGAGGGCATTTTGCCCAAGTCTTCCAAAGGGAAATAGACGGTCGTAAACAGGCTGAAGATATGGCCAAGCATTTTCGGAAGCCTGTCTCTAAGTCCAAGGTCTCGACCCAGATTGGCAAGCCCAATCAGCGTCGTGTGACTGTTACTATTCCCGCCCCTGCTCCCTCCGCCAGGGTTACCTCTAGGGGCAGCCAACGCGGTCGGGGTTCTTTCAGAGGCAGGGGTGTACGCAAGATTGTCTCGGCCAAGCCTTCCTCTTCGGAGAAGGCTGGCTTTTGAGGTCTTGCCCCGAGCGCTAGGTCCTGTGGTGGAGGTCGGCGGACGGATTCAGTTCTTCCTCCCAGCTTGGGAGGCTATCACCGAAGACGCCTTCGTGCTCTCCGTAGTGCGAGACGGCTTCTTCGTAGATCTGCTAGAGCCCATTCCATATGGCGCTATTCGTGTCCGTCCGCCGCCCATGTCTGCCCCTGCACGGCGTCACGCCGCCGCAGAAATTTCATCTCTGCTGGAGAAAGGGGCGATAGAGAGGGTAAGAGACCACCATCATCTGTGTCTCTCCCCAATTTTCGTTATCCCCAAGTGCTCGGGGAAACTTCGTATGATTCTGAATATGAAGAGAATCAACCAGTTTATTCCTGCTGTTCACTTCAGGATGGAGACACTGGCGTCTATTCTGCCTCTAATCAGGCGAGACGATCTGGCTGTCTCCCTAGATCTCAAAGACGCATACTTTCATATTCCCATTCACCTTGCGTCGAGAGACTTGCTAGGCTTCACCTTTCGGGGCGAAACCTTTCGGTTTCGCGCCCTTCCGTTCGGCTTGCGCCCAGCCCCTCGTGTATTTACACAAGTGGTGGCTGTTTTGGCCGCGTTTCTGAGAAGTCGCGGTCTCCGCCTTTTTGTCTACCTAGACGATTGGTTACTAGTTGCAAACTCGGAGGCGCTGTTAGCCGATCAGGTCCAGCTCTTGGTGCGTTTGACCCAAGATCTAGGGTTCCTGATCAATTGGGAAAAATCGGAGTTGTCTCCCTCTCGTGTCCCGGTTTTCCTGGGTGCCGAGATAGACATCCCGAATCAGTTGGCTCGTCCCAGTCGGGACAGAATCCAAACGATCATCTCGTCGGCCCGGGAGTTACGAGTAGCCCGCAGAGTCAGAGCCAGGCGCTGGCTTCAGTTTTTGGGCTATCTGGCCAGTCTGGTCGATATTCTCCCAGACTGCAGGCTTCTGATGAGACCTTTTCAGAGGCATCTCCTCAGGTATTTTCGTCCGGGCAAGGACTCTCTAGCGGCTTGGATTCCGCTTCCGAGAGACATCAAACTCCTGCTTGTCCCTTGGACGCACGGTTCCTTTCTTGCCCAAGGCAAGCCGTTCCGCACTCCGCTGCCGTCGATTTCTCTATCGACAGACGCCTCCCTGTTGGGTTGGGGCGGTCATTGTGCAGGCAGGATGGTGTCGGGGGACTGGTCTCACTTGAGCACCATCCCCCATATCAATGTCCTCGAAATGATGGCAGTTCTTCTGTCGCTTCATCATTTCAGGTGTCACCTTGTTGGGCACACAGTGCTCGTTCTTACGGACAATGTCACGGTGGCTGCCTATATCAACCGTCAGGGCGGCACCCGGTCCTCCACGCTGAATGCCATGGCGGCTCATCTGTGGAGATGGTGTCATTCCATGACCATTGTTCCTGTCGCCTCGTTTATTCCTGGCCAGGACAATCTAGTCGCAGATTTCCTGTCTCGAGGCAGGTGTCTCCCCTCGGAGTGGAGTCTCCATCCGGAGATTTTCCACCTCCTTCTCAGGGTCTGGGGTCCCTTGGAGATCGACCTTTTTGCGTCGACCTTCAATCATCAGCTGCCGAGATATTGCTCTCGGGTCCAGGATCAGGAAGCGTGGGCGCTAGACGCCTTCTCCCTCAACTGGCAGGCTCTGCGGGGGTATGCCTTCCCTCCCTTTCAGCTGATTCCTCGTGTCCTCAGGAAGATCAGAGAGGATCAAGCTTGGGTCTTACTCATAGCTCCTCACTGGCCCAGGAGGTTTTGGTTCCCAGACCTTCTGAATCTCCTGGACGGCCAACCATTTCCTCTTCCGCTGAGATCGGACTTGGTAATGCAGCCCCTCTCGGGGATCCTCCACCATCATCCGGCAGCTCTCCATTTGACTGCCTGGCCGTTGTCGGGGAGGATGCAAGAAACTCGGGACTCTCTGAGAGGGCAGCCGAGTTTGTTTTGCAGAGTCGTAGAGGCTCCACGAGGGATCTCTACAACTCTCGGTTAGGGGCCTTCTTTAGTTGGTGTGAAGACCATGGTGTCTCACCACGTCGAGCCCCGGTTGGCCTTATAGCGGATTTTCTGATCTCCCTCTTTGATAAGGGTAGATCGATTTCGACTATCCGTGGTTATCGTTCAGCAATTGCCGCTATTCATGTTGGCTTTGCTGATGGTTCGGGGGTTTCTAACTCCCCTCTCTTGGCTAAGTTGACGCGGTCCTTCTTCTTGAAGCGTCCCTCAACGCCCAAGTTAACTCCGTCTTGGAGTCTACCCAAGGTCTTGGATTGTTTGGCTAAGCCACCCTTCGAACCTTTGGGTAAAGCGTCGTTACATCACTTGACAGTAAAGACGCTTTTTCTGGTCGCCATAGCCTCTGGGCAAAGGAGAAGTGTTCTTCATGCCCTTTGCCTTACCCCGGGACACATCCGTTGGGAGTCTGGAGGCGTGCGACTCATTCCTAAATCCTCGTTTGTTGCGAAGAACCAGTCGGCTTCTTCGGGTCCGGTTGAGATTTTTCTTCGCCCCTTGTCACATCTTTCCTCAGTTCCCGAGGATAAGGTCTGGTGCCCTGTGAGGGCCTTGAAATGGTACGTGGATAGGACCAAG
Source organism: Heliocidaris tuberculata (assembly GCA_025618425.1). Lineage (NCBI taxonomy): Eukaryota > Metazoa > Echinodermata > Echinoidea > Camarodonta > Echinometridae > Heliocidaris > Heliocidaris tuberculata. Next base: position 12,845,688 of record CM046851.1, read on the forward strand.
TCTTGCCGCAAGGATGATCAACTCTTCGTCATTACCCGTGAGCCCTTCTCCCCTGCCTCTCGTGAGTCCATCTCGAGATGGCTTGTTGAAGCTATTCAGGCCGCCGGCCCTGAGGCTTTAATTTCGGGAGATAAGCCCCGTGCTCATGATACTAGGGGCATTAGTACTTCCTGGGCTCTTTTTCAGGGTGTGTCACTTGTTGACATTATGAAGGCTGCCTACTGGCGTTCCCCCAATTCCTTCATCTCCTTTTATCTAAGAGATGTTTTGTCTGATGAAGGATCCTTCTCTACTGTGACGTTGAGAGCGGCAACGTCTTCTCTGGGACCTCATTAACCTTCCTCTTTGGGACATGCCACCCGTTTTTGAGTGGGTGTTGGTCTAGCATAGTAGGTAGATACATTGATTTATTGTAGTAAATCATTAAAATCAGAACTGATTTTATTATTTGCTAGATAAATCTATGTATCTACCTATGCCCCTCCCTCCTCCCCTCTCCTTGCCTAGCAACATGTCCGAGGTTTGTTTTGGGGCTGCTCGTTAAGAGGACGAGTGTGCGCGCGCGTCTTGCAACGTGCACGGAGGAAGGCGATGTCCTGGGTGGGGGGATATGCACAATTTGTGACTTTTTGTACTCGAATGGCTTGCGTAGTCGGAGACTAGCATAATAGGTAGATACATAGATTTATCTAGCAAATAATAAAATCAGTTCTGATTTTAATGATTCAGAAGTCTAGTCAGCTTACGAGCAGTCAGTTCTCTTTCAGCATTCAAATGACTCTCAATGAAGTCCTGTTGTTCTTTTCCAAGTAAGGGTGGACGTCCGCTCCTTCGTCTGTCTTCTAAGGACCCTGTGTCCTTATATCGCTTTATGGTGTTTGACACGGTATTAATAGAGGTGTTAATTCCTCTTCTTCGGATTTCCTTTAAAATGCGAGACACTCCAAGTCCTTGAAGATACGACGAGACGACGATCCTCCGTTGTCAGACGAGCCATAATGTACAAGTGTGCAAGATTTCCTATTTTCGCAGCCTTTATATACATGTACCTACCCTTCCAACAATTCTAAAAATAGCTACATGAACGACATCGTAAGTTTTTGTTTCCCGGTAGAAACAAAGGATTACAAAAAGCATTTTCACGATGATCCCGTTAGAATCCCGTTAGAAACAAAGGAATACAAAGGAAATATAAAGAAAGATACAAATCCTTATAAAGTACCGTCAGAAACAAAGGAATACAAAAAGCATTTTCACAATGATCCCGCTAGAATCTCGTAAGAAACAAAGGAATACAAAGAAAATGTCATAAAGATACAAATCCCGATGGAATACCTATCGAAACAAAGAAATACAAAGAAAATTGTCATAAAGAAAGTGAAAATCCCGATAGAATCCCGTTAGAAACAAAGGAATACAAAGAAAATGTCATAGAGAAATATACGAACCGGATGGAATCCCGATAGAAACGAAGAAATGCAAATAAAATTGTCATAAAGAAACTTAAAAAATCGCGATGGAATCCCGTTAGAAATAAAGGAATACATGTACATGTACGGTACGGTACCGTACATGTACAAAGGACATGTCATAAAGAAAGAAACAAAGAAATAATCCCAATAGAAACATGAAGTAACGGTGAAAATCTCGATTAAAAAAAACACGCAAATGAATACAAAGGAGATTTCATAAATCGAGTTACCGTGTTTTGTTTTATAAAAAAATATTAAATCTTTAGAGTTTTGGCATGAAGACTTGAAATCATTTAGAATATCAATTTCCTTCTAACTCCGTCTTGTCATTATTTGTTTAAGACTCATAATCGTTCCACTTTTATCTGAAGAAAAAATTCTTGAATCATACACAAAAATAATGACATTCGCAATAACAAATATAATATTCTATGTAAAACAATGAAGAATCTGATATAAAACAAATAGGTTGAGTTTTTCTGTTGCTCTCTGAGACACGTTAAAAAGGGCAAAAACAAAAACAAAAAACATAGATCATATGCATGTAGATTATTAGTTACATGTAATATATACATACATGTATATGAATGGATCGCCGTAAGCTCTATTAAAGCGCTTGATGGAGACGTTCAACCCCCCCAAAAAAAAACAAAAAAAAAAAAAAAAAAAAACAACCCCACACACACATTGATTTATACATTACTTGCATTCAAACAAATGAATGATGCAAATTCACGAGAATTCACGAGAATTCACTGCGAGAATTAGAATAACGATAGAAATAGAGAGATAGACGGGGGGGAGAGAGAGAGAGAGAGAGATAGACGGGGAGAGCGAAGATGAAAGGTCAGAGAGAATCATGAAGAGAAGAGTAAGTAAAGTTACACAGATTCAAGCATCCTGACAATTTTAACAATATTTTACCTGTACCATGTATTCATTTTTCTTTACCGGAACGGAAATGTCGGATGTACATGTATATATTTCTACACTTTCTCGCTTATCAACGAAGTGAAATAATGTATCTGTTTTCCTGAAGTGAATATAAGGAATTATTTCGTTGCATTTTTAAGAGGCATTTCGTTTTGCGTTGTTTTCTACATTTCCCAAAGTTTTCGATACCAATGTCCAAACTATTCCGCCGCATGCACTTGAACAAGTTGGTCGACGTGTGATCACAACGCCGTGCTTCAACCAGCTACTTAAGAAAATGTCAAGAAATACAAGCCTGCGTGGATGGAAACCTTACAAGCAATATCACAAATTGTTTTCTTCACATTTATGTTGCATTTATTTGACTATCAATCAGCTATGGACATGTACATGTAATTCCTGCGTCACCGAAGTGTATCGCTAACAGGACCTGATTGTATTGTGATGTCACAATAGCTCGTCTACTCGTACTTTTTATTGTGATGTCATAATAGCTCGCGTAATGGTTTACGCTTTCACTAAGTGGGTCATGGTCATAGGTCACGGTAAGCGCAAGCGCATTTTTTATCGCTCATGCATGTGCATGCATATCGAGAAAAATTGCATGTGCGTACCGGTACACTTTATGTCAACGCATTTTTTTCTCGCTCACATCGCATATTGATCCTCTCTTCGATAGCAGGGTAACTGCATGCTGCACGATGTGAGCGGCACACAGCGCGCTCAAGCACCGTTCGATCCCGTTACGAATTCAACTCAAATATCGATACTTTATCGTTAGATTCCCGATACTCCATCACGCACATTTTCTAACAGGATTCTCAATCCCGAATACCAAGTTTCTTTTTATCTGTATTGTAGTTCTCTGATTATCAGATCGTTTACTCTCATCCAGTATACATACCGCATGAGTGCAATTGTTTCTGATTATCAGAGAACTCACAAATCACTTTAGGAAAAAAGAGAACAACAACAGCAGCAACTACAAAACAATCATTATAATATTTCTAAAGCAGGAAAGAACAATTCCTGGGAACACAACCAATATACTTCCTTATATAGTTATCATAATTATAAAGTAAAGTTTGATGTGAATGGAAAGCTCTGCTCGTACGTCGTATATTGTTTTCCTGTGATCCTATACTCCGTTTTTATCTTAAAGAGCTGAATGTGAGTTAGCATCCATCAAGTTACCTGTTCGTTTTTCTGTTTGTTTATCATGTACCTGTGAAACCATTCAGCACTTAACCTTTAACCCGTATAAGCAAGTGACCTGGTAAATTTGGAACCTATTATAGCATATTATAATAATGTGCAATATGTTCAATCCGTAACAATATTTACTTTATCTTGTATTTGCTTTCAACTTGTATTTAAATAAAGCACTGATTTCAACAAAAGTACCTCTTCACATTTGTTGTCAAATCAAGTATTTTTGAACATCAATCTTCTTTTTATTGATATTTATTTTCATTTTTTTTTGACAACACAATGAGTACAGTGTATATAGCTTGAAAAAGAGGGTCTGTTTCCTCGTTTTTTCCACTACCAGCGTCCACACATGATTGCAAGGAGAGTCCACCCCGACGTCAAGTTGGTTTTGTTCAAAGGAGAGAACTGACAAGCCAAAGTATATTAAAGAAGGTTTGGCGAAATTCCATCAAATAATGACAAAGTTACAGATTTTAAAAGTTTTGATTTTATGACGTCACATATCATAAATTGCCATTCTTTCCAAAAAAATTGACCATTAAAAGTTTGCAAGTTATTGAAAGTATATTACATGGCATATGGGGGAACCGCTCGGATGTGACGTCACAATATCACAACTTTAAAACTTCATAACTTCGTTATTCTCTGATGGATTAAACAAAATCCTTCGTCAACACGTTTCAATCATTTTTCAGCATTTATCAGAACCAAGTTGACTTCATGCAGAGTAGACTTTCCTATAAGGTTTTATAACCAGCAGGTGTGGAGTTTTCTTGTCACGGCTGGGAGGTGGGGGGACAAGACTAGTCTCTCCCATTTGTTGCTGCACAAATTCAAAATTTTCGGGGGGGTGGGGGGTCGCCGCCCATGACATCCATGGAGATGGAATGGGTGCCATAATGCTCTATTACGCGCTCATACTTAGCTGTACATCACTGTCACTATTTATATAATGATATAGAGAATAAAATGGTATTTTGAAGGGGTCAAAGTTATTAAAGGCTGGTTTATATCGAAATTAAGCTACAGATAGTTAGATTCGGGTAAAATGTGTGCCTTTCAAATTCGTTTATATTTCCACAAAATGGTTTAACGCAGCATGGACGGTATGCAAACAGGGGAACCCTTGATGTCTTTTTTTTGTTTTTTTTTTTTGTATATTTCAAATATTTTGTTGTGGTGAGCAAGGCCCTTAAAAGGGGAATGAAACCCTGGGGAAATATTCATTTTAATAAAAAGAGAGGATAGCGGGAAGAGATTTAAAAAAAAAAGTTGCATAAAAATCTGTTAAGAAATGAGAAAGTTATTAAAGTTTGTTAAGTCTTAATTTACTTTCTATGGCAATCCTCAAATTGGCAATGTTCCTTCAAAGTGGCAGGTTTAGTAGTACAACTCTCCATATTTTTTTGTACACAAAATTTAACATTTTCTCCATTATCTCTAAAGATGCTTGTCTTTCTGTTAACTCAACATATGTTGTGTCTAATACATTTGACATATGTCAGATACATATATCTTGAGCTAAGGAGACAAGCTGCACCTTGAAAGATTTATAACTGGGGAAATATGAAATTTTGTCTACAAAACATAATTATGGAGAGTTGTACTTCTAAACCTGCTATTCTGAAGCAACACTGCCATTTGAGGATCGCCACAGAAAGTAAATTGAGACTTAAGAAACTTATATAACTTCCTCATTTCGTTACAGACTTGGATGGAACTTTTTTTAAATTGCCTCCCTCTATCCCCTCTTTTCATGAAAATTGATTTCTCTTCATTTCATTCTCCTTAAATTTAGGTTTGTTTCTTTATGCGTCAAGTTCTTTTCCCTGCTTGACTTTCTTTCTAAAATTGCGAGTTTGTACGTCGATGACGATGACGGCTTTCGTCCCCATGCTCTCCCGGAATTCCGCCTTTGCTCCTGTGAAATGCAGAAATAACGATTTTATTTTTTCCACACGAATTGGGTCCAGACGTGGGAACCCACGCGAGCCATTGATATTATATGGTATTCTCTCATGGCGAGTGAAAAAAAGATCTGCGAGTATCCTCGCCAAGGTGTTGTGGCACTGAATTCCCATCAACTCGAGAGCGACGCGTGGTTCAAGTTCCTCGTTACAATGAGGAGCTGTAGCGACGTTGGGAGTCATTAGGGTGAAAGCGGGAGCGGATGGGGTGGATGCAGGAGGGGTTGGGGTGAAGGCGGGAGCAGTTGCGATGAAATCGGGAGCAGTTGGGGTGGATGCAGGAGTGGTGGGGGTGAAGGCAGGAGCGAAGGCGGGAGGGGTTGGCGTGAAGGCGGGAGCAGTTGCGGTTAAGTCGGGAGTGGTTGGGGTGGATGCAGGAGTGGTGGGGGTGAAGGCGGGAGTAGTTGGAGTGACCGCGGGAGCGGTTGGGGTGAAGGCGGGAGCAGTTGGGGTGGATGCAGGAGCGGTTGGGGTGGAGGTGGGAGCGGTTGGGGTGGAGGTGGGAGCGGTTGGGGTGGAGGTGGGAGCAGTTGGGGTGAAGTCGGGAACAAATGGGTTGAATCCGGGAGCGGTTAGGGTGAAGTCTGGAACAGATGGGTTGAAGGCGGGAGCGGTTGGGGTGGATGCAGGAGCGGTTGGGGTGGAGGTGGGAGCGGTTGGGGTGAAGTCGGGAACAGATGGGTTGAATCCGGGAGCGGTTTGGGTGAAGTCTGGAACAGATGGGTTGAAGGCGGGTGCCATTATGGTGAGGGCGGGAGTGGTTGGGGTGAAGTCGGGAGCAGCTGGGGTGGATACATGAGTGGTGGGGGTGGAGGCGGGAGCAGTTGGGTTGAAGTCGGGAGTGGATTGGGTGAAGGCGGGAGCGGTTGGGGTGAATGCGGGAGCGGTTGGGATGAGGGCGGGTGCTGAGGAAGTGGATGAGGCGAAGAGAGGGGGAGCTTCATGAAGGGCCGAGAGAGTGTTTGCAAGAGTGGAGGCGTATTGTGGTAGGGCAATATGGAGGTGAGGCGTTGCTGCCCCTATCTGCCCCTTAAACTCTGTGAATTCATTGGTCAGGAGGTCTATCTTATTTTCAAGTTCGGTAACGTGTCTTTTGAGAGAGATGATTTCATTTTCTCTGTCCACGAGAGGCGCACCAAGGGCGCGGAGCTCATCCTCGAGAGCTTGGCGGCCTTCGTTTAGCAGTTCCATATGGTCTACTGGATCCAGCGGTGCCTCAATATCTAGAGGAGTTTCTTCATCATATGCAGGAGCCGCCAGCAGAATGTTGAAAGCCTAGAGGAAATAGAATGACCACAACTTTTTACAACATTCATACCAAAATATTTTGCCATGGAAGTATATGATAACAGATCTCAAACATCCCTGTTTTTCAATACAAGGGCCCCATTGCATAAAACCTTTTGCCAGACTTTTTTGCCAGACTTTTTTGCCATAGAAAACTCTGGCAAAATATAATACAGAGTTTCAAATTGAGCCCAAAATAATTTCCTGATTTTTGCCATAAAAAACTCTGGCAAAAGTTTTATGCAATGGGGCCAAGATCTAATTTCCATCATAATTTATAACAAAAACTCACAATATACTAATGAAAAGTATATCTATCAAGATTAACTTTAACACACACGGGCTTATGACAGGAACCCCACTGTGTGACTGACCTCCTTGGAGTTCACCCCCCCCCCCCCCCTTAGGTCTCTTTCCATTTTTAGCTCATCCGGCCTGAATGGGCCAGATGAGCTTATGCCGTGGCGAGGCGTCTGTCGTCCGTCGTCCGTCCGTCCTTCGTCTGTCGTCCGTCCACAATTTCAAAATGCTTCTTCTTCGCCATTTCTTACCCGATTTTAATTCCGTTTGCTTTATATGATAGCACTAGGTGGGGGATTCGAAACTTCTGCACAGAATTTTGAAACTCATTAAATATGCTAATTTATGCGCATTTCTCAAAAATCACAAAAATTGCTTCTCCCTCATTTATTGACCGATTTCGATTTTTTTTTGTTCCATCTGAAAGACTTTCATGAGGTTCATTGAACTTCTACACAGAATTTTGAAATTTTGTCTACAAAATTAATTATGCTAATTTATGCGATATTTATTCAAAAATCACAAAAATTGCTTCTTCTTCCTCATTTATTGACCGATTTCGATTTTTTTTTTCCATCTGAAAGACTTTCATGAGGTTCATTGAACTTCTACTCGGAAATTTGAAATTTTGTCTAGAAAATTATTTATGCTAATTTATGCGAAATTTATTAAAAAGATCACAAAAATGGCTTCTTCTTCCTCATTTATTGACCGATTTCGATTTTTTTTTTTGTTCCATTTGAAAGACTTTCATGAGGTTTATTAAACTTCTACTCGGAATTTTAAAATTTTGTCTAGAAAATAGTCACGGTCTCCTTCCAAAACCACATTTAGCCAGATCTGCAATAGGCACTTCATCATCTGTACATGCATGTAACCAATACATGTACATTTCATCGATTCATTACAATGTCTACTGTGTTCAAAGTACAAATTGCATCAATTTCTTTGCTGCATGCCGGATGAGCGCCACATCATTGATGTGCTAGTTTTCTTTTTAGAAAGCTTCCATACTATAATTTGGTGTTTTGAGTTAAATGGAGAGGGGATTAGCAATCATCCTTGCCACAACTGCCCAAGTATTGCCATGATACCAGCGACTTTTGCACATATATATGGCTGACTGCCGGCGGTCGTGGTAGGTAAAAGCTAGGAAGCATGTTTTGGCGATTGTCCGTCTCCATAACGCGACTAGAATACTTGCCAGAAAGCCCGACGCCTGTCGGATAGGCTACCTTAAGTATTAATTAATGGGTGTTGTGGCAAGCGCCTGTAATCCAGCTAACAGTGGAAGTTACAAACTGATTCAGCGAACCCAGGTTCGAGTCTGAGTCACGTCTTTCGGATGGTGACGTTAAAGGTCGGTCCCAGACGTAAATAATCATATCTGATTGATACACGTCTGTAAAAACCCAATTACACACACAATGGGAGATTTCAAGTTCGGTGTTGAAAGCTGGTGTTGGGGCAAAACCTAGCATCAGCCACAACACCGAACCTGAAATGAAGCTGGTGCTGGGATTGACTTCACTAGGTGTTGAGCTATTAATAATGTGATTGGTATTATTTTTATAAACCCGAATTTGGTGTTGGGGCTAGAATCAGCAGTCCAATTCATGCTCTCAACATCAACACCAACACCAACACCGAACTTGAAATCACCCAATGTGTATTCACAAGACATTAAACATTGATTATTATCGATATTTGACGTCACAATAACATTGCGATGCGAAAGAAATGATTCATGATCAAGCAGGATCTTTTTTCTTTGTGACGTCATAATTGCAGAAGTCGCGCTTCACAAGTCGGAGATTTGCAGGCATTAACAGGGTGTGATACATTTTTTAGCGCTGCATGCATCGCGCTTGTACACGTCTTGAATAATATAATCATTACCTCTTGTACTGTGTGCTCAACTTCAGGTAGTTGATTTGCACCATCCTCAGGTAGTTGATTTGCACCATCCTCAGGGAGTTGATTTGCACCATCCTCAGGGAGTTGATTTGCACCTTCCTCAGGTAGTTGATTTCCACCATCCTCAGGGAGTTGATTTCCACCATCCTCAGGTAATTCAATAATCATATGAGAATGTTGCTTGAGAAATATTGTCAAAACTTAGTATTTTTTGTTCATTTTGACCGCACGACTAGAACCATATTTATCCAAAAACTATCACACTAACAGCGCGTCCAAGAGATGAAATAGCCCCTACCCTATTTTAAGTTTTATTCTATCTTTTCCACGAAAAATGAAGGGCGTAAGCGTTCAAAGCTGCGTGTATAGATCTGCGTACAGCTGTATATGGATGCAAGAGGTATCAGGCTGAGATAAAATATGAGATAATATCCGAGATAAAAAGTGGTTTCAGAATACAAATTATTCTAAAAAGATAAAATAAAATATTCTAGAGATAAAATGGTGCTTCATCAAGCCAGGGAATATATATATATATATACCATCATCGCTATCTCCAGGCAGTCGTCTTACATGTACATAGATCATGTAGGCCTACATGTAGCTTCATCGAATAAAGATCTATCATATGATATTTTTCTTTTTTAGACATGTTTACAACAGATTAATTAACAATCATAACTTCTTTTGAAGCCCCCGTAACGTTAGTTTTTTGCTATAAATATTTGTAATTCATTTGGCTGACAAGAGGCTGTCGGAACTCGGAAGGCAGAAACGTTTGGACTTGGGTTAACAATTAACATGATTCGCTGTTGCGCAATCGAATGAAATACATGTATAGCAGTCCGACTGCTGCTCAAGGCGGAGCGGAGAGGAAAATATTGTAAATCACAAAATAAATGCAAAATTCAGGATTTCATGGGCACTTATTGTTTTGACTCAGGCCTATAATGAAAGGGCCGAAGTTAAACATGTCTATCTGTAAGATTTTGATGTACACACATACCCGGCCATGCAATGCAGTGAACATGAAACTAACAAACTCGATAGCGGGCGTGTGCTCCTTCGAGGAGCCATCGAGCGCGCGTGTGCGCCTTCGAGCAGCCATCAATTGCTGCTCGACCTCTGCTCGACGGCTCCTCGATGGGGCATGACGGCGGCACGGTGGCTGCTCGATCTCGAAGCGCGGTTTGAGCAAAATACGCGGAAACGCAGAATCGAACCTCGAGTAAGCGAAGATCGTGCAGCGGGCTCCGTCACGAAGCGAAGCGAACTGCCAAAACATTTGGACGGTAGTGTAGGTGTCTTCCTGGTAGTGTTTTCCTCAAGATAAATACTGTAATCTAATGTTCATACTGCCATGGATAATTCAGTGGTAATGTGCTTACATCAGACTCTTCTTGAAGCTGAACATCTTCCTTGTCCTTGACGTCATCATCTCCTGCCCGCAGGAAGTAATCCTGTGTGTCAGTAATGGTAGGAGAATCTGGTGGTCTGGAGACTGTTGATGGTGCTGTTGATGTTGATGTTGTGCTCAATGCAGAAGTAGTTGGTGGTGGGGAATCTGGAGCCCTCGATACTGTAGCCGGTGCCTTTGATGTTGTTGTATGTCTGCAAATGGTGGATGCAACCAGCAACGTTGATGCTTGTGATCTTTGTCTCCGAGGTGGTGCTGGTGATGAAGAACAATGAAATGATTGTGTAAGTTCTCTTTTCCTATACACTTCATTTTTTTATTAAGCAATTTCTTGCTTTTGGAAGGGATAACGTAACCCAAAATTAGTATTGTTCTGAAAAGAATTTCACTGTCGTCCACATGATGTGGAGGGGTGAGCACCCGGTTACTGCGCCCAGCGCAGCGGGGCTTGTTTCGTCTGAGATGGTTCGGTAGATGTTTTTCAATAAAAATAAAAAGAATTGCTGTTAGTGTTAAGTACAACGGGCAAGTGAGTAGAGGCCTCGGCGCTCGTAGTCTCGTTGGCAGCCGTTCTCGTTGGCAGCTGTTTACAGGGGAATGCAGCACAGGGGATTGCAGCAAGAGGCCTCGGCTAGATGCTAGCCTTACACCGAACTCTGGGGGTTGTTGAGTTAGGTCCTCTAGGTCCTCTCCTTCCCAGCATACTACGTCCTTGCCATCATCTTCTCCTTCAACCTCATCAGGGTACATATGAAGTAGCTCCTGGTTAGATTGGTGGAAGAGGTATTCCAGGCCAATGAGCTCCCCTGAAATGAATGAATGAAAGAAAATGAAGAAGGAGCTCTATCATTATATTGCTTCACAATGAAAATTAATGAGGGAAATATGTCACAATAAGGGATTTTCATGAAAGATAAGAAAAAACATAAGTCAAGCTATTAGTAAAAAGATGTGCACACATTTTTGTGGTATCCATTCAATTTCATACAAAACATGACACATTCACAGTTTAATAGTTAGTTTGAATTGCATTTGCAATGAAGGACTACACTTGACTGAAATATATCATCGTACCAGTGTATTTCTGGGGTGCAACAAAAGTTGGATTGATCTTCTGGCTGAATAGTTGCTCGGTCAAGCGGTTGACGTCAAACTCGTGGAAGGTGCCATATGATGAGTGAGAGGGTCCTGTGGCACCTTCAGCATGCCTTGCATGATCGCAGTTCCTGCAATGCACCCCTTCAATCAGATAAGCCTGGAAGTGGACATTGTTGGCTGATGTCCCTGGTGGGAAAAAGAGAAAAACAAACATGAGTTTTACATTGTGTTCCTGTAATCATATTGAAATGAAATTTCAGAATAACATATTAACCATTTTTGTTAACACTGTAACGCTTGGAACATGATAATCGATAAATGATGTAACCATCAGCTGAGAAGATATTGAAATGTTACAAATTATCATCATGCAAATATATCAGCATTACATCAAGAGATATGAAGGTAGATCATGATCTTACCAGGGATGAACCGGTTCATGTGAAAATGAAAGGACTCCAGCGATGTTGACCCTCTGGCGCATCTGTACTCAGGCAATGTGATGCCTCCTTTCAGCATCTCCCCAATCTTGGTGTAGAGCTGCACTTCGGGTGGATCCTGAATGCAAGCAATGTGCTTCTCTTGCGAGTCCCAAATGTGCCAGATCCTGTCGGAGTCGAAGAGGGGAACACTAAGTGTGTCGTGTCCTTGCTCCCCGTCTAAGGCGGCCAAGAGGTCTCTGATGAGTCGAGTGGTCTCCTCCGTCCCTCTTGTTGCCTGTCCGCAGTGCTTCGCAATCTCTCTCCGCCCAGTGCGCTTGAAGATGTTGTCATCTGATGAGCAAGAGGCGCTCTTTTCAGCCAGTTCAGCCTTCTTTGCCTCAACGAGTTGTTGCGGTTCATCAGCGCTCCATGTTAAAATGCAGGAAGAATGGGTAGAGTTGGTGCTGTTCGGTGGTGCATCCTCTTGCAAGCCTCCTCATGAAATGGCAAATGTCACGTTGCATAGGCATGTCTGGCCACTCCCTGAAGATCCTGGATTCTGCACCACAGCAGCCTCTGTCCACGCACAGAAGCTCTGGATTGGGCTGGCTAGCTGCTGCGTATCGTCTCACGATGCTGTGAATCATCTCGTAGAGATCTGCTCCCTCTGCAGCAGTCAAGACTGACATCAGGACCTGTCCATGCTCATTTCAAACATTTTTTGCCCATGCTGCAGTCCCTGCAGTCTCTCCAACAAGTTTCCTGGTGATCTGTCCATAACAATGACAAAAAAGGGGGGGGGGGGATAAGAATGAAGTTTTACTTTTACATAAAGAATTAATAGAAGCCATGGGGGGGGGGGGGGTGGCATTGTTAAAAACTGACTCATATTTCGGTATATATCCGAATAGTAAACATGAAATATAGATGACACAATTAAGTACTACTTAACACTACATGTAAATATACTCAAGTGAGGAACACAGTTCTTCTCACCTTTTTGGTCGAATCCATCTTCAAAATCTGTCTGAACGTTGGCGTGAAGCTTGCCTTCACTTCATCGATGTGCTCCAGAACGTTGCAGTAGACGCTGAGAAGCCAAAGATATGTGGGAAGAGAAGGCATTGCGGGTGGTGCTGCACACTTTGGATGATCAGTGAGACCCCTCTCACTGGCAGCAAGGAACTCCTGAACGCCAGATACGTAGAGGGCGTTCTTTGGAAGCCAAGCACCAGTGTGAGCCTCTTTCACCTTGCCTATCATCTGAAAGGGCCCGTTCCCAAGTGTCCTGTCCCGTAGCATCCTGACAATGCTCTTGTCACAAGCATATCTGTAAGAAAGACAATATGCATGTTGTATCATAAATGGGAAGATTACTTTGATACAGTAGAGCATGTTTAACAAGAAAGTCTAAATAGCAAAATAAGGGACTATGTAGCTCCCCCCCCCCCCCCCAATGAAAATCCATCTCTGTAGGATACAGTGAAAGCAGAGGGTACTATTGCATAACTCAGAAAGTTGCACTTACCTGTACATGAGCACTATCGGGAATTGCAGCTGGTGACCAGTGTCCAGTTGATCCAAGATGGGCTTGCTCCAACTGATGATCTTCTTGCAACACCTTCGGCATTCCAAGTACTCTCCAGCCAGGTTGTAGAATCCTTCAAAATCGATAACCTGTTGCACAGTGGGATAAACACCGGCTGATGTCAGCTCCTGACCATTGCACTCCTTGTTTGGACAGACAAGCTTCACTCCCCACAGCTTGCGAGGCATCCACATCAGCTTGCAAAGTACCTTGGAGGCTTGGGTGGTTGGCCTTGGGTGAGCTGTGGCTGAGGAGGGTAGAATGAAAGTTGGGTGATCCTGCTCATGTCGAATTCAGGCTTTCCCCTGGCGCACTTTTTGAAGAAAGCACGCGACACCCACTGGTGGTCAGGCCGTGGCAGTGACTGTTTCCACCCATCGGTCAGGAGGTACTCTACAATGAAAGAAGAGCAAAATTTAATTCATCATGGTGTTACATTGTACATGCAACTTTTATCAACACATTTGATTAAGGAAATTAATTTTAAAAAACCTAATCAGTGTTCGTCATTAATGATATCTTTGTTACTGTAATCAGCAATAAATGTTAATGTGACACTAGATACTGCACATAGGAAAAGGAAATGCAGGTTTAGGGCAACTGACAAGGTAAGATGAAGATAAATCTTAGTTACCTGTCTTATCCCCATCATCTGGCATTGCTCTCTTGCGGGTAGAAGGCACCGTTGCTGATGTAGTTGATGTAGTGGCTCCTAAATAAGGAAGACAAACAAAAAAGGTAGAGAAGAAACACAGGATTAAGTATATTTATTTCTTTTCATATTAAATAAATGCAGAGATTGTTAAATTAATGTCATATTACGTTTTCATAATAAAAGGCAGATTTATGTGAATTGATGGCAAGCAATGAAAACAAGCAAGTAGCATATTTCTGATTGCAATTTCCAGGAAACATTACCTCAGTATCGTATATCAGCACGCTGCTGTTGCCCCCCCCCCCCCCAAAAAAAGAATAAAGCTTGAACATTACATCTTGATAGAGATATTTGCATGACAGTCTCTTACCTGCGGACTCTACAACATCCCGCGCTGCAAGGAGATGATCATCGGTGATGTCAGTATCTTCAACTTGTCGTTGGCCTGCAGAAATGAAATTCAAGCACATTAATAATGTAACAGTCACATTTAAATACAAGTCATTAAAGCTGGAATGTAAATAAAGCAGGGAGAATGAGATCTACAAAGCCGCACTTCTTCATATGGACAATAACACATAGATACTGCCTTAAATGGATACTTTTTATCTCACCTTCTTCTTTCCGGCGTACAGTCACATCAGGTCGTCCACTCAGACTCTGACTGGCTCCTGCTGTCTGGTGTTTCTTCTTGTGCGTCTCCTTCTTCTCATTCTCCTTCTCCTTGTGCTTCATCTCGACAGCTTCACAACCTTCTGGGAACGATTTCAAGTAGCGCTTCAAGGCAAACTTGTTGATGGACTGGTCGGTCTTGTCTGGCTTCTCCCCTTCCATCTCCATCTGAACAATGAGGTTGGCACAGTATCCAAGGGCATTCTCCACCTGCCACTTGAAAGTCTGCCCCTCAAACTGGCCGAACTGCACTTTCCAGAACACCAGCACAGACAGCACATCGTGTATGTCTCCTCCGAGATGCCTGACCTCCTGCTCAGCTATCTTCCGGACATCTGCAGGCGGGCTGCGGACAAATGGTCTCTTTGGGGCCCCTCTGAGCCTCTTCGCTTCGTCTGAGTCTCCCAAGCTGTGGATGTTACCCTTGCGACGGAACTTGGGTTGAAACATGGCTACAAAAAAACAAGTGATAACAAAATAGATTACAAATAGTGCTGATTTGTCAAAATTAATACACAATAAGGCAATGCAAATGATATTACATACATGTATCTTGGAGACAATAAATGAAGTCATAAGTGAAGCAAAAAAACAATATTAACAGCACTTGGATTAAGTGTGTTCAGTTCAAGTAAGCAGTGAAAAGATAATCACATATATGTATTCCTTTTTGGTGCACACTATAGTATGTGTAAATACAGGGTATGCTATGTTCACTTGAATACACTTTCAATTCTAATATGCATAAGTTTTCAACAAGTATCTAATGATTCCCTAAGGAGGAAGAACGAAATAGCAATCAATCAGTAGATGAATCTCATCTTGTATCTACATGTTGTTGATGGAAAAAATAAACTAAAATTCTACCTGTAGTCTCCCTGTCCTAATTCAACAGATTAGGCCTCGTCAAAATATCCAAATCCCTCAGATCGGTCTATAGTAGTGGGCTTCCTACTGTATCTGGTCAGTCGAATGAAAATCTGCAAAGAACAAAAGTAATGTCCTCTTTGTTTTTTGTTTTTTTAGACATATCAGTAACAACAATTTGAAAACAAACATGGATTTTTTTTCCCCTTTTTACTATTGGAGAGGGAGCTCTCTCCAACGATGATTTCAGGGACTTTCTTCACCTCGATCACGCCTTCCCCCCTATCTTACAACATAATCCTCATGCAAGCTCTCTTTCTCAATTCCTTTCTTCCTCTCGATCACGCCTTCCCCCCCCCCCCCCTCTCTTATAACATCATCCTCATGCAAGTTCTCTTTCTCAAGTCCTTTCTTCCTCACGATCACGCCCTCCCCCCTTCTTCATGGTACAAAGCACTTTCGTCCTCTCATTTCCTTTTTAATATGTGGTGTCTGTGGAGGGATAGGGACGGGCATCCCACCCCCTCCTCCATTCTGCGGGCCATGCAGTAAATAACAGAAACAGATAATTCTTGTGAATCATTTCTTTATTGCAGATCATGACATATATATATGTACATAAATAAATAGTGAATGTAAATAATGCTATAGATAAAATGAGAAAAGGTTCATTCATTCACCTGAGTGCGCAAGAGTTAAATGCGAATAGCAATTAAAAAACAAACAAACTGGAATATAATACACGATTGTTATAGTTCGAATAATTTTTTTTTCTTTTTTTCTTTTTTTTTTTTTTTTTTTTTTTTTTTTTTTAATGAACATGTTTAACAACAAACAACAATGACGAGTGACGGGTGACGAGTGACGAGTTTTAAATCGCGATGTTTATGTTCAAAAGACAACTAACCCTTTGTTCTGGAGGGGCCCGGCGAATTTTTAAACTATTAATCAAATCCTCGCTCGTACAACACCACACAAAATAACAACCCAAATATACATTCATTGATTGATTGATTGAATTCACATTTATTTCCTTCTCACAACATAATGTACAAAATTGTGATAAATGATGTGGCGAATGATAATAATAATAATAATAATAATAATAATAATAATAATAATAATAATAATGATACTGCTACTACTATACTACTGAAAATTAATTAAATAAATGAATAAAGTAATCAATTACATTCGTCACACAAATCTTACATCATTGTTTTTGTAATCTTCAAAGAGGGGCCCTTCCCATGAATTGTCAAGCTCATCCCCCTCTTCTCCTTCTGGGTCATACATGACAACGCACTCATGCGCTCCGGTTGCATGAGAAACGTGCCCCCTGTACCAAAGCAATTCTTCCTCCACCTCAGACCTATGACTGATGTCCCTTCCAACTATATCTGCTACGGTCAATTCAGCTATCTTTCGGTCCCCATTCTCAATGTCGTCCTCTATTTCTTTCTTGGTGTACTCATATGTGGCCCTCGGTTCACTATCGTAGCTAATTTTCATGCCCTTTCTTGTCTTGCTTCTGTCTCTTCTACCTCTCCGCGATACTGGATTACCTTCTCTTCAGGTGCACATATACTTGCATACGTCGCCTCAGCTCTACTCTCCTCTTGCTCGCTTCGTTCACTTGCATCTCGTATGACTCCAAGGAGGCACTCTTTCCATTCTAGCACACTTTTCTTCTTCCCTTTCTCACTGACATTCAACCTTCCTTGAACATTCTTCTCACGGAACACATGCCTCCTTGCTTGAAGCTGCGCTTGCAGCATTTCTGAGCACTTCTTCTCACTCTCCCCTTGCAGTCTTTCATGCACCTCATTCTCCGACATCCATATCCCCCCATATCAACCACGATGACATACACACTTTCACTTCTCACACATTTTCTCTCTTCACATTCCTCAGCCTTCTCCTGTTCACTTTTCCTTTTTGCCGCTCTTTCATCCCACAACTGCTTCACTCTCTTGGCGTACTCATCTCTCTGAGTCTTCACGTTTTTCCTCGCATACTCCACACATCAACTTTTCACGGTCAGTTACAGAGAGTCCCTTTCGCCATTCACTTGTCCTATTCCGCACACTCATAATGATGCTCTCCATCAACATCATACCGGCAGCCGGCTTCATTCGCATCAATCTGTCCAACATCCCAAAGTCCCGCTCAACTCCTACATTAGTTTTCGGCACACTCTTCGTCTCCCTCACTTTCTCCTCCCCCATTTCCACATGCTTTCCTGAAGGCAGGTGGTCTTCCAACATTCTCTCGGTCACCTGACAGTATGTCAGAAAGAGCACTTCCAATACCTGCTTGGTCATAGGATCAAGCTCAGGATCGGGGGTGGCCAATGCAGTGAAGATGGGGTCTGAAGGATCATGTTTGCCTTCGAACAGTACATCTTCTCCACGCATGAACTTGCTGGAGTCATTTGACCACCGTTCAAAACAGGCATGCATTGATGTGTAATGCTCGTTCATGGTGGCAATGTGACCTGGCTCATTAATGACTTGCGACAATGGGCCTGTCACCAACTTGTCAATCAGTCCGAGCGCACGCACGGCTGCGAGATACTGATTCACGCCGAGGTCCGCATGCACAGCTTTGAACAGGAGATTATCATCCTTGTGCTCCTGGAAGAATTCTTTCAATTCTTTCGAGAGAAAGAAAATGCCGGCACCGTTGTGGAATATGATGTTAAATCTGTTTCCCTTGAAAGGAGCAAGAGGAACAGATGTGATTCCTTTGGTGCGCAGGAAAGATCGGAATTGAAGGGGCTTTCCCAACTTCTCGCACCCACGGTCCTGTACAGACTTGCATACAGTATCCACCAAACGTATGGTGCCGCATCCGCTCTCGACGTGGGCCCCACTCACTCAGGCCTCAAATTAATTTTTTTCCCACGAGGGCCATTTTTCAAATTTAGCCCCCCAAAAGAGCCCCCGTCACTTTTCTCACGGGGGCTCTTTTTGTGATGACAGGGGCTACTTTTTGTGATGGATTTTTTTTTTTCATTGATTTAGCAGATATACTCCGGTGAATACCACACCACGTAGTATAGTGGTCATATTGACCACTACGTGGGACGAACGCAAAAATGCTAGTCATTTTCTATCGCATGTACTTAAGGTATGGGGGGGGAAGTAAGATAAATGTTTAAAATACTTCCTTTCAAATTCAGCGCTTTAAAATCTCTTTCCTACCTTAAATGGCCGTTAAGAAGAACTTCTGATATTTCCAGCAAAATCCAAAGTCAAAATCATGTCCAAAACCTAAGAAATCCCCGCCAATTTTTTTCGCGATCGCATGTTTTTTTCCTGCTGCCGATGTATTTAGACTAAATCGGCCAATAAAATTTGTTCCCAACGTAACTCGGTATCGCGTGCACATCGATCTCTACGATCGCTCACACGGAAAATCGGGACTTACGTGTGCGCGATAGGAACCGAACTTTTAACGACCGAATTTTTTAGCGGGAGATGTTAGCGCTCGCGGCGCTCAGGAAATGTACACCATGACTTGCGATGCCCCGTTTCGCCAGAAGTGACAGTAAATTACGGATTTTATTTTTGGAATTATCTTTTCCAACATCGGTGAGTTGAATTTATTGCATTTCATGAATATGTTGGTGTTGTTTTTTGTAAATTAAATGCCGATTATGAGTGAATGTTGGTGACTTTTGTGCAGTGGTGTTTTGAAAGTGTCGAGGTGGATGACTGCTTAGAGTCTACACACGAAGTATAGTAAAGTCGCTATGAGTGGTGAATACAGTCTTACAATCATTTAACGATTCCTTACCACTTTGCTTAATCTTAAATGTTATCTGTACGGGCTTCCGGTTTTTTTTAGACGGAGGTACTAGTTGATCCGTATTTTTTTGTTGACTTTGTCAATTGACTCGAATCAAGTTCAGCCTGCCGGTAGGGCCTTTTTACATTCCTGGGATGTGGACGAGTGAGGTGTTTCTCAATCGCAGATTCACGGTGGTTGGTCGAAGTCCTCAACATTAACAACGACCTCAACTAGGCCTTAATTGCGCATGCATACGATCGCCACTGTAAGCGACAACTTCCCAACGTTTGGGAACAAAACACGTGTAGACAATACGTGAGCGTAATGAAACAGTGATCATACCAGTCTCCTCAAGCGATCGCGATCGATCTTGAATATCATATCGTACTCATTGCAGTAGTGCAGAGCTAGCCTGCATGATCGGATCACTGAAATAACACTGCACAGCACATACTAGCACCTGCACAGCACACAGCTGCAGTGTTATTTCAGTGATCGTTGTCGTCGTACCACGTCCACGGGCCGAGCCACGGCCGCAAGTTTGATTGGTAATTTTATTGGTATTCTCATTAATCAATATCATTTTCTTACGGAGAATAAGTGACTTCATGATTCAAAAGTTGCAAAATTAAATTTGTACAGGAAAATTTGACGGGGGCGATTTCTTTAGTTGCTCATAAAAAAATCGCCCTCGTAATTTTTCTCACGGAGGCGATTCTGTACGCTACGGAGGCGAATCGCCCGTCGCCCCCGTGTATTTTGAACGCTGCACTCACTGCCTTGCACCTAGGGGTGGGAGTTTCGGGTATTTTTTCAATTCGGGAACCCGACTTTTTTTCGGGCGGGTTCCCGGTTACCCGAAAATGATATAACACGAATTACAAGCCAATATTTACCCCTAAGAAGCTACAAACACTGGGAAAACTCCTTTGTGTTTGGCAACTGAAATAAACCATGCGAGGAAAAAACAAAAACAAAAACAACAACAACAAAACAGGCGGAGGAAATCGCGTGGGCGCAAGACAGGATAGGCATAAGCCGCCTAAATCTAATCTGTAGAAATTGTCTACCGTCTAATCATGCCAGCGCGCCAGCGCCTTAGGTAGTCACGCGCGGTCAACAGTCCCTCGCACATGTTTATCCAAAATACATGAATGTACATGTACTTATAAAAAAGGAAGGGGAATACAAAGAAATCTTATGAAGAAAAACTCGTTTGAGACGATGATCATGATGATTCTTGATAATTTTGTACGGGCAGCTCTTGGGAATTTTGACATTGTGATCGTAGAGATCGAGTCACTTTCTCACTTTGTACACAAACTTCACTGTTCACACGGAGTATTGATTTGCCTGGCGAAAATGGCGAGCTTTCTGTAGTATCTACACTCCTCATACTCTAATTATACACATTGCGAGTCCTCATGCACGCGGTCATCGTCTCACCGACAGTTTCATTCTCAACGTGTGATCAACCCGCCAATTATTGAAATTCACACACACGTACCACTACTAGTACACATAAAATCATCAATACATGCCGGGTCCTCTCTCTTCGCCAGTACACATACACACATTATCATTATCATATCATTATCATATCATCACCATACCATCATCACATGATTTCATATCGTCATTAATTCACATAATCATCAATTCATCATGATCAACCATATAGCACCATTGATATCATCATCGATCATCATAATCATCAAAGACATCATCATCATATCATCATTAACAAGATAATAACATCATCAAAACAATTATCTTCATCAGACATCAAATATCATCATTCATCAAACTCATCATTCATCAAAAAAAATCATCAAGCCAACATTTTCTTCTCTGTCCGACTGCAACTTCATCCTTTAACACACACATGCGGTTCCCTTTTGAAATTCGATCTGTTTATACAAAGCGCCTTTCCGCCCAATGCCGCCGCGGTATATGAAAGGAAAAAGAAAAAAGAAAAAAAAAAAAAGGCGCATACCTTCATTGGCTGGCTGGCATATGACTTGTCATGACTTGTTATTAACGGACCGCTCATGAAATGACGTCACAAGCCCAATTTTATGAATGAAAATGTTAATCGCGCGCACTGTAGACATCCTCTGCTTCTCACAGCCTTGCTTTTCACTTTCGCATGAACAATGAAGGACATTATTTTGGATATATCGTTCATGTACTCTTAATCTGATTTCAGTAATTGGTAACTTCTTTGCTAAAGTTTCAGGATATTGTGACAGTGTCAGATCGTGATCGTCGATGTTAAAAATACCTGTTTAATAGTGTACGAGTTGTGAGTTGTGTACGAGTGTGGAGCGACTGTTGAATATGCATGAGTTTGTAAACTTTACGCCCGTTAATCGCTCATAGACTTATCGTTCACTGCAAAGAAGGGGGAAGGGCACTAAATGCAAATTATGTCATGGGTTCAATGAACCAATGAGCAGTCTCCGAATAGCGGCAGTGAGCTTTGCTCTCTGTGTATACGAATGTGTAAGGTTATGTTTCACAGTGAGTTGAACGAATCAATAGCGCATCACTGCAATGGTGCGCTAGAGCGCTACATGGATTTTTTTTACATGTAAATAGTAAATGGCTGTTCGACGTTCATCTACCGCCTTGTCGTGTACATACATAGGTGATAATTAAATACTAATTTTCGGGTATCGGTTATCTAATATTTTGACCCGGGTCCCGAGGCTCTCGGGCGGGACTCGGGTACCCGGTTTTTAGTCCCAGCCCTACTTGCACCCACTCTATCTTCGCCAAAAATCATTCTCTCCCACGCTTGAATTGCAGTACTTGAATAGTCTGCAAGCCCCACCAAGTAGTGTAGTCCACAGTAGAAATCGTTCATGCTCGAAAACTTTGTCTGTTCTTCCTCGTTCATGTCATTCCATCCTTCAACAACGTCCGGCAGAATGCTCTTTCTGTAGTCCCTGAGGAGGTCGTTGAATTTCTTCTCGGCGATGTGACGATCACTCATTGTGTTCTTAATGTTTGCTATGATCTTCTCCACAGTTTGCGATAATCCAGGCATATCACTCACTTCCTTGAGTATGCTCAGCATTGTGTCCAGCGCTGTTTGGGCAGTCCCACCTTCACTCTCTCTCATTCCAATCGTCATGGCTGATGGTCCGCTGCCGTCATCTGATTCCTTGTAGACATCAAATGATGAGTAGTGGTGTCCGAATTTCGTTGTTGCGTCACTTGCTGCAGTCAAATTCTAGCCTTCTGCTAGAGTTCTTGCGACTTGAACTTGGGCGATCTTGCGTGCTTCCAGTAGCATGTTGGCTGCTGAACTCTGTTTGGGGAGTTCTACTTCCTCCATATCGATGTCTGTGAGCCCCTCCAGAACAGTCCTAACAACGCCCTCGCATTTCGTCGTGCTCACCCCATACTTTGAC
This sequence comes from Heliocidaris tuberculata, assembly GCA_025618425.1. NCBI lineage: Eukaryota > Metazoa > Echinodermata > Echinoidea > Camarodonta > Echinometridae > Heliocidaris > Heliocidaris tuberculata. Next base: position 12,868,709 of record CM046851.1, read on the forward strand.
AAGTCCATGTACACCTCTCTTACACAAGAAGCATATGCTTTTTTACTTTTGAAAGTCTTCTCGCTCTCTTCAACATCACCCAACTCCTCCTTCAAAGCTCTCATTTGCTTCCGCAAATCAGCTATCTCACCAGATTTTTTTCTCATCTCTTCCGCTTTCCTTTTCCTCGCATTCTCCGCTGCTTTATTTCTGACAATACGGCATTGCAACTTATTTTTCTTCTCTCTCAATGTCGCAATATCTTTCTCATTACGAGTTTCCTCTTTCTTACTGTCTCTGAGTTCTTGTTTGGTTTCATGTAGCTTCTCACAAAGCTTTGTCAACTCACTCTGGCAGTGCATTAACGCCGACTCTGCACGTTCTTCCCCAACACCAACAGCCCTACTAGTTCTACTAGCAGTAGCAGCAGTACATGTAGGAGCAGCAGCAACAGCAGTAGTAGACTCTTTTTCTTTCACTTGCAAAGCCAGATTAGGTTCTCTTTATTAATTCCTCTCTTATTTTCAACAATTTCTCCTTATTCTTCTCCGCATTCGCGATCTATCTTCTACTATTTTGGAGAATCGCTTTTAATCTACACATTCTCTCCTCATCTCGGCTACCACAGCATCCATTTTTCCATTCTTGGCCTCTAGCTTTAGACATTCTCTTCTTAAACGTTTTACCTCCCTCGCGGATGGACCCGCTTTGCGAAGCTCTGATTTATGTTTCGTTCTCTCATCATCCAGCTCCCACTTCAGACTGCTATTCTCATCTTTGCATGTCTTCAACTTCCCCATCGACCTTTCATTTTCTTGAAGTAAACTTTCATACTCATCATCCCTGCCACTAGTGGCAGCCACATCACCAACATCAATATCTACCCGTGGTTCATGTTGAACTTGAGCTGGAAAGTTGAACAGGGTTCTCTCAAACACATTCATCTCATCCTCCTGTTTTTCTGTAATCTTTCTCCTACTCGTGTCTTTGATACGTCTCCTCAGCTTGGCATCATTTTCAAGCAGCCTTTCCACGCTTCTTTGCACCCTATTTTGCTCCTTTCCATTCAGCTCATCTACATCAAACAATGCATGCACCTCCTTACTATCAACTTCACACTTTTTGTCTGCTTCATCAACCATCAAGCCAACTCCACAACCACACCATTCACCAGACGCAGTCGGTTCAACCTCGTCCACTGTATTTCCACGTCACTCACAATGTCAATCAAAACTCCTTCGCAAATTCCCAACTCATCACTGATATTTCCGATACTAGCACTCTTCTCTCGCGGAATAGGCATACTTACTGCTGCGGTACTTACCTCTGGCTGTTCTCCACTCATGATTGATGATGATGATGATGATGATGATGAAAATCGGCGTAGGAAAAAATTACTGAATGTTTGCTGAGAAAATGCTGTGAAAGCATTCCTTGTCGCAATCCAAAATCAGTATGGCGCAAAAAACAGCAAAGATTATTAATACGATGATGTCTTACTACTGAAATAAAGGACGCGTACATGTTGTAGTCCATGGCCATGATACTGGTCGAGATTTAATGTGCCACTTTATTGCAAAAAAAAGTTTCAAGAAATGTTCATTTAACTATCCATCCTTCCGTCCCTGCAAAAATTAGACTTCAAAAACGAAATTTTAGATAAGAAATGAGAAATCTTTTCACACGTTATACCAATGGCTGACCCATATTTCCGAGTCCGTTTTTAAACAGCAATACCCTTGCCAAAATGTACTACGGAAGTAGGTGAGAGTAATTTGTCTTGCAATCTAATGTCTTTGACAATGTTGCACGTGATACCTGAGCGGGCATAGCCTAGTTCACGACAGCAGGAACTCCCACCCGCTAAATGTCTAGGCATGACATGTGTAAACCTTACGGCAAAAATCCCCAGGCTGTTGAGAAAAAAAATATCGCCCCCGCCCGTACACTGTACTGTCTCCAGATCAGATGTAGATAGCTCCACTCCCTACTCCAGCCTGTTGTTTGAGCAAAAATAAGATGGTAAGAACTTGTTTCCCAATATCATATATTAAATTATACATTCTATAATAATAAACAGAAGGAGACTGAGTTCAGTGAAGAAGTATTTTAAGTATTTATTTTTTCACATTCCTCCTCTGTGCATGCGATACAGTCGAGGGCAAAGAACGAGCCATGCATCCCGCCGTGAATTTGGTGTACATTGGTGAAAATATACTGGCGGTCTCATATGCATATATAGCTGAAGGGGGGGGGGGGAGGGGGTGGGGAGAGGCTGGCTTATTCTCGATCTGGTAGTGGTACCTCGTGCAAACTTTGTAACGAAATTGAAAAGGGCCGGGGTGGAATGAGGAGGTAGAGATCGAGAGAAAGACAAAAGAGTGTAAAAAAAAAATAATAATAATAAACAGCACTGCCAGGAGGCCTGGATCTAAGTAGAATAAGATAAAGTAGAGAGTTCTCACTCTCAGGCAGTCAATGGCGTATCAAGGGGGGGGTGCGCAACCCAGACAGGGCTGTACGCAGAAATTTTTTACCGGGGGGGGGGGGGGCTGCACATGGTTGTTCCCTTCCGTGGCTTGTATACCCTCGTCACTTTGCTTTCTTCTGCTTCCTTTGCCCTGCATTTCCTATAGCAGAGTGTTGATCTTGGGACTTTGGGAGGTGGTGCATATATGTCGCTCTGGCTGGGCACTGGTAACGGTTGAATAGCTCTAAATGTGGGAGTAGAGGTTGGTGTAGAGGTTGATGGCCGGGAAACAGGAACCGAGATTGAGGTTGGCTGAGCTGCTGGTGTTCTCATCGCTGCCTTACCTGCTGTGTGGCAATCGTTGAGAACTGGAATGGGCGCTAGATAGGAGGTTGGGGTAAGACGAGTGGTCTCTCTGTTGCATGTGGAAGAGGTTCACTGGTGGTATGGGTGGGTCTTTGTGCCAAAACCCCTATCTCGAGTGTGATACGTTCTTCCATCTTTGGACCTCTTGTTATGCCTGCATTTCAAGATTAAGAAATAATACAGAAATGATCAAATAAGTTTCCTATAACTTGTTAATGGAAGAACATATTCTATGACGAGTTATATCCATTTTAGCAATTTGCAAGGTGCAAAAGTTGCAGGAGGCAACAACCCATTTTAGTGATCACATTCTCTTAGTGTGTGTATTATCTATGGCTGCAGTTAATACATGAGAAATACATTTGGTGTAGAAATGCATGTGTGACTATATTAACATTATTACCACTACATATTTAGTTAAAACTACATATTTAGTTAAGGCTTTGTACCAGTTGATGAGGGTCACTTGCTTACTCTCTATCAGCTGTAGGTTGGTGTTGCATTAGCTTTTTGACAAGGCCTCGCAACTTAGATTATATTCCACGCCGCGCACGACTTAGACGAGACTAGCTGTTGATACGGTGACTTGGCCAGATTCCGAGGAACGGGCGAGCGAGCGGCAAAGCAGCGAGGCCTTTTCCATATTGGTTTTTTTTTCCCCCCTCTCGGCTTCCTCGCTAGCTCATGAATAATGCATAGCTGTATGCAAATATACCAGCTGGGGCTCAATAGACCAATCAAAACCTTCATTGGCGATTCGTTCATTCTTGACACAGGTGAGTACAAGCGAAAGAATTGTTTTTGTTTGTTTTAGTAACGGAGTTAATTAAATAATGGACGTAAATGAAGAAAAACGTTTTTGAATGCAAAGTACGCTTAATAACTTCACTTATCAGCTTAGGAATTACAAAAAATATAGAGGGATAATTTATTAAACACCCATGTCAAAGTCTCAACTTGGTTCTTCATGAGAGACACAAGCGGGGATATGATGACCACAATGCTGCGGCTTTCCGTGGTACCAGAGGATGGGCCCACGTTCCCCTCGGCCGCCGCGGGGGGAGAAATCACTGGGGCAAGCCACCATGTTGACTGAACTCATTTGCGTCCAAATTTGCATACTGAATATATGCTGACGTCATAGGAACAATTCGATTGCTGATTGGCTGCTACCATTTTGGTAGGGAATTTGCCCCCAAAACAATGGCTATAATAAGAAATCCGAACCAATATCGAAAAGGCCTCGCAGCTTCACCGCTCGCTCGCGCGTTCACTCGGGTTTTAGTGTATAGTCTCATTTCAGCCACGCTAAATTGTTGGACATAAACCTAAGCCACGAGGCCTTGTCAAAAGGCTAGTGTTGGATGTGATATGGGCACAGGCAAGAGTCTTGCTTCTGATGTTCTTGTAGGCGTGTATGATGAGGGGCCATCCTTGGATCAATTTTCCATCCTTCCTCTTGTGTTCAGGGATCAAGCTGCAGGGTTTCTTGATCACACACTCCATGATTCTGTTAGCATCCAGTTTGGAGGCCAGGCCATCATTATTACCCAGGAAGCAACAGCAGAAGGAAAGAGAGAGAAAAAAAAAACAGCAGTGAAATAAATATAACAAAAGTATATCCAATATAGAGTACAAGCACAGTATATCAATTATACATAACACAAAAAATACTTGACGACTTCTCTACATTTTCTCAGTGGTACTCTTTTTTTTCTTATATTTAGAAGATTCATAGCCACTACTACAGAAATCTGAAATAAGTGCACTTGAATGCATACCTGCTTATACTCTCCTTTGGATTTGAATTCAGATCCTTTGGATTTGAATCGTCTTTTGGTCAGCTTCTCCTGGTGACGCTGGGTGGGCGTCTGATGATCCTGTCATATGAGTCAAGAGTCTCCCACAGTTCAACAACCTTCTCTGCTTGTTTCTTGCTTACCACTTCTGTGTTCTCTTTGAACTGTAGGAGGTACTCTGTCAAAGCTTCAACTCGATCGTAACCCAGGATGTTCTTTAGACCTGCATAGAGAGAGAGAGGAACATGTTATGCTTATTTTTCCTTTCTTAGTGATTATAAAATTGGTTGGTAATCTTATTGGAAGGAACTACTTTCTTTGTCATATAAAGACATTTTTTAATACAAGGCGTATCCTCTAATTATAAAATTTATCACATAGATGTATGTGTAGGTGTCTTCCATGGTAGTGTTTTCCTCAAGATAAATACTGTAATCTAATGTTCATACTGCCATGGATAATTCAGTGGTAATGTGCTTACATCAGACTCTTCTTGAAGCTGAACATCTTCCTTGTCCTTGACGTCATCATCTCCTGCCCGCAGGAAGTAATCCTGTGTGTCAGTAATGGTAAAAGAATCTGGTGGTCTGGAGACTGTTGATGGTGCTGTTTATGTTGATGTTGTGCTCAATGCAGAAGTAGTTGGTGGGGAATCTGGAGCCCTCGATACTGTAGCCGGTGCCTTTGATGTTGTTGTACGTCTGCAAATGGTGGATGCAACCGGCAACACTCATGCTTGTGATCTTTGTCTCCAAGGTGGTGCTGGTGATGAAGAACAATGAAATGATTGTGTAAGTTCTCATTTCCTATACACTTCATTTTTTTATTAAGCAATTTCTTGCTTTTGGAAGGGATAACGTAACCCGAAATTAGTATTGTTCTGAAAAGAATTTCCCTGTCGTCCAAAATTATTTGTGGAATGATGAGAAACAATATTTTGATTTGCCATTTGAAAGTTTCTAAGAAATTGAGCAGTGTCAAAAGATTATTAAAGAATTTAAAAGTATTACTTGGTACTAGTAAAAGCAAAGTATAAAGAAATTGACAGTATAGAGGAAAAAAATAAAATATAGATACTACTGACATGTTGTGCTTCAGGTTGTTGGCTTGACACCTTTGAGAAATGATGGGATGAGGCAGGCCTTACACTTTCCTCTAGCCAAGGCCCCTTGCTGCATTCCCCTGTAAATGGCTGCCAGCGAGAACGGCTGCCGAGACTACGAGGCGCGTCAGCGCCGAGGCCTCCACGCACTTGCCCCCTAATTAAATATGCAGTATTAGAGTAAGGTAGTGATACGTCACAAATTGTATGAAGATTATATGCGATTTGCTGTCTTCACGCATTCTGACCAATGAGCTGCGTGTTTGGTGAAGAACTTGTCCATTAATTTTGCCTGCTATCTATAAAGCAAGTAATTGTACTTTCCATTGATGGTATTGAAGTATGTGTGATTATTTTAATGACAAATATAATCAGCAAATTCTCTATAAGCGGCTGCACACAGCCACAGGGGCACATACACTTAGTCAAGTATTTTCATGCAAAAGTAAATTTAAAAATCTGTTTGCATAATGTCTAAATAATTGATCAGCAGAAATTGGAGGTTAGAAAGTGCTAATTGCCTACCTGGTTTTTCATGAGGGAGACGGGCGAAATGACGACAACAATGCTCCTTGGGCTTAGGGGTGAGCACCCGGTTACTGCGCCCAGCGCAGCGGGGCTTGTTTCGTCCGAGATGGTTCGGTAGATGTTTTTCAATAAAAATAAAAAGAATTGCTGTTAGTGTTAAATACAACGGGCAAGTGAGTAGAGGCCTCGGCGCTCGTAGTCTCGTTGGCAGCCGTTCTCGTTGGCAGCCGTTTACAGGGGAATGCAGCACAGGGGATTGCAGCAAGATGCCTCGGCTAGATGCTAGCCTTACACCGAACTCTGGGGGTTGTTGAGTTAGGTCCTCTAGGTCCTCTCCTTCCCAGCATACTACGTCCTTGCCATCATCTTCTCCTTCAACCTCATCAGGGTACATATGAAGTAGCTCCTGGTTAGATTGGTGGAAGAGGTATTCCAGGCCAATGAGCTCCCCTGAAATGAAGGAATCAAAGAAAATGAAGAAGGAGCTCTATCATTATATTGCTTCACAATGAAAATTAATGAGGGAAATATGTCACAATAAGGGATTTTCATGAAAGATAAGAAAAAACAAAAGTCAAGCTATTAGTAAAAAGATGTGCACACATTTTTGTGGTATACATTCAATTTCATACAAAACATGACACATTCACAGTTTAATAGTTTGAATTGCATTTGCAATGAAGGACTACACTTGACTGAAATATATCATCGTACCAGTGTATTTCTGGGGTGCAACAAAAGTTGGATTGATCTTCTGGCTGAATAGTTGCTCGGTCAAGCGGTTGACGTCAAACTCGTGGAAGGTGCCATATGATGAGTGAGAGGGTCCTGTGGCACCTTCAGCATGCCTTGCATGATCGCAGTTCCTGCAATGCACCCCTTCATTCAGATAAGCCTGGAAGTGGACATTGTTAGCTGATGTCCCTGGTGGGAAAAAGAGAAAAACAAACATGAGTTTTACATTGTGTTCCTGTAATCATATTGAAATGAAATTTCAGAATAACATATTAACCATTTTTGTTAACACTGTAACGCTTGGAACATGATAATCGATAAATGATGTAACCATCAGCTGAGAAGATATTGAAATGTTACAAATTATCATCATGCAAATATATCAGCATTACATCAAGAGATATGAAGGTAGATCATGATCTTACCAGGGATGAACCGGTTCATGTGAAGATGAAAGGACTCCAGCGATGTTGACCCTCTGGCGCATCTGTACTCAGGCAATGTGATGCCTCCTTTCAGCATCTCCCCAATCTTGGTGTAGAGCTGCACTTCGGGTGGATCCTGAATGCAAGCAATGTGCTTCTCTTGCGAGTCCCAAATCTGCCAGATCCTGTCGGAGTCGAAGAGGGGAACACTAAGTGTGTCGTGTCCTTGCTCCCCGTCTAAGGCGGCCAAGAGGTCTCTGATGAGTCGAGTGGTCTCCTCCGTCCCTCTTGTTGCCTGTCCGCAGTGCTTCGCAATCTCTCTCCGCCCAGTGCGCTTGAAGATGTTGTCATCTGATGAGCAAGAGGCGCTCTTTTCAGCCAGTTCAGCCTTCTTTGCCTCAACGAGTTGTTGCGGTTCATCAGCGCTCCATGTTAAAATGCAGGAAGAATGGGTAGAGTTGGTGCTGTTCGGTGGTGCATCCTCTTGCAAGCCTCCTCATGAAATGGCAAATGTCAAGTTGCATAGGCATGTCTGGCCACTCCCTGAAGATCCTGGATTCTGCACCACAGCAGCCTCTGTCCACGCACAGAAGCTCTGGATTGGGCTGGCTAGCTGCTGCGTATCGTCTCACGATGCTGTGAATCATCTCGTAGAGATCTGCTCCCTCTGCAGCAGTAAAGACTGACATCAGGACCTGTCCATGCTCATTTCAAACATTTTTTGCCCATGCTGCAGTCCCTGCAGTCTCTCCAACAAGTTTCCTGGTGATCTGTCCATAACATAACAATGACAAAAATGAGGGGGGGGGGGGGATAAGAATGAATTACAAATGAAGTTTTACTTTTACATAAAGAATTAATAGAAGCCATGGGGGGGGGGGGGGCTGGCATTGTTAAAAACTGAATCATATTTCGGTATATATCCGAATAGTAAACATGAAATATAGATGACACAATTAAGTACTACTTAACACTACATGTAAATATACTCAAGTGAGGAACACAGTTCTTCTCACCTTTTTGGTCGAATCCATCTTCAAAATCCGTCTGAACGTTGGCGTGAAGCTTGCCTTCACTTCATCGATGTGCTCCAGAACGTTGTTGCAGTAGACGCTGAGAAGCCAAAGATATGTGGGAAGAGAAGGCATTGTGGGTGGTGCTGCACACTTTGGATGATCAGTGAGACTCCTCTCACTGGCAGCAAGGAACTCCTGAACGCCAGATACGTAGAGGGCGTTCTTTGGAAGCCAAGCACCAGTGTGAGCCTCTTTCACCTTGCCTATCATCTGGAAGGGCCTGTTCCCAAGTGTCCTGTCCCGCAGCATCCTGACAGTGCTCTTGTCACAAGCATATCTGTAAGAAAGACAATATGCATGTTGTATCATAAATGGGAAGATTAATTTGATACAGTAGAGCATGTTTAACAAGAAAGTCTAAATAGCAAAATAAGGGACTATGTAGCTCCCCCCCCCCCCCTCAATGAAAATCCATCTCCGTAGGATACAGTGAAAGCAGAGGGTACTATTGCATAACTCAGAAAGTTACACTAACCTGTACATGAGCACTATCGGGAATTGCAGCCGGTGACCAGTGTCTAGTTGATCCAAGATGGGCTTGCTCCAACTGATGATCTTCTTGCAACACCTTCGGCATTCCAGTACTCTCCAGCCAGGTTGTAGAATCCTTTAACATCGATAACCTGTTGCACAGTGGGATAAACACCGGCTGATGTCAGCTCCTGACCACTGCACTCCTTGTTTGGACAGACAAGCTTCACTCCCCACAGCTTGCGAGGCATCCACATCAGCTTGCAAAGTACCTTGGAGGCTTGGGTGGTTGGCCTTGGGTGAGCTGTGGCTGAGGAGGGTAGAACAAAAGTTGGGTGATCCTGCTCATGTCGAATTCAGGCTTTCCCCTGGCGGACTCTTTGAAGAAAGCATGCGATACCCACTGGTGGTCAGGCCGTGGCAGTGACTGTTTCCACCCATCGGTCAGGAGGTACTCTACAATGAAAGAAGAGCAAAATTTAATTCATCATGGTGTTACATTGTACATGAAACTTTTATCAACACATTTGATTAAGGAAATTAATTTTTAAAAACCTAATCAGTGTTCGTCATTAATGATATCTTTGTTGCTGTAATCAGCAATAAATGTTGATGTGACAAAAGATACTGCACATAGGAGAAAAAAAAAAGGTTTAGGGCAACTGACAAGGTAAGATGAAGATAAATCTTAGTAACCTGTCTTATCCCCATCATCTGGCATTGCTCTCTTGCGGGTAGAAGGCACTGTTGCTGATGTAGTGGCTCCTAAATAAGGAAGACAAACAAAAAAGTTAGAGAAGAAAAACAGGATTAAGTATATCTATTTCTTTTCATATTGTTAAATGAATGCAGAGATTGTTAAATTAATGTCATGTTACGTTTTCATAATAAAAGGCAGATTTATGTGAATTGATGGCAAGCAATGAAAATAAGCAAGTAGCATATTTCTGATTGCAATTTCCAGGAAACATTACCTCAGTATCGTATATCAGCACGCTGCTGTTGCCCCCTCCCCCCAAAAAAAGAATAAAGCTTGAACATTACATCTTGATAGAGATATTTGCATGACAGTCTCTTGACTGCAGACTCTACAACATCCGGCGCTGCAAGGAGTTGATCATCGGTGATATCAGTATCTTCAACTTGTCCCTTTTTGAGCGATGTTGCAGTCCCCTTGCTCCCTCAAAGGAGCCCTGGAAAGGATGTCACGTAGCAAACCTCTCCGGTTCATCCGAACCATCCCTCGAGCATAGATCCCCATACCACGCAGTCTTTCAAACAGATGAACCGAACTAAAAAAATTGTCCATGTTGATCACATGATTCTTCTCCCTAAGCCTCTCACACAGATCAAGCACCACACGCATAGACAGTCCTCTCTCTTGCACCTCACGATCCACTCTTCCAGTGTAAACCTAGAACTCGTTCGCATAACCATTCACAGGATCTGCCTTCATCCACACTTTCACTCCATACGTGGTAGGCTTCTTGGCATGTATTGGCGAAACCCGAGACAGCCACGGAAGGGGATCATAGCCTCATCTACCAAGCTGTTTTGGTGCGGGTTGTACTCGCGCAAGCAATTTGACAAAACTACATCAAGAATTGGCCTAACCGAAACCAGTTTGTCGAAATTTGGATTTGCCCTAGGGAGGTTTTGTTCCCCGTCATTCGCATGAAAATTAGTGCTGATGTCCTCAAATCGAACTCGCTTCATGACCTTGCCGGGGTAGAATACCCCAAAACATCAATACTCCAATACATGCGCAAAGTAGGAAAATGAACCACACTCATGTACATTCGAATGCGCAAATGCTTCTTCATTTCCGACACTGACACCAGTTTCCCATGACAGAGATTTGGATTGGCAGCCCGTTTTTGCTGGGCATACCGATTGGTTTTCCAGACCAGAAGCTGGATAAGGGTCAAAGGAAAAAACCAAAAAAAATCCCGCTCGTTCTTTGTTGCATCTAGCTGCCTAGTCCCTCGAGGAGCAGGACCTGCCAAGTCCCGGGGAGGAACAAAGTGAACTTTTCCTGTCCACTCCTCGTCTGGATCGGTGTTAGAGTTGGAAGCAGCATCAACCATGTCAACATCATCATCACGTACACCTGCCAACACATCCCTACCACGCCCACGACCATCATCGCCTTTGCCTGCCAACATCCACAGCATCAATAGTGGCATCAACATCAATATTGGCATCAACATCAAAATCATCATCCACACCAATCTCTATTTCATCAGCATGAAAACTCTCAAAATCACTCGCCTCATCATCAGTGAAGCCAAACACATCCAAATATCCATCAACATCACCACGATTATCCACAAAATTGGCCATAATTAACAACAACAAACCATAACTAACGTGTGGGATTAATCTAACTTATCTACAACAGTAACAACACTAACAACACTAACACCAACAGTCAACACACCAGTTAGTTGTATCTAACTATTACTAGAATCTAGCGTCTACTAATGCAAAAAAAAACAAAGTTAAAAATGCAAAATCAACGTACTATCAACAGTTTCAAAGCAAAGTTTGGAATTCTGGATAAAATAAAAATGACGAAATAAGTTAGATCTCAACTAAATGATAGGCGCAGGTGAGGCACAGAGCTCACTCACCCATCACACACAGCCCATTCACAACACACGTAAGCACTTTCGTATTCGAGAGACTCGCTCACGTCGAACAAAACTCACCAGATTTTCACCGAAAACAATTATAATCACGTAATACACGTCCACCAGGATAAAATAAATCGCAAAACCTTCCACAACAAAGTGAAAAAAAAGAGGAGAAATAAACAGAAATGCACAGAAGATAAGAAATAGAGGAGAAATTGGACGAGCTGGAATTGCCGGAATCTAACTGAATTGTAAATAAAGAAAAGTATCGCGATAGTCGCTATCGATTTCGCCGAAGCGCGCGAAAAGGCCCTTGTTGCTAGGCAGCATTGGCGGGGAACAAAAGATATATGAATATTCATTGCAGGCTCGTACGGGTTTGAAGTGAAATGGCCAATAATGGGTCTTCTAAAATTCATACACCTAAAATAGATTTTTTGTGAGATGAAGTAACGAGTGTTCTGATTGGCTAAAATATTTCTGCATCGGCAGGCGAAGTTTGGGGTCATCAGACTTTCTAGTTTTCTTGTAAACAGGGCAAACCACATAATGTGGTCACTCTGTCGCGAATGGGTTAAACAAGAGATGAAAGAAATAAAAAAAAAATGAGGAAAAAAGTTTCCAAACATATTAAAGTGCTTCCCATTGCTCCAGAGGATGCCAGTCATAACTGTTCTAGTGTAACTGTCCTTCAGTCACTATCAGTGTCACTGTGACTGTCATCTGGAATCTCATAAATAAAAGGACATTTCTTATGATCCAAATAACATGTCAGTGCTCTCTGTGTGAATTATTCTAAAAGTATTGGAATAATTTAATTGTCCCCGCCGAACGAAGTTCGCGAGGGGACTATGAAACGGGCTCCGTACGTGTGTGCGTGTGTGTGTGTGTCCGTCCGTCCGTCCGTCCGTCCGTCTGTCCGTGTGTGCTCAAATGTTAGAAAATGCTACTTCTCCGTCATTTCTTGGCCGATTTTGATTCCGATTGTTTTATCTGATAGGGCTGGGTGGGGGCTACCAAACTTCTACACAGAATTTTGAAATTCATTAATTATGCAAATTTATGCAAATTTATGCAAATTTATTCAAAATCGACGAAAAATGCTACTTCTCCTCTATTTCACATCGGATTTTGATTCCGATTGTTTTATCTGATAGGGCTGGGTGGGGGCTTCCAAACTTCTACACAGAATTTTGAAATTCATTAATTATGCAAATTTATGCAAATTTATTCAAAATTGACGAAAAATGCTACTTCTCCTCTATTTCACATCGGATTTTGATTCCGATTGTTTTATTTGATAGGGCTGGGTGGGGGCTTCCAAACTTCTACACAGAATTTTGAAATTCATTAATTATGCAAATTTATGCAAATTTATTCAAAATTGACGAAAAATGCTACTTCTCCTCTATTTCACATCGGATTTTGATTCCGATTGTTTTATCTGATAGGGCTGGGTGGGGGCTTCCAAACTTCTACACAGAATTTTGAAATTCATTAATTATGCAAATTTATGCAAATTTATTCAAAATTGACGAAAAATGCTACTTCTCTATTTCACATCGGATTTTGATTCCGATTGTTTTATCTGATAGGGCTGGGTGGGGGCTTCCAAACTTCTACACAGAATTTTGAAATTCATTATTCATGCAAATTTATGTAAATTTATTCAAAATGGCTGAAGGTTCATAATGTTTTCATGTTTTATATTTCAGTTGTATACATGCATTGTTGGTATTCTCTTCTTTTGCATGCAGTAACATTATTATTTTATTCACTAAAGTTTTTCACTGAAGTTTTAAGGTTCAGGCTAGTTAATTTCCACAGATCTGCACTTTCAGCGGGGACATTTATTACGCATTGCGTAATTTACTCATTCACTTGTTTCTTCTCAAGAGTCAAAGATGTCTACTCAATACGGTAGACTTCCACTAGTATCTCACATGGAGTAGATCAAAGTCGTATCTCGGACCTTCTACGTAACTCGGCTAAGTAAATACCAGAATATGGCTTTTTATCTAGTCTAACAAGGACCTCCCGCATCATTGTTTCAGAAAAAAGGACGTCACGATAAACATAACTTTTTTTTTACTTGGCTTATCGGCGAGCATAGAACCTGTTAGAGTGAAAGTCTGGGACTTGTCAACAATAGTCTGTTTCACAGACGCTTTAAAATGTTCTAGATGTTTTTTCTCAGTCTCCGTGGTGTACATATACTACACTATAAATATTTTTTCTCCATTTGCCGTTAATGTTTAGTAATCTACGATGATATTGATGCATTTCTTTTTTTGAGTCGTAATTGATAGATATAATATAGATCATACTCATAGATAGACAGAAGATAGATAAGATGGATAATAGAGAAGACGAAAGAGAGAACTAGAATCATGCGAAGACTGAAAGTGCCAACAGATTCACAAATTATAATAATTTCAAATACTATTCTCTCTTCTTTTAGCGTTTATTTTTTTTTAGGTCATCAGAGTCAAATCAACTATGCTCATGATATTAGTCTTAGTTAAGTTAAACGAAGATGGGAGTCTTGGGACGTTTTTAAACACTCGCAGCGCATTTATGGTTTCGTCTCGAGAAGTTGTTAGTGTCGATATAAGCTCTACTGCCTCCGTAAAAGACTAGGCGGTCAAAAATTCACAACATTATGCGCGCGCATGTGGCAGTGCTAGTTTGGATTCCAATTATTTACAATATGCGATCAATTCAACTCTGTGCGCGATTTCCCCCCAAGGCCGAGTTCGCCCTAGTGCCGAGTTCGCCCGCGAATAATGATCCAGTTTATGATGATTTATGCAAAACAGGCTATGACGTCAGCTTCAGCTAAAAATGGTGATTTTAACTTGTTTTAGTGTTGAATGACCCTAAGTACGTAAGTTGATTTTTTATGACCCTAAATGCGTAAATCATCACTTTGAAAAAGATACCCTTTTTCTTGATTTTTGGTGATTTTGAGACCCTATTCACGTTACGTACGTAACGTGCCCGATCTTGAAAAACAACCCTTTTTACGTGATTTTTTGGTTGCGCCTGATACCCCCCTTGCAATGAGGACAGACCCCCCCGGGCGTGAATGTAATAAATTCCTTCAGTCACCATCTGAAATGCTCAACAGTCACAAGAATTGGAGTTCGTCGTTGGTACTTTCCGTTAATTTAATTACTTCGGGGTATCTGTAATATTTGCCCATTTCCTACTTTATTTATTTCTGTTGGCCTCTTGAATTTATTTCTGTTCTATTATAGTTAAAGGCATTGATTAACTTTGCCCAGAATTGGAAAAAAAAATCACTGTTCCAGCTAATGCTGTAATCATAATTGCAAACCTTTAGCTCAGACAGGAATCGCCTGAGTTTTGTAAGCTGATCGGTCGTTTGTATATCAAGATATTTACGATTGAACATTGATGTCGGGATAGAGTACCGCCGAACCCTAAAGAACTCTTACGGTTGGCATACCTCGCTCTATCACAGAATACCGTATGGCCTGGAAACCCGCTCTGAAATCGCCAAGCGCTGGTGCTTGGTTTTTGTGACTGCAGCGCAGCGAAGAAGACGAGCGACTTGCGCTAGCGATTGATCGCGATTTTCTCTTTTTTAGGATAGTAAACGGGTTCCATTTTCTCTCATACTTTCACATTTCCTTAATTATATATGTAGTTAAAGGACTGCACACAATTCACTGGCATTTGAGCTGATTTTACAATTTTTCACAAAGTTAATCAATCACTTTAATTTAATTACTTCGGGGTATTTGTAATATTTGCCCATTTCCTACTTTATTTATTTCTGTTGGCCTCTTGAATTTATTTCTGTTCTATTATAGTTTCTGCTGTCGTTCATTGTCCTATCATAGATGAGTTCTGCCATCGTTCGTTGTCCTATCGTAGATAATTTCTGCTGTCGTTAGAGTCCTATCGTAGATAATTTCTGGTGTCGGTGTCCTATCGTATATTAGTTCTTTAATTTGTTTCTGCTATGTATTTATTCCTGCTGTCCTCAATTTATTTTTGCTGTGTATTTATTCCTGCTGTCTGCAATTTATTTCTGCAGTGTATTTATTCCCGCTGTCCTCAATTTATTTCTGCTGTCATATTTTTTTCTGTTGTTCTTCTGAATTCATTTCTGCTGTCGTCATTTCTGCTGTTCTCAATTTTTTTTTTTTTCTTACTGCTCTCTTGAAATTTATTTGCTGCCATCCTCTATTCCCTTCTGTTTTAGATGCATGGTCAGCCTGTGATCATGCTTTGACAGGTCTTGTCTTCATCCTGCAGGGGGTCTTATCTCCCTTGCCACTGGCTTCGGCTTCCTCAGGGGTCGAGGGGGGGGGGGGGGGAGGGGGTGTCGGTTCAGTCGCCAGTGACCCGACAATGAACTGGCAGTACTATACTACATGGTTACCAGTAGCAACACATAAAAGTTGGCCAGATACTTTCCTATAGTTGCTATACTACATTGTTCACTGCTCTCTCCTTCACCAGATGTTATGTCCTATTCATTTAAATATTCTCATTGCACTGGTCCTCCTCCTCCTTGTTCTTCTTCTTGTCTGTCAGTCATTGGGAAATCATAGCTCACGCCATTCCTCTAGAGGTTAGGTCTGCATTCGTGCTCAATACCAGCTCTGCTGGTAATCTGCGTATGGTGCTCACGGTCCCTCTCTTGATGACACTGGCTGTACATGGTTGTTCCCTTCCGTGGCTTGTATACCCTCGTCACTTTGCCTTCTTCTGCTTCCTTTGCCCTGCATTTCCTATAGCAGAGTGTTGATCTTGGGACTTTGGGAGGTGGTGCATACATGTAGCTCTGGCTGGGCGCTGGTAACGGTTGAATAGCTCTAAATGTGGGAGTAGAGGTTGTTGTAGAGGTTGATGGCCGGGAAACAGGAACCAAGATTGAGGTTGGCTGAGCTGCTGGTGTTCTCATCGCTGCCTTACCTGCTGTGTGGCAATCGTTGAGAACTGGAATGGGCGCTAGATAGGAGGTGGGGGTAAGACGAGTGGTCTCTCCGTTGCATGTGGAAGAGGTTCGCTGGTGGTATGGGTGGGTCTTTGTGCCGAAACCCCCATCTCGAGTGTGATACGTTCTTCCATCTTTGGACCTCCTGTTATTAATACAGAAATGATCAAATAAGTTTCCTATAACTTGTTAATGGAAGAACATATTCTATGACGAGTTATATCCATTTTAGCAATTTGCAAGGTGCAAAAGTTGCAGGAGGCAACAACCCATTTTAGTGATCACATTCTCTAAGTGTGTGTATTATCTATGGCTGCAGTTAATACATGAGAAATACATTTGGTGTAGAAATGCATGTGTGACTATATTAACATTATTACCACTGCATATTTAGTTAAAACTACATATTTAGTTAAGGCTTTGTACCAGTTGATGAGGGTCATTTGATTAATCTCTATCAGCTGTAGGTTGGTGTTGGATGTGACATGGGCACAGGCGAGAGTCTTGCTTCTGATATTCTTGTAGGCGTGTGTGATGAGGGGCCATCCTTGGATCAATTTTCCATCCTTCCTCTTGTGTTCAGGGATCAAGCTGCAGAGTTTCTTGATCACACACTCCATGATTCTGTTAGCATCAGGTTTGGAGGCCGGGCCATCATTATTACCCAGGAAGCAACAGCAGAAGGAAAGAGAGAAAGAAAAGAAAAAAACAGCAATGAAATAAATATAAAACAAAAGTATATCCAATATAGGGTACAAGTACATTATATCAATTATACATAACACGAAAAATACTTGACGATTTCTCTACATTTTCTCGGTGGTACTCTTTTTTTCTTATATTAAGAAGATCCGTAGTCACTACTACAGAAATCTGAAATAAGTGCACGTGAATACATACCTGCTTATACTCTCAACGCCTGGAAACACTGATGATCCCTTGGATTTGAATCGTCTTTTGGTCAGCTTCTCCTGGTGACGGGGTGGGCGTCTGATGATCCTGTCATATGAGTCAAGAGTCTCCCACAGTTCAACGACCTTCTCTGCTTGTTTCTTGCTTACCACGGATGTGTCCTCTTTGAACTGTAGGAGGTACTCTGCCAGAGCTTCAACTCGATCGTAACCCAGGATGTTCTTTAGACCTGCATAGAGAGAGAGAGAGGAACATGTTATGCTTATTTTTCCTTTCTGTGTGATTATTAAATTGGTTGGTAATCTTATTGGAAGGAACTACTTTCTTTGTCGTATAAAGGCCATTTTTGAATACAAGTCGTATACTCTAATTATAAAATTTATCACATAGATGTATGTGTACATGTCGGTGTCTTCCTGGTAGTGTTTTCCTCAAGATACTGTAATCTAATGTTCATACTGCCATGGATAATTCAGTGGTAATGTGCTTACATCAGACTCTTCTTGAAGCTGAACATCTTCCTTGTCCTTGACGTCATCATCTCCTGCCCGCAGGAAGTAATCCTGTGTGTCAGTAATGGTAAAAGAATCTGGTGGTCTGGAGACTGTTGATGGTGCTGTTTATGTTGATGTTGTGCTCAATGCAGAAGTAGTTGGTGGGGAATCTGGAGCCCTCGATACTGTAGCCGGTGCCTTTGATGTTGTTGTACGTCTGCAAATGGTGGATGCAACCAGCAACACTCATGCTTGTGATCTTTGTCTCCGAGGTGGTGCTGGTGATGAAGAACAATGAAATGATTGTGTAAGTTCTCATTTCCTATACACTTCATTTTTTGTCCCCGCCGAACGAAGTTCGCGAGGGGACTATGAAACGGGCTCCGTTCGTGTGTGCGCGTGTGTGTGTGTGTCCGTCCGTCCGTCCGTCCGTCCGTCCGTCTGTCCGTGTGCGCTCAAATGTTAGAAAATGCTACTTCTCCGTCATTTCTTGGCCGATTTTGATTCCGATTGTTTTATCTGATAGGGCTGGGTGGGGGCTTCCAAACTTCTACACAGAATTTTGAAATTCATTAATTATGCAAATTTATGCAAATTTATTCAAAATCGACGAAAAATGCTACTTCTCCTCTATTTCACATCGGATTTTGATTCCGATTGTTTTATCTGATAGGGCTGGGTGGGGGCTTCCAAACTTCTGCACAGAATTTTGAAATTCATTAATTATGCAAATTTATGCAAATTTATTCAAAATTGACGAAAAATGCTACTTCTCCTCTATTTCACATCGGATTTTGATTCCGATTGTTTTATCTGATAGGGCAGGGTAGGGGCTTCCAAACTTCTACACAGAATTTTGAAATACATTAATTATGCAAATTTATGCAAATTTATTCAAAATTGACGAAAAATGCTACTTCTCCTCTATTTCACATCGGATTTTGATTCCGATTGTTTTATCTGATAGGGCTGGGTGGGGGCTTCCAAACTTCTACACAGAATTTTGAAATTCATTAATTATGCAAATTTATGCAAATTTATTCAAAATTGACGAAAAATGCTACTTCTCCTCTATTTCACATCGGATTTTGATTCCGATTGTTTTATCTGATAGGGCTGGGTGGGGGCTTCCAAACTTCTACACAGAATTTTGAAATTCATTATTCATGCAAATTTATGCAAATTTATTCAAAATGGCTGAAGGTTCATAATGTTTTCATGTTTTATATTTCAGTTGTATACATGCATTGTTGGTATTCTCTTCTTTTGCATGCAGTAACATTATTTTATTCACTAAAGTTTTTCACTGAAGTTTTAAGGTTCAGGCTAGTTAATTTCCACAGATCTGCACTTCCGGCGGGGACATTTATTACGCATTGCGTAATTTACTCATTCACTTGTTTATTAAGCAATTTCTTGCTTTTGGAAGGGATAACGTAACCCGAAATTAGTATTGTTCTGAAAAGAATTTCCCTGTCGTCCAAAATTATTTGTGGAATGATGAGAAACAATATTTTGATTTGCCATTTGAAAGTTTCTAAGAAATTGAGCAGTGTCAAAAGATTAAGAATTTAAAAGAATTACTTGGTACTAGTAAAAGCAAAGTATAAAGAAATTGACAGTATAGAGGAAAAAAATAAAATATAGATACTACTGACATGTTGTGCTTCAGGTTGTTGGCTTGACACCTTTGAGAAATGACGGGATGAGGCAGGCCTTACACTTTCCTCTAGCCAAGGCCCCTTGCTGCATTCCCCTGTAAATGGCTGCCAGCGAGAACGGCTGCCAACGAGGCTGCCAACGAGACTACGAGGCGCGTCAGCGCCGAGGCCTCCACTCACTTGCCCCCTAATTAAATATGCAGTATTAGAATAAGGTAGTGATACGTCACAAATTGTATGAAGATTATATGCGATTTGCTGTCTTCACGCATTCTGACCAATGAGCTGCGTGTTTGGTGAAGAACTTGTCCATTAATTTTGCCTGCTATCTATAAAGCAAGTAATTGTACTTTCCATTGATGGTATTGAAGTATGTGTGATTATTTTAATGACAAATATAATCAGCAAATTCTCTATAAGCGGCTGCACACAGCCACAGGGTCACATACACTAAGTCAAGTATTTTCATGCAAAAGTAAATTAAAAAATCTGTTTGCATAATGTCTAAATAATTGATCAGCAGAAATTGGAGGTTAGAAAGTGCTAATTGCCTACCTGGTTTTTCATGAGGGAGACAAGGGGCGAAATGACGACAACAATGCTCCTTGGGCTTAGCGGTGAGCACCCGGTTACTGCGCCCAGCGCAGTGGGGCTTGTTTCGTCCGAGATGGTGGGGCCTGTCCGCAGGAAATCAGTACATAGAGGAAGAGCTTGATATATGGCACTCTTTCCATAGCCGGTGGGAAGATTTACAAAAATGTCTCTCCCATTCAATGCACTGGTAATGGCTTCAACTTGTAAATCCTTGAAATGTGGTATTTTGAGCTTTTTCGCAGCAAATTCAAGGCTTCTGGTCAACCTTTCTTCGCGACAAGTCTCCACCATGATGAAACGATGTGTCATGAATATTTAATATGGAAGGCAAAAGTCTGGTCACTGATTGGTGAATCTAAAAAATTAATAATTAGTAGTAGGAGTCTATCCCGCTCACTGATTGGTGGAAGGAGAGATGAATGGGAGTACCACAGTGTCAATCAAAAGTTTTTCACATATTAAGATCTACCGCTTCGGTAGATGTTTTTCAATAAAAATAAAAAGAATTATTGTAAGTGTTAAGTACAACAGGCAAGTGAGTAGAGGCCTCGGCGCTCGTAGTCTCGTTGGCAGCCGTTCTCGTTGGCAGCCGTTTACAGGGGAATGCAGCACAGGGGATTGCAGCAAGAGGCCTCGGCTAGACGCTAGCCTTACACCGAACTCTGGGGGTGGTTGAGTTAGGTCCTCTAGGTCCTCTCCTTCCCAGCATACTACATCCTTGCCATCATCTTCTCCTTCAACCTCATCAGGGTACATAGGAAGTAGCTCCTGGTTAGATTGGTGGAAGAGGTATTCCAGGCCAATGAGCTCCCCTGAAATGAATAAATCAAAGAAAATGAAGAAAGCTATCATTATATTGCTTCACAATGAAAATTAATGAGGGAAATATGTCACAATAAGGGATTTTCATGAAAGATAAGAAAAAACAAAAGTCAAGCTATTAGTAAAAAGATGTGCACACATTTTTGTGGTATACATTCAATTTCATACAAAACATGACACATTCATAGTTTAATAGTTAGTTTGAATTGCATTTGCAATGAAGGACTACACTTGACTGAAATATATCATCGTACCAGTGTATTTCTGGGGTGCAACAAAAGTTGGATTGATCTTCTGGCCGAATAGTTGCGCGGTCAAGCGGTTGACGTCATACTCGTGGAAGGTGCCATATGATGAGTGAGAGGGTCCTGTGGCACCTTCAGCATCCCTTGCATGATCGCAGTTCCTGCAATGCACCCCTTCAATCAGATAAGCCTGGAAGTGGACATTGTTGGCTGATGTCCCTGGTGGGAAAAAGAGGAAAACAAACCTGAGTTTTACATTGGTTCCTGTAATCATATTGAAATGAAATTTCAGAATAACATAATAACCATTTTTGTTAACACTGTAACACTTGGAACGTGATAATCGATAAATGATGTAACCATCAGCTGAGAAGATATTGAAATGTTACAAATTATCATCATGCAAATATATCAGCATTACATCAAGAGATATGAAAGTAGATCATGATCTTACCAGGGATGAACCGGTTCATGTGAAGATGAAAGGACTCCAGCGATGTTGACCCTCTGGCGCATCTGTACACAGGCAATGTGATGCCTCCTTTCAGCATCTCCCCAATCTTGGTGTAGAGCTGCAGTTCTGGTGGATCCTGAATGCAAGCAATGTGCTTCTCTTGCGAGTCCCAAATGTGCCAGATCCTGTCGGAGTCGAAGAGTTGAACACCAAGTGTGTCGTGTCCTTGCTCCCCGTCTAAGGCGGCCAAGAGGTCTCTGATGAGTCGAGTGGTCTCCTCCGTCCCTCTTGTTGCCCGTGCGCAGTGCTTCGCAATCTCTCTCCGCCCAGTGCGCTTGAAGATGTTGTCATCTGATGAGCAAGAGGCGCTCTTTTCAGCCAGTTCAGCCTTCTTTGCCTCAACGAGTTGTTGCGGTTCATCAGCGCTCCATGTTAAAATGCAGGAAGAATGGGTAGAGTTGGTGCTGTTCGGTGGTGCATCCTCTTGCAAGCCTCCTCATGAAGTGGCAAATGTCAAGTTGCATAGGCATGTCTGGCCACTCCCTGAAGATCCTGGATTCTGCACCACAGCAGCCTCTGTCCACGCCCAGAAGCTCAGGATTGGGCTGGCTAGCTGCTGCGTATCTTCTCACGATGCTGTGAATCATCTCGTAGAGACCTGCTCCCTCTGCAGCAGTCAAGACTGACATCAGGACCTGTCCATGCTCATTTCAAACATTTTTTGCCCATGCTGCAGTCTCTCCAACAAGTTTCCTGGTGAAGGGGGGGGGGGGAGGATAAAAATGAATTACAAATGAAGTTTTACTTTTACATAAAGAATTAATAGAAGCCATGGGGGGTGGCATTGTTAAAAACTGACTCATATTTCAGTATATATCCGAATAGTAAACATGAAATATAGATGACACAATTAAGTACTACTTAACACTACATGTAAATATACTCAAGTGAAGAACACAGTTCTTCTCGCCTTTTTGGTCGAATCCATCTTCAAAATCCAACCGAAGGTTGGCATGATGCTTGCCTTCACTTCATCGAGTGCTCCAGAACATTGTTGCAGTAGACGCTGAGAAGCCAAAGATACGTGGGAAGAGAAGGCATTGCGGGTGGTGCTGCACACTTTGGATGATCAGTGAGACTCCTCTCACTGGCAGCAAGGAACTCCTGAACGCCAGATACGTAGAGGGCGTTCTTTGGAAGCCAAGCACCAGAGTGAGCCTCTTTCACCTTGCCTATCATCTGAAAGGGCCCGTTCCCAAGTGTCCTGTCCCGCAGCATCCTGACAATGCTCTTGTCATAAGCATATCTGTAAGAAAGACAATATGCATGTTGTATCATAAATGGGAAGATTACTTTGATACAGTAGAGCATGTTTAACAAGAAAGTCTAAATAGCAAAATAAGGGACTATGTAGCTCCCCCCCCCCCAATGAAAATCCATCTCCGTACGATACAGTGAAAGCAAAGGGTACTATTGCATAACTCAAAAAGTTACACTCACCTGTACATGAGCACTATCGGGAATCCTTCAACATCGATAACCTGGTTGCACAGTGGGATAAACACCGGCTGATGTCAGCTCCTGACCATTGCACTCCTTGTTTGGACAGACAAGCTTCACTCCCCACAGCTTGCGAGGCATCCACATCAGCAGTCGGCTTGCATAGTACCTTGGAGGCTTGGGTGGTTGGCCTTGGGTGAGCTGTGGCTGAGGAGGGTAGAACAAAAGTTGGGTGATCCTGCTCATGTCGAATTCAGGCTTTCCCCTGGCGGACTCTTTGAAGAAAGCACGCGACACCCACTGGTGGTCAGGCCGTGGCAGTGACTGTTTCCACCCATCGGTCAGGAGGTATTCTAAAATGAAAGAAGAGCAAAATTTGATTCATCATGGTTTTACATTGTACATGAAACTTTTATCAACACATTTGATTAAGGAAATTAATTTTTAAAAACCTAATCAGTGTTCGTCATTAATGATATCTTTGTTACTGTAATCAGCAATAAATGTTGATGTGACACTAGATACTGCACATAGGAAAAGGAAATGCAGGTTTAGGGCAACTGACAAGGTAAGATGAAGATAAATCTTAGTTACCTGTCTTATCCCCATCATCTGGCATTGCTCTCTTGCGGGTAGAAGGCACTGTTGCTGAGTAGTTGATGTAGTGGCTCCTAAATAAGGAAGACAAACAAAAAAGGTAGAGAAGAAACACAGGATTAAGTATATTTATTTCTTTTCATATTAAATAAATGCAGAGATTGTTAAATTAATGTCATATTACGTTTTCATAATAAAAGGCAGATTTATATGAATTGATGGCAAGCAATGAAAACAAGCAAGTAGCATATTTCTGATTGCAATTTCCAGGAAACATTACCTCACTATCGTATGTCAGCATGCTGCTGTTGCCCTCACCCCCCCCCCCCCCCAAAAAAAAGAGTTAAGCTTGAACATTACATTTTGATAGAGATATTTGCATGACAGTCTCTTACCTGCTGACTCTACAACATCCAGCGCTGCAAGGAGATGATCATCGGTGATGTCAGTATCTTCAACTTGTCGTTGGCCTGCAGAAATGAAATTCAAGCACATTACTAATGTAACAGTCACATTTTAATACAAGTCATTAAAGCTGGAATGTAAATAAAGCAGGGAGAATGAGATCTACAAAGCCACACTTCTTCATATGGACAATAACACAATAGATACTGCCTTAAATGGATACTTTTATCTCACCTTCTTCTTTCCGGCATGCAGTCACATGAGGTCGTCCACTCAGACTCTGACTGATTCCTGCTGTCTGGTGTTTTTTCTTGTGCATCTTCTCCTTCTCCTTCTCCTTGTGCTTCATCTCGACAGCTTCACAACCTTCTGGGAACGATTTCAAGTAGCGCTTCAAGGCAAACTTGTTGATGGACTGGTCGGTCTTGTCTGGCTTCTCCCCTTTCATCTCCATCTGAACAATAAGGTTGCCACAGTATCCAAGGGCATTCTCCACCAGCCACTTGAAAGTCTGCCCTTCAAACTGGCCGAACTGCACTTTCCAGAACACCAGCACAGACATCACATCATGTACGTCTCCTCCAAGACGCCTGACCTCCTGCTCAGCTATCTTCCGGACATCTGCAGGTGGGCTGCGGAGAAATGGTCTCTTCGGGGCCCCTCTGAGCCTCTTCGCTTTATCTGAGTCTCCCAAGCTGTGGATGTTACCCTTGCGACGGAACCTGGGTTGAAACATGGCTACAAAAAAACAAGTGATAACAAAATAGATTACAAATAGTGCTGATTTGTCAAAATTAATACACAATAAGGCAACGCAAATGATATTACATACATGTATCTTGGAGACAATAAATGAAGTCATAAGTGAAGCAAAAAAACAATATTGACAGCACTTGGATTAAGTGTGTTCAGTTCAAGTAAGCAATGAGTAGATGAATCACATATGTATTCCTTTTTTGTTGCACACTATAGTATGTTTAAATGCAGGGTATGGTATGTTCACTAGAACACACTTTCAATTCTAACATGCATAAGTTTTCAACAAGTATCTAATGATTCCCTGAGGAGGAAGAACGAATAAGCAATCAATCAGTATTTGAATCTCATCTTGTATCTACATGTTGTTGATGGAAAAAATAAACTAAAATTCTACCTGTAGTCTCCCTGTCCTAATTCAACAGATTAGGCCTCGTCAAAGTATCCAAATCCCTCTGATCGGTCTATAGTAGTGGGCTTCCTTCTGTATCTGGTCAGTCTAATGAAAATCTGCAAAGAACAAAAGTACTCACACACACACACACACACTTACAGTAACAAATAAACAAACAAACAAGACAACAACTACAAGACTCCCGAGGACTTGAGAGCAAGACAAAGGAGATTCCTGTGGGGGAAAAAGGGAGAGAGTGGAAAACATTCAAATGTTAAACAAGTTAAAATAAAAGCAGGAAAATGAGACGTAAAGGACAGTGAAATTTTGAGCAAATTTTGATTAACAATTAGAAAGTTATGACTTCTAGAAGTTGTTATCGTTCACACATAAATAGGCAACTCTGTGACGTACTGTAACATGCGAGCTCACTTCCCATTTGCTCAGTATTAAAAAAATCACAAATTTTCATTTTCCCACCAAGAAAATTTTCAAATGTATATGCACCCAAAATTTTTCATACATGTTCCTATACAACCGTTCCATGCACAGGGCAAAGTGAGCTCGCATGTTACATCAAGGTGGTGTCAATTTGTGTTTGACTGATCACATCTTCAAAAATTCATAACTTTCTTACTTTTAATCACGATTTTCTCAAACTTTCACTGACCTGTTCCTCTCATTTTTAGGCTTCTATTCTAGTAAACTTATTTTCAGGGTGGTTTCCCCTAAATAAAGGCAAAATAAGATAGGTGCTTTCTGTGAAAGCAGTGCATTCTGAGGAACAGTTCAAAAATACATCTATACCAGTTTGACAAAACCATGTATCGTTGAGGAAGTAATGTTATTCATGACATCATCAATTGTTACAGATAAGAGTCACTCTTTCCGTATTAAATATTTATTGATGTTCATGACTAAAACATCACTGGTGCAGTGAATGATTCAAAATCTCATTTTCGTTCACATACAATCTACACCTCACACAGAATAATCAAGCTTAAAAATCAACATTTCATTACATGATGGGTGGGAGTTAATTTTTCTCTTTAAGTTAAATTTTGGTGAGACTTGGCTTTGGATTTCACAGACAATTTTCAGCAAATATCACTAATCATCAGGAATAATTTAGTTATCATTTATAATACTCTATTAATGTATGGGGGTCGTGTATCCAGACCCTCAGTCAAGAAAAAGAAAAAAAGACCTTCTCCTTTGACTTGTCTTTGTATGACTTTGGTCCGGATTTAGTGAAAAATATTCATTAGATTTCACTAATCATTGTGAATATCTATCCTTAATAATATTTTCAAATATAATTCTACAAAGATTTCTGAAATAATGCTTACTAATTGTTCCAATTTGTCCATATCAAGCTCTGCGGTCTAGCAATGTTATCTTTTTCTTTTTTTGTATGTAGTCAATTTCTTTTTATATATTTATTATGTACTCGCCCCAAGCTTTTGCTTTTAGAGGTGTGTCCTCCAACTATGTATGTACCACATGACTGTCTATTTTGTCATAACTTTGTTTAAAAATACATGTACATTATTTTGTTCATTTATTAATTTGTACATTTATATTGAAAAGTTGGAAATAAATGTCTTTAAATTGAAAATGGAATTGAATTGATATACACAACCTATCCAGACACACAACATCTGGGAATACAAGCCAAGGCCAATTCAATGCCTATAGTAATATAAGCTCTGTTACGTGAACTTAACATGCCGTTGAACTTTACCCTAGATTACTGACTGATCTTAGTTAGATATGAACTCTTGGTTTCAGAAGAGAGATAGCCAGCTTTATACTTACTACAGTGGATCTAGGGAAACACAAACTGACCCGATCACTGTCAGTAAGAAAATGTTGTTATTCTTTCAGTTGTTTTTACATTATCAAATGTAAAAATTATTCTAAAAGCCATTCATTAGAGAGAGTTAAAAGAATCAGTAAAAAAACAAGGGTTATACCATGTCCAAATCTAAATAACTCAGTATGGCACCCTATATGGCCCACACCCACTATTGCTGAAACGCCCTACATGACATACATTGAGGATTCCGGAAAGCACAGAAATTGTATTTAATAAAAAGTCCGGCATTTCATAAATATATAAGACAACAGATAGTGAAATTTATGAAAGACCATCATTACCATCAGACTCGGAGAAACAAGTTTTGAAAAGGTGATGTGTAGAGTAGATCTCGACCTGGGCCAATACATGTTAGATATCTCATAGCTTTGCAATAGTATTAGAGCTAGTATTTACATGGATCACCCCCTCCCAACTTACAACTTTTTCATACAGGGAACAGGAGAGTAATGAAATTGAATAAAGTCACTGTGACAAATGCTGAATATCGCTTTTCTTCCACAAACGCCAGAAATATAAAAATGCAATTTTTTTTTTTGTCTAAGAAGTGAATGATGTGACGGTGCCATTGAGTTGTCCCGACTCCGGGTAACCCCATGGTCAAACTATCTCCAGGCTACTCAGTCCTGTGCAAGTATGCTCATCTCATTGATTTGCCATTTCCTTTGGTCAAACGTTTTATCCATCTATTCCTTGGCTTTCATCTTCTTCTTATACTCTGCACTTTACTGGGCATGATTTCCTGCCTCCTACCTTTGGTCTAAAAGATATTGCAAGAAAAAGTCATTTTCATGTATGCAATGAAAACTGAACTTTGACCTTGTGATTGTCACTCCAGTAGACATACAAGAGCCACGTTTGAAGTTGATCAGGCAAGTGGATATCAAAGAACAAAAATGGGACAGACAAACGGACAAACCAAGAGCATTTGCCATTTTTTAAATAGCAAAAAGTGTGTAGCAAAGTTAAGTACATACCACGTTTAGTGATGCATATAAACTTTTTCATTTCTACAGATTTCCTCTGAATATGGTGCACAGTTGAAAGATGGTTGTCCAGACGCCTCACTGATTTCTGACACAATTCACACTTTTTTGGTGGCCGACGTCGCTTTGTTCTTCAAATTGGAAACATGACCAAAAAAAAAATAATAATTGTACAAAGACCATGGAAATGCATCTTTTCTGATATTCCAGTGGGGAAGCCATTAAGCTAATAACAAGACATCATTGAGTAGGTGAAAAAAGAAGGGATGCCACGATGCTACACAGACAGTTTTTCATATATATTATTAAAGGGATATTCATATAATCTTTCTTTTCACTTCTAAAATTAAATTCTCATTTGGATACTACTAGTAGTAGAGAGTATTGCATTTATACATTTACCTTCGCCTGGTGCTTAGATTTTCGCTTCTTCCTTGCCTGCTAGTGAGCAAATAGACGGTACACTCATCTGTAAATACGACGTTCCTGAAGTCGACTTCGTTTTCAATGGTAATAGCGAAAGCAAGTCTGGCTGCACGATTTTTCTTTCTAATCAATTGACCATATTTGGTCCTTGTGCACATCCAACCGAGTCTCCTCCGCTGCCTCCTGATGGTTGGAAGACTAAAATTAGCGTCCACTTCTGACCGAAGGAGATTATGAAGTTTGGACAAGTTATACTCGTCTTTGTTTGGGGTTTTATTAAAAAAAATTTTGTGGACCTCACAGAATCTCTTCATCCACACTTTCGCAGGTTGTTGTAGGTGCCAGTTTCCAAAAACCTTGAAATAGGTCTCAAAATAGTTCTTGGTTTGATGTCAGTATACACTCTTGATACTAAATCCTTAAACTCTTTTAGCGAGGAAGAGTTAAGATAAAGTGAAATGATGTGCTTTCGCTCTGAGATGGATAAAATTCGATAACTCTCAGGATGAACCATTATTGAAACTGTGCAATATGATATGATTTACCTGTAGCTAAAGTGTAGCTGACTATACTGTGCATATTTTTGGGCGCATTTTGAACCGATTGTTTCGCTGTATGGTATTGAACCGCGGTCTTGAACCGCATGGGATAAGGATGCAATTATATAATACATGTACATGTACATGTAGGGATACTTGTATCATAGGAAATATCTAAATGAAAGATGGATGAAATAATGGATAATATACAATGGAAAGTAGAAAGAGAATGAAAGAGTTTTAAAGAAATGGAATGAGTGAAATAATTCAGTGAAAGTTCAACAAACATCGGACAAGAAATAAGAAGGATATGAATTTTTCACTGAGTCTTGAAATGTGTGAAATCTTCGAAATAAAATAAACAATGCAGTCTAAAACTGTGGTGTCATTCCCTCACAATTCACCAAAGAGGTGGATAATAAAATGACCCAAAATATCACTTTTTATGAATGTTAACAGGAGACCTATCTTAGAAGTGGGGGTGCATGGAAGAACAAGTTATCATTAAAAAAAGATATATTTTGATCAAAATGGAATTCAAAAATATTTCTAGCATTCAACAAGGAATAAGATGTGAGGGATGACATCATAGAGACTGCTTTGCCAATTTGGCTCACAGCTAGGTTTCAAATATTTGAGGATTTTTGAAAATCCATCAATTTCTTTTATGTTGTCAAGATTTTTCTCAAATTTTCAATCTTCAATCCACAACAAGTGGAGGATGCAGGTTGATGAACAGTGGAGGCAGAGGATGAATATAGGGATGCACTGAAAAACTCTCATAAGAGAAAATATTTAATCCACTGAAGAATACCAGTCTATAGCTTGCAAGGACCAATCAGTCATCTCCAGTGGGTTAAGTAATGTTAGTAAAGAAGCTGAACAGGTAAGTTGAACTGATAAAGTCTTTAAAACAATGTTGCCCGAACCTGGGAGATTACTTTTCCAGTGTAGAATTCTTCCTTGTCTTCTTCTTCTTCTTCCTCCGTTAACACTTGGAGATCAACAGCACCAGGCTTTCCCTCTGCTTCTTTGTTCTTCATTTTGGTAATTACTTCCAATTTATCATAATGTCTTCAAAGGCGTAGTATTCTTCAGTTGCATGCTCATTTAAATGATCACTAAACAGTTCTAGCATAGTATACTGGTGTATGGGCATACCAAGCTCTTTTTGGGCTCTCCAAACAAAATCGTATACTGTGTCCTCTTCAGTGTAAAATGTATCTTTGCACAGACAGTCAAAAATAAGATCACAAAAAAGGTTCATGAATGGCCTCTGTCTGTCATTGGAAAATGAAACAGATCTGACTGCATTTACCAGTGCTTTCTTGCAATTATCAGTAAATCTGTTAATTGCAGTAATGAGTAGTTCACATCTGGTTAACTTTTCTTTCATAACGATCTTTCTAAAGCTCATCTTGTATTGGCTGTTGTATCACATTCTTGGAAGATTGCATAGGAGAATTTGAATTGACTCCTACAGTACTGGTTGCAAACTGATGAAAGGAAATAATGAATTGAACATTAATAAACAAACTTTTTTTTTTTGTTGTAAAGTCTAACAGACACTTCATTCACTATAAAAACTGTATATATAAGATATATAATAATAATATATATTTGTAATATACATATAATAATATATATGATAAAAGTAATTGTATTTTTAATTCAACCAAGTAAAAAAAATAAGACGATATGATTCTGCGACATTCCATCGAACTTGCTACATTAAAGCCATCCAAAATGAGGAAAGTGAAGTGTTATTACTAAAGACATCTAACCCCCCCCCCCCCCATGACATGAGTCGGACCCCTATATAAAGTACAAGGCATGAAAGCCTGGAAATAAAATTCAAGCTAATTGAAATTCAACTAGCCTCCATTTCAACCAGAAATCCAAGAAGTTTAAATTGGAGATAAATAAAAAGATCTGGTAAAATTAAGCTTTTGCTATGTTTAGTACCTTGATAACTTGGTTAACAAGAAATTATACAGGTCATTTTTTTAAAAAGAACAATATAATTGTGCAACAGTCATTTTAACATAGATATACTACGGGTAAAACACTACGCCACATCGACACAGGACTAGAATCCTGGCCCCACAGACGCGGCGATCTGTCGATCTACGCACACAAGAATTTGTTACTATGCTGCTCACATGTCAAGAATGAACCTCATCCCTCTCCCAACCATGACGCTGATTAAATAAAACAGCAATAAAGTTGGATTTAACCACTTCCACTGTTTATAATAACATATAACTTCAACAATAATATGACGCCATAAACAATTCACATTCACACAAATGTTACGAGGCACAAATTTGTTGCTTAAATAGTGACAAATTAAGATCTTTTACCTGATTCTGACAGCATGCCCTGTCTGGGAAAAAAAATGGAACGCGAAGAAAGACCTTGTGGCCAGCTTAGGTGCTTACACAGAATCTTGTCCTTCATGGAAAAAATTCCGTCCGACATGCTTGCAAATTTGCATAACGTTACACAAATGTCAAAAAAGGTCAGAAATCATGTAATATTTGCATGGAAATGGATATTTTATTAAAGATCATGCAGATGTGAATTATTCCTAAAATGTAAATATATAAACATCATTTACAACCAAGTTTCAAAATTGAGCATGTGGGTTACCAATTTTGAAACAGGCCCTACTGGGGAAATAATGTCGAAACGTAATGAGAGTCACTTCGTAAATGACATGAGCGCTATATAAAAAGCCATTATCATTATTATTATACTGTGTGTCTCAGCAAAAAAAAATGAAACCTGCACATTGTTAGAGGAAGATACATGTACATGTACCATGATCTTGAAATACATGGATGATTTGATTGACACATTAAGACTAATAGTAAATCTCTTCTTTCATTTGATACCGAATACATGGTAAATTGGTCATGTTAATGTACATGTATCAGTCCAATCATATTTGGTGGTGATCGTAGTATTCATCTCCAAAAACAGGGTTCTTTTTTTCTGGGATATAAGTAGAACTGAGGAAGATACAACATGTACATGTAGCACTGTTAAACCTATATCAAGTTCATTTGTAGGGCTATAATACACCTCAAATTTTCAAAACATACAGTAGATTTTGTGATTAAGCACTTTTCTCATGATGCTAAAATTATGTAGTTGTTAAAGAAAGAAAAAAATTCCTGCATAGTTGATTTCAATAGGCAAACCTGTCGTAGGAACCTCTTGAGATCATTCCATACCT
Source organism: Heliocidaris tuberculata (assembly GCA_025618425.1). NCBI lineage: Eukaryota > Metazoa > Echinodermata > Echinoidea > Camarodonta > Echinometridae > Heliocidaris > Heliocidaris tuberculata. The sequence goes on from CM046851.1 coordinate 12,901,173, forward strand.
TCTCGATAGGATTAATATCCGGAGATTCTGCTTGGGTTCGCCACCAGTTGAGGCAACTTTTTTTCATGTACGGTCTAAGATTAAAAGAAAAATTTGTATAGAAAAAAATGCATATAATATCATTGTAAAATACATTATCACAACCTTGGAAGAAAAAAAAAAAACCCCGACTTGAAAGTCATTAAATCGCTACATGTTGGGACAAAATTCTGACACAATGTATCAAAATGTACGAGAAAATTATTCAGATCAGAAAGAAAATTAGATGGCCGTGTTAGGTTTTTAAAGAGGGGGTGCTTGGGAATGTGATTATGCATACATGTATACAGAGTATACACCTCCTCCCCCCTCCCCCCTCCCTCACCTGATTATGATGTAACTAGACCTACATCGTTATTTCTTGTAAACAAGAGAGAAAAGAAATCACCAAAAAAGAAATAATTTTACCTGGCAAAGTGACTGTTGTGTTTTGGATCGTTATCTTGTAAGATCCTATGGCCATCAGGGAATTTGCATCTGACAAATGGGTGCAAGTGTCTGTCCATGATTTGCACGTACTCCTCTTTCCGTAGGATGCCGTCAAACATTACTAAATCAGTACAACCTCTGAAAGAAATACCAGCCCAGATGTTCACCTACATAAAAATCAATACAGTGTATACTATGAAAAGATGTTGCTGTTTTCACATCATTTATGCTTCCATTTCTATCGCACGATAGCACTGGTGTGAACAACTTGTTCACTATACAGGCGATTTGAATAAATAAAAATTATGCACGGTTTTCATCACGCCGGCGCGTGGCATCACAATGAAGAAGAGAATATTGCATTGTGACGTCAACATAATGAAGAAGAGATATATATTATGACATTGGCCGTCTTTTGCTTCCTGTCGCGCTGCCATCAAAGTTTTCTTTTCTTCCCCACTTTCCTTGTTAGCTTTTGCTCTCAACCTTTTTGTACCTCTTTCCCTAGTATACCTATTCTATTTCTTCTGCTCATCCCACTATCTAGAGTCTTATACCTTCGCTCGTGCAACTCTGCGTCTTCCTAGTACTTTGCTTTCAATTGGGCAACTTCTCTCCACGTGTCACCTTATTCTTTTCTTGCAGCCCTAAACTCTTCTCTACGTTTTGTAATTCCTCTGAGTTAAAAGTCTACCTTCTCAGGCATAGACATAGTACTAATAGCACCTCTTCCACTACTTGCTTGTACTATCTTGTCTGCAGCCCTACTGACATGGACCCCAGATTCCAAGTGCGCTGCTTGCACCTTTTGAAGTTCAAAATCTAAAGACAGCACTTTTTCTTCTAGTTTCTTCCCAGCTAGAAAAGATCTGTGTCCTTTTCTCTCAGCACTTGAGTGTTCTGTTAATACAAGATCATGTATACTAGAGATATCTGTAGACTTAAGAGATTTAGTAAGTTCCTCTACTTCCTTCTCTAAATCTAATCTTTGATTCTTTTTTCGGTTTTCTTCCTGCAGGTTTGAAATGCACAGGTTCTAGTAACTTCAGATCTTGAATTGAAATGTAGTGTCAGTTAATTGAACAGTAAGTAAGTCGATTCAACTGAATGTTGTTGCGGCAAGGCAAAATCGGCAAGATCTCACTGTTCATAGTGATGGTAAGAGCAAAGTTCTTAATGGAACTGAGATTCTTCTAGGGTTAGCAGAATGGGTGAAGCAGTCTGCGTCATCCACGCCGTATAGGCCATCTGCATCTCAATTCAGTGTATACTATGAAAAGATGTTGCTGTTTTCACATCATTTTACATCATGGTGTCCTTTAATTTTTATTGGTCTTCAAGAAATTATTAAGCCTTAATCAGATATCAACGGAGGACAACCTACAGTCTGACCATACCCCTTCCCTTAATTTTAAGGGAAGGGGTAGCCCTCCTCAGACGGTAGGTTGGCCCCCGTTGATGTCTGTTTTTTTGTTGTTGTTGTTGAATAAGTCATGGAAACTGGGGGGGGGGGGGGGAGTCTACGTCTTTGTCGAGTGTAGAAATACATTGTCCTTCAGCCTTCTAGTAGTAAATCTATAATCTCGTAGTAAACCTACGATGAAGACGTTAGATTCTAGAGTACGGTAGTAGTAGAGAGTATTGCATTTGAAAATTTACCTTCGCCTGGTGCTTGGATTTCCGCTTCTTCCTCACCTGTTCATGAGCACGATGGAAGTGGATTGAGCTGTTATTTTCCAAATAGACGGTACACTCATCTGTAAATACGACCTTCCTGAAGTCGACTTCGTTTTCAATGGTAGTAATAGCGAAAGCAAGTCTGGCTGCATGATTTTTCTTTCTAATCAATTGACCATATTTGGTCCTTGTGCACATCCAACCGAGTCTCCTCCGGTGCCTTTTGATGGTTGGAAGACTAAAATTAGCGTCCACTTCTGAACGAAGGAGATTATGAAGTTTGGACGAGTTATACTCGTCTTTGTTTGGGGTTTTATTTAAAAATTCTTTGTGGACCTCACAGAATCTCTTCATCCATCCACACTTTTGCCGGTTGTTGTAGGTGCCAGTTTCCAAAAACCTTGAAATAGGTCTCAAAATAGTTCTTGGTTTGATGTCAGTATACACTCTTGATACTAAATCCTTAAACTCTTTTAGCAAGGAAGAGTTAAGATATAGTGAAATGATGTGCTTTCGCTCTGAGATGGATAAAATTCGATAACTCTCAGGATGAACCATTATTGAAACTGTGCAATATGATATGATTTACCTGTAGCTACAGTGTAGCAGACTATATACTGTGCATATTTTTGGGCGCATTTTGAGCCGATTGTTTCGGTGTACGGTATTGAACCGCGGTCTTGAACCGCATGGGATAAGGATGCAATTATATAATACATGTACATGTACAAGTAGGATACTTGTATCATAGGAAATATCAAAATGAAAGATGGATGAAATAATGGATAATATACAATGGAAAGTAGAAAGAGAATATGAGAGAAGAGAATGAAAGAGTTTTAAAGAAATGGAATGAGTGAAATAATTCAGTGAAAGTTCAACAAACATCGGACAAGAAATAAGAAGGATATAAATTTTTCACTGAGTCTTGAAATGTGTGAAATCTTAGAAATGAAATAAACAGTGCAGTCTAAAACTGTGGTGTCATTCCCTCACAATTCACCACAGAGGTGGATAATAAAATGACTCAAAATATCACTTTTTATGAATGTTAACAGGAGACCTATCTTAGAAGTGGGGGTGCATGGAAGAACAAGTTATCATTAAAAAAAGATATATTTTGATCAAAATGGAACTCAAAAATATTTCTAGCATTCAACAAGGAATAAGATGTGAGGGATGACATCATAGAGACTGCTTTGCCAATTTTGCTCACAGCTAGGTTTCAAATATTTGAGGACTTTGAAAATCCATCAATTTCTTTTATGTTGTCAAGATTTTTCTCAAATTTTCAATCTTCAATCCACAAGTGGAGGATGCAGGTTGATGAACAGTGGAGGCAGAGGATGAAGATAGGGATGTATCTTTCGCTTTCATCTTACGGACCCTGTCTTAAGAAGAGCATACTAGTACTCCTATTCCCTCTTGTTTATTTTTAGTTTTTGTCTTTCTTGACGTTTTCTTTTCCTGTCTTTTCCTTTTCGGGCTTCACCATCAAGTGAATCATGCCACCTTTTGCATCTAATTGCATTTTTTGTTGGCTCTGGCATCCTCATAACTTCAAGTAGACTGAAAATTAGAACACAAAATACAATGACATTTTGAATTCCAATATGTTTTCTCAATGGGGAAAACTTTTGATATTAATCCGGGATGGGGATATGATGAATAGGTATAGTTATGTACATAAATATAATTTAATGGAAAAGGCTCTTTTCATTCATTACTTTAATCTTACACTTTGTAGGCCTTAAAATATAAGATACAGAAAAATGGTAAGACGACAAAGTATGACATGTAGACTTGTACTACAGATACATGTACATGTAGCCTTCATTGGATTTAGAACATACACTTAATCACTGTTTTCATACATGTATGTACATGTATACTGTATGTAGTAGGCCTGTGTAATAACTCGATGTCACTATTAAAGCTCATAGACAGTCTCGGTAGCAAAAATCATACTGGCAAGAAACTTATCTGAAATAGTCACATACTATTCTCCTTTTATCATAAGATATATGTACGAGATTATTTAACATTCCATTCACGATTTCGAACAAATTTTAGTGTAAATATCTATAAGAAACGCTTGGTAACGGCTTTTCACTGCCTCATGCTAAGACCATATCCACCCGAAGGTTCCCCGCACAATAAACCCAGCGCTTCGTATTATGTGTAGCGTATTCTACACACATACAGCAATCCTCATGTAAGTAGTGTGTGTGTGGCCGTTGCTTGAATTTCCATCCCCTCTTTTTGGGGCCAGGGATTTTTATTACTTTTCACCTCTCATTCGATAAATATTTCACTGGAGGAGGAAAAAACTTCACAGCATCTTAGTTATGTTAGTACCCTGCTGTTTATTAAGTAAAATTAATGAAATCTCACGAAAAGTTTCTGAGGGCTTCCCAAAACTATCTGTTACCTTTAACTTGAAGTGCTCATGAGCCCTTTTTTTTACACACAAAAGAGCCTCTTGTTGAGACAGTAATTTTCATATTTAGGCACTACATTAGGGCATCTTGTGAAGCACACATAAATCTTGGGGTTCTTAATGTACTACAGTATATTTTACAACTGCTTTATTTGCACTATTGGAAGTCACTTTTTAGAATAAAACTTGACATTACCTTGGACAGTCAGCACAAATACTGCAGAGCTGCAGGCATGATCTTACAAAACACAGGCTGCTTATGCAGTCCTAGTATAGGGAGTAGTAGGGAGAAGCACATGGTAAGACTTATGTATTCTGCATGAATTCTGCATTACTGTACTTCTGACCAATCAGATTGCAGGAAAGTTCCATGGATCTGTAGTGTGTACATGTAATGCAGGTTTGTGTGTGTGATAAAGCTGGATTATACACTCATAACTGCAGCACAGTAGGTGTAAAATGTGTTGTTAGCTGAATCTCAGAAGATTCCATCGACATGCTAGTTTTCATGTTGGACGGAAAAAAAAAGTCAACCTTATTTTTTTCGTACTTGAAGGTAAATTTTCAAAATAATTATTTGTGCTAGTACTGCATCTAAATCATTGATGCTTGCCAGGGAAGAATAAATAAAATTGCTGATAGTTCTTTAGAGAAAAAACTTTTTGGAAAATTTGTGCATGTCCGATGAAAACATTTGAGTTCCATGGCCCCACTTTTGAAATCAGCTCCCTAATCGTGTCATCATGGAGGAAAGCATCTTGGTCTATTTCATTCTCTGAAAATGAATGAATAAATGAAAAATAGAAAGAAAAACTGAAACACATGAATTTGACATTGGCATACTGTACAGTATTTATCCCATAATGAAATTGTTTATCTTGGAAATATATTATTAACTGCGATAAATTTACCACTGGCATTGTATCTTATTGCAATAATAATAATAATAACTAGAAATTTAATTCGTCACTGAAGACGAATTAGGTGGTCTGTCTGTCCCTGTGGCAAATTGCTTTGTCAGACGTGATAATATTTCTGCAAGATAATAATCATGATAATGTTGACGACAATGATGATAAGATGGCCATATAAGTGATGACAATGACGATAATGATATATTGATAATGATGATCATAATGGCCACAATAATGACAATAACAACGATAATCGAAGTCGCATAGCGCCCCTTCAGGTTCAATTTTATGGGCGATTTTTTGAAAAGTGCTTGAAATGGCATAAAACGTCTGCAAAATGAATTTGGGAGGATTTGAATCATTTCTAAATTTTGCGCGCGGGCGTACGCGCGCGTTTAACGAATTGACCTTGACTGAAATGACAGTGACCTTAACCATCCCAAATATGAAAGAGAAATGACATTTCGTTATGAAGATATAACCATAAGTTGATTTTCACAAAATGGCGCCTGGATGACGTCACAATAACCTGATGACCTTGAAAAAGATGTGGGAACTTGACCTCATTAGGACTGATGACTGACGAAAATATGAAGAAAATTGACTTAGCCGATTTTGAGAAATCGTGATAACGAACTGGACGATTTGATATTGCAGGACATGTGGGAGATTATCCCCTTAGCTTTAATACACGATAGGGAATCAGATTGTACACAAACTACTGCACACTACTTTCCAGTAGATATAACACGCAAAATTAGGCAGTTTATGACATTGTCTGTGATGGTATATGTTATAATAGTCAAAAAAGATAGTAAAATGAAAGGCAAAAAAAAATTTTAAAAAAATGGACCCACCGGGAATCGAACCTGGGTCGGCGGGATGGGAGGCAAGTACTTTACCAATAGACCAAAAGTTTTGCAATAGACTTAACACGTAGACGAAAAACGGGATTCTCAAATGACATTTTGTAGTTAAAAAATGGGCATGATCCCGACATCTGATCAAAAATTGGAGGGCACACTTGTGAAAGCTTATAGTCTCAGCTATAACATATTAAAATTTGGAAGAAAATCGGGCAGAAATTACAAAGATACTGCTCAAAGAAGACGGGAATGTAGAATCAAGATTTGAGAAAAAGTCATGTCCCATAGAGAATACACGCAAAATGAGAAAAATTGACATGCCTCCTTTAATCGCAAAAATACGCCATGATCCCTTTGTCAAAATGAAAAATCGTGGGAACTGATCTTGTAGAGAATTGTCTCAGCTACAACATATCAAAATTTGGAAGAAAATCGACAATCTATTACTGAAATATTGTCAAATGAATACAAAAATTATGACGTCATTTTTTCAAAATCAAATTTTTGAGTTCATAGGCAAATATGATGACGTCACAACATATTTTTGGCCAAAATTTTGCATGAATTCAGATTTACATCTTACAGGCTTTCAGAATATTTAATAAAATTTGGGGTCACCAGCCATTCTGACGAGCTATGGCGGATTCTAGATAGGCATGTTTTTAGCACTTTTTACATTATATTCCCCATTGACGCTTGCGCGGATTTTAAAGTTTGAGGCGCGCGTGTGGCCTTATGGAAAGTCGGGAATGACTGTAAATAGTTGGAAATTGTCAAGAATAGTGTCAGAAATACATACCATGCGAAAAAACTGCGTTTTTACGTTCTGTACGAGCTGTGAACGTGCATAACGCGCGCACGGACGGAAAATTTTGAAATGCTTAAAATCTCCTGAACTGTACTCTAATTTGATTAAAAAGTGATTTTGAGCATTTTTAAAATTTTGACGCGCGCGTACGTGCGCGTCATGACGTGCACGCGGATTTTGCTGACATGTTACATTGACCCTTGACCTGAAGTTCATGTGTTGTAAATATGGTTGATTTTTGATTCTGACGAAATTAATAGGTGATCTGTCTACGACAGACCACCTAATAAAAACAATGATAATAAAATACTACTACTGCTAGTGCAGCTTGTGTATGGTGCATAGTACATTGAAGTCACTATGTGCTCTATTATTTCTCCTCGGTTATAAAGTGCAACTTTAGGCCAATGAACACACAGCCAAGGTACCCACTTACTCCTGGGTGGAGAGCAACACTTGTGAATTTGCCCTTTGCTGAAGGGGATTAGCACCTGATATAGTGGGACCCAAACCTGTGACCCTCATATCAAAACATGAGATAACTCAATCCAGTGCATCATGACAAATCTGACATAAACATACCATGACATGTCTCCTACAAAACCAACACATCACAAACTTTTGCGCACTGACTATTGAATTAAAATCGGTTATTAGAACTGACCAAGACACATCAACTCTAATGTAAAATTGAAAGCTGATTATATTGGTCCTCCAGCTTAGAAAAAAGTTGGAGGATTTGATGAAAGTACTATTTATAAATTCTGATTGAAATGGGCTAGTGCTGTGTATCCTATATTAAACTCCAATGATTATCTTCCGTAATGTCAATACCCGGCCCCCCCCCCCCACTCAGTATTATTTAGGGTATGTGTATGCTCGTTCCCTCCCTTCGAAAGCACCCCCCTATCTCAGGTCAGCCAAAATTTCTGAACCCCCCTTTCGCTGGCTTTTCACGGGCTTTTCCTGCCTTGGAGACCCCCCTAAATACAGAACACTGCTCAGTGTACCCCCTATCTCAGGTGAGCTCTCATTCCAACCCCATATCTCAGGACAGGCACCCCCCCCCCCCCCCCATGGCAGATCCATTTTATGATGGGGGGGGGCAAATATTAACAAAACTTTCTGACAAGTAACAACCAAAAAAAAATGGTCATCAGCATTTTGGGGTTCCTTTTTGCTCCAAAAATCTCTGACAAGCAAAAAAAAAACAACCAAAAAAAAAATGGTCATCAGCATTTTGGGGGTTCCTTTTTGCTCCAAAAATCTCTGACAAGCAAAAAAAAAAAAAGGTCAGCATTTTGGGCTGCATTTTGGACTGTATTTTATTTTCCCAGAGGAGGCCCCCTCATCTCAGCACAGGTATATTTAAGCTGTTGTTACAATTCCTAGTACAATACCTTAGCCTTAGGAGAGATTTTTTTAATGTTAGAAAAAGGATCTCAGAACTCAATGCCACCATAAGAAATTTCTATATAAGGAATTTAAGAATATACATGTATATCAGCTTTGGTGGTATCAGTGATAGTTTGTAAGCTATACCATTTAAGAAATTTTCCCCGGCAACTTTCTATAGATCTAGTTAGCCTGGTACGTACGGTAGATCGTGGTGACTTGGCCACTTTCTCTTGAAATATATTTTTTTCAATTACATAAATTGTATTTTTCGCTTGCACTGAGCTTTGCCTGTAGTACACTTGCACTACACTTGTGTGATTAATGCCCATCAATCACCCATGTTGGGTTATGTGAGTATACAACATGAATGATGGTACAATTTACAATTCGAGATTAGAAAATGGCAAGAATCGGTCAATAGTATTAATCACATAAAAATGTTTCAAAAAAAAGTGTGGCTTCTCCTTGATGGTGACTATAGATGCCTTGTTGTTTGGAAGGACCTGATATTGGAGGGCATTAGAGAGTGTTTTTTTTTTTCTTCTCATGGCTCTCCTGGTTATTAATTTCTTTCTGCAACACGATTGCAAAGACTTTCAAGAAATTGAGGTGAGCCAAATTTTGCAGCCTTATGCATGCATCCCCTTAAAAGTGAACATTTCAGTGAAAAAGTACATTATCCAAACTTAATTTCTCTTGGCAATGAATAGTGCATTGAAATTGCCTTTGACTTGATTCCTTGAGTGTCTTTGCTGTCATGTCATTTGAAATGTTGTTTTTCATTGCTCTATGTTACCATGTGTGAAATGATTTTTTGTAGTACCCATAGAAGACAAATGTCTATTTTGAGGCTCTGGAATTGATAAGTGCATATATTCGAAATTCAAGTCTAAAATAGAACTGGGCCCTGTTTCATAAAACTTGTTCTCAATGACAAGTTACGATGAATGATATAAGCTACTGGAATCCCTTCATCTGATTGGTTGTGAGCATATTTGTCATAAATCTGTTGCATTTGTTATTTTATGACAAATTTTGTATGAGAAAGGGCCCTGTATTGTTTTAGTACTTCAAATGCATGTTTTTCAGTTTGTAAGGAAGAACATTGTTTGAGTTATATCAGGGATTGACAATTAACAAGTGAATGTGTCAATTTCAAGAATGTGGGACATAATTTGAAAGTGTTTAAGGAATTTAAATGTATTTATTTGTTTTATTGTAGAATCATTTGTATTTTGCAATATAACTAATTGAAAATGTAGAGATATTTCTGCTCCATTTACACAATGTCATTGTTTTCGAATTTTTCCTTTACAGGAAGTTGGTAAACAAGCAAATAATGAAGAAATTTGTTAAAAACTGAAAATGTTACTAAAACATTGATTTGTATGCATGTAATTAGTATGTGTATGTTCAATTATGCCAGGGCTTGACACTTACTGAAAATTTTGGTGGTCCAGTTTATAGTCATTTTTGGTAGTCCACAGTCCACATTAAATAATAAAATAGATAAGATTTTTTTTATATGAAATTGGTAAACAAGAAAATAATGAAGTAATTTGTTAAAAACGAAAAAAGTTACTGAAACATTGATCTGTATGCGATTAATTAGTATGTTTATTATGCAGTGATGTATCGAGAAATCAACCAATGGGGCTAGATGCTAGATGGGGCTACCAGACATATGTTCTGAGCCTTATTTGGACAAAGATATAACAGTATCATTAGGGTCACAATTGTGTATTAGGTTAGGTGTAGAGTTAGGGTAGGTCCAGTGTTTGGACCTGAATTTGGATGGTATAGGAATTCAGAGCAGAGCAATTGTTGTTCCAGCAGGGGCGGCGGAACATCAGGCTCAGACAATGGAAGTGGGGGGGGGGGCACCTTTTGTTTGGTGGACAAAAGGTGCCTGCGCCCCCCCCCCCCCCAATTCCGTTGTTCGAGCCAGACGTTCTGCCGCCTCTGTGTTGGAGCATGTTTTATAAAGCCCCGGTAGGCATTATTTAAGGAGTCCTAGAGGTATATGGCTTAAAATGAGATGCCCACGTTCAGTCACAAGTAATTAAAAAGCTTAGTAGTAGTAGTATTGCTGTGCATATTTATGATGGAAAATCTGACCAAGAAGGATCAGGTATTTATTTCTGTAAACATGAGTTTAAAGGGATGTTCTACATAGGGGAATAAGTTAAAACCAAGTCCATTAAAAAAAGAAAGAAAAAGAAAATGAAGTTTAACAACAAAACTCAAGAGGTCGAAGAAGTCCTTCTTTATAAGCAACTTCTGATGCTGAAAACCTGCAAGCCAATGTTTTGGGAGATATCGCTGTCCCAATAGGCCTGCCCTGTACACAGGCTGAAGTGGCATCCCACTGATGCACACGTTATGTTATGCATGCATATATGGTATGCAAATTAGCTATATTACGTTAATGGCTATTTTAGCAACATGCCTCTACTATTTCTTAAATAATGCCTACCACAGAGCCCCTCCATGGATGTGGGTTGAGGGCGGAATATACCATTAAAGGTACCAATCACCAAAAGAATATTTTGCTCTCTATGTTGAGGCTCCATGTCACTATATTATATTCACTATATGGACTTTAAATGTTACTTTTATAGATAAAATTATTGCAAGTTGCGGTACACTCTCAATAAACGTAAAAACAACTTGTGGGTAGACTAGTTAACGCACTTGTGAGCACTTGCAAAGAATAAGGCCCTAGTGGAACCCAAGTCGGAGTTGGGTTCTGTGCGCCCATTTTCACGTTATTTATTTCCTTCATACTCCTATCCTTCTCTGTTGACCAGAATACCCGGTAAAATTCTTTGAAGTTGATTTTTAACGTTTTAGCTCTACACAAATTATTTTTTTAGATGATTTGTACACTTTAAGAAATACCTTCAATCATGGGTGCAAATCCAGGGGGGGACAGGGGGACATGTCCCCCCCCCCCCACCTTTTTGAATAACTTTTTTTTTTTTTTTTTTTGCTTGCTTGTCAGAGAATTTTGGAGGCGAATGTCCCCCCCTCCCAAATTTCAAAATGGATTTGCGCCACTGATGCCAAGGTCTTTCTTGTCAGCTGTAGACACAATGCAAATTTTAGGGGTCACACCCCATTGATCCTATGCAGAGCATGGCGTGTCTGCTAGCTATTCATAGAAAACCGCTATTCAATAACATGCATTATGAATAACGGTCCTTATGAATAGTTATGAATAGTGGTCCTTAGGAATGGAGGTCCTTATGAATAGCGAGGTAATTTCTCTAAGGTTTGCTCGCTATTTAGCAGGACTGCTATTCATACAAAACCGCTATTCATTTAGTCATGCGTTATGGATAGCGGTCCTTATGACTAGCGAGGTTACCCCGATCATGGTGTTGTGGGTTAGGGTTAGGGTTAGGTTATTCTAATCCAACATAACATTCCCTTATGGTGCATAATAAGGATGTTGTCATGGTAGCAAATAAAGTAATGGGGATGTAATCAGCCTTTACTGTATACACTACTGCATATGTACATAAATATTGATGTGAATTAATGCATTAGTTTTGTTCAAAAGATATTCTCTTGAATTAGCTTGTCAAATGTCCAACTTGTAATCATTAATGGAGTGATTTAATGAATGTACATGTATCATTTTCAATAATGGAAAGGGAATTGATTTAGATATTCAAATAAATATCAATTCTAATGAAAAATAGATTTCTGGATTTGTCTTTGTGAAAATTGTGTTTGGATTTGTATGATACAATTACACAATCATTAAGAAATTACAAGATAAATATTGGTAATGATTTGGAAAACTACAAGAATTGAGAACATAAGTCAGTGTCCTTAAGGAAGAATAATTCTTTAACTATATAAATGTAATCATCTTGCATAAATTATGAAAAAATTTTAATGTGCAAAGATTTTTTCTGTGCAATGAATGATTTTTTAAAGAAAAAAAATTTACCGTTGAAAATTCTATAAGTTTGATGTATCTGTTTATGATTAATCCCTCGATTGGTTTTGATACAGATAATAAAAGAGCGGCTTAAAAATTGTACTTTGAGTGTGTATTCAAACTATTTCCATTTTTGGTTTGTTTTGGTATTTACAAGAGGAAGGTGAGGAGAGAGAGGGGAGGGGGATGATGAGAAGAGGGAGAGAGGGGAGAGGGAGTGGGGTGGAAGGAGAGAGGGAGTGGATGAGAGCAAGGGAGGAGAGGAGGGAAGAAAATTAATGAGGAAGGGGAAAAGAAATGAAAGAAAAATTGCATTTCAATTATATTTACAATTCAAAAAGTGGTATTAAATAGAGAATGAGGGGAAGCAGACATTAGTTGACGACAGGGAAGTGAGAGAAAGAGAAAAGAGGGAGAGACGTATAGGCCAATTCACAAAGGAGATTTAAACCATAGTTAAACCATAGTTAAACCATGGGTAAGGTAAACTAAGGTTTAAACCTCCGTATACTCCGAATACTCGTTCAAACTTTCAAATCTATGGCAACTACACTTCCTGTATACATCTCCTCACTCTTTCAGCAACATAGAACGTCATATTCTCTAAGATCTGCATCAGCTCCTTCTTTTGTCATTCCCAAATCCCATAAACAAGCTGGCTTTAAATCCTTTCAGTCCCTAGCCCCACGTCTCTGGAACAATCTCCCATCATTTTTAAGAAACAGTGCTTCATTGGACATCTTCAAAAAACACCTGAAAACTTACTTGTACAACTCTGTCAATTAGACTGATTGACAAGCGCCTTGTATCCTATGGAAAAGGCGCTATATAAATCCAAGTATTATTATTATTATTATTACTAAAATAAGCGCACATTGCCCATGCCCGCGCTCAAAGAAAATATGTGATTGGATCGGATTCATTGCGCACGTATACGCTTAAAAAGCCCAGGAGGGGGTTTAAACCATTAAACCATGGTTTAAATTGGTCTAAACTAAACCTCCTTTGTGAATTCGGGCCATAGAGGAGGAAGAAGTGAGAGGGAGAGGGGAAGAAAGACGGAGGGGAAGTCTGGAAAAATTAAAGAGGGAGACATAGAATAAATAAGGGGAGAACAGATGATTGAAAAGAAATGGGAGAGATATAAACAAAAAATGAAGGGGGAGGGGTAACAGAAAGAGGGAGAGATTACAGAGAAGGAAGAAGTGAGAGGGGAGAGGTAGAAGGAAAAAGTGAGGGAGTGAGAACGAGTGAGAGCATGAGAGGGAACCGGGAGAAGAGAGAGAGAGAGGGGGGGGGGGGGAGGGGTGGTGAGAGAAATGAGGGAGATGAGAAATGTACAGTGCGTCCCAGAAAATCGAAACAAAGGCCCATTGTTTTTCACAAAGAAGAAGTAATACGCTTTCAAAATAATGATACATTGATTGCATTAATCCATATTTGCTTTATGGAGCAACATGTGTTTTCAAAATGGCATGCAAATATCGATTTTATGCCAGATTTGGAAAAACCTTGAAAAGGTTAGTATCACATGGGTACATGACATAAGGGAAATTTAGTCTTTAAATTACGATGCACGGTATTCCCATTGTGTGATATGCATCCGATCAGAATTTCAGACTTTACATAAAACATAAGCCGATGTCAATTGCAGGGGTTGGCAGGGGCTAACATCCCTAGATTATCTCAAAATCAATAAATATCCCACAAGCGACGAAAAAGTGCCCCTCTTGTAATGAAAAATGTACCCTTCCTGAGGTGGAAAATTTCCATAATTAGATTTTTTCCTGCCTTATGTGCCCTTTATACCATCCTGTTTAGATATGATGACAACGGAAGGTGCTCCTGACTTTAATTATTATGCAAATATCACCTTTTTATCTGCTTTGTTCTTTTAAAAAAAGGAGCAGTTCTGAAAAAATGCAAAAATTGTTGTTCATGATGATTCCAGGGACGATTTCGGTACAAAATATGCCCTTTCTTTATCCCTACCAAGGAAAAATTATCATACATCCTTTATTTTATAATTAGGGCATTATCATTACTCTCATTATTAAAAGAAACAAATAAAAAATTTGTTTCCCTGGGATCATGTTCGAATGCCATCCTAACGTTTTCATGGGCCCCGTTTCATAAAACTTGTTATCAATAACAAGTTACAATAATTCGTCGTTTTTACGAACCGACGAATCCGTACGCGGTGCGCAGAAACGTGAATTGGCGGGAAATTTATAGATTTAGGTGTTCTTAGATAACGGAATTTGCTTTCGTTGCATAATTTCATGTATCGATATATACGTCAAGAGAAAGCCTATGACTTTAATTTGAAATGGTGTATATTATTATGTATATTAATACGGAATAAGGAAACACTGGCCATTCAAACACGATTCGACGGTTCGTAAAACCGTTTTCTCCAAAGCTCGTATTTGCGCACGTGCGCGGATTCGTCAGTTCGTAAAAACGAGAACGAATTGTTATAAGCTACTGAAATTCTTGAATCTGATTGGCTGAGAGCGAATTTGTCAAAGAAATGTGGCAGATGTTACTGATAACAAGTTTTATGAAACGGGGCCTTGGCACAACTGGGATTTTACATGCCTTATTCGAAATGCTGTCGCTCTGTAAGCCAAATACGGATGCATGCCATCAAGTTATCAATTGAGAGCATAATACTGTGCTTCTACTTTACAGAGAAGAGCACATAATTTGGTCATAATAACCCTTTGTTTTAAGGTTTCGTGGTTATTGTTTTTTCTAGAACACACTTTATAAAGAAGGAAGAAGTGATGAGAGAGAAGTTAAAGACGCAAAAGAGGAAGGGAGTGAGTAAGTGTAAGGGAACAGATCAGGGAGAGAAGGGTCGACACTTAGAAAAGCGCAATAGTGAGTTAAAAGAAAGGGCAAGAAAGTTCAAAGAAAGTCATCAATTTGTTTAAAGAAATACCGCATCTATTTTTTTTTCTCTCTCTCTCTCTTTCTGTTAGAGTTTTTAAAGAAAATTATTTTAAAGCTATTGTACGTCGTATACAAAAAAAAAACAAAAACAAACAAAACAGTCATAATATACAATAATGGAGATAGTTTTCGTGTTATCGCACTATTAAACATTAATATGTTTTGAATATGTTTTAAACATTATATTCGTAGTACAAAATGCATCATACAAAAAAAAATATGTCAAATACGTGGATATGCCTTGACCCACCTAGGCGAGAAAATACTGAAACATCAACGAAAGCATAATGATATTTACCCCTTGTTTGATTAACGGTTCCTTCGTTACGAAAAATGAATAATAGAATATTTGGAATTAAATATGTACATCTATATTAAAGAAAACGAACAATAGAAGGTTGCAGAGAGTTCATAATGTTGAGGAATAGTAAAATGAAGATGCAAATTAAAGAGAAAAGGGGAAGGGGTAATTTGATCAAGAGATATATTCTAATTAATAAAGCCCAAGAGACTATACTGGCAAAGTACGACTGCACCCAGTTTTTAGACGATAATTTTTTTTCTACAGGGACTTCAACAGGCATAATGATGATAAGCGCGTAAGTCATGCAGTGACGTGAATGAAATCTCATCTACATTAAGAATGAGCTCCAAAAAAAATCTTCAAAAAGAAAAGGTTCCTTGTCTTTTGAATAGAATAATAACATACCATGGTGCAGCTCAAATCCCTAATTAATTCCACTGGGGATCAATTAGGATAAAGATACACCGACAATTGTTCTACTGATCGCTGTTTAATCCGTTCAAAATGATTGAAGAGCAGTGACAAAGCCGCGTCGCAGACGATGCTTCTGGACGAACTGAATATACTCGCTAATTGGTAAATGATTAATTTGAACAGACAAAGTACTAACGGTCCACATATACATGTATATATATATATATATATATATATATATATATATATAATTATATCCCGCTGTCTGGCTGTAGTTTTTTTTTTTTTTTTGTTTTTGTTCAACATCGGTGACAATCTAGGAACGTTTCTATTTATTATGTTATTGTTTTATAATCGGTCAAGAAATTCATTTAAAAAGAGTTCAGATTCACAAAGTCTTCATCATCCACTACATTGTCACTTTTATTGTGAGCTTGTGCACAACAGTTTCATTGGCGCTCAATATGCTCATATTTCTTCTCGGTGTGTTTGGTTTTGTAATAAGTTAAATAATTTTGGCACGTTTATTCTTGTCACACTATTGTTCATGAAGTCGGTCAGGAAAATGATTTAATAAAGAGAGCTCTCAGAATCACAGTTTTCATTATCCATATATCGATTTATCCAACATGCACATATTCCTTCTTGTTGTGTTTGGTTTTGTGATGCCATCCATCGGCATCGTCGGAAATAGCATAATCCTAGCCGTCTTCGCACGTCAGAAAAGAAGGAATGTCATCGATATCACACTCTTTTTCATGGCCATCGTCGACTTGGTCGTGTCTTGTTTTCATATCCTGAAGACGGCCAGCTTCAAATACGGCACCAATGACTTCACGTGTCAGCTCACTATCATGACTGCAAGAGCCGGTATCTTCGCGTCTGTGTTCATCACGGTAGCACTGGCCTTTTACCGCTACAGGGCCATCTGCCATCCATTTAGCTCACCGATTAGTCCGAGAGTTGGGGCAATGGTTTCCATGGTCTCTATAGTCGTAGCGATGGTCATCAACATCCCAGCCTTCTTCATTGTCGACGCTCTCCCCCTCCGGACTGGCCTCCTAACGTGCGTCATCGTGGACAGGTCATCCTGGATGGAAGTCACCTTCTCTGCGTTGTCTCTGGCGTTGTTCAGTGCGGCACTTTTTGTCTCCTCTGTCCTGTACGCTCTGGTGTATAGAGCCATTAGGAAGCAGCAGTTAGTCAGGAGGCAAATGGTAGCAGGAAATGCTGGATGTCCACAGGCTGCAAAAGGCGACAATTCAAAGCTATCAAACAGCGGGCCCACTGATGATTCCAAGAGCTCAGACGTTCAATCAGAGTCGAAGAATATTCCTCAAATCAGTGTAAGCGTTATCGGGTAAGTTTCCACTGAATTATATGGTATCTTCTAAAGCTATTTTTGTCATTTGAGTAAAGTCAGATGTTAGATCTTCGGCTTAGCCTATTCGTCATCGGATAGGCCAGTTCATTCAAGTACTCTTAAACATTTTAAAAGTCTTCTCATTTTACTGCTGAAAAAAAAAATACATATTGAAGTTTCTAGCGGAGTGATTTAGTGTGTTTAAAAGATAACTTTCCAATAATGTGTAGGTGAATGTTTGTGGGACCATTTTTAAAAACCTAGCCTAGCAGAAATCTTGCCATAATAGTGACAAATTATTATTATGACAATATACACTTTGTAGGAAGCATTTTATCATTTGCATCATGTCAGCCGTTTTGTTGAATGATGAACGCGCGCGTCTGCCTTTATGTTCCCCTCAATAATTGAAATACCCCCAAGGAGTGAAGATGTGTGTGTGTGTGTGTGCGTGCGTGTGCGTGTGTGTGTGTGTGTGAATTAATCCGAAGACCCGGGGTAATGTTAAGCTCAGAGACGTTAGTGTTAAGCGCTATATAATTCCAGGTTATCAATTTTCAATCCTCTACTTGAATATCACTGGCTGAACTCAAGGATAAGTATGGGTACCATCTAAATGGCACTTGGGTCATGTCAACACCTTATGCTGACGATTTTAACCTCATGTAATAAGTTACAACATCAGAAGATAATCAGTAAATTGCGGCAATTTAGTTCATCCATGGGTCTTATTCTGAAACCGGCTAAATGTTGTAGCCTTTCGATTTGCAGTGGTTCATCAAAGGAGATACCATTCTGCCTTGGCAATGAAACTGTTAGATCACGAAAAGAAAAATCCCACCGCTTTCTCGGCTCCCAAATTTGCTTCAGTGGTAAAACTTCTGATGTTTTCCAATACGTTTCCAGCGAAATTAAAACAAAGCTAGAAAGAATAGATCTATCGTTGGTAAGACCTGAATATAAGGTGGCTATATACATGTACTGGCAGAGTTACACTCTGGCCCTCTCAAGATCGAGAGTCAAAGGGGACTCCTTGATGAACCACGCACTCGACTGCACTCTCGAAAGAGAATCACGATGGTCAGAGAAACAATCGTCAATTGTCCACTGTCAACTTAACCTTAATAAAGTAGAAGATACGATAGATGTTAAGAATAGTTCATGGAATACGGTGGGGAAAAGTGTCAGAAACATGGTGGAGGGAGATGCAACAGCACACTGGGAAAAATGTGTTGAACCATTGCTTTCCCAAGGTCAGTTTGTAGAACTACTGACCCTAGAAGATGATAACCTCACATGGAAATCCATAATGTTCGATTGACCTAAGAGGGTACTAAGTTTCGTAACAAACTCGTGCATAGATTCTTTGGCATCGTACGCAAATCTTTAGAGGTGGGGAAAAAGATTAACAAACAATTAAAGTGACCTTTTTGCCCACTTACATCTGGTACCAGTGGCGTAGCCATGATTTTTTACAAGGGGGAGGGGGAATTTTGTCAATTGTCAAATTCTGCTTGGAGGGAGACCCGTATTTTTTCTTCTCGCCAGCCCTCCAAAAGTCGCTCAGTGAGGGTGGGGGGGGGGGGGGGGGGGGGGGTTGCCGGCCATCCAAAAGTCACTCAGTGGGGGGGGGGGGGGGGTCCTCAGATTTTAAGGGGTTCAGTTTTCCTCCATAATTCTAAAAAAAAAAATAAATAAATAAATAAATTGGATAGAAAAGTTGTCAGGGAGGCAATCTGCCCCCCCCCCTTAGCTACGTTGGTGTCTGGTACCCTTCACCACATTCTTGTAAACTGTACAACATTTCTTGAGAGATACCAGAGGAGGCACAATAATGTTCTCAGATATATATATATATATATATATATATATATATATATATCTATATCGAACGGTGAAAGAGTCCCTCCCCTATGAACAGGTATAGGGCGATATACAAGGTTTTACCGTTTACCATTGCGGGCGGAACCATCCCACCCCACATTCCGATTACTTCCCAACGCCCAGACATCGTCATTATTTGGGAATCAGTGAAACAAAATAATGTTGTTGATTGAATTAACAGTGCCCTTTGAGACTAATATCAATGAGGCTCACATGAGAAAGCTTGAACGGTACAAGGAACCTGTGGCCGAAGTAGGAAACAACGGCTATAATGTGACATACTATGCCATCAAGATAGGAGTACGGGGACAAATAAATCGGGACAACAAAATCGGCTCAAAAGTCTGCTCAGGAAATGTTCAGTCTCTCTTCGCCCCAGTAGTTTCTTTGGCGATAAAAAAAAATTTCGCCAGCCCTCCGAAAGTCGCTCAGTGGGGGGGGGGGGGGGGGGGGGGGGGGGGGGGGGGGTTATGGGGTCCAGTTTCCCTCCATAATTCTCTGACAAGCAAAAAAAAAAAGGTTTTCCGTTCTAAAAGGGGGGGGGGGCACAATGGAAAAAAAAAAGGGCACAATGCAACATTTTCTTTCGGGGGGGGGGGGGGGGCACGGGCCGGGATTGCCCCCCCCTAAATCCGCCACTGTGATATGAAATAAAAGGAATGATTAAAAAAAAATGTTTACATACTTCAAACGGCAATCGAGTATTGATTGTGATCATGGTGGTCATTAAATCTTTGCTCGACTATGCAGATTGTTATGCTATCGTATCTGTGTATTCTACTTTTTTTTCATATAGGTAATGTGGTATTGGTATTTGACTCAATTCTGATTAGACTGTATAAAAGTAGATGCTGATTTGTGAGTAGGAGAAATGTGTGGATAAGAAATTGAGAATGGAACCTGATATTCAATAAATATCTTTTATCTTTTATCTCATGACGTGTTTAGATGATCCCTTCAATTACCGAATAAGTCAAACTTTGACATATCTCTAATTCAGGTTAGATGTCATCCCCAATTGTAAAGAAACCACTCCTGACGATGCATGTGCTAAATCTGGAGATAGAAACATCGACGAAGATCATAGGATGAGTACAAATGAAGACAAAAAGTGCATGAATGAAGCTCAGCGTCAGAATGTGGTAAGTTAGTTAGGACAATATATTCGTTGTCTTATTTAGAAAGGCTAATCTTGTTCGCCCATTTCGTCATTCGATTCCAGCTTCGTTCTAACAGGTTTTTTATAAATAAATGTGCACTTAGTAATAAGAGAGAAAATGTAACAGAGAAGTAGACTGAGGGCCGGTGTAGAGAGAGAGAGAGAGAGAGAAAGAGAGAAAAAAAAACATGTAGACGTAAATGAAGCTATAGAGAGATCAGTTTCTTGATTTACTTTGGCAATGATACTCAAAGTGCATACCGTCTGTTGATAGCAAGAAGGGCGTTAACTCTATAACACACAGAGTTAACGCCCTTCTTCTTTAAAAGAGACTATACAAGAGAAATGACAGACAGTATGAAAAAGATGTTGAAAAAAGTATAGGCATAAATAAAAAGATAAAGAAAATAATGTCAATACAAGACCGATGGGGAGGAATCGAAAGATAGTATAGTTATAATTATATAGAAGATGAAATAGTACTTGCAACAAAGAGGATATTTTTTAGTTTCTTTTATAATCACACAGGATCTTGGCAAGGATCCAACCGGTCAGGTGAGTACTGTCAACCCAGGACGCAAGGTGGATCTGAAACCACACCACCACCCCCATCAGGACCAGGGACATCACATCACCCGTAAGCTCTTCATCATCACCGTCATCTTCTTCGTGACTTGGCTCCCCAGCATCGCCTACGAGTACCTCCCAACGGGCCTGACGTAGTCCACTGCCTGGACTGTTCGCGCACGAACGCGATCCGTTGAGAAAATAATACACCCCCAACGCTAAAACTGATATAGCCCTTCCAAATCGACCCTCGCAAACAACGCTAAAACTGATATAGCCCTTCCAAATCGACCCTCGCAATTCGACTGGTGAAATTGTGGGGATCGCGCGATTAGTGGAGAGTCGCGCTCTGTGTGGGATATGCGTGTAGAGAAAGAGCAGCGTTAGGGAATAAACCAAATATAAAAAACGGATAGAATCTAGACTAGGCCTGACGATGAGCAGAGAACATACTCTCAGCTCTGTCACACTCTTACTCGTTCAGCTCAAGTTATCAAACCATTTCATCAACGTGTTCGTCTATCTAGCAGTCAACCCAAAGTTTCGACAACAGACACGAGAGCTGTTTTGTTGCATGAGGTCGACTACGAGTACCTCCCAACAGGCCTGACGATGAGCAGAGAACATACCCTCAGCTCTGTCACACTCTTACTCGTTCAGCTCAAGTTATCAAACCATTTCATCAACGTGTTCTTCTCCCGGGGTTCTTCTATCTGGCAGTCAACCCCAAGTTTCGACAACAGACACGAGAGCTGTTTTGTTGCATGAGGTCGACTACGAGTACCTCCCAACAGGCCTGCCGATGAGCAGAGAACATACCCTCAGCTCTGTCACACTCTTACTTGTTCAGCTTAAGTTATCAAACCATTTCATCAACGTGTTCGCCTATCTGGCAGTCAACCCCAAGTTTCGACAACAGACACGATAACTGTTTTGTTGCAAGTGATACATCTGTCACACGGCCAAGGGCCCGTTGCACAAATCTTGCGTTTGAACGCAACTCAGGAAAATCATACGCAACTTTATTTTCAGCCAATCAGAAGTGCGCATTAAGGACTTGCGTTTGATTTTTAGGAGTTGCGATTAAACGCAAGTTTTGTGCAACGGGCCCCAGACCGGCTCCACACCGACTCCAAAACCGACCGATTCGTGGCCATTGGGGTTTAATGCACTTTCTTGTTCGGTCTGTTGTCGGTCTGGTGTCGGTCTCATTGATGTGACTGGGGTATAAGATCGACAGGGGCGTCGATAAAGGGGGAATGGGGTGTGACACCTCCACTAAGAATTTATCTTTTCCATTTATTACAGGAACTTGGCACGTAGCCTCTCACTTTAAAAAAAAATGTGTCATACCCCCCCCCCCCCACACACATACACACAAAGTCCTGGATCCGCCTTTAGATGAGAACTTGGCAAAATTTTGCGTCAGAATTGTGCCCCCTTAAAAAAAATTAAGGCCTGGATCTGCCCCTGGATAAGAGAGTGAATCTTAATTTAAAAATCTTTGCAATGATTGCTTAACGACTTATTAATGAAACAATTTATTTATGAAAATGTTCAGATGCTTATACAGAAATTATGATTTTCATAATAGAGGGCCATGTTAATTGATAGTTCGCTTTGTTATTGTCATAAATATTGGCCATTGTCGTATGAGCATGTGTGACGTTTGTAGAAATATTGTGGATAGCATTAGAATGATTGATTATTGGCAGTTGATGAATGAAAATAAATGAAATAAGCCATGATACGCCATGATAGGCCATGATTTATCTTATGAATTATTATTAATTTTTTTTCTTCAAATAGCTAGGGAACGAGATGTTAGGAAAAACAACGACAAATGGAAGTCGAAAATGGGACATAATCCGTTCATAATTGTATCTGTATGATATTATCTACATGCTAATTGAAGAAAAATATTTCGTAATACCCTTTGATATCCTGTGCTCGGAAGGAACCATTCCAATTTCTCACTAATCTAATGTTAATTTGAAGGCAGATAGGTTGGTCTTCACCCTTTTGTCTCCAAAAGCTTTGTTTCCTATGTAATTTATGGATAAAAATGCCCCCCCCCCCCTTCCAGCAAAAAAATAAAAATAAATAAATAAAATAAGAAAAATAAATAACGACGTTATAGTGCCATTACTTTAGCTGACAGCAGTTTTTACCCAGTATTGGCTAAAATTGTACCCAACTGCTTGTAGAGTGAATCACTAGTTAAAACTGTTACTTTAGAAAATTTATGAAATCCCTGTGTCATATGCGTGGATTAAAAGGGAAAACATCACAATTGAATGGCTAACCCTTTATTCGCTCTTCTCTTTCTTTTATCTTTCTCCCTCTCTTTCTTCGCCTCCTCATCTGCAATTACCCTTTCTTACCTTGTTTCTATCTCTCCTTATTTATCCCCAAGTAATATAATGTTATATCTTTTTCCTCTCTGTGTCCATCATTTGTATTGATGTATTACGTGTCATGTCAATCCTGATTTGTATAAATGTTGTGATTGATATTCAAAAACAATAAACTAAATCTATCAGAATTCATATTGATGAAATGAGTACAGATATTGCAATACGTATGTATATCATTTAGCTGATAGGGCGGGGGGGGGGGGGCGAAACGTCTGCGAATCTCCTTTCATCAACAACTATTTGAAAATTCGGGGGGGGGGGATCCCGCGGACCTACTTTGGGAAAAAAAAATGTCTTCCTTGAAGAAGTTCCTCGAAAATATTCAAGACATAATTTTCCTGATAAAAATATAAACTCCAGTAAACTGGGGGGGGGGGGGGGGAGGGGGTGTACAAGAAATAATATTCCAGGAGAAAGGTTTCGCCCCTCCCCTTGACAATACTGGATCTGCCCCTGATTATACTTCCCAACTTTGCACAGTTGTAAGAAAATCACCAGTAAAAATAATGAGGATTTTTTTTTTTTCTTGCGAAGTTTTTAATAATGCCTGCACAGCAGCCCATCAACATAATACATAGCAAGAAGAAAGAAAATGAGTTGTTATCGTACTAGATAAAATCATTACTGAATGTGTAAGGATTAAAGTCCTTTAAAGACTACTTAGATTGCTAAATGGATCTTTGCAAACTTGAATTATGCTTAAATACGATCAACATCAGAAATTAAAATGATATATAACTCCGAAAATTTTCATTTTCAAATCAAAAGCGAAGAAATATGGCCTATAAATGAACGGCCAGAAAATTAACTCTGTTGTTTCGCAGCAACACTGAGAAAATGACTAGAATTTAAGCTAAATTAGTGCACATCTCCCTGCATGGGACCAAGGAGTTATAACTCCTCGATGGGACAAACATAAATGATATTGCCACACAAGATACGAGTAGGCCCTTGGGGGGGGGGGGGGGGGGGGGGTCCTGGGCACTCAACTATATTGCTGTACACAAGCACGACCACAGGTTTTCCAAACCACCCTGAACAAGTTTTATCCATTGGTCAAATTTACACCCTATTCAAGGATTTCCGCGTGCTTTCTTGAAAATTTTACCCCCTAAACAAGTATAACCCTTAAAACATAACCCCTAAACAAGGTCTGCCTCAATTAAACCTCTAAAAAGTCAAGGTTTATGCACCTTAAGGCCACCGCACACATTAAGCCCCTTTCACAATTGGTCTGCGACCGTTTGCGACCATTTGGTCGCACGACAGGCTGCAACAGGCTTCAATCGCCATCGATCTCATCAGGCCGCAGAAAGGCATTCACAAATGCAACAGCGGTCGTAAAACAAAAGCGACTAGAAGAGACCGTTGCGCGAGTAAGTCGCATTTGCTCGCATATGCTCGTGCGAGTGGTCTTGCGTTCACATGCGAGTGTTGCACGAGTGATTGCGAGTGGCTTGACGCCAATCACAATAGTCACACGATCGATTGCATGGTCGTGCGAGTGGATGTGAGACCATGCGATCGCTCGTGCGATTGAATGAGACCGGTGCAAGTGGTCGTGAGAGTATTCGTGCGAGTGGCATGGGGTATAAAAACCCTTCGACAATTGACCGGTAGTCAGTTTCAAATTGGCCTTCTTAATAGTCAAGATGCCAAAGAAGAAAGTTACAAAGAAGAGAAAGTTGTTAGAGGAGGGCCCTGTTGCAGAAGATCATCTCCATAGTCCCCCTATATATACCCCCGAGGAATAGTCGCATACAGTCTCATACAGTCGTGCAACGGTAGTACAACGTTGTAAGATGTGCTGCGATCGGTCGTGCAACAGTCGCATGGTCTTAGCACAATCGCACCCATTCGCAAGACTGGTCGCTATAGGTCGCTAGCGCACGTGCGAGTGTTGCACGACCTCCAGCCCACCCACTGCGACTATTGAGTCGTGCGAACTCTCGCATCTAATCGTGCAACGTTGTGCAACACTCATACGAGAATCGCACGACTGGTCGTACGACCTAATGCGAGTGAATCGATCGCATCTGGTCGTGTCTGGATTTTGAGCATGTTCAAAGTTCAGATGCGACCAGTCACGACCGCCTCAGGTTCGTGCGACCGCCTGCAACGACTGCGAGTGGTCGCAAGACACCAAGCGTTCGGTCGTGCAACACCCCGAAAAATCTGTTGCAGGCGGTCGCAAACTGGTCGCAGGCCAATTGTGAAAGGGGCTTTACGATTGGTCTGCGATCCGATTTCAGAAGAAAATGTAATATCATTTGACAAATCATTTAAAAACGAAAAATATTTTTCATTGAGGGTCTGAATCGTCATACAGATTTTAAAATCGATAATACGGCCTTTGCCGAGTTTTCTAGTCGATGGAATGACCAAATCGGCTCCGAGTCGCAGTGACGTCACAAAAATCGTACGACTGCCTACGATTTGAAACTAATTTTGCCCTTATTCCTTGTAGAAAGCTGACAGCTCACCCAAACCCTATGTTTAGTATTCATACTACTTTTCAGAACCTGATTAGGGTAGATTTCATTCGTTACAATGCCAGTATTTAATGCCATAGCGATTTATTTCACAAATCGGATCGCAGACCGATCGTAAGGTGTGCGGTGGCCTTTAAACATTTAACCCTTAACAAGGTCGACCTCAATTTAAATTAAACCTCTCAAACGTACCTGTCAATAGCAACTATTAAAGTTTTCAAAAGAGGCTCGTGCAATTCCAGATCGCACAAATTCCCCCGGCGAAATCCAGACAACTAAGGGGGAAAAGGTACCCTAAACGTGTATTGAAAACTCCACACACATACCCCTTTTCCCTCCAATTTTTGGGTTTTTTGACATCCTAAACGCGTCACGCGCCTTAGTCGGCAAAAACTACCATTTTCACGCGTGTTTTTTTTTTTTTTTTTTTTTTTTTTTTGGGGGGGGGGGGTCGCGCTGGTGTACAGCAATATAGTTGAGTGCCCCCCCCCCCGGGCGAGGAAGCATCGTAAGTAAAAATTTCAATCCCGTAAGAAGATTAAACTGGCAATGAAAGACATTTAACAGTTTTACAGCAAGTGAGGTAAATTTCGCTATAAGAGAATGGGATTAATCAACTGCCTCATTTTCAGATGCATTATATTGTGCTAGAACATGAAAATTAACCGGTTAGGCTGTATCATATTAGATGATATGCTGAGTAGTCTGGGGAAAAAAGCTTCACCTATAAACAAAAAAATTGATTATACTCGTCAATTACCAAGTAAGAAATAAATGAGATTATGCTGAATCGGACAAAGACTGCAAGAGTCTAGTAGAATTCTACAGGACAGAGAAACAGTGGGAAATGTAATATCCGTCAGGACCGGGAGAACATTATAAAACTGATGGTCATCAATCTCAACCTCTCGCCGCTCATGGATTAAGCTCGATCAAGACCTGGTCGAAGAATCGGGCGTTCCTTCGCTTCACTGGCCCTTCGGCGCCGAAAGTTCACCTAATTAATAACAAATACAAACAAATAATGATAATAATAATAAATAAATAAATTTTAAAAAATAACACTGATAAACAGACAAGAAAACAGCTTAGCCCCGTAACACAAGGTTAGCAATCAACCGCAAATTCGAAAAAAAAAGAAAAAAAAAACATTGTCATTGGTTAACATTCTTAATGGTCAGCCTTTTGAACAATATGTGCATGCAACAATGATCTTGATTGGCTATTGCAACTTTGCGACTGATAAGAAACCTTTTTGTAACGGGGCCCTTGAACATCAAAGATTCAAGTTAATAGAATTAGTTCTATTTGATTTTTAAAAAATAAATGTCCTCCCTTTCCCTGAAACTACTCTGTTCTAGGTATGCAATACTTTTTTTTTTTTTTTTTTTAAATCTCTAGATGACCGTCTTCCCAGCACTGTATTGGTTCGCATGTTACATATTCTCAAGTTTCTTTTAATTTGGAGGACATACTTTACCCAATAACTCCGTTACCAACGTTACTCTGATCTTGAATTCGTCCTCCCACTTGTCAGAGGTATTTCCCCATATGATACTGATCTGAAACAACTTCGTTACCCTTACCCTGAAATTTTGAGTACAGGAAGGTGTATTTGTGCATGAAGTGGATTAATTTCGATCCGGTTGAACTTCGATAGAGCATTTAATATCAAAAGATATTTAGACACCTGTTACCACGCAAATACTGTGCAATGTGTACAAACCGATACAGATTTATAATGAATGATTATCCGGAGCATTGAAACAAAGGTCGAACTTTGTAAAATTACGCGACACACGCAAATAATCAGATCCGAATCATACACGTCTGCCGGTGAAACCTAAAACTCTAATAACACTTTGAACCACTAGCGTACCCAGGGGTGGGGGGGGGGGGGGGGGGGGAAGACTGCCCCCCTGACAACTTCTGACAGAAAAAAATTAATTCCCCCCCCCCTTTTAGCACCCCCCCCTATTTTTTTTTTTTTTTTTTTTTTTTTGGCTTGTCAGAGAATTCTGGACCACATAAAATCTGATACCCCCACTGATTGACTTTTGGAGGGCTGGTGCTGGTCTACCTTTTCGAACTTATACTTTGTTGTTGTTGTTGCTTGTCAGAGAATTATGGAGGAAAACATCTGATAACTCCAAAGCCCCCCCCCCCCCATTAGCGACTTTCTGAGTGCGGGGGGGGGGGGATACGGGTCTCCCTCCAAGCAGAATTTGACAGTTGACAAAATTTGCCACCCCTGTAAAAAATCCTGGCTACGCCACTGCTACGAACAATGTTTTTGATGCTTCTACAAGATACCACGAAGAAGAAGTTTGAAACTCACCTGCTCGTTCGAATCTGTGAATAACACAAAACAAAAATCATTGGAATGAGTTGTGAAGCTTTTGGTGAAGTGCTGTAAACATAATCTAATGTCAGGGGAACTAAACATTTGCTTTAAAAATTAATACATTTTTTACGTTATTACTAATTTTTAAAAAAGAAAAACAAATAAACAGACAAAAATAAGCAAAAAAATAGGTAAATAAATTATGATCAAGTGAAAAAGAAATATCATTCACAAATGTGGTAATCAGTGATATGTGATTGCATTCTCTATGTTTATCCGAAGATAGTTTTAACATGGTTTTATCAATTTTGCAAACTTATTCCACATTTCTGCTGAAAGCCAGAAGGGCGTTAGGTAAAATCGTGTGAATTAAAGCCCTTCTTGCTTTCAGTAGGTTATTGCATGGGGGTGCATGGGCTCCATGCACTATGATATCGGCTACGTTTGGAGAGATTATTTTGGTCATACTTACCACAATACATTTCATCCGTTTTAGCTATTCGACAATCGGGGGCACCGTCACAAACCCTGTGGCGATCGATGCAATATCCTTCTGGACAATAGAACCCATTTAGGGTACATGCTATAAGGAATAAAAATAAATAAATAAATAAATCAACCGTGTAAACCATAAGGGAATGTGTTAATCCCGGAGCCTTGTGTTTATAACCAATCGAAGAATGCAGAGTTCACTAAAGCGAAATATCTGGACATTACAACAAAAACAATCACACCATCTCTGGACGCATGAACCCTTGTTCCTGTGACCAAAACTTTGCATGTAACTTATCTTCGGATTACCAGAGGCCCTGATGGACACATCCCATTACCAAAACAAAATTAATAACATTGCGTTTGCTAAAGATAGATATAGCACGATGCAGACATGCTCTAAAAATGATAAGCCCTAAAAACCTGTCTAAAACTACAAAGTTTATGCAACAAACTGTAAACCACGGACAAAGTGTCATGTCTGAATGCTTCGTCAGCCGAAACGTCAAAGCTTTATGTGCTTTCTTTCTCGCTAGGAGGAAAAAGGGAATACGATCAGGGGCCCGTTGCACAAAACTTGCGTTTAATCGCAACTCCTAAAAATCAAACGCAAGTCCTCAATGCGCTCTTCTGATTGGCTGAAAATAAAGTTGCGTTTGATTTTCCTGAGTTGCGTTCAAACGCAAGTTTTGTGCAACGGGCCCCAGTTCTTTTTCTGACATGATGTTGTTTTTTCCGGGCAATTAACTATAGGGAGAACTGAGCGGAAACGAAGGCGGCCTAATTCGTTCCTTTTAAACTTTAGGGGAAAATTATCAGTCAGGGAGATAGCCGAAACTGGAGGACAATGGGTGTCCTCCATTAACGAGAAAAGTTCTAAATCATCGAATACGCATGACCTTTGAGCAACGCTGCTCGCTGCGGCGCTGCATAGAAACAGTGTATGAACGACATCCTTTAATGTCCTCCAAATTTGTTTGTCTCCCTGACTGAAAACCATGACGTTAGAGACAATAATACTCACCTTCAACACATCTTACGCCTGCTGCACCACTAGCGCAGTTTTGATTGTTGAAAACGCTATGGAGACAATATCCCACATCAAGCTCGTCCCCATTGCACTGCAGATTGCCTATCAAATTCGGACGACTAGATGTGCCGTAGAACCACCAAAGCATATTGCTTGAAAATACAGCAGATGCCCAGTAAAATCCCATCATGCGACATACGACATTTGCGTCATTGCGATCGAAATCGTCAGCGCAGACAGTCCCCCATTCGCCATTGTGCTTCACTTCCACTCGACCTTCTCCAATGAAGGATGGGTAGGTTTGAAGCATCAATCGAATACCATCTACTGGGCCTGCAGTGATCAGACGGGTGTCTTCTACTCCATCCAAGTGGTATGCATAAAATATAACATTAAAGGTATAAAGCTGAATACGAGTCATGAACTATGAAAAGAACGGTCTAGAAGTTATTGGGAAGGTAGATTATGATCTAGTCTCTCTCCTAATTCGGTCAATTTATCTGTTTTTGAAATCTCTACTTTCGTCTCCTTCATTGTATCGTGGGAAAAAAAGATCGAGAAGTTATTGGAAAAGGTTGATCATGCAGTAGAGAACAACTGTGTATAATTGTGAGGTACTGCGAGTTGTGATGTTTTTGAATTATCAAAATGACTGTGAATCGACTCAGTCTTGCATGCTGCAATCACATTCAGTGTAAAGCATTGAACACAGATAAAGGCTCAAAACAATACACACAGCAATGTGCATCAGACTTTGTTCAGAACTTTGCAACTTTTTATTGCAATTTTTCAAAGTACAATGTAGAAAACTACCCCTTCTTTAAAACCTTTGTTTGACTGCCCTTAAAGGAAAAGTCCAACCCGATATTAAGTTGGTTGTAAAAGAAGCAGCAACAATAAATAAACGGATCTATGAAAGTTTGAGCGAAATCCGATTAGAAATAAGAAATTTCTGAAATTTTGAAATTGTAATCAATCAAACACAAATTGGCAACTCCGTGACGTATCCTGCGCGCTCCTCTCCCATTTGCCCCGTACACAAAAATGAAAAACGTTTAATAGTCTTTGTTTTTGATGAGGGAATATATTTGTATCATCTGATCATACAGGCTTTGTGTAAAAACATAAGTGAAATGATTATATCACAGGTGCATGTATGATAAAATATTTTCTTTAGAGAAAATGGAAGTTTATGATTTATTTTTCAGTAGATGGAAAATGGGAGAGGAGCTCGCAAGATACGTCACGGAGTTGCCAAATCGTGTTTGATTGATTACAACTTCAAACTTCATAATTTTCTCATTTCTTGTCGGATTTTGCTCAAACTTTCTTGATCTGTTTCTTTAATTTTTCTGCTTCTTTTAAAACAAAGCTGATTTCAGAGTGGACTTCCCCTTTAAAAATATTTCAACTTGTCATCTCATAAGTAAAAATGGCAATGTTTTCTCCTCTAGTTTGTTGAGCAGATACAGCACCTCATCTGTAGGAGTACGGAAAATTTTGATGTTGAACTCCTTACCGTATTTCTGAGCGGTCGTCAGCCGGAGTAGTGTACCCACAGAGGCCAATAGGACGATTGTCCTAAAGATTGGTTGTCCAGTCTGCATAGTTCTTCTTGTCGGTTCAGCGAATGAAACACACTGCCTTGATAAAACCCAAATCGCCTGTTCTTATATTATACAGTTCAGTTTTTGCCACGTAATTTATTGTTGCGTGTGATTTGCCTATATTAGACTGCATGGTATTTTTTAGGCTTACATTTTACATCAAAATATTATGTCCACCTGTTGCAAATTACTGCCTCTCTAGTTTCTCTTAAAGAAACATGATTATAAAACAAATAATCAATATTAAGTTTGTCATTATTGCTATAAGATAATATTAAGTTTGAGTTACGATTCCTTATAGTACATGAATTGACTAATTGAAAAAGGCTGGTTAAAGATAAACTTCAATTAAATATATATAACTGTCACTCTATGCGTTTATTCCTCTGTCCTGAGTCTATACGTTCTCCGGTTATTGGTACGCTTAGATTTTATGAACTTTGTTTAATATAAGTTAGTTTAGCGAATCATTAACATTTCAAGTAAATTAACTTGACGCCAGGTGGTCAAAGAGTCGATGGATATTTTCCAGCGTGGATGCCACGTGGTAGGCCCGTTCACACCACAGTCACACCAACAAGTGTTGCGGTTCTGGACTCTGCTTCAGCTTCCCCAATTAGCTGTTGTGTGTTTTTTTTTTTTTTTTTTTTTTTTTTTTTTTTTTGTCTAATGATTCATGTGCGAACGAGTAAAAAATTTCAGACTTTTTTTTCTAATGCTGATGTCTTTGGAATGTGCATTATTAACAGCGATATAATGAAAAATGACAACTTATTTTGGAAGGAATGTCGAATCATCTTTAAATTCGAACATTAACCCTGCCATTTTTCTTCATGATTACATCGATATCAACAAAGTTACTTTATTCAATTTGGTTAATTTTTTATATATACTTTAAGAGTGAGCGAGTTTTGGGGGAAATTTTCAGAAAAAATTGCCCTCACTTGGATTGAATTATGGACACATTCGAGCGAGCAGAATGAGAAATTCTTTGCTGGGGGGGGGGGGGGGGGACATTGCCTGCAGCTCCACTTCACTGCCTTACATTGTAGTTGTAGTAATATGGGTACCTGTTACTACATAAAGCCGCACCGATTCTCCGAAGCTAACTCTTTTTGTAACAAACAGTGGGAAATATGGGTAAATTTTGGGCACTTATCAGAAGAGCGAAGGGCGCGTGTCAGAGATGGAAAGGGGCACTTATGAGAAGAGGAGAAAGGCACATATTAGAGAATAAAAGGGGCACTTTATATCAGAAGTAAAGAGGGGGCACTTATCAGATTTGAAAAGGGGCATTCATCAGAAGGGGAAATAGGCACTTATTGGAAGGGAAGAGGGGCACCTATCAGAAGTGAAAAAAAAATGCAATTATCAAAGGAGAAAAGGGCACACAGAGAGAAAATGGGGATATTATTAAATTTGAAAAAGGGGCATCTATCAGAAGGAGAAAGGGCACTTATTAGAAGGAAAAAAGGGGGCACCTATCCGAAGTAAAATTGCACTTATCAGAAGGAGAAAAGGGCACTCATTAGAGAGATAAGGAGACAATAATTATCAGATATGAAAAGGAGCACTCATCAGAAGGGGAAAGGGGCATTTTTTCCCGAAATAAAAAGAGCACTTTGGGGGTATTTGAAAAAGTGTGGGGGGGGGGGGGGGAACAAGCGAAATTTGAAAATGACTGTATTTTAAGAAACGGGCAAAGAATCAAAATTACTTTACCATGTTTACCAAATTCAATAATCTTGATATCAATCTCTTCGGTAAAAGATGCTTAACCCAATAATGAAAAAATATAATACTTTTCGAAGACAAAGTACTGAAAAATCCGCCGTTCCGCTTTTTTGGGGACACCCGGTATATATATATATATATATATATATATATATGTGTGTGTGTGTGTGTGTGTGTGTGTGTGTGTGTGTGTCTGTATTTATGAAGAGTTTCATTCCAAAAGGAGCTAAATCCACATTTAGCGTTTTTGAGTAAATTAAGGTTTTTTAATTTATCACGTTCCCTTGTCCACTGTTACTTTATTATGATGATATATATGGTAGGGCTATTGTCTTAGATTAATTCAATCATGTTTTTAAAAATCTAGCAATTAACTTTGATTTTTTTTTTTTTTTAATGATTTTAATTTCAATGGATTTGGCTCCTTTTAGAACGAAACCTTATATCGAATATCTATTTCTCCACATTTAAAGCTCATGTACAGTATTGGTAGCAAAGAGGAAATTGGAAAGAAACATGTTAAATATAGTCTCATGTTGTTCTCCTTGTATCAAAAGATGTCTGTAAGAGATCATTAAGGTATTCCATCTATGATTTCTGGTGAATTTCAGTGTAAATATCTGTAAGGAATGCTTGATCACTGCCATTATGCTAGGACCCTTCCACCCCGACGGCTCCCCGCACAACAATCTTGGGGCTTCGCATAGAGACAGCTTGTGTATTACTGTGTGTAGCTACTCATTGGCTTTACACGTGTGTGTACAGTGTACAGCACATGCTGCCTTTGTTGGGATTTTACGTGCCTGTCCCGGCATATAAATTAGTTTTTGTCTCTTGTTTAATATCAAACTTCAGGAGGCGAAATCTTCACAGTCTATTAGTATTGCTATTATCTTGCTATTTATCAACAAAAATTGAATAAAGCTGACGAACACTCTAAATGACCTTTAAAGACGTTTAAAATTTGAATTTTAACAGGAAACACATTAATATTGCTAACAGAGTACATTTTACATCTTTTCTGATGTTTATTTGTTGAGAATTTTGGAAACAAAATTTCAAAAATTTCTTTTCTTTTCTAAAGACGGGGATATTTCGATGTTTCTTATCTTTTCTAAAGACGGGGATATTTCGATGTTTTTTATCTTTTCTAAAGTCAGGGATATTTCGATGTTTCATTCCAAAAGGAGATAAATCCAAAAATATTCATAAAAATATTAAAACTCGGTTAATTATTGTCAAAATTTTGCACTGATGATGTAGATTGGTAGCCGCAACATGTGCTTAAAAATCTCATTATATAGCTTTAGGGAATGTGGTTAAATGAACAAGGCATGAATGACTATTGGATTTAGCTCCTTTTCAACAGTTCAAGTGGAATGAAACTGTTTTGGATTTAGCTCCTTTTGGAATGAAACCTAAATTTGTAACAAAATTTTTTCAACTTTCCAAAAAATATTTTTAAATGCCATAAGATGCATTTGATTCCCATGTCTGAGCTAAAAATATTTATCTTCGAAAATCAATTTTGGTCTGAAAAATGGATTTAGCTCTTTTTGGAATCAAGCTCTTCATATTTATGTTCCCATATCTGGTGTATTAGGGAGACACTTTTTGTCTTTTTTCTTTGTCCTCGTGTCTACACCGTGCGCTATTATGACGGAATAAACCTCATTGTCGTGTGTCTCCGAAAAGCGGGATCCAGTGAGATATACGTATATGTATATGTATGTATATATATATATATATATATATATATATATATATATATATGTGAGAAATGAAAATGAGAGAATAATGGTTGTGTAGCTTAATCAAAGTTCTGTCCTCCCTTTTGAAATTTTTGCAAAGGTTGAAAAATGTCTCCGCCGGGAATCGAACCTGGGAAACTTTGATTTAAGCTACGCAACCATTATTCTCTCATTTTCATTTCTCACAATTATAATCATTTCAAAGTTGCCAAAGCTGTTGTATATGATCACCTTTCCCCATTTCCACACCTACGGGTCGGCAAAAGTCGAAAGATACATATTTATTTAACGTACCTAATTTTGATTGTTGATACACTTTAAAGGTACACAAAATATGAAACGTGACAGAGGTTTCTTTTGAAAAAAAAATGTATTTATTGTATCTTGAAGTCAACCTACACACTGAGTTGAAGCAACTGTACTTAATCTTATAAGGTACGACCTGTATATATATATATATATATATATATTATTGTAAGAAATGTTCCTCGAACACAACGCTGGTGGTCACTCATAGTTGTTTTAGTGGAAGGTATAATGAAAGAAATGTCACTATGAGACGGTCGTAGCTTTTATTGTCCTCCTTTATTTATCAAGCTTTCGATCAATGATCTTCATCAGGACTGTATAAAAACACAAAATTATGGCTGAATTTACATCGGAATATACATTTCACTTTCTTACAATGGTTAAGTACTAATCAATATAATTATAATAATATTAATTATGTTGTTTATTATTATAATGATTATTATTATTATTATTATCGTTATTGTTATGTCTGTTATTATTATTATTATTATTATTATTAGTAGTAGTAGTAGTAGTATATTATTAACATCGTCATTATTATACATTTGCATATTTTTTAAAAGAATAAATCAATGTGTGAAAAGATACTTGCATGTCTATATTTACAAATCTATTTCTGTAAATAATATTTCTATGAATATTTTCAAACAGTATAGATAATGAGTGTGAATGAGTGTGACATTTCTTTCATTATATATATATATATATATATATATATATATATATATATATATATATATATATCATCTGACATAGTGCTGAAACACATGTTGGTCACTAATACGTAATTTGAACTGCCTATAAATACAGTAACATACTATGAATTTTAAATCATTTTTTTAATGCATCAGTTTATATATCGTAAAAGCTTGTGGTATGAATTTGAATATGTGTTGCTGTATGGGTCCAGCAATAATGGGGGCAATTTCTAACAAATAAACAGTGAAAAAAAACAAGCCATCCTGCGAGGGTATGGGGGTATATCGTCTTCTCTCACTGCTGCCTCCCTTTCTGTTGTTTTCTTTATTTCTGTTCTTCCCCTTCTTTTCACGCCATTCGATTTTGGGATATACATTCCCCCTGCCCGACTGCCTTTCCCCCTCTTTACAGTGCCGCTACAATGATCTCTAAAATCTATCCTGACCACTACGTTGCTACCACGATTGTAATTAATGGAAACGAAGACGATTTTTTACTTTCTCTGCATTTCTATAAGGGTGGAGATTTTGTCCACCGTTACTCTCTGAATGTAAAAGAGTGAAAAAGCACTCAAAAGAGAGTGAAATTCCACTCTAACAAGGAGTTAAATGAGGGACAACCCTTTTTCAAGTGAAAAAAAGAGTGGTCACTATTTCACTCAGGAAAGAGTGAAACACCAATCCATTAAAGAGTGAAAATTTTATCACTCATGTGGACAGAGTGCAGATAATTCACTCCTTTCTGAATGAAATCATCAAACTCGGTCTCAAGAGTACTGTGACGGGCACGGTTCGCCACGCCGGCTGGCACGGCTATCTTGTCAGGATGCCCCCGTCCGTCTGGTCAAAATGTATGACCGTAGTTCAGATTCTGAACGATTTTATTTTAAGAGCAATCTCCAAATGCGCGATATCCCACTACTGCTGCCAGGCCGAGAGATGGCGTGACCCGAATTTGTACGGGCGAGGAAAATTTATTTTAAGAGCAATCTCCAAATGCGCGATATCCCACTACTGCTGCCAGGCCGAGAGATGGCGTGACCCGAATTTGTACGGGCGAGGAAAAAATACATAATTCTAATCGTCAAATTAGAAACCTGTTTCCAGCTTTGTCCTTCATTATTCTTGCTAACTATAAATGTTTGTGAAAACCTGTGGGAAAAATCAAGCTATAGGTACTTTTTTTAACCCACTTTGGCATATTAAAAAAACATGTTGACCTTTTTGGAAGCTAGTTGAATTCCCCCCCCCCCAATACTTGTCCTAATTTTATTCTATCATTCCCAATTTAGATGGTCCGACGATGTCCCGAGTAGTTTAGTTTCAAAGATATATTAATCAACGGCACATCTTCTACTTTTGAACAGTTCTTTATTAAAGAAAAACAATCAATTAATTTCTTTAGAATAAAATAAAATAAAATAGAATAAGATAAGTAAAAAAAAAAAAAAAAAAAAAGAATGGAGAGAAGAGAGAAAGAATCCCAGGCAGCTAAGACGTAGCGAATTTACAGAGCAGTGTCAGGTCTTTTAGCGAGCCATGCAGCGATCTTAGGCTCAGCTCTGATGCGTGCATCGAACTCCTTCAAAGCTGGGTACTTCTCGCCCAGGGTAGGAAACAGTTTGAAAATTACCTCGGTCATGTTGAAGACTGCGATATCAGCGAGACTCAGCTGGACAAAAAATAAAGAAATGAATCAGATAAAAAATTAAAGACGCTGCTTTAAGGCAAGAACATTATGCCCGTGCATGTTAGATGGGACGCCATTTTGATGACGGATTGCGTCAGCAACTGGCGTGGTCTATGACGCCCCATGTGAGATAGACATCCTAGGCCCCGGTGAACACGAGGCGTCATTTCACACTATTGATTGCGCCAACTATGGTTCAATTCAATAGAATTCATGCCAAAGCAAACAGTGAACAATAGGCACGTACAAAAAGTGACTGTTTTGCCTGAAGTTGTCATACAGATGTTCTGTATATATGCACTCATATATGCACTAATTTGTCTGTGTAGGTTGTCACGGCAGTCCTCCGTCGAAAGTCGATTTTCCGACAAATCTTAATTGACTTTCGGTGCAACACCTGAGCAAGAATCTACACAAACCAAAGAATGTAAATAG
This sequence comes from Heliocidaris tuberculata, assembly GCA_025618425.1. Taxonomy (NCBI): domain Eukaryota; kingdom Metazoa; phylum Echinodermata; class Echinoidea; order Camarodonta; family Echinometridae; genus Heliocidaris; species Heliocidaris tuberculata. The sequence continues at coordinate 12,939,347 of CM046851.1, forward strand.
AAGATTAATATGACAACCAAGGCGCAGCTGCACCGCAGCCGTCACTTTCTGTCAAAACGTAAAAATGAAGTGAACAGTTCAGAAGTTTCGTTGAGTTTGCCGGTGTTACTTCTTGACACAGGGATGCGATGACCTAGCGCATGGTTTCGGATATGTCCGGAAACCTGTCTTGACGGGATAATATCCAATTGGTTCACTGGTCCTACGCTTGGAATAGAATTAGTATCAGGGTGAATGTAGGGGTCTTTGACAAACTGAATATAAAATGATATGCAAACATTGATTTGAATTATTAGTGCATGCATAGAATACCTTAATAGCATTGATTAGTGAAGGTAATAACGCAATGGAAATGTAGCCCCTAGTGCAACGGGTATAAAACGGAAATAAATGTTAGTGTAAGATCAACGGTACGTAAAACCAGTTGAGTGTAGGCTTATAATCACTGACGGAACACTGACTTAGGAAATACAGAGATATCGTAGGCTTGACCCCGCATATGCCTACTGTACTCGGGGCGTCAGTTCCGTAAACTAATGATAAATTCAATTAATCTCACGACCATGTCAAAATGTTGAACAGTATATTTTATGGAAATTGCTTTTTGAAGAAAATAACATGAACATTTTAAAATGATTAAATCCTTCTTTATGATTCATTTTGCGTTGACCTATACAGTGTAATTACTTTACTTGAATATGTATTAATAATTGTTTGTTATGTTGTAATCAGTTTGTAAAATATGCTTGAAGAAAAAAAAAGAACATAAAGAGAAATGAATAAATCAAATAAAATCAAGCAATTACAACTGTAGAAAGTAACTTTACTTAACGCCCGTCGCTCGCGAGTTGTCTTTTCGATATGATCTGCGCTAATGAAGGATGAGATGGAAAATAGCCCATACGCCGGTAATTGAATTCAACGTTTGTACTGAAAATTGTCTTTGTCGTTTTTTAATTCGATGCCACCCTTGTATGGCTAGTCAGACCTCACCGATAATGATAACTATAACGATAAATCGGTCAACCGTAACGGTTGTTTATGTGGAATATGAATTGGAAATCGTTGTAGGTCAGACCTCAACGATTTATGCCGAACCTCCCTCACCGATATTATCGTCTCTGTGGAATCGCTCAGCTGCAAGTTTACTTAGGACATGCCTCAATAATGAAATCTTAGAGCCAATGATTTTCCTCCTTCAGTGTGACGTCAAATCAGAAGAAACCATGTGGAGAGTGTTCCTCGTGCTGGACTGACAGAACCCTAACGATTTTATCGTTCAGGTGTGACCACTTTTATCGTTATCGTTGAGGTGTGACCATCTCTTTAGAACCTACCTTGTCGCCTACGAAGAAGCCCTTTCCATCGGTGTTCTTCTTCAGAGCATTACACATAGCAGTAAAGATGGCGACAGAGTCCTTCTCTACGAAATTCTTTCCTATCTCAGCCTGGATATAGATAAATGATTGCGATATAAACATTATTCATAAATAGTATAATATTCATTACTTATCATCTTGCGTGGAGGATACCAATGAAGAGTTTAAAGGGAATTATACCCCCCCCCCCCTTCACCCTGCTAAATCTGCCACTCCCTGCTTCCTTCCATTTTTCTTCTCACGCATCACAGAAAATCTCGATATTTGAAGAAGCTATATCTAATCATTTCCGAGAGTCGTTTATAAGGTCAAAGGGACTATTTATATATGATTATCACTTTGCCAATGTGATTCAGATGATCAAAGTTCATTCATAACCTCGAATCCACTAATTTTCGTATCTTTGTTGGAATTGTTGTCGAGATTTGAAAGAGAAAGGACGAATCAAAGAAATCTAAATAAAAGTCAAGTGAAAGGCAAAACTCCAGTTTGAGAAGAGCTTGAAAATATCAAGCAAAATTATGTTTGGTTATGAAACTTCCCATTATTCAAGCAAGTATTTGCTATTCACAGGGAAGCGTTTGTATACATGCAAGAAGAACGTCGTTCCTTTTGTTTGCTAGCATATGTTATAGGCTTTTGCTAGTTTTATACATACGGCCCATTTTAATTATTGTCCATTTTCGGAGGCTGCGTCTATATCTTAACAGAAGAGGCACGCAACGCCTAGCAAATAGATTAAAGATCTCCTTTAAAGGAGAATTAACCCCAGAATGTAAATGTACTTATGTTCAAAGGTAATATATTCTTAATCATTGGCCTGTATCACTTAAGAAATAAAATATCAGAAAAGGGTTGAAATCAAGGCATTCTAGCACACGGTATCATCTGCTAACACTTTACATGGGGGATGCCATTTTCTTGATGATATGGAGTTGTACATGAACCATTGGAAGATATTTTTAATCCTAGAGCTAAATTGCTTCTCTTCATTACAAGAAATCCCCATATACGATAGAAAATAGATAACAGGTGTATACATATACTCTAACATTTGAAATCTATAGATTTTTTTTTAATTCTCCGGTTTTGCTAAATAGAAATTGATTTATTGGGCTTGCCTGGCAGAGCAGAACACAATAACGCGCATTCTGACTATTGAAGTCCATTATCTCAAAGCAGGTGAATGCATAGTTTGTCACTATTGACGCTCGAGAAATTTATCATCCATAAATTTGAATTAATCAGTATCAAGAAAATAGATTTCTATTTAGTAAAAATAGTAATTTTCAAAGAAATATAAAACACATTTTCGTTTTTAGAATACATGTATACACACACACACACACACACACACACACACACATATATATATATATATATCTGTTAAATATTTTAAATCTCAAATGGGATTTTGTATCAGGAAGAAAGACAATTTTGCATTCGGATTAAAAATATCTTTATGTACACATCAAGAAAATGTCAGCTCCCAGGTATCGTTAGCAGACGATAAATTGTGCTGAAAAAAATCTGGATTTATACCCATCTTGTATATTTTAATGCAAAACTACGTAGGACAACAAGAAGGAATAGATTACATCGTTGAATATAAGCGCATTTATATTTTGAGGTTAATTCCCCTGAACGATTGCACCGCACGATATAAGAATGTAGTCTTGCAAGCTGCATATGGAAGAATCTTTTAAATTACCCATGGCTTTGTATAGTCCTAACCCATTGGCTAGTGAATTCTCTAATCTCCTAGACTTAATACGGGGATGACCCCGCTCCCGATAAAAGGAGTGCAAAGGGGAATATCTTTGTTCTTTCTTTTTTGTTGAATTTTATTATAAGTGAATGAAAATTTATTTTTTATAAGGTATTACAGAGATTTGTTTTAGGGGGAACTTACTTTTTGTGATATATATATATATATATATATGTATATATGCATATTGGCCTATATGTATAAATGAAAATATAGATAAATATATGTATATATATACATATATTTATTTATATTTACATTTATACATATAGGCCGATATGCCTACATAATTTCCTTTTCTTTAACGTCCAGATACGTAGGGCTGTTAATAACTAGGCATATAGGCCTATCAAATTGAAAACAATGGGCATAATTTTATGTACAGGGCCTATTTTTTTCCGTCTAGAAGTTACCAAGGAGGTACTAGCAGTACCTCCTTGGTTACACATGCCGCAGTCGGGTGACAATTGCTCTGCCTTCACTATCCTACAATAACTTCAACCCTGGACCGAACACTAAACCTTAATCTCCCCCTAACCTTGAACCCAATCTAACTTCAAATCTAACAACAGCTACGTTCATTCGGGACTTGTGGTTTCAAAACTTTAAGTTAGCGAAACTTTAAGTTAACGAAACCACGACTCCGCAACGAGCTGAAACTACAAGCCGAGCGATCGTTGTGGTAAATCCGGAGGTACATACTACCGATTGTGTGTACAGTACACATACAGATCCTGTGTTCATTATTCGCGCGGAGGGTATGACCCGGAAGTTTAACATGAACATCGAGGTCATCGCTAATTACAAGCTTGCGAGTTAATTCTGTCCACACCACCGAGCTCTATGACATGACTCTATGTCATAGAGTTCAGTGGTCCACACTGCGACGGAGGACCACCCACTGCTCGTGGTTTCGACGTTAACCACAAGCTCGTTTGTGGTTCTAGAACTACAAGTAAACTTAAAGTTTCGAAACTACGAGTCAGTTCATACGGTCTGAAACTACAAGATAACTACAAGTTAACTTAAAGTTTTGAAACTACAAGCGAAACTTAAAGTTTAGCTCCCATCTTGTGAACGTAACTAATAACTATATGACAAAAAATAAAGCAATTGTCGCCGGAACACGATTCGGAGCACCATTATTATTTACCTTCTTTGCCTCGTCTTTCTCAAAGAACATCTTCGTCAAAGGAGTAAAGATATCCCTAACGCTTTCACAGGCGACATCAATTCGTACGGCTTCTGCCTCGTTCTTGCCATACATCCCTGAAAGTTAAGTCATCAGTAATCACAATTAGTCAGTTAACGAGACACCCGTTACTGGCGGACAATGGGTGTCCTTCTATAACGAGAAATCTTACCCATCAATAAACACTTTGAGCCTTGCCGATTGCTCCGACGCTGTAAAGAAACCATAGGACGCTGAATTGTATTTCTTTTCAAAAATTATATTTTAAGATATGCCCATAGCATGTGAACTCTAGTTTTTCGTTTATGTAAACTGCAGATATCGCAGATTGCGGACACAAATTTTACGGTTAACATCATTATCATGGACATTCTTATATGATTTTAAAAACAGAAATTTAAATCGAATCTATCGAGTCTCTTCATAAAGTTTCTAGTCAGTGGCAGAGCAAGCAGGCTGCTGAAAGGTCATGCATGTTCACTGTCACGCGTACGCAGTTAAACATGTTAAAAGAGGACATTCGATGTCCTCAAAAACGTTAGTTTGAACTCACTGTTAGACATGCCGCTGATATGGTACACAACAATAACAAGATAGATCATTTTAAAATGTGCACTTTCGTTTGTGCTTATGGGGATAACAGTTTGTAGTATGTAAAAAAAAAAAAAAAAAAAAAAAAATCGGAACCAGTGGCGTATCTACGGGGGGGGGGGGGGGCAGAGCGGGCACGTGCCCTGGGCGGTACTTGAAGGGGGCGCAAAAAACGCAAAATGCAAAAGAGAGAAAGAAAAGGGGGAGAAATACAAGAAAATGTATGGTCTTTGAGGGTTATTTGTGCCCCAGTCAAGGACAAAATGGGTAAGAAATGGGTTTTAAATGCGATTTTTTTTTTTTAAAGCTTAGTCGCTTTGCTCCCTTGCTTATGATCAGGATCTAGCTATTTCGCGCCCCGCAATTATAGTGCATATATATCCTGGCGTTTTTAAAGGGTTAACCATTAATTGGCTCTGATTGCTTTGCCCCCCCCCCCCCCCCGCACAAGGCAGAAGCTTGTTAAATTTTGCGCCTCCAAATGGGATATAAGTGCATAAAAAGCACTTTCAAAGCAGATCATTCAAAATAAAATCATAACTTTTCCTTGCATTTGCCTTGTTAAATTCCTCGATTATATTTCTTCATGGTTTTCAATCATTTTGCTCCCCCAAAATAGGAATGTTTAAAAAATTGTTTAAAAAATCCCAACAATTCTTCTGCTAGGTTGCTTCCCTTGAAATTTTTTCTACTTAAGGTAAAATACATAAGAAATTTAATTTCTGAGGGGTAAAATAGAAAATAAAATCTGTCGCTCGGTCGCGTTGCTCCCTCGCTTATGCAATAAATTTGGGCTGACAACCACCGGCTATGTGCATCAAAATTTATTTCTAAATTAAAAATGCTCATTAATCTGAGACTGGGCATGGGGGAGGGGAGGGGGGGTTGCCCCGGGCTCCAGAATACCTAGATACGCCAGTGCTCTTAACTGTGATTAGGCTGGTAGATTCCACTAAATCATTGTGCCGAAACACGAGACATTCTATCCTAGATGAACAATACAAAATTCTATTTTTCTTTACAAATCACATTTCTCTAAAAAAAAGAAATGAATATCTGTATTAAGGTGCATATCATTATAGTATTATCTCAGTACAGTCGGGAAGGGGCTCTCGGCCCAGTTTCATACAACTTGCTATTATTCACTTATGATATGATGCTAACCCTATTTAAGTTATTGTTCACTGTAATTGTCTAAGTATAACTGATTATGATATCTATCATTGTAAATTCATTTGTAAATGTTCATTTGTAAACTTTTGTCTCACCAGTGAAAAGCAAATTTCCGTATGGACAATAAATACTTAATTTCAATTTTAATTTCAATAACAACTGCCACAAACCTGTGACTAATTAGCTCCTAGCCAATGCGACAATTTCAGTGGCTTATAGCAATAATGTGACTTGTTATTCATAACAAGTTTTGTGATACAGGACACAGTTCTAATATGAATGAATGTGACAAAAGAGGAATCACAAGGATTGACGGAAGTGAAGGAGAAGGGAGGACAAAAAAGGAGGAGAAGAAGGGATGGATAAAGAGGAATGCGACAAAAAGGAGGGGGAGAGATACAGAGAGAGTGGTAAAGGAGTACAAACATGATAAACTATACTGGAAGATATATTTTTATAAAGGAACATACTACACAATAGCTTAGGTAGATTAAATGGAGGGTTGGAGTCAGAAGTCTTATTCATGCGTTTGGGAGTTTAAAAAGAGAAGAAGAAGAAGAAGAAGATCCATCTTAATATTCTTATCAATTTAAAGCATGATTTAATGATATTACCGAATTTTCTGGCCAGGTATCTCTCAATGGCATGACTTTGTGGGATTGGTGGATGACCTTCTACAACCAAGACTGGTAGCTGACCAAGAGGAGCCTCTGAAGGGTGAAATATAGAATGGAAACAAATATTTTAAGAAGAATGCATAAACTGGTAGAGAGTTCAGAGTGAAGATGGGGACAAAGTGTTACCACATCCAACAAATGCAGACTGTCAACTGAAGAAAGAAAATTTTTAATGCCGTGTTTAATGGAACTATCTTTAGTTAGTACTTTCCCTTAAGCCTGGGTCTATTACTATGATTACACTTCCATCTCCCTTCTTCAAGTCTATATCTACCTCTTTGTATCTCTCTCTTTCTCTCTCTGTATACCTCCCTGTCTGTCTCTCTCTCCCCCCCTCTCTCTCTTACACATCTCTACCTCCTCTCTTTTGTTTAAATGTATCTAGCTCTGAAATATATTTTCAGATCCTCTTTACCCTATCTTCCCTTTTCACCATGCGCTTTCTCTTTGTCCTTCTAACTTTCTGTCTATCATTCTTTAACATTCGCGTCCCTTATCTTTACTATTTTTTTTCTTTTTCCTCCTCATCCTCCTATTAGTAGTCTTCTTCTCCTTCTTCTTTTTCTTCTTCTTCTTCTTCTTCTTCTTCTTCTTCTTCTTCTTCTTCTTTTTCTTCTTCTTCTTCTTCTCCTTCTTTCTCTTCTTCTCTCTGTCTCTGTTTCAACTCTCCCTTCCTTTCTATTTATCTGCTTTATTCATCATGTTCATGGTCATCATCACTTATCTTGTATTCTATGTTTTCCTTTTACACCTCTTATAGCTCAGTATTCATTCCTCCTGCACGTAAAAATCATTCTGTATTATTTTTCTTTCAATACAACTTACATGATTTTTAATTAGTGTATAATTTATTTTGTTCCTGAACATTGTTGTCAAATATTTTGTATGAAACAGTAAAACTGCAACTAAAGTCATGAATTTAGAATCTAATGAAGTTTTCCGACAGTCGTTTCTAAGCGGACTTGATCTACGTGAATCTGTTATGGATGTAAGTATTATGTAAATAGAGACAGAAAACGCCTTTTCTATTATGTCAATAGATATAATCAGGCCTAAAAAAATAAATTCGATATATTGCTCATTCAAGCTCAAATCTTGTGGTTGCTATGTCGACTTTTATTTTCATCATTATAATTATATACCTTGTCTATTTATAATTTCTATCGCCCATTCAGTTCAAAAGACAGAAGATTTTTTTTTTTTTAATCTTGTGCACTCATTCATTAGTACAAAAATGCTGTTATGTTGGGTACCTTGATCGCTATACTGGCCTATACACTGGAATATGATGAAAACTACACCGGCGTTCAAAGACTGACTTTGTATCATATTTCACAGACGATTTTATTCCACAAGAAAAAAGACTTATTCATGATATTCTATAGGTACAGGCTGAAGGTGGATGCCAAACATGTGCCAAACTTTCAGCAGAATAGTTTGTACTGCAATACTGAAACAACTTTGCCCAAAAATACAAGAATTAAAAACTAATCTGTCCCCCGTTTTGCAGCGTACGAGGGGCTAAAAAAATTGATAACTTGATTTCCTTAACTGATCAGGGGCCCGTTGCACAAAACTTGCGTTTAATCGCAACTCCTAAAAATCAAACGCAAGTCCTTAATGCGCACTTCTGATTGGCTAAAAATAAAGTTGCGTTTGATTTTCCTGAGTTGCGTTTAAACGCAAGTTTTGTTCAACGGCCCCAGGTTTACAAAGTAAGATTACAAATACGTTTGCATTATATACGCATGATGGTTTTACTGAAGTCCATAATCAGTGACGATTCCCACATTTCATATCCTTACACTGTGTCAAAATCACGTGTTAACCCTTTCAGGACAGGAATTATTTAAGGGCTAAATTGATCACATTTTGTTCTTCAAATTGGCAATAATAAAATTTTTCTTTTAGTGCTACATGGTTCTAATAAGGTGTAATGTCCTTGAACATAATATACATGGTTAGGAATTTTGTTGAAAAGTTGAAACAAATTGCCAATTTTGATAAAAAGCAATGATTTTGAACCTCTCAATATGTTGCCAATTTAAGGATTTTAAAGGTTATTCTCATTTTTAAAATTCCTGGCATCAAACACAATATGGTCATGCAACAAAAAATGGACATAGTGTGTGCAAAATTGTTTGCTCTTTCCACTCATGCATCTTGTATAGTTTTTAGGGCTCTGAATCAAAAGTTATTGAACCAAACCACAAAATGTGGTCAATTGTCTTGAAAGGGTTAAATCTGAGAAAGGGGTTGCTTTAAGACGTGTCTAAAGTTCAAGTAAAACCACAATGTCCTTCAGCTCACTTTGATGATTCAAACTTTGCCCTATATTAATTTTGAACAAAATAGACCCGCGCGCTCCACCACGAATAGCAAACAGAGCAAGAAAATGGACCATTGTCACTGAGGCACACAAACCATACTCATCGTTCTTCTTAATGTAGATTAAACATGGCAAACAGAAAATAAGATTTGATTCCCACGACTTTGAGTCGCGATGGCTCAGAGGTATAGCAGCGGTTTCTTAACCGGTAGGCCCCGGGTTCAGTCGAAACCTATTCGATGCGTTAGTGACCTTTGGTAAGGCATTAATCCCCATTACGAAGTCCCTCGGAAAGGAGTTAAAGCCGTCGCGACGCGTCGATTCCCTAGCTGCTTACTTACAAGTTTCAGTATGCTTTCTTAGCAGTCAAGTAAGATGAACCATCATCAAATCATCAAAAACCATCACAAAAGTTATCCGGCGACCGGGGGATGGTCTCGATTTAGACTAGATGTATAGGCGAGTAGAGAGAGAGAGAGGGGGGGGGGGGCTGCCTTCCCATTGAAAAAAAAGAATACATGAAAAAGTGCTTTCAACGTGTGAACCCCTCCTTTCAGATCCCTGGGAGGGCCGGCGGGACTCCAACGGGAAAAGGACAAATATTTCGGGAAAATCTTCTCTGCCCCTTCCAATCCAACCCCTAATGATGTGATAGTATCGAAATGACACCCTGTCTGCAACAGGCATTACACTTACTCGTGACGTCACCCTTTATAGCTTTGAACTCCTCCTGCGTCAAGCGGCAATCTTCGTAGTCGACCCCGGCTGCGGCGAAGATCAAACGAGCCCCCTCGCCACGACCACGAACGTTAAAGTACACGAGCTTGTACTGCGGCATGATGACGGTATATGATGTCGATGATGTCGGGTGATGCGGAGCGTTGAGGATACCCTGTTAGCTTGATGGCAGGCAGCGGAGTGAGTGAACAGAAAATGGGTGTGTGCTGGCCGGGCTTGTTGTTTGCAGACTTCGTTCAAGTTCATGGGCTTTGCATGTCAGGGAAAACGATAAAGAGGTTTAGAGGGGGGGGGGGGGGGGGGGGGGGGGGGGGGGGGGGCTCGAGCACACTCAGGTTTAAAAAAAACACACACACACACACATCCACACACACACACACACTCTCTCTCTCTCTCTCTCTCTCTCTCTCTCTCTTTCTCTCTCTCTGCATGTCTGTGGCTCTCTCATGTCTGTCTTTTTTTTCTGCCTCTCTCTCTTTCATAATCATCTCCGTCGGTCTCTCTCTCTCTCTCTCTTTATAATTAACATTCTCCCTGTTTCGCTTTTCTTCTTTCTTTGTAATCATATATTGTAAAGTATGTATAAGAGAGTATTATCTTCATTTGAGAGAGAGAGGGAGAAAAAAAAAGAATATTCCTGCTTACTTCTTTCGTTGTATTCGAGGTGCATACATCAACATATGATTATAACTGATGAAGTACTGCAGTTTTCAAATCTCTTAGAGTAATCGGATAAGTATGTGATATAAATGTGTGTTTTTTTTCGAATGTACTATAGTTGTTCAAGGTTTATATCTCTGCGTGCACCAGCCATTGTGAACATGGTGAAGAAACTCTCGTGAGATTTTAATTGTTCTTTTAGGCTATGCCCAGGCGATGGTTGGCGTGTCTTGCTCATCTTCTTTAGGACTTTGCAATGACTCTTTTTTGTCACACCTCAGTTAATAGACTGTATGCAGTTGTATGATGACCTTATTTGTATTAGTTCATATCCGCCCCATTTCTTCCTCTTTGAAAATATTACTCATTACTGCCTCCGTTGCTGATATAACAGAGAGTGGCTCCTGACAATTATTTATGTGCGTTGTCATGGTACCATTCAAATGATATGGCTCGATGAAATACAAACTTTGCCATCACCTTCAACGTCCTTCCTTATAGTATGACGAAGCAAAATGTGGATAGAAGAGTCTTCCGTATACAAACACAGGATAAGTCAATTTACCGAGGTATACGTGGTTAAAAGTTCATACTTCCACGTGGGCAATACACAATGTACATGAAAGGCCTCTACATTGCCTTTGCACACGTAAAAATAGTAATAATCCGTTTTGATATTATACGCACATCATAGTTACTACAATACATGTACATCTATAACATCCCTTTGCGCTTCCAAAGAGAGCTTTTGGATATTATTTACCCTTATTTTAGCTCCGTCAACTGCTATCAGCTCACCATGCATTTCAAGGAATAATTCTATACCAGATACTCATCTACCTCACCCGGGTCGAGTGAGGCAAATGCAGAGTAATGTTTTGCCAATGGACGTTCGTGCTGCAGCAAGTATTCGAACCACGTACCTCGCGATCCAACGTGAGATCGATATCAATCGTTGCTCTGTACTCTCTCTGCATATGAAATGTTATAGTTTTCTGCAGTAAGGCGGTTCAATCTTCTTTGTTGTCATCTCATAGGCCCGTATTCTGAACTCCTGTTTAACTGTTCATGACAATATTCTGTTTAAATTATCTTGGATAGGACAGGGGTCGTGGAGCGTTTTTTGAAGGTGAGGGGGGGGGGGGGATGGGGGGGGGTAGGGGGATGACGCCTCTTGCCCGAATATCAACCATCCTGTTTCCACATCTCGAGTAAGCGAAGCAAACGACCACAAAATCAAAAATTTAGGCCTATGCACTTTAGCATGGTAGATATATATCGTTATTAAAATACACTAGATAGATATGTAAATTGTATAATCGGTAAACTCGCTGCCAAATATAAGGATATTCGGGCACCTTACTGCTCTAGTATGAGGGTGTTTGCTGCCCGAAACCCTACCGTTCCTGAAACTGCTAACGAGCACCAAAAAAAAAAAAAACCAACAACAACAACAACAACAACAAACATGACACTTTGTCTCTGAAATGTGATTTCACCATCAAAATAAACTAGATAATCATAACAGTTGCTATATGAGAATATTACATGACCTATATAGATACTGATGCGTGATTTGTCAAAATGCCGTCACGTGACCAACGTCACAAGGATGAGAAGTGTTGTTTCCCAACATGACGTAAAATACGTCATACCTCGGAATATAACGCCGTTATATACAGAGGTATGACGTCACACGTACAGTTCAATTAATTAAACGTACGTGATCGATCGATCGTGAGCAGCGCGAAATATGAAATTGGAACAAATTTTGTGGTCGTCAAAATAGCTGCTTCAGCGAGCCGATTCGCTTCGCTGGGTGAGGAAGAACTGGACGAAATTATTGACAAAATTTTGCGGATTTCTTAACATCTGACACTGCTACAGGAATCAAAATGGTGAGTCAGCAGAATTTGTTTTGTATCTATATAGGTCATTATAATATAACAGATATTGACTTTCTCCTTCGGGAACAACATAACATTTAATTTCCCTTGGGTAGTTATATTTTTGTCTCGGAATACTATATTTTTCCTCAGCGCTACGCGCTTCGGAAAAATATAATGTCCCTCGACAAAAATATAACTCCCCTCGAGGATCTCAAATGTTATATTGCCCCTCTACACAGTCAATATCTGTATAATATTCATGCATTTCGCTGCTGAGACATGAGCCTTTTCGCTCGGTGTCTTGTTTTTAAATTTTAGCGAGCGAAGCGTACGGACTTTAATGCCTCATCTTCATCTCTGATGGGGGGGGGGGGGGGCTGTGGGGCTGCAGTGTAAGCACTGTGAAGCAGTGATATACAAGAATGGGGTTTTAACAATGTTAATACGAATAAATTTCATGGTGATTTTTACATCGTATTTCTACCTCATATTTTAGGTGTCACCGTGGGCAAAGAGGAGTGCCTGGGGTTTTTTTGGCAAAAGGGAGGCCACGGGGACACTGAACTAAAGGGGAGGGGGGAATTCTTGTGGTCCCAGGGTGCTCATGGTAATGTCACTGGTTCTTGGGGATAATCTCTATCATCTCTACGCATCATAATTTAGGCGTCTTAAAAATACATCAGACGCGGGCCGAATTTAGGAATGCCTGTTTTGACCAAACGAGTCTTTGACCCCTAGCTAAATCTCATCCCCTGGTATGATAACTACCCCCGGAAAGCAAATCTTCCCCTTCTTTCATAACAAAATTGCTTTTATGAAATAAAGAGTAAGAATGATGAGCAATGTCGATGGAAAGTGTTACTGGGCCGTCCCTTACGAGTGTCGATCAGCAAATAAGCTTTAAGTGAGCGATTGCCTGAATTAACTTCATTAGATTGAAGGTTTGGGGACAGAACGTCCTCAACTATAACATGCCTGACTCATTTCAACTATTTAATTGGGAATTTTGAAAAATTTTAGCTTTGGAAAGTAAAAATACAACAACAACAAAAAAAAAACGTTTGCGCCCTCATTTGCCTTATTAAAGTAGAATCGGCAAATAATTAGCGGACTCTCGTGCCCAAGGCATGCAATTTGCCAAGATGTCCGCGCCCTCGAAGCGCCTACTGATCATGTAGTTAACGAACATAAATGTCCGACGAAGAAACCCTACCCCTCGGCGTTCTTTTTAGAGCATTACACATAGCAGTAAGTATGGTGACGGAGTCTTTCTCTCCGAAACTCTTCTTTAACTCAGCCCATAGATATTGATAAACGATGGTAATACAAACGTTATTCAGCAATATTATTCATCAGCATGAATATACGGTAGAGGAAGAAATTAATACACCATTTAATTTCCAATTTCAATTTCTTTTCTTAAGCTTTATCTCACATAAATTTAAACTTACTTCTTCATAAATGTTAAAAAGAATACATGAATTGCAAAATGTCATTGAGACTTATGACACACCCAACAGTGATTATTTACAACAACGTGAAATCCGTTATTATTGATTATTTGTTATTGGTTAGGCTCAAGGCGCCTACAAAGTACTATTATCCTGGCTTCTGCTCAGCTGCCCTATAAGGCGCTAAAACATTCCAGGAATTACTACCTACCATGTACCCATTTACTTCATCTATTATAAGAGCGGCAAATACAGATTAATGTATTGCCAAAGGACATTAGTGCCGCGGCTGGGCATTCTTTACCCTTCTTGGCTTCGTCCTTCTCCAATTATTAGTCCACTAAATTAAAGATATCCTGAACGCATTCACATCAGACGTCAATGCGTGTGGCTTCTTCCTCGTTCTTGCCGTACATCCCTGAAAGATCAACCATCAGTGATCATTATTAGTACGTCATGAAGACAGCCGTTATTGGAAGACAATGGGTGTCCTCCGATAGCGAGACGAGTTCCGCATCAGTTAACACACGTGAACTTTGAGCTACGCTGCTCTCTACTTGTTGCGGCGCTGTAAATAAGTCGCATGGCAGTGACTTGTCCGATTTGACTTATATTTATTTTCTTTTGACAACAGAATATGAAAGATAGGCGGTGGCGTGGCATTATACATATCAAATAAAATCAAATACACAGAGCGAAAAGAACTTTACTACATGAACAAAACAATAGAGACTGTCTTTGCTGAATTATACCTGCCCAATCACAAAAATATTATAGTTGGAGCAATTTACAAACCTCTGCAATCAAAAGAAACCGATTTAATAGCTGCTATAAATGAACTACTAGCAAATCCCGTTTTATCAAATAAGGACTGTTTTTGATGGGGGATTATAATACATTTACTAACCATAAATCCAAGTCCTTACTGCCAGAAACTTTTATGACCAACTCCTTTCCACCGCTTATCACCATACCCACTAGAATCAACGACCACTCATCCACACTCATCAACAACATTTTTACAAGTGTAACCTCCCTTCTCCAGACTGGCATAATATTATTAAACGTGTTTAGAGGTGGTTTGGAAAACCTGTGGTCGCGCTTGTGTACAGCAGTATAGTTGAGTGTCCCCCGGACATTAAAGTAACCCATTTCTCTCTATTTTTGTGAAGTGTGTGCAGGACCCCCCCCCCCCCCCCCCCCCCCCCCCCCCACACACACACACACATTCTCACCATTCTCTCTTCCTGTCTTTCTCTGTCACTTTCCTCTATTGTCACACTGGAAGGCAACGTACAGTGTTGACAACGTCGAGAGGGTGAAATGGGACATTAGCTCGTGCTAAGCAAATTATGGAATAACGTCTATTACTGGTTTTCCGTTATTTTTTTAATTTCATTTTTTTACACTTGTGAGGGAAGAAAACGAACCCTGAAAATTCGCTCTGAAATGGCGGCATTTTGGAGGAATCACAACCTCACAGTGGTGGATTTTTATAGGATGTACTACAGTATTAACTATCTGATATCTATCAGCTATAGTTTTTAAAGTCAACTAAAAGAAAACGGATTATCAAATTGTTCTCATACCGATTATCTGAACCACAGAAAACTTATTTTTACCAAGTCTATGATCTTGACCACACAGTGTACCCTTTTTACTCTCTGTCTCTGTCTCTGTCTGTCTCTCTCTCTCTCTCTCTTGCTTATACTCTCTCTCTCCCTCTCTTGCTTATACTGTCTCTCTCTCTCTCTTGCTTATACTCTCTCTCTCTCTCTTGCTTATACTCTCTCTCTCTCTCTCTCTTGCTTATACTCTCTCTCTCTCTCTCTCTTGCTTATACTCTCTCTCTCTCTCTCTCTCTGTCACCTTTCCCCATTTCCACACTCACAGGTTGGCAAAAGTCGAAAGGTACATATTATTTACCGTACCTAATTTTAATTGTTGATACACTTTAAGGCTACACAAAATACGAAATGTGACAGATGTTTCTTGTGGAAACAAAAATGTATTTATTGTATCTTGAAGTCAACCTACACACTGAGGTGAAACAACTTTACTTAGCCCTATAAGGTATGACCTGTTTATCATCTGACATATTTAGTGCTGAAACACATGTTGGTCACTAACTGCCTATATGAATACTGTAACATACTATGAATTTAATTCCTTTTTTATTGCATCAGTTTATTTGAATATGTGTTGCTGTAGTGGCGTAACATGGGTCCAGCAATAGTGGGGGCAACTTTCTTACAAATGAACGGTGAATGAACAAAGCCATCCTGCGAGGATATGGGGGTATGTCGTCTTCTCTTCACTGCTTCCTCCCTTTCTGTTGTTTTCTTTCTTTCTGTTATCCTCCTTCTTTTCACGCCATTCGATTTTGGGGTAGTGCCCCCTGCCCGGCTGCCCCCCCCCCCCTTTACAGTGCCGCTACAATGATCTCTGAAATCTATCCTGTCCAGTACGTTACTACCACGATTGTAATTAATGGAAACGAAGACGATTTTTTACTTTTTGTACATTTCTTTAACGTGGAGATTTTGTCCAACGTATGCTCTCTGAATGTAAAAGAGTGAAAAGCACTCAAAAGAGAGTGTTTGACGGGCACGGTCCGCCGCGCCGGCTGACACGGTTATCTTGTCAGGATGCCCCGTGCCTGGCCGAGCTCCCCGTCCGTCTGGTCAAAATGTATGACCGCTGCAAATGGCTGAAGTTACCGACACTCGACCGTCACAAACCGTCAGTTACTGCGCACATTTACAAATCACTGACGTAACGGTTAGTAAACTAACACTTTCATTAAAACAACATAATCCCTACTGAATTATCAAATGTAACCACTGATTCTCGGCAAGACAACTTTATCAAGAAATGATCTATCAAAATGAGTCATGACAAAACCCCTATATCATTTAAATATGCGAATTATGCCAATTTTCCTGCCTGAAGCCCAACCAGTACCGATACGTTGTAATCTCTATTTGTTTGCACATTGTAACCGATGTGCTGTCACTTATAAAATATTTAGCATTGGTTCGTTAGAGTATTAACCACTCTTTTTCAAGAGTGGTGCCTGTAGTTCTCTTCACAACAAAGAAATGACACTGACAATGCATTTTAAGCGGCTTGTCATTGGTTGCCTTGCGTCACTCGTTGCTAACGAGTGAAAATAATTCAGTCTGCATACGATATTGAGCAACACAGGCTCACTCTGTCAGTGAATGAGACAGCTGATGAAGGAATATTGGCATGCTCACTCAAAATGGAGTGCTTTATCACTCCATTTGAAGTGAAAGTTCCTTCACTCTTAATGTGGAGTGGCAAATTCACTCCTTTACATTTAGAGGGTATGCTTTTGAAATGTGTTTTTGTTAGGGGAGACGCCAAAGGAGATGTATGTGTGTGTGGGGGGGGGGGGTGCATGTGGGGGTGCTTGAGGGACTGTGTAGTGGTTGTCACTGTATCAACAGTATAAAAATTTACTTTTCGGCGAATACATAATTGTAATCGTCAAATTAGAAACCTGTTTTCAGCTTTGTCCGAGAAATTCCTTCCTTCTTCTTGCTAACTATAAACGTTTTTGAAAACCTGTGGGCAAATTCAAGCAATAGGTACTTGTGTCCACCCACTTTGACATATCATGAAAACATGCAGATCTTTGGGGAAGCTCGTTGAATCCCCCCCCCCCTAAAAAAAAGTAAATAAATAAATAAAGAATAGAAAATAAAAAATGAAATTAAAAAATACTTGTCCTAATTTTATTCTATCATTCCCAATTTAAATGGTCCGACGATGTCCCTAGTAGTTTAGTTTCAATGATTTGTTAATTAATGGCACATCTTTTACTTTAAAACAGTTCTTTATCAAAGAAAAACAATTAATTAATTTCTTAAAAATGAATAAAATAAAGTAGAATAAGATAAGTAAAAAAACAAAACAAACAAAAACAAGGTAGAAAGAAGAGAAGTAGAATCCCAGCCAACTAAGATATAGCGAATTCAAAATTCAGTGACAGGTCTTTTAGCGACCCATTCAGCGATCTTAGGCTCAGCTCTGATGCGGGCATTGAACTCCTTCAAAGCTGGGTACTTCTCGCCTACGATAGAAAACATTTTGAAAACGACCTCGGTCATGATGAAGACTGCGATATCAGCGAGACTCAGCTGGACAAAAAATAAAGAAATGAATCAGATAAAAATTAGACGTTGCTTCAAGGCACGAAAATTGTGCCCATGTTAGATGGGGCGTCATTTTGCTGAAGAAGGACTGAGTCGACTGGCATGGTCTATGACGCCCCATGTGAGATAGACATCCTAGGCCCTGGTGAACACTGGGCGTCAGTGGCGTAGCCAGGATTTTTTTATAAGGGGAGCAAATTTTGTCAGTTGTCAAATTCTGCTTGGAGGGAGACCCGTATTTTTTTCTTCTAGCCAGCCCTCAAAAACTCGTTCAGTGGCAAAAAAAAAAAAAGGAGAAAAGAAATTTTAAAAATTATCAGTTCAACAAGGAGGGGGCACAATTTTTTTTTTTTTGGGGGGGGGGGAGGGCGGGGGGGGGGGAGGGGAGTTGTCAGCGGCAGTCTGCCCCCTGCCCCCCCCCCCCCCGGCTGCGCTAGTGCTGGGCGTTATTTTACCACACTTAGAAATAGTGACGGCTTTGCCTGAAGTTGCCATACAGATGTTCTGCATGCACTCATATATGCACTCATTTGTTTATGTAGACTGTCTTCCGTCGAAAGTTGATTTTCCACCAAATCCTAAAAATTGACTTTCGGTGCAACACCGGTGCAAAACCGGAGCAAGAATCTATACAAACCAATGAATGTAAACAGAACATTAATATGACAACCAAGGCGCAGTTGCGCCGCCGCTGTAACTATCTGTATGGGCCCTAGTGGCGTGATCAACGGTAGTGAAATAACGCCTCTCGTACACTGGGTCAAAACGTAAACGTTAAAACGAAGTGAACAGTTCAGAAGTTTCGTTGAGTTTACCGGCGTTACTTCTTGACACAAGGATAGGATAGCCCTAGCGCATGGTTTCGGATATGTCCGGAAATCGGTCATAACGGGATAACATCCACTTGGTTCATTGGTTCTACGTTTGGGATAGAATTAGTGTCAGGGTGACTGTAGGGGTCTTTGACGCGCCTTGTGATAGAGACATTTACAAAGTGAATATAAAATGATATGCAAACATTGATTTGAAGTACTTCGCATATACAGAGTACCTTCATAGGATTGATTAGCAACGCAATTGAAATGAAGCCCCGAGGGCAACGGGCATAAAACGGAAATAACTGGTAGCGTACGTAAGATCAACGGTAGGTAAAACCAATTGCGTGTAGGCCTAAGCATTGGCGGAACACTGACTTGAGAAATCATTGAATATACACAGACAACGTTGCTTTGACCCCGCATATGCCTACAGTACTCGGGGCGTCAGTTCCGCAAACTAATGATAAATTCAATTAATTTCACGATCATGTCATAATGTTGAACAGTATAGTTATGGAAATTGCTTTTTGAAGAAAACAATATGTACATATTTTAAATGAGTTAATTAAAACTGTAGTATAAGTAACATTCCTCAATGCCCGTTCCTCACGAGGTGTATTTTCGATTGCAATATGATCTGCGCTAATGAAGTGTGAGATGGAAAATAGCCCATACGCCAGTAATTGAACTTAACGTTTGTACTGAAAAATTTTCTTTACTTTTCTAATACGATGCCACCCTTGTATGGTGAGTGAAAGACCATACCAGTCACTGACGTAGTCCTACCTCAGGTAAATAACGCCTCGTTTGCAACGGGCATTAACCCTTTCAGGACAGGAATTATATAAGGGCTGAATTGATCACATTCTGTTCTTCAAATTGGCAACAATAATATTTTTCTTTTAGTGCTTCGTGGTTCTAATAAGTTGTAATGTCTTTGCAAATAATGTACATGGTTATGAATTTTGTCAAAAAGTTGAAAAAATTTGCAAATTTCGGAAAAAACAAAAAACAAACAATGATTTTGAACCTCTCATTGTGCTGCAAATTTAAGGATTTTAAAGCTTATTCTCGTCTTTAAAATTCCTGGCATCAAACGCAAGATGGTCATGCAACAAAAACGGACACAGTTTGTGCAGAAATTTTGGCTCTTTCTACTCATGCATCTGGTATATTTTTTAGGGCTCTGATTCCTCTGAATCAATTGTCTCGAAAGGGTTAAGCTAGGCTCACAAGAGGCATCATTTGCTGGTTTTAGGACCGCGTCAGTTACTTGTACCGTCTTTTGCGTTTCTTTTGCGTTTAAATTGTGTTCAAAAAGCGAACGATGGAAACAATGCTTTTAATAACTGGCGTACGGGTTAATTATTGCTTCAGCAGGCTCGATTAGCGCAGGTACTGACGCAATCGAAAATGACGCTTCGTGTGAGTCAGACTTTAGTCGGCTTCTTCACCAGCTTTGAAACAATAATTGTATTAAAAAAAACAAAAAACTACTCCTTTTGTAGAATGTTAAGGGCTAATCAGACCTCATCGATAACGATAACTATAACCTGATAACAATAAATTGGTCAACCGCAACGGTTGTTTATGTGGAAAATGAATTGGAAATCGCTGTTGTAGGTCAGACCTCAACGATTTATGCCGAACCTCCCTCACCGATTTTATCGTCTCGTTGGAATCGCTCAGCTACCAGTTTACTTAGGACATGCCTCAACAATGAAATCTCAGAGCCAATGATTTTCCTCCTTATAATAATAATAATATAAATAATAATAATAATAATAATAATAATAATAATGATAATAATAATAATAATAATAATGATAATAATAATAATAATAATAATAATGATAATAATAATAATAATAATAATAATAATAATAATAATGATAATAATAATAATAATAATAATAATGATAATAATAATAATAATAGTAATACCTTCATTTAATTTGCAAATAATGTACATGGTTATGAATTTTGTCAAAAAGTTTTGTCAAAAAAAAACAACAAACAAACAATGATTTTGAACCTCTCATTGTGCTGCAAATTTAAGGATTTTAAAGCTTATTCTCGTCTTTAAAATTCCTGGCATCAAACGCAAGATGGTCATGCAACAAAAACGGACACAGTTTGTGCAGAAATTTTGGCTCTTTCTACTCATGCATCTGGTATATTTTTTAGGGCTCTGATTCCTCTGAATCAATTGTCTCGAAAGGGTTAAGCTAGGCTCACAAGAGGCATCATTTGCTGGTTTTAGGACCGCGTCAGTTACTTGTACCGTCTTTTGCGTTTCTTTTGCGTTTAAATTGTGTTCAAAAAGCGAACGATGGAAACAATGCTTTTAATAACTGGCGTACGGGTTAATTATTGCTTCAGCAGGCTCGATTAGCGCAGGCACTGACGCAATCGAAAATGACGCTTCGTGTGAGTCAGACTTTAGTCGGCTTCTTCACCAGCTTTGAAACAATAATTGTATTAAAAAAACAACAAAAAAACTACTCCTTTTGTAGAATGTTAAGGGCTAATCAGACCTCATCGATAACGATAACTATAACCTGATAACAATAAATTGGTCAACCGCAACGGTTGTTTATGTGGAAAATGAATTGGAAATCGCTGTTGTAGGTCAGACCTCAACGATTTATGCCGAACCTCCCTCACCGATTTTATCGTCTCGATGGAATCGCTCAGCTACCAGTTTACTTAGGACATGCCTCAACAATGAAATCTCAGAGCCAATGATTTTCCTCCTTATAATAATAATAATATAAATAATAATAATAATAATAATAATAATAATAATGATAATAATAATAATAATAATAATGATAATAATAATAATAATAATAATAATGATAATAATAATAATAATAATAATAATAATAATAATAATAATGATAATAATAATAATAATAATAATAATGATAATAATAATAATAATAGTAATACCTTCATTTATAAGGCGCCTTTCCAGTTAGTAACTGATCAAAGCGCTTTACAGTGTAGTATTACCCCGGTCATTGGATCCAATTACGATTCTGCACTTATAGTGCACATTCTCCACTCCACTAGGGAACATTCCAATCTGGCGGCCATTTCACAAGCGCACATAGTACTTTTCCAGCCACAATGACATTCGCATCCTACCCGGTACCCATTTAACACCTGAGTGGAGAGTGGCAAATGTAGATTAATGCCTTGCCAAAGGACATTAGTGCCGTGGCGGGACTCGAACCGCGAACCATGTGATCCACGGTCCGGTGACGTATCCACTAGACCACGACACCTCCTTCAGTGTGACGTCAGTTCCGAAGAAAACATCGATCTCTACCCTGGTAGAGATCGATGGAAGAAACCATGTGGGCAGGATACCTCGTGCTGGACTGACAGAACCCCAACGACTGTATCGTTCAGGTTTGACCACTTTTATCATTATAGTTGAGGTCTGACCATACCCATGGAACCTACCTTGTCTCCCACGAGGAAGCCCTTTCCTTCTGTGTTCTTCTTCAGAGCATTACACATAGCAGTAAAGATGGCTACAGAGTCCTTCTCTACGAAATTCTTTCCCATCTCAGCCTGAAAATTGATAAATGATTGCGATAAAAACATTATTCATAAGTAGTATAATATTCAATACTTATCATCCTGCGTGGAGGATACCGAGGAAGAATTTAAAGGGAAGACACCCCCTTCCCCTGCTAAATCCGCCACTTCCCGACGTATTTACGGGGAAGCAGGGGGCACGTGCCCCGGACGGCACTTGGAGGGGACAAAAAAAAGCAAAAGAGAGAAAGAAAAATAAGTGGAAATGAAGAAAAATCAATCCTTAAGGATTATGCTCTCCCAATCCGCAGGGTAAATGCATTAGAGATAGAGTTTTTGAGGGTTTATTTTCTTTCCGGATCTCGTAATTTCGAGCCCCCAGTATAGCGTTCTTAAACAGCTTTTTCTTAAGGGGTTAATATGTGAAAAATAAAGATATAATTGTCATTGCTTTCCTCGCTATCACGTAGTATCATCTGTCTCGTGCTAAATAATGTCCTCTCAGTATATGCATAAAATAAGAATATCAGAGGTTCAACATTTAAAAGAAATCTCAACTTTCCCTCAATTTGCTAAATTCCTCAACTATTTATCAAGGGCAAAGGGTTTTCGTTAAGTTTGCTCCCAATTTTAGAAGGGAGTGAATAGAAAACCGTTTATCAAAATACCAAATTCGATCTTCATTCCGCTCAAAATTCAGTGGTCAATTTAAAATTTCCTGGGTAAAAACGCCCAAGAAATTGTGTTTTTTAGGGTTAAAAATGCAAACGATTTCGCTCGGTCGCTTTACTCCCTTCCTTCTACAATAACGTCGATAGGTTTGCGCATACGGGGGGGGGGGGCGCAACTTCATGATAATTTTGCTGGTTTCTGCTTTCATTCTAATTTTCATAATGCAGTCTTCATTGTTATTTTTTTCTTACAACTCAAACGTTTATGCTCTTTATTTTACTTGTAATAATCGAAAATGTTTCTGCACTTAGTTTCGTTGTCAGTTATTTTTTACATTGTTAATTGCACAATAGTTATTGTTATATACCGTACTTTGAAAAATGAAAATGAAATCAAATTAAATCAAAATCTGATCTAAAAAAAAAAATCTGATTTAATGACTTGCCCTGGGCTACATAATCCCCAGAAACGCCACTGCTCCCTACTTCCTTCCATTTTTAAGTTCTCATGCATCACAGAAAATCTGGTTGTTTGAACAAGTTATTATCTAACCACTTACGAGAGTCGTTTAAGGTCAAAGGGACTATTTATACAGAATATTACTTTGTCAATGTCATTCAGATGAACAAAGTACATTCATAACCTCGAATCCAGTAATTTTCATATCTTTGTTGGAATTACTTTTGAGATTTGAGAGAGAAAGGATGAATCAATGAAATCTTGTCTGAGCAAAGAGATGCCCCTCTCCTGCGAGAAAGGGGCGAATCCATGATATTTTGAAGGGGGGCACACAAATCTCCGGGGGAAAAAAGATTATCACATTTTTGGCGTCCAGTTTTCATCCAGAATTCTCTGACAAGCAAAAAAAAAAAAAAAAAAAAAAAAGGTCATCAGTTCTAAAGGGGGGGGGGGCACAGTTAAAAAATGTATACTTTTCTTTTAGAACGGGGGCACGGGCCGGACTTGCCCCCCCCCCAAAAAAAAAAAAATAAATAAATAAATAAAATAAAATAAAAATAAATAAATAAATAAATAAATACAAAAATGAAAATAAAAATAAATAAATAAATTAAAAAAAATTTAAAAATCCGCCACTGGTTCTATTCATTATGTGTGATGAAGCACTGTTATGCGGGGAACTTGAACAATAAGTGTGTACTCTGAGGCCTCCGTACAGTCGAAAAGTTGTTTTTTCTTCACCCTGTACTCCTTCCGGATTGAATGATTTGATAATGCTGCTGTTAAATGTGGCAAAATTAATTTATTTGATTCGTTTTTAATCCTGTACGTGCAGTAAAGTATAATCTATCAAATAGACCCAAAGCGAAAAATAACGGCTGATCTTCCCTGTTAAATAAAAAGTCAAGTGAAGGCCAAGCTTACGGAAGCTTATAAGTGCAGCGCAAAGGCGAGTTTGGTATAACTCGCCATGGCGCATTGTTTTGGCCAAAAAGGCGAGAAGGCGACTGGCACAAAGTCGCCAAGTCTTGTTTAAGACGAGAAGGCGAGAAGACGACTTGTACAAACTCGCCAAGGCGCCTTGTTTAAGACGAGAAGGCGAGAAGGCGACTTGTTCAAACTCGCCAAGGTGCCTTGTTTAAGACGAGAAGGCGAGAAGACGGCTTGTACAAACTCGCCAAGGCGCTTTGTTTAAGACGAGAAGGTGAGAAGGCGACTTGTTAAAAACTAGCCCTGGCGCGGATACCCCATCCGCTCATGTCAAAGCTTTTAAAAATATTTTTTAAATATATATTCTTAAGCCGTCATGTGGCAGCAACTGTGAGAAATTATGTCATCCATTAAACTGGCACTGGCATGATAGATACGCTTTGATATAGGCTTTGAACATCTCGCCTTCCCGCCTTCTAGTCTTAAACAAGGCGCCATGGCGAGTTTGTACAAGTCGCCTTCTCGCCTTGTCGTCTTAAATGAGGCGACTTGGCGACTTTGAACAAGCCGCCTTATCATTTAAACAAGGCGTCTTGGCGAGTTTGAACATCTCGTCTTCTCGCCATCTCGTATTAAACAAGGCGCCTTGGCGAGTTTGTAGAAGTCGCCTTCTTGACTTGTCGTCTTAAATGAGGCGACATGGCGACTTTGTACAAGTCGCCTTCTCGCCTTTTTGGCCGAAACAAGGCGCCTTGGCGAGTTAAACAACTCGCCTTCGCGCTGCACTTATAAGCATCCGTACAAGCTACTATGAGAAGGGCTTGAAAATATCAAGCAAATGCTTGATGATGAAACTTCTTATTATTCAAGCAAGTATTTGCTAGTTACGTAGGGCTGCTAATAACTAATCGAAATCAATAGGCATTATTATGTAAGGGGTCTCCTTTTTGTCGTCTAGAACCACGGAAGTACTAGGCAGTACCTCCTAGGTTACACATGCTCGGGCGACACTGAGTTGCTCTGCCTTCACTATCCTACACTAACATCAACACTGGACCGAACGCTATACCTTTATTCCCCTAACCTTGAACCCAATCTAACTTCAAATCTAACAATAAAAATATGACCAAAAAAATAAAGCCCAGAACATTTGTCGCCGGAACACGATTCGGAGCACCATTATTATTTACCTTCTTTGCCTCGTCTTTCTCATAGAACCTCTTCGTCAAAGGAGTATAGATATCCTCAACGCTTTCACAGGCGACATCAATTCGTACGGCTTCTGCCTCGTTCTTGCCATACATCCCTGAAAGTAAAGTCATCAGTAATCATAATTAGTCAGTCAACGAGACTCCCGTGGGTGGGTGATTTCAAGTTCGGTGTTGGTGTTGGTGTTGGTGTTGAGAGCGTAAATTGCTTGCTGATTCTAGCACCAACACCGAATTTGGGTTTATAAAAATAATACCAATCACATTATTGATAGCTCAACACCTAGTGAAGTCAATCCCAGCACCAGCTTCATTTCAGGTTCGGTGTTATGGCTAGTGCTAGTTTTGCCCCAACACCAACACCAGCTTTCAACACCGAACTTGAATTTGGTTGTCCTCCTATAACGAGAAATCAGTGAACACTCGTGACCTTTGAGCCTTGCCGATTGCTCCGACACTGTAAAGAAAGCATAGGGGACTTACTTCTATTTCTTTTCAAAAATCATATTCAAAAAATGCTCAGAGCATGTGAACTCTAGTGTTTTGCTTATGTAAACTGCAAATATTGCAGATAGCGGTCACCATTTTTTTTTCATATCATGGATACTTTTATATGATTAAAATAAAAAAAAAAACAACCCAAACACCAGAAATTTAAATCGAATCTATCGAGTCTCTTCATAGAGTTTCAAGTCTGTGGAGGAGCAAGCAGGCTGAAAGATCAAGGAGTTATCACAGTAACTCCTTGGAAAGATCATACATCTGCACTGATGCGACACGCGCGTAGTTAAAAGAGGAAATTTGATGTCCTCAAAAAAACGTCTGTTTCCCTCCCTGTTAGGCATGCCACTGGTATGGTAGACCACAATAACATATTAGATAATTTCATATGTGCACTTTCGTTTGTGATCATCGGGATAACAGTTTGAAGTATGTAAAAAAGGGCTTGGAACTTTGATTAGTCTGGTAGATTCAACTAAATCATTATGCCAAAATCCCTAGATGAACAATACAAAGTTCTATTTTTCCTTTACAATATCACTGTGCTTTATTCATTTCTCAATATTAGGTACATATTATTATAGTATTTTCTCAGTACAGTCGGGAAGAAGCCCTCTGCCCTGTTTCATACGTCTTGATATTGATAACAACTGCCACAAATCTGTAACTAATTTGCTCCTAGCCAATCAAATGCGACAATTTCAGTGGCTTATAACAATTATTGTGAGTTGTTATTAATAACAACTTTTGTGAAACAGGACCCAATTCTAATATGAATGAAGGATAGGGGAGGTCGAAAAGGGAGGAGAAGAAGGGGTGGATAGAAAGGAATGCAAGAGAGAGAGAGAGAGAGAGAGAGAGGGGGTAAATGAGTAAAAACATGACAAAGACAAACTTTATGGGAAGATATATTTTTAAAATGTTCTTATACTAGTAAACATGATAAAGGAACATATATACTACATAATGGCTTAGCTAGCTTAAAGGGAGGGCTGGAGTCAGAAACAGCTAATTCCTGCGTTTGGGAGTAAAAAAAAAAAAGAAGATCCATCTTAATATTCTTATCAATTAAAAGCATGATCTGATGATATTACCGTATTTTCTGGCCAGGTATCTCTCAATGGCATGACTTTGTGGGATTGGTGGATGACCTTCTACAACCAAGACTGGTAGCTGACCAAGAGGAGCCTCTGAAGTTTGAAATATAAAATGGAAACACATATTTTAAGAAGAAAACATAAGCTGGTAGAAAGTTCATATTGAATCTAAATCTGAATCTGATCAAGGAATTATCGCGGGACTCCTTGATCTGATGGAATACGGCTCCTGCGGAGTAAAGCAAGTCGGGAAAGATGAGGGGGGGGGGGAAGACCAGTGGTGGATTTAGGGGGGCACATCCGGCCCGTACCCCCCCCCCTTTTGAAAGAAAAGTATGCATTAGCGATCCCCCTCCCCTTTCAATTGTGGCCCCCTTTTAGAACGAAAAACTTTTTTTTTCTTTGCTTGTCAGAGAATTATGGAGGGGAACTGGATCCCCATAACCCCCCCCCCCCCCACTGAGCGAATTTTGGAGGTCTGGCGAAATTTTTTTCCCCCTCTCTCTTACACATCTCTACCTCCTTTATTTTGTTTAAAAGTATATCTAGCTCTGCATATATTTTCAAATCCTCTTTACACTCTCGTCTATTATTCTCTCTTCCTTTTTCTCCATGCGCTTTCTCATTGTATTTCCAATTTTCTGTCTATCATTCTTTCACATTCGCGTCCCTTCTCTTTATACTATCTTTTTTCTTCTTTTCTTTTTTCTCGTCCTCCTGTTATTCTTCCTCTTCTTCCTCTTCTTCTTCTTCTTCTTCTCCTCCTCCTCCTCCTCCTCCTTCTTCTTCTTCTCCTCCTTCTTCTTCTCCTTTTCCTTCTTCTTCTTCTTCTTCTCCTCCTTCTTCTTCTTCCTCCTCCTCTTCTTCTTCTTCTTCCTCTTCTTCCTCTTCTTCTTCTCTTCCTCCTCCTCCT
Source organism: Heliocidaris tuberculata (assembly GCA_025618425.1). Classification (NCBI taxonomy): domain Eukaryota; kingdom Metazoa; phylum Echinodermata; class Echinoidea; order Camarodonta; family Echinometridae; genus Heliocidaris; species Heliocidaris tuberculata. The sequence continues at coordinate 12,967,525 of CM046851.1, forward strand.
CCTCCTCCTTCTTCTTCTCCTTTCCTTCTTCTTCTTCTTCTTCTTCTTTCTCTTCTTCTCTCTGTCTCTGTTTCCAAACTCCCTTCCTTTCTATTTCTTTGGTTTATCTAATTTCATCATCACTTATCTTGTATTCTATTGTTTCTTTTTGCATTTTTTATAGCCCAGTCTTCATTCCTCCTTCAAGTAAAAAAATCGATCTGTATTATTTTCTATCAACATCAACATTAATTTTAATCAGTGTATCATTAATTTTGTTCCTAAACAATGTTGTAAAATGTTGCATATTAAACAGTAAAACTGAAACTAAATTCATGAATTTAGATTCTGATGAAGGCTTCCGACAGTCGTTTCTAAGAGGACTTCATGTACGTGACACCGTTCTGGATGTAAGTATTCTGTCAATAGAGACAGAAAATGCTTCTTCTATTATGTTAATAGACATAATCAGGCCTAAAAATAAATTCTAAATATTGCCCTTTCAAGCTCAAGTTTTATGGTTATTTTCATCCTTCTCCTTATATACCATGTCTATTTATAATTTCTATTGCCAATTCAGCTCAAAAGAAAGAAGATTTTTTTTAAATACTGCATCCTTATTCATCAGTACAAAAATGCTGTTATTTTGGGTGCCTTGATCGGTATACTGGCCTATACACTGGAATGTGATGACAACTTACACCGGCGTTCAATGACTGAATTTGTCCATATTTCACAGACGATTTTAGTCCACAAGAAAAAAAAAACAAAAACAAACTTATTCATGATATGCTATAGGTACAGGCTGAAGGTGGATGCCAAACATGTGCCAAACTTTCAGCAGAATAGTTTGTACTGCAATACTGAAACAACTTTGCCAACAACTCCAAGATAGAAAAATAACCCGTCCCTCGTCTTGCAGAATACGAGGAGGCTAATTAAACTTGAGTTTCTTAACTGATCAGGGTACCATTTCATAAAACTTGTATAGTTAACACCTGCCATATTTCTATGACAAAATGCTCCCAGCCAGTGAGAGGATTTCAGTAGCTTATAACAGTTATTGCAACTTGTTTTTGATAACAAGCTTTTATGAAACAGGGTCCAGGTTTACAAAATAAGATTGCAAATACGTTGCGTTATATACGCATTATCGTTTTACTGAAGTCCATAATCAGTGACGATTCTTATATTTCATACGTGTCCTTCAGCTTACAATAATAATTTAAACTTTGCCCTATGTTTGAACAAATAGAACAACGTGCTCCACCATGAATAGCAAACAGAGCAACAACAACAACAAAAAAAAAAAAAGGGACCATTGTCACTGAGGCACACATACCACACTCATCGTTCTTCTTAATTAAAGTACATGTAGACTATAGACATGACAAACAAAAAATACGATTTGATTCCCACGAGTTTGAGGAGTCGCGATGGCTCAGTAGTATAGCAGTGGTTTCTTAACCGGTAGGCCCTGGGTTCAGTCGAAACCAATTCGATGCGCTAGTGACCTTTGGTAATAATAATAGTAATAATCTTTTAAAGTCCGCTCCAAATTTTATTAAGTTAAACCGAAATGGAAATTCTTTTTGCCCAATTGATCGTGAGCCCGGCAGCCACTGAGCAGCGCCAGATCGACGTTGCTCAATCCCTTATTGTTGAACGCCAAACAAGGTAAGGCATTAATCCCCATTACCAAGTCCCTCGGAGAGGAGTTAAAGCGACGCGTCGGTCCCCTAGTTGCTTACTTAAGTGTAAGTATACAATGCTTTCTTAGCAGTCAGGTAAAATGAACCATCATCAAATCATCAAAAACCATCACAAAAGTTATCTGGCGACCGAGGGTGGTCTTGATTTAGACTAGATGCATAGGCGGACAGAGAGTGTGTGTGTGTGTGGGGGGGGGGGGGGGGGGGGGAGGTTGCCGCATCCCCATTGAGAAAAAGAAAACATGAAAAAGTGCATTCAACGGGTGAACCCCTCCTTTCAGATCCCTGGGAGGGCCGGCGGGAATCCAACGGGCAAAGGAAAAATATTTCGGGAAAATCTTCTCTGCCCCTTCCCATCCAACTCTTAATGCTTTGATAGTATCGAAATGACATTTGTCTGCGACAGACATTACACTTACTCGTGACGTCACCCTTTATAGCTTCGAACTCCTCCTGCGTCAAGCGGCAATCTTCGTAGTCGACTCCGGCTGCGGCGAAGATCATACGAGCCACCTCGGCACGACCACGAATGTTAAAGTACACGAGCTTGTACTGCGGCATTATGACGGTGTATGATGTCGATGATGCGGAGCGTTGAGGAAACCCTTTTAGCTCGATGGCAGGCAGCGGAGGGAGTAAACAGAAAATGGGTGTGTGCTGGGGTTTCTTGTTTGCAGGCTTCGTACACGTTCATGGGCTGTGCATGTCAGGGAACACGATAAAGAGGTTTAGTGGGGGGGGGGGGGGGGGCTCGAGCACACAAACACACACACACACACACATACACACACATTCTCTCTCTCTCTCTGCATGTCTGTGGCTCTCTCATGTCTGTCGGTCTCTCTCTCTCTCTCTCTGTTTATAATTAACATTCTCCCTTTTTTGCTTTTCTTCTTTCTTCGTAATCATAAATTGTAATGCATGTATAAGAGAGTATTATCTTCATTTGAGAGAGAGAGAAAAAAAAATAGAATATTCCTGATTACTTCTTTCATTGTATTCGAGGTGCATGCTTCAACATATGACTATAATTGATGAAGTACTGCAGTTTTCAAATCTCTTAGAGTAATCGGATAAGTATGCGATATAAATGTTTGTTGTGTTTTTTTTTTCGAATGTACTATAGCTGTTCAAGGTTTATATCTTTGTGTGTACAATAGCCATAGTGAAGAAACTCTCGAGAGATTTTACTCATTCTTTTAGGCTATGCCCAGGCGTAGACTGGTGTGTCTTAGTCATCTCCTTTTGGACTTCACTGTGAATCTTTTTTTTGTCACACCTCAGTTATATTGTACATGCATTTTTATGATTACATTATTTGTATTAGCCTATGTATGGAGATAAATAAAATGAATGAATAAATACACAAACAAAATATTTCTCTTGCCCCCACCCACTCTCTCTGTCTCTCTCTGTCTCTCTCTCTCTCTCCCTCCCTCCGCCATTTTCTTCCTCCCTGAAAATATTACTCATTACTGCCTCCGTCGCTGATCTAACAGAGAGTGGCTCTTTATAATAATTTCTGTGCGTTTTCATGGTACTATTCAAATCATGTGGCTTGATAATACACAAACTTTGCAATCACCTTTAAACGTCCTCCCTTATAGCATGACGAAGCAAAATGTGGAGAATGGAGTCTTTCGTATACAAACACAGGATATAATTATACCAAGGTAAGTGGTTCAAAGTTCATACTTCCCCGTGGGTGATAACACAATGGACATGAAAGGCCTCTACAGTGCCGGTACAATACTACTGCAGTTGTGAGGAATAGAAATAAAGGTGTACCTTGACTTACGTTCCATTAGTTAACCATGTAGATTATGGCCAAAGCTTTGCTTGTTTTAAAATGAGTGTTTTAATTAAGGGGCGTCGCCAGAGGAGAGAGGAGGATGGTGTTCCGGTGACCAGTGGATGGTGTAGCGGTTGGCACTGTTTCATCCATATCGGTGAATCCACAAATGACAAATATAAACATTTGTGTATTTTTTTAATATACACCTGACACCCCTATTCAAAATAGTCCAACGATGCCCCTTTAAGTTTATTTCCAAAGATTTGCTAATCAAGAGAAATTATACTCTTTCACTACAGAACAGTTCTTTAAGAAAAGAGAAGAAATTAAAATGTTAATGAAAAAGAAGGGAAGAAAGACTCCTGGCCGGTAAAGCCCTGACACAGCTTATTTACAAATCAGCGACAGGTCTTTTAGCGATCCATGCTGCGATTCTAGGCTCAGTCCTCATGTGGGTATCAAACTCCTTCAAAGCTGGATACTTATCGGTTGCGTCAGGCATCATTCCGCAAATTAGCTCGAGCATGCTGAAGATTGCGCAGTCAGCGAGGCTCATCTGAATAGAAAAAAACAAGAAGAAAAGAATCACACATGAATGAAAGACGCAGTGTAACGGCACCAACTTCATGCTCTTGGTGCAGTACTAGTGAGTCAGCAAAACGACGCCACAGTCGTGTGCAACAGGTAATGTTCGTTGTACTTGATGCGTCATTTCGATTGCAATATACCTTGCGCTAATCAACACTGTGAAGGCAGTCCATACGCCAGTAATTCAATGCAGTGGTTGCATTGTTCATTTTGTATTTTTTAAAAGCCGTAGTCACACTATGCGTCATTTGCTGACGTTAGGACCATGGTTAGGACCGCGTACGTGACTTGCACAGTCTTTTGCGCGTCGTGACAGGGCGATATTGTTTAAAAAGTGATTGCTAAATAAACAGTGCCCAAAAAAAGAAGAAAGAATTTAGTAACTGGCACATGAGTTAATTTACTTCACAGACTCGATTAGCACAGGTAATGACGCAATCGAAATGACGCCTCGCGTGAGCCGGGCTTTATATACGACCATAGACAAATTAAATAGTATAGACGAAAAGGTAGCACGCGCGGATTTGCCTCATTTGCATATAAGCTACAGCGTCACCATTCAATCTAAGCGTATTTAAGCGTATTTAGGCTCCTCCCCCCGAGAGACATTTCATATCATAGAAAAATATGATGGTGTTGATTTATTACCTACTAAAATTGACAATTCATTGCTCTCGGAAGGTGTTGATATATACTTGAAACTTTTCTCACTATTGTATGCAGATGATACCATCCTACTTGCGAAAAATGAGAATGAATTGCAAGCAGCTCTTGATGCTGTTAGCGTTTATTGTCACTTGTGGTCACTAGAGGTTAACATTAGTAAAACAAAAGTAGTTATTTTTTCGAGAGGAAAAGTTCGAAAATATGCGCAGTTTAAGTTTAATAATGACATAGTAGAAGTTGTAGAGGAATATACGTACTTGGGTGTGATATTTTCTTACAATAATAAGTTTAAGAGAGCTATTAATAAACAATATAATCAAGCAAAAAGAGCAATGTACAGTTTGATTATAAAATCAAGGCAACTGAGGTTGCCGTTGGCTATTCAAGTTGAACTTTTCGACCGTCTTGTCGTGCCAATTCTTCTGTACGGAAGTGAAATTTGGGGACATGGAAATATTTCTCAGATAGAACTGTTGCAAACCCAGTTCTGTAAACAGGTTTTACGACTACGGAAGAACACACACAATGGCATGGCTGTTGGAGAACTTGGAAGGATGGAAATGTCTTTAAATATTAAGGAACGAATGCTAAAGTTTTGGTTTCGAACTGTTAATGGTAAAGAGGCTAAATTAGCAAATACAGTTTGTAATATTTTGAAACTTTTACATGACAAAGCTATTTATTCTTCCCCATGGTTATTATATATTGAACGTAGTCTCTACGAGATTGGTATGTCTAATATATTTTATGACAACAGAAATGTTTCTTTATTCATGGTTTAGTTCAGCGATTAGATTGAGATTAAGAGACATTTATTCGCAAAATTGGAGAAGTAATATCCATGAAAGTACGTATTGCACTAATTATAGAATTTTTAAGAACAATGTTGGTCTTGAAAACTACCTTATCAAATTACCTTGTCGAAATTTCGTTGCTCGAATCATAAACTTCCTGTTGAAACTGGTAGATATGTTAATATTGCAAGAAAAGACAGAATTTGTACGTTGTGTAGGCAAAATAAGATTGGGGATGAATTTCATTATATTTTTGAATGCTCGGCAACAGATGCTATGAGAAAGAGATTTGTAAAACCGTGCTTCCGAAACAGACCAAGTTCATTGAAAATGGAGCAATTGTTTAATTCTAAAGATATGAAGGTTTTTTGACTAATCTAGCGAAATTCTGTCAGGGGATAATGTCCCTCCATGCTTAAATATTGTACAATATATAATATTCAAATATGTTTATACAATGTATATACTGATAGGTTCACCTACTATATTTTGGGTTGTTTTGTTGTAGTTTAGCTTTGTTTCATTGCTTCTTACACTTTTATTTAATTAATTTTATACATGTACATTGTTTGTTATAGCCAGGCAATATTCTAGTTTCCATTACACCCACGTTACGGAATAAGTGTCTGTGCAAATCAGTGCATAATATTGTACGCTTGTTGTAGTTGTGTTTTTTTTTTTTTTTTTTTTTTTTTTTTTTGTTTTTTTTTACGCAGACATACTGTAAATATTGTATATATTTGTATATAGTTGTTCTTGTGTATACAAAGTGATTGTGAATTATTGTTTCTCCAATACCCTGGAAGGGGTGACATGGGAAATAAAATCATTGTCATTGTCATTGTCATTGTCATTGTCATTGTCACTGTCACTGGAAGGCCGCCTGTTTACCCAAGGATTAACCCGGGAATCCTAGCTACATTAATACATTCCCATGCTATAACCAAGGAGTTATCTGCTATAATAAGTGTAGCGAGACATCCTCGTCCTCCTCCCCCCTCCCCGGCGAAAAAATGTGAATCCCCTCCCCCCCCCCCCCCCAAAAAAAAAAAAGAAGAAGAAGAAGAAGAAGAAGAAGAAGAAGAAGAAGAAGAAGAAGAAGAAGAAGAAGAAGAAGAAGAAGAAGAAGAAGAAGAAGAAGAAGAAGAAGAAGAAGAAGAAGAAGAAGAAGAAGAAGAAGAAGAAGAAGAAGAAGAAGAAGGAGAAGGAGAAGAAGAAGAAGAAAATGTAGTGTAAAATAATGATGAGTAAATGATAAAACAAACCGTTTTATTTCTTAACAATTAAAGAAAAAAATCTTCTTCATCGGTTGTTACACTCCTTGGCATTATATACTTGAACTTTGAAAAATCATAGAAGATTTGTAATCCATGTGGAGGGAGAGCTAGATTCCACTAAATTTCGTCATAGGGCCTATAATAAGGCCGGGGGTGTATCGGCTGTCAATGTCACACAGGCCTAATGAATATTCTAGTCGGAAAGGCGTTAGTGAAAGGACTGTTGATAAATTCAATGTATTCATTAAAACAATTATCTTTTTTAAAGACTGAATGTTCGTACGTTATATAGGGAGGGGGCGGGGGGGGGGGGGGTGTGACTGTTGCTGGGATGGAACAAGAACACACGCAAACAATTGTATGCCTATTATAAATTAAGAGAGATCATTTTCTCAATGAAGCAGTCTAATAAATAGTTACATGAAAGGGGAATTTTACCCTGGTATTTAGCTGATTTAAATAAAAGCAGAAAATATAATTTTTTAGTACTGCAGGGCAAATGGGATGGGCCCTTACAAGATACGTCACGGAGTCGGTTGCCAAGTTGTGTTTGATTGATTACAACTTTTAAAAATTAATAACATTCTCATTTCTTATCAGATTTTACTCAAACTTTTATTGGTCTGTTATTTCAATTTTCCCCATTCCTTTAACATTATTAAAACAATGTAAGAAAGAAAAATGTATAAATGTATCTGAATTTTCACTTTTCAGTTTGAAATTCAGTGTTCAGTGAGGGCACTGGGATTTTAAAATTGCATAGTGGCAGGATGGGGGCATTATTAAAAGAGGAAGTGGGCATAGCTCACTGGAAGTGATAAGGGGCATTTATAAGAAGGGGAAAGGGGGGGGAGGGTACTTATGAACAAAACCGTCACTTATCAGACAAAAATAGGCTGAATCTACTTGAAAATGTGGGGGTATTGTGCCCCCAGCCCCCTTGGGGAGTGGAGGGGGGGGGGGGGTGGAGAGGAGGGAGGCTGTCGTTGTGATACCGAGGGCTAATTGTGCTCGGGGGTAACTTTCCGGCGGGGGTAATTGTCCTTGTCTTAGATTCATCTCTCACCTACCACGAAATTTTTGAGCTTAGAAATAATAATAATAATTATAATAATAATAATAATAATAATAATAATAATAATAATGATGATGATGATGATGATGATGATGATGATGATGATGATGATAATAATAAATAATAATGATAACAATAATAATAATAATAATAATAATAATAATAATAATAATAATAATAATAATAATAATAATAATAATAATAATAATAATAATAATAATAATAATAATAATAATGAAATGTTACAATTATATAGCGTATTCCGTGAATACTTCATTGCGCTTTACAATGTCATTTATTATTATTACCCAAGAGAGGTAAACAATGCACTTATTTTACTAGTTTGGAAAGAAAACTGATAGTAGGAAACTGCATATACACCTAGGTGTGGATGTGGAAGGGGGTTCTCCTCCAACCCTGAAAAATTATAGTTTTGAGGGGTGGCGAGTTGTGTTGGAGGAGTGTATTCCATAACATGGCCCACGGAACCGAGGGGGGGGGGGGGCTGGGGGCTGCAGCTTTTGTATTTTCAATCTTCTGAATTTGCAAAGAGAGAGATTTAAGGAAAATGAGAAGTCACTGCCCGCTCTGGTGACGCTCCTGCGCCCTTCGTAATTTATTTTATATATTTCAAATTAGGCTGGTTGGTGAGGAAAACTCCTTTCGACATTTCATAGAGTGGCCCTTTCATCCATTTTCTGACAAAGAGTGCGCAGGTTTGGCCAAGAATTAACGTTCCTCTGTGCATGTAGCCAGACCCCTCTATCCCATAACGGCATCAAAAACAAGTACCTTCGGACGGGCTCCCGTGTCTTCTGGTAAAGGTTATCCCCCCCCCCCCCCCCCGGCATGTTCATGTTGTAAAGGACATGGGAGCGACCTTATCAGGTACATTCATTTCCACGAGTGAGTTGCCACTGACTTGAATTTGAAGCATCGCAAACGGCCGAGCACATTGATGTTCGCCCCCCCCCCCCCCGCCGTTCCACTCTATTTAAGAAAAAAGAGAAAAGGGGGAGGAAAAGGGAAAAAAACTAGGAAAGACCAATTTTGGGGCGATTTTCACCTCCTATTCCAGCAGCGAGGTAGACTGTTAATTTTATTCCATGTTTAGTATATTTTCATGACAAAATTAAATTTTTATTATGAATAAAGATTCAAGTTTGGCTTGGTCCCTTCGCCCACTCGCAGAAAAATGTTTCGTTAGGATCTTGAAAGTTTTTAAAAACTTCCTGTAACTATCCAAGGTAAAGTACCTCAAATTCATTTCCACAAAGTGTTTGAGGTTAATATCAGTTTTGTTTTGTTTTTTAATCAGGGAGGGGCGGGGCAGTTTTATAGTTTGTCCCGGGCACCATAATTCCCTAGATAAGCACTTTTTATGACATTCCTATACCACAAGTTAAGTGCCTATCAAACGCCATAGAATGCCCATCCCCCTACCGCCCCCCCCCCCCCTTAAAAAAAGAAATAGGACGGGGGAATTGACTGGATCAGTAAGAAAAGTGCAGTATTAGAGGAAGTCAGGTTGTACATACCGGTAATGCTAGAATCCGTGTATAATGAATAGTCACTGGATGCCTGTATGGAGTATGCTGCGCCCGCGAAAGGCCCCTCCCCCCCCCCCCCCCCCCCCCATTTTCGGACTATTACGATATGCTGCTCCACTATTACGTTTCTGGTTAATCTAGCTACTTTTCGTGCAATTCATATTCATGGGCGTTGGGCAGACATTTCCCCGTAACTTGGTCTCACTCCGTCATTTTCTTTCCACCTACGACTTGAAATGTCTTGCTGAGTGTATCTATCAACTGAATTCACCGGTTCAGCTCACTTGGAGGTGGGCGGGGTAGGATGTAGCACGGGGGCGACTCGTAGGCTAGGCACAACCCAAGACTTGATGCCAGCCAGTGGCTCTTTTTAATATGTGGGGTCATAGTATCAAGGCCAGGGGCGGCTGAGCGTCTTTCAAAGTGGGGGTGGGGGGCAGCAAAAAAGGGCACTTATTCGGGGAAAGGAGGCACCTACAAAGGGTGAACATAAAGCGAAAAAAGGACCATTTTGTGACACTGGTATAACCCTACAGTCTAATTAGTATAGTTATTATCAAGCACCACCTTCCTTTTTATTGTGGTCTGGTCACTACTTCAGCTTTCCTGATACGCAGTTGTGTGTAATGGTCTAACGATTCATGTGCGAGAAAGCTAAGCGAGCGAGCAAAAATTGTCGGACTTTTTTTCTATTGCTGGAGTCCTTGAGTTATACATTATTTACAGCAATATACATGTACAATTAAAATGACAGCAGCAAATCTAATTGGGGGAATGTCGAAGGATCTTTTAATTTGTACATTAACCCTGTCGTTTTCTTTAGGATTACACCGATATACATACTTTCTGCGATCTGCTTGATTTCATTATATACTGTAAGAGCTAGCGAGCGTAGCGAGCGAGTTATGGGGACATTTTCAGAAAATACTGCACTTACTTGGTGTAAATTATTGGCACATTCGAGCGAGCGGAATGAGAAATGTTGTAGTAATATGGGTACTTGAAAGCCGCACCGATTCTTTGTAGCTAGATATGGCTCTTTTTGTCCCCCCCCCCCGAAAAAAAGAGAATACGGGGCAATATTTAGATTCGAAAAGGGGCACTTATCAGAAGGAGAAAAGGATAGTTATCAGAGAGATAAGGTGGCAGTTATCAGATTTGAAAAGGGGCACTTTTCAGAAGGCCAAAAAGGGGAGCTTATCAGAAGGGGAAAGGCACTTATTAGAAAGGAAAAGGGGCACATCTAGTAGTAAAATGGGCACTTTTCGGAGGGAAAGGGGGCATTTTTCAGAAATAAAAAGGGCACTTTTGGGGTACTTGAAAAACTGGGGGCATTGTGCCCCCTGCCTCCCCCCGCGGGCGCGCCGCCCCTGATCAAGGCTTTTCTTGATATAAATTTATTACTGCTCTTGCTAATACAGCTAATACTTGCTTTTTTTCTCTCTTCTTTTTTGTGCAGGGGCAGTATAATATAATATTCATAAGAACCCACTTCATATGACATACAACATACGAACATCATACATTATGTAAATTTCTTTTGAATACTTTCTATCCCATCCTGATACCTCTCCAGCTGACGTATCTCAGTGAATGGGGATTAGGTCATTTATTCGGAGGCGTCTGACGGACATCCCCCACCATTTCAAATTTAATGTCTTACAGTGGGCACGATAGAGGGAGTTCTGCCGCGTATTTTCATCCTATTTCATTTCGTTATTTTTCCTACCCCTCTCTATTTATTGTCTTGCAATTATGAACATTTACGACTGGAATTCACCAGGCAGCCCTTCCCTGCCGATCATTATTATCATTCTTATCGGGAAGGGGGGGGGGGGGGGGGGAGTAAGCCATGGGGTCTTATCACTGTTGTAGCCCAACAATGTCATCCAGATGTCACTTGTAATACGTGGAATCATGCTTGATATTTATCCCCTGACTTTTTTAAATATTGAGGTTCTCCTACTGATCCATTCAATTCTGCCCTCCTCCATTCACCCCCCTTTTTTTTGGGGGGGGGGTACAAGCAACCATTTAAGATGACGTGTGGCATATTATTCTGCTTGAGTGCATTGGGTATGATACCTTTCCAACCTAGGCCTACCTCGCTCAATGAGGGAGGGGGTGGGGGCGTCTGGCGGGCATCCGCGCATCTGCCGCAATTTAAAATGTCTGACTGTGCATGGCCATTCATGATAGCGGGAGTTTTGATTACCCCGACCACACTGTTCGAGTCACACGTCCGTTTCCTTACATGAACAAAGCAAGAGAAATCAGAAGAAGACGGGATGGGAATAAATGAACAAGGAAAGCAATAGACGAAGAGAATATTTTAATAGGACGATACAAAAAGTGGCAGAGGGGAAAATACAGGGCTGCACCGACGTACCAATGCACATACAAAATGTGATTTTTTCTTTCTTTCTTGTGATTACGTGTTATTTATTCCCTTATGGAAACCAAGTAAAACAATGAACATATATAAAACCAGAAACAGACATGCTTTCAGAAATATAGTCCTGCAATAAACCTTTCTAAGGGCGCACTAATTTTAAGTTTGTTAACACTGTAAATGATGTTTCTATAAGTGGAAAATATAATGCATGATTTTTTTTAAATGGAGGGGGGATTCAGAGTTTTATTGGAATTCCACGGTATTAATAAGCATAATGAAACGAATCTCTAGTGTGTAAAAATGGAGGGCTTCAGCCCCCTAGCCCCCTCCCCCCCCCCCCCTTCCCGTTCTGTGGTCTACGAATTTGTTCATTATAGGGCCGGCCCCGCAAGTCCTGACAATTTTTTTTTTTTTAAATAGCGGCCCGGATCCCCGTCAAAGAGGGGGATACTGTGTAAATTTAGTTTTCAGGTTTTAAAATAACCCGAACCTTCGGAAAAACGAGTGTCCCCACGCAAAACAAGGGATGATAAGCGTGCTTCACGTTTTGCAATTTTGGAAGGATAAAATTTCTAAATCTTCCACTTTCAAAATAATATGAAATATATATGTATGAAAAAATAGGGGAATGGACTTCTTCGGGGGGGGGGGCGGGGGTAGGGGTTGGGTTGTGAGCAAGTAGTAAGCTTTTGAGGTGGGCCTTCAGAGTGTTTACCCCACCCCCCAAAGAAAAATAAATATAATAAATAAATAAATAAAATAAGCTAGGACCCTTCCGGGGCACCTGGAGCGTAGCGCCGGAAGTAAAAAAAAAAAAAAAAAAAAAATAGGGGGGGGGGGGTTAAAATGATGAAGCCTCACCTTTTAGAGTACTAGAAAGCTGATCGCAATGGTAAATTTGATTGTCGTGTAGTCGGGGGGCAAAAATACTTCCCCCGATAAATGGAAGCAAGCATCTGCCACATTGTGTGTATCAATACATGAGGGAGGATGGTGACCGTGTGAGAAAATTTTGGTTTTAAATGATGAAAGTTTGCATTTTAGAGCACTAATAAGCTTATTAAGCCTATACATCGTTGTAATGGAAAATTATTATTACATGTAATTTTCCTTTTCTGTTTTTCTTGAGAGTTTTTTGCCCCCAAACTCGAGGGCAGGAGGGCTATCATGCAAGTACAAAATGTAATTTTCTTTTTTCATTTTCTTCTTTTTTTAATGATTGCCTGTCCGATCTTCTATTATGAAAACAAAGGAAACGGTTACCTTTTCCTCATTTTCAGTTTATGCAAAAGTGAAGATAATAGACCACAAACCGCAGTATACATGTCTTGAAAGAAAGGCTCATGAAATAGGGCACCCCTAATATCAAGTTGGCTAGGCCTGAAAACGATGTTGGTATACGTGGAAAGACATAACAGTTATTAGTTTACGGGCCACAGAGCGTTTGAAAAGTGGTGGCAGAAGGTTGAGCATGAGTAAGAGCATAATATATTATTATTAAAATAAGCAAAGGGGAGTGTGTGTGTGTGCGTGTATGTGTGTGGAGGGGAAGCCTGCACTCCCTAGCCAGATCAGCCCCCCCCCCCCCCCCCCGGTTCAGCGACCCCTGAACTTGATCATGATAGAGCCATCCATTTTCATAACAAAGAGGGGAATCCTGATAATCGGGATTTGATTTCCCAAACTCTCATAGTCATATCCCACATCCCCTAGTTATGTAGAGAATAGAAGCGGTCTCATTAAAAAAAAAAAAAAAAAAAAAAAAAAAAAGCCTTGAATTAGACCATTTCAAAGTAGACGTGACGTATTGAACAAAGCACACGAAATTGAACAGACGTGACGTGACGTAAGGTCACGACAGAGTACACGAAATTGGGTACACGTCACGTAACGAGTAGACGTGACGTACCGTTTGGTTTTACGTGACGTCTACTGGGTACGCGTACTAGTAGACGTAGGTAGACCCCGATGGCTTGCCATAGTGTACCTTGACTTACGTTCCATTAGTTAACCATGTAGATTATGGCCAAAGCTTTGCTTGTTTTAAAATGAGTGTTTTAATTAAGGGGCGTTGCCAGAGGAGAGAGGAGGATGGTGTTCCGGTGACCAGTGGATGGTGTAGCGGTTGGCACTGTTTCATCCATATCGGTGAATCCACAAATGACAAATATAAACATTTGTGTATTTTTTTAATATACACCTGACACCCCTGTTCAAAGTAGTCCAACGATGCCCCTTTAAGTTTATTTCCAAAGATTTGCTAATCAAGAGAAATTATACTCTTTCACTACAGAACAGTTGTTTAAGAAAAGAGAAAAAATTAAAATGTTAATGAAAAAGAAGGGAAGAAAGACTCCTGGCCGGTAAAGCCCTGACACAGCTTATTTACAAATCAGTGACAGGTCTTTTAGCGATCCATGCTGCGATTCTAGGCTCAGCCCTCATGCGGGTATCAAACTCCTTCAAAGCTGGATACTTATCGGTTGCGTCAGGCATCATTGCGCAAATTAGCTCGAGCATGCTGAAGATTGCGCAATCAGCGAGACTCATCTGAATAGAAAAAAACAAGAAGAAAAGAATCACACATGAATGAAAGACGCAGTGTAACGGCACCAACTTCATGCTCTTGGTGCAGTACTAGTGAGTCAGCAAAACGACGCCACAGTCGTGTGCAACAGGTAATGTTCGTTGTACTTGATGCGTCATTTCGATTGCAATAAGCTTTGCGCTAATCAACACAGTGAAGGCAGTCCATACGCCAGTAATTCAATGCAGTGGTTGCATTGTTCATTTTGTATTTTTTAAAAGCCGTAGTCACACTATGCGTCATTTGCTGACGTTAGGACCGCGTACGTGACTTGCACAGTCTTTTGCGCGTCGTGACAGGGCGATATCGTTTAAAAAGTGATTGCTAAATAAACAGTGCAAAAAAAGAAGAAAGAATTTAGTAACTGGCACATGAGTTAATTTGCTTCACAGACTCGATTAGCACAGGTAATGACGCAATGGAAATGAATGGCGCGTCAAAGGCCGCGCTATTCGGTGACGCAGTCCTAAGTCGGCACAAAATCACTGAAAATGCACAAATCAGTGAGTGCTCGTCTGACTCCTCCTCGTGTGCAGCAGGGCTTGATATGCCGACTCTACACGAAGCGTCATTTCTGCAAATTAGCGATAAATCAGACTATCACGATCGTGTCAAAATGATGAACAGTACCTTTAATGAAAGTTTAAATTTGGAAGAGAAAATTGACAACTTCAAATGATTTGACTATGATGGTACAATACACGATTTTTTAATGCCAAATGCATACGAGGCGTTGTTTCACTAGCGTCGATTACGCCAACTGTTATTCAATTTGATAGAATTCATGCCTCATTAGGCCAGTACAGATAGAGGCGGATGCGCTTAAAGTTGTCTCACAGATGTTCTGTATAAGAAAATTATATTCACTCATTTGTTTGTGGAGATTGCCACACCAGTGTACAAATTCGAAAATCGAACTTCTGCGGAACATCGGCGTAACAATTTACACAAACAAAACGAGTGCAAATGAATACATACAGAACATCTGTGCGACAACATCACACGCATCCTGTTCTATATCCGTAAGGGCTATTGTCACAAGTTTTGATACACTGATTGTGAAAATGGCTGCTTTTGCAGACTGATAAAACCAACCTTATCTCCGACAAAGAAGCCCTTCCCCTCGGCGTTCTTCTTTTGAGCATAACACATAGCAGTCAGTATGGGGACGGAGTCCTTCTCTACGAAACTCTTCTTTATCTCATCCTAGATACTCATAAATGATGGTAATCTAAACGTTATTCAGAAATCTTTTAATTTCCATTTTCATTTTCTGTTCTTAATTTTTATCTCACATCAATTTTAACTTATTTCTTCATAAATGTTTAAAATAATACATGGATTGTAAAATGTCATTGAGACTAACGACACACTCTTTAAACCTTTCATACGACACTCTTTAAACATGAGTTCGCCTAACAGGCAGACCACCTTTCTAAGGTCCGAGAATGATTGCATTTATTCAGATGTGTGTAAGTGAGTTGTCATCAAATTTTCAAGGACTTTGCTTGACAACTTTGAGAGATTTTAATGCTGCAGTCTTGTATCGTGCAATATTAACCTATAAGCAGTGAAGGAACCAACTTTTACTTATATTAGACAATAATATTTTTTTTTTACAACAGCTTTTAATAATATATTCCAAGCCCTTTTTATGTGATTTTATTAATGTAACTTCTTTTACACACTACATGTATTTTACATGTTTTATTACTCTTGCAATTTGTGTTAATATTGTATTTTTAATTGCTGTCACACATGTACAATTCAGTCTGGTACTGCTAATCATGTTTTAATAAACCTTTATTGAATTGAATGAACCGAACATTGATTATTGAAAACAATATTTCTTTTTTTAAATCCGTTATTATTGATTATTTGTTATTGGTTAGGCTCAAGGCGCCTTCAAAGTATTACCCTGGCTTCCGCCCAGCTGCCTTAAGGCGGTGAAAGCTTTCAAGGAATCGCTTCCTACCATGTATCCATTTACTTCATCTATTATAAGAGCGGCAAATATATTTAATGTCTTGCCAAATGACATTAGTGCCTCGGCTGGGCATTCTTTACCTTCTTGGCCTCCTCTTTCTCCAAATATATCTTCGTCACTAATTTATATATATCCCCAATGCATGCACATGCGACGTCAATGCGTGTGGCTTCTTCTTCGTTCTTGCCGTACATACCTGAAAGATCAACCATCAGTGATCATTATTAGTACGTCATGAAGACTGCCGTTATTGGAAGACAATGGGTGTCCTCCGATAGCGAGACGAGTTCCGCATCAGTTAACACACGTGAACTTTGAGCTACGCTGCTCTCTACCTGTTGCGGCGCTGTAAATAAGTCGCATGGCAGTGACTTGTCCGATTTGACTTATATTTAATTTCTTTTGACAACAGAATAGGAAAGATAGGCGGTGGCGTGGCATTATACATAACAAATAAAATCACATACACAGAGCGAAAAGAACTTTACTACATGAACGAAACAATAGAGACTGTCTTTGCTGAATTATACCTGCCCAATCACAAAAATATTATAGTTGGAGCAATTTAAAAACCTCCGCAATCCAAAGAAACCGATTTAATAGCTGCTATAAATGAACTACTAGCAAATCCCGTTTTATCAAATAAGGACTGTTTTTGATGGGGGATTATAATACATTTACTAAACAGAAATCCAAGTCCTTACTGCCAGAACTTCCTTGAAACTTTTATGACCAACTCCTTTCTACCGCTTATCACCATACCCACTAGAATCAACGACCACTCATCCACACTCATCAACAACATTTTAACAAATATAACCTCCCTTCCCGAGACTGGCATAATATTATTAAACGTGTTTAGAGGTGGTTTGGAAAACCTGTGGTCGCGCTTGTGTACAGCAGTATAGTTGAGTGGCCCCCGGACATTAAAGTAACCCATTTCTCTCTATTTTTGTGAAGTGTGTGCAGGACCCCCCCCCCCCCCCCCCCACACACACACACACACACATTCTCACCATTTTCTATTCCTGTCTTTCTCTGTCACTTTCATCTATTGTCACACTGGAAGGCAACGTACAGTGTTGACAACGTCGAGAGGGTGAAATGGGACATTAGCTCGTGCTGAACAGACTCAGATCAGGTGTTGGCCGCACAAAGCACTACCTTCACAAAATAGGAGCTGAGCTATCCGACACCTGTGAATGTGGCGAAACTCAAACCATCGACCACATAGTCTCCAATTGCGGCATCTATCAGGCTCCCCATGGATCTGAAGGCTTAAAAGAACTTGATGATGATACTGTAGACTGGCTCTCAACCAGCATTCCTGTGCTAAGCAAATTATGGAATAAAGTCTATTTCTGGTTTTCCGTTATTTTTGTGTTTTGTGTTTTTTGTTTTTTTTTTTTTTTTTACACTTGTGAGGGAAGAAAACGAACCCTGAAAATTCGCTCTGAAATGACGGCATTTTGGAGGAATCACAACCTCACAGTGGTGGATTTTTATAGGATGTACTACAGTATTAACTATCTGATATCTATGAGCTATAGTTTTTAAAGTCAACTAAAAGAAAACGGATTATCAAATTGTTCTCATACCGATTATCTGAACCACAGAAAACCTATTTTTACCAAGTCTATGATCTTGACCACACAGTGTACCCTTTTTACTCTCTGTCTCTGTCTCCCTCTCTCTCTCTTGCTTTTACTCTCTCTCTCTCCCTCTCTCTCTCTTGCTTATACTCTCTCTCTCTCTTGCTTACACTCTCTCTCTCTTGCTTATACTCTCTCTTGCTTATACTCTCTCTCTCTCTCTCTCGCTTATACTCTCTCTCTCTTGCTTATACTCTCTCTTGCTTATACTCTCTCTCTCTCTCGCTTACACTCTCTCTCTCTTGCTTATACTCTCTCTTGCTTACACTCTCTCTCTCTCTCTCGCTTATAATCTCTCTCTCTCTCTTGCTTATACTCTCTCTTGCTTATACTCTCTCTCTCTCTCTCTCTCTTGCTTATACTCTCTCTCTCTCTCTCTCTCTCTATCACCTTTCCCCATTTCCACACCCACGGGTTGGCAAAAGTCGAAAGGTACACAGTTATTTACCGTACCTAATTTTAATTGTTGATACACTTTAAGGGTACACAAAATATGAAACGTGACAGATGTTTCTTGTGGAAACAAAAATGTATTTATTGCATCTTGAAGTCAACCTACACACTGAGGTGAAACAACTTTACTTAGCCTAATAAGGTATGACCTGTTTATCATCTGACATATTTAGTGCTGAAACACATGTTGGTCACTAACTGCCTATATGAATACTGTAACATACTATGAATTTAAATCCTTTTATTGCATCAGTTTATATATCGTAAGAAGCTTGTGGTATGAATTTGAATATGTGTTGCTGTAGTAGCGTAACATGGGTCCAGCAATAGTGCGGGCAACTTTCTTACCAATGAACGGTGAAAGAACAAAGCCATCCTGCGAGGGTACGGGGGTATATCGTCTTCTCTTCACCGCTGCCTCCCTTTCTGTTGTTGTCTTTCTTTCTGTTATCCCCCTTCTTTTCACGCCATTCGATTTTGGGGTAGTGCCCCCTGCCCGGCTCCCCCCCCCCCCCTCCCCCCGTCTTTACAGTGCCACTACAATGATCTCTGAAATCTATCCTGACCAGTACATTACTATCACGATTGTAATTAATGGAAACGAAGACGATTTTTGACTTTTTCTACATTTCTTTAACGTGGAGATTTTGTCCAACGTATGCTCTCCGAATGTAAAAGAGTGAAAAAACACATGGTCACTTATAAAATATTTAGCACTGGTTCGTTAAAGTATTAACCACTCTTTTTCAAGAGTGGTGCCTGTAGTTTTGTTCACAACAAAGAAATGACACTGACAATGAATTTTTAAGCTGCTTGTCATTGGTTGCCTTGCGTCACTTGTTGCTCACGAGTGAAAATAATTCATTCTGCATACAATATTGAGCGGAACACAGGCTCACTCTGTCAGGGCATGAGACGGCTGATGAAGGAATATTGGCATGCTCACTCAAAAGGGAGTGCTTTACCACTCCATTTGAAGTGAAAGTTCCTTTACTCTTAATGTAGAGTGGCAAATTCACTCCTTTACATTTAGAGAGTATGTTTTTGAAATGTGTGTTTTAGTTAGGGGCGTTGCCAAAGGAGAGATGTGTTGTGTGTGTGTGTGTGTGTGAGGGGGGTGCATGTGGGGGTGCTTGAGGGACGGTGTAGTAGTTGTCACTGTATCAACAGTATAAAAAAATTACATATATATATTTCGGCGAATACATAATTGTAATCGTCAAATTAGAAACCTGTTTTTAGCTTTGTCCGAGCAATTCCTTCATTCTCCTTGCTAACTATAAATGTTTTTGAAAACCTGTGGGCAAATTCAAGCAATAAGTATTTGTTTCCACCCACTTTGGCATATTATGAAAACATGCAGACCCTTTTGGAAGCTCGTTGAATTCCCCCCCCCCAAAAAAAAAAATGAATAAATAAATAAATAAAATAGAATAAAATAAAATAAATAAATAAATAAATTAATTAAATTAAATAAAAATTTAAAAAATAGAAATTAAAAATTAAATTAAATTAAATTAAATCAAAAAATACTTGTCCTAATTCTATTCAATCATTCCTAATTTAAATGGTCCGACGATGTCCCTAGTAGTTTAGTTTCAAATATTTGTTAATCAACGGCACATCTTCTACTTTAGAACAGTTCTTTATTAAGGAAAAGCAATTAATTAATTTCTTTAGAATAAAACAAAATAAAATAGAATAAGATAAGTTTTTTAAAAAAAGGTGGAGAGAAGAGAGAAAGAATCCCAGCCAACTAAGATATAGCGAATTTAATATTCAGTGACAGGTCTTTTAGCGAGCCATTCAGCGATCTTAGGCTCAGCTCTGATGCGGGCATTGAACTCCTTCAAAGCTGGGTACTTCTCGCCTATGACAGAAAACATTTCGAAAACGACCTCGGTCATGATGAAGACTGCGATATCAGCGAGACTCAGCTGGACAAAAATAAAGAAATGAATCAGATAAAAATTAGACGTTGCTTCAAGGCACGAACATTGTGCCCATGTTAGATGGGGCGTCGTTTTGCTGAAGAAGGACTGCGTCGACTGGCATGGTCTATGACGCCCCATGTGAGATAGACATACTAGGCCCTGGTGAACACTGGGCGTCAGTGGCGTAGCCAGGATTTTTTTATAAGGGGGTGGGCAAATTTTGTCAGTTGTCAAATTCTGCTTGGTGCTTGGAGGGAGAACCGTATTTTTTTCTTCTCGCCAGCCCTCAAAAACTCGTTCAGTGGCCAAAAAAAAAAAAAAAGAAGAAATAAAAAAATTATCTGTTCAACAAGGAGGGGGCACAATTTTGGGGGGGGGGGGGGGGGAGAGGGGGATTTGTCAGTGGCAGTCTGCCCCCTGCCCCCCCCCCCCCCCCCCCCCAGCTACGCGTTATTTTACCACACGTAGAAATAGTGACGGCTATGCCCGAAGTTGCCATACAGATGTTCCGCATGCACTCATATATGCACTCATTTGTTTATGTAGACTGTCTTCCGTCGAAAGTTGATTTTCCAACAAATCCTAAAAATTGACTTTCGGTGCAACACCGGTGCAATACCGGAGCAAGAATCTATACAAACCAATGAATGTAAACGGAACCGTGCGTGGTTTTAGATATATTTTGTCGCCCAACCATCGATGTGGACGCAAATCTTATTCGCTTTCATACACAAGAGGGAGCCAAATCGATATTTTTAGCTGTTCGAAATTCAACGGCTGTGACAAACTTTTCTGTCGGAACATTCAGATTCTTCACAATTTAATCACTAATTACTCCAAATGTAGACCATTTGGAGGCGAAAATATTTTAAAATGCTTCTTTAATGGGGAATACTTGAATTTAAGACCATCAGTGGGAAGAATCCTCACAAACAATTTTTCGGTCTTCCCAGAACTCAAGATTCCCTTTAATGTGACAACCGAGGCGCAGTTGCGCCGCAGCCGTCACTATCTGTATAGGGGCCCTAGTTGGCGTAATCGACGGTAGTGAAATAACGCCTCACGGACACTGGGTCAAAACGTAAAAATGAAGTGAACAGTTCAGAAGTTTCGTTGAGTTTACCGGCGTTACTTCTTGACACAGGGATACAATATCCTTAGCGCATGGTTTCGGATATGTCCGGAAATCGGTCTTGACGGGATAACATCCACTTGGTCCATTGGTTCTACCTTTGGGATAGAATTTGTGTCAGGGTGACTGTAGGGGTCTTTAACGCGCCTTGTGATAGAGACATATGCCTACAGTTCTCGGGGCGTCAGTTCTGCAAACTAATGATAAATTCAATTAATTTCACGATCATGTCATAATGTTGAACAGTATAGTTATGGAAATTGCTTTTTGAAGAAAACAATATGAACATTTCAAATGAGTTCATTAAGACTGTAGTATATTAAGTAACATTCCTTAATGCCCGTTCCTCACCAACGATCTGCGCTAACGAAGTCTGAAATGGAAAATAGCCCATACGCCAGTAAATGAACTTAACGTTTGTACTGAAAATGTTCCTTTACTTTTTTAATATGATGCCACCCTTGTATGGTGAGTGAAAGACCATACCAGTCATTGACGTAGTCCTACGTCAGGTAAATAACGCTTCAACGGGCATTAAGCTAGGCTCACACGAGGCGTCATTTGCTGGTTTTAGGACCGCGTCACACTGTAAAAAAAATGCGACATGTGACATGTTTATTTCTGTGACAGATTTAAAACACTACGACGTGTTTATATATTGTACGGGTTTAAGAGCTAAACACATGGGTTTAAGAGCTAAACACATGTGTTTAAGAGCTAAACACATGTGCCTATTTTTTTCATCTTTCAGCACGCCTTAGGTGTTTACTAGATAAACATGTTTACCTTTTAAATGGTTCCAATGTATAGGCTAAACACCAAATGTTTACACCTTAATCATTTAGTGTTTACACCTGTTTAAATACTAAACAGTGTGTGTGATTATGGTGTAAACACCACGTGTTTATATATTGTAGCTAAGTTAAGAGCTAAACACATTCTGTGCTTATTTTCATGACGCCTAGGTGTTTATTAGATAAACATGCTTACCTTTTAAATGGTTCTAATGTATAGGCTAAACGCCAAATGTTTACACCATAATCACACACACTGTTTAGTATTTAAACAGCTGTAAACACCAAATGATTATTTTGTAAACATTTGGTGTTTAGCCTATACATTAGAACCATTTAAAAGGTAAACATGTTCATCTAGTAAACACCTAAGGCGTGCTGAAAGATGAAAAAAATAGGCACATGTGTTTAGCTCTTAAACACATGGGTTTAGCTCTTAAACCCGTACAATATATAAACACGTCGCAGTGTTTTAAATCTGTCACAGAAAAGTGTTTAGAAACTAAACAATTTTTTTTACAGTGCAGGTACTTGTACCGTCTTTTGCGTTTCATGAAAGAAAGAGGTCGTTTAAATAGTGTTCAAAAAGTGAACGATGGAAACAATGCTTTTAATAACTGGCGTATGGGTTCATTATTGCTTCAGCAGGCTCGATTAGCGCAGGCACTGACGCAATCGAAAATGACGCTTCGTGTGAGCCGGACTTTTAATAGTCGGCTTCTTCACCAGCTTTGATACAATAATTGTATTAAAAAGAACAAAAAAAGCCTGCTTTTGTAGAATGTTAAGGGCTAGGCAGACCTCAGCGATAAGGATAACTATAATGATAAATAGGTCAACCGTAACGGTTGCTTATGTGGAAAATGAATTGGAAATCGTTGTTCTAGGTCAGACCTCAACGATTTATGCTAAGCCTCCCTCACAGATTTTATCGTCTAGTTGGAATCGCTCAGCTACCAGTTTCTCAACAATGAAATCTCAGAGCTAATGATTTTCTTCCTTATAATAATAATAATAATAATAATAATAATAATAATAATAATAATGATAATGATAATGATAATGATAATAATAATAATAATAATAATAATAATAATAATAATGATAATGATAATGATAATGATAATAATAATAATAATAATAATAATAATAATAATAATAATAATAATAATAATAACAATAATGATAATAATACCTGCATTTATAAGATCCAGTTACGATTCTGCACTTATAGTGCACATTCTCCACTCCACTAGGGAGCATTCCAATCTGGCGGCCATTTCACAAACGCACATAGTTTTTTTCCAGCCACAATGACATTCGCATCCTACCGGGTACCCACTTAACACCTGGTTGGAGAGTGGCAATTGTAGATTAATGCCTTGCCGCGGCGGGACTCGAGATCGATGGAAGAAACCATGTTGGCAGGATACCTCGTGCTGGACTGACAGAACCCCAACAATTTTATCGTTCAGGTGTGACCACTTTTATCGTTATCGTTGAGGTGTGACCATACCCACAGGACATACCTTGTCGCCCACGAAGAAGCCCTTTCCCTCGGTGTTCTTCTTCAGAGCATTACACATAGCAGTAAAGATGGCGACAGAGTCCTTCTCTACGAAATTCTTTCCCATCTCAGCCTGAAAAAATGATAAATCATTGCGATATAAACATTATTTATAAGTATTATACTATTCATCACTTTTCACCTTGCGTGGAGGATACCAAGGAAGAATTTAAAGAGAAGACACCCCCCCCCCCCCCCCCCCGCTAAATCCGCCACCTCCTGACGTATTCAATTCGGGGAAGCAGGGGGCACGTGCCCCCGGTGGCACTTCGAGGGGGAGCAAAAAACGCAAAAGAGAGAAAGAAGGAAAAAAAGGGAGGAAATGAAGAAAAGTCATGTCATGCTCCCCCAGTCCGCATGGTAAATGCATTAGAAATAGAGTTTTTGAGGATGTATTTTCTTTCAGGATCTCGTAATTTCGCGCCTCCAGTATATAGTTCTTAAATAGTTTTTCGTAAGGCGTTCAAAAATGGAAAATAAAGATATAATTGTCATTGCTTTTCTCGCTATCACGTAGTTTCATCTGTCTCTTGCTAAATATTGCCCTCTCAATATAGGATTAAGTACATAAAATAAGAATATCGGAGGTTCAACATTTAAAAGAAATCTTAACTTTCCCTCAAATTGCTCAATTCCTCGACTATTTATCAAGGATTTTCGTTTGTTTGTTTGCTCCCAATTTTAGAAGGGAGTGAATAGAAAACCGTTTATCAAAATACCACATTCGATCTTCATTCCGCTCAAAATGCAGTGGTCAATTTAAAATTTCCTGGGTAAAAACGCGCAAGAAATTGTGTTTTTTAGGGATAAAAATGCAAACAATTTCGCTCGGTCGCTTTGCTCCCTTCCTTCTACAATAACGTCGATAGGTTTGTGCCCCCGGGGGTGAGGGGGGGGGGGGGGAGGGGCGCAACTTCATGATGATTTTGCTCGCTTCTGTTTTCATTCTCATTTTCATAATGCAGTCTTCACTGTTTTTTTTTTCTTCTTACAACTGAAACGTTTATGCTCTTTATTCTACACAATAGTTATTATTATATACATACTTTGAAAAATGAAAATCAAATCAAATCAAATCAAAATCTTATCTAAAAAATCTGATTTAATGATTTGCCCAGGGCTACATAATCCCTAGATACGCCACTGTTCCTTACTTCCTTCCATTTTTAAGTTCTCACGCATCACAGAAAATCTGGTTGTTTAAACAAATTATTATCTAACCCGGCTTACCATGCATACGAGCGTCGTTTACGGTCAAAGGGACTATTTATACAGGATATCACTTTGCCAATGTCATTCAGATGAACAAAGTATATTCATAACCTCGAATCCAGTAATTTTTATATCTTTGTTGGAATTATTTTTGAGAGTTGAGAGAGAAAGGATGAATAAACGAAATCTGTTCTGGGCATAGAGATGCCCCTCTAACATGTCTAATGGAGAAAGACCGGCTGATGGATACATGGTGGTAACTAAAACAAGCTCAAGCTCAGGCAAATGCTTATAATTATGAGAACAATAGTTCTATTCAGGGGCGAATCCAGATTTTGTGAAAGGGGGGGGGGCACACAAATCTGCGGAAAAAAATAAAAGGCTATCACATTTTTGGCGTCCAGTTTACATCCAGAACTCTCTGAAAAGCAAAAAAAAAAAGGGGTGGACAATATCAAAAAATGTATACTTTTCTTTTAAAAGGGGGTGGGGGCACGGGCCGGAACTCCCCCCCCCCCAATCCGCCACTGGTTTTATTCGTTATGTCTGACGAAGCACTGTTATGCAGGGAACTTGAACAATAAGTGTGTACCCTGAGGCCTCCGTACAGTCGAAAAGTTGTTAGTTTTTTTTTTTTTTTTTTTTTTTCACCCTCTACTCTTTCCGAATTGAGTGATTTGATAATGCTGCTGTTAAATGTGGCAAAATTGATTTATGTGATTCGTTTTTAATCCTGTAAGTGATGTAAAGTATAATCTATCAAATAGACCCAAAGAGAAAAATAATGGCTGATTTTCTCTGATAAATGAAAAGTCAAGTGAAGGCCAAGCTTACGGAAGCTTGTAAGTGCAGCGCGAAGGCAAGTTGTTTAACTCGACATGGCACCTTGTTTCGGCCAAAAAGGCAGGAAGGCGACTTGCACAAAGTCGCCAAGTCGCCTTGTTAAAAACGAGAAGGCGAGAAGGCGACTTGTACAAACTCACCAAGGCGCCTTCTTTAAGATGAGAAGGCGAGAAGGTGACTTTTTCAAAATCGCCAAGGTGCCTTGTTTAAAGGGGGTACCCAATGCTGAAACAATGTTAGTTCATTTAAAAGATCATGATTTTATTAGAAGAAAATCATCTGCCTTAAATTTTTTTTTAAATTCGTGTTGCCAGAAAATCCCCGAAATATGGTAAGATTTCAGGATATTTTGGCCCCTCAGCTGTGTGCCAATTTCAGCTAGGTAACCACAATGACGTCAAAGTGGTTACCTTGTCGCGCAATTATAGCAAAATGCGTGCAAGGTGTAATGCATTTTGTACAGTCTAGCGCGCAACACATCTGCAATACGCGAACCTGGGTAACCACTTTGACGTCATTGTGGTTACCTAGCTGAAATTGGGACACAGCTGAGGGGCCAAAATATCCTGAAGTCTTACCATATTTCGGGGATTTTTCTGGCAACACGAATTTTAAAAAAACTTAAGGCAGATGATTTTCTGCTAATAAAATCATGATCTTTTAAATGAACTAACATTGTTTCAGCATTGGGTACCCCCTTTAAGACGAGAAGGCGAGAAGGCGACTTGTTAGAACTCACCAAGGCACCTTGTTCTGGACGAGAAGGCGAGAAGGCGAGAAGGCGACTTGTTAAAAACTAGCCCTGGCGCGGATACCCCATCCGCTCATGTCAAAGTTTTTTTTTTTTTTTTTTTTTTTTATTCTTAAGCCCTCATGTGGCAGCAACTGTGAAAAATTGTCATCCATTAAACTGGCACTGGCATGATAGATACGCTTTGATATAGGCTTTGAACATCTCGCCTTCCCGCCTTATAGTCTTATACAAGGTGCCATGGCGAGTTTGTACAAGTCGCCTTCTCGCCTTGTCGTCTTAAATGAGGCGACTTGGCGACTTTGAACAAGCCGCCTTATCATCTTCTTGTCTTAAGGCGTCTTGGCGAGTTTGAACATCTCGTCTTCTCGCCATCTCGTATTAAACAAGGCACCTTGGCGAGTTTGTAGAAGTCGCCTTCTCGCCTTGTCGTCTTAAATGAGGCGACTTGGCGACTTTGAACAAGCCGCCTTATCATCTTCTCGTCTTAAACAAGGCGTCTTGGCGAGTTTGTAGAAGTCGCCTTCTTGACTTGTCCTCTTAAATGAGGCGACATGGCGACTTTGTACAAGTCGCCTTCTCGCCTTTTTGGCCGAAACAAGGAACCTTGGCGAGTTAAACAACTCGCCTTCGCGCTGCACTTGTAAGCATCCGTACAAGCTACTATGAGAAGGGCTTGAAAATGCTTGATGATGAAACTTCTCATTATTCAAGCAAGTATTTGCTGGTCACGTGGAATCATTTTCATGCAAGAAGAACATCGTTCCTTCTGTGTGCTAGTATTTGCTAGGCTTTTGCTAGTTGTATACATATTCGTTTTCCATTTTTCGGAGGTTTCGGCTATGTCATTAAAAGAAGTCATCAAAAGAAGAGGCACGCAACGCCTGGCAAATCATAAGACACATGTACGAGATTATTTAACATTCCATTCACGATTTCGAACAAATTTTAGTGTAAATATCTGTAAGAAACGCTTGGTAACGGCTTTTCACTGCCTCACGCTAAGACCATATCCACCCGAAGGTTCCCCGCACAATAAACCCAGCGCTTCGCACTATGTGTAGCGCATTCTATACACACAGCAATCCTCATGTGAGTAGTGTGTGTGGCCGTTGTTTGAATTTACATCCCCTCTTTTTGGGGCCAGGGATTTTTATTAGTTTTCACCTCTCATTCAGTAAATATTTCACTTGAGGAGGAAAAAACTTCACAGCATCTTAGTTATGTTAGTACCCTGCTTTTTATTAAGTAAAATCAAAGAAATCTCACGAAAAGTTTTTGAGGGCCTCCCAAAACTATCTGTTACCTTTAAAGCACGATAGCCACCACACGATATAAAAATGTAGTCCTGCAACATGTTACAAACTGCATACGGAAGCATCTTTTAAATTGCCCATGGCTTTGTAGTCTGAACCCATTGGCTACTGAATTCTCTAATCTCCTAGACTTAATACGGGGATGACCCCGCTCACGTGGGCAATGGGTTATTAAAAAGGAGTGCAAGGGGGAATATCGGTGTTACACCGAGGGGTACTAGGCAAGAAAAACCATGCTTGGTTGATATACATATACAGAAATATATACATATAGACCTATTGGCTTACATAATTTCCTTTTTTATACGTAGGGCTGCTAATAACTAATCGAAATCAATAGGCATTATTATGTAAGGGGTCTCCTTTTTGCCGTCTAGAACCAAGGAAGTGCTAGGCAGTATCTCCTTGGTTACCCATGCTCGGGCGACAGTTGCTCTGCCTTCACTATCCTACACTAACATCAACTCTGGACCGAACACTAAACCTTAATCTTCCCCTAACCTTGAACCCAATCTAACTTCAAATCTAACAATAACAATATGACAAAAAATAAAGCCCGGAACAATTGTCGCCGGAACACGATTCGGAGCACCATTATTATTTACCTGCTTTACCTCGTCTTTCTCAAAGAACATTTTCATCAAAGGAGTATAGATATCCCTAACGCTTTCACAGGCGACATCAATTCGTACGGCTTCTGCCTCGTTCTTGCCATACATCTCTGAAAGTATAGCCATCAGTAATCACAATTAGTCAGTCAACGAGACACCCGTTATTGGCGGACAATGGGTGTCCTTCTATAACGAGAAATCAGTGAACACTCGTGACCTTTGAGCCTTGCTGATTGCTCCGACACTGTAAAGAAATCATATAGGGCACTGACTTCTATTTCTTTTCAAAAATCATATTTAAAGAAATGTCCAGAGCATGTGAACTCTAGTGTTTTGCTTACGTAAACTGCAGATATTGCAGATTGCGGTCACCAATTCTTACATAGTTTTTATCATGGACATTTTTATATGATTTTAAAAACATAAATTTAAATCGAATCTATCAAGTCTGTGGAGGAGCAAGCAGATTGAAAGGTCATGCATGTGCACTGATGCGACACGTGCGTAGTTAAAAGAGGAAATTTGATGTCCTCAAAAAAAAACAAAAAAAAAACGTCTGTTTCCCTCCCTGTTAGGCATGCCACTGATATGGTAGACCACAATAACATATTAGATAATTTCAAATGTGCACCTTCGTTTGTGATCATCGGGATAACAGTTTGAAGTATGTAAAGAAGGGGCTTGGAACTTTGATTAGTCTGGTAGATTCAACTAAATCATTATGCCAAAATCCCTAGATGAACAATACAAAGTTCTATTTTTCCTTTACAATATCACTGTGCTTTATTCATTTCTCAATATTAGGTACATATCATTATAGTATTATCTCAGTACAGTCGGGAAGAAGCCCTCTGCCCTGTTTCATACGTCTTGATATTGATAACAACTGCCACAAATCTGTAACTAATTTGCTCCTAGTCAATCAAATGCAACAATTTCAGTGGCTTATAACAATTATTGTGAGTTGTTATTGATAACAACTTTTGTGAAACAGGACCCAATTCTAATATGAATGAAGGATAGGGGAGGTCGAAAAGGGAGGAGAAGAAGGGGGTGGATAGAAAGGATGCAAGAGAGAGAGAGAGAGAGAGAGAGAGAGAGAGAGTAGTAGTAAATGAGTACAAACATGACAAAGACAAACTTTATGGGAAGATATATTTTTAAAATGTTCTTATACTAGTAAACATGATAAAGGAACATATATACTACATAATGGCTTAGCTAGCTTAAAGGGAGGGCGGGAGTCAGAAACAGCTAATTCCTGCGTTTGGGAGTTAAAAAAGAAAGAAAGAAGATCCATCTTAATATTCTTATCAATTTAAAGCATGATTTGATGATATTACCGTATTTTCTGGCCAGGTATCTCTCAATGGCATGACTTTGTGGGATTGGTGGATGACCTTCTACAACTAAGACTGGTAGCTGACCAAGAGGAACCTCTGAAGTTTGAAATATAAAATGGAAACAAATATTTTAAGAAGAAAACATAAGCTGGTAGAAAGTTCAGATTGAATCTGAATCTGAATCTGATCAAGGAGTTGTCGCGGAACTCCTTGATCTGATGGAGTACGGCTCCTGCGGAGTAAAGCGAGTCGGGAAAGATGGGGGGGGGGGAGACCAGTGGCGGATTTTAGGGGGGGGGGGACATCCGACCCGTGCCCCCCCCCTTTTGAAAGAAAAGTATGCATTTGCGGTCCCCCCCCCCCCCTTTCAATTGTGGCCCCCTTTTAGAACGAAATTTTTTTCTTTCTTTCTTTTTTTTTTTTGCTTGTCAGAGAATTATGGAGGGGAACTGGATCCCCATAACCGCTTCCCCCCCCCCCCCCCCCCCACTGAGCGAATTTTGGAGGTCTGGCGAATTTTTTTTTTCCCTCTCTCTTACACATCTCTACCTCCTTTATTTTGTTTAAAAGTATATCTAGCTCTGCATATTTTCAAATCCTCTTTACACTCTCGTCTATTATTCTCTCTTCCTTTTTTACCATGCGATTTCTCATTGTATTTCCAATTTTCTGTCTAACATTCTTTCACATTCGCGTCCCTTCTCTTTATACTATCTTTTTTCTTCTTTTCTTTCTTTTCTCGTCATCCTGTTATTCTTCTTCTCCTCCTTCTTCTTCTTCCTCCTCCTCTTCTTCTTCTTCTTCCTCTTCTTCTTCTCTTCCTCTTCTTCTTCTCTTCCTCCTCCTCCTCCTCCTCCTCCTCCTCCTCCTTCTTCTTCTTCTTCTTCTTCTTCTTCTTCTTCTTCTTCTTCTTCTTCTTCTTCTTCTTCTTCTTCTTCTTCTTCTTCTTCTCCTCCTTCTCCTTTTCCTTCTCCTTCTTTCTCTTCTTCTCTCTGTCTCTGCTTCCAAACTCCCTTCCTTTCCATTTCTTTGGTTTATCTAATTTCATCATCACTTATCTTGTATTCTATTGTTTCTTTTTGCATTTTTTATAGCTCAGTCTTCATTCCTCCTTCAAGTAAAAAAATCGATCTGTATTATTTTCTATCAACATCAACATTAATTTTAATCAGTGTATCATTGATTTTGTTCCTAAACAATGTTGTAAAATGTTGCATATTAAACAGTAAAACTGAAACTAAATTCATGAATTCAGATTCTGATGCAGTCTTCCGACAGTCGTTTCTAAGAGGACTTCATGTACGTGACACCGTTATGGATATTAGGCCATGGGCCGAGCCTCAAAATTCTTCAGTTCCGTGGTCCATCTCTGGGAAGTACTTTATTTTGTCATAAATGATTAATAGACATATATCTAAGAGCAGTGGTGAATGTTCCCATTTGCAGATTTTGGGCATATTTTCACAATTTGGATATAAAGTTGCAACAATGAGCAGACAGCATTCCTGCAATGATGATGTCATATCTGGTCCTTAAGTGACCAATCACAGCTGGGCTATTAGAGACCTGAGTGCAAATGGCCAATCACAGCCCTCGTACTCTGAGTGTTTGTGTGCATGTACCATGTCTGCCACACACAGCATCTTACACCATGACCATTGAATCAAGCGATTCACCAACAAAACTAGGATTGAGAGGGCCAGGAAGAAGTAAGAAAGAGCAGAACAAGAAGGTATTTGATTAGTGTTATGTTTTCGTGTTTTGGGGGAAAGCATTATTATGAACAGTCATATTTTCACCAGGTTTTACTTGCATGAACTGTGGGCACAACTTTTCAACTACCAGTCCCATGCATTGGTATTTGTGTTGTGGATTGACTCCTTTAATTTAGTTTGACTTTTTGAGTGGGCTTATCTAAAAAATCAGTTGAATTTACCCACAAATAATCATTTCCTTATTAGGATATCACAACATTGTAGGTAGACTGTCTCATTATGAAAATATGAATGTCTAAACACCCATTTTTATTATGAATTAGGCATTCACTTTCTAGCCATGCTAGCAAAGCTATGCATGATTATACACACTTATACATGTACAAGCTTATCTGAAGATAACCTTGTACTCAGACTAGCTCTTTTATGGGTGAATAGGCTTCAATAGCTATTGTGTGTATCAGCAGGCCCTTTTCCAGGCTAGATCATTCATACAGGAGAGGAAAATAATTATTTAAAATTTCACTTTCAATTCTGAATCCCCAAATTTGTGGCACAGTAAGAGTTGAAGAGTCCCTGAATCAGGTAATCTAGCAAATTTAAGAAAATTAAATCGTGCCTAGAGCAATTTTGTTGTCTGTTTTTGAATGCTTGCAACAGTGAATGTTGGACACAGTCCCACATAGGCAAGGGCCTATGAGTGGATTATACATGTACATGTAGTAGATTTATCAATTAATCACTTATAGTACATGGACAAGCTTATCTGGAGGTAACCTTGTACTCCACAATAGCATTTACAGGTGAATAGGCTTCAATAGCTTTTGTGTGTGTTAACAGGCTATGGTCCATTCTAGATCATTCATACATGAGAGGAAAATACTAATTATTATTTAAAATTTCACTTTCAACTCTGAAGCCTCAAATTTGTAGCATAGTAAGAGAGTTGAAGAGTTCCTGAATCCGGTAAGCTAGTGAATGAATGGCGTGTCCTATTTTACAATATTAACAAATACTAAAATTATTGGGTGAAGACAATCTATTGATAGACCTATTCACATTTTGACCAATCAGCGTTATCGTTAAAATAGCCCCCCCCCCCCCCCCACTCCGGGCAGTATGCTATGGGGACTTAATTCCACTTCAAAAGTTCAATATACATTAATGTAGGAGAAGGTGATTAGATTTAATGTGTTTTTAAATCAAATTGTATATCGTATTTCATTTTTTATACAAGAGCAAATGGCATTAAATCTCTTATATTTTTCTGTTTCTTTTTAGTCTTTGAAAACAATGCTCCCTGCCACAAGGACCATCGATATTCCACGCAAGACGGAAGCAGTAATGGAGCCACATTTGAAGGTCCGACAACTATGACTGAGGTAATGTGAATGATATATTTAGCCAAGGGTTCACCATGTTCTTCCAGTCCAGTGCATCATATGGAAAAAAGGACAAAACAGTGGATAAACAATTCACAAGAAAAAGAACGAAAGAGAAACAATTTATGCAGGTAAGCTGGTACAAGCTGCATAAATGAGCAAAGATGAGACGATTCTGCTCAAGACTTGTCTGAAAGACCTTCTTGCTTTGAATGTGAGATATCACTTCAGCCATACTTCACCTCCTACCAGAACTACACAAGATTCCTCCCAAAGGACAAAGAAGCAGGTCTTGAGAAGAACTTCTATGAACAGTCATATGAACATTTCTGTAAATCAATTGCAGAAGTAGGAGCGGGTAAAGGCTGTGAAGTACATGTATTAAAATTACAGAAATTTCTGTATATGCCATATATTCTGCAGGGGGGTTATTTTCACGAATTTAACAACATGCTGAAATATTGGCAACATTCATACATACTAGCGCAGCGTGGCTGTATGCAATGCAGGCTGTGCTAATTCACCCCTTCACTTTGCAAAAGTACATGTATAATATCATTGCTGCTTGTTGATTACCCAATCTAAAATCTGACCACTCGCAAAATAGTCTGGTTAATCCTATTTGTGAGAACAATTTTTTTTTAAAATGTAAATTCGTATGTTTTTCAGTTAATATGCAGATGGGCTTCACTCATAACACATAATACCTTACGAAATAAATTTTTCAAAACACGTGTTACATGTTTTATTACAGTTTTGAAAGTTACAATTTTTTTCAGCCAGGTATTCTCACAAGCATTTCCATATTGTGTGGAATACCGTTATTCTGCATATTAGCTTTCATGATTCATATGCCCTCTCATAGTCATTGCTCCATCTATCTTATAATTTTGTAATTTTGTGTGGAATCATGTGTTACTACATGTATTTGTAGTGGGAGCGGTAAAATATCCGAAAATGATAAATAATGCAATGTTCTGTATTTTTCTGTGAGTGCGAATTAGATAACAAGTTTAAGCCTTTCTCAAGTACAGTGAAATGGATTGAATATTCTGACAATAACAATGTACTAAGAATCTTTTTTGTATGATTTTGAATACATGTCAAATTTAAAGTTAATCTATATATGTAAATCTTCTAAATAGGGACAATCCATGTCTCTGTTTTTAAGTTCGAATGAATGAGATTGAAGTGAATTTCAAGAATTGACAGCTTTCTAATCAGGACCATGAAGTTGCTATACTCTAGGCCAGATGTGAAATCTCTGATGTACATGTACATAGTTATTGACTGTTGCTGAGATGTACTTTTTGCTGATGTGCTCCAAAATTAGGGGTATGAGATGTAGTAATCATTCACTTTGGAAGTGGTTTTCAATGCACCTGTGAGTAGGAGTTTTACACTTCAAAAATACTAGTAAAGTACAATTCATGGGCTTAGAAGTTACAATGGTTACCTGATTAATTTGGCAGACATGATCACATTTAATCATGAATAAATAAAATACATCACTACTTGCTGAGAAAAGTAAAATGTTCAAGCTTTGTTGAACACTTTGTGCAAAATGTGATTTTACATATACATGTATACAGGCCTACGCACATGTACTTGTTTGATGCTAATACAAACTACATGTACGTAAAGACTGGTTTGAATTATATCAAGAGTGTTTGTAAATCCAAGTATCCAACAGTGAATTTTATCAAAAATTAAAATATGCAACATGAATATACAGTTATGTGTCATGCTTATATTCCTGCATTGTTTTTCATATGTAAGGTCACAGAGAGAGAGAGAGAGAGAGAGAGAAATAAGGTGATACATATTAAGAGAACAGGATAACAAATGATTAAAAGGAATACATGAAAAGTGCTGGGGGGGGGGGGGTTGGGGTGGAGGGGTATGTGCTTGTATCCAGGATAAACAGGAGATTAACCTTCAGAGGCCTTTTAATTTGTACACCTCAAACACTTTATATCTCGTATTCATTTATTCTATTTTCTGATTAGGTCAGTTATTCAGTATTAACTTGGGGGGGGGGGGGGGCTTGCCAGTGCATGTGCAAGTAGATCTGTATGTGTGACAATGATGGCTGTGTGTAAATTCAGAAAAGAGAATGGGCACAGTACGAATTTTAAATTGAAAAAAGAGAATGGGCACATTATGAAAATTTGGATAGAAAACATCTTGCTTATTTTGGGTGATACACCGTATTCATTTATGTTGTTTTCACTTCATGGATGTACATGTGTGTCTGTGTGTGTTTTGGGTTGGTTTTTTTTTTTTGGGGGGGGGGGCTGATGTGTGAACTGATTAGGGTGGGGAGGGGTGGACGTTGGGGTATAGGGCAGCAGACAGACACTGTCCTCCCCTCAGGCAAAGCAAATACATCTGATTCTATGTCTGATTACACTGATCATTTCATGAGACATTTGATCACATACATGTATACTTGGTTTCTAGGAGGATAACTTACTATAAGGTATTAATATGCAAATTAGATTTTATATGATTGACCATCATTACATGACATCACATTGCTCAAAATACCATCTCTGTGTCTAATGACTATATCTGCTGCAAAATATTCGAAGAAATACCTCTCTATTTCATGGTTGCTAAGGTAAAAATGTCCCTAGCAACCAATTCTTTACTTTTTCTTTGTTTTCTGCCATTTCTACTTAATGCCCAAGTTTCAAACGTGGGAACATGTCATTCCTGTTTCAGGTACATGTTTTGAACATATCTAGCACATTTTTAGGTACTTCCCAGAGATGGACCACGGAACTCGAAAACTAAGCAAGAAAACAGGCCTCGGCCCATGGTATATAAGTTTTCTGTCAATAGAGACAGAAAATGCTTGTTCTATTATGTCAATAGACATAATCAGGCCTAAAAATAAATTCTAGATATTGCCCTTTCAAGCTCAAGTTTTATGGTTGCTAGGTCAACTGTCATTTTCATCCTTCTCCTTATATACCATGTCTACTTATAATTTCTATTGCCAATTCAGATCAAAAGAAAGAAGATTTTTTTTTTAAATACTGCATCCTTATTCATCAGTACAAAAATGCTGTGATTTTGGGTGCCTTGATCGGTATACTGGCCTATACACTGGAATGTGATGACAACTTACACCGGCGTTCAAAGACTGAATTTGTACCATATTTCACAGACGATTTTAGTCCACAAGAAAAAAAACAAACAAACAAACTTCTTCATGATATGCTATAGGTACAGGCTGAAGGTGGATGCCAAACATGTGCCAAACTTTCAGCAGAATAGTTTGTACTGCAATACTGAAACAACTTTGCCAACAACTACAAGATAGAAAAATAACCCGTCCCTCGTCTTGCAGAATACGAGGAGGCTAATTAAACTTGAGTTTCTTAACTGATCAGGGTACCATTTCATAAAACTTGTATAATTAACACCTGCCATATTTCTATGACAAAATGCTCTCAGCCAGTGCAAGGATTTCAGTAGCTTATAACAGTTATTGCAACTTGTTTTTGATAACAAGTTTTTATGAAACAGGGTCCAGGTTTTTCAAAATAAGATTGCAAATACGTTGCGTTATATACGCATTATCGTTTTACTGAAGTCCATAATCAGTGACGATTCTTATATTTAATATTTGTCCTTCAGCTTACAATAATAATTTAAACTTTGCCCTATATTTGAACAAACAGAACAGCGTGCTTCACCATGAATAGCAAACAGAGCACAAAA
Organism: Heliocidaris tuberculata; assembly: GCA_025618425.1. NCBI lineage: Eukaryota > Metazoa > Echinodermata > Echinoidea > Camarodonta > Echinometridae > Heliocidaris > Heliocidaris tuberculata. The sequence goes on from CM046851.1 coordinate 13,004,367, forward strand.
AAAAAGAAAAAGAAGGCGACCGGGGGTGGTCTTAATTTAGACTAGATGCATAGACGGACAGAGTGTGTGTGTGGGGGGGGGGGGGGGGGGGGGGGGGAGGTTGCTGCATCCCCATTGAGAAAAAGAAAACATGAAAAAGTGCATTCAACGGGTGAACCCCTCCTCTCAGATCCCTGGGAGGGCCGGCGGGAATCCAACGGGAAAAGGAAAAATATTTCGGGAAAATCTTCTCTGCCCCTTCCCATCCAACTCTTAATGCTTTGATAGTATCGAAATGACAATTTGTCTGCAACAGACATTACTCTTACTCGTGACGTCACCCTTTATAGCTTCGAACTCCTCCTGCGTCAAGCGGCAATCTTCGTAGTCGACTCCGGCTGCGGCGAATATCATACGAGCCACCTCGGCACGACCACGAATGTTAAAATACACGAGCTTGTACTGCGGCATGATGACGGTGCACGATGTCGATGATGTCGGGTGATGCGGAGCGTTGAGGAAACCCTGTTAGCTCGATGGCAGGCAGCGGAGGGAGTGAACAGAAAATGGGTGTGTGCTGGGGTTTCTTGTTTGCAGACTTCGTACAAGTTCATGGGCTGTGCATGTCAGGGAACACGATAAAGAGGTTTAGTGGGGGGGGGGGGGGATCGAGCACACAAGCACACACACACACATACACACACATTCTCTCTCTCTCTCTCTGCATGTCTGTGGCTCTCTCATGTCTGTCGGTCTCTCTCTCTCTCTCTCTCTCTCTCTCTGTTTATAATTAACATTCTCCCTTTTTCGCTTTTCTTCTTTCTTCGTAATCATAAATTGTAATGCATGTATCTCCGCCCATTTCTTCCTCCCTGAAAATATTACTCATTACTGCCTCCGTCGCTGATGTAACAGAGAGTGGCTCTTTATAATAATTTCTGTGCGTTTTCATGGTACTATTCAAATCATGTGGCTTGATGATACACAAACTTTGCAATCACCTTTAAGCGTCCTCCCTTATAGCATGACGAAGCAAAATGTGGAGAATGGAGTCTTCCGTATACAAACACTTTTATACCAAGGTAAGTGGTTCAAAGTTCATACTTCCCCGTGGGTGATAACACAATGGACATGAAAGGCCTCTACAGTGCCTTTGCACACGTAAAAATAATATAATAATGATCCGTTTTGATATTACGCACATCATTTTATTACGATACATGTATAACGTCCATTTGCGCCTCAAAAGAGCTATGGAAATTATTCACCTTGGCTTTATAGCTCCCTCAATCATTATCCGCGCAGAGTGTATTTCAAAGAATTATCCTACCAGGCACCCGTTTACCTCACCCGGGTCGAGTGTGGCAAAGGTAGATTGATGTTTTTCCAATGGACGTTCGTGGTGTAGTAGGGATTCGAACCCCGTACCTTGCGATCCACAGTCCGGTGACAGTATTCAAGTATTTAACTTAACGTGAGATCGATTTCTATCGCAACTCTGTATACTTAAATAAGAGTTAGGAGATGGTAAGTTTACGACTGATTGCAGGACTTGCGATCAAAAGGCTGATCAATTGCAACTCTTTATGAGATAGGGCCCTGGTTTTGTCATGTTTATAGTGTACAAAAACATTTTCAGGGTCTATCCAGGGGTTTTTGTGGTAGCATGACATTAATTATCTGAATATCAATGTCATTATTTTTTTTACAGTAAGGCGATTCTCTCTTCTTTTTTGTCCTCAAGTCAATTGAAAGAAAATTGATTATCAATTTGGTCCTATTTACTGAATATATGCATTAAAACATCTATGATCTAGACCAACTCCCCCCCCCCCCCCTCTCTCTCTCTCTCTCTCTCTCTCTCTCCCTCTTTCTTCCGTTCTTCCATTTCCCACGTTTCAAAAGCATTACAAAATATTGGCAACAGTCGAAAAGTAGAAAATAAGATTTACTTATGTCTCTAATTGCTGATACACAGTAGGGGTTTAAAAAATGAAACGTGAGGGATGTTTCTTGTGATAAAAAAACTGTAATTATCATAAAGACAACTTACACAATGAGCTTAAATAGTTTTACCTCTTTATTTAAAAGTATGACATATTACTCATCTATCATCTTCAGTACTGAAACACACGTTTGTTACTGATAAGAAATTTGAACAGCATATGAATACAATCAGAGAGTATGAATCCTTTCATAATGCTTTAAAGTGAATTGGTAACTTTGTAGAGGCTTGATAAAATCTGAGCTGCCTGGCCCTACATGCTAGTGTATGTAATATGGTGTAAAACTGAAGCACAGGGAAAAGGGCATTTCAAAATCATCATGTGCTACACAAATGTAAACATATAAAAGTGACCGGAAATTCCATACTCATTTCCCCTCATAGACTGTAGTGTTAGTCTAAAGCGTATACCCCTGTATGGCAATATTCAGTCATAGATATCTTACTAATAACATTGTATATTTGAAAAATTTTTACGCCTGGCTTTTTATCCATCCTTCTGAACATCATTTTGCAAGAAAGATATCAAAATTCAACAATTTATTAAATCAAGTCTCCACAAAGTTACCGATTCCCTTTAAATACATACGAAGAAGAAGAAGAAGAACCTAGGATCTGATTTTGTGCCGCTACAGTGGCCTAGCGTGAGTCCAGCTACTGAGGGGGCACCGGTTGTACAAGGTGGACAGAAGGTGAACGAATAAATAAGGCCATCGAGCGAGGGAGGGGGAGGGGTATTGTCTTCTTTTCATGTTACTTCCCGGCCCTCTCCCTTTCTTTTCTCTTTCTTTCCCCCTTTTCGGTCGCCATTCGATGTTGGGGTACGTGCCCAATGCCCCCTTCCTTAGCTTCGCTACTGTGCCGCTGTCTCAATCTCTGAAACCTATCCTAACCGGTACAATACTACTACAGTTGTGAGGAACAGAAATAAAGGTGAACCTTGACTGGCGTTCCATTAGTAAACCATGTAGATTATGGCCAAAGCTTTGCTTGTTTTAAAATGAGTGTTTTAATTAAAGGGCGTCGCCAGAGGAGAGAGGAGGATGGTGTTCCGGTGACCAGTGGATGGTGTAGCGGTTGGCACTGTTTCATCCATATCGGTGAATCCATAAATGACAAATATAAACATTTGTGTATTTTTTAAATATACACCTGACACCCCTTTTCAAAATAGTCCAACGATGCCCCTTTAAGTTTATTTCCAAAGACTCTTTCACTACAGAACAGTTCTTTAAGAAAAGAGAAAAAAATAAAATGTTAATGAAAAAGAAGGGAAGAAAGACTCCTGGCCAGTAAAGCCCTGACACAGCTTATTTACAAATTAGTGACAGGTCTTTTAGCGATCCATGCTGCGATTCTAGGCTCAGCCCTCATGCGGGTATCAAACTCCTTCAAAGCTGGATACGTCAGGCATCATTGCGCAAATTAGCTCGAGCATGCTGAAGTTGCACAATCAGCGAGACTCATCTGAATAGAAAAAAACAAGAAGAAAAGAATCACACATGAATGAAAGACGCAGTGTAACGGCACCAACTTCATGCTCTTGGTGCAGTACTAGTGAGTCAGCAAAACGACGCCCAGTCGTATGCAACAGGTAATGTTCGTTGTACTTGATGCGTCATTTCGATTGCAATATGTCTTGCGCTAATCAACACTGTGAATGCAGTCCATACGCCAGTAATTCAATGCAGTGGTTGCATTGTTCATTTTGTATTTTTTAAAAGCCGTAGTCACACTATGCGTCATTTGCTGACGTTAGGACCCCGTACGTGACGTGACACAGTCTTTTGCGCGTCGTGACAGGGCGATATCGTTTAAAAAGTGATTGCTAAATAAACAGCGCAAAAAAAAAGAAGAAAGAATTTAGTTACTGGCACATGAGTTAATTTACTTCACAGACTCGATTAGCAAAGGTAATGACGCAATGGAAATGACCCCTCGCGTGAGCCGGGCTTTATATACGACCCCCCCCCCCCCCCATATGGCGCGTCAAAGGCCGCGCTATTCGGTGACGCATTCCTAAGTCGGCACAAAATCACTGAAAATGCACAAATCAGTGAGTGCTCGTCTGACTCCTCTTCGTTTGCAGCAGGGTTTGATATGCCGACTCTACACGAAGCGTCATTTTTGCAAATTAGCGATAAATCTGACTATCACGATCGCGTCAAAATGATGAACAGTACCTTTAATGAAAGTTTAAATTTGGAAGAGAAAATTGACAACTTCAAATGATTTGACTATGATGGTACAATACACGATTCTTTAAAGTACACATTCAAAGAAAATCACAAATATGATAAATAATGTATCACTAGAAACTGGCAAGTTAACAGATAGCAATCGTATCAGTTTAAAGTCAACTACATATCAGGTAATTAAACAATAATACAAATAAAACTACCTCCCAGCATCTGCGATATACAAGCGCTTCGCCAAAAAAATAACAATGTTTCAATGACGTCAATAAAGGGAACAATCCTGTCCAAGCAGACGACGTCCCATAAAGAATGAACATAAGTGCAGTGCAGTTATTTCTCAAATTATAAAGAATTTAGTGTATTCAAACATGCCCATATTTCACACCATTCTAAAATGGGAATGAAACAGATTCTGATTATTACTAAATTCTTTTGTTTGTAAATATATAGGATGAGGGTTAATGAACAATCAAAGAAACCACACTTTCAAATTGAAAAGCCCGCTGAATGATTGCAAGGACGGTATTTATCCCTCATTCAACGCCGAACGTCCAGCGGTGTATGCAGCTGTGAATGCAATGGCGTCTAATTTGTTTACAAGCAACTGATTGCTTTATTCTTGTAACGCTTCATTTTCCATCCAAATAAACCCATGCACGGGGTTTAGAGTGAGGCAATATATGGATTAAACATAATAGACTAATGCTAGTGAAGTGTAATAACTGAAGAGAAGATGACAAAACAGGCACTGAAAATATGTGAGATGTTATGGGACATCGTCTGCTTGTGCAATTAACGTCCTCCCTTTGACGTCACACATTTCAGCGGCTTTCGGAGAGCTGTTCAGGTGCTATGTCGGGGCTGTATTTTAGCAATTTGTAATTGATAATAATCATTACTTCGAATGTTTGCAAGCGTCGAATTTTCACAAACTTATCCGGTCTAAGCTTCACCTACGCAATAATGAAACTTAAGTCAGTTTTAAAAATCAATGAATATCTACTTTAATGCCAAATGCATACGAGGCGTTGTTTCACTAGCGTCGATTACGCCAACTGTTATTCAGTTTGATAGAATTCATGCCTTAGTAGGCCAGTACAGATATAGAGGCGGATGCGCTTAAAGTTGTCTCACAGATGTTCTGTATAAGAAAATTATATTCACTCATTTGTTTGTGGAGATTGCCACACCAGTGTACAAATTCGAAAATCGAACTTCTGCGGAACATCGGCGTAACAATTTACACAAACAAAACGAGTGCAAATGAATACATACAGAACATCTGTGCGACAACATCATACGCATCCTGTTCTATATCCGTAAGGGCTTTTGTCACAAGTTTTGATACACTGATTGTGAAAATGGCTGCTTTTGCAGACTGATAAAAGCAGACTGATAAAACCAACCTTATCTCCGACAAAGAAGCCCTTCCCCTCGGCGTTCTTCTTTAGAGCATTACACATAGCAGTCAGTATGGGGACGGATTCCTTCTCTACGAAACTCTTCTTTTTCTCATCCTAGATATTCATAAATGATGGTACTCTAAACGTTATTCAGAAATCTTTTAATTTCCATTTTCATTTTCTGTTCTTAATTTTTATCTTACATCAATTTTAACTTATTTCTTCATAAATGTTAAAAAGAAATGGGTCTATAGTTACCTAAGTCAGATGGATCTCCTTTTTGTGAATGGGAACCACTTTATCAATTTTCATTTTGTCGGGAACAATACCACTGACAATTGACAAATTCATGACATGTTCTAAAGGAATAACAATCTCATTGATAATGTCTTTTAGTAAATCATTACTTATGTTGTCATATCCTGGACTCTTTTTATTTTTAAGGTTTTTCACAATTTCTATGATTTCATGAGTGTCAGTTGGAATGAAGAATAACGAATTTGGATCTTTATTATTTAAAAAATATTCAAAACTTTTATCAGTGCGGGGTATCGCGTTAGCAAGATTTGGACCAATTCCTGAAAAGTAGTTATTGAAACTTTTAGCTATAGCAGAGTTATCGTCAACAATTGTATTATTAATCTTCATATGAGTTATGTTATTACAATCTTTTTTCTTATTTAAAACATCATTAATTACTTTCCATGTTTCTTTTATATTAGCTGAATTCGACTCAAATTTGAAACAATAAAATTTCTTTTTTTTCACTGGCAGATCGTAAAAGAGTTGTTAAAATGTTTTTATATTTGACATATTTTTCACGTGTTGCATCGGTCGGATTTGCACGATACTTGTAATAGAGATTATTTTTCCTCTTCCTCTCTCCCTTCCTATCTATCTCTCTGTCTCTGCCTGTGTCTCTGCCTGTGTCTTACACACACACACACACGCACACCCACTCCCATCCATTCTCTCTCTCCCCCCCCCCCACCTCCGCCCCATTTCTCCTCCTTGAAAACGCGACTTATCTCCTGTACATACGTCGCTGATATAATGCTAATTCAAACCATTTCATATGAGTTGATGAAATATAAACTTTGCATTAAAGAGAATGTTGAATTCTTGTAAAGGTAAAAATAATTTGTGAGCTTTCTCATTTCTTTTACATCATTTTGGAAGATTATCATAGAAGAAAATCTCCACTGGAAATGAATCCTCTTGAAATGCCCTCGTATTTGAATATGACGATAAAATTAATAGATGAGGGTTTGGACCACACTATTCATGTCATATGTGTATCTAGTTCCATATAAACATTTCTGTGTGCAGTGCACGTGACTTTCAACAGGGCTGAGTCAATTTTGATGATTCCGAAGTCTCACAGTACATACCCATTGTCATGTACTACATAATCACCCTTTCCCAATTGCCTTCAGCCATTTTTTTTTTTTCACAATTGAATCGCTTGAGCAGAACTCAACTTTATCCTTAACTTTTTATAACCATGCTAGACAAAATAATGTTCGATGGGATAAGTGTACAAATTTCCCTGAGTAGCACAGCAAGGGTTAAACCGTCCTTAAAACATGACGAAGCAAAATACGAAGAACAGAGTCAATTCTTTGTACAAACACAGGATAGGACATTATATCAAGGTACGTGGATTAAAGTTCATCCTTCCACGTGGACAATAACACTTGAAAAGCATGTACGTGTATATTGCTTTTGCTCAGGTATACAGATTGCAACAACTTTGAATTAAAATTATGGTTTTCATGCTTTGTTGCCATCGAGACATTTTCCTCTCATGCATTTCAATATTGCGATCCCCCCATATTCTATAGTTATATAATGTTAAAGGGAGCCACCATTCGATATCCATGTACGTTCAGTTTCATTTGCTTGCCCCTATTGCAAGGCCGTGCATAACAACAATCTTGGAGCAGCGAACAAAATTGCCGTCGAGGGTGGGGTAGTTTGTCAGTTGGGTTGTTCAGTTCGTCTTTCTTCGGTCGAATGCGTATCACTGTAATTGCGTGCTCGTTTACCGAAGATGTACGGAGATTCCTGAACATTACCCGAGCCGGGCCAAGCTCCAAAACACCACAATTGGCGACTTTTCGGTCCCTTTAATATGAATTCATGTTTGCAACGCATTCCGCTATAGCGTACCCATCATCATGGACATACAATGTATGTGCTGTTTAAACATGCAGGCAAAATAAAATATTTATTTTCACAAAGATCATACTATCATAGAGTCTGGGATTTTTTTTTCCAAACTGAATTGACATTGACGAGTTGTACGATCAGTCAATCGATCGTAAAATCAATTGCTAAGTTTTTGGGTTTTTTTTGTTACGTGGCCCATCTTTCAAGTGAAGTGCAAAAATGATAAAAATTTGATCGATCATATTTTATCTGCACTCTCCTCTTCAACTTTGTTGATTATTTTGTCTTTATAGAAAAGTCTTTCACCAAACAAAGCTTTGATTTGCAAATGGGTTCAAGCTTGATTTTTTTTTCTTCTTTTTTTTTTTTAATTTTGTTTCTCAAAAGCTAGCTGCGCCCAGACGTCAGCGTAGCCTGCGGCCGGCAGCGACAGCCCAAAAGCTATGTCCCTCTTACATATTTTAAACATTCCCCTTTATTTCTGCAAGGATTTCTCCGTTTACTTTTTTGCCTCAATCATTCACTGCAGTCCCATCCTAGCTTTTTCCAGTTTTAAAACTTCTTTTCAACATTCAAACGATGATAGGTAGGCTTTCCATTGTCCTTTAGAAGAGCTATACAACTTGGTTGGGGGACAATCATATGGTCTTTAACATATTTTAGTCGCTGTAGGCTATTCAGTGATTCCTTCATCCCTGCTGGCGTTTAATTCAGCTGTACATGCAGTCCAGTCAAAGAGAGGCTTCATTAAGAACTTTGAATTAAACCAAAAGTCTATATAGGCCCTACATCTTTATTATGAAAATCCACTTTCCTTGATTGAGATCAGGAAAAGAAAACTAAATCATAGAGGGAAAGAGAGAGAGAGAGAGAGAAAGAGAAAAGGAGAGAGAGAGAGAGAGAGAGATTGGGGAACGGGACGAGGGGGGGGGGTCCATGTTTGCCACATGGCATTGCACAGAAACCACTCTTAATTCGACATTTCATGCAATACTGTCTCAAATTACATAAAATAGGACTTGCCTACAAGCTATTTAAAAGGTTATTTTAGAGCATTCGCTAAGCTCCGCAAGCAGCCGACGCTCCGGCCGACGCTTCCCTTTTTCAACGCTAGGCTAGGCTAGGCTTCGCCATAGGGCTCCATAAGTAATTCACGGCCCCATTCACTTACGTGTTATAACGAAGGTTGTCTAAAAATCATATTTTGAAAACCCCTGGGTAGAAATTGTTTAAATTCACAGAACTGAGACAAAATATCAAAATCTCCCAAATGAAGTACCTCATTTGGGCACTTTCCCAGCAATTAAAAAAGATATTTAGGCTGAAACAAGGCTAGCCGAAATTTTCGCCCATTCGCACATTGAAACAGTGGAAGTGCACCAGTGATGAAATAAATCCTTTAAAAATAATAAAAGGCTAGCCAACTTCAGCTAAGGTGTCAAAGTGGAAAGAGTATGTTTATTAAACACCATTTACGCTTTTTAAATTTACTGAGAACAATGAATCCATTTTGTATGAATATTTCTAATCAATTAATTTCAAATCATCTTTGCTCCGCCTCACCGGCACGCATTACGAGCGGATGAATTACTTATGTGTGCCCTATAGTCTAATTCTATAGTAGCGCCGCCTTTAAAAAATTTCGGCGCGAGGTGGCGCCTCCCTGACAATCATGGATTCGCTTAGTTCCGCCAAGTTAATTAATAAATGAAAACATGCACATAGTACTATGGTTGTTCCCTCTTCTGCAACCTTTTAAGATTATGATTATTATTATCATTATTGTTTTTTTTTTTTAATCTTCTTCTTCTTCTTCTTCTTCTTCTTCTTCTTCTTCTTCTTCTTCTTCTTCTTCTTCTTCTTCTTCTACTACGACTACTACTAGTACTTCTTTTTCTTCTTCTTCTTCTTCAATCGGGAAAACATGTTTTCTTTTCATTCGGGGGGGGGGGGGGGGGGGGGTGGTAAGACCGGGGTCAAAAGGGAATACCTTTGCAAGATCTCAAACAGAGTCGTATTTTAAAAGACAAATGAGATGTTAGTCATTAAACCGATTTTCAGGTGGAGAATCACTATATTCTATTTAAGGGAGAGGCCGGCGTAGGCTGAATAGCGGGATACATTCATGTTTCTGTGCGTAGGCCTATATATCCCCTTACTCCCTCCCCATCCCTTCTCTCTCTCTCTCTCTCTCTCTCTTTCTCTCTCCCCCTACTTCTTTCTTTCGATTTTTTCTCTCTCTCTATATCTCTGTACCTGCATGGGCGATGAAATTTGAACGAGACGGGAGGGGATCTCCTTATGAAAATGCTTTCGCGAAAGTGCCAGTTAAATTCAGGGGGAAAATATATATTGAAAAAAATCTTGAAATAATCGGTATGTGGGGGGGGGGGGGCGTGTGGGTGTGGGCGTACAAGGTTAGGGCTACTAATACGTGACAATAGACGGGGAAGCTTCGGGGGAAGCAGTCAGGGGGTTATGGTGAAAAAAAAAATGAGGGTGTAGCTGACGTACAGTCGTCAGCTAGCTACGCCCAGACGTCAGCTAGCTGCGCCCAGACGTCAGAACACCAGAACACCAGAACACCAGAACACGATCAAGATATCAATCTGCAAAGTACTCTCTACGATTACCCCTGTAGGCGATAAGATAACTACAGCAGGACATTTCAATGTCGAACAAAATGTAAAATCTTTTCTTTTTAAGGACCAATCAATTGAGTAATTGTCCTGCGGGGTGATCATCCGGGAGTGTTTGATAATCACTGTAGATTGTATAGGGTTACTGTATATTGAAGGTAATTGTCCGGAGGTGGTAGTCCGGGAAGTAATTTGTTCTCGGCTTTTGAAATTTTTTTTTAGATAAAGGATCAATTCAGCTCGAATATACCAAAGACACTATTAGAAAAGAACTACACCCTTGTCACTCAAATCGTTTTCACCGTTTCACCAATGACACGTCAAAACAAAATAAAACAACAATATTTTTTCTCGTGATTAGAAAAGAAATGTAATTATATATAATACAAACTCTGAGTATTCACAAACGGTGCACTAATAACTAAACATTTTCAAATTTGATTAGCTTTTAGATAATTTGTAATCAGTGACACTTACAGTCCATGGTTTTCATAATCTTTTGATAATAAACGCAAGTATTTATTTTGCTTCAGTAAACCTACAGAAGAAGAAATGTAAAGCTACTTGCACATAGGGAAACATACCTTTATGTTTCTGTTTAAGATGCACGACGGTCTTTGGAACTTGATGCAGAGCCATCCATACACAGAGTTTGGCCAACTTGGTTTCAGTTGGGCACAACATGGCGTGTATTCCTTTGTTGCATGCTTGCCTAACAAAGCAACAGGCAGCCATATTGTTACCCACTGGAGCAGAGTTGGCCAAACTCTATGTACGGATGTCACTGACTTGATGCAGAGCCATCCATACACAGAGTTTGGCCAACTCGGTTTCAGTTGGGCACAACATGGCGTATAATCCTTTGTTTCATGCTTGCCTAACAAAGCAACAGGCTGCCATATTGTTACCCACTGGAGCAGAGTTGGCCAAACTCTGTGTATGGATGGCACTGACTTGATGTGAGTAAGACCGCCACCAACGTCGGAATGAACAGAAGATACATTTTGTATAATTCTTCATTCGTATCCGTTCGAAAGAAAATCCGGCCGAAATACTGCCTTGACGTCAAAGCAAATAAATTATGTTTATAACGACTACATATTTCCTCTATCCGTCAGTAATATGCCTTTCTACGAAACATTCGGTGATTCAATGTGTCCTCCGGACTTCATTTCATTATAAGGTTACGGTTAATGTTGCGATTGGGTTTTGGGTTTGATTTAAGGTTTAGTGTGTGTGTTTTTTGTTGTTGTTTTTTTCGTCCACGGTTGAAGTTAGTAATTCGGTATGAGTAGGAGAATGACGGCGGAGAAATTGTCTTCTGAACATAAATTATGACATACAACCAAATATTACTAAAGGAAAACAAAAACGAAAGACTACAGTCCCGACACAGCTATTTAGTTTAGAATGAGCTTTCTGGTCGTTTGGCCAGCCATGCAGCGATCTTAGGTTCAGCCTTCATGCGGGTGTTGAAATCCTTCAAGATGGGGTATTTCTCTAACAGTGCGGCCATGTTATCGGAGAATAATTCCGTCATGCCGAACACTAAGATATCAGCTAGAGTCATCTGGATTTAAAAAAAAAAGGAAGAATAGGTTTGGTAAAAATAATCATAAAGCAAATAACATCTTTCTCAAAAGAATAAATCCACGAAGCTTTATAAGAATTAGACTGATTTGGCTATTTGAATATCATTCTTTCAAATGCCCACGTAGCTGTCATGCATTATTAAAAGAGTATTGGGTAAAAATTGAATGCATATGTTTCATCATTGACAGGCAACCAAAAACATGTTTATTTCAGTACTAAATATATACGAAGATGAGTGAGTAAATTAGGTATCGTAATATCATCGAGGAATAAAATTGCAAACATATACTTAATGTTCAATCAAGAGAGATTATTCCCATTGCTATAACATGTGTATCGCCCCACTCGACGGTAAGTACACAATAGCGTCAAAACGCTATTTTTGGCGATATTGAAGAACCAATCTTGGTCTTGACCAATTACGTACTTGTTATTATTTTGCTTGCTTAACTTGTAGCCTGATATATTTTAAAAAACAAATCAACTTTTTGCAGACGACAAGAACTTACTGTATTTCCAACGCAGAATCCTTTCCCCTCACTGTTCTTCTTTATGCCATTAGACATGGCAGTAAGAATGGCGACAGAGTCCTTCTCCATGAAATTCTTTGACATCTCAGCCTGGATGATAAGAAAGAAATAATAGTTCAGTTTCGTTCGATTGATATAATTCATCCGTCATTTCAAATGTAATATTTCATTCAGAGCCGTCAAATTAGATATGAAAACGTACCATCCCACTTTCAAGTTCAAGTTTTTAAAAGTCAGGACCATCAGAATGAATTTTTCACATTATCCAGAAGTAGGGCTTTGTTGATGTTGTTTCAGCACTGTCAACAAAGGGTGCATACGTACGCACCACGAGCGACCACCTGCTGTGGCATTAGGAATCACATTATATCAAACAAACACAAAATTTAGGAGGTGTTCATCTCATATTTTCAATCATAGGAAAGACAGATGAACTGACCATTACCCCCCCAAAAAAAAAAAAAAAAAACAACAACAACAACAACAACAACAACAAAACAAACAACAACAACAACAACAAACAAACAACAACAACAACAACAACAAACAAACAAACAACTGTTATACTGTTGTTGAATATGATTTTCCCCATTGGCACAATACGTGCAGCGTGTGCGCCCCTGTCAACAATGATTATCCAGTAGCGAAAAGCAGCTACTTTCGATAATAGTGGAAAATCATTATTATCCTGAATGCCTTTCAGAGGCACAAAGGTGGTACTCTCGATCCGATCAGGGCCCCATAACACAAACGTTTGCAATCAATTACAAAATGGCAATGGGCCAATCAAGATCATCTTTGCATGCACATCTTGTTCAAAAGGCTGACCATTAAACCAGTCAGAATCAAAATTTTGTTTCAAAATTTGCAATTGATCGTTGCGGGAGCCCAGGTGTGTGATTGTCTGAAGTATGATATCATAGCTAATGCACGGACAGACCATTTTACACAAAATTAATGATACGCGTTGTCCACGAGACGTCATTTGCCTGACGTGAGGGCGGCGTCAGTGACTGATGCGGCTTTCGGCACGCCATGTGAGGGTGACGTAGGAAAATGAACAGTGCGAACATTATTAAATCATTTGCGTACGGGATAAATGCTCGATTAGCACAGGCAGTAACGCAATCGAAAGGACCCCTCAAGTGTACAAGGGACACTATTTGTATGATTAATCATTTACCTTTTTAGCCTCGTCTTTCTCGAAGAGTATCTTTATCATCTGGTTAAAAATGTCATTGACGCATTCCATTACGATGTCGATGCGTGTAGTATCTGTTTCGTTCTTGCCGTACATCCCTGGAAAAAAAAATGTAATCAGTTTATTTAGTTCAGAATCGAAAAGAGTTCTGAGGGGCTTCAGTTATTGTGTAAAAGTTATGCTTATATTTTGCTAAGTACTGAAGAAGAGGATGATACGAACAGCAGGTAACAATGTTTTCATCTGTTTTCCTCAAATATAATGATTATTTGATCTATTCATTGCAAATTTTATATTAGCATTCCACCCTACAATGATTTTACATTGATTACAGAAATGATGTTCATTCCTCACTTCAGGAAATTTTCATTTTCATCCATTAAGTATATATAACATTACAAGCCTGGGGGGGGGGGGTAATAAGTTACGCAAATGGAGATGAGGATCAGGATTATGAGGGGGTGAGGAGGGGGATCAACAAGGTATATGGAGGAGTGGAGGAGGAGCAGCAGTGAGGAGGCGAAGAAGAAACAAAGAGAAGGGATAGGGGAGAGAGAGAGAGAGGGGGTGGGAGAAAGAGAGAGAAGGGAGGGGGGAGAGAGAGAGAGATTAAAAGAAAGAGGAGGAAAAGGAGAAGGAGGAGGGAACATGGGATAGAAAATGAAGAGTAGAAGTCGGTGGAAGATATTGGGGAGGAAGAAAAAGGCGATACGGTTGACATGAGAGGGATGGAGGGAAAGTGATTTAAGGCATAATAATTACCAAGCGCCCTTGCTAGATGTCTCATGATGGCATTGCTTTGTGGGATTACTCGTGTGCCATCGACAACCAGGACTGGTAGCTGTCCAAGAGGAACCTCTGAAGGGTGAAACAAATGATAACAAATTCATTTGAAAGGGAATATTACAAAAAGCGGAAACAACTGAAAGCGGGGTAAAGATAACAAAACAATTGCATGATGACATTGCCTCTGAGGTTTCTACTCTATATGTCGGGTCACTGCCCCTGAATATATGTCTTCGGTGCTGCCATATCCTAGTCAGACTGGCATCGAGACTGGCATCGAGCGGCATGCATAGCGTGGATCCGGCCGTTGAGGGGGCAGTTGTGTCAAGGGGGGCAGAGCCATCCAAACACAGAGTTTGGTCAACTCGGTTTCAGTTGGACACAACATGGCGTATATTCCTTTGTTACATGCTTGCCTAACAAAGCAACAGGCCGCCATATTGTTATCCACTGGAGCAGAGTTGGCCAAACTCTATGTATGGATGGCACTGAAGGGGGGCAGAGCCACCCATACATGTATGGATGGCTCTGAAGGGGGGGGGGGGGGGGGGAGCGCCGGTCTTACGGGATTGGAGAACTGCAAAAGAAGAAGGCTTTTGAGGGGTTTAGACTCGTGGAAGGGGTGTGGTTATTTTCCTTTTACCTTGCCGTCTGGTATCCTTCTATTTCTCTATTAACACGATCGCAAAGACGTACCCCAAATCACCCTTTAAAAATCAATTTTCATTGGATTCTAAGCTGAAGATGAAAATAAGTCCAGAGCGAAAGTCAAAGAACATTTTAATTTTCTTTTACCTTGATATGCAAAAATAACAAGGCATATAATGTAGTTCTTAAAGAGAAAAACATATATGTGAGTATTATAATAGCCTTACGCGTCACCTTTATTATGTGCGAACATTATAATGATATTTCACAATATTCTGAATACGATATCTACAGGAAATGCGCTGCAATGGTGTATTGAAATCGAGGTGATTTCTTGCAAGTCTTTACGACCATGTTTCTCTTTCTCTCTCTCTCGCTCTCTCTCTCCCTCTCTTCCCATTTTTTTTTTAGCGATTCGATGGGGGTGGGGGGGGGGAGTGCCCTTGAACCCCCTGTAATAAAGCCACTTAAACTTCTGCAACAAAGGCTCTTTGAGTGCCGAGAATTGATTCAAAGATTAGAGTTGCCCAGTTATACGGAAGAGGTTTACCTGTTGGGCTGCATGCGTTCTTGCACCTTTCTTGAATACCTATTGTGGTGTGATTGTGAACGTTTCCCAAGAGGTATAATAAAATGGGCCGAATGAATAGAACGAAGAGAAACCTAGTAATTACCTTTTCTAGACCATGAAAGCACGAATAGAAAGAAGCAGGAGATGAGAGAAAAAAGCTCCTTCTACTCTCTTAATAAAATAATCGAGTGATCACTGACATGATTCCCCGGAGGAGTGAAAACAGAGTAAAAACACACTCTTTTCGTTTAAGAGAGCACTCGCGCGATTTTCACTCGATATTCACTCCTAAACAAGTGATCACTGACGTGACTGCCGGGGGAGTGGAAATAGAGTGAAAATTGACACCTTTTAAAAAAATTCTGCCCAAAACGAAAACTTAATTCTTAATTGTTAGTCAACCGTCTCCTTTCTCAATTTTCTTTTAAAGATTGGAATTGAGAAGAATGTGTGATTATTTTTGTTTGTTATCATTTATTACGGATTTATCATTTACCATGATTGGTTTATCCTTGTTGCGTGTACATACGAATTGAGTTTATCTAAGACAATATTATTTTTTTCACTTTGAAGAGAAGAGAAATCAAATGATGCACTACATTGCTCCGGGCCGATTTCGTATACTAACCTAATTTTAAACTTCAACCATTGACCAAAAACTATACCTATAACCCTAACATTAGCTTTAAGTTAGCGAAACTTTAAGTTAACAAAAACGACTCCCTAACCGCAACGAGGGTTCACACGAGCCTGAAACAACGAGCTGAAACTACAAGCCGAGCGATCTTTGTGGTTAAGCCCGGAAGTAAATACTACCGATTGTGCGTACAGTACACATACAGATCCAGTGTTCATAATGTGCGCGAAGGGTATGACGCGGAAATTTAACATGAACAGCAAGGTCATCCTAAACCACGAGCTTCCGAAACTTAAAGTATATTTAGTTCACATGGGCCGTATAACTGCGATGGAGGACCCCCCCCCCCCCCCCCGGTGCTCGTGGTTTCGGCCTTAACCACGCTTAACCTCGCTCGTGGTTAATTCTAGAACTACCAGTAAACTTAAAGTTTCGGAACCACGCGTCCGTTCATACGGGCTGAAACTACAAGATAGCTACAAGTAAACTTAAAGCTTTGAAACTACAAGCGAAACTTAAAGGGAAAGTTCACCCCGAAGAATACTTGAGTTTAAAAATGCAGAAAAAATAAAGAAAAATATTGGCGAAAGTTTGGACAAAATCCGTTAAAGAATAACGGAGTTATGGACTTTTGAAGTTTTGATTTTGTGACGTCACATGCGAGCAGCTCCTCTATTATGTAATGTGATAAATATTCCATAAAATACAGTTTTCTCAGAAAATTTAGAATATTTTCGTCTGTGCATTTGATATATTGTCAGAAATGTTATTCAATACTAGATTCTGAAAAGAAACAATATTAATTTATCGTGGAACGTAAAAAAAATGCGAATATATGGAATATTTATTATATGACCAATGGGCAGCTGCTCGCATGTGACGTCACGAATCCAAAACTTTAAATACTCATAACTCTTTTATTATTTGACCGATTTTCATCAAACCTTCGCCAATATTTTTCTTTATTTTTTCTGCATTTTTTAAACTCAAGTAATCTTCAGGGTGAACTTCCCCTTTAAAGTTTAGCTCCCATCGTGTAAACGTAACTATTGACCCAATTGCAACCCCAACCTTAATCCTAAATCTGTTACGAAATAAAACCAGGAGCGATTGTCGCAGAAGCATGATGTCGGAGCACCCTAAGAAAAAAAGAGAGAAAAAACAAGGGAAGAAATGGTATGGAAATTATCATGGGTGTCGTATACTTACTCGTGACGTCACCCTTGATGGCTTTGAACTCGTCCCCGGTCAGGCGACAGTCTTCGTACTCGACTCCGGCTTGAGCGAAGAGAAGACGAGCTCCCTCGGCACGACCACGGGCGTTGAAATACATGAGCTTGTACTTAGCAGGCATGATGACGGTGTGTGATGTCGACGATGAGGAGGCGTGGAGCGTTGAGGGGGAAGCTGCTAGCTTGACGAAGGACTGCGACAGGAGTGAGGGGCGAGGGAGTGGGGACCAGTATATATATGCTTTGACTTATTATTTGCTAAGGTCATTATAGTTGTTCGGCCTTTGTTTGTCCAGCGCATTGAAGACGTGTTGTCAGTGGTCAGGGGGCTTCGCTGTGTGCAGGGATGAATTTCACCATCTCGAGTCGTATCTTTATCATGGATGATTTGGAAAGATATTACATTGTAATTCCGATCGGCATTTATACAACATCATTAATATTTTGAGCATATTAAATAACTTTACATTTCGTCTCCTCAAAATCCCTGTCTCTCTCTATCTCTCTCCCAAATCTGGAGAGAGAAAAAAAAAACGTTATGCAACCAACTCCATGCAAGGAGCCAGAATCCACCGTGACTAAGCAAAACTGGAAGAAAGGAGATATGCGCGTAATCATGCAGGTCGATATACAAACACTGAATCGCACAAGGCCGGCACATGGTATATGACGTAATACACATTGTGCTTAGAATGCCTGTTTTGATGTGAAGTTTTAGCCAGATAACAAGTTTTCTTCTTTGTCACAATACAGTTTGAGATTAACTTTTGGTTACCCTGTTCTATGGTTTCTCCTAATCATATGAACATTTTCCATACGCTCACTGGCATATACATATACTATTTAATATCTACTTAAAACTGTAAATAACGAGTTAAACCTAGTTGCAGATTGGATTAAAGCAAACAAGCTTTCACTGAACCTACAAAAGACCAGTTATATGTTATTTAGCAATTCATTAAAAAACCTCCCAGGACAAAATCATACTTAACAACACTAACATCGATAGAGTGAATAACATGAAATTTCTTGGATTAATAATTGACGAAAAGCTTACATGGAAACCCAAAATCGATAAGATAGGTAGCATAATTACGAGAAATATTGGCATAATCAGTAAACTTAGTAACACTTTTCCTCCACACACACTATTCACCTTATACTCTACACTGGTATCGTAGCTTGGGGCAACTCTGCAAAGGCACATTTAGAGCGTATACTTTTACTCCAGAAAAAAGCACTATAAGAGTCATATGTCATACTAGTTATCGCTCTCACACGAATACGCTTTTCCATCAACACAAAATCCTTAAAATTACAGAATTACACCACCTACAGTTAGGCTTGTTTATGCACAAGTTAAATTCGTACGAACTTCCACATTTTTTTTCTACTCTATGTTTACATCCAATAATAATTTTCCCTCTTACCCTACCAGACAGGCTAGCCACTATCATCTGCCGCGAACAAGAACCCTCTTTGCCAATAAAACTTTCACAATAACTGGACCTAAACTTTGGAATTCCCTTCCCCAAAATATTATTGACACTCCTAATAATCATACGTTTAAAAGAAAATTAAAACAACTTCTCTTACTAACATACAAGGAAAAGCCAACCCTCCAAAAATACAAGCCACACGAGGAAGTTTGATTCTGATCTCCCTCTTTGTTTGTTTGTTTTTTATAATTTATTTTCCCTCTCTTATTAAATTCCCTACCCTGATTTCGTCCCTTTTCCCTGTCTCTCCCTCTCTGCTTCTTCAATGAGGTGAGTCTTTGTTTGTTTATTTATTAAGTTAGTTAGTTAACGTATTATGTAAAAAAAACAAAAAAAACAACAAACAGATTTTTGTATCATGTATATAATTATAATGATTTTAATTGGGAACATGCTATTTAGAAGCTCCGCTTCTTTGCTAGTTCCCGTTTGGTTACCTTTTCGATTATTATCATCAAGAAACAACTGAAACGTGTTTACACCTCTCTCTGTTTTAACATTTATTTTAGAAAACAATATGTAAAACAAAGTTCACATGCGTTATGTTTGAATGATCAGTTTCTTCTTCAATGTAAATACTTTATACCATTTATGAAGTGGTATCGAAAAATAAATGAATCTTGAATCTTGAAAGTGAAAAAAAGTCGGGGTATAAAATTATTATACCTTCCCACAAAACTTTGTAGACACAACGCATTGGGAAACTTATCAGTTATTTATCTGGTTGTGCATGATTTCTTTCTCTGTATAAACAAGAGATGTGAGGGGCATTTCTTGAATTTTAAAAGTAAATTAACCCATTACGTACGAGAACCGGGTTGTCCTTGTATTAAGCCTATGGGAATTAGAGAATTCAGTAGTCAACGGGTTAAGAGTTCGTATATAATACCAATGAAGCTCTCGCAAGGGAGGGAAATGCTGACACTCTAGAAATATCACCAAAAGGCGATAAAAGATTTTCCGCACATTGATGATATTTTAGAATATCAAGAATAACATAAGAGTAATAAAACATTGTTGTACAGCTTATAAATCAATTATTAAGGCTTGCATGTAATATAGAGCTCTCAGTTATCCGGGGTAGGTGCCGTCTGGGCACGGTTGCCTAAATGGTTTTAATATAATTTTTAGTAGATCGATTATGTTCGAAGGGAGTTTTTATCCTATATTGATTTTTTTTTTTTTACACAAGTTAGAGGTGAAATACAATTATACAGATATGAACTTCACTAGCCCTTTGTCTTAATCAGTTCTCTAACGACACTGAAAAATAGCACAAAGTAAGACCATCTTCTTTGTAAAGAAAAACATCAAATTTTAATTTGCTACAATAATTCACAGACTTCATTGTGCAGATAAAAATACATCTAAGCTACTGTATAATTATAACATGTGGAGTTGATTAGCCTTCAAATGAGTTGTAATCATTTACATAATAAGTTTTATGCCATTTTCATTTCATGATTATTAAAGATATTTCTACATTGCAGTTATTGCTCAACATTTCATGTCCCTTACGTAGAAATACAGAAAATGATTTTGCGTGGAGTGTAACCATGGAAACTGACACTCGACCTTCACCAACGTCGGAAAAAATAAATCTCATGTAGAGATCGATGCCGATAAGTGGTATTTTTTCATTCACGCAGATTCCAGCCAAGATATTGCTTAGATTTTCATAGCACGAATATCACTTTATGAATAGGAAATTATTTTTCTTTCCACCTTTGTATCCTCTAATCTGAAGTCATTAAGCACACTTTTGATGGTAATGATGATAATAATAATAGTCTTCCTTATTCAGAACAGGCTTATCAGTATCAAAGATGTTCTTCCTGAATGCCCTGCAATCATATTATAACCCCGGTTTTAGCTTCTATGGGAACTGTTCTGCAAGTAGAAAAGACAAAAGGTATTGCCCTCGAAAAAGAAGAAGAAAATGCCTCCTGGCTAACTCCCGACTGAGCCAAATTACATTGATGTTTCTGGTCTTTTGGCGAGCCATGCAGCGATCTTAGGTTCAGCTCTCATGCGGCCATTGAACTCCTTCAACACAGGGTACGTCTCACCCAGAGCAGGCATGCGCTGGAAAAGTCCGTCCAACAGATTGAAGATGGCGATGTCGGCAAGTGTCATCTAGAGAAACGAAGAAGATTTTTTTTTTAGTTCGGAGAAACAAAGAAAAAAGATGGAGAGGGGATGTGTCATTTGACTGCGTCAGCGACTGGCACCGTCTGTAATTATTATTTAACATTCAACATTATAATGTATATTCATAATTCATATCAGCATGATCAGTGGCATGTGTAGCCACGTCATGAAAATGATTGTTCAAAGCATCTTTCTTATGCCCTGAAAGAATGTCATCATTACTTGGTGATGCTTTCCGGTATCCATGATGAATAACGGAAGGGATGGAGAGGAGAGAAGAGAGAGAGAGAGAGAGAGAGAGAGAGAAAGAGAAGAGAGAGAGAGAGAGATAGAGAGAGAGAGATAGAGAGAGAGAGAGAGAGAGATGAGAGAGAGAGAGATGAGAGATGTATTTCACATCATAACTCTACCAATATTGTGTATCTCGGTATCTCGGATATATTTCATGCACTTTCCAGCGTTTAACAAAGGTTTCCAAGGTGGGATTCCTGGGGAGCGTTTCATCAAGTGTTTTGTCAGTGATTTTAACCGACAACTGTTATAAGCAACTGAAATCCTTGCATCTGATTGGCTGAAAGCAAATTTGTCAGTAAAAATCACTGACAAGACACTTTATGAAACGCTCCCCTGGCTTTGAGATAAACATTTAAGTTTTTATGAAATATACGGTTAAGGTTATATTTACTCATCTCCTATGGCATAAATTACATGCTTTTCAACATTTTGTTTGACCACACTCCTAATTTATGTTGTGAGCAACTCTAAAAAGCAAGCGCATTCTAACTTTAAACCCATCAGAATGGCGTATGTATAGGAGTTACGCTTAATCGTATCCTTTAATATATATGCAAGTTGTCCCCAGAACACAGATATGCCAGACAAACCAAAGTTCATTATTTTGTAATAAAAACAATATCTTATATTAACAACTTTATAAAGGGAAAACACCCAATGAATTCAAATGATTAGAAATTTAGGCCTGCAGCCTTAACATTTTTCTCGACAAGGTGTGATATTGTCATCGTGACTACATTAATAAAATCAGTTTCAGACAAGAGACACAAGGTGAAAGACCACAATCTTGCAAGCTTACCGAATCTCCAACGAAGAATCCCTTTCCTTCGCTGTTCTTCTTCAGACTGTTAGACATGGCGGTCAGAATGGTGACAGAGTCCTTCTCAACGAAACTCTTTCCCATCTCAGCCTGGTAGAGCAACAGGAAGTGATTCCAGTTTATTTTACTTGAATTTATATGATTTATCTTATCCATGTTAACAAAATATTTATTTGCTATCTAATCTAGGAAAGACAATTCATTTAGTTCCTCTGAACTTTACAAATAAAAGGAAAAAAATGGACAACAAAATTTATGAACATCCATATATGAGTGACTAAGCTAAGATTATACGTTTGTTTATTTTCATGCAGAATCGTTTCAATTCTAGAACTGAGAACTAGAAGACTATATAATGATTTAATCTCTATGATCGCCATTTTCTGATTCTACAAAATTTCATACGAATCGATAAATGGACTCTCTTCTAGTACTCAGCGGACGATTTATAATAGGATTACTTCATCAAATCCTACTGCATTCCGTATGCAGTGGCGGATCCAAAGCAGGGGAGGGGGATTTGTGAACTTCTCTGTTTTCTGTTGTTTTGCTTATCTGCCGAAAATTCTAGAGATATTTTGAAAATGCATTAACGCTTTTTTTTGTGTGTGTGTGTTTTTGTTTTTGTTTTGTTGTTTTTTGGTTTTTGTTTGTTTGTTTGTTTTTGTTTTTTTTGTCTTTTTGTTTTGTCTTTTTTTTTTTTTTTTTTTTTTGGGGGGGGGGGGGGTCTGCGCTTTTGTGACCTGTGCCAACCCCCAACCCCCTCCCCAATAAAAGAATGAATTAAAACCATTACAATAAACCCACTGCGAGCAATTTGTCGGAGAAAAGAACACTTGCAAGATCTGTGAGTAGAAGTTCGTTTACCTTCTTGGCCTCATCTTTCTCGAAGAACATCTTCATGATATGGTTGACGAGGTCCTGGACGCACTCACATGCGACATCGATGCGTGTCTTCTCAACTTCATCCTTGCCATACAGTCCTGAAAGATTTAACGTAAATGACTTAGTTCAGAAATCATGTAGTCTTCTGAAAGGGTAGTCAAGATCAAAATGCTGGGTCATGATTCAAGTGCATTCTATTTCTTTAGGGGAGGTGATTGATTATTAAAGTGCGCTTTTCGTAAAGAAGAGGATAAAAAAATCTGGCATTGTAATTTATAATGCGATTGATTTTTTACCCTATTTAAACGATCTTTATTTTAGATATTGATTGACACTTTAGTCTTGTAAGTTTGCGTTAGAAATTGTAAACAAAACATTTATTTCAGTAACACTTCAATGTCAATATTGAGAATTAAGAGCATAACTTAAATCAAGGAGGGAATTCGGAAGAGAATAAGAGTGGAGGAGGAGGAGGAAAAAAGAGAGAAAAATACATAGTACGCAGGAGGAGACACGGGACGAGGATGACCTGTAGAAGGAGGATATGGATAAAAATGAAGAACTTCATGGAGGAGGAGAGAAGAGATGGAAGATGACAAAGAGGAGAGAAGACAATGTCAATGGCAGAAATAAAGACAATTCATAAATGTGCGCTATAACACAAACGAGGATGAAATAGGATACCGCAGTCACACCAACGAGACCGACGCCAGACCGATAGCAGACCGAACGAAAAATTACATTATACCGAATGGAAAAGAATCGGCCGGTTTGTAATCGGTGTGAAATCGGTTTGGCAGTGTGACCGAGGTATATAAAGCAGAGGTCATTACCAAATGTCCTGGCAAGATGTCTCTCGATGGCATGACTTTGCGGAATGGGTGGATAGTCCTTGGCCGTCTCGACCACAAGGACTGGCAGCTGACCTAGAGGAACCTCTGCAGAATGAAACAGAATGTTCAAAGACTTATTTGAAACAGGAAGTTATAGCAGATATGTCGGCTTTACAGTATAAAGTAGAGTATTTGGTGAAGAACTTTACTAGTATCTAGTGGAAAGGTGTCCATAAAGGCGTAAACCTCAGTGGGTTTTTTTCCGTCAGATCAATACAGACACAAACCTAAATATATCTGACTATTTTCGAACAGTTTATGTAATGTATATCACGTCATAAGCATTCTGAAGTCAATAACGACTTCCTGTATTTCGTATAAATGCTATTGAAGAACATAATGTTTAGTTATGACAAAACGTTATTCATAAAACCCAAAATCTTAAGTTGAATGATGGGTATAAAGCGAACGACCTTTACTGTATATTAACACAATAAACATGTAGTTAATAAAGCAAACATAGCCTTCTTTGAACAAACAGGCAATCTTTACTTTGAATGTCATGAATGTACAAAGGACAAATTGTAACAAAGGACGTGTGTATATGATAGCTCTCTCGTAGAGTAAGTACTAGACAGTTTACATGGTGTCTAGAAATTATGTAAATCTAGGATACAAATTGCACGTTTCCCCAAGTTGACGGGTGTACCATAATGTTCTTGCAAAGATAACTATGTCTAAACCTTCCCTTATTCTAAAAAATACATTTTGTGATATGCATTATGATGCCCATTGTACACGTGCATGGCGTCATTTCCACTGCGCCGTGGAATGACGTTCAGGCCTATAAATGCACAAGACATGTCTAGAAGTAGTCTCTAGGCACAGACGCAACTCCTTGACGCAGGGTTGCGATGGGATGGGATAGCGCCAGGCCTGCAGCTGACGCACTGACGATATGATTAGTTGTGTGCAACAGACCATGCAGGGAAATACTTGTATTACATTTCCCTGTATGCACAAAACAATGGGTGCGTATATAACAGAAAATTGGTTGACTCATCGTATGTAGCCGCCATTTTTTTTTTTTTTTTTTTTTTTTTGTTCTTTTACTACTCGCTGTTATAATGACGCCTCATGGGCAAAATGCAGCGCCCTATGTGACCATGACTCAATACTAATACAACTGTACTACATCTTAAAATAAATTCAAACATATACCAAGTTACGCTTCCTTTTAGGGAACAACGTAAAGATGCAATTTGTTATTTCATAGAGAAGATCGTTTCGATTTGGAATTGAACGTTATACTTACTCGTGACGTCTTCCTTGATGGCTTTAAACTCGTCTGAGGTCAGTCGGCAATCTTCGTACTCAACTCCGGCCTGGGCGAAGAGAAGCCTGGCGACCTCGGCACGAGCACGAACGTTGAAGTAGATGAGCTTGTATTTGGTAGGCATGATGACGGTGTACGATTTCGAAGATGATGTCGGGAGTCGGGAGTTGTGTAGTTGTATGTGAGTGTACGCTGCTATGCGCTTGGTAATGGACTAGAGCGGGAGTAATATGAAGGGGCGGCGTAGAATTTGCCTTTATTTGCCTAGTTCATTAAAGTTTATTCATTTTGTTTGCTTATACCCTAGATACGTGTAGGAAGGGATAATGGCATGATTGTAAGGATGCCTTGTGCCACCCCTTGATTTGTAATATTCACTGGCGTTCCTACGCTCCCCCACCCACCATCGAGTGACGAAGGGAGAGAGAGGGAGGGGGGGGGGGAGGGAGGGAGGGAAAAGGGTATAATACGACACATATGCGGGTAATAACTTTGTACACTGATCAACACCCCGTCCTGTCATATTCTATACTGACTATATTCACCCCCCCCCTCTCCTCTCTCTCTCTCTCTCCGTCCCTCACATTTTCCTTTTTCTTTATCCCTGCCCCCCCCCCCCCCCCCCCCCCCCGTTCAATATCCCTCATTCCTTCTCTCTCCTTATCTGGGAAATATATTGTGCACTAACTAACAACTGGTCAAAGTCACCGTCAGCGACTTAATGGACAATTGATTATGTTTAGACTAAAAATAAAATTCATAATTACACCACTATTCGAATCACATCAGTCGATAAGATATCAATGCAATATTGACACTAAAGCCCACTGCACACTATACGATCCTCTGCGATCCGATTTTGGAAATAAATCGCAATAGCATTAAAAATGGGCATTTTAACAAATAAAAATCTACCCGATTCAGGTTATGAACAAAAATGTGATTACCAAATATAAGGCTGTCAGCCTTATACGCGGAATAAGGGCCAAATCAGTTTCAAATCGTAGACAGTCGTATAGGACTGCTATGATGTCACTACGTCTCGGAGCTGATTTGGCTTATCCTCCGCCTAGAAAGCTCGCAATAAGCGGTATTTTCCATTTTACTATCCATATGACTATTCAGAACCTCATTCAAAAATATTTTATGTTTTTAAATGTTTATATCAAATGCTATTACATTTTCTTCCGAAATCGAATCGCAGACCGATCGTATAGTTTGCGATGGGCTTTGCATTATAAGTAACGATAGAGAATAGACATTACGCTATATCTACAACCGGCCCGTGTCCCTCCCTTTTTGAAACCCAAGTGATGAAAATGTGATTAATCTTCTTTCTTTTTTTTGGGGGGGGGGTCAGAAATTTGTCGGAATTGTGCCCCCACTTCATTTTTAGTATTTAAAAAAATATCCTGGATCCAGCCCTGTCTAAAGGCATGGGCATAGGCCTGCAAACACCTGCAAAATACACCACTGATGTGGCATGTACATGTAAATCTGTATTGCCTTGGTGCTGATTGTTTACCCATTCTTTTGAGTTATGACTATATACAGTTCTATTTCATGAAATACTCGAAATGTTTCCATTCTGAATTACAATATTTCGATATCTTCCGAGACATTGCCTCACAGATAATGCGGCATCCAAATATTTCATTAAACATTGTCATTGAATTGTACTCATTGGGATTTTTGTATGTTACAGACTACCTGTCCCGATATTGTATTTGGTTGTACCTACACATCCCTGCTACCTTTGTTAACACACGAAGCGTAAATATTTGATTAACGGATGAACACATGTCTATATTTCTGCATGTCATTCGAAGGTAAGGCGTCCCATGGTACATGTACCATATATTGCCAGTATATTAAACGTTGTATTGAAATAAATTCCAAGCCTTTATACGGCACTTACGTCCTTAAGTAAGACATTTTGTCTACGTTGCTTCTCTCCACCCAGGTGCTTAATAGGTACCTGGTAGAATGCGAACGTTATTGTGGTTTGATTATTACTAGTATTGAGAGCGTCGAGAAAGGGGTGCCTGGCTGCAATGCTGCCCAGGGAGTGGAGAATGTGGGCAAGGCTGAATCCGATGGACATGGGTAATGATCTATCTTTATAGCACGTGGAGATATCATAGATATAAGTGCTAAATAAATTCAAAATATTATCAATACTGGAATATCATGACCAGTGGAAATGGATTAAAAATCAGTCACTTATAATTATAACATCACCAAAAATTGAATTGAATTGAATTGAATGGCTTTATTATTATCAAACTTCGCAGCTAAATGGCTGAATTGTGTCTGATTTACAATGATTAAAAAAATACGATAACAGAAAAATACACTACACATAGGAAACACGTTAAGAAACAAAATTCAAAAGATAATTGACAGGCACAGTATGAAAATTACAATAAGAAGATCATTAAATGTAAATCTAATAAGAATAGGAATAGCTGGAGTGTATCACATCAAAATAATTAAAACCTACTTTGATATTTTAATATTTTAGATGTACCTGATACCCGATATATTTATTATTATCATCATCATTATCACCATCATTATCATTACTATTATTACCATTATTATTACTACTACCAAATGTGAGGGACTGCACACAGTACAACGTAAATGAGTCGACAGAATGTAGAAAAATTAGTCACTGCATGCATAACAAGCACTATTATGTTTACTCTGATGACAAGGCGAACCCTGGATTAGCCCTCGCACTATGACGTAACAACAAACAACTACGAATCCTCCAAAAAGTGCTTCGTCACCGCACTAGTTATTTATTATGCAATGATCAATACACGCAAATAGATTAAAGGGCTCTGCGTAAAGCTATTTTTAGTTACGTTTCATTTGTGTAAATCTGAAAAAGGAAGGCGTATATACACCGTACTTTACAATGGTAAATGCAGGACAGTTATTTTATCTTTTTAAGGAGTTAACATATATTACTATCTGCAGGCCACGGCCCTGGCCAAAATGGAAATCTTTTCGTAATGTCAAATTAGAAGTCTTCGGATGAACATATAAAAATCATCAATGCACCTTGCCAACAATATGACATGAGCAATGGTAATTACACTCCCTTGTTTTGGCATTCGCCCTTATTTTCTATAATCCTCTCTCTCTCTCTCTCTCTCTCTCTCTCTCTCTCTCTCTCTCTCTCTATCTCTTCTCTTTTCGTAATAAATGTATAATTATTCAGCACCCTTTTCCACATTTTGTTTCCCTATCTACAGTATATCTCCGGTATTCATTAACCTACATATATATTGCAAACAGGGGATCAAGGGTTTAGCAGAGGAAGGGGACACAATTTCGAAGAAAAAAAAAACCTCTCATAGGTAAAAACAAAACAAAAAACAAAGCAACACAAAAGAAACAGAACAAGTAAGAAAGAAAAGAAAAAAGGCTATGAAGTATTTTTTAATGTATATTTTTGTTAAGTGTCTAAAGGATTTTTTAAAAAATGAAAGGGAGGGTGTGAATAAAAAAATAATAATTAGGGGGTTATTATGTACTTGAATTATACCACATAGGGTATAAAAGAGATCACGGGCAGATTGTGCCCCCTGCCCACCGCCCCCCTCCCCCATCCGCCACCGTTTTCAAGATAACTGGACCTCTCTGTCTCAGTTTGAGGAAGATCAATGATGCTAGTATTCTCTACCCGCTGGAAAAACTGTAATGAAACCATCTATAGGTGGCAGTATGGACATATCGATAAAAGAGCCATGTTCATTCGTCACAAAGTGAATTTGCAAGAATATCGTGATCTGAATCTACATTTCCACAGATTGCGTGGTAAATTTAAATAAAATTTTTCAAGAGTCATCCAACGTGTTCACACTGTAGAACTTTATTTAGTTAGAAAATTACTGTTGGCTTCACGTACATGGTTTGCGTATCAGGGCGATTATCCCTTGTTATTTTCTCTTGGGCGTTTAAAAGCAATTTTCTATGCAAGAGGCCCCTGGAAATCCCATCCTGAAAAATTGATGGGCAACCCTGCTTCGAGAGAAATATTATGGTCGTTATGAATCTTGAATTAATGTTATACAAAGCAAACAGTTGGGTATATCATTCACTGACGAATTTAGGGCGGCACATCCGGCCCTGCCCGTCCCCTACCCCCGCCCCTTTGAAATCCAGTGACATACCCTAAGTACACAAACCCTAAAGTTAATATTCGACCAAAAGGTACATGAAAAATGTGATGACCTTTTTGTTGTTGTTGCATGTCAGATATTTTTCGGCATTGTGCCCCCCCCCCCCCACCCACCCGTTCTTTTGCAAAATCATGAATCCGCCCCTGGGTATAGATATAATTATTGAAAATGGAAAATGGATAAACATTCATCCTTGAGATACCTGGGAGGAAGTGGATGATAGAATGACTCACACGTCTTCATCATACCCTCCACTTCACATCATCCTCTCAAGCTTGAAATCGTGTGACCTTGACCGTGACCTTGTAGGAGGATTCATCCACTGTCTCGTCGAGAGGGAGGAGAAAGGGGCATATGCCAGAAGCAATAAAGGTTTCGAGGAGCTTCATCACGCATAATACGTCTCATACTTTTCTTCTTCTGGAACCATGGACTATTCAATACGTAAGGATGAATAGTGTAATCGTCAACACTTAATTTCCATGTTTTTCTGTTTCTTAATTTATGAGGGAGTAATAATGTGCAATATCTATACCCAGAGTTTGATTTTCTTGCCCGACAAAGCAACATGCGCAAAATTGCTACTCGCTAAAAATGAGTTGGCTGTATGTTGGAAGTTGGCTCTTGTGCAGAATTTATCAACCCCGCCCTCATCGGCAAAGGGAAACATGTTGCAAAATACTTTGCTGTAAAAAAAGGCCTTTTGCGACTACGGAATCAAAGATTTCATCCCGTCCCATTAGTATTCTGACCAACTTTTCCAATACATTTAAACTCTGACAATATTCTAAACAACGATGAATGTGAATAAAATGAATTTTAAGATAGGACTATATTAAATCAACGAAAAACATCTAAGGGACATTATCCCCATCCGCTCATCGGAAAATCAAGAAGTAAAAGTTGAAGTAGCTACGACAATTTCGACGAAGAAACTCCCACGAATGGTCACGGTCCAAATCTACTGAAAATTTGGAAAATGCCACTCATTTCCTCTCCCTCGTTACCCCCCCCCCCACACACACACACTCTCTCTCTCTCTCTTTCCCTCTCCCTCGTTACCCCCCCCCCCACACACACACACTCTCTCTCTCTCTCTCTTTCCCTCTCCCTCGTTACCCCCCACACACACACACTCTCTCTCTCTCTCTCTTTCCCTCTCCCTCGTTACCCCCCCCCACACACACACACACTCTCTCTCTCTCTCTTTCCCTCTCCCTCGTTACCCCCCACACACACACACTCTCTCTCTCTCTCTCTTTCCCTCTCCCTCGTTACCCCCCCCCCCCACACACACACACCATCTCTCTCTCTCTCTTTCTCTCTCTCTCTCTGTTTATTTCTCTCTGTCATATATTTTTCTGCCTCCTAACTGTCTCTCGTATTTGCTTACGTTTTTATTTTAAATTTTGTTATTATATGTCTGCCTCTGTCAACATTACTCTCCATTACTATATCATTACGGTATTACGATTACATTTAGCAATCATAACAGTATCGGCTTTGCCTACTTTATCTCCGCCATACTATGTGCATTACTTGAATTTGTAAGAGATATACCTGTGCTGAGTCATTCTCGAGTGGTACAAAGTTAATCCTCACATAACTCGGATACCTCGTACAACATCTATTCATCATGCTCATACCAGGGAAATGTAACTAAGAATGAATGTGATATATCACAGCAGGATACAGTATATTATATTTCATGCATTCACTCACCAGCTATAACACAATAGAGTTTGATATTACGTCAAAATGCAGTCAATGAACATGATGAAGTCGGGTACATCAGGTAAATCGACTTTTGATGAAAGACCGAAGAGAGAAAAGGAGGGAGAGAGTGAGAGAAAAAAGAGAGAGATAGAGAGAGAAAGAGAGAGAGAGAGAGAGAGGAGAGAGAGAGAGAGAGAGAGAGAAAGAAAACGGGGAGAGGGAGGAAGAGAGAGAGAAAAAAACGTCTTCACTCATATCATTATAATATAGTCTTTCAAGAACGATTCAAACAAACTTCATTCCTGCATAGCTGGAATACCTTGCACAAGGTCCATCCATCATGTTCATACGACTGTATGACCAGGGAAGTACTAGGCAAGTTTGCCTAGTACCTCCTTGGTATGACCAGTGGCACAGCTTGAGTCCAACCCCTGAGGGGGCACCGGTCTTGATCTTACTCGGAAAATGAAATGTGAATTTACAAGGCCACTGATTTGCTGGGAGAGCCTAGGGAGGGTGTCCTTTCGTAAGTTTTTCTCGTCCTTTCCTCCTTCTCCCTTCCCTTTTCTTTCTTTTCCTCCTTCTTTCTTTTTTCTTTCTCTCATCTTCCGATTCGACTGGGGGGGGGCGGACACTTCCCCCCCCCCCGTGCACCCTGTAGCTACACCACCGTTTATGACTATGATGAATATGATGTCACAACATGATACAGTACATCCTATTCCATTCAGTCATTCACCAAATCATACACTGTACAGCTTGGTATTACGTCAGATGGAGTCAGGTACATGGGTGAATTGACTTTTACTTTTGATAAGAGAGAGAGAGAGAGGGGGGGGGGGGGGAGAAAGAAAGAAGGGGTGGTGAAGATTAATTTTATTTATCAAAATCGTTTGAATAAAATGAACATCAACTTGAAGAAAATCACCATAAATCAAATAATTCAAAAAAAAAAAATGTTTAGAAGTTGTATTTTCGAACTTATAATGCAAATATCTCTGTAACAGTTTGTTCTGCCTGCAAGTGTTGTTTAATTTAGGTCTGAAGACATCGAAGTGAGATGGATTTTTAAAACAATACTGTTGAATTAGATGCATCTTTATATAGGACTGGGTCAGAAGCATACAGTTCAATAACATTTAACTGCTCCCCCCCCCCCCCTAAGATGCACCCCAAGATCGATAAGCCTGTACTCCTTTACAGCGGGATACCCGCCTAGCTATCACATGCAAGCACCTCTACCTATTCCAAATCCTATCTCATTTGAAGATCATAACGCGTACATGAGAATCATCTCACCATCGTGATGCATCATCAACACATCGTTGGAATGCCAAGAGACATTGATAGCGGGTTCGTGCTCGTGTTTTGCTTTTGTCTCCGCCGTGTCCGGGTCGAGCCGTGAGCGATGATCACGTGATGGCGATGACATGCTGATCAATCATCTTCGATAGGTTGGGTGAGACCGTGGGCGAAGGAGAGGATGGGCAGAGGCTGTAAAAAAAAAAGGGGGGAACGGGGAAAAAGAAACAGAGAAAAAGAGATACAGAGAAAAGGGAGAGACGATCCCACCCCAAAGCCCGTCCTTAGCCAATAGCCTTCGTTAATTTACATAAAATCCATCGAACAAGACCGTTCCCCACCACATCACCCCCCCCCCCATCCATGATGCCAATGCCCCCTCAATGTTCGGACCCACGCCAAAGGCGACAATTATTGCTGCATGATCTTCGTGGGGTTTATTCGCAAGCGATGAAAGTTGAACAAAAAGGGGTTACAGTAACATCCAATTAGTCCTACGCACCGTTGATATCCACCAATTTATCTATAAACTTCCCTCACGATGGCATGCATCAATTCTTCTCGAAAGTGTCCATTCGATATCATCCTACCTTATTTGGTGACACCCGCCACCTCCATCGATTGTATTGGTTAGAATTGTACATCCCCTAATGTTCACTCTACTGTACGTTCTCCCATGCCCATGATTGTCCAAAGAGGCTTCATTCGGGGGACGTTCCTCTGGTTGAGCTTGATACTTCGATTGTTCTTTTTTCTGATGGTTCGTATTTCATGTATTTAATGTTCACTCTACTGTACGTTCTCCCATGCCCATGATTGTTCAAAGAGGCTTCATTCGGGGGACGTTCCTCTGGTTGAGCTTGATACTTCGATTGTTCTTTTTTCTGATGGTTCGTATTTCATGTATTTCCGAATGCAGACATTTCCATCCAGTAACATTTGGAATATGTAGCACAGCTATTTCTATAATGTAAATCGATGAATTTAATGTGAAAAAAGTTTCGAAAGCGTAGAAAAAGTCATGATGTGCAATACTCAAAAAGCTTGTTGAAAACTTTTCACAGAGTGTGCTATGTTTGTTGTGCAAGGATCATATGCATGACGCACCATATCAACCATTGTGTCGTCATGGTTATAAAACTTTGGACGAATCAGAAAGCAGCATTGTCGGACCCGATGTGCGCATGGAATTATTACGTCACAATGCTCTGACCTAGAACAGCTATACGCTTAAGCATTTTACAGAATAAAATTTCAACCCCGCCTTCGCCTCCCGTCTAGTTTGTTACTTGCAAGAAACAACAAAGAAAACGAAAAATACAAATGAGTAAATAAATATATAAATAAATATATAAATATATAAATAAATAAACAAACAAACAAACAAACAAATAAGAGACAAGTAAGAGAAAGCCAAATTTTACCACATGCATTATTCACTTTAATTCTGACTGCATAATAAGGAACCTTCTCTTGTTCTTCGCTCCTACTCCACTGGGATACCACTCATGCTCATGTATCTAAGAAATGTGTTCATTTTTATTCCCCGTTTTCGCCCAGGACTTCTTGGGTTGCTCTGAGAGATTGCAGCCGAGTAGCTTAACACCAGATTGTCCGAGCTGCTTCATTATTTTCGCTGTGTAAACACCCATTATGAAATAAGATCCCATCGAAAGGGCGAGGTAAATAGCAATGTCGCAGACGAGTGAACGATGAGAGAATATCGAGGGAGAAGGAGAGAGTAAACATGGTAAAAGAGAGAAGGAAGAGGAGGAGGAGGAGGAGGGAACTGAGGTTAAGAGAGAGAAAGAGTTAGAGGCGGATGGAGAGGGAGAGAGAAAAAGGACAAAATAAGATTTAGAGGAAACAAGCATGAACAAACTGAAGGATCAAAATGGGGAAGGGAAAGAGTGAGGAAATTGAATTATCTTGAAATAGACCCCCCCCCCCCAAATAATAATAATTAAACAAAATATAAATACATGAATAAATTAAAATAGAAGAGGGGTTAAAAGATAAACGAACAGAAAAAGCTTAAGAGGGGACAGACTAAACGATAGAAAGAAAAAAAAAGGTGAAACAAGAAAGAGTGCGTAAGTAAGATCTTGAAATAGACCCCCCCCCACCCCCACCCCCGCACCCCAAAATATGAAGTTAAGAGAAAGCAATGAATTAGGCCTAAAAGGCTATTTAATTCAGGTGGTTCTCTCTCTGCAAAGTAACAGAATACATCTAAAAAATATGTAAGCATTTTGATATGTAAACAGCCATTATGATATAATGATCCCTTCAAACGGGCGGGGTTAATCGAGGGAGAAGAAAAGCCTGAAAAGAAGCAGTGAGTGAAAGAGAGAGAGGGAGGGGGTGTGGATGCAGGATTTCTAGAAAAGAGGGGGCATAATTCCGAGGAAAAAATCTGATAAGCCCCTCTACCCCTCTTCACATACACTACACAAAGAAATAAAAGAAAAAGAAAGGAAAAATGCATCACATCTTCAGGTGCCTTGGGTTCTTAAATTTGAAAGGGGGTACATTTTGGGGTTGTGTACTGGTATGGCCAGTGGATTTTGATCCATAATAGGAAATTAGCTCAGCTGTTGTATATCCTACGTCCCCAATTATGGCAGACCATTGCTAATCGTCTTGCATCTTTCTCTCTCTAATTCTATTCTGTTCTTTTCTATTCTATTTTATTTTATTCTATTCTATTCTATTCTATTCTATTCTATTCTATTCTATTCTATTCTATTCTATTCTATTCTATTCTATTCTCTTCTCTTCTGTTCTGTTCTATTCTGTTCTATTCTATTCTATTGTATTAATTTATATGCTAAGGCTATTCTATTTTATTCTATTCATTTCTATTTTATTCTATTCTATTTAATTTTTTTCTATGCTATTCTATTCCATACCGTTCTATTCTATTCTATTTAATTCTATTCTGTGCTGTATTATTCTATTCTATTCTATTCTGTGCTATTCTATTCTAATCCATTCTATTTTATTCTATTCTATTCTATTCTATGCTATTCTATTCTATTCTAACCTGTTCTATTTTATTTTATTCTATTCTATTCCATTCCATTCTGTTCCCTCGTGCATGGGTTGATACCAGAGATCGGAATAAAGCACATTGAACCTACCGGTGAATGTTCCTGTCGTTTTTAGAGTGACATTCGATGATGGTGAACTATGACAAGCAGGTTTAAGGTGACAACTTCTGATCATAATCAGAGCAATGCCAGGATATAGTCTACCGAGGAATGAAAGAGAAGAGAGAGAGAGAAAGAGAGAGAAAGAGAGAGGTAGACAAGTTAGAAAGAGAGAGAAAGAGAGAGATAGACAAGTTAGAAAGAGAGAGAGAGAGAAAGCAAAAACATGGAGAGAGAAGAGACACACAAAAATGGGGACATAGAAAAATAGGGAGAGAAAGAGAGACAGAGAGAGGGAAGAGAAGAGGGAGAGAGAGATAGAGAGAGGTGCATGAAAGAGAGAGAGTGAGAGAGAGAGAGACAGACAGACAGACAGAGAGAAGGGAGAGATAAAAAGAATTAAGGAAAGAGATATGGGGAAGAGCAGAAGAAGTAAATAGAGCGGGCAGTAAAAACAAGAGAGAGAGGGATGGGGGGGGGGGGGGGAGCAGATAGGAAGAGAGATTGTAAAAGGACAAATTATACGCTGGAAAGTCGGTCTGTACAGCTTGATTTCTGAAATAGAAAGTCTCTTCTTAAAATGGTTTTCAATACAACTTAAAGAGAAAGTTGAGTCTTAATAAAATTTGAGCTTTTTCATTCTTTTTATGACAGTTTGGAAGAATATCAAAGAAGAAATGTCTGCTCTTTAAATGTCCTCATATTCAAAATATGACAAGAAACAGCTGAAATATTCGGGCCAAACTTTCATGCCATGCCATGTGTGTGTAGTCCAGTATACCCAGTTCTGTGTGCATTGCATGTGACTTTCAGCAGATTTGAGTCAATTTCCTCTCATTTTGGTAATACCAAAACCTAACAGCATACACCAATTCTCATTTACTACAAAGTCAACCTTTCCGAATTGCTTCCAGACGGTTTCTTTCATAATGTAATCGCATGACCAGAACTCAAGTTTATCTTTAAATATTTTATTGAATGAAAATTGCATATAAACATTTGAAACAAACATTATATGCTTAGTATCACCCCTTCTCATTAATATACAAAAAAAAGAAATGTTAAAAAATAAATAAATAAATAAAGAAGACAAAATAAAACAAAACAAAACAGAAATAACATGCCACAATTTATCAACATATTAAAATAAAAGGAATGTAATCATAGACGTGTAGTACAGATGCATGAATATGGGCCTGTACTGTTTAGTCTTGTATACACATGTGCAACATCTTAAATAAATGATGAGAAATCTTGATAAACAACTCTCGTAAATTCCAAAGAATTTTCTTTCGCAAAAAAGCATGAAAATTTGTAAGGGGTAAAATAGGCTTCTGTTATACACAACGCAAAGCAAATACACTTCATTGATTTAGGGTAAAAATACCGATGTTTGAAAAGAACCTGTGCAGTATTCAGTCCTTTTTATTATGTTGATAATATTTGTTGAAGCATGCATTTTGATAACACTTGCAAGAGCACATTTAGGTGTGGATTTTTACGCTGAAATAGGGACATGCGACGATGCGCTGAGGCATACACATCATCCCTTCTCCATGTTCTCAGACTTTCACAAAATACAAACGTGTCAAGTGAGTTGTAATAAGTGGTGATTCATGTATTTGTCAATTCAATCGTAAAATGCAGATCGAATCTTTACGGTGATACGCAGTCACCTGGGGACACCGAACAAGACGAAGAAATAGTGGAGGGAGAGGGAGAGAAAACTAAAATGTGGGAGGAGGAGATTGAAGAGGAGGAGGAGGAGAAGGAGGAGGAGGAGAAGGAGGAGGAGGAGGAAAAGAGTATATGAAGAGAGAGGAGTAACGCCGCAATACAGTTAGTCCGGTAAGCGTATAACGATGTAAAAAAAAAAAAAAAAAAAAAAAGAGGAGATAACATAACTAATGCAAACAAAAACTGTAACAGAAAGTCATGAAAAAGGAAACTAAAAATTTAAAGTTTGATATTAGTTGTCAGTATTATGTCGATTGCACATATATTGTGAAAAAAAAACCCAAAACCAAATATATGTTATTTAGTAATTCTATAGACACATTGCCCATGGATACTGTGTTTGACGATACACCTTTAGAAGTTGTTTCATTTATTAAATTTTTAGGCATAACTGTTGACAATAAACTTTCGTGGAAGTACCATATAGATAATACATGTAAGATTATTTCATGGAATATTGGCATAATAAACAAACTTAAATTTCATTTTCCGACACCATCCCTATTAATGCTTTATTCATCTTTAATTTTACCTTATCTGAATTATGGGATACTTGCTTGGGGCAATACCCAGCAAACTCTATTAGATAGACTACTTTTATTACAAAAGAAGTCCCTCCGTATCATCTGCAATTCTGCTATACTCTCACACACAGACCCGTTATTTGTTGATAGCAGACTATTAAAAATAAATGACCTGTATCTATTTCATTTGGGACAATTTATGTATAACTACAGTAGAAAGACACTTCCACACATATCTGATGCCATGTTCCCCCAAAATCGGTCATTTCATGATTACCCAACTAGACGGTCTAACGAGTTTCACCTACCACTCTTTAGAACTTTATTAGCGAAGAAGACATTTATATATGATGGTCCTAGATTTTGGAATTTTTTAAGTGAAGATATTAAAAGTAGTCCATCCCTAAATTCTTTTAAGAAAAAACTAAAATTATTTTTGCTCAAATCTTATAGTAATATACAATAATTACCTGATAACAGCTGATATCTCTCTTATTTTTTTATTTTTTATTTAGGTCTTCATCATCTGCTCATTTAATTGAATATATATTTGGTCTTATGATCTTAACTTGCCAGAATCACCATATAACTACCTCCTTTTTCGTTCAAGATTTGTCCTGCTCCCCCCTTTTTTTTTTTCCTTTTTCCTTTTTCCTTTTTCCTTTTCTTTTATCTCTTTTCCTTTTCCTTGTCGTTTCGTGTTTGTTTGTTGTTCTGTAAT
Organism: Heliocidaris tuberculata; assembly: GCA_025618425.1. Lineage (NCBI taxonomy): Eukaryota > Metazoa > Echinodermata > Echinoidea > Camarodonta > Echinometridae > Heliocidaris > Heliocidaris tuberculata. The sequence goes on from CM046851.1 coordinate 13,043,127, forward strand.
ACTGTTTTGTGTTTTCCAAGTCTTCGTAGGCACAATTTGAAACAATACTATTTTCCAAGGGGGATCCACAAATTACAAGCCCGGCTTTTTAGTGGACCCCCCACATTTCCTCAGAACTTATGAATTTCTTTTAAATAATTCATTATAATTATTTATATGTTTAGTGTACTTGTACACTTATTAAGAAAAAATGAATTTGTACATATGTTTTTCATATTTTCTGTTATAATATCTGTAAAGCCAAGTTTCTGTTGGAAATGAAAAGAAACATGAATTTGAATTTGAATTTGAATTGTAATAGCAGTAGCATTAGTAGTAGTAGTAACAATAGTAGTAGTAGTAGTAGTAGTAGTAGTAGTAGTAGTAGTAGTAGTAGTAGTAGTAGTAGTAGTAGTAGTAGTAGTAGTAAAGTGGTAGTAGTAGTAGTAGTAGTAGTATAGTAGTAGTAGTAGTAGTAGTAGTAGTAGTAGTAGTAGTAGTAGTAGTAGTAGTAGTAGTAGTAGTAGTAGTAGTAGTAGTAGTAGTAGTAGTAGTAGTAGTAGTGGATGTAAGTGGTGATGGTGGTGGTGGTGATTGTGGTAGCAGTAGGAGGAGGAGGAGGAGGAGGGTAGAGTCGTAGTAGTAGTAGTAGTAATATCGCATAAAATTCGTAAAATTTGTGAAAACATAACATGTGTCAGTGTTTGTGTGAAATAGGTGATTTGCTTGATTCGCTCTCATCATTATCACCTCGCTTAAACTGAGAAAATATTAAAGTAATGTTTTACTTTGAATATAGAAATTGAAATCCTACATTAATTCAATCAGACAGCAAACATGATCTTGATGATCGCTGGTCTGTAAGAGATAACATTTGTATCATGAATTGACCTTGACATTTCTGGATTTATTGATTGCATGACATCATAATTAGTCAGAAAGGCTTAAGCTTAGCTTGGCTAGCCAGAGTGAATAAGAATGATGTTAAGGTAAAAGCAGTGGAACTGGGTGGGCATGGTGGGTAAAAGAGAGAAAAAGACACATTCACAGGGAAAGCAGTATTGGGGGCTGATTGGGGGCCATGTAAAGCCCACCGCACACTAAACGATCGACTGCGATCCGATTCTTGAAATAAATCGCAATAGAATCAAATATGGGCTTTTAAACAACTAATATCTACCTGATTCAGGCTTTGAACAATAAAGAATACTGATAATAGGGTCTTGGTGTGCTGTCAGCCTTATACCCAGAATAAGGGCCAAATCAGTTTCAAATCGTAGACAATCGTATGACTGCTCTGATGTCACTACGCTTCGGAGCTGATTTGGCCTTTCCTCCGACTAGAGAGCTCGCAATGGGCCGTATTTTCGATTTTACTATCTATATGACTATCAAGAACCTCAATGAAATGTTTAAATGTTTATATCAAATGCTATTACATTAATTTTTTTCTTCCGAAATCGGATCGCAGACCGATCGTATAGTGTCCCATGGGCTTTAAGACAGACAGAAAGACTGAGAAGGAGGGGAGGGAGAGACAGAATGAGAGATGGGAAGCGTGTGCGTAAGTGAGGAAATGGGAAAAACTTATTCAAGAATCCTGGCTGACTAGGGAAAAGGGGAGGGGATAGAGCCCCCTCCCCAATGAACTGAAATACAAATATTCGGGCATCTATCACATCATTTTGGGGCATCGAGGTGGTTAGTGGCCTTCATCTAAAAATACCAAATATCTGATCGCTTGCAAAATCTTACAAACTGGAAAACTTATAATCGGGCAAGAGAAGATAACCCGCCCCCCCCCCCCCAACAAAATTGCGCATGTATACCCACGGTATGCTTGCTATTGTGTTATACATTACGAAAGAAGTAACACTTAAATTATAAATGAATAACTAATTATTCTACTTTTCTACACAGCGTAATGATATATTTTTTCAATATTCGTGGATGATTTAAAACGAATCACTCTCAAAGGAACCCTGGGATTTTCCTTTCAAAACTTTTCTGAAAGAACATCACCCTTAAGAAAAAAGAGAAAATTTTAATGGTAGACAATAATGAAGAGTCTCAATGTAGTAGCTAATGATTAAGAAAGTGAATGTCACCAGTCCACCTTCATTGTTCAGCTGGCAAACCGACATCTCAAAGTCATCTCAATGACTCATTCAGCTCTCACATTAAACATCTATGCAAAATAGTCGCTGGCTCAGTAAGCATGACGCACCCCTCATTTGCATATCCATCGGAGCTAGCAGACGACTTTCACAATGTACACACGCGTGTTTTTCACAATACAAGGCCTGCTCCCTTCTCTCTCTGTGAGGTCCGCTCTCGAGCCAATTACATTAACGCTATAAATTTCATTCATATTCATATCTAATGATGGTGTGTTATTCTTTTCCCGAATGTTAATTTTTTTTCTTATTTTGTACTTTCTTGCGTACCTGATGATAATCCAGAATGGTGAATTTCATTTTAATAAATCAGATTAAATTGATTTGATTTGGTTTGATTTATTTTTTATATATTTGATTTATTAATGTGGATGCTCATGCATCGGTAAGGCAATGTAGAGGGATTATCTATCCAGGTTTTTATGTCGCAGATAATACATTATGCATTTTATTGATTCTTTCTGCATATAATGAAACCTATACCAAAACACACATTAGATCATTTTCAAAGAAAAAGACGTTCTTGAATGGACCAAGACCTCTGAAGTCATCAGCTCTCCGTAATTTCATTGTCAATCAGTTAAAGAAATATTTGTACTGCCTTTGCAATGTATAGAAGACTGACTAACATCACAAAAAACTACATTTTGCAAATGTTACTGGTAGGCCTTTCTTGTACATAGTCGATGTACGCTTGTTATGAATAAGCGAAAGTGGCCAAAATATATCCCAAATTATAATAAATGTCTCATATCAGAATCAACTATGTAGAACGTAACTGAATTTGATTGAATACAATTGGGGGGCAAACCTGAATAAATGACTCATGTTTTGATCTATTCAAGCAAATTGTACATTGACATATTATGCACCCAAACATTTGGCAATATAACTCTCGTAACTGTATTAATAAGTTACGCATGGATAATCATCACCAGATGGTGTATTCTAAACGAAGAAGTATTTCCTTCTTGACTTTCAGTTTTCCTTTCTTATCGATGTAAACGCCTAATATTCTGAATAAAATCATCATTTTTTTTATTATACAACTAAGTTCTGGCTATAGAAGGAAAGCAAGCTTTTAAATTTTAGATAAATATTTGAATCATATTAGGGTAAGTTAAGTATATGATTCAGATGAATGTAAGACAGTAACCTGTTTGATATTTTGCTCGCATATCTTTTATAGACTATCACTTCAGACTATTAATTTTAGACATTTCAGACTATCAATCTAAACGAACTATAATACTGAGAGACAGAAGTGGTAGGCAGAAACAGGGGAGCGTTTCATCAAGCGTTTTGTCAGTGATTTTTACTGACAAATTTGCTCTCAGCCAATCAGATGCAAAGATTTCAGTAGCTTATAACAGTTGTCGGTAAAAATCACTGACAAAATGCTTGATGAAACGCTCCCCCAGAAATGAACAGAGAAAAGAAGAGGAGGGGAGAGGGGAGTAGGAAGTAAGAGAGAAAAAGAAAGAGAGAAGGAAAGAGTCAGAAAGAGAGAAAAATAGAGATAGAATATAGAGAGAAAGAGAGAGAGAGAGAGAGATGCATTTGTGAGATGCACATGACGGTTGAAAACCTGTTGAATTCAAAGCCATATTTATATGTATTGTATTTAAATGTATTTGGATATGTCAGGAGTACTTGTGCATGTGTCAACGAGTTTTTTTTATTGTATTATTTTTTATTTTTAGTGGAAATGAATGCTTGATAAAACAAAAAGGTTTATATTATATTTGTCTTCATGCCGTCTCAAGGATTTAATCACAAGACATTTCAAGGAAGATTAATTTGGTATTTGATACAGGCTTAGTTTCTTGTAACATTTTGATGATGTTTAAATGTAGTATGAATTGATTTTACATTCAACTCAGTTAAGGAGTGAAAAAAGACGCATTCACAGGGAAAGCAGCATTGGGGGCTGATTGGGGGCCATGTAAAGCCCACCGCACACTAAACGATCGACTGCGATCCGATTCTTGAAATAAATCGCAATAGAATCAAATATGGGCTTTTAAACAACTAATATCTACCTGATTCAGGCTTTGAACAATAAAGAATACTGATAATAGGGTCTTGGTGCGCTGTCAGCCTTATACCCAGAATAAGGGCCAAATCAGTTTCAAATCGTAGACAATCGTATGACTGCTCTGACGTCACTACGCTTGTAACATTTTGATGATGTTTAAATGTAGTATGAATTGATTTTACATTCAACTCAGTAAAAGAGAGAAAAAAGACGCACTCACAGGGAAAGCAGCATTGGGGGCCGATTGGGGGCCATGTAAAGCCCACCGCACACTAAACGATCGACTGCGATCCGATTCAGAATCAAATTTGTAACATTTTGATGATGTTTAAATGTAGTATGAATTGATTTTACATTCAACTCAGTTAAGGAGGAAATTGAATAAGTTTAGAAATATAATCAATTGCTGAAGTCATTAGGCATATAAGGAAAAAGAAGGAGGGGAAAAAATATTATTTTTAGTGTCCAAAAATTTATGATAATGTCGAATGATTTGAACAATGTGTAATTCTGCAGAAAAAGATATTGAAGAAATTAAGTAGTTTCTACATCTCATCAACATCGATATTTTAAGTCCAAGAAAAAACAAACAAACACAAAAGCTTAAACAAACAAACGAAAGCAAAACACAAACAAGAACTGCCGTATTCTGTCTCATAGAATACTGTGATAGGTTGGCAAGCCTGATGCACACACTTTTCATACATAATACAGTCATATCTACACACGGGAACCTGACGGGAACTCCCGCAGCGCGCGCACAGCATCATCATCATCGTACAGTTCATCATAAGCATCATTCGTAGAGCGCGCGCTCGCATGTCCTCCTCCCATCCACCGCTTTTCGAAACACACCAGCGAACCATCCGTGGAGCATACGGTGTGTGTTTGCTTTCTCGTTACTAGGAGAAAGATAAATCCACCACCAAAATTCCACATTCACCTTAAGGACGGATGATACATGCACGGATATTTTTCCGAGTGACATAAGGTGCTTATCTCTTGGTTTGGGTGTCGATAGAGGCTTGTGATTTTACCTAGGATTTCGATCGGGAAAGCATCCATCCTTTCAAACGAAGATGAGGATTTTGTCTGTAGGAGTGCTGATGGCTATGGTGCTTGCGTGTGCCGTGGAGGCGCGCCCTAAAAGGCATCGTTCACATCGCCATAATAAGGTATGTTAAAGAATGATATGTTCGTCTACTGTGTCTTATCAGTATATAATTATGTTATATTAGAAATGAATCTGGGGAATGTAATATGCACATGCGCTAATGGACTCATCATATTTCATTTATGTGAGCAAATGCAAAATACCATAATATGAAGTTAATGGTACCTCCATCATGTCCATTGTCCATCCATTCATGATGTAATCTGATGCGCGGTTGCCTGAGAAATGGGGACTCGTGCTATAAACATATAGTATGACTCTTATCTGGGAGATAATACCGAGATGACACCTTGTGTCTGTAGTACAAGTCTTGCGCCTGTAACATTTCGTTGTAATATAGTAAGATCTCATTTCCAAATCATGACAGTGAGGCCAACTTTAGGTCAAAATAGACATGCATGGTTGTTTATTAATGCGAGCGTTCATTAAGGTTACTCTTGTGATATCTGATTTAAAGAATAGGAAGTGTCATTTACCAAGCCATGGAAAGATACACCTTCTTTGTCTTTTTGGAGATTGACTGTTATCGTCGTCTTTGAAATTCGTTAATAATGTTTGTTTTTTTCTCCTTCTCATTGTGCGTACAAAGTGACTATGTTAACGTCATTTCTTTTCGTATTCGGTGTATTCCGAAAGAGCGGGAATATAACAGAATATGTCAGTACTTCTCGTCTTTTATATTAGTTTTTTACTTTTTGACTTTGACAATAGAATGGCTAAATAGAATCAAGATAACATCAGCGAAGGAGAAAATTTTCCATATATGATAGAATAGAAATAATTAAAATCGTTTTCATAGTTAGGAACAACTTTCAGGTGTTCAACGTAAATTTAAGCAAAAAGGAAAAACAAAAGACCTAAATATCTAACACATGCAAAAATCATGATCCACAATCGTGCTTTTAACTCTTTTGTTTTATGAACAAGGCAAGGAAAAAGAATAAAAATAAAGCAGGATGATAATTGAATCATAAAGGTACCAGGTGCAAAGGCCACGTGCTCTATATAATGAAAGTGAATAATTCTTATTTTCTTTTTCTGGTCTGTCTTCAAGGAATTCATAAATTTGGTTCACGAAGAATATTTCCTCTACCAACACAAATTCATTGGCATGGAACTGTCATATGAATTCGTTTACCATTCATTACTTGCATTGTTATTAACAATGTCCCTGATATTGAAATCGAGAAGATGATTGCAGGAGAGAACTAAGTATTTGAATAATGCTGCATATAAATAAAACAGCACACACCTTATGAAATTATTTTTTTAACTTAAAGCTAGGCCAAGCATGTAAATCATGTTTCTTTATTAAAGAAAGTATCAAGATAAGAATAATTTAATGTAAATGTAGTAGGTCATAATGATTAGCTTAATAAGCAAAATCTGACAGCCTTTCTTCACTGGTTTACAACACTATGGCTGTAGTAATGAAATAGGCAATGACGTTCCCATCATTGACAACGCTTCTTTTTTTCCACATAGATAATCCATTTAAATAGCAATTATGTTATGTAACGAAAACACCAAAATAAAGCTTACTATATTGGTAAAATACAAATCTTTGGAGCAGTTATTGAAATTAACGTCAAAAGTCACCGAGGTTGTATTCAACAAAGAAAGGACCGCTACCCCAAATAGTGACTCATAACCTCTTTGAATAGTTCTCGACACATTCACGGTTTTCTTTTACACTTCAGGTGACCCTCCTTTTTCAATGAGAAAATACCAACCAATCCAAATGGTACAAAAGCACAAACAAATTGAGGTGAAGGAGGATGAATTGTCGTTTCACAGATTTAATCATCTTTAAAAGCTGAACAAACAACTATTTTTGTTCCAGCCAACAAATGAAAGCCCTGTCTTTGTATTATTCATATTTCATGAGCTTAAATGAGATCATTTTATAATACAAAATTATTTTAAAAAGCGTTATTCCAGAGCCTATTACGTCAAATTCATGATATAGGAACCACAATGCTATCATCGTGAGATAAGGAATCTCAGGAATAAGGAGAAAGACAGGAATGTCACTTTTTGTTGATAACATTACCTTAAAGAGGTTACGGAGACCTTCAGGAAAATTTATTAAAGTGTTCACTTACCATAAAACGATCAATATCGGAGGCTAATATAAATACGAAGTTTAGTAGCCAGCCATTTTGATATTTTTGGTCAGTATTGCTGTATTTTGGTAAGTACTGCTGTCGTTTACTTCATGTACTTTAAAAAAAAAAATTGAAATGAGGACTTGCGCACGTTATTTTAGTTTAGTGCCCAGATAGCTGGGCAAACAACTAACTATACATCCCTGACTCTTTAGACCGAAAATGAAATAGCACTGAATAAATATGTTAACCCGTTGACTAGGCATTCTCGCTATCGAAGAACATGATTTCAGTTTCGATACTCTTTCATGTTCATTTTACATGCTTTATGTTTGATGATCCCCCCCCCCCCCCAAATTCAACCGCAGTCGATGTCGACCATTAGAGATACATTCTTTATTGCACTTGAAACTGAAACTTTTTTTTTATTTGTCATTGAAATAATATGAAGGAGTCTCTGAGCGCCCACGTATCTGAAGGCATTGTTTGGATAGCTGTTTTTGTTCCTTTCACAAAACAGCATTGGTTTCCAAGGCAAATACAATTAGGTCTCTCTTTTAAAAAAGGCATTCGGAAAGTCTTTGATCACTTCACCTCCAAAGGTTGATTAGTGACCTACAATATGAATACCGTAACGAAGATTTCTATAAAAGCGAATAGCATCTTTAGTCCCATGCGTGTGTTTTGACGTAATGTATCCTACATAATCTTCCCCTGTCTACGTGGAGTAGACAGATATCAGCATCATCTACAGGAGACAAATGCCGATTGCAAAGCAGAAAAATAATCTATATAGCCGCTGGAGCCTCTGCAATCCGACGGATGAATGTAAAATTGCACTCTTGAACGTAGCCTATGGGTCATATTGGCAGTGTCAGCATTTGCATATCCATTTACTGTGCTGGGGAGCACGTCTTATTTCAAAGGCAAATAGTCAATATATGCATTTGACCGTCTGCGGGAATAGTAGTACTAGTGGGAATTATAGTGTACCGAATAGAATTTGGCGGCAAGGAGTCGGTGTGTATGAGTATAGTAAATTGACTCGAATGGTTGTCTCATGTAAAAATAAATGCATTCTCCTTTCGACCTATATACAAGCAAAACAATTAGGGCTTGTATCCATCCCAGAGACGTATGTCAAAGGAAAAGGGTAAGTGATATGCAGCAAGATATGATATGAATGTAAAGGAAAATAAATAAATGTCCGCAAATGCGTAACTAAATGATAATATTTCAGAAAAATCCTAATTGCCAAATTCACTCTATTTGCACACAAAACCGTCTCTTTCTATACGGCCCGAAATACTGGAACTCACTTAGCATGCTTAGCAGCGATATAATCAACTCCCAAAGTCTAAACTGTTTCAAAAGCAAGTTGAAAAAAACATCTTCTTCAACTATATGCAATGAATTCAAACTGAGCGAGCAGGACCCATCTCTAACTCTCTCTCTCTCTTTCTTTCTCTCTCTCTCCATCCACTGTATTCTCTGTTTTACTCCCTTTTGACCCCTTCCTTTTCCTGCCTTCTCTCTTCCTTCTTCTCACTCACAGACACACTCATAATCCTTCATTTTCCCCCTTCCTCCATCCTCCTTCTCTTCATTCTCTTTTGTTTCCACTTGTTTCCATTTGCACTTCACTTTACTTTCACACTTAGTTTTTCTTATGGGTTGAGGCAATAGTCCTTCTACCTCAACTCACTTATCAATTCTTTCTTATCAATAATTCGCTTCTCGTAATAATGCTTTATGAATGTAATATTATTGATCGACCCAATCATGATTAAGTTATATAAGTTTCTGGACATATAATATACAAGCTTTGCTTTTAAATATGTCCAACTGTTTTCAACATCACTTAATAGGTCAATATTTGTGCATCATATTTTTTTACTTATTGATATTTGATTATGTGCCCCTATCTATGGAAAAACAGTATTGTTATATATTATTGTTATTGTATTCATTTTATGTTATGCTCCACACGATTATGTTAATATGATTGAAAACAGTCAATAAAATCAAATCAAATCAAATCAAATCAAATCAAATCATATACTCTATAATCACCAGTACAGATAAGCTAAAAACCAACGCACATCAGACACGTCAAAATTTCAGTAAGATTTTGAGCTTGATTAAAACTTTTGATGGTGAATTTTGAACAGATTTACTTCAGCAGAGAAGCGTTTGATATTACTGTAGAATTGGATTAATAACGTACACGTACATGCCGTAAAGGCAATGCACTCAGGCTAAATGAATACTGATGACGGATTCGAAATGACTAAGTACTTTTAATTGTTTATATTGCCATGGTAACGTTAGAATTTCATTATCCGCCTTTCTGTATAGGTCTCTATCCTACAAAGGACTACATTCATTTTCTATGCTTTCAAGTTACAGCTAGTCGTGGTTCATATCCATCATTATTTGATAATGGATAGTCGATTGTTTTGCATTGCATGGTCATGCCATATGGAATTAGTCATCAACCACAATCTACTGTCACTTTTTCATGACTATTGCCTGACTAGTCGTTATCATATTTCATATAAAGGATTTTCTTGTTGATATCCCCTGTATAAATGTATTTGTTATTAGACGCTAATAGGCAAGGGAAATTGAGCTGTTTGACAAAATAAATTTTATTCACGCAATAGCTTCACTTAGACGATTTAATTTTTTTTATAATTTATGTTTACACCGGATTTAGATATATTTTGGTAATGATTCTTCATTAAAAACGTAAAAATTAATTTTGTTGTATTTGAATAATGGTTGATTGTTACTAACTTCGGTTTAATCATCTCCATCTGTTTTTTTAAAAAGATGTTGAAGCAACAAAGTATCGAATTTCCCGTATCTACGCTGTTTGTATTGTTCCAAGAACTGAATTTATGTTTTACAGGATAACGATTTTATGATTTCTAGAACAAAAAATACCAATTTCCTGTTCTCGATAGTAACAATCATACTATAAATTGTGGATTATGAAATTTGCAGAATAAAAAAAATCACCATTTTAAGTCGAGATTCTTCCCCAAACAGCAAAATAAAATGAGTTTTAGAATGATTACACGGAGACGAATTGCATCTGAGTTGAGTGAATTCACTGAATTGTGAGGAATAAATTGCATTTGCTATATCGCAAATTGCCAATTTGGTAATGAAAAATTGGTAAGAGCAGTTCCCATCGCTGTAGATAAGATAATGTTGTTGTGTGGGTTTTTCGTGACATTTACCGCTACCAAAAACTCAAGAATATTGGGCGTCGATTCGAAGTTTGTAAACGAGATAATGATATTTTTCGAATGAAAAGTGAAGCCGAAATTTAAAAAATATTTTTCTTCCCCTTCTTGGTTCTTCTTTTATTATACAATTTTCATGACATATCTACGTCTAGATATTCAGTGACAGGCATAAGTATTTTTTTCTTTCTATCACATAACTGATCTGATGTTCCTTGTTATGACAAGTTACTTTAAGAAAAAAAAAACTTGAGCAAAGAGTTCAAGTCTTGAAAATGCTTTTATGAATACAAATATTATATAAAGGATCAAATTAGTACTTGTAACAAGACGATTGCATACTATATTCTGTATACCCAAAAGTATACGGACATTAGGCCTACAGGTTGGAAATGAAGATGGCTCATTTTTTTAACAGTAAGTTGAAGTTTGCAAGCTGTATTTCATGTACCTTTCAAAAACGTATTTTGACAATGATAAATGGCAATTATTAATGCCAGTTAATGCTACTTTCCATTACATCCAATGGCGAACGTATAGCAGCTTAATTTCAGTTAAATGACCGGACAAACGGCCCCAAATCCTACATTATTTTGAGTTTGTTATGTGTAGAACAGTATGACCGGTGCATAAATCAGTCCATATTGACTGAGGACTTTCCTCGCATCTCATAAAACCGAATTCATTATCCCCAGACCCACATACCTGTTGAGATTGATGATAAATGGAAGCCGGGATTGGGAATGAAAATTGCGATTGGACAAACAACAAAGCCCCCCCCCCCCCCCCACATACACATACACATCCTCAGTTTTTTTTTACCCATAAGCGACAGGTAGCTGATATAGGGTCACGTGTACTGTTCGCTTGATCGGGTGCAGATATGAAGGTGGTCTTCGTTTGTATGAGTCAATCAGCTGCGATGAATCAGAAGAATAACAACGGGGTGAGAGAGAGGGAGGGAGAGAGAGAGAGAGAGAGAGAGAGAGAGAGAGAGGGCGATGGATGGGAAGGAGAGACAGTGGAAGGGGAAGGGAGATGGAGGGAGAGGGAGAGACAGAAGGGGAGAAGGGGAGGGAGAGAGATGGTGAGAGGGAAGGAGATGGATGGGAAGGAGAGACAGTGAGGGAGGGAGGGAGAGGGAGAGAGAGCGAAGAGGGGATGAGCATACACCAGTACAGCTTTAAAAGTCTATTATTTTTAGCTCATATTGTAAAAAACAACTACAAGAAAACAATTAAATAATTAGATTTTGTAATAATAGTTCGGAGGGCGAGAGAGAGAGAGGGGGGAGTGTATGTGTATGTGTGTGTGTGTGTGTGTGTGTGTGAGAGAGAGAGAGAGAGAGAGAGAGAGAGAGGGAGAGGCGGAGAGGGAAAGGAAATCTACATCTGATGTGGATGTATTATGGGGAATAGTCAAGAGAATGAGAGGGTGGAAATAGTTCGAAAAAGGGTAAAGAGCGAACAGGAAATAGTGAAACAACAACAAAATATTGACCAAACCATTAGTATCACCATCACTTCAATGAGAATGCGAAATTTATTCACTGTAGAATTAATTCGTTATATCAGTGTTTGATTTAGACCACAATGGCATCACTGAGTACACAGTGTATCATGTACACCAGCCACGCAGCTCATAATAACGATACATGACTATAATGCATATTATTTGTGTATACAGTGCGATGAATGAGGGTGATTATATCGACCCCTTGTGGAAAAAAGCCACCGGTCGCTCCCTCTCCACTGTCCTGCATAAATTATTTAATCACTCACTCACTAACAAGGAATACGTAATTAGATGAATTTGTCGATTATAGAATGCTATTAACTTTACATGGGGCTATGCCTGTGGAATTACGATACATAATGATGACGGAAAAGCGCAACAGAATGTAGAGGCTTCCAGTTGAGGCGTAGATGATTGCTAATTTGGGGTCACATTCCATGTGTTATCATCCGTAAAACTAGAAAAATGCAAGAGCTTTACATAAGACTGTTGAATATTTTGAACATCAAATCATACATAATATTTATGAATAAACACATTATAGTTTTATTGAGTTATAGAAGAACGATTGTCTTATTTGGGTTTAACAGTATGAATTGATTAAACGTATTATATTTGTTATATCGATTTTCTCTTCTTTCGACATGAAATACCAGCAGTCTTGAAAGTTATGATCAAAATGTATGTTTCAGATATAACTACCTGTATGTTTGTAATATATATGCATACAGCAAATCGAAACACAACATTGCTATTGCAAAAATATGACCACAAGATCATATTGTCAATATCATTTAGATCTGCACAATGCTATTACCTCTAGAAATACAATGTTGCGTATATATGAAATAGTTTGTATATACTTGCTCCCCCCCCCCCCACCCCCTCCTCCATCAAATATATAGGATTCCTTCTATCATGTCTATTCCATGATCTGGCCTCAATCTGTATCATCGAAATTTAAATTAGTTTAAGCACTTTGTAGGTGAATTCGATTTCCTACGAAGCGCAAAATGATAATTATCATTCTGTTCCAATAACAAGACCTAGCTTATTATTTGAACTGATGATTAAACTAGACGAGTGCCTCGGCCATTGCCATTTTTTAACGCCACTAGAATTGCTGTTAGAAAAGCAAGCTACCAAAAGCAAGGAGTCTCATTGATCTTGTAAGAATACGTCTGTAAATGAAGTGTTTACCCGATGCCCATAAGAATGCAGAATCCATGACCTAAATTGAAATGAGGTTTTGGCCAATATTGCTTTGGTATACGTGCTTTGAATATTCTGTGCACGTTCATTTGGCTATAGTACTTCGTGACGTATACTTTCGAGTCAACGGCTACTCCTACTGTTGTGATGTTCAAATCAATTCGAATGGTTCATTCACCTATTTCCTGGCAAAACAAAATGGCTACCTAACAATGCAGTTTTATTTTGATACTTCTTTTAAGGGCCTGTAAAATTTTGCGTTCATTTACACGTTTTTAGACCGAAAAGTTTTATAAGACTAATAATATCGATGTGAGGATGTCAAGTGATATAACGATTACCGACGGAAAGTGTATCTTCCTTTTTTTCAGCTGCCATCACTGCATGTGATTGCATACGTGCTTTCTATTTAACATGTTTAAGAAAGAATAAAGCGTACTTGTTCTCATTTTTTTCACCATTGTATTTTCATTGATATAACTACGATATTGTTGATAACAATATTAATGATTGCCATTATTATTAGGGCTAAACCTTGTACTTGTTTGTCAAGCATGGCACTCCCGGAACTCCAATATTCTGCACTACTCAAACGATTTTTAATGAGCTTTGTTAGACTTTGCCACTTTGCCAGATGATAGGCCAAATTATTATTATTATATTGCTGATATTACGGAATATACAACAGTATACCAGCTAAGCTACAAACCGTGTCATTCTGGATAGAGGTTAGAACGACGGAAGAGCTACATGCTTGATCTGGCAATAATACCGTTGGTCTTGAAGGAACACTACTTGCGGACAGAATAATGCCAGTTTGGAGAGGATGTGACTTTGGTAAAAATGCAATTTCCTTTTCAGTCCTCTCAGTCGACAACAGTGTCAAGGAAGGTAGATATTGCCCATTAACGTCAAGGATAGTCAGGTATTTTCAAGTTCTTAAAAGCAAAACTTGATACTGAGGAGATGTTGTCTGTCTTCTGTAGGAGAGAGAGAGAGAGAGAGAGACGAGCATCAAGGGGTGAAGAAAGACCCATTAAAGAAAGAGAAAAGAGACTGACAAATAAAATATAATGTAGCGAAAGATAATAGATGGATAGATATAAAAAAGAAATAAGGTAGACAACGTAAGTGAAAAGAAAGATAGTTTTAGATAAATAGAATAGTTGGTAGATAAATTAATATAGAGAGAGAAAGAAAGAGAAAAGGAGGGGACGTGAAGAGAGAGGGGGGGGGGCGAATTGTCATTCTTCATGATATATATTATTCTCCTGTTCTTAAGTAATTTCAAACACCCTGTATTACCTGAATACGCCAGTTCAACTCCACTTTAATACACGTCACACTTAAAACGTAGTAAAGTACACTAACATTATCGAAATGTATACATGGATTACGTAAAATCATTTACCATATTTTGTTAAATTTCTGACCCGACGTGTGCGAATATTTCTGTGTACGTCTGAGGAAAACAAACGGTTTTTTTTTCACCATATGCTGAGTTAAAAGCTATTGAAGGGACCAATGTTCCAATACTATCAGGCAAGTGTCGCCGGTGTCGATGTTCCCGCTGTTATATCCTTGCTACAAATTTGTAAGTCAATGCCCCTTATCATACACTCCTGTACAGGTTCAGGTTCTTGTTCCATTCTGCAATCTATAAAATGGTCGGACTCGGAAGAGCAAACCACAGATGTTTACACCGTCATAAATTGAGCGAAAAGCGAACCGATCAATACTGTAAGCAATTCACTGATTGAGCGATGTCCTCTGAAGGGTAAACACACGGATTCAGCATGGACTCGGCTATTCAGGGAGGATGGACCGAAATAAATGACATCTGGGTGAATCGCCATGATGGGCGATGATAGACGAGATCTCCAATAATCCTTATATGACGCATTCACTTTTTCATGGGTTGATTCTTAGTTTTTACACATTTTGCAGATTGCTAGAATTGATAACGAGAACCAAAAACTATAACGCTTTTACAGGGAAATATATACAAGGAAATCTCATTCATTTGTTCTAGTAGAGCCAACTTTTACTTCGTTTGTCTTTTATATAACCTAAGCCTAATATTGGGATTTTAGTGGATGAAGGGTTATTCTAGTACTAACCGCAGAACTTAAAGAACTTATAACTTGCCACCGAAACCATCGAACTTCCGTCCTGAACATAACTGAATGGAGCCAATAACAGAAGCCCTCAGGTATTTCACTTGAAGAAAAAAACGAGACAAAGATCATTTAAAAAAAATAATGAGTGCTTACAACCAGGGGCGAAACAAGGAACAACCAAAAAATAATCGGTGTAACAATATAATTTGTAAGTTGAACATAAAGGATGCTGTGTATGTTTTCTGTATCTGTGTATAGTGACCGATTCCTGTTTCTATTGAAAGGGGAAGGTTTTTTAGGATATGAAACTGTAAGTAAGATTGAGTTTTGTTTGAACAGATGCTTCCAAAATAAACCACTCCTTCGTAGTGTAACAAACCCATGCCATCAGGAGCTCTGCATCCTTCGCCATAGTATTGTGGGTTATTTCAATTCACCATTTTCATGCTTGGGCTCATTACATGTTGCAGTATCGGAATATCACTTGACTGAACTTCCACACTTTATTCAGACCGATCCTTCTCCAAGCGTGTATGGTGTCTCTGAAAACACGTCTCTTAAAATTGTGGAATGTCTGAATCCCATCCACCTGCATGGCCATTGGATCCGGAAAAGGGAAGTATGGCAATATTTCAGCTTTCAAATTTGCGGTCCATGGAAAACTACTATGTTGGACTGTAGTTGTTGTAATTGTGTAAAGCTTTGTTGGTGGTAGCGACATAAAAGAAGATATACTTATTGATTTCTCGGGTGATGGGGCTCGAAGGAACATCTTGATCATGGACAGTTACAGTGGGTTTTGCTGAAGGAAGCATAATGAGGCTGCAGCGTCAGCAAAGAGTAAGTTTTTGATACTCCACTTGCCCATTTTGAGAAATACACAACTACATAGATATAATCAATCTTGGGTACAATTATAGTATATAGGCCTGGAATGTATTGTCACGATATGTCCCTGGATTCGTTGGATATGAAAGTATCGTTGAGAAATGTGTACCCGAAAGCATTCGTGCTGTTTAATAAAACTCTTCTCGTGTTTTCTTAGTCCTGTTATTTATGTAGCTTGCTATTAAAGTCAGGTTAGTAGCCATCAAACGGCATTAATGGTGATTAGAATGGCTTTTCGCGTTGCAGGGGATTAATGTAAATCAAGAAAACCTTATTTTGGTATGACAGAAAAAAAAAACACCTTCTAATTTTGAAATGCTTAGGAAGGTCACACGCGCATGTGCATTCGTGAAAATAAAGTCAAGAATCTCTGCTATGGCCATTCAAAACATATGCCTCTTTCGGAAAATACCTATCGCGGGAAGCTAGGCTCTGTACCGTCTGCGCTCTGCCATTGATTTATGTAGAGATGAGCATGTAGTCAGACAGCGAGGATGATTTAAGAGACGGATAAACGAGGCATTCTTTTTTACGATTCTCGTTTTGCGGCGGTGAGATAGCATTGATCCTCGGTGATGTAGTGAACTTGAGATACATCATGGGGCTGTTTACACTGACACTTTTTTCCTAGCGTGTGGCGCTTTAGAAATATTTGGAGGGACGAGGGGTCATTTGTCTCCTAAAAATTTCCGACCAAGAAAAAAAAAATGCAGCCAATGTTTTTGTACAGTTAGGAAATCATTTGTAAATCAGTAAGATTGCTTTAAGATTGTTCTTGAAATAAAAAACCCTTGGACAATTCGTCTAAGATTTTCGGCTCGGTCCTGGTATTATAGCGATGTGAAGGGTATCATTTTGATGCCAAGTTTGAAAATACGGTCACTAATGTAAGATGTTTTGCCTGATGCCATGGTCTGGATACGCCATTGATGTGGCGCCATAAGAAACCTGGTCCTGGTGACGTGCCACGCCTTCAAAATGGTATTGTACGTTTTATTGCTGGTTTTAGGCAATTACTGGAATGCTAATTATAATGTCTGATATAATTTGACTAAAAACCTAGCCAATTTGTTTTTAAACACGTTAAGCTAGTGATAATCATGATAATTGAAATAATATCCCCTGCATCAACTTTCCCGGTAGGCCTTTTATTTGCAATTAATTCGATTAAAACATTCAGTATAGATTGCTGAAGTCTCTATGCATGTATCCACTCAAATTGCCGCACAAACAATATTCACTTTCCGAATTATTACCTTAAATAGTAATTTAATCCATTGGCAATGAAAACAAAATATGAAAAGATATCAACATGATCAATCAACTGAAAGCTATTCTGAGTCGCCGAGGAACAGTAAGGCTTGACATTTTATATAGCAGCTGCCTCTTATTCCCGCCATCGTGATCACTGGGGGTTTACAGGGGTGAACCACATGGGGGTACTCCAGAAAGGTCACATTGAATAATGGAGACTGTAAAGGGGGGAATTTGGTATAAGCCGCAGCTGCCGCACAGTGGAAAAAACAAAACAGTTGATTTTTGGAATTAGACATATCTAAAGAGGTTGAAGGGTGTCTGCAATGATGCGGCATCCAAGTTTATGTAAAGGGAGAATTAATGCTCGTGGTAGCATTCAATCATTCGCTTTTTATCAAATGCTTGCCAGACGACAAAAAAAAAAGAAGAAGAAGAAGAAGAAGATTTGCGTGTGGGTGTGTTGTGTTTGTGTGTGTGTGTGCGTTTGTGTGTGTGTGTGTGAGTTTGGGGGGTGTCCGTGTCTTGGGGGGGGGGGGGTCTTCAAGAACAAGAATCGAACGCATTATGTTCTGTGCCATATTAGATGGACGGCTACGTGTCAGTTACTTACGTCTAGCATATCTAGATCACATCCTTGCCTTCAGAAATTTTTTTTTTTTTCTGAAAGGAGGGTCTGAAACGAAAAGATCATGAGGGATTACCGGATAGAAATTGCCAGTAGAGTCGCATTATTACAAAGTTACAGCTAATGCGGTAAATTTTACTCTCTTTCTCCAGGGCATTAAAAAAAAACCTATCCAACTGCATCTGTACCCTGTAGGATCGTCTCTCGGGACTAAACCAAAGGATGCGGTGAAAAAGAAGAAGGAAAGAAAATGAAAATCTCGATCACGTGTTAGGCATCCTCTTACCCTACTTGACGTGTAAGCGAAGCTTGCTCAGAGCTCTTTTTTTCGATCCGAGTTCGTTCCCCCACTTCAATGTCTCTTTGAAAGCCTCTCCCATCTCGCTCTAGTTTCTTGTCGCCGACAGGGGAAAGGGGAGAGGTTCTCGGGGTACGTTCCCGGATGAGGAGAGAGATAAAATGAAGAGGCTGCGACAAAGCGAAGAAGGTTTCCGTATGCTAATGGGATTTAATTTCAACAACTTTATTAAAGCTCATTTGAAACCGGGTGTGCACTTCTCCTTATTCAAAGCTTAGCATCGGTTTAATTCACTTTGTCTTAAGTTAAATGGATATATTAAAGGTGGGAAAGGATGGGCAATGGAGCCTTAAATGTGATAAACTGAAACAGATAATGATTGAAATAAACTGTATAGCCAGAAATTTAAGAAGGCATGATGAGCAAGGCTTTTCAGTGTTTTACAAAAATTGACAAGAACACAGTACTGTATAATGTATAATGTCCAATTCATATTGCCATTCTATTGACACAGGCGGATCCACGGATGGGTCGAAGGGGTCTTATCCCCCTTTTGACCCCTTCCCCGCTTAGCGAGTCTGGGAGAGCTGATAAGATTTTCCAAAGTCATATTCAAGAGGGGGAAAAAGCTATGTTGAAAAAAAAAAATCGGCCCTCTTTTTCTAGCTACTCTTGATCATACACTGCTATTAGCATAATACGTTCCGCTAAATCCATTAATCATCAGTAGCTCCATCAACATCAAGGGCGAGGCAAACTTAATCATGAAACTGGAATAAAATAAATTGAGGCTATTTGTATATGTCAGACATGGCATACTTGTTTTAGAGCTTGTCAATGTATCGCCGAAACGTATTAAATATCTATACGAATAATGCCTGAAGACACCAATTTGCTCTATTAGTAATGCCCCAAATAGACGATAATGTGCAAAAACCTAAATAAATTGCCAATTATCACAGCTGATCGTATAGCGCCATAAACAACTAGAAAGGCGCCATGTGGTATCATATCAACCTTATCCATTCCATTGCCTTGTTATGCTTGCAGTCAATGGAAACTTGAAGACGTTCGTATCATGAAAAGTTATTGACCCGGCTACCACGTAACTAGCTTTAGGCACACAGATGTTTTGTGATGTTCCAGAGGAACCCTAACGGTCATCGAGAATATTAGAGGGAGAAAGTTATAAAAGTCTTTTTTTCTTTAAATAACAAGAAATAAATACAGAGTTTGGAAGGTGCGCTTATTATATTCGTTCTTTGGCAAAGACATTTTGTTCTGAGATATGAATGCTCTTTGTACTGTACAGAATATTTTCAACTTTTACCTTTCAAATTAGCAACAGTTCAAGTTGTCTCTGCTGACTGCTGCAATCTCATGACAGTAATAAACTTGAAAGTGAATAGAAAACTTAGGATATTTTGAAGGGAAATGTAAATGCTGAAATGGTCTAAAATGTTAGGGCAGATCATAGCCAGGATTTCCTCTGGATATCCAACTAATTCACATTTCGCAATACAACAGCAAAGGACTCCAGAACCATATTAATTTCCGTGCTCATCAATGGTATTTGCTTTGTGTCATTCCTATGGAAACGAAATGTACCTTTAACAAGTTTGCTCAACAAAAAAAAAAAGAAGAAAATGCACCAAAACGCTAAGAAAGAGTTTTTCTTCAAGGTCAAGCGCCAAAAGACTTCATCAGATCTTACATCTTGTCCTACATCAACCTGTTCCAGGGCCCCGTTTAGTAAAACTTGTTATCAGTAACAACTGCCACATTTCTATGACAAATTTGCTCTCAGCCAGTCAGATGCAAGGATATCAGTAGCTTATAACAGTTATTGCAACTTGTTTTGATAACAAGTTTTATGAAACAGGGCCCAGGAATAAGACAGAGACTGAGTTTGGTTACCAGGGATGCAGCAGATGTCCTCTAGAATTCTCTGCTACGGATGGGAAAACAGATGACCTCGTGGAAGTAAAATGAGATACAGAGAAAACAGACGTACAGAGCCTAAGGACCCAACAGAAGGGTTGAGGCGCCATCGTAGAATTACATTAAACGACGATAAGACTTATATCGCAACTGAATCTTTTACAAGTTTGCCCTACAAAAAGGAAACCATGTAGGAACTTTACTGGATTACATCAGGTGTAATGTTGCAATAAGTACTCCATGTGCCTCTTTGAATGAATGAATGAATGAATGAATTAGCCTTGCAAAGTTTTCTAGACTCGATGTCTATGTTAGTTTGTAGTTCTCGTTGCATCTGTTATAAAACAAAAACAAAAAACAAAACGGAACAAAAGAACAACAAGAAGACAAGAAGACGGGATACCAGTTAGTCTTCTAGTGTACATAATTACTTACATGAAATACTTTCTTACTTGATGGTTTATTTTACATGACTGCCGAGAAAGCATGTGTATGCTTGTAAATAAGCAGCAAGGGGACCGACGACGGTTTAAATTCCTCTCCGAGGGACTTGGTAATGAGGATTAAAGCCTTATATACCTAAAGGCACTAGCGCATCCACTTGGTTTCGAACCAGGGTCCTCCAAGTTCCGAGACCACAGATCTACCACTGAGCCATGGCGCTTCCAAACAAAGAAACTCGTCAGCTGTCAAGGAAATACCGAAAATTGCAAGTGACCTGAGAAAAATTTGAGCGCACATGACATACGTTGATGTGTTTTAACATGCAAGTACACAACACACTTAGCTTCACATTCATAAAATGATATGATTATGATATACGTTCTGTTCTTCAAGTGAGATTGAATCAGTATGATTAATTTAACTATAATAGAGAATGAATAATATTTTGACAAAAATATGGCAAAAGGCTAATATATCCAGTAACATTACACAAAACAATAATACTGGTTATAACACAATGCAATCAGTATATGTCAATGTCATCTGGAGTGCACTGGGTTCAAAGACAGGCTCTCGTAGTCTGTCCTTAATTGGCTTTTGCAATAAACGAATAAGAGTCCATTCTAAGCCTGTAAGAGATGAGAGAGAGAGGGGCTCTTCTCTATATTTCCCTGCCGTGGTAAGAGCATTATTAGGTTTTTGTCCTATCCAAGTACTCTGCCAAGAGCTCCAATAATCCGCAAGTCGAACGATTCATTTACTCCAAGGATGTTTGTATCCCTGTAAAACTCTTGAGAGAGCATTAACCGGGATCACTTTTTGTAATGAACCTCCAAAATACGAAGGGGCTGAAGCAACATAGAATGTCTTAGCGGAATACGGAGAGGAATGAAATTAAAAAGGTTAAAAGCCTTTAACCCTTTCAGGACAGGAATTATCTAAGGGCTAAACTGATCACATTTTGTTCTTCAAATTGGCAACAATAATATTTTTCTTTTAGTGCTACATGGTTCTAATAAGGTGTAATGTCTTTGAAAACATTATACATGGTTACATATTTTGTTGAAAAGTTGAAAAAATTGCCAATTTTGAACTTCTCAATGCGTTACCAATTTAAGGATTTTAAACCTTTTTCTCATATTTAAAATTCCTGGCATCAAACGCAATATAGTCAAGTACCAAAAGTGGACATAGTGTGTGCAGAAATTGCTCTTTCTACTCATACATGTGGTATATTTTTTAGAGCTCTAAATCAAAATTTATTGAGCCAAACCAGAGAACGTGGTCAGTTGTCTTGAAAGGGTTAACATGGTTAATATCGCTCGTTACCCGTTGCTAGAATAATTCACAAGCATACCTATAGGAGATCCTGATAGAGTGTGAACACAGCAACGTTTTTTTTTTTTTTGTACAAACCAAACATTCAATCTTCAAGTTAATGTGAAATGGCTTCTTAGGATACCTGATTGTGTCCGGTTTCTCACCAACCAGTTTGGTGCCGCTTCAGATTATGATAGATTTAAAAAAGTTAAATTGTTGCAATTAGGAATCACATTATTCAGTGACATAGTTGGTTCATATATCATTGTATGTTATTATATGTTACGTACTAAAGGACTAATTTTCATATTGAATTTACTTCCCCTTCCATTGGAAAAGTTGAATCGACATGGGAAAAACAAAGAAGAGATCGAATATCATGGAAAACAATTATCATTTGAACTACCCAATCAGGTTAAAAAGTTATAATATGTATACCCCCTCCCCCCAAAAAAAAAATAAATAAAAAAAATAAATTTTAAATTAAAAAAAAAACAACAGTTAACTGCTTCGATGGAGAGAGTACAAAATAGACAGAATCTAAACTAAGGAGTCTCAAAAAGCATATAATTATGATAAGAGTGCGTTTGATTAGTTTACAACAGAAATTACTGAGAAACTTCATTTCAATTTCTACGCAACATAGGCAATATCATTCAACAAAAAAATCAAACACATAATGTACTCTGTAATATTTGAATGCATATTTTCGTTGAGAAAGAGTTCATTGGTCGCTATCAACCTTTTTTTTTTAGAAGTGTATGTTTCTCGACATGAGATGGTCAGGTGAGCGTTCACATCTGTTTGGGCATCTCACTCGCTGTCAATGTCTTGCTGATTTATCCACAGTCTAACAGGGGTGTAGATTGAGCGGGGGGGGGGGGGTATGTAGGGGTGAGCCCCCTCCTATTCATTAAAAAATAACATCCCAATTTCCACATTTATGTATGTCGGCATATAGCTGTCTTCCTTGTTTTACAAACGTTAAAATCTGGTGACCTTTTATTGTTTCTTTATTTGATACTTTCTCTGGTAAGATTGGGGGCGAAATTTGACCAACACTCCATTCCCTATCCGCAACATTCTAGCGACACACACATGCAGTCTGGTATGCCCGATGGCTTGCTATTAAAGTAGATGGGTGCCTTTACTTGAGGATGATGAATAATGAAGTCTTGGTGACCTGTCCTGGGTTAGTACCTACATATCACCTTTGACTACGTGAACTTTTTTCCTTCAATTTAAAAGTCCCTGTCACTGTACAAATTTGCTTACTTCAAGGCAGTGGTTTTCCTACATATTTTTTAAAAAAGAAAACAACATACTGAAAAAAATGGAGTACGCTCCGGCGCACATTATCATATTTTTAAGGTGTGAGAATGATGTTCATTTGGCAATCCCTCAAACATTTTTGATGGACGTTAACTCGCATGAAGGCATAAAAAGACTTGCCAAGAATTACTCTGTTTAGTCGACGTGATAAATTTCAGATCAGAAGCTTTTAAGAAAGAAAAATGTCACAGTCATGTATTTTATCATCCCCAGCAAGGCTCTTTCCCGATCAGTGCTTTTTATCTGGAAAACTGGAAAAACACCCAAGGGCAATACGAGCTCCATTATCGGGAGCGTTGCATACACAATCTTTTTTTCGTTCCGAGGGTTGTAACAACATTTCGGAGACTGTTCAATAACCTTTCTCTGTCGCTCTCGGTCTCGCCCGATTACTTTCAACATATCGTAGAGAAGACTTTGAAGTAGGGTACGGTGAAATTGGCGCAGACATAACAGAAATGTACTTTTTCTCGATAGAAAAAGAAAAATGCACTATGATAAAATGCAGTGACATATCAAAACAGCACTTCTTCGTTGCTTTTTCTTTACAGTAAGATGTTATGATAATGTTCTGTTCGATCTACTTGACTATTTTCTAAGCATATACATTTTGAGGAAAATATTCTTGACAAATTGACAGGCACTATGTCTTAACTAATAAAAATGTTTCATATTAAACTACGTATCGGTAGTTCGATGGTAGGCATTTTTTAAATGTTACATTGCTTAAACATGTTAAAGTGATTTATTTCACTTACCTAGGCCAGTGCATGCCAAAGCTTATAGGTTGTTACATGGAAATTATCTTTAACATGTTTGATGAGATTTATTCCATTGATATGGAATAACTGTAAACAGTGGCGCATCTGAAACTTGGCTTCGGGGGGGGGGGGGGTTGACAAAAATCGGAGCCAATAGTGATCCAGAAATAAGGTTCTTTTATCAGGCCCTAATATGCGTAGGGAAGGAATTGGAAAGGACGTCGGGTGTTCGTAATAATCCATCCCTTCATGATTTGCGAATAGCGATTTTGATGTCATTTTATTTTTTATCAGTTGTATAGTGTCATGGTAGCAACAGCACAATTAATTCATAGTGTTTTGCGAGCGAGCGAATTTTTTTTTTTGCATATTAACCATAATTTAAGAGATTTTAAGAGCAGTTTGGCTTCAACTTAATTTAAATAATTCTTTTATTATGTTTGAAAAGTCAGTAATCATTTTTTTCATGGTAGAAAATTTGTTGGGGGGGGGGGGTAATTGCCCCCTTTGCCCCTTTCAACTACCCCAGTGACTGTAACCCAGTTTTGTTCTATTTTATCTAATTAGTTTTCCCATTGGATTTCTTATCATTGATGGACACGAAACGAATCCAGAACGGTTTCTTGCAATTGATTTGAAACAAGTCGGCTAACAGGTGTTTCGAAAAAATAATTTGCTCTGCCACTGCAATTCGTATTCTCAATCTGATTTTACAATCAACTACGGAAGTCTGGATGGAGTATTACTGTTTCTTCCCTCAGAACTTTCATGAACGTAGATAAATTTCCGAGGGCAGGATTGATTCAGACCAGGGGAGCATTTCATCAAGCGTTTTGTCAGCGATTTTTACTGACAAATTTGCTCTCAGCCAATCAGATGCAAGGATTTCAGTAGCTTATAACAGTTGTCGGTAAAAATGTCTGACAAAACAGCTTGATGAAACGCTCCCCTGATTGAATGATTTCAAACCGGAATGACAATGCCGTTATGTTAATCTTTAAAAGGTGATTCTGTTTGATACAAACAGCCTCAGGATACTAAAGAGATAAAAGGGGTATTTAATGTGGAATGGGGGAATGGAGCCTAAAAGTGTCGTATATATTATATATGTATAATATTATATATGAGAACTTAAAGTTATTTACAGCTCCGAAGCTAGTTTTACATTGTCTTTCATGAGCAGACGTCTACCCACTGGACTAATTTTTATTATTAAACCCTATAGCAATATCAATTCGGCATACAACCTGTCCACCTTTAAATTCAATTCATTGTTTTTATTCGAATTTTAGACACTCGGATGATTATAAAAATTTAAAAATTGCTTATTAAGGTTAAATACCATATTCTAAGATGGGTAAGTTTTCTTAAATTTAAGTCAGGTGTCAAAACTTTCTTCAGAAGATATGAACCTATTATACAAAGACATAGCATTTCATAGATATGGATATTGATTATGAAACACCGTTTTATCCGGTGAATGTATTGAATACATTGAATGTATTGAATACTCACACTCTGTTTTTTTACAAGCTATATCCCCCTTCCCTCCATCCGTCCAAAGTCATATAATTGGCTCCTTTTTAACAACACTAAAAGTATAAACTTTGCAAAGTCAGCCATGACCCAAAAGTAAAGGAAAAGTTTTCCCTAAGGGCAAATTAACTCGAAGATTAACACAAGAAAGAAGAATTCTAAAGATCGCATATCGCCGCTCATGCACCAGTAATATAAGATACCAGAGCTCTCCTTTTAAGAGATCGATTAAGGCGAACCCCGAGCCCTTTTCGTTTCAAATTTCCGAAGCCATCGCTTCGGCGGGAGGAGCCACCATATACCTTAAAAGGTCTGGACTGTCATATTCGATAAGATCCTTGATCCCTTACCCTTAAGTTATTCCTTTCTTATTCCTTCACGTCTTTGTGGGTGAGACAATTTCTCGAGGGAAGTGCGCTAATAACCAGTGCCACAACAATTGAAGTGGCAGGAGAGTTTAGAGTGCGCTGAAACGTTCACCATCTTAAAGGTTGTGTCAACTCTTTGCAGGCATCTAAACGTGACTGAAGAAACAAGCGCGAAACACACAACCTGAAATAAAGAAATATAGCCGAACTCGACTTGTCTATCTTACCGAAATGACAATCAAAGGAAACCACAGTTTTAGAAAATGAAACTTTTAGAAACCTTTTCTGCATGTTTACGTCTGGGAACAGTGTACACTTTATGAAGGCCACAGTGTACACCGAATAACTTTGAAAGTTATACCTGTCATACACATATTTAATGATGAAGTACTATCATGTTTACTAGTAATGAGATGAGGGTCTAAGTGCAATTTTTTTTTTTTAAATACAAATTTACATCGTGCATACTTTTAACAGAATGCTTCTTCTATTTTTTTTTTAAAGGAATGTGGGCATGGTGGGATCTCGGTTAATTTTCATGGCTATTATGTTCTAATATTGACTCTTTTGTTGAGTATACATCTCTTTATTCAGAATTGTCAAAATAGTCAGTGTCGCATTAAACGATTTACAGCGTTGTGAAACCCACCATAGCGTGCCCTGGAGACCAATCACAAGATTTCTCATTTATCATGCTGCTTCATGACAAAGGAAATGAAGATTTCTACTTATTGTTGACCTAACCGAATCTATATATAAATTTTCTTATCGAAGAAAGAAGCGATATAGTCTTAATGTCTACTTAATTCATACTGTATGGTACCCAAAGGGAGGAGCAAATTACAATTACTAATTCAGGTAAATCCTGACAAGAAATAAAGGTGAAAAAGGCTTTCAATGCGAAAGAAACCGGTGCGAGAAAGCACTGAATACATGTATCACTTTAAATATAGGACAGGGAGTGACCACCTATTATGGTTCTATGACATTCCCCTATTACAAATTTCACCCTCGTCAACAAGCCCCTATTCTCCTATTTTACGAGAATATGGCATACCGTCGTACAAGGCGAAATATCTTCTCCTGACATCAATATCAGGTTCTTATTCCACAGGCGCGTCTCATTCTTTTAATATTGATGAAGTAGGCAGATCTAATTGGATCCGACGTTTTATTGAATTAGGTAACAAGTTTCTCACGTTTTGTATTCCCATCCTTTACCTATAGCTCATACATTTCCTTGGTACACGCCGCCTAATAAAATGAGCAGAGGAAACCGTGAGTGCGCGGGTGCAAGTGGGTGTGTGTTTCAACGACTGCGTGCCCTTGGAATAAGGATAGGTTTCTTGGCTAGGTAGCCGATGGATCTTTGGTTGCCAATATGAAGAATGGGATTAGATTTATCTCGTCTTGTTGGAAGTACTTAATGAGTTAACTATTAAACATGCCATTTTTGATATTTATTCATTCTGATATGCATTCGAATTTCCTCTGACACGAGGCGTTTTGTGGCATTGCAGTGCTACAAATGTTTGTTTCTATCTTTTTGAATGTGCTCTTTCCCGGAAAACAACACAGCAACGTCAGTTTGTTTTAGGTCCCCTTTCATGCCACCATTAGCCGCATGACACCGAGAGTGCTTTGGGAGGACATGCTGTCAAATTCACCTGTGAAAAGTAAGGGCCGTCATTCGAAGAGGTCCCTTTCACGGGGCTCCCTCCCTACGATGTGAACGAAAAATGTTTATGTATAAGTTTCGTGCACATCCTTCGAAGTATGATATGCTCAAGACCTTGAATTCGTTCTTCCAAGAACGTATTGCGTACCGTTCATATTACCGCGTCCTCCAAGTAACCCTTCGAAGTCCTCCGCTGGTTACTCTCGAAAAAAATTACACATGTTCTTCCTCACGCTGGGAAAAGAATGTGTATACTTGTATATCAAATCACATTGTCTTCTGGTTAACATCTTGTGGATCTTTCCTTGTTTACCCTGAGGTCTGTATGGTGCTTATAGATGTCCGAGTGACTGCATTTGTAAGGTATTCGAGAGGTTCTGTGGTAGAAAGTGTTGTCGTGTCATCGTCAAATAAAACCCTACAGCTGCGCAACGACAATAGTATACAGTCTGAAACGCACCCTATAAATGGGCCCGTCCTTTTGCATGTGTAACCAATTTATGGGTAAACATGTGCCTGCACTTTGACTGCAAGTCGGACACTTTTTAATTTACGGTGTTCGATATCATGAAATATCGTTTTCCACCCTATGCGTTCAATTTAACGCCTCAATGGCGACATCTAATGAAATTCACTTATATACCCTTTTCATGAAAGCTCTGTTAACGTTCAGTCGAAGGTTTAGTGTTCGTGTCCGCTTACAGATCTGTTGTGGAGGGGATATTGTTTACTTTAATTCGTAATTAAAGCACATTTAATTGATTGACAATTAGGGCAGTCATTTTTGTATACTTTAATTCCGTTTGCTTAAGTAGTAATCTTAATACAATTCTAGACGGTTTCCTACAGTCTCTTGATAAGCATGCAGCTTGCATACCCGTAGCACACAGGGCGCCATTTCCCTGACTTAGGACTACTGCAATATCAATGTTTAATCTTATTCAGATGTTAGACTCATTTTAACTGATTAATATACGAATCTATAAATAAATTTCATGTTCTCAAATGATATACAATACCATCAAAATAAGTAATTATATGAACTGAATTTTTAAATGTGAATGGTTATTTTCTATTTTATATCAAATGCATTTTCATCTTAATTATCAGTGTTTTTCAAATTGATGCGCTTTTTGTAAATTGAACAGTTTCAACTCTCGAGCTGCATGTTTGATATGTTTTTACAATAAACCAGTTCAACAACATTGTGTTGATTTGCTGGCTCACGGGCTAATTTTCTTCACAGGATCAATTAGCGCAGCCTCGTGGGAAATGGGGGTGAAAGAATTGATTTTCTTCTTGATCCAATCGATCGAATACATATAAATACGTATATATATATATATATATATAATTGTAAGGAAATAATATAAAACAGCTTTGGCAACTCTCGTGGAAATAATTATAATTGTGAGAAATGAAAATGAGAGAATAATGGTTGCGTAGCTTAAATCAAAGTTCCCCAGAGCTGTCCTCCCTTTTTGAAATTTTTGCGAAGGTTGAAAAAATGTCTCCGCCAGGAATCGAACCCGAGTCGTTGGCTTAGAACGCCAATGCCTTGTCTTTGTTCAAAACTCACCTGCCCCCAACAAAGGAATTAATTATAATAAGGTTGAAGATTTGTCAATCTGTCGGTCAATTAAATCTGCTGTCGCCGAAATCACTGGCCCGTCTCCGTGGTCTAGTGGTTAAGGCATTGGCGTTCTAAGCCAACGACCAGGGTTCGATTACCGGCGGAGACATTTTTTCAACCTTTGCAAAAATTTCAAAAAGGGAGGACAGCTCTGGGGAACTTTGATTTAAGCTACGCAACCATTATTCTCTCATTTTCATTTCTCATATATATATATATATATATATTTATATATATGTGTGTGTGTGTATGTGTGTGTGTATATATATATGTGTATATATATATATATCATGCTATCTGAAAATAACAAGAAGCAAATATCATATTCAAACCGCATGTAAATTATCATCCAGGAAGGTTTTGTAGTAAGGGAGGGTTAAAGAGGCAGAGTGTCTCACATTGATGCAGAAGTTTTCAAATGCCATATATATTTATATATACACATATATTCCATCCCACGCTCGTTTGTTAACTAAAGTATAGCTGACACTAGCACCTTCGGTAAATTGCCATTACCTTAACGATTACACTTTTGGGAAAGCTAGGCTATTGTAGCAGGATCACCGCCATTAAAAGGGAATAGAATTAGAATATACAGGTAATAACGTTTGGCTTAATGTTGTTTCATCTCCATTGCCTGATAAACGACACTCTTTTTAATAATTAGTGTGTATCCGATGCGGTAAAGGAGATATTCCCCCTGGGATTGCTATCTAATTATTGGAAGGGAGCACTCAGGGTTTACTGTCAATGTGTTAAAGGGAATCATGGTACAATGTGTACCTGAAAATAGCAAGCAACAAATTTTATATTCAAACCGCATATATCATCCAGCACGGTGTATGGGAATAAGAGAGGCTTAAAGAGGAAGAGTGTCTCATATTAGTTCAGACGTTTTCAAATCCACCTAGCGTCAGCTCTTCATTCCAGTGGAACTAAAGCCCGCGCGGCTCCTCGAGGCGTCTTTTCGATTACGTCGTCACCTGCGCTAATCGAGCCCCTGAGCTGAAGGCAATTATTAACCAAAATGCCAGTGATGAAAAGTATTGTTTTTGTCCTGTTCATTTTGCAATCACTTTTTAAACGATATCACTTTTTCATGACTCACAAAAGACTGTACCAGTCACTGACGCGGTCCTAAAGTCAGCAAATGACGCTTCGTGTGAGCCGGGGTTTTGAAAGGCACTCTGTAATATGTCATGTGACTCTAGACATAGAGTCTTATTCGACAATTGATTTTATGTATCGAAAAGGTGTATTTTCTGTCAATATGATGAATAAAATACGATTTATTTTGGCCTTGCAGCTGATGTTGGTGAGTCCATATATGAACCCAAACCAATAGAACTGTGTCAATTCATCCCTGCGGGTATCGAATTTCAAAGAAAACTTCCATCTGAACAAATACAAAATAGGATTCAGTGTTAGCCCGGAAATCAATTATTTATCACCAATGTTTGTGTGTTATATCTGAAATTCAATCATCGGTACATGTATGTCTTCATGAAAACTGTTCAAGGAGAACATATATTCTGGAATATTGACAACAAATACACATTTACATGTAAGAGTTAATAAGTACGAGTACATAGAGTAGCTCTTTCATTCAAGGATATTTCTTTGACCATCATAAATATCGGACTTTCATTTTAGGCACCAAATTGCACAACCACGAAACATTTTTCAAAACAGCTAGCAATATTATCTTCATCTTTAATATCATGAAATCCTGATGAGCCAGTTTTATTGGAAGACGAGCAGCCTTGTAATAATATGGCAAAGTAATTACATAAATCATAATCCAATGAGCGCTCACGTTCTACTCACGGGAATCAAATTAACCTTGTTTAGATTTTATGCTACTTCTTCCCTCGCTTTAATACAAACCCCTCAGTCTCGATAAATATTTATGAAACGTATTAATGTCTTTAATCATTATTTCAGACAAATGTTTCGGGGAGAAATTACCATAATGCGAGGGATTCACATGAATAATTATGCTGTGCATGTAGTACTTGTCGCCTGATCAGTATAACCGAAGGTGACACATGTAATAGAATGGATTAATCTCTATGCATAGTACATCCATCTTCGAAAACAATTTTTTTTATATCTACGACATGGATGTACCGATGGCAATGTCTGAGCTACAGATAATGCGAAAAAAGAACATTATTACTGCACAAACATTGTGGGTAGTTTCAAGAGAACTTCATGTCATTGAAGGAAAATGTTTTGCGGGAATATTTGTTAAACCACTAACAGACTAAGATATAAGGTTGTCTGTTTTCTTGGGTTATCCTATCAAGATATGTTCGTTTACTTCCTAATTGCATTTTTATGGTTTGAATGAATTTCGCTTGATAAATCAAATAAAATAGAATAATTCTTTTGTCACTCTTTGCAAATGCATCCCATTTAATCAGCCTTACAACTACATATATGATATACCGTACACATGATGTACATGTACATTGAAAATATTTTTTCATTTTCTCCGCGTTAGCTAATTCAACCTAGACAGTTTCATACGTTAGCAGTGATGTCACCTGATGCTGAAATCGATAAAACCATCTTCTTTATTCTCCTTCCATCATGTTGACGAGGGGCCGTCTTGGTTTTCATGCGCTACACCACCTGGTCCAGCTGAATGCAAGCGATATCATCAGCTTGAGTTGCGGCAGGCAAGGAGTTTTCCGAGGAGAAGCAGTGGCGTAGCTAGGGGGCACATACCCTAAGTCAAATGGCGAAAAAAAGGGGGGAAATAGAAAGAAATTTTGGAGGTAGAGAAAGGGGAAAGGGAACGCTACGACCCGTCACATCCTCCCTCTATTAATTTGTATTTCATCCACCAAGTATACTGATGCCCCTGCAAGATGCCCGTGCCACCTCAATGTCGGGAACCACGCTTCGCCACCGAGGAGAACCCAGGGTAATGTCAATGTGTCTTTGATAATGATGTCCACAAGCAATTCGCATGATGATTACATCGTAAAAGAGTGCCACATCATGTTCTTTTCGTATATTAAGCTGCTTATTATGCATGATGAATGTTTTAAAGGAAAATCAGAGGCCGTATTGAGGGGGTTGGTTAGGGGCGTTATGTGACCGCGTGTTCTTTCTTTTCTCCTCATAGACGATGTACGGGGCATCACTACGCAATTCGATGCAATTCACATATCTGATATAATACATTTGTATTTTATTTTTTGTCTTCATCCATGTAACCACCCTAATCATATGTGATCAATTTTGTTTTGATAGTTTAGCATATCGTCAGATATAACGACGTTGATCCCACGATATAAAGAGTGGGAAATATATAAAAATGCAGAGGGTAAGATATGGAAGAGGGGAAGATAGAGTGACAGACAGACAGACAGACAGACATAAGGGGTGTCATTTCCTTTTTAACCCACTGAAGTGGGAATCTGTCTGATCAGCTTTGAGTAATCACAACATTTCTCCCCAGTTGTGCTGGCATCCACTCAAGCAGACACAATTTCCAGGCAATCCCAGGATCGACTATCCATAAAACACATTTAGCTAGCTCTTAAACAACAACCAAGGGGAAAGATGATCGCGTCTTCGCAAAGAGGTGTGACCCAGTTACCATGGGGAGTACATTACTGCGTCACAATGGGGCAGGTTGCTTTGAGGAACCCTACCATAGTTTCTTTTCTGTAACGTTTTCAGTCAAATACATTTATAGGACAGCTGGTACCCGGTGCACTTGTTAATTCACTGATACGAAGAAATAAAAGCAGCGTAAGAATGTGTGAAATAAGCATTAACATTAAACAATATACGGTATGACTGATTAAAGTTAAGATTTGTCGTATCTCGCCGACTTGGCTCGATCTGTTAGAAAGGGCAAAATTTACATGATTTAAGCCAATTTCGAATCCTGTTACAAGTTCCACAGTGTTTATGAGCTAGCGCATCTTTTGCATTCCTTAAGTAACTTAACACGAAAAGGAGTGCTCTTCAAATCAGCTCAGAATTCAACTATCATGTAAAGTAGAAAAAGTTTATTACATAAGTTTATATAAGTTTGTAAGATAAGTTTTAGCAACATGTGCCACTGGGTATATACATTAACATTGAAGCTGCTATAGTCAAAGAATGTCAGTGAGTATACGGATACTGCTGATTCGGTTTTCTTTCTTTGCATGACTACTTTATAAAGCGGCTAGTATACGTGTATTAATGATGAATGATATGGAGCAGGAATGTGACGTGTCATCAGTGGTATAACACCTCCACCTGATGGACTCGGTTCATTATCGGTCACCTCCTGTCTGGTGTGCCGCAGGGATCTGTACTTGGTACAGTTTTGTGCTTGCTCGAGCTTCTCACGGGTCAAACATCATACACGGTACATGTATATAATATTACATAATATAAGTTTATTGATACAGGAGCATCGCTAGTTAGTTATCATTAAATGTGCTCGTCCTCAAAAACCTTATATTACATAATGATAATCGTTCAAAATTTTAGAACAACTCCAATACGACTTTTTCCAAGGTGCAATATCACTGCGAGAACTCCACGTTTAAAACACAAATGACAGTGCACATGGTATATGCATGTTTTACAGTATACAGTATGCACGCTGGGTGCATTTCCATAGAGAATACCTTGAATCATTCATGAAGTCGTGCCGCAAACTCCCTCTCTCCGTATCCTCATCTCATAAGAATTTCATTAAACCCCAGAGCCAGGGGAAATTCGTTTATACAGAGCTCAGTACTTTTAGCGCGCGTATACATGCAACAATCCATTATTTTCAAAAGGTCTGAAATTGCCCCTCGGATGGCAATCGATCACTCGCCGATCATGGGTTTTAATGTTTCATTTTCTGAAGCAATGGGAAATCAGAACAAAGCTCAGCGGTTGATGGCCAGACTATTGTTATGAAAATAACGTATACCGATATGAAAACATATTTTTAGCACGGAAATATTTGCTTTCTGTTTTATTGGCTTCGACCATTCATTATCTTTATATTTACTATCTCTCTACCCTACATTCACTCGGCTGTTTTTCACACATTCATATTAACAGGTCATTTGATTAAAAGGAAATGAATTTAAATGATATTTTATTCATTTCGGAATTCATTTCATCATTATAACCAATTGAACCAATCAATATTGAAAGCAGCAGAAAATAGTACATACATCGCTTAAACTTCAAGCACAGTCGTTCACAAGTCTGAGCAAAGCAATTTCAATTTGACTTGAATTCTAGGCAGTCGAAACACACCCAGTGTTGTAACTCAATAATCAAGTGTGTTTGGCTACAGGGATCTACCGTCTCCTGTCGTACCAACATGCCTCCAAATATTAATTGAAATTCCAAGGTGCATGCATCGTCTGCAGAATATCCCTGGGATTAGTCTGTCTTAGGGGATTAAGGCTAGTCCGAATTTAGCGTACATGAATTTTCTTAATATCAACCTAGCGATGCTGCACGGATGATAAAGAATGCTGGAACAGGGATGGGAGAGTCGTTGGATGTAGGGGGATGAGTGCCGGTAATGAGAGATTTGGGAAGAGATGTGACTTAGATCCTTGTATCCATGGTTTTCATCGTTAAGTTTTCAATGTTCTATTATGATGATTATCATCATGGACGTTTAGTGCAGAATGATAGAATGTGCATATTTACATTGTATGAATAATCAACATAGCCACACTCAAATTTATTGTTGTTGTTGTTGTTGTTGTTGACGGCAATTCATTTCACAGATTATACAAAGTGTATATTTTTTTCTTTTTTTTTTTACAAAAACAGAATCTGCACGTTAGGATAATCTATTCACATTGATGCTTTAGAACATATTAATGAATAATAATAATGTTCTTGATGTAACTGATATAGATTCCCTTTGCTCTATATAATAAGTCTACGTCATTGGGGAGCTTTTTTATCGGTACAATAACATTGTCTAATCGTGATGCCATACTACCGTTTTATAGGATTGCACTAAGTCTCTGAGTAAACATGCTTTTGATATCGCTTTTCAGCGGAATCAGTTTCTCCTTTTTACCTTTCATACTACACAAAGAAACATAAACGAAGCATGAACGACAAATTATTTTTAAAAAGGAAGAAGCAATTCCAACAATCACAACCTACATCCATCAGCTCAATATGCTCGCAAGTGGAGTTTGAATGACCATCGACCCATTCATAATCTGGATCTCCATCAGTTTTACTAATGAATATGGCGGCCATCTCCCAATCCTGTCACGTCCATTATATTGATGAATCGAAAAAAGAAGTATATAAAAAAATCATCCCATCCGGACGGTAGCCCTTAATAGCTGCTGCTATATGCGTAAGCTTATTACTTACACGACCCAGTGGGATCCAGGGGTGGGAGGGGGTAAGAAAGGGTTAAAAAAAAAAAAAACCTTTATTAATAAACCTAAATGCCACGAGCTGAATAATTCCGCGAAGGGGATCATAAGCATAAGGGATATCAAACTAATTATACCATTGTTTTGTTCATATTAGCACGATTAGTAGGATATGTATTGGATGGTAGCCCGATTACACACGTTTTTTACGGGATGAGTAAAATATAATTAAAGATGTCAAGGTTTCAGTCTTCAGTCGTATGTTTTATTGGCATGTCCATTATATTGTTATCAATGCTAATATAATAGTACATAACTATGATAACAATGTGTTCCAAATGCATTTCATCTGTTTGAATGACTAATCTCCTTCTGAAGGTTCCAATAAAGTAAGTAAAGATATTAGTCATACATGATAACCTATATGCTTTTAAAACACACAAACAAAAACTGTCCATGTGGTTGCTATTAAACGAGAAGGAGATGTCAATGATTATGTAACATGGATACAGAGTAGTATAGTCCAATTCGTTTTCATTTTCCCGCATTATCATTAGTCATTTCAACTTGCTAATAACAGCGGCGTGAAAATAATTATCTCCTCATTAAAACCATTTCAGAGGCATCCCAGCCCATTGAGTGATACATCAGTTTCAAATGATTAATTGAAGAGTCCCCTCCCCCCCCCCCTTTCGGTGCCCCCCCCCCCTTTTCCCCACCCACATTCTCATCCTGCCGAGCTTATACCATTCTCGATGCATGTCCATGCGCATCGCTCTAGGGCATTGCATAAATATAACATGGATCATAAATAATTCCCTCCAGGTTCAATTTGGCTAATAAAGTCTCGGTTCATCGCACGGACATAAATCTTGGATCTTTCTTCAGGCATTGAAAACAAAAATAATCTAGAAAGCCTCTTTCTGAATGACCGATTCAACTCATTGACTTAATATTGACTTTCATATTACCTTCTTGAAGCCCCTTTTCGTTCTCTTTCTCGCTTATTTATTGATGTTATTTTTTTTACACGTTTTCTACAATACCATGCGTTTCTTTACAGTGTCATTACTCATTAGTCATATGGGTTGAATACCCGAATCCAGCAAATGCTTTTTTGAAAGGATTTCTCTTTCATCCGTACATAATTATACACCAGCTAGTTTCATGTATCCACTGGATTTTCAATTTTGTCTCTTGTAATGATTAACTCTTTGCAGATAACAATTATATAAGTTTTGGTTCTAGAAATTAATTGGTTCAGAGAGTTCCTTCATTGATTTGTATCACCTTATCCCCCCTCTCTCTCTCTCTCTCTCCCTCCCTCCCTCCCCTCTCCCCCTCTCTCTCTCCTTCACCAGCGATCACTTTTGTATACAGCGTAACTTGCACGTTAGCTGCTCCAAACTTCATATTTGCGAGTGCGTTCACCCAAAATGTCTTCCAGAAGGTCAATTTAATGTCTGATCATACATCATCAGAATACTAGAGATGACCTCTTTCATTTTGAGGTGCCACACACATTCTTACACACACACACACACACACACCTTCCTAATGTGTGTTTGTCTGTCAGTCTCTTTCTATCTTTCTTTCTCCCTCTCACTTTAATTCACCTTTTCATTCCTGTCTCTCCATGTCTCTTTCAAAATCTCACTTCTCCTTCCCAATGCTGCAATACAGTCAATTTCAGCCATGCAAGGTCCCTTATGGCTAGCCTCTTGCTAGTCTCGTTTAATAGCAATAAATCTGCAGGAAAAACAAAAAGAAGCAGAGAGGAAAGGAGTAGAAGAATGATAGAAAGTAAACGGAAGAGAGGAAAGGGAGAATATGAGGCATGTTTCAATTAAAACTTATTTAACCATTGACTTTTTAAAGTCTAATGCGAATGACGCGTGAAAAAATAGAGTTAAAAAATCAAACGTGAACGATCAGAGGGGAAAAAAGAAAAAAAATAATTCTCTGGGAATAAGTTAATAACAAAAGATGGCAAAGGAAAAGAAAAAGACGTATCTGAATCATTCGTAACTATTAAGTGAAAAGAAAATCATTAAAAGATACAATCATCATTCTAGATTTAATTTTGAAAATTAACATGTTCTAACCATAAACCTCACAAAAATTCAATTGTGACAAGAAATTTTGTCAACGTAACGATAAGGTCTACAGATTTAAGACTAAGATAAGCCATAACAGTAAGCAATATCAGACTCTGATGTAAAATTAGCCAAAAAGGGGGAAAAATCAATATCGCCCGACGAGATCCAATATGGCTATGTTTGATTTAACTACTCGGTATCTGGCTAGATACAGTTGCTTCGCTGTGAGAGATAACGTTTGTTGGTGCACTGGGAAATTGTTCTCCCCTCCGTTTCCCCTCATTTGTATCGAGTTACTCCTACGTTACATCCTTCATGTTTCGCTCATGTTTGTTCCTCCAATCTGTCTTTCCCCCCCCCCCCCTCTCTCTCTCTCTCTGTCTTCATCCGCAATCCTTCCTATCATCTCATTTTAAGCATCTCTTCACATCCTTCCGCGTCGCCTCATCTCGAGCTTATTATCAAAGTCCTTATTAGTATCACCTTTTTTGTCTTACTTAAAACTTCCCTACATCTTTTATTCGTCATTGCATTCTCTGCTTTTCTTTCTTTGCATCTATATATGAGAACCCTTACAATAATAATTTTTACCTTTCAAGAACCAGTCCATTACGCGTTTGATGTACTGCGAAATTGTGCTCGTCCGTTCTCCATTATTTGTATCGAGTTACTGCTACGTTACGTCCTCCATGTTTCGCTCATTTTTGTTGCTCCACCCTGTCTTCTTCCTCTTTCTCTCTTCTCATTCCGCAAACTTCTTCCCATCGTCTTATTTTTTTCATCTCTTCCTTTCCAAGTGATCAATATTTCCTTCCCTATCATCTCATCTCGCGCTCAATATCGCAAGTTTTTACCACTATCGCCTGTTTGCTCTTGAAACTGTCTACATTTCCTTTGTTCGTCATTGTCTTTACCTTTTCTCTTTTCTCTATTTTGTTTAGATGGATTTATCTTTACATTTAAGCAATTATGGTATTTCTCAAGAACCGGGCCGTTCCAACATCTTCATCATTCGTAGTTTTGATTTCGCCCACATTGTCTTTAAATGAGATCATTATGGTTGTATTTTTCATGTGCATGATATACGTAACGTTATATTTTGTATCCTTTCATACATTCATTTTCGTCGCAGACCCTTAGATTTCAGGTCGCGCCCCACTAAACATTATTCTCGAATCCGTTCTGTATTCTTAACAAATCAATCATTCTACATACTTCGAATTCAAGTTATTAAAAATTTCACCCATCCCGCTCTTTCGTTCTGTGTGTCTCTCTCTTTCTCTCTCTCTCTCTCTCTCTCTCTCTCTTACTCACACAGACATGAGTGCGCACACATTTTCTTTCTCTCCATCTCTCTCACTCCAAATCCCACTCACACAAACGCACACCCACATACAAACACATTCACTTCCGTACGTGCATTGTACACAACATCTCCCCCACACCTCTTCCCCCCCCCCCCCCCCCGTCCCTTCTTCTCTGTCTCTGTCTACGTCTCTGTCTATGTCTCTGTCTCTCCTTTATCACTTCCCACGCCCACATATCCAACTGTGAAAATAATTCCAAATTGAAAGTCTATCTATTGATTTCAGACAGACCTCGGGAATAGCATTTTAGGACAAGTTATTCCAGACCGGGGATAAAAATCAAATTATATTTGTGGTCAAGTGGTAAGCCACAGTGAATGTCATATTTTGAATAAGTCTCTGTTTTAATTCAGTGGAAAATTATTTCCAGTCCTTCCTCTCTTTATCAGCCTATGGTGTTCTTCTGATCTTTTTAACATTCTATAATATACTGATTTTGTTTGGAATTTTACTATTGTTTCTTATGATTTTATAATAATTTAGATTGATAATTGATAATTGATAATTGATCAAGGCACATTAAGAGGCTAATTATTACTAATGGAAGCATAAATTTACTTTAAATTATTCAAAATGACAAATTAACAAACCTCTATGATACTCAGAATACACGAAAATTATTCAGTTTCTAACATTTGATTGTTCTTCTCTACGTTGTTATCAACAATGTGTTACACAATTTGGGTGTAGGTCTAAATCATTGTGATGTAATTAGGATGGACACAATAACGTCAGTTTCATCCATACAAAATGTTCATAGATTTCATTTTACTAGAGAAGCACCTTTGTGTCATTAGGATTACATCAAAAAGAAAGGTTAATACTCTTCTGGTAATAAGAAAAAATAATACTTTTACATTCGAAAAACATCTATTGACTCCCTTTCTTGAAAAGATAACCAGGTCCCGATCAGCATGGGTAGCATATCCCGAAAACACCCACATCAATCTCATAGAATATTTATACGTAGAGTGGGTGAGGGTAGGGAAAGGATATTGACTTTACACTTCAACCTTTAGCCAGGCTTTTCCTTCCCATCTCATCTAAGACAAGAGTAAGAAGCGGTGACAGATATACTAGTGTGCATGGGCCCTCCGTGAGGTGAAGAGGTTTGGGAGAGGATTTCAGTGTAGCATAGAAACGACACCTCCGATTATAACAGATATATCATACAATGTCACTAAGCAAAGCTTAACATTCTCTATTAACTATAAATTATGGTGCTCTTAATTCTGAATGGTACAAACTGTTAGTTTTCTTCACATTGTTAGGGTATGTGATATTACGGTTTGCACCCATTTTGAATTAAGTCAAGGAGGCTCGAAATGTTGTTCTTGGTGTTTCCTGTATTATCATGATATTTACTTCCTTTTCTGAATTGTAATATAGTAATTGATTATTTTCATTATTGATTTTTGAGAACTTTAGCGGGGCTTTTCCTTCCCATCTCATCTAAATTGGGAGTAAGAAACGGTGGAAGATCCTAGAGTGGGCCCTCCGTGAGGTGAAGAGGTTCGGGAGAGGGTGAAGAGGTTCGGGAGAGGGTGTAGAAACATCTTTGCATAGATAGGACATAAAGTGTACACATAAAATGTTGATGAGCAAAACGCAATATACAATGACACTTGGAATTCAGAATGCCATAAACTGTTAATCTACTTCATAGTGTTACTATACATGCTATATGTCCATATGTCACATATTTCTGTTTATAACCATTTTGAATTGCGACAAGAAGCTCTTTTGGTATTCTCTGTCCCATTTTGTTTGTCTTTTCTCTTTCTGAATTATAATGTAATGTTTCCATTGCCAAACAGAATAATAATAATGCTATTATGTCCAGTTCCAAATGCTGAGATAAGAGAAGATATTGCATCCAATGTGCTTTATTTATTTCCGTGTTATTTGAAATCAACAGAAAATCAACACTATGTTAAATATACTAGTAGTGAATATTATAACCATACATAATTAGTGAGGCACAATATTCATTCTCGGCAGGCACACTGGGTGGCAATATTTCACCTCGATATGTTCAGATGATCAAACTTAACAATAAGTATTTACCGACGTTTTTATTGCTTATATTGCAAATGTAAACATATCAACTACTAGGAGTTTGTTTAGACAATCAATCAAATATGACTAGTGTGGGTATGGATTGTTCTCATTAACACAATGCAAGGACCTGTCTTATGTAATATTGTAGTATCCTGTTATTTATTGATAACGAATACAACCCTTATCATGCTTATTCGGAACAAACAAAGTGAAGTGTCGAACCTCCCAATTTCGCGGTAAAGCCTCGTACGGGCTTAATCATCTTGTTATAATTGTCACGGACGTTTAGAACAAATAAGCGGTATTCTTACAGTTGTAATAAAGCAATGACAAAGCTCTCGTTTCCAAGATGAAAATTATGGCTTTAGAGACTACTGTACTGACATGCTGTAAAGCCTACTTCATGCTACTTCCACATTTCAATGCAATTTAGTTTTGTGTACCAAGAGGGTAATTGATTAATTCATTTAAGCTAATATCTAGGAAGGATAGTAGACACAATCGAATGTGAGAGTTACCATGGTTACTAAGTTCCCTTGATTAATGAGCTTTTATTAACATAATTCAATTATGTCCCTTCATATTGAAATGCTTTTATTGACATTACATGATAAAGATGACTTTGGTTGAACAAGGTCGAGACTGGTCACGTGATCCACGTGTAAGTCCTGAGTCATCCAATGACACATTTGTTTTCTACATGAGTTACTGATGTGGAGTAAATCAACAGTAATT
Organism: Heliocidaris tuberculata; assembly: GCA_025618425.1. NCBI lineage: Eukaryota > Metazoa > Echinodermata > Echinoidea > Camarodonta > Echinometridae > Heliocidaris > Heliocidaris tuberculata. The sequence goes on from CM046851.1 coordinate 13,085,418, forward strand.
CACTCATAGATCAGAATGTGATTCCGAATCCAAACCAAGCGAGCGAGTCAGACCGGGGGGTAATTCCACTTGGTTTGACTTAAAGGGAGTGTCGACCATTTTCAGACAACTGAGATGGGCTCGAGAGCTATGATATGATAACTAATTGAATCTCTGTGAAATTACCAATAACGGATTTATGATACAAATAATTCCACATTTCATGGGAACAAAATTGCAAATAAACTTATTCTGAGTTCATGCTATACGGTAAGCATGTTCTGAGTATTCTTTATTAGTCTGAACTCTTGGATTAAACAATTTTAAAACAAAACTGCTGTGTTTGGTCACGTTAGTTGCTCGACATGTACCAAGATGCGAAATGACAATCAAATTACGGCTAAAGTCTTGATCCGCATATCCGCTTATCGAAACCCTCTCTGTGTGTATAAAATAGCAGGTGCCCCCTCAAAACTAAACATTTCAACCCCCCCCCCCCCAAACCCACCCTGGCCGGAATATGTGCTCATATCAGCCGTGTGATTATCCATTATCCTGTCCTAATTGCCCTATTCGTTTATTCAGCGCCTATTTCCTTGCGAAAATTAAGTTCTCAGTTCCTCCACCTGCTCTGCCAAGTTTCGTAAATCAGTCACATGACCTGTTGCTATAGCAGCATGATGAATGTGATTAGATTTTCAATTTTCTTATTAGATTACTGTAATTATGTTTATCGAATTCCATGAGGTGTTCTTATCATTAGCTCTATTTTTCCCGCACTTACAATATCTCCCTTTTTCATGTTTTGAGAATCTTATATGCTCTATTTCTTGCTCTTAGAATCACGATGGAAGCTCTTATATCATGTATATTTTCAAAATGCTATTGAGATAGAGGGATGTCTAAGTCTGGGTAAAGTAGAAGCAAGGGTAAATTTCATATAGTTTTTAGCATGAACGTACTTCTAAATGGCTTTGGTATTTCGCAATAATGCATAATGCATTTTTTTTTTCTTTGAAAGAAATATTTTGTGATATTCAAGTCTTCTATAATTTCGGCCAATTATGAAAGTCCCCTCCCCCCCCCCCCAAAAAAAGGGGGGATGCCCGATATACTATTTGACATTGAATTTCTTTGTTTTTCTGATTCCTTTCAATAACCAATTTTTTCGTTCCTTCTAATTTTTTTTCTTTTGCAGAAGGCTTCCCTTGATGCTTGGCACGTCAACGATGTCTTCCCTGACCCAGAGATTGGTAAGACCTGCACTTTAAGTTCACATCTCTTTTCTAAAAATCGCATTTGATAAGGGCGTAAATAGCAGGGCATTAAAACATGACAGGAACATCGCTGGGATAATTTGATTTAATTTAAGATAATTATGCACTGGATGTGAGGGATCAGCAAAAAAGCCATTAGCCTTCTGTGCTGTTCCTCTTTGTATATTATTGCCAATTCATCATTTGATTCAAAATACATTCGAATGTTTACAATGTCTTATTAAGCGAATACACTTTAATTTGTAATGATTATGCAAGCACAATTACATGAAGGCACAGAAAACAAACTAAATAGTTGCTTTATTCCTTTATACTCTTAAATGACACTTACATGCACCTGGATCTAAAAACTGTCTAGCTATGAATCAAAATAGAATACTTGGACAAGAAGATTCACGGATTCAATCTAAAACTCTATCATTGTTTACCTGTTAAAACATAGTAAGCAAAAACATCCACAATATGATTGATGATAATCAATTTAAGGCATTTTAAAGACGTAATATGCATGGTGCATTTACATTAAAAACATGAGCAATGGGTTAACCGCGAGAAAACGACGGCGCCTACATAGTTGATCAATATTCTTCTTAAAAGCAAGTATAGGAAAGGGGGCGTAAGATTTGAAGTTAAAAGGGAGATTACGAAAACCATTTCCATTATATGCAGACATCATGGAGATGGAAAATGAAAGATTAAGAAGAACAGGGGTATGAAAAATAAGTTAAGTGCCGATAGCTATCACCGAATAGGTATATATGCAGAAAGGCGTTCTCGGCCCCTCTCTCAAGTACTTCCGAGGTGCGGAGTTAACAGGTTGCTATGGCGACTGCATCGATTATTTTCTCCCTCCATTTCGGCGCGCCAATCTCCAGCTCCAGGGCATGCGGGTAAATTGAAATTCATGTAATGATCGCCTGAGTCTGAGGGTCGAACAGGGTGCATCATATCGAAGGCGTTCGCTTGCGCCTTTCTTTATGCCGGAGGATCTGTTCATCTTCTTCGCCGTCTTCCTGCATTCTGTCTCACTATATTTCTATCCCCTATTCTGTTTCTCGTTCCATCTCATTCTTTCCCTGTCTGTCTTTTTTTCTGTCTTTCTTTTCCCCATTTCCCCATTCTCCATGTTCTCTGTCCCATTGTCTCTCGCTCTTAAATCTGTTTCGAGCCAGAAGGGCGTTAACTCTGAACAAATTAATGTTGGAACTTAACGCCCTTCTGGCTCCAAACAGACGCTTTCTTCCATTCTCCTTCTTTGTTTCTCTCCCTTATTTTTCTTCAAAACTGTTAATCTCAGTGTGCCTTTTTCTGCCGGTTATTTTAGATCAAAATTTTCGTTGGTTAATCTCTCTCCACTACTTAACTACCCTCCCTATATAGCTCAAAACTATGCCTGCTTTTTCATCGATATCCAACCCACAATTTTTGTGTCCTTTGTTTGTTTGTTTGTTTGTTTGTTTGTTTGTTTGTTTTGTTTTGTTTTGTTTTGTTTTTTGTTATTTTGTATTCCTACCATGTCAGTCACTACATGTTTATATCCCCAAACCTTCGTTTTAACCATGTTAATTATTTTACGTAACATGGATTTAAAGCTTTTATGTAAACAGATGTTGTTGCTTTTTTTTTTAAGTTTAACACTTTAACATGTGTTGTATCGAACAGTAGGGAATGCATAGGTACTAAGACTAGTAATCTAATACCCAGTGATGGGAGTCAATCGATTATGATTCGGGAAACTACTCCATCATCTTATTTGTTTGCTCCAAACTAGAGATTTGTGAAACGATTTAGAAGATTTGGCGGGTCAAATTGAAACGATATGAAGTCTTTTATCGCAAATGCGACTTGACATGAAGGCAATTGATGCAGTTCACCGTCTCAGTGGCATGCAGTCAACATGTTTGAAGAGAGGGGATGGGATGATGACTTGGATCTTAGAAAAAAATGCTCCTGGACTATATCCCCGGATAACTGCCCTTTATCCAAATATTGTGAAGTGTTTTAATATTGTTGTAATGAAAGTGACGCTACCATCCAATACCATTTCTTTGAATGGGAATTCGATTACTGCGATATAATGATTTCATTTATTTTACAGTCATATTGCTGTATCATGCATTGCTCGTTCCCACTAAATTTTTTTTAAAAAACTATTAGAAATCTTATTACTCTTTGGAGCCTATAACTGATAGGCGTATTTTCTCCTTAGGCTCCTCCATATTTCACTTCTATTTTTAGCCCAGTCTTTTTAATTAATACTGCATGCAAATGTATAGATATGTGGTACTCACCTTCTTTTATTTTTTCTGACAATAGATTTCATGTTCGTTTGTACCATTTTATACTGTAAAAGCACTGTAAATGTGAAATATGAAACTGAAACTGAAACTGAAACTGAAAGTGGAACTATCCGGAGACATCTGTCCAGCGCAACCCCCCCCCCCCCCAGATCAACACCCTCATAACAAAATCTACCTTCGTTGCAGATTAGCCTTGTGCTAAACAAATTATCCAGTAAAGTCAACTACTACTACTACTACTACTACTACTACTACTACTACTACTACTACTACTACTACTACGATCACCACCACCACCACCACTACCACCACCACCATCACCATCACCACCACCACCATCACCACCACCACCACCATCACCACCACTCCTACTACTACTACTACTACTACTACTACTACTACTACTACTACTACTACTACTACTACTACTACTACTACTACTACTACTACTACTACTACTACTACTACTACTACTACTACTACTACTACTACTACTACTACTACTACTACTACTACTACTACTACTACTACTACTACTACTGCTACTACTACTACTACTGAAAATCTATAAACCTCCGACAATGCCTAAAAAAAAAAAGCAAAGATGGATTAGCAATAGAGTATCATATTTCCATGCATCAGAGACATTGAGGAGCTTTGGACATGCTGGAAGGGGGATAACTTGAATATTTACTCATCCCCTACTTCCCTCTCTTTTATTGATCGGCATTACCACCGCCGTATCATGATCAATCACAATTGCTTGACATTATTTATAGATGAAACACTCGAGACCTTCTCAACAGATTGAAAGCAAATGCATAGACCAACAACACATCCATCTAACCAAATATTTGAGGCAGGCGAGTATCGCTTTACGATGTTCTAGTTCATCAATTCACAGAAAACAAGGTTACGTCTCGAGAGGAATATCAAAGAGAGCAGAAGAAGAATGTGACGAATAAAGAAAACAGGGAAGAGGTGAATAAGAATAAGAATAAGAAGGGAGAGCCAACAATAACAAAAAACAGTATGAAAGAGGAAGGAAATTATGAAAATAACAAGAAACAGAGAACGATGTGGAAGAGAAATGGGAAAAGATGGAGTCAGAAGAGAGGAGAGGATGAAGGAAAAGGAGATGATTTGTAAAGATATTTAGAAAGTATGAAGTACATTGTTCATTTACACCTAGAAACACTACATTCATGTTACCTTTTTAGGAACAGAGAAAACCCATTAATTAATTCAACTCTTGACGTGCTTTGTTCGACAAATGGAACAAACAGTGGGCGACACAGTCGACCTTTGTCACACGCACAATGCGTATGCCACTCAAAACAATGTGTTAGGATGAATTTTCCCCAAGATAAAAGAAAGTATAAAGAAAGATCAAAATGAATGGAGGCAGCTGTGCGAATGAGAAAGAGTAGCACACTAGAATGGTAAGCTGATAGAGAGGATACTTAGCATACAGATTATGTTATTTGAAAAAAGGGAAGGGCAAAAGGAGAATGAAAAGGGGTATCTTACAAAATCATTAATATTTCATTCCTCAGTATTAGTTTTAAAATACCACGTTAAACTTCGTAACATCAAAACCCCTTTCTGCCTAAAAGGAAGACCAACAAACAAGTAATTAAGCACCATTCTCTCTTCTTGCCAATATCGATACTTCGATAAAGATTATGCCTTCTGGTGCGGATGAAAGAAAAAAATTTCAGCCTGCGCGAGTCACTGCATATCAGACTGTTGATTGGTATGTGGCATATTTCACCATTACAAAACGAGGTCCAGGCTGATAACTGGACCATATTGTAGTCCAATTTTACCCCAAGATAAAAGAAGAACGGTTTATTCTTGATGGTACATTATTCATGTTATTCACATCTTGATTATAAGCAAGTGATTCACCATATTTCGTTATTACATTTTTTTTCTTCAGATGCCTGTTCTCGTGTAGAGTGTCCCAAAGGCAGTGAGTGTATTGTTAACAGGACTACCAACGTGGCGGAGTGCATATGTCGTCCTTACTGTAAACCTCACTACAAGCCAGTCTGTGGATCTGACGGTATCATGTACGAGAACCACTGTGAACTTCACCGGGCGGCCTGCCTCAGTGGACAGCGCATTACCGTACACAACCATGGATGCGATGGCCCGGAACAAACAGTGATGATGACTACACCTGAAAGTAAGTTACTGCATGCGCTAACCCGTGCGGTTTTCAAAACCTTATCTGAAATAGGGCCTACATTAAGTACATGTACAATCTTTAAAGAATGTCCCCCATGACTGTATTTTCGTGCCCCTTGAAGTTTTAGACCCAAAATGCAAATTGTGATAATACATTTGTCTTGTCATAGACTTACATTTGCTTCTTTCTTTTTTTTCTTTGTCAACCCACGAGACCGACAATGTCGGATTGGCAGGTCGCTTGAAAAGTTGTCTGAGGGTTCACTAGACCGACAGAACACGAAACACACTTGTCCGTCTTGCATGCCTTCTGTCAACTTTTCTTCTGGTTTACTAGACTGACATTGTTATTTTATTGTGCTGGCGGTCTATTGAGATGTTTCGGCGCATGGATATTTTTTTCTTTTTTCTTTTCATAATTTTTTTATTCCTTGATTCAGTTTTTCAAAACGAATAATTAGAAATTGAGCATTAATTACACAATATAATTCAACATGGCAATAAACACAATACAAATTATATATTTCCATAACGTGCCATCCATAAAATAGTACAATTTAACTGAAACAAGGTATAGATTAAAACCTGATAGGTGCAAATTCAAAGTATAGTATGATTACTAGCAATATATATTGCTAGTAATCATCGTCTTAGAATCATTATGCTCTCACACTCTTGCCCTTTCCAGGCCCTATTCCATCTATGACCCCGACAGAGGCACCTACTACCTGCACCCCGGAAGAGATGGCCCAGCTCAAGGAAGAACTCGTGGCGCATTACCGTGAACAGTTCCACAACCCTAACGAGGATAACGATCTACCTCCACGTAAGTAACATAGCCTTTCGTCAAGGTCTTTCAAATACCAGACTGGCGTGAAGAGACTTGCAATGTCGCCACATGTTTGAATTCGATGGTGGCCACTTACATGCTAGTCTCTTCACACCCGTTCTTTTCTAGTATTTAGACGCAAGGCCTTAATTGTTTGTCTAAATGCTACTTGGCCGTCTGCCTGCATGTTTTGAAGATCCCAGCAGTATGATTGGTCGAAAGCATATCACATGACAGTCAGCGGCATTTACCACCTTGACATAATCAAACCTGACTTGTAGTTAACTTGTTGTAGTGTATAGATATAGATGTACTACAGTCACTTGTAAGGTTATCATAATAATTATAGATTTACTACCGTCACTTTTAAAGTTATCACTAGTATATAGAAATACTACCGTAACTTTTAAAGTTATCACTAGTAGATATAGATGTATTAAGGTCATTTTTAAAGCTATCACTAGTAGATATAGAAATACTACTGTCACTTTTAAAGTTATCACTAGTAGATATAGATGTATTAAGTTCATTTTTAAAGTTATCACTAGTAGATATAGAAATACTACTGTCACTTTAAAGTTATTACTAGTAGATATATATGTATTAAAGTCATGTTTAAAGTTATCAGTAGTAGATATAGATGTACTAAAGTCACTTTAAAAGTTATCAGTAGATGTAGAAATACCATACCGTCACTTTTAAAGTTATCGGCAGGAGATATAGATGTACTAGAGACGCTTTAGAAGTTATCTGTACCAGATAATTTTATATACAGTCACTTTTAAAAATATCAGTAGTAGATGTAGAAGTACTACAGTCAAAGTTATCAGAAGTAGAGATGTACTACAGTCACTAACTTGTAAAGTTATCACAAGTAGACAGTAATGTACCGAAGTCACAGGTAAGATAATAGATATCAATATGTCACTTTCCAAATTATCAATAGTAGATGCCGTACTAAAGTCAGTAGTAAAGTTACCAGTATATATTTTTTACACAAAACTTACTTATAGGCCTATCGTTTTCACTTTTACAACTTGATGTAATAAAATCACTGTAGAATTTATCAGTTGTAGATATTAATGTACTAAAATCACTCGTGAAGCTATCAGTAGTAGATAGTAATGTACTGAAGTCAGTTGTAGAGTTATCAGTAGTAGATGGTAATATACTAGGGTCACATGAAGTTATCATCAGTAGATATTAATGCACTTAAGTTAAGTGTAAAGTTATTATAGTAATCAATAGATATCGATGTTATGACGGATGATTCCAAATGACCTCCAAAAATATACAGTCATCTTTTAATAGTGAAAACCAGATTGCTCCTTCTCTCAAACTTCTGTGACTCGACCAATTATGAGATATTGGTTGATAACACCCTCTTTCTTCTTGTATCTATTTTTTTTTCAGTCAATAAGAAGTACATCGTAAGTCTGATTTTGAATCATTATGATATCGATGATGATGATGCAATTTCCCGTCAAGAAATGGAATCGGCCATGACCCTTGACCGCATCAATGACCTGTTACCCGGATGTTCTTTCCTGGACGTGCTGGACTCGGGTGATATGGATGGTAACGACAAGTTGAGCGGAATGGAACTCTACAGAGAATTTAGTAAGTGTCACGTGATATTACATACGAGTGTTATAGAAATGAATGATATTGTAACATAAAGTATTCGAATGACTACCAGCAGTAATAAAAGGCTACCTGAACAAAATTTACATGTTAGGAAGAAATAGGAACATAGAATAGCATCATGAATGTGAAATAAAACAAATCATCACCATTAGATTTTGTTAAAGAAAATCAATAGGTCTCATTTGGCTTTGCATTTGAGAGAGTCAGTAGAAATGGGATAGGATTATATTCTAATTTATTTTCTGTACGAATCAACTTTTTTAAAGACTGCGTATCCCTAGACCTAGCCACAAATATTATCCTTGTAGTTGTAGAGACATGTACTGCCCGAAACTTTACAGGCATCATATTAATATGCAAACATAATAATAAACATGAAAGATGGTCAACTGTTTTCATTTTCGTCCTTCCAAGGGGTTTTCATTCTTCTTAGTTTTTTATTGCATCTGACTGACATTTTAAATAAGCTATGGTATTTACCTGTGACCAAACGGAAGCTCTTGACAGGTTGGTCAGAATCTTTGGGTTCTATAATGACTCTAGAACAAACCAATGATAGGCTACATCTGTGGCATAGGTGGCTTTTATCAGGGGAACATCCATACATAAGTCCCTACGCCGTATATCAAGTGTAGCAAACAAAAGCAATGAACTTCTGCTGCAAGAAAATGCTTCCCAATATCTAGCAATCATTTGTTTGAATAGAAATAATTTTTGTTTTCGTCATCAAGGATTCGCTTTGTTTTTCAAGATTTTCTCATTGTAACATGGTTTTTACTTGACTTATATTTATCCGAGAAAATCAGCAGTTCTTTTTCATCTTCAGTTGTCTCGTTTTTGTTTTTGTTTTTTTTTTTTCGAGGCTGTTCGACGGCTTACACTTTATTGCAATTAATATATACGGACATACCGTTGTTCAATTTCCGACACTGCAGTGCCTCGTCGCGCTTGATGAATAGAAATGTTATTCTCAATGTAAGCATCTGCTTTAGTATTGCTGAAGTCACGAATACAGCCTTATCCATCCCCTTTCTCTTCGTCGTTTACAGACATCAAAGCAGTGTCGCTATCAGGAAGCATAGCTCAACGTGTCACTGTAGCAAAGGTCGGTGACAATCTAGCCTTACCTTGTGAACTCACGTCAGACCATCCCCTGGAGATCCGCTGGACCAGGAACAATGCTCCTCTTACAGAGATACAGGATTACCAAGGAATCGGGGTAAGGATGTCTTCTAATAACGAAGACATGACGATGACAAAGACAAAGACAGAATCGATGGCAATATCCATGTCAATGTCAGTGACATTGCCGATGATGAAAAAAAGCCATGAAAATCTTAAGTATGTGATAATAGTTCAAATTTCAGGTAAGTTGAAATAAAAACGAGGTATAAGTTTTATGATGTCATATTCACCAAATCAAAATGATGTAGGCCGAACAATGCTCATTAGCTTTCTTTTTTAATTCCAACGAAAAAAGTCAAATTACATCTTCGTGGTTTTTATTTGTGGTCATCTCACGGCGAACATGCTCAGATGTCTCAAAAGTGCCCATTCTTTTTCTTCTTTTTTTAGACGTAGACACTCAGGGAAAACTAAATCCTCAAATTGCTCTTTTCCTTCAACAGTTCTACGCCGGTGATTCGTCTCTCTATCTGACAGCAATCACACTCATGCATGAAGGTTCTTACGCCTGCTACGCGGAAGGATATGAAGAAGTGAAGCAGACTCACCTGCTACAGGTTCAAGGTAGACTTCCTTGTTTTCCTTTAAAATTTATCAAATATTGATGATATGTATTATAGTAATTGATCATTCCGAACACCAAGAAAAATTTTAAATGTTCTCTCTCTAATTTTGTGGAATTTGGACCAGTCGCACATCAAGGATCGTAGAATAGAAGTGGCAACCCCCCCCCCCCCCCCTCACAAAAAAGGAGGGGTATCTTCCACCCATTCTGGATCGGCCAGTGGGATAATACGAAAGCAATTGCAGACCTGCTGTAAACAAAGTTGTAAATTCTTTCCGAAACAAAAACAATCTTACACACATTCAATTTTCATCTTTCCCTTTCCCCTCATCCATTTTTTGCAGTTCCACCATCTGTCAAGATTTGCCCTCATTCCCAGCTGAGGAAGCTTGGTAGCAAGGCCCGAGTCCAGTGTCACGCCGAAGGAATCCCTACGCCACAGAAGAGTTGGACCAGGAACGACATGCCGCTGGTCGAAAGTGACAGGGTGGAGATGCAGAGTGAGTCCTAGAATTTTTTTTTTAATATCTATCACAAACATTCAGTACCATGACCGTCTCTAGCATATTAAAATTCATATTTTTAAGACCCAAAATTTAAAAGTCACTACAGTGCGAGGGGGTCAAGCACCCTCCCACCCCCTTACCACTCGGTCCCTCCGCTCCTTCGCAAAGCTCCACACCCCCACTTTTAACAACCCGTTAGCGCTCTTATACATTAACAGTGCTGTCACGTGCCATTACTCAGGCAATGCTTTCCGGAAAAATCTGGCAATCTATTACAACTGAATCGAATAATATTTCAACCAACAGTTTTTGTATAAATTGCAAAGAATTAAGGTTAGAGGATTTGGGGAAGATATTTTGTAGTCAGTTGGAACATCTACAGTTATATGCATGATTACTGCAGTTAGACCACTGCACAATTTTGAGAAATGTATGCATTATGCAAAGGTTTTAATACCAAACGTCTCCCTACGTCATTACTGATACTCAGTCAAACCAACAAGACTAACACCAAACGGACTAAAGACCGAACAAAAAATATCACTATACTCCCAATTGCCCAAAATTTGGAATCGTTTTGGAGTCGATTTGGCGGTGTGACTGAGGTGTGACGGAAATTGCACACCATTAGAGATGGTAATGTGCTACAGCGGACCATTAACTACGACGGGTAAATGCTATTCGTTGCCATGGTTACTGTACCTTCTTAGGATGTGCTGGAAATGTTAGATGTCACTGGCATCCTCTTGCGATATACACGTATTTTTGTTTAAATTGGTGACATTTTGCAATTGTTTTCAGGAAATGAAGACAGTATGGAAGTGTTGTTTTTATGTTCACCTTTTCATCATTAATATGGTTAACATTTCCCCTTTCTTAAGACTGAGCAGAAATGATAGGAGAAATGAGTTATTATAAATTTGTTGAATTGTTTTTGATTTAGTTGCAAATTATGAGATTTCTCGTTCATGATCTGCCCAAGATTTTTTTCCCAGTTTTCTATATAAGCCACTTTGTACCCTCCCCCTTTCTCCCTCTCTCTTTCTCTCTCTCTCTCTCTCTCTCTCTCACACACACACACACACACATATACCCTGTCATATGCAATGCGTCTGTTGTATATGTTGTCCCGTCTGTCTCTGTGCATGTCTGTTTGTCTTTGCTGTCATTTTCTCTCTCTCTCTCTCTCTCTCTCTCTCTCTCTCTCTCTCTCTCTTTCTGTTTCTCTTTCGATTCTACTCGATTTACAATTCTAAGATTCTATATTTCTTGTTTGGTATATCCCGACCATTAGGGGATTTCCATTCTGTTCACTTCGTTATACTTTAGCATTTGTCAAATCTAATTCATCATTATATTTATTTCACCCTCTTGAACATTCTCCCGCTTACATGTTCGATTGGTTATCTCATATTCAGATAAGAACAGCAGTGTGTTAGTCAAGGAGATCTCCTACCCAGATACTGGTATCTACACCTGTACGGCTACCAATCCTCTCTCAGAAGCTCACCAGAGCGCATCAGTCTTCATCCAACCTCAAGACCATCGTAAGTTAATCAATTAATTGATTAATCAATCAATCAATTAATTAATTAACAGTCTCATTTACCCATGGTGGAGCCTCACCACTGGTAATACTGCTCTTCCTGAGGGCCCTGCAGTCATGACTACCCCAGCATTGCCATGCCGACCCCCTACCAGTAATACACCTTGGGCCGAGAGGGACAAATATGGGGAGGGAAGTCATATGCCTAGCGCTAGTGTAGCGAAAGAGGACGATCGCCCCCTCCCCCATCAATTCTGGAGTTTTGTCGGTAGATTTTGAGTTTTGGTAGTAGAAATGAATGCCATGAAAATTATAAGCAAGATGTGTGCTTTATCGACAAAAGGGGTGAACGTGGTGAAATAAATACCATTATTTGATGTAAAAGAATGAAAATTCTTTGACTACTGAATTCCTTAACTCTCATAGGCTTAATACAGGAGCTACCCGGTTCCCGAAGACTATGGGTTAACTTGCTCGCTCCGCTCGCTCGACCAAAACCGTATTCCCATCCAAATAAATGGTCGGTCTATTTGATGGACATTTCTTATATTTTGATAGAGTTCCAACTAACACTTTGACCCTCGTTCACTAGGTTTTTCTCGAATATCTCTCCCCCCCCCCCCCCCCCGGTCATGGTAGGAAATGCCGCCCCTTTATGGTTGCACGATGACAATGACAATACTATTAAAAAGTGTCAAGGGGAACTAGTTTAGTCGAGTGTAATCATATTCGATTCCTTCCACACAGCTCTTTCACCGGGTCCCCTCCATGTCTTCTACCTGTTCCATCGCGATGGCATCCAGACGTTCGAACCCGACACCTGCGGGTTCAGGCTCGCCCTGACTGGAGCAAGCACCTTACCCGACACCACCAAGACACTGTGCAGCGTTGACTCGGAATCTGAAACACGACGATGTGACTGGGGCGATGTGGTCAGCGTGGATGACCGCTATATCTACGCATCGCAACCGTATGAGAACCGCGTCGTGGTACTGGATGCCCGCTCACAGAGGATTATTGAGGTATATAGTCATTAGTAATATATGAAGTTGAACTCTTCACGTGAAATTTATTTGTATTTCTATCATGCATAGATATTTCTATTTTCATATTTATGAGTATTCGTACTTTACATACACTGCCCTTTTACTTTTGTGTTCGTGCGAAATTGTTATTTATTCGAAACTGTTCTTTTGTAGCCTCTCTGAAACAGCCAGAAAAATAATTTAAGCAAAATGTACGTTCATCTTGTACATGACCAATAAAACTTGAATGTGCAAGAGCATCGAATGCAGTTTAGGAAAGGATTGAACGTACGTCTAAAACCATAATCTGTCACTCGTGTTTTAGATGTAGTGTATAATAGGCCTACCATCTTGATTCATAAAACACACAGGTAATAAGTACAGACGGGCAGCCTGTATCTCTCCAGTACGTGGAGCACGTAGACTCTCTGTGGGTGCTATGTCGGCGATCGGATGAGGAAGCTAAGGCAGGGCGTCAGTCCATCGTGGTCATCAAGTCCGCAGGTCAACCAGGACCTCATCACACTATCCACACCGAACCTGTCGGACACACCTTTGAGCTTGTCGAAGGCCTCTTCATTCCGAGGGAACAGATACCAAAACAGGTCAGCTTTTCATACTCATTCCATAATTTCCTAATTATTGTCTGGGAAGTTAGCGATATCATAAGTTGACTTGATAAGTTTGAAACAGCGACCAGAGCCCGATCTAGTCCAAACAACCAGTGAAACGAAACTTCCGTAGTCAGATTCATTTTCTTTGCTAGGGTTCCACAAATGCTCATCCGAAATCTTGCACTAGGCCATCACGCCCCTGGGTTGAGAAGATAATTGTGTCTATGCGTATAGATACTGCGTCTGGGAATCCGAATGTTTTGTGTATTTATTAGTCTGAATATCCTTATTAACTGGCGTATTGGAAGTGACGCACCGCCTGCAGCCGACATTATCTTTGACCCACCAAGAAGTTAGTTCTGTATTTAGAGGCTGCATCTGACTTGGCTGTACCTATATATAGATGTTTCTGAATGTCCTTTATTGGTTCAAGAGAATCGATTTTGCCCGTTGTACAGGATGCATTATTTTGATTGCGTTATACCTGCGATAATCAAACCTATGAATGCAATTCATCCACGTGCCAGTAAATTAACCCAATGTTTGCACTGCCCATTTTGCTTATATTATTTTGTACAATGTCGCACTAACATCGCGTGTCAAAGGTCGCACCAATCGCTGACGTTGTCTTACGTCATGCGATTACATTGTGACAGAAACTGTCTGGAAGCAATTGGGGAAAGGTTGATCATGTCTAAATAAGGATTTGGTGTACTGTGAGGTTTTGTATTCATCAAAATGATAAGAAATCAACCCAAACTCGCTCAAAAGCACATGCACCACACACAGAAATTGGTATATGGGACTGCACACAGATGTAGTATGAATGTTCGGCCCGAACATTTCAGCTTTTTTTTTTTTTTTTTTTTTTTTTGGGGGGGGGTCATATTTCGAATATAAGGGCATTTGAAGAGAAATCCTTTTCAGGGGACATTTCTACTAAGATGTTCTTCCAAACTGACATACAAGGAGTAACAAAGCTCACAAATTATTTTTCACCTTTCCCAGAACTCCACCTTCCCTTTAATCGTCCTCACAGTCTGATCAAGACTGGAAGTGCTTCACATTTCTTGCTCACATAATTATTAATCACAAGATTACATTCTCTCTTGCAGGGTACCATGAACTTCGGCTACATCGTGCACCACAACCAACTCGGCCTCCACAAGATTGACTTGGTGCGTATGGAACGAATCGCTCTGATTGACCTTACCGCTTACAACTGTCACCCGGAAGCACTCAACTTTGTAGCCATCGGCGGAAGTGTCGTCATCAACTGTGCGGGTAGTGACACTGTCCCAGCCAAGCAGTTGATCCTGGATTACTTGACAGATAGCGTCATCAAGGTAAAAAAAAATACTTTATGGAGAATTCCAGTACTCTTTAAATTTTGATGCACAGATATCAATTGATCATAATTCCTAAATCTTTTTTCACCCTTATTTTTCTGCAAATTGAAATAGACTTTAATGTCATCCTGAGCTTCAAAAATTTAAACATCCCGGCGCCCAAAATGAAAGATAAATTATTAGGAGAATTTATTGCCAGCAGTTATTAATCTCTGTTTTTTTTTTGTGTGTGTGTGTTTTTTTTTTTTTGTTTTTTTTTTTGTTTGTTTGTTTTTTCTTTTCTTTCTTCTTCTTTTTTTGCGTTGCATGCTTCAAAGGAGATAATAGTAATCATGTCGAGACACCAAGATGATAATCTTACATGGAACATCTAGAATGCAAAGAATTCCATATCCCAAGAGATGTGTTCATGTACTAGTACCAAAGATAGTCTTGCGAAGATAACCGGAGGGATGATATGATTCATGTTCTGACTTGACTCATGCGGGAAGTTTCTTTATTTATTTCACAAACATATTTTTCAAAAGCATATATGTGTACTAGAAATTAATCATCGAAAACTTTTAAGAATAATAATTACTTACCCATGCTAAGGAACAGTGATCTTTTCTTCTACGATTAGGTTAACGAGGGTATTCGTGGTCGTCCCTACGTCTCACCGGACGGTCGTTACATCATCAGCGTCGATGCCAACCACCAGTACATCCACGTACAGAAGGTACTCTCCGAGTCTGGCAAGATCAAGACGGCTTTCGAAGTCAAGACCAATCTCCGCATCAGCGACGTCGGATTCTTCCCCAGCAAGACTTCGCACACCTACGATGTCTTCGCTACATCGCGCGACCAGCCCGACGTCCTGTTCATCGACCTCGAGAGCGGCTTCGTGAAGACCATTACTGGAGTCCAAGACCCGATCGATGCTGAAGACTGGCCCTGGGATACGCGCAATCGAAGGATCGTCAACAGCGGCTTCTTCGATCCGTACCTCGTCACGCCCGCCGCCAACCACGAAATAGTCATCAACGGATTACTACGAAAGGTTCACTGTGACATCGAAGATATTGCTGTAGCTAACGTCATTGTCTGGATTGGAAAATGCTAGACATCGGCATAGAAAATAACCTTAAAATTCCTCTTTTTAAAAGAATAAAAGACTTTGTGTTACCTTTCCGAGGTAAGCTCATATTCGCGACTATTTTCTATTTCTGTTATCTGGATTCTATGCATTTTTAAGACATGTAGATCGATTATTTTTGTGTGTATAAATTTGTTTTGCTTGTTATTACGTGCAATGTATCATAGTAAAAAGCATAATTAGGTCATTCTTGCGAATAATATCCAGTACTTACCATTAAACGTTAGTAGAGAATAGTTGCAATACAGAATAATCATTATTTATCAATTATTATGTAAATATTTCAGTTTTATATTATAATAGATTTGGAAGGAAATCGAAAGTTTTGTTGTTATTTCGGCTAGGACCTCCTCTTTGTCAAAATAATGAAAATACACATATCACTTTCCAGTATCAATCGTAATACAGTTGTAAATATGTTTGAGGCATAATGTTTATTTTACTCTTTTTGTTGGGTTTTACGATACATTATTTGTATATGGTTTACGTCGACAAAGTTGATTGGAAGTATGGATCGCGAGTATCATTATGAGACAATGTAAATAATTGTAAATTCTGTGAAGTTTCGATGAAGTAAATAATGTAGATTGTTGTTCATTATAATACCCATAGACTCGATTTAGATAGGCAGTTAGATATATGACAAGGTAGCATTGCAATGTCACATAGTGTAAACTATATTGAAGTAATTTATTATATTTTTTTCGATCTCCATCTTTCAGTATCCCATTTTTTCCTCACTCTGCAGAACTTCATTGTGTAAATAATTAAGAAGTAAAATATAATTTGGATATTCGTTACTTCCTCACAAACTTATTTGTGGCGATGCAAAATGTTCAGAACTAGTGTAGAGTCCATTCTATTTCACTAATTTCACATTTATCTTTAGATCACTGTATATGATCAAGCACTTTATTATCAATTAGTGATAAATATTTTATTTTCGTTCGTCACTCATGTTTGGCTGTTAACATACCTATACACTTCTTTATTGTATTTTAATAACTGTGTACGTTACGTCGTTTATTGAAAACAGTTATGTGAAGTGCATGATTCGTGTTTGAATACCTAAAAGTGAATAAGTATTTAGGTGTACACATTTAATCTTGAAGTGGGTTACTGGTATAAGATTCACAATATTGGTAAAGCTCATAATCGTACGTGTCAATAGAATCATAATGTGATTGCTTGTGAAATGCGCTGCTTATCGCACCTGGATACTGCGCAAACACAAGTATAAATTCAAATTCAGCGGTAGTATTACGTGACGCAGCATGGTACATGAAAATGTTTGCGTCAAATAAGAAACTATTCTGCGCAGTATATCCAAAATGGAACTAAAAATATATTCCGATAAGGCCCGTTGCACATGATGCGTCATTTCGTTAACGCAGAACTTCGTCAGTGATTGACGCAGTCTTTGACGCGCCTTGTGAGAGTGATATCGTACACCCGGTAAATGCAAAATGAACAGTGCAGACAATGCGTTGAATTACTGACGTATGGGCTTATTGCCTTCATTATGCTCTATTATAGCGCATGTATTAATGCAGTGGAAATGGCGCCTCTTATACAACGGACTTAACAGCCAACTTTGCCTTGATCATTCCGGAGTATTAAAGGTACTATTTGACGGGGGAGGGCAGCTTACCCTATTTATCATTGATTATCATTGATCAGAAAGAGCACCAAGAAAATGCACCGAAAATTGATCTAGTCACGAAATTTAGAAATATTCATGGCAGTTTGTTAGTATTTTTGCCGAACTGGCGCGTCTTTACAAACAAACAAAAACACACACATAAAAAGTGGGGAACTATTTATTTTTGTGGCACACATCAATCAGCCCGAAACTTTCACATACATTCTGTGAAGCCTTCTGAATGGATTTATGCAAAATCCAACCACTTATATTTCTGCTTGAAAATGTTAAATAGTACCTTTAAGAATTCAACTCTGTACACACCAAAGAATCTTGTGTAGCCTCGTTCACTTGTAGCATAATGACAAAAAGAAAAAAGGAGTTGTACTCTGCGTGTATTAGTATATCCCAGTATACTGTATAATCATGATAATGAATCTTTTGAAGAGGTGGTTATCCAACTTTTTTAATTCTTATGATTTAAGGACAAATTTATGACAGGAGACCATTAATCGGGTAAGCTTCTTCGAAGTAGTTTTCGTTCTAAATATAAACAAGCGTCATGTGACAGGTTTTATATTCAGTAAAATAACAGGCAGTTTGACGAGCTAGATTTAGTTTAGACGATTGAGGACATGGAAGTGGTCGTAAGTAGAATAGTTTGGTTTTCACGATCTCAATTTGAATTTAAACTGTTTTCTTTATTTCAATCGGTGTAATATTATTTTAATTAAATTGTAAAATCAATATTTGCTCACCATTTCGTTTGGTGTTCAACTTGGTAAAATTTGTATATTAATTAATATTATATCATTATGATAATAGCCAAGGCGTTTATACTATTAACCTTTCTTTCAGTAATAGCCTTTTCGTGGCCATGTAATGGATTAAGAGTAGATATATCTGAAGAAGGAATTACCTTACCATAGACAATTTGACATTGATAAACACTTTTAGTAGTGTGCACATCATCGTTTCAAAGTGATGCGATTTCTCAAACGAATTTTGAATATTATTTACGCATAAGGAAACAGTGAATTATTCAAATATGGATATGAATTGGTATATTCGGAGGGTCGGTGATTCTTTTCAGCATAATTGTATTCGTGAATCGTCTTATCATTAAATGAAAATGGTGGACGAATAAAGAACTAGCATTAATTGTATTCATGTGTTTTGTAGAATAGTTCAGGCCTATATACTCAGGCTTAATCCTTTAGTTTCGGGTCAAAGTATATACTTTCAGAAAGAGCACATATAAAGTGTTGCGACCCCTAAGTTTCAATTTCATTTTATTTTATCTTATTTTTTATTTTTATTTTGTTTTTAGTAATGTGGATACTGATATTGAAATGACTGAGGAGGGGAAATGCAAGTTGTACATTGCAAAAATCATGGCATGACAAAGATCGTGGAATATCATAAAATGTTAGAACTTGGTTTTCTTATGTGTTTTCTTCTGGTAATTTTTCCGAAGAACGTTTTCTTAAACATGTTAAATGAGATGCAGTTCCATGCTTTTATGAACAATCTCTGAGTACTGACTGCATTTATTTCGTAAAACAGCGACCCGCTTCTAGCTTGAAATATTTTACCTCCTGTAAGGAGAGAATGTAATGTTTCATGGGACTAAATCTTGACCAAGCCCTCGCGAAATTGACAGCGATGATGTTGGTGTTTAAAATACGCGTGGATTATATTTCTTTGAGATATACAGGATACTAAGAAGTTTAAAAATCAAGAAAAAAGTAGTGTTAAGTCATTTGGGATATAATATAGAGAGATTGTTTAGGAAATCAAGATATTAATATTTCTTTTTCATTTGTCTTTGGGAATATTTCGTTATTCGAGTTGTGGTATAGAATGGTAAGGTTTTATTTTTTGGAGTTAGATCGAAAGTAAGTCATGTTTTATGAGGGTGACGCAATGGGATATGTTCAGTAGGTAAGTGGATGTACATGTATGATTCTTTGTTCTTTAAGAAACAACAATTTATGCATGATTATAATCATACATAGATAGAAATGTAACTTCTCGTGACATCAAATTAAAAAGGGAATAACGCTCATTACAACAGATGGCTGTTATTTCCTTTTTCTGCTGAGGTGATGTCCTAATCAAATATTTTCAGCGAATTGGATATGCCGAGAGCTTTTCTTGCATCCAAGATTCACAAATGTATTCCTGGTTTCCATGTTATCTATCATATAATGTTGCATGTTTGTCTTTTTCGTTATGATCTATTTGATACCAAGCGTTTTGTGATTATAATGTTATTGTAAAAACAATAATCGGTGACCTAAAATACGCTTTTGTGATAAAGTGATTAATAAAAGAATGTGTCTAAAAACGGTAGCCTACAGTCTTCTCTGTTAAATACATTATTCTCTCTGTCTGTCTGTCTCTCTCTCTCTCTCTCTCTCTCTCACACACACACACACACACACACATCCACACACACGTTTAAGTTTTATGTTCATGCTGTACTGCACACATGTACATCGCATTCTCTCTTTTGCCTCTCCCATGTCTCCTTAAAAAAAAATACTCCTTTTTAAAAAATTACTCCTACTTATTGTTTTCTTCTCTCTCCTTCTCTCCTCTCACATACATACTCCCCTTTTCTCTCTCTCTGTCTCTCTCTCTCTCTCTCTCTCTGTCTCTCTCTCTTTCTTTCTCTGTCTATGTCTTTCTCTTTCTGTCTCTATTTCTTTCTATCTCTCTATGGACAAAAGCATCAACGAAACGCTAATTATTCAGCTGATAGATGCTGCCACAGGCATGGTGATCGTTACATACATTAATATGGAGGAATTATTCGATAGAAGATTATACATGAGATCCGTAGAGCACTGTATTTTTATTTTAGTGCACCAATTTGCCATTTTATTCTATTAAATCATGGGTAATCTTAGAAAGAAGCATCATAATCAAGTATACATAGGGGAAAACATTCGGGAATTGTGGTATAAACACGTTTGTACAAAGAGGGAATATTGTTGAATTGAAATGGGTGGCTGGGGCGGATCCAGGATTTTGGAAACGGCGTGGGGGGGGGGGGGCAATGCATAAAACCTAAATGTCTAGCAAAAAAAAAATAAAAAAATTATGGAGCATAAAAAAAAGGAGATCCAATTCAAAAAAACAATATTTGACAAGCCACAAAAAAGGTGAGTCCGGAACCTCGTGACCACTGCCACCCCGCCCCTCCCCCCCCCCCCCATTCACCCTTGGGTGGGGTCAAGATTAAAATCGGTTTTGACAACAAATTAAATAACCTATAACGATGTATGATCATAAATTTTAGTCGATTGGAATCAATATGTAGTAATAATACGGGGGGAAATGGTTCATTATTCCGAAGGTTCGTAATTTCGGAAATGATTTCGGGTTCGTAATTCCGAAAGTGAAATAAGGTTCATTATTCCGAAGGTTTTCTAGTTTCGAAAACAAAAGGCTAGGAAAAAAGAACCTTCGGAAACATGAACCTATTTCATTCATGTTTTTGTTTTTGTTTTTGTTTTTGTTTTTGTTTTTGTTTTTGTTTTTGTTTTTGTTTTTGTTTTTGTTTTAATTATGAACCTCCGGATAACACCTTCGGACTAACGAAAAATGAACATTCGGAGTAAAGCAACTAATGTTCGAAATAATGAACCTTATTTCATTTTCGGAATTATGAATCCCCTCGTATGGGAAATTTGTGCTTCGAAATTAAACGTATTCCGAAAAAACGGCGAATGCCCACCCCCCCCCCCCCCCGGTTCTGTTGAATTGGGGGAAATTTATAGGAGGGGCGGCAGGACCGTGCCCGTTTTGGGTATCGGTTCCTTTGCCTATTACCAATGAGTTCACAAAGTTCACAGTTAGGTGAATATTAATATTCTATGTTATAGAGAGCAAAGATTAATATTCGATGTGGTAGAGAGCAATATTAACTGATGATAGATCATACTTTCAAATGATATTCCCAGATGCCTCTGCTGATAGCATTTTGTAAAATTAATGAGCATCGCATTAAGATTAAGATTGCATTAAGAATTCCGGAATTACGGACCTTCAGAAAAACGACATGTAATCATATAAATACCCCTCCCATATTGAAGCATACCTTTGCTTTCTCTAGATTGAAAAGGTGCCATTTTGAATGTTATTTTAAAAAATATTCATCCGACACCAATATTACAATGGAAAACGTATTTCTAAATGACAAGGGTGATAACTGGTGCCCTATTATATTCGTCAGAAAATGCCCACGGGTTTAAAAAGCACACCATGCCCATCCATACTTGTATGCTCAGGAAAACAGAATGCCATTTTTTCATAACAAAAAGTCATTAAAGGGCAATCCAACCTTGGTAATAAGATGTTTTGTGTGAAAGCAAAAAAATAAGAAAAACAAGATGGTGAAAGTTTGAAAGAAATCGGAAATCGAAAGTTATGGATGTTTGAAAAATGAGATCACTACATCTATGTGAATCTCAAGTTGGCAATTTGGTGAGTCAATTGTGACATTTTTGTAGACAACTCTCCCATTTGTCGTACACAAAAATATCATTAATTTGCGATTTTCTTCGAGGCGCTTTTACCCTCGGGACAGTACTCAAAATATATTGGAGATAGCATAGTATTATAGGTCCTCATGAGCGAAAAGATCCTACTGAATAATGCATTTTGAAAAAAAGGGACATTTTAGTCATTTTGTGTGTTAGAGCGATTGAGGGAGTTGTCCACAGCTACATCACAGTGGCATTACCTATTCGGCCAATTTGAAATTCCCATATGCATAGTGATTACAAATTTCAAAAATTCATAACTTTCTTATTGCTTGTCCGATTTCGTTCAAACTTTCACCATTCTGCTTCTCTGATTTTTCCTCTTTCTTTCAAAGCAACTTGCTATTAAGGTTGGATTTCCCATAGGCCTACACTTATCGATAGAACAAAGTAATTGGATTTTTCTTCCCATGACAACGATAATAATAACAACAACTGTATGATCTTCTACCCCTTCTACATCTCATTTTCAGGGCGGTAGGCCTACTCCCTTTCAATGCGCTATACAGTTTATACGATTTATCTCTACAATTAATATGTATAGGCCTACAACTTTGTCTTAATATAATGCTCATTTGCTTTGTTGAAGCTTGTACCTATTTAACATACTACTGTTGTGCTTTGTTTTGTTTTGTTTTGATGATAATCCTATTATGTCAGGATTCTATTTCACTAAATTTGAATTGGAAAATTTGTAAATGTGTAAAGGAACGATTCCCGCCCCGCCCCACCAACCCATTTAACCTATAGTGACGCTCTTTGTTACTTTTGCTTATAAAGTCCTTCTTAAGTGTGGAATGTGCTGTACTATCTAGTTATATGCATAAAGAAAAAAACATATCGGGAATTGTATTTTATTTTTAACTCCAACGCTGACCCAGTGAAGATATCTCATGTCAAATGTAATACTTAAGGTTACTTAAGGTTGAGTATGTCCAGATCCTGGTTGCCTGATAGGACTCCGCCGGTATCGACGCTCATTATTATAATTATTAAGTATAATAGCGTCACCTGTGCCTGGGAGGGGAAAGCGAACTAAATCACTGATACCCTCTTTGTGCATGGGTTCTTAACGTGCAAAGCTCCTCTATACACGTAACTCAAGGGAGCTCCCATCTTCAGATAAGCTTCCCTAGAGTTACACATGGGGCCTCCGATTTAACGTCCTATCCGAGGGACGGTGTGTTTTCCACTGTAACATAGCCTGCGTCTGAAACAAGGGAGGCGTCAGCGCAGACTTCAGTCATCCGCCCGGATGGATTCGAACCCAGGATCTTTGGTTCGACAGGCGACTGAGCTGAGCCAATTCAACTCGCCTCCAGTCTGAATACATGTAAAAGTGACGTCACATTGAAGAGCATGTTACATTTGTGAGACTGTGTTGCGAGGTTTTCTGTTAAGATATTGTGATTTTTTACGATAAACGGAAAGCAGAAAATGGCTGAAAGGCTAAAGTTATTAAAGGAACGTTCCTACCAGCGAAGAAAAATCCTTGCACAGCAGGTAAGTTTTTAATTAATCATATTTCCTTGCCAGAGAAATGCAAATTGAGGAAAATCAATTCAAAGACTAACGCCGATCTTAACATGTGGGACAATGCTGTAGACCTAACGTTAGATAGAGCCTCTATTTAGAGCCTAGAGCTACTACCGGTACCCGTAAAGGTTACGGGATCTTTTGTTTTGAAAAAGTGCATGGTGACATGATGTGAAAGTAGACTGAGATTAACGTTTGATATGGAAACGACTTGTTCCTTTGCTTGCGTGCAGAGACTATGATGGAGATCGATGGAGCTGGAGGGGGGGGGGGGGGGGGATAATGGGGGGAGGAGATGCCAGTGTATATGATGAAATGAAACGTTACTGTGTTTAGTATGCACACCAAGTAATACTAATACTCGTTGACCACTAAGAACGAACAATGACAAAATACTACTGTATTTTCTTTAGCATGTACTAAACGTAGATCTATGGGGGGGGGGGGCACTCACACTTATGCGAGGTTATTATTGGAGATAACCTCGCACTCTCTACCTTCATACCATGAGCAATTGCCTCCCATAGGCAAGTTGATATCTTGCCCATATGTCTGAGGGGGAGGAGCAAGACCACCAACCAAAAACAGCCTGAAAATTTCACTTGATCAAGATGATAAAGATCCTGTCGAAGGTTCAGGCATGAAATAAGATATTCTATCATTCTAAAATGTAGAAGGAAGTATTTTCTCAAAATTTTGCTGATTATATTGGTGTTTTTACCTCTTCAACTTAGAGGTCGTGACAGGCCAAAATTGACACAGCCCCATATAGGTCCCGTGAGTTGGGGGGGGGGGGAATAAGATAAATATTTCAAATACTTCATTTCAAATTCAGCTCTTCAAAATCTCACTCTTACCTTAAATGGCCGTTAGGAAGAACTTCTGATATTTCCAGCAAAATCCAAAGTCAGATAAGATTTTGTCCCCAAAGAAACTCGGTATCGCGCTAAACCATGATCAGAAACTTGGTCCTATGAAATTTTTGCTGCCATACATTTCTGGAAGCTTTGTTGCATCCTAAGGAATAAGGTATATAAAAATACTTCTTACTTCTTTCA
Source organism: Heliocidaris tuberculata (assembly GCA_025618425.1). Taxonomy (NCBI): domain Eukaryota; kingdom Metazoa; phylum Echinodermata; class Echinoidea; order Camarodonta; family Echinometridae; genus Heliocidaris; species Heliocidaris tuberculata. The sequence goes on from CM046851.1 coordinate 13,110,357, forward strand.
CCAGCTGGGGGCTAAAGATGCAGACAACTTGTCCTCTGTTCTAAACAGCAAAGAAGACCATGAAGAGATAGCACAAGCTGCAGGAAGCTCAATGTAAGTTGTCATAATTTACCAGGGGTGGTATTGTGAAAATTATTTCATCTTTTATTTTATTAAAGGTTTATATACCAAATTTTAATTGCACCATTTCATTGGTGTTTGCACTAGGACTTTGCACAGATGTCTTTATGATAATTTCAAGGACAGCTTTATTGACCCATCCATATTCTCAACCAACTGTCATTCCAAGCATGATGTGATGGATAAACTATTTTTTATGAGAGGACGAGCACTGTCAATACAATAAAAATGTATCCAGGGTATAAGTTAATCATCTTATTAGGTCAAACTATAAGTCAAAATCTAAACTACTGTGTACAGACATTTTATGCATAAATTTGCAGTAAACTTAGTTGACAGACCTTTTTTTTAAAGAGGGCTCTTTTGTCATTCATGCTTTTTGAAGAGTTTACAGGGATCGAGATTAAAGATCTTTTAAGATCCGCACTCATTTTTGTCACTTGTTTTTCCATACAAATTTTTACTCTTGATGTACTTTTCTTATGTTTTCCCATTTCATATTTATTTTTATATGTTTGAAAACTTTGAATACCATGTGCAATTATGCACTCTTTTATGTACTGTTTTTATATCGATGAGTGAAGTAAAAGAATCTTGAATCTTGAAACCTATTTTTTTGTTGTTGAATGTATCTCATTGGTGGTGCTGTCATGATGTTTGTTTTATCGTAGCTCTGACAGGGCGAGTGGGTCTGCTCCACCAATCAAACGCAGGGCCATTGGTGCAGGGGAACAACCACGCTCTAGTCTGGATAGGAGGAAGTCAACGGAGGTAAGAACCTTTTTTTTTTTTTGTTATAATGATCAAAATTCATTTCGTTAATTCAACCATTTTTTTAAGATTGTAAAAGTACAGTTTCCACTGATAACATGTCAATACATACATATCAGACTATGATTTAAAAAATGGTTGCGATACCCCAAAGAAGTGTAAGCTTGTAAGAGCGGGTTTCCTTAACGAAGATAAGATGACTTGTTGTTGCTGTTCTCCTTGAAGGCCCTGCGATCATGTTATTCCTATTGGATAATGAGCAGTGCAAAAAAAAAAAAAAATGCACAGGAGCCTAGAGCTGTTTGGCTCTTGAAAGCTCCAAAAGAGCTTTGAAAGGAATACCGGTAGTAACATGCCTAAAAATCTCTCTGAGGACATCTCTGTTGGAATGTACCATACTATTGAAATTTGGAATATGGATATAGTATTTAAAGAGGAGGTTGAGTTCTGGGAAAGGTCAAAAATAATTTGTGAGCTTTCTCATTCTCTTTATGTCAGTTTGGAAGATTATCATAGTAGAAATGTCCCCTGAAAAGGAGTGCTCTTTAAATGCCCTCACATTCAAAGTATGACAAGAAACAGCTGAAATGTTCAGGCCGAACATGTGTGTGTAGTCCCATATACACATTCATGTGTGCAGTGCATGTGACTCTCAACAGGACTGAGTGAATTTCTTCTCATTTTGGGGATTCCAAAACCTTACAGCATACACCGATTCTTATGTTATATATAATCAGCTTTTCCCATTTGCTTTCAGGCAGTTTCCTTCACAATGTTATTACATGACTAGAACTCAACTTTATCTTTAAAAGCAAAAAGGGTATTTCTATATTGTTGACAAGACTTACATGTAATGTATCTCCTGTTCATTACATCATTAACCTAGTTATCTCCGGCTTTGTATTCAGTGGGTAAAGGTTACAGCGTAACATAAAAAATCTTTGACTTTTTCTTAAAGTGTTGATGAATCTAATACCCCTGTCAATAAATCGCTGGTCCAGACCAGGTCCGCTCTTAGTTGTAAAATTTTGAATTACTGAATGGCGCTGGCCAAAATAGTCCGCTCTATTTTAGAGCTGCTTTTAGGAGCACCAGAAGCTCACCAGTTGCAGACCAAAGAATTACTGAAAGGTAGCAGCACCAAAGTCCGCCCTAAAATTCCTCGCACGGTCAAAGGTCACATTGAGGGAACGCTACCTAAGCTTCACCCTGCATGCGTGTGCAGTTACCATGACAGTTGCTCCCTTTTGGGCTGATTATTGAAAGGGTCCTCGTAAGAGAAGCGCGATCCGCTGTGAATATTACTGAATGCAAAGTTTACTGCTTGGTGCGGACTATTTTAGTGCGGACCAAAAGTGTAAGAATTATTGAAAGGGGTATAAGTTTAATGAATATATTTGCACATGAAGGATAAATTTAGCTGGTGTTTTCCTTGTTTTCTAAGCATTCCTGAATTTTTTTTTTTTTTTTTTTCAGGATGGAGAAGAAGCTGGAGAGAAAGGTCTCAGAGATGAAGTTTATAAGGACTCTTCCACCTTCCTCAAGGTAATCTGAATGGTTTAACCTTTGTAGTCCCATGTCTCCTTGTAGGGGTCCTACTGTCCATTGATCCTATTGTTAATCAGTCTTTAGATGTTTGATTACTGTTACATTTGCTATCAGAACAAGTCATCTAAAGATACCAAGCTTTTCATCATTCAGTACCCACTCTATACAGGGTTCGGAGCTGTGCTATAAATCAGAGAACCTGGAAAATGAGTTTTCTTTTTTCCCAGTCAGTAAAAAGTCAGGGAATTTGAGAAAAATCACTTGAATCAGCGAATTTTGTTCGCCTAAAAAGAAATCTCTTATATATTTTGTCTTGTGTCCAAGTAGCATATCCACTTGATGATTTGCTATGGTGGCTTTTAATTGTGTAAAATAAGCCTCCTGGAATTTTTAAACTCCTTCAGGGAAAAATCAGAGAAACATCAGGGAATTTTGTTTTTATGAAATGGTGGGAACCCTGCTATATCATACGGCAAGAAATTTTCATAGTTCATTCCTACTTGTGAAGCATTTTGTATTATTATGATGAAACTATGAAATGTGTTGATTCTTGGATTAATAGGTGTTACAATGTGCATTTTACAAATATATGTAGAATTTGTGTTTTTTGGACAGGGAACCCAAAGTGCCAACCCACACAATGATTACTGTCAACATTTTGTGGACACAGGTCAGAGACCACAAAATTTCATCAGGGATGTTGGTAAGTAAAGCTTTGTTAGAGCAGCTATGGGTCAGATTGGTTATCGAACTGAAGATTAGAATAGCAGAAGTTTATACGAAGCCCAAGACAGCTTCATGAAACCCCTCAAAATACAAGGGATTAAAGCTAGGGCAATGTTGTTGTGACCACAATGGATATCAGATGTCTTTAATTCCCTGACAAAAATGTCATTTTTGACTCCTTAAGGGTAGAAAATACCTCATAAAAGTTTACCTTGGAACTCTCTGAGAAAAATGTATGTAGGCCCCTAAACATTTTTACAAAATCAGTGAGCTCAACCAAAATTGGTATACCTTTAACTCATGTATTGAGCCATCTGTGTAGACAATATTTCAAAGTGTTTGAATTGGTATAGCAATACTAAAGTTTTTGAACTGTGCGTAACAAGATATATCAGTATGCTCACTTGTCCTCTATTTAGTAATTATTTAGAATGTATGGAGACTTACCTAAAAGTGGGTCCGTTTTGAAAGCCAGTGAACCCGATGACTACTGAATTCTCTTTTCCCATAGTCTTAATACAGGGTCAACCCAGTTCCCGTAGGCAGTGGGTTAAGTCAGTTCTGACTGAACTTTAAACCCTTCTGTGCCTCAAAGTTTACTAACAATTATCATGAATGAACTTTCAAGAGTCTTATTTGGAGTTCTATTTATTTGTTCGTTTGTTAATTCTTACTTTCACCTGTTGACTACTGAAACATTTCTTTCCCCTAGGCTTCATGAACAAACCTCCAGGTTCCCCTAGCCAATGGGTTCAATGTCCTATGTATGAGGAACAACCATCTTAGTATTATGTGGATGTATTTGTTTCAGGAAGAAGAAATAAAGGCTTATGGTGGTCTAAACTTGATCTAAACTTGATCATTTAAATCTTGGGCAGGATTTGCTGCTCACAGCACTGAAGGAGTTAAAGAAAAGAATCTAGATAAAGACTGAGCTGTAAAGCTCTTCCAGTTGAGGAAAAACTCTTTTATCAATACTGCATGTATTTTTTGCTCTCTTACCACAGGCCTTGCTGATCGATTTGAGGAGTATCCTAAGTTGAAAGAACTGATCAGGCTCAAAGATGAATTGATATCACAGACAAACATTCCTCCCATGTAAGTAACCTACTTTCCAGGCATAATTTATTCAAGACAGATTTTGTCTTCCCCAATGATTATTTGATTAATAGCTTTAATTGAAAAGGCCTATGCAGAATGTATCAATATAGATTATCACATGTAAGTTTTCTACTAATTAGTATATACTTCAGATTCTTTGATAGTTATTTTCATTAGGAGGAGAAATTTGCTCATTTTAGGGCCTTGAAGGGGGTATCCTTCATCCATGTACAGGTATTATATCAATGCCTGCTTATTTGTTCCTGTGAAAAAAACACCAGTATAGGGCACACGTGATGGTAAAATTGAAAACATGTTACAATCAATATGGTTGCCATGCCAGATTTTATGTTCTAATTTTATGCAAAAGAGATGAAATCCTTAACATCTGAAAAAAAAATGTCTATGATTTATCTAGAAATGATCCACTTGCAGTAAGCTCTTCTTTATTTCAATATGGGTTGTTTTTGTTGTTGAATCAGGTACTTACAATGTGACTTGGAGACCTATGAGCTTTCGGAGATGGACAATATTTTTGATTGCATCCATGTAGCGCCGCCACTAGAAGAGTACAGACATCGGCCTGGGGTACTCACCAATCAGAAGTTCTGGAGCTGGGATGACGTAAGTGCAGACTACTAGCACTAGCCAATCAACATGTGACGTAAACTGTCGCAGTAAACCAACACAGCAACATAAAAACTTTTTTTTTATATGAAGATAAATAGCAAGTGGGGGTGTAAAAAGTATTTGTGCGTAACAAATTCCCTTAAAGAGAAGGTTAAGTTCTGGGAAAGGTGAAAAATAATTTGTGAGCTTTCTTATTCCTTTTATGTCACTTTGGAAGAACATTATACTAGAAATGTCCCCTGCAAATGATTGCTCTTCAAGTGCCCTCATATTCAAAATATGATAAGAAATAGCTGACGTGTTCGAACCAAACATTCATGCCACATGTGTATGTAGTCCCATATACCCATTTCTGTGTGCAGTGCATGTGCTTTTCAGCGAGATTGGGTCAATTTCTTATCATTTGGATGGTCCAAAACCTCGCCAATTCTTATGTAGACATGTTCAAACTTTCCCTATTACTTTGAGACAGTTTCTTTCCCAAGGTAATTCCATGACCAGAACTCAGCTTTAACTTTATGCACACTCATCTGTTTGTTATGATGTACAGAAATGTGAGGCGTACCATGTTATACGTCATTTTATTTTGCCACTGCATTTTTCTAAAAGGAGGTTTACCATTTCATACAGGAACACGGCTGAATTAACAAAAGTTAATCGTTATCCTGATTGGTCAGTCAACATCCATTGTTTTTAGGACTATCGTATTCCTAATACGGCTAAAGATCTATAATATCTTGCTACCTGTTGGAATAAATGCAATGTGTATTTGCATCGATTGGAATCGGGAGAGGAGGCTCTTTACCACAGATGATAATTTTTCCTGTCTCTCTAGTGTACTAGTAATTGTATTATCTGAAGAAAAAAATTCCAACATACCATTTAACATTTTGAAATTGTTTTGAAAAAACTTGAATTGTTCGTTGATTTGGCTTCGAATGCAAGTAAAGACATTCCTGAAAGTTTCAACAAAAAACAAGCAGCATTTACTATACAGAAAATTTGTGTTCATTTTCAATGAGAATATTAGGAAATTTTATTCATGATGCTTCTTGAATAAGCCTGAAATCATAAAGATTTTCTTAATTACAAGTGATTTCAGAGGACTTGTGTTTCATTGTCATAATTTTGATCTTGTTTCCATCACATTTTGGAATAGTTTCAAAAGTTTTTTAAGTTGAATAATAATATGATTGTCTTTCTGACATTGTATTATGTTTGTATAATTTTGCCAAATAGCATGTTTTGCTATATTTTTGCATTTAATATTTTTGCATTTTGATATCACAGATAATGAGATTAGATATACCGTCCATCTCATCATTCCGTTCCTTCATATTCCTCTGGGTGGGTTCTTCAGATGGTCTAGCGAGAGGTAGAGAGGTAAGCTTTCCATCTTCCATCTCTAGGAGCTTTATTATTATCCCCTCACTGACAAAGTCGGAGGGGGATATAGTAACGCTGCCATCTGTCCATCCTTCAGTCCATCCATAACAAATCTTGTGAACACTGGTTTCCGTTCGATAACTTTAGTTGAGTATGTAAGTCAGAGATCAAAGGTCACAGCTCATTAAATATGGACAAATTGCTAATTATATACCTGAGAGAGTTTATTTTCGGATCTTCTCATGGGTCATTCCATAAAGAAGTAAACTTTCTGTACGTCCAATCCCCAGGTATTAGTAACTTCCTTGCCTAGTAATATAATAGTATAGTCTAATGGAGGTAACCTGTTCTGACTGATGTATATAGGCCATTTGTACCCGGCGATGGGATGCTGCGCTTTGCGTTGCCCTCGTTACCTCTGCCATCAGGTTTAAGGTAGTTTTAGACATTTGCAACCCGTAAAATAGACAGTGGAAGCAAAGTCCAGACTGTTGTGGGATGCAAAATTAGCCTGAATGTAGCCTGAATGGATACGTGTCAAAATTTACAATTTCACACACATTCTATTTATGTAATAGAGAACATATAAAATCACAGACTAATCTTTGAATTAATGCAAATCTATGTAGCTGACACAAGCTTGCTTGCTCACATGCTAACCATTTCCCCTCTGTAGGGAGTATTCGGACCATTTTGTATGGTCAGTGTAAGGGAATGTTCATTCACAGTTGCTTAAGACATTCTGCCAGGTCACCATTTCTCTCATGGATACAGAGTGGCAAATGTAGATGAATGTCTCGCCATTGGAAAATTACCTTATGCTGTGGCTCAAGCCCATGAGCTTCAATGCATCTTCAGTTGATTGTTCAAATCAATCAACTACATCTTGATGACAATTCACAACATTTATATGGTGCCATAGTTTTGTCAGAAACAAAGGAGTACGGTAAAGGACGTACATGAGCAAATCTCTAGTTTATAACTGCAAACCCTTGTCAGTGTTAGCGCTTTGTGGACTGACAATTTCCATGCATACATGTTGCCTTTATCATTCATGTTTCCAACATCAAATATGTTGGTTACAGATGTGAATGACACTCTAGTTTTCTCCTTCTCAGCATCTAAGCATGCTCTTGTGCTGTCATGAAGATAATAAGCTTCCCAGTTAGAAAATAAATGTAGGTATCAGTGGCTAAGACTTTTTGTTTGTTTGTTTGTTTGTTTGTTTGTTGTTTGTTTACAATTACTAAGCTTAAGCCAGTTTTCTCGTCATGTCCATTTTGTGATGGTATTTTGTCTTCTCAGTGTTTGAAAGAATGGGGCTTCAGGAGATCAGAAGATATCTGCTGGATCAAGACAAACAGCAAGAATCCTGGCAACATTAGTCTAGAACCTGGTGCTATCCTCCAAAGAACTAAGGTAAGAACAAACTGCAAGAGTTCGTGTAACATAAGTCGAGAAACTGATTCAATTCAGGGTCAAAGGGAAGAGGTCATGCAAACAGTATTGTTCATTGTTGATCCGTAAGTTATAATAAGCAGAGACTAGGCATTTCGGTTACAAATGTGTGTTCTACTTTCTGAATAGTATGAAGTTTCTGTAGTATATCTTGTTCTAATCATATAAGACAAATTTGTGTTTTAATTTAGGTATGGTATGAAGTGAGGGAAGTGTATCTTATCTTGTTTTTTGGCAAGACATTAATCTGCATTGGCTATTCTTTTCGTCCAGGTGAAGTAAATGGGTACTGGGTAAGAAGAAATTCCCTGAATGCTGGAGAACCTTATGATATCTTGTCTAAAGCTAGGGCAGCAGTATAACTGCAGTGTCCTCGGGAAGAATTGTAATAATATTGATGAGGCTACTGTTCTTCACTAAGACCCATATTAGTAGTAATGGTGGCAGTATTATTGTATTTTTATTCTTTATTAGGAGCACTGTTTAATGGGAATCAAGGGAACAGTACGGAGATCAGTAGACGGAGACTTCATCCATGCTAACATTGATCTGGACGTCATCATCACAGAGGAACCAGAGACGGGAAGTCTAGAGAAACCGGAAGAGATCTTCCACCTCATCGAACACTTCTGTCTCGGAAGGAGAAGGCTGAACATCTTTGGCAATGATCAAACCATCAGACCAGGTTTGTGTCTTCAACTCTTTTTGCGGCAGTGTCACCTGTGACAAAACAGATTAGTTTGCAGTATGTTGAATTATAAAATTGCTCCACCAGGAAATCTGTATGTAGTGTTCAATTTTCTGTCACTGTGTTCTGGCATCAATCAAGTATTCTAACTGCCTAAGAAAATTCTATGGTAGTGCAAACATCTGAGTAAATTGCTGATTGTGTACAAAATCATTTTGTTAGTGTGACTTAGGGCAATAGGAACTAAATGAGGAACATGATATAAAAGAGACAAAAGTTTTATTTTCGCTTCCCATTGGTTTCTTCACATAACATTCAGTGAAATAGCAAAGTTTTATGTCATTCCAAAGAGCATTAATTTCCTCTATATTTCTTACTCAACATTTTGTTACGTGAGGCATGATTAAAGATGTATCGTTATAATTATTATTATTGGTGTCGTTATTGTTATCATCATCGTCGTCATCGTCATCATCGTCGTCATCTTCATCGTCATCAGCATTATTATCATGTTCATGTTTCTATGTTTCAGGCTGGCTGACGATAGGCCCTCAGCTCACCAACAGCAACTTCAACAAGGACACCTTCAAAGGCTACTTCAACAAGAACTCAGAAGACTACCTCACGGGATGCTCAGACGAGATAGAGAGGCTGCGCCCCAAGTCTCCCGTCAACAAGAACAATGCCTCCAGAGCAGCCGGTGGGAGGGGAGGCAGGGGAGAGAGAGGGGGTAGGGGTGGGGGGATGGGGAGAGGAGGGTTCGGAGGGAGGGGCGGAGGGGATAGAGGTGGGAGAGGAGGTAGGGGAGGGTTTGGTGGAAGGGGCAGGGGAGGACATAGAGGTGGTTTTGGGCAGAGAGGAGGGTTCTGATAGAAATCATTGGGATAACGGAGGTAGAGGAGTATTATGTTTGGATGGACATGGGTGGACATGTGAGGATTTGGACCAAGGAGCAGGTTCTGAGAAAGAGAAAGGGAAGGTGAAGTGTTTGGAGAGAAGGACCTTCAGAATAGAGGAGGGTTGATTAAAGGAAAAGGAAAGAGGAAAATGGAGGGCAAAACTGAAGATTTGGACAGCAATGTATGTTATAATGGAGCTAATAATAGAATGCTCATGCATTTTGTTATTTAGGATAAACATAAGTCATTTTTGTTAGCAAATAGCTGTTTCATAAATGCCTTATACTCCAAAAATGGTCTAATTTGACATTGTACAAGAACATGGAGTGATAAAAAATTTCTAGAAAGTCAGAAGTTATTTGATGCTATTTTGATGTGTATATAACTGCACCAAATGCCACTTGCATCATTATCCTCGCTGCAATTTCTCTTTCACATATGTGACCAGATAATTTCTACAACAGAGGTTCATGTAAGCACACATTTTTCAATATTCTGTGTGAAGTTCTGTTTTCCTTTGGTAAATTCATGTAAAATGATGGAATATGAGTGGATTGAAGACATTCTACTGTACAGTAGCTGTTTGTTATCATGTGTTATCAGTCAAAAGTATTTTCAATTTTTACTCGCTAGAAGAAGTGTCTCATGTGGTTGGGCTATCCCACTGCAGAGATCACAGAGTTCTCACCAGTGTAACTACTGTCAAATTAGGTACATGTAGTACGCTTTTCATGCTTAAAGAAGGAAATTATTAATCCTTGCATACTGAAAACCATACGATTGAAAAAATGTTGGTAATACAATTACATCAGAATATTTTCCATTCTTTGTTAATTCTTCTGAATTTCTTACATATGTCATTTCTGATATGTAGATGGCCCAAATCAAATTTTATTGTACACCAGTGCATAGATTCTGCTTTATATGGCTGTGTTTTCTGAAAGTGTATAAAGTATGTTATTTGATGTACACAGTAATGATTGCAAGCCACAGAAATTATTTGGTAATGTTTTGCCATGCAAATTTAATTCACAAAAATATCACATATATAAGAATACATGTTCAGATGTAGCAAACAATAACATCATAGACACAACGTGGAAAATGATTATTCAGCTAATAGGTAACAAGTATTCCATCAGTATGAAGTTCATTGTTGCAAGATTAATCACAATCTTCATACACGTTTAATTAAATACATTTACTGATGTTAAGAAGAAATTATAAGAAAATTATTAATTTCTATCTACATGACAGATTCCCATCACCAGTTAATTATCATTACAACTTTCTGATTATTAGATAAGATAATGCCAATAATGACATTATTGCACTGCAAAACCCAAAGGTGTATTTATAAGACAAGTATTTTTTGGGGCAGTTTACTGGAAAATAGTGAGTTGAGTCAAGAAATGCAAAGCAGTGAAATTCATACTATATACATGAGTTCAAATCTTTCTAACACTTTTGTATCTATTTACAGTCAGATTTAGATATAACAGCCTGGTAAGAAAGGGTACATTGTGCATAAACAGCAACATATTGGTTAAAGTCTAGATTTTTGAAAGATTGTTCAATCTAGGTATAACCACACAAAAGTCCACAAAATAACATTCAAGCAAATTTTTAAAAAAGAAATATCAAATCAGTTTAAGAATCCTTCCCTCATGATGTCTGTTCCCTCCGTTATTAATGCAAGGTTTAAATTTTGTTGATATGGGGTACTTTCACAGAATTGTATATACTGAATATAGTACAATTTTTATTGTTCAATTGTCAATTCTTTTTAAAATAAATGCAAGAAAAATATGTACAAATGAGTGTCTGTTCTTTTTCATTAGTTCATCAAGCAGTTATTTTTTTTTTTTTAATGATGAGAAAGTGGAAACACCTCCAAAAAAGTTCAAAGCACCGAGAATAGCTAGGAGAATATACTGATGAATGCCCTACATTGTTAGAAATGAAATATACAAATATAATTTGTTTGTACAAAAAAGCAGAAGACAAAATTATGCAAATACGAAACGTCTGTTGAATTTTAACAAGGTGTTTACTGGAGGTAATGTCTTTGACAAGCCAATAATATATGTTGCATCCAAACATTAAAAGAAAAACAAAATAAGCAATCAATGAAGGACCTGCCCAGAAATGGGTCACCATGAAAGTATTTCTTCACACTTCCTTAAGTAGACACATAACACGGTTGCAATATGAGTGAAGTTTCACTCATGGATGCAAAAGTTGACACAAAACTGTCCTGTCAAAACACAAACATACTTACTACACAATATATTTCTATTTTTAGTACATACAATAGCATTACTGACTCTGATGGTACTGCAATAGGTCATGATAGGAGGAGAGACATAATGCTCAAAATACTGAATAACAATTTGCTATGATATCAGGCGGATTACTCCACTTGGATGAAAATATAACATGAGTTCTCGTACAGTGGAACCTTGTTATAAAGAACGCTCTTATCACAAACTCATTATAACAAGGTCATTTTTCTGGTCCTACTTCTTTGTATTCTATTGATTTTAGCCCTGATATAACAAGGTTTCAATATAAGGAGGTAATTTCTTTGGTTCCAAGGAGTTTGTTATAAAGAGGTTCCACCAAGGAAATGTAACTAGATAAATTTCCCTGGCTCCACTGTACCGTACCATAACGTCCATTATCTAGTTACGTGTACATTTCCCTGATCAAAGAGTATACTGTAAAAGGAATTGTTGGCTTACATTCGCAAATCAGAATCCTCATATTCTTTGATGTAGACTTTTACGGTCAAGAGATAATCGACAAAGCAAGATGCACATGACCATTCCTCCTTTCATGAAGCCATGTTTAGTTCTTTGAGAAACTTGGCTGGTATCACCTCACGGATGGCCACGTTCAAAGCACTGCAGTCAAGAACAACCTCTGTCACAGAACCCGTGTCCAGACTGCATGTGCCAACTCACTTCTGGTGAACAACCTCCAAAGCACACAAGTCACAAAGTCCAAAGATTAATCGATTGAATACTGAACTCTCTCTTTCCCCTTGGCTTAATACAAGAACCACCCCGTTCCAGTGGGCAGGGGATTATTCTATGGTTTGTTTGGATCAGCATGGAAAGTGTCCGATATGAACTTGTTGTAGTTGATTTTGCCGTCCATTTTTTCGTCGAACTCGGACATAACTTGGTAGACCTCTTCCTCATCAAGCACCATGTTACAGAGTCTGAGGACGTTGCGGAACTCGGGCATGGTGAGATACCCGGTCCGTTCGGTGTCGATCTTCTTGAAGGCCCGCCTCAAGTTTCGCCAGTCACCGACCAACTGCAAATAAAGAAGCAGTAGCCCTGGTAAATAACTTGTGCCCCCCAAAATCATATATCATCCATTTAAAATCATGAACAGATTATCCTGAGAGAAGAAAGTCTTTCTGAAAAACATCTAAGGCGGGGGTATGTCATTTAGAAACTGAATAAGAATATATAATCCATTTGGAAATATTGATTGTTTGAATATCATACTTAATGAATGCATCTCCACTTTATTTACAAATTCCTTTTTTTCCTTGTTGCAGTTGTACTGGTGCCTTTAATTTTGCAAGACATAATAAAGAAATGAGTTGTGTTTTTTTAAAATATAGGATAAAATAAAAAAATATATATATTTCAATGACAAATCCGCTACTTTTTATCTTACCTTTTGTCGCAGTCTTGCTGTGATTCCACTCAGACCTTTATTAGGCTCATCTACAATAGCATCAATGGGCATCTCAGCCTGTGGGTGTGTCATTAGACCCGTCATGTTATTGCCGTATCGGTGCGTTGATTTCCGAACGGCGAACGGTCGGAGGAACTCCACATACGATACCCTACATTAAGAGATTGAAAAAATAAAAGTTAATAATAAAGCACTGTAGGAAGTTCATATATATTAATCTGATGTTAAACTGAGAAAGAATTGCAGAGAAATACGCTGGCCAGATGTCCCAAATATTCGATGCGCACTGTCACCACCAAATTAGAAATACTTGAGTGTTTTTGTTGAATGGAACAAAACAAAGAAACTTAGAACCTATTTGTTTGCAACCTGCATTTATTGGTCACTCAAAGTTCAATTTCTTTCCATTCATATTTATAAAAAAGATATACAATACAATCTGTTTACTAACAAGAACACTAGCCCGACGTCTGTTAAAATGTTAACTTCAGAGAAGTGTGGTGTTTTTTAAAAATCCGATCTCATTAAAAAAAAAATCAGAAAATATGAAATAACAGGAATGGCAGTATCCAATCAAACCCAATGTGATTTCAGAACGGCGCCAAAACAGTCCTCTATTTAAAAGAGCTTTTGGAGCTAGAATATGAAAGTAGACTCACAAGGGAGTGATAATTCAGATTTAAGGCAGATTTGAAGAGCTGTCGACTTGAAAGTGTAAAACGTCAGAGAAGATCTATCATCTATCTAACAAAGAAAGAACTGAAATGGATTCATACGATATTATGATGATGTCCAAAACCTACCTGCCGTCTTTCTGCGTGTCAAACTTTCTGCTCAGCATATCCAGTTCGTAAGCATTGAGATGTACGCACAGCTCCTGCAGAACATCTCGGAACTCTTCGGCACTGACGAAACCCGTCCCGAACGAGTCGAGATTCAAGAACTCCTTCCGAAGATCATCCCACATGTAGTCGACCTATGGCGGACAAAAATAAAGTAACAGGATCATGACTTTGGGGATTTGGGTGGGAATTATTTTTAATGTTTTGTATCATCCAAGAATCCCTTTAAAATAGTATAACCTGTTGACAACTGAAATCTCTCATATCCATAGGCTTAATACATGGAACCACACGGTTCCAGTATGAAATGGGTTAATTTGTGAGGTGAGAATTTGAAATGGAAAAAGAATGATCATTTCAGATCTACGTTGTAGTCTTAATACCTAATACCTTAATGTTGGAAGAGTATATAGGAATTCAAATTTTATAAATGAATTGACAATGTCATGCTCCCATGATCTCTGCATTCTGTCACCCATTTTAATAATAATAATAATAATAATAATAATAATAATAATGGCTTCTTATATAGCGCTCATATCCGTCACGCAGTGACGCTCATGGCGCTTAGACATTATTACCCTGGTTATAGCCGAGCCGCCAAAGTAACTAGCGCTCAAGCATATCAGGTACCCATTTACACCTGGGTGGAGAGTGGCAAATGTAGATTAGAGTCTTGCCAAAGGACCTTAGTGCCGTGATGGGATTCGAACCCCGTACCTTGTGATCTGCAGTCCGGTGACTTATCCACTAGACCACAACACAAAAGACCCTAGAATAATATGTAAGATATATCTTTTCATAAGTAGTCATGATTATTTCAGACAAGATGTTTTAGCCTTGAAACATCGCAGTTTAAAAACAGACAAAGAGTTGTTCTCCCTATTTCAAACCAAACATTTATCTATGACTATTCTTCATCACAAACCTTGACCTGAAATAATTAAAAAATTAAAGAGTGCTTAGCAAAATGATCAAGTCGCTCCAATATCACCACTGCACTAGGCTCCCAATTTCGATGCTCACAGCATTCAAGGAATTATTTCCTACCAAATATCCATTTGACACCAGGGTAGAGAGTGGCAAATGGAGATCAATAAAAGGACCTACGTACCTTTGATCTGAGATTATCCTCCAGCATATCAGCGGCACAGTTGAGTTTTCTGGAACGGATCAAGAAGTCGGAATCGCCCCGCTTCGGCGGCGATAACTTGGCATTGGGGAAGGCAGCACTCTTGAGTGAGTATCCAAAATGGCGGACAAACTCCATGAAGTCGAGCGTTCTGTTCTGCGTGGTGATAAACGTGTCCCAAAGCCGCCTGATCTCACCCCTTGTGATCTCTGGTCGAACATTTAGTCTGTGAATATCATAACAAATACAGTTATTTGTCTTGTGACCTAAGAGTTCTCCATAACCGAAAGTCAGATTCTTCCCATTTACTGAATAGCAGATATAATATAGCTACGATATTGAACATCAAGTTGGCCTATTTTTAAAAATAAAAACAAGATTCTTACGAAATTTGTTTAAAAGTCAAATTAAATTTTCAAACTGTTCATCCGAAATTATTAACGATCCTCTAATTTGCAAAATCAATATTGACACTACTCGATGTGTAATGAATTAGCTGCTACAAAATGCTAACTCAGGGTGACAGCTACAAACGACAGAAGTTTTCTCACCTTCTAAACAATTCATACATCATCTCTTGTGTCAACCTTCTTGTATTGTGAACGTCGATCTCGGAGAAGACAGTCTCAACTTCAGCCATGCGATTTGTGATCAGCTGTTTAAGCATCCTAGCGATCTGGAGAATCATAGAAAGAAATAAAAAACTTATTTATTGTCTTCAACTTAAGTTTTGTATGCATAGAAAAGAGGAAATCCATACCACACTTAATTTATTAGATTCCTGCAAAGTTTAATGAATACTCTTTCAAGAATGATGATGATCTGGGCATCTGATATAACTTACTTTAGAGTTCCGACAACCTAAAACTTTTGAAGCACTTCTCTTTGCATCAACTTTAATGTTCTTAATTTTTCCTTGTGTTATTGGTTTGGTTTTGCTTTTAGAAAATTTCATACATTTATATTAAAAAAAAACAGATTTTTCGTTTCTATCTACTAGCCCAAATAATTCATTCCAATAAGTAACTTTTTCATTACTAGTAAATAACTGTTTCATTAGGAATAAACAACTTTGTTTTCATTATGAATAAAATCGATTTCATATACATTTATCATTGTTTTAATTATATGTTTGAGTGGATATAAAATTTGAATTGAATTGAAATGAATTCAACAACGTTTTTACAACGAACCTGTCTCATGGATCGTCCTTTCTTGAAGTCCTCAAAGCTCTTTGGCTCTTCTTCCTCAGCCAGAGCCTCATCTAGATCCAGGTCCATATCATCTGGTCCGCCTTTAACGGTCTTGCTATCAAACAGACTAGGAGCAGGTCCGTACCTAAATGACAGATGAAGATTGAGTCATTAATATTGCAGTGGGGAATAAAAAAAATCACATATTCTCGAAAAGAAGTGTATACCTTGTTCTGAAAACTAAGCTAATATATGACTGTGATAAGCGTTTTCAAGTGTTGACTTTTTAATACTTTCTGCAGACAAAAAATAGAACTATGTTTGAGATCTGATAAAGTCGAATCATATCAGATGATTAATTATTTATTTTAAAAAGCAGATATATATATATATATATATATATATATATATATATATATATATATATATATATATATATATGTATTCTGATATATATATATATATACAATGTTCTGTTACCTATGCTCAGATCATATTTGGCTTTGACACGTGTTTTGATTTGTTTACGTTTTGATATGTTTACCGACAACAAATGCCACTGCTGATTAGTTGCTGGGAACAAGTTTGGTCTCACCTTGATGATTAGACATTAATGAGAATATTCATACGTGAACCTAATGAAAGGATATGGAAACGATTTGAAATAAACACTTTTTACTCATATAAATTACGCATTTTTTATAACCATAGCAAATTCTATTGACTATTCTCTTCTCTCTTTTTTTTTTTACCATACGCCAATTAAGAGAGTAATTTGAAGCATTTGAACTGACTTACTTGGTGTCGAATTGTCCCATGAAGTCCTGGTATCTGACATTGCCCTCTTCATCCAGAGGGACCCTGTCGATGAAGGCTTCAAACTCCTGGTCGGAAAGACCCAGGTTGAACCGACTTTCCATGGCGGCGCGGAACTCCTGCTGGCTTATTACTCGCAAACGTAACTTGTCAAGTTTCCTGATGATACAAACAAGGCAAATGAATGAAGAGCATAAATCACAATCGTTAAAAACATTTGCTGACGATATCTTGCAACGTTTTGATAAGTGTAAACGAGTATTTGTGGCGACGTATATTTATTAACATTATTACATTTATATGCAGTCTTCACTATTGCCTGACCAAAATGAAAATCAAACTGAGCCCTGATGCGTTTCAACAAAATATAAAGATATTTGCAACTGCGATATTTCAAGCTCAAGAAAAACCTCATTTTTCCTTTGAATGTAATGGGACAGACCAAATACGATGAAAAAAGTAAATATTTTGGCTCTTGCAATTTATTCATTAACACAAATCCCTCAATTGTGCAGATTTCACTCTTTCATAAACAGAAAATTGTCATCCTATTTCCAAGGGGGCAAATTCATACGCAGTTTAAGTTCGACTTTCCCTCAATGCCTTTTGTTCCCCAATCCTGTTTTAAGGTATGCATATTATTGAATCAATGATTGTACTTACTGGAAAGATCCTAGTAACCCGATAAAATCCCCTTGAAAGACGTCCATCAGTTTGACCTCTGCTGACGTCATTGAGTTACTGTTCTCAGGGTTCTGCGTCCAGTCTGTTCCCTGATGATATCTATCAAAGACAAGAACAAGGTTATCATAAGAACCATCTGCTCTTAAGAAACGTAATATTCTTGTAAAGGCACACGTTGTCGCTATGTGCCGGTAAAAGATGTTCTGTGTATTTTCTCGCCGGCAACATTTACAGGGCGAAAAACTATAGCAGCCCTCAGATATCCATAACAGTGCTAATCAATGTTTGAATTTAATGCTTAAATCTGAAGATATACAAACGTATGCTTCAGCAACTTTGCTAACATTTCTGAAAAAAAAAAAAATTCGTGGTCAAATATACAACGCACCAGTGCAACTGGCGAACTGTCGAATAGACTATTCTACAAACTCTCATCGAAATAGTGTTCTGCTAAAAATGTACATCTTCAGAAGAAGATCATTATTCAAAAAATACCTGTAGATGAATATGTCATAGAACATTTATATGCAGATTTTGCCAAGCAACGGAAGAATAGAATATCGGCCAGTATATACACTTACTTGTGAGTAGGGTCGTTAAGGATATTATGAGTGACTCCACCTTCGCTCCTGTCCTGAAACCTCCTGAGGAAGTCCCTGTAAGACACCATACCGGCACGGTTGGCTGTCAGGCCACATCGAGTCAAGAACTCGTCTAGGTACGGGCCTTCCAGATTCAGACCAAACTTGGAGAGAACCTGCCCGAATTTCTCCTTATCCACCTTCAAAAAATAGGATGGAAACGGAAAATAATGAATTTGAAGATCGAGTTGTAATGGACGAGAACAACTCATCAGGAGGAGAAATTGCGTAACCTTAATTTGCAACAAATTCAAGGTACGGTACTTATTTTTTGCTGACACGGTTTATAACCATCAAATATGAAAAGAGATACTGTTTGTTTTCCGTCGCCCTTACATTGAATTCTGTCACATAGGTAAAGTTTTCAGGGTTATATGCATTCTTTAAGAGGATAAACAACATTGAAAAGGGCTGGTAAGCTCTGCAAGGGCTCTAAGCTCTGATAGAATCTTTTTATTTTCCTGAAGACAATCAAAGAATACTGATCCAAAGGACGAGAACCAAGGAATCCTCTTAAGTCTTAATGGAGCTTAAAGCTCTTAGTGGCACTTTTACCAGACCCCTCCAGGGCTCTTATTCGATGATATTTTCCTGAAAACTTTAGCTACATATACAACTTTCTCCATTTAAAAAAAACCCGCTGAAACATCCGACAAATAGTTTTATTGGATGCGTTTCAAAAATATGACATACCTAGTCAAAGCTTTTTAAAAGGGTGTTTTATTATAGCGAAAGACATAGAACTCTCAGAAATTTAAATCATATTTTACCTCGCCTTTCTGATCTTTGTCAAACTCCTCAAACTCTCGTCTCATTCTGGTGCAGCCGGTCCTGAACTTGTCTTTGATCCATTTCTCAACATGAATAGATCTTAGTCGGTCCATATCGGCCTTCTTCTTTCTCCTCGCTGTGTGAAAATAAGGATTAAAAGTTTAGTCGATCAGTCAGTCACTAATTTTTTTGTCTAATCAAAGAGAGAATCTGCATGAATAAAATGGTAGAGACAGCTGAGATAATAATTTTTTTTTAACGCGTCTCGTGATGGCCTTTTGATATTCCACGGTCTACATAATACTTCAGTTTTATATAGTCTCAGATAGTTAAGAGAGAAAATGGAAAAGCTACTTAGTGATATATCATTATAACCGATAACAGTGAAACGAACTTAACGGAGATTTAGAGTAATGATTCCAGTAGCTAATTTGAACGTGTCATTTTCGCTCACTTTGTTTCTTTTGTTTCCGGTTATACTGTTCTGTTCCGACCATAGGTTCGACAAGCTATACGTTCTTGTTAGTCTTCTCTCATAAATACCAGATGAAAACCTGTAATATGATTCAGTTCAATTCAATCTTTGTTGTTTTTCAATTGCATTTCTGTTTAACCAAGTATTCCCACTATTCTCATTTGAGAATATGTCGAGGCATTAACAAATTGCATTCTTTTTCGGTACGTCTTGGGAAGGTTGACTTACGTGAGGTGGGTTCACCGTCGCTTCCCCGAGGACTCCTGGAATAGATATCCCTGCTTGGGGCCGTCGTGGCGCGGAGATTGATACCCAGTTTACCCAGAAGCTTGGCCCCGTTAACAACTCCAACGTTCTCTGAGTCGTATCTATTTAAAAACGAAATGAAAGCAAAAAAATCATGATGAAAGTGTTCAAATGTATCCCCTTTTCATAAAATACAAAACACTGATTATTATGTTAGCATAAAATACACCTAAAAATAACGATATTACTGACGTGATTATATTCATATAGTATAGTTTTATATTCTTAGTATCTCCACTCTCGTTATGATTGCACTTATGTATAGATATAAACAAGAAAATCATTACGAAACGGAGCCATTATGCTACTTTTTATCTAGGTTGTATTAATCGACGAAATCGTAAAAATATATATCATAGACATAATAATAACAATAATAATAATAACTAGCATTTGGTACGCTCTCCATAGTACAACTATATCACAACGTTTACAAGTCGATAATACATCGCCATCTTTGGTTACAAGAGAATCATAATTAAAATGTATATCATCGTCATTTATCTGAGTGCATTCTTTGTATTTTATATACGCATGCACTGACGTACTTGAGCCAGAGTTTTTCAAATTCGTCGTCATCCATGTGGAATAGCATCTTGTTGAGGGCGTTTCTGAATTCAGGTTTGAGGATTCGGCCTGTCCCACCCGGGTTAAGCTGGGGAATCATATCGGCTACGTCAAGGAACCTAGAAAAAAACAAAACCAAACATAGAAACAAATTTATGGGACTCAGTGTCAATATGAAATAGGTTTGTGGCATGGCTATGAATTTGAATTGCAAAAAAAGATCAGAGACAGATTATAAGTATTCAGATTGACAGTTAAAGTCATTTCAATTCGTTCATATTGTTCGTTTGGAAAAGATAACTTCGTGATTTCCATTTTTTTTAAAGGCATTAATCATTTGAAGCATATGAAAAGTAATTATTATTAGGAAAAATAGAATTGCTGTTTCATTTTTTTTTTCATTTTTTTTTTTACACGAAGGATATGAACTAGTACCCAAAAGAAGGAACACAGTTAAGCAGAATAAGCGGAAGAACTAAGAACCATAAATGGGGAATGAAAGAGGAAAACATAGGACAAGGAAAAAAAGAGAAGACGATGACGAAGAAAAAGAAGCAGTAGCAGATGAAGAAGAAGAAGAAGAAGAAGAAGAAGAAGAAGAAGAAGAAGAAGAAGAAGAAGAAGAAGAAGAAGAAGAAGAAGAAGAAGAAGAAGAAGAAGAAGAAGAAGAAGAAGAAGAAGAAGAAGAAGAAGAAGAAGAAGAAGAAGAAGAAGAAGAAGAAGAAGAAGAAGAAGAAGAAGAAGAAGAAGAAGAAGAAGAAGAAGAAGAAGAAGAAGAAGAAGAAGAAGAAGAAGAAGAAGAAGAAGAAGCCCAAGAAAGCCCCCTTACCTCTGTTTGGCCCTCTCTTTAAGCTGTGAATGGACCTGAGCAGCACTCATCACCAGTTTATCGGACTGATGTCTGTTAATAGGATCCATCCATGCCGGCATCTCTTTACTGGCCACGTGACGGAAAAATGCGTAGAATTCCTCCAATTTGATCACTTGCCTGTCATCTAATTTCATCCTGCAGATTAAGGGTAATGGAGTCATAAGTGGGCTTTGAAATGTCCGGCGGATAATGAGTGATGATGTTTACTGTTATCCTGATTCTGTTAAATGCCCTTGATTAAAGCATGTTTATTAAAAAAACACACTCAAAATAGGCCAAGATTTTTTCTGTTCTGATCTTCCAATTATTGAAATTGATCCTCTACGCCATTTGCTACTTCTAAGTAATTATGTATTTTATTTTTATTATTGTTATTGTTATTATTTTTCTTCTTTTTTTTTTTTGCTTCGTTTCTTCCCCTAGGCCTACAATGCAGCTATTGCTATATGTTACTCTGGTCAATAAATGCCATTGTTTCCTTTTTAATCAAATCTTCAGTAGATCGTTAACTACTGTTTTCCGTCTTCTTTCTCTCTCTCTCTCTCTCTCTCTCTCTTTCTCTCTCCTTTCCGCAATCACAAGACATGGTAAATCAATTCAAACGGACCCCATTCAGCATTTATTCTCAATTCTTTACTCTCGGGGTTTACCCTTCTAAAAATTCATAACAAAAAGCCTAGATCTCTGTCCCACATTCTAAACTGTTTTACAACTATTTACCTTTGCATGAGCTGGTTGAATTGTTTGAGACTAATGAATCGGCCAAGGAAAGTGATGAGTATTCTCGCCAGGGCTTCTCGGCTGACGATACCTCTGCCATCGGGATCGTTCGAAATGAAGAGTTTCTTAAGCTCGTAGTAACCCCTCTTCATCTTCTCACGCAGAACCATCTCAATCTACAGCGAGAGAGAGAGAGAGAGAGAGAGAGAGAATAAAAAAGAATAAACATGTATAATAACATAACAATAATAATGTTAGTTATACATCATGCTTTCATTTACATACCGCTAGATACGCCCCTATAGCGCTAGTATAATTTTACCTGGCTTTAACTCAAATTTTGTCTGGATATAGCCTAGTTGATATTTCGGCGCTCGAAACATTTAAGATATTCTTCTAATAACAACTGAGATGTGGCCTTATTACATATTATTATTTCTCTGAAACCATGATAACTGAATCATCAACAGACGTGTATTTATTAATAATAATGATCTTTGTTAAAGTAACGATGCTTCATTGTTCTGAAGATGAAAAGATCATTTAAATATTTCAAGAACATGGGAGGCAGTATCAATAACTTAATACGTGAATCAGTGTTGTAAAGAGTATAACATTTACACTGTCTGTAAAAATTAACTGTAAAACTACAGGTTTTTGGCCCTTGAAATTACAAGTTATTGCCGTTATTTCAATTTTACAGTCTTTTCCCTATAAAACAACAGCAACTATAAAAAGATAAATTTAGCATGATCGAGAAAGTTTCTAACTAATTCTTCGATTTTTCAAATGAATATCATGAATAAAACGAAACTGCAAAATAAGAATAACAAGAATGAAATCGCCCCCCCCCCCGAGTTTAAAAACAGGAGGTAATGAGAATAATGAGAAAGGGAAAGTGAGAGAAGTGGTTGAAGGACTTTGAAAATAGAACACGAGAGAAGATGTTTTGAAGGACATTCCTCGTGATTTAACACATTTTCATTTGACCTTCAAAAGGATATTTTGAAGGACATTCCTCGTGATTTAGCACATTTTTATTTGACCTTCCCAGACTCATGAATTTCTAATATCAGACGTACCTCAGATGCATCCTTCTTTTTTTTATTATTTCATTATTTATTGTGAAATCCATGCCCACGGTACGATAGGCGACTGTTGGTCACTTTATAGAGTGGTAAAAATGGCACAATTTTCTTTGATCTTTGATAATGATCGTTCTAATAGCTCTATCAAACGCCGCTAGGTCATGATTAAAATCCCATTTATCTGATTTCGACGGGTAGGCGTAACCACTCATGAATAATAATACCTTGAAAATCCACAGTTTTTATAGAAATTTTAAAAATTCACCTGAATTTCGTGAACTTCGTTTCCGATAGGAATCAACTTACAGACAAACATCCTGCCAGTATCAAGCAAGGAATTGATATAGATATACCGCCCATGGAAAGGATTTCAGTGCGGTTTATTTGTGGACAGGGAGTATCTACATGTATATAGAAACACGGGGCACGTGCCCCCCCCCCCCGATCAAATGACGAAAGAGGAAAAAGTAGTCCATTGCCTTGTTAATTCATCCGTCAAGTAAGACTGGTGCATCCCCCCTCCCCCCCCCCCCCCCCCCCCCCCCCCCATGATGGCGATGCCCCTCACTGTCTCGCCGACGCTACACCACTGGGTTTTGAGAACATGTTTTTTATGCGTCTATTATGCGTTTATAGATAACTTACTTCATCTACTTCTATCCTGGATTGTGTGCCTGGTCTGTTTGATCCTCTGGAAGTAAGCTGGTCTCGTCCTTCAGCACGACTTTCTAGGCTGCTTCTTGCTCCTGAAAACAAAGGGGGCAATACTTTATTAAAAATATGATATTTCTAAGACAATATCATCTTCACGGAAAGTGAGTTGAAATTGTGTTGCTGTGCTGTATTAGTCGAGAGAAAAAAAAAGGCACTGCATTGATTATTTTGCAAATTCTCGATTTTGATGTGCATACCTATTTTCCCTCTCGCTCTCCCTCTCTCTCTTTCTCACGCACACGCACATACACAAATCATTCTCACCTCTCACGGGGCACCTTAACACAAAGCTTAGCAATTGATCGTGCGACTGATAATTTGCGATAGTGTACATGTATGGTCAATAGCAAAATAGCAATCAACTGAGACCCTTTTTTTGTTACGGGGCCTAGTTATCTCTGTATTCCTCCCCTTTCTCTCTCTCTCTCTCTCTCTATCTCTCCCCCCCCCCCTCTCTGTATCTATCTATCTATCTATCTATCTGTCTCTCTCTCACACAAATATACACACATATCTCTCACCTTCCTAAATCAGTCACACACACACACACACTCTCTCTCTCTCTCTCTTACCCTCTCTCTCTCTCTCTCTCTCTCTCTGAGTCTCTATCTTTCTTCCTCTACCCCTCACTCATCTCTTACATGTATATACATGTACAAGTATGTGGTCACTTCCAAATCTTTACTTTTATATTTTATCGGTTATTTTCTTACTGCTGTTTAAATAATAAAATACAAGATATAAAAAAGCTTTTATTCATCTGTACAATTTTTTGACAGAGCCCTTTCGCGTATAAGACACAGAAAAGCAAACACCGGAGGTTCTTTTGGCAATTAAAAACGCGAGTCGAATAAACATGGAGTACTGTGTTGTTTAATCAGTACACCCAAGTGTCATGTTTTATGTTGACCCTCTGTAAATATGTCCACAGAGATTTTTCCAAACGTAAAGATGCCATGACTCCTTTTTCGTTTTGTTTTGTTTTGTTTACTTTTTTTTCTTTTTTTTTTTAGAAATGTCAGCTTCCTCTTGTTAAATGCTATTTTGGCATAGAAGTCACTGACATCGTAAACGGATAAGTTTTTTTTCCCCCTCCTCTAATTAAATCTTGCTTGTTATTGAACTTGAATGCAGATAATCACGTCATAATGTGAAATCACAATTTCCATAATGTATTCATACTGGCTATAAGGATTATTCCAGGGAACTTTATCACTTGTTTTTCCATACTCATTTTCCCCATTGTTTCATATAAACATTTTATGCTCGGATGATTCTTCTATTGATATAAAATATTTGAAATTTCTTACACGTGAAAGGTTTTGTTTTTCAAACATCGAAATACGCTCAATTACTCATTTACTCAGATAATACTGCTTTTCAACTGGAAAAGAAATTTCTTCCGAATTTCTAACATTTCAAGCAATGAATTTACTAAAAGGATTCATTCTGGCCTTGATGTCGAGCAGAAATCGAAGATTCATATTAAATCAACTTTTTACAACGTTTGTGTGGATTTTTTTTTTTTCAATATGGAATGGCCCACATACATGAGAGTCGTACAAGAATATTTCAATAATCATAATGTACTGAATTCTACCAAAATATAATCACTATCAGACGTGGTGTTCTTTTGAAGAGTGTCTATATATAATTCAAGCTCAGACATTAAAAGTATTTTCGTGTTCATTATTAACCCGGAGACTAATAATTAATTTTCTCACTCCCAAAGGCTCAATACAGGAACCCCCAGGTGCAGTAAGTTGGGTACCGGTAGGAATTTTATCCCTTGAAGCAGGGGCGGATCCAGGATTTTGTATAAGGAGGGAGGGCACATAAATGCAGGTTTGTCAATTTTGATCGGAGGGAGACCCCTAATTTTTTGGTCTCGCCAGCTCTTGATAAGTCGCTCAGTGGGGGGGGGGGGGGAGACCCCTAATTTTTTGGTCTCGCCAGCCCTCCAAAATTCACTCGGGGGGGGGGGGGGTTAATGCGGGTTTACTTCCCCTTCATAAATCTCTGACAAGCAAAAAAAAAAAAAAATGTTTGGGGTTCTGAAAGGGGGGGGCACGGGCTGGATGTACCCCCCCCCCCTAAATCCGCCACTGCCTTGAAGTTTCAGCGCCTTCATTAGGGCAGTAACATTTAGGCTGAGCAGGGGTAAAAATCAAGAGCTCTTAACTGGAAGCGCATATAAATGTAGAGACACTGATTAATATATATGTGTGTGATATGCGCTATATACATGAATGGGTAAAGATGGATACAAGTAGTTATAATTCTACATCGAGTGCTCAAGCGCATGCATTAAATTAAATTGTTGTCAACGATAAACAAGGCTCTAACACGACAATTTGTTTTGAGGCTTACGTGTATATTGTAGAGTTCTCGTGTGCCTGATAAGAGGTCATTTTTGCACGTGCTTGATAAATCAGGGGCATCGACTGAGATGACACTTAACGCCGAACCCTCTCATCTAAATATATGAAGAGGCTTTATAGCGGAAATTACATTTGTATCTTATTGTCCCATTTTTAAGAGAAACGATTATTTGTATAGTATTGTAGCACTAATTGTATGGGTGCTTATTGATGTCCTGTGCGTCATATTATGACGGGTACATGTACTTTTAATAACTTCGTGATTTATTAAAAGAAACACTTAACACAATTACATGTATAGGTTTTACAAGCATAAAGTAGGCCTTTATTACTTTGAACTACAAAAATTATATCCAATGAAATGACGCCAGAAAATTCAAGGAGTAGCTGTTTCTTGTGACTAAATATATATATATGAATAAAAATCCAAATATTGAGCCAAACAATGTAAGAAAGTACAATTTTAATTTACTGTCTCTGTCTTCATTTATTTACATATTTGTGTATTTCTCTGTAGGAAATTGAAAATTTGCAAATAGATCAGATTGGCTAAGCTCTGATAACACTGCAACGTGACTATTAACAGAGAGCAAATATGGTACAAGTAAAGAAACCATTCAAAGTGAGTTTGTATATACAAAAACAAGACATACAACGTAATAGTTCGCTCTGTCAGAAGTCAAGTTTCCTGCCAGTGGGAGGGCACGATATTGACCCCAGAAAGAAATGTCACTTTTCATGTAGATGGAAAAAAAAATCACCTCTGCCCGCCTCCCCCCCCCCCCCTCTCTCTCTCTCCTTTTAGGATTCCCTTATGTATAAACTCATATTTTGCTTACAACTCTTGAGTCAAAGCATTGTTAACTGCTTATAATAGCGAGCATATATTATATACATGTATATTATAGTTTGGTCAGCTTTATCTATATACTCATTTTTAAAGGCACAGAATGCACATTTTGACCTCAAATCAAACATAAAAGAGTGATAAAATTCATCACAATCATATTGCTTGCAAGTTCACTCATGTTTGATTTCAAAGTTGACATGCAGCCATGACGATAGCTCATTAAAAGAACCCCGGTATTTATTAATGTCATAAAATGTAAACTTTGGTCAACATGTAGAAATAAATTTCTTCTCATTTTGGCGGGCCCATAGCAACAAATGTAGGTATACAGAACATATAGTAATTGTCAGGCTTTTAATAATTACCAATAAGAATTAATGATGTACATGTAGAATAGCGTCACGAATTGAAGTCTAATGTTGTAAATACAAATTTCATGTTCATGACTCTGGGTTATCAAATACATGGACTCACTTCCATTTTATTATCACCTATAGAATGAATAGTTTCAGCTTAATCATTTGCATCTTTACATCTGTAAGTTTGTTTACAGTATATTTCTATGTATTACAACTACATGTATATGACATCTTTTCAAATGAAATTATACTCTACATCATTTTAATAAACATATATGTTATCAAAATACGATTATTGTCTCTTCTAGCATCAAATATCAAATATAACATGAACTAATGTTTTTTAAGTATTCTTGAACTTAACAACTCCCATGGGCTATCCTGTAGTGTTATAGTTTTTCATATTATAACAATATCATATTTGAAAAATAAAATAAACTGGGTTTCTGTTTAAAGGTCACCGTTAAGACAGAGGGGGTGGAATGCATAAACGTACATGTACGTATGTACGTTACAGTTCTGTCGTCCAGACAACAAAGAGTAGGTACATGTAACTAGAGATTCCTGTCAATTTTGTTTGATATTTATTGATATATCAATGTTTTAAAGGTAAAGAATAAAATAGAGAACTTACCGAAAACTGGTAGCCTTGTCTTGGATGGGTCATCTGAATGGTATACTTCGACTCCTTCTGGAATACTGGAGTACAGATGTGGAATCTTAGGGAGCGACCGGGTGGTATGAGAGGGGCCAAACTCACCACTCTGGAGCTGGCTAGGGGGTCTTCCACCAGACGCTGTCCGGGATACTCTGGGTGTAAGACTGCTGAAGGGTACCTCTCCAGAGGGTCTGGGTCCTCGTCCACCGAGGGGGTTGGAGCTTGGTCGACCACCAGCTCGACTCGATAACCCTCTGACGTTTAGTTTGTCCGGGTTTCCTAGACGGGACAGCGGGTGTTGGATCTCAGGGAGATTTGGTAGGCCGGGCTGGCGGGGGAAACCAGCCTGCGACGTGGGCCGTGATACCAACGCCTGAGACATGACTTCTTCGCAGATTTACAAACTTTTCCTCCCTAATTCCTCGGAATATTATCTTCCCTCTTCCTCAAATACAAGAAAATTGTTATTTCTTACAAAATAAATCCCACTTTTGAAGTCTGGCTTCGAAATGCGATCCGCATGCGATACGATATGACGGTGGGTCGCAAGATCATCAAATATTTCACTATGAGGTTCGCGATATAGTGATATACAATGCAGGTACACACTGTAAACGATCGTAACCGGGGTGTTTGTTGTCATTAGCAACGGGATGGTATTCATATTCAAATGAATCTTACCCCTCCGGCGAAGTGTGTTGTGTGTGGAAGAGGGGACAATGGGTATCTACCCCGCTTGGGTGATTCGACTTTTCTTCTGTGCCCTCCCCGTACCCTTTTCGCGACAAGTCGCCCGGTACTTGGAAGACAATGTTTAAGCTTTGTGTAATTGAATAACGACAAAAGGTATGTTTATGATAGCGACGAGACGGGAAATGCGGGAAGGGGCAAACAACAAGCCGGCCGACCTCGGGTCGATTAGGACATGGGACATCGACTAACACATACACATGTGTATACGAGTGTGGAATAAACAACCTCATTAAAAGACGATCTCATTTAGAACTATCAGGGAGATGGGAGTTTTAAAACTCCCATCTCCCTGGAACGATCAAGGGGACATTTCCGTTGGGGAGAAAAATGAACTAATAATAATAATAATGATAATAATGACAAACCTGTTATTTGTTACATTGCAATAGCGGCAATAAAGATAAGTGGCGTTATTTCAAGAAGAATGTATTTATGAAATGTTTTAGTACTAACTTTTTTAATGCTCCTTACCTTCACTTATACATCAGACCAAAATGGGGGATTATTGAGTTTGACGACCCCCCCCCCCCCACAATCCACCAGGTAGCCCTGTTCTGTAACCTATGTGGGCTAAATGGTACCATTTAAACACAATGCATGATTATCTGATCTGACACATGCTCTGAGAGAGAGAGAGAGAGAGAGAGAGAGAGAGAGAGGGGGGGAGGGGGGGGAGGGGGGGGGGAGAAGGGGGTGGTAATAGAGAAAGATAGGAAGAAACATGCAAAGACATAGACAGACCTAAAAAGCAAGGAAAGTTAAAAATGAAACTAAACATGTATTGCAAGGGGACTATTTTTGACGATGTTGATATAGATTGCCATGTGAAATGAAATTGGCCAAACCCTTCTGAAAATGATGAAAGCAAAACCTATTCTAATCGAGAGAGACAGAGAGAGAGAGACAGACAGACTGGCAGAGAGAGAGAGAGAGACAGACTGGCAGAGAGAGAGAGAGAGAGAGAAGAGGAGAGAGAAAGGAAGCAAGAGAGAGCACAGGTGAGACAAGGATAGGGAAGGAAGAGAGAGAGACAGAGAGAGAGAAACAGGGAGGAGGAGTATAAAACAAAACAAGCTAAGACAAATTCAAATGGAATACGATCAGAAAACCCTTTCTGGTCCTTGTCTTGGTTGTAAGAGATATTTAAGGATGCAAAATTTAATTGTCTCCATTATTTTTCCTGAAATGAAATCAAAACCCTTTTTTCCTAATACATTCATAATTCCTTACTTCATTTCGATACTATAATGGTTATGCCTCAAGACTGAGAGAAAAATAATCGTCACATTAAAAAAATCAAATTATGATATATATATATCTCCAAGCGAACAGCGCTTCTTTTTGGGGTCGGTATAATTATAGTCGCATCTCTAGTGGGTCTACAGGAGATGTAGTGCGTTAGTAACTTTTCCCGTGTTACTATGGTAACCAGAAGCCTATGCAGAAGCTAGGTCATAGCTTTGACCTCTGTCGTTCCACGGGGAAGCGTCCCGTACTTGCCTGAGGTGAGCAAGCTCCTAATAATAGCCTACTTTCCCTCTCTTCCCTTGCTTACACTAGGAGGCATAAATCCCTCGATTTCCCAGGTAAAAAAGGTTGCTGTTGATGGGTTTGCATTTTTTGACAAAAAATAAGAAAGAAGGCATATCATCTAGTGAATGGTCTTCTTTTTTTCCAAGTTAGATTTTTTTTTTTTTAGTAAATTAGGACTGAAATGTGATAACTTTCTTTTTTCTTGCCCTTACTCGTATTTTTTTTTCTTCTGAATTATACCCCACCCATTTGACAAAAACCTGTATACGTAAATCTCTTGGTTTATGTATGTATAACATCATGAATTCCTTACAAGATGAGTTTGGGATTCTTGGGTAAATAGACCATTATCTCTCAATTTTATACAGTCTGGAAGTTAAAAGAAATGAAATAATGGAGGAAAATCCCTACTCTTATTTTAGGCTCATCAAACTATATTTTATTTTATAGCAACTTTTTTTATATTTATTATGTTTTTATTGATTTCATTCAACATAATAATGTACAGGTTAACAAGAACAACAATCAACTAGAACAAAGGGGGGAAATATAAGAAAAGAACTAACAAATGCAATTATACACCAAGACTGAAGTGATAATTGTATGGCCCTCGGCCACTCAGAGAACAAACAATCGACAAGAAATCGAAATTTAAGCAAAAAGCTATTTAAAATTCTATTTTTATATTTGTGTTATCCTCTGTCGGTGTTTTTATCACAGGATAAATTTGTCTAATATCAAATCCCTTTCAAGAACAGCACTGACATTTAAGACCCTGCTTTACCTGAAAATACGAAATATAGTTTACATAGAAAATAGAAAAAAAATGACAACATAATTCTTATAAAAAAACAATTTAATAATTTGTCAAAAGTCTTCCAATCTGTCTCTTCCAGAAAGCAACAAATTCATATATGATACCATAGTCACACTAACAAGACCGACGCCAAACCGACGCCAGACCGACAACAGACCGAACAAAAAATTACATTGCAGCCAATGGCAAGAATCGGTTTGAAGTCGGTGTGGGGTCGGTTTGGTGGTGTGTGGTCAGTAAATACGAGCCAACATACACACTTATTTACCATAACGATGTCATCACGAGGAGCATAATGATTTAAACTTTGTGCCAATAACAAGTCTTAACGCATTACCTACGGAAACCGAGTGGTCCTTGTGCTAAAAGCCCCCTCCCCCCCCCTTTTTTTTTTTGTTGTTGTTGTAATATTCAATTCAGTATTTATTTCCAATTCATTAAAAATGATACAAACGAAAACATACAAACGAACAAACAAATAAAAACAAGTTAAAAACATGTAAATAAAACATTCACATAGACTAGCAAACAAACAAAGTAAGGATAAAAAGAAATGTTGGTACAACGTACGTAATGGTAATATGATAAGTTGAAGAAAATGAATGGAAATTGGGCATGTACTGGAAAAGCAAAGAGGAAGGCTTGTTGAATCGCACACACCCAGAATATCTGGATTATTTAAATAATTACAGTAAGAATGTGGCAAGTACCGAGTAATGAAAATATAAATAAAACTCATAACTTAAAACATAAACACTTTAAAAAGAACAATACAAAACAAACAAACAAAAACAAAACAAAACAAAACAAAAGTGGTCGTTTCTAAGTAATCAATAATTGATTAATAGAAAGTTTAGAAACTGTTTATATTGTCTTTTACATGTGTTATTAAATTGTATATTAAATATGCACAAGTCCAAATCATTCCATAAAGTGGGGCCGGTGTGTCGAATTGAATGTTTTGATCTATCATTTGAGAAGGTCCATCTGTGAAACTGATTAAACGATCTAGTATAGTGGCTGTGAATATTAGAATTAATTGAGAACATGTTAATTAAACATGGTGATAAAGTTTTTGAGTGGTAGCGTTGCATAATTGAAGCAATTTGAATATTTGTAATGTCTTTTAATTCAAGCGTACGTAATGATTTAAATAACTGAGAGGTTGATGCATTATAGTCCGCTTTCATACAGATACGTATTGCCTTCTTTTGTAGTATAATTAATTTTTGTAAATGGCAAGAATACATGTTACCCCAGATTAAATTACAATAAGACAAATGTGACAAAATATAAGCATTATAAAGAGTAAATAATATGTAACTAGGTAATTCATATTTCAATCGAATAAAAATTCCAATAAAACGTGATATATTGACACAAACTGAACTAATGTGATCATTCCAACATAAGTTATTGTTTAAAATGGCACCTAGAAATTTTATTGAAACATAAAATTTCAAAGGGGTTGTGTCTATTTTAAGAGATAAGTCAGTATAACTATATTGCACACCTCTCCTTTTATTAAAAAGAACACATTGAGTTTTACTAGTATTCAAGGAAAGTCTATTGCACTTAAACCTGGCAGATATTTAGGCAAGATTCCTATTATTTTAAGGTTTCAATTAAAATGCTAATATCATCATTTGAAGCAAGAAGTGACGTATCATCGGCATACAAAATAAAATGAGGGAATATATAGGCACTGATTTAATTTTTCTACTTTATAAGAACATTTTTCTTTCTTACAAATGCCCCTTTTCTGCCTTTTCTACACATTCATTTATTTTTCTAAAGTATCCTTTTCCCTAAGATAAGTACCACGTTTCCCTTTTCCATAACATGTGCTTGTAATCCAAAGTGACTTAGAGCCAATATTCCCAAATGCTCGCTCGCCATACGCTCGCTCGTGTTAAAAGTATAGCTTATTAAATAAATTTTCATTGTGAAATTTTGCAAATGAAATCCCATCAGAATTGTGTTTCCTCGATTTTATATTACAATGTTATTGCGACCTCACAAATTTTGAATATTGTTTGCTCGCTCGCTTCGCTCGCTCGCTCAATATTCAAAACATACTACGAAACTGCAAAGCATGATGCTAAAGTTGTATCTTGGATATATAAAGAGAAAAAAACCATGTACATGTTTACATACACACCCTCACCCCACACTACACACACACAAATATATATATATATATATATATATATATATATGCAAGGGCTGCCTGTCGGTGTTTGTACCTGGTGTAGCCGAATATCACTCAACCCGCCTCCGTGGTCTAGTGGTTAAGGCGTTTGGCGTACAGTGCCAAAGACCCGGGTTCGACTCCCGGCGGAGACAGTTTTTGCAAACCCTGCAGTTATTTCCACAAAAAGGAAGATAGTAAGGAGGAACAATGAATTTAGCTACGCAAATTATTTCTCTCATTCAATTCAATTGATTTCTCACATTATATATATATATATATATATATATATATATATATATATATATATATATATATATATATATATATATACATACATACAATTGTAAGGAAATAACATATACAACAGTTTTGGCAACTCCCGTGGAAATAATGTAATTGTGAGAAATGAAAATTAGAGAATAATGGTTGCGTAGCTTAAATCAAAGTTCCCCAGAGCTGTCCTCCCTTTTTGAAATTTTCGCAAAGGTTGAAAAATGTCTCCGCCGGGAACATTACGCAACCATTATTCTCTCATTTTCATTTCTCACAGTTATATGATATGATATAATATAATATATATATATATATATATATATGTTCCTTGATGGAAATCAAACCCCCACTTATGAGGACCTGTCTACGCCAACGCTCAATGGAAATATAACATAGCTATTAAAATATGTACATTTTATAATACCATTAATTCACTCTCCATTTTTGAACTTTACAATGTTACATAATTGTTATGTATTTTGTATTTTCATGTAGAATGATTTGTTAAACTGCAGGGCGCCTTTGGAAAGCAGTTTTGCCAATCCTGCAGTATGAAATAAAAAAGACAAAATGAATCAATATAAAAAATACATAGCTAAATGTAAACATTAAACTCATACTACTTTATATGCTTGTAAATTGTACTATTTGAACAGATGAATGTTGTCAAAACCAGTGGAAGAAAATAAATGTTAATGTTATTAATTAAGTTAATGATAACATTGACTTAGTATTGACAAGAAGGAAATAAATGTGTTTTAAATCTAAATTTGAAATTTGATCTAATTTCGTCTTTTTCTATCCACGGAGCTGATTGTCTGTTTGCTGTTCAAACGCTGGTTTTTCTGTGGATATCCTCATCTCACTGCATGAATATGTAATTTAGTATCTTGAGTGGTGTGTGTGTGTGTGTGTGTGTGTGTGTGCGCGTGTGCGTGTGTGTATGTATGTGTGTGTGTGGAGTAAGTGAGAATATGGTGCTTACTAAGGTACCATTCTTGAGGCATGAGTTCTATTTCATTCATAAGGATCCACAGAAAATACTGAGGATACAGGATTTTCGGATTCTCGGACGGGGGATTCTCAAAGGAAATTCTCTGATGAGCAAAAATTACTTTTTGTGCTCTCTAAAAAATAATTTGAGTGATCACTGTCGTGACTCGCTGGGGTTTAAAAAAAAGTGAAGATAGAGTGAAAATTCACTCTTTTCTTTGTAGAGAGCACTCTATATAAAAATGATATTCACTCTTACACAACTGATCTCTGACGTGACTCACGGGGGAGTGAAATCGAGTTAAATTCACTCTTTTTAGAGAGAGGGGGGAGAGCAGGGCTTAAACTTCGATAAATACGAATATTTTGTGTCACGATTTATCATGATTTAAATAGATCGTCGATCACATCAGGTAAGATGTAGTTTGTAAAAAGGGACAAATAAGACGCCGGGGCTATTTGAGAATGATCGCTCAAAGAAAGGTCAGATCAGTTTAATGAGATGTGTAAGAATTATCATGACAACGGGGGATACTTGATCACTCAAGTAATCTCTTCGATAGACAGGGAGCTTTTCAAGAACATGTATATTCAATTTCAGCCTGGGTATTGAAAGTAAGATGAAAATGCAACAGCAATGAGCATCTAAAGCTCTGTCCCGACGGGCCAAGTGGAAAGTCTCTCGAGATCTAGAACGCAGTCATGCACCTTCTGGGAACGTGATATCTTTTGCTCTGATTGCTTACAACAAGGAAGAATTTACATTAACGGGAGAGGTGGGTGCACGCTATGAATTGAAGTGTTGGAGTGACCACTTTTTGAAAATGGTAGATTTACACCTTTAACATGCTGGATTTAGCCTTTATACTGTTGGTTACAGCTGTTAAAAGTTTTAATCTACCATTTTGGAAAAAAAAGTGGTCACTTTCAAATGGTAATTTAACACTTTAGTTTTTAGAGTGTGGGGAAGAGGGGAAAAGGAAAGAGAGAGAGAAAGAGGAGGGGGAGGGAGGTGT
This sequence comes from Heliocidaris tuberculata, assembly GCA_025618425.1. Lineage (NCBI taxonomy): Eukaryota > Metazoa > Echinodermata > Echinoidea > Camarodonta > Echinometridae > Heliocidaris > Heliocidaris tuberculata. Next base: position 13,146,048 of record CM046851.1, read on the forward strand.
GTTCACATTGTTCATAACCCAGTGTTTTAATGTTCTGGTTATACCTTATTAACAAAAAAGGAGGGGGGGAGAAAGGGACCCGCCCCCCCCCACAACTTATCCACGTCATTATACAAGCGAGGGAGCAAAGAAAAAAAATCGCAAGCAAGCACTGCATCGATCCGTACAGTTTCGAGTTTTGGAAATTGATAAACGGTCTTCTATTCACTTCTTCCTCAATGGGGCGCGATTAACTAAAATTCAGGATAAATGTATACGAGAAATTTAGCTATGCAACATAAAGTTAGAATTTCTTTCAAATGTCGAACTTATGAAAATACTCTTTTACACTTATTTTTTATTGGGGGCGGGCAATATAAAAAAAAAAACACTGATAAATAATAATATGGAAAATAGCAATTAGAATAACATTTTTTCTTCAATTTTGAAGATCTTTAGATCTTTAGATCTTTAAAAGATTTTTTCATTTTGAACCTAAGAAAAACTCAATTTCTAATGCACTTTACCCTGCGGCTAATAATAAGCTTAAGCATAAGTCTCTTTTGCCTTTTTTTTTTTTTTTTTTTTTTTTGCGCCCCTGCTTTAAGTACCGCCTGGGGTTAGGGCCCCTTATAGAAATCTGGGGATGCTGTACACAGCTCCCCCGGCTCCCAGGGGCCTGATCTGAAAGGAATGCTCTATAATGTGTGTCGTTTTATATCCTGTTTATGCTCTTGTTTTATTAAATGATACTCTGATATTTAAGTTAGGGAACCTGAATAACAAGCTTTGCTTTCCAAGGTTTCCTCCACAATACAGCTAGCATTTATTTACTTACCAGTTACAGCGTAAATTTCTTTTTGTTTTTAAAACCGAATTTATATGCCTGATTTCATTCTTAATGGTTTTTCTATATGCTCATAATGATTTTTGTAAACTGAAAGTCTTTGTAAATTATTTGCTGTTATTGTGGAAATAAATGAAATGAAATTAAATTAAATTAAATATAGGGAGATTGCCGAAGGCCATCTTTACTTGTTTGACCAAAACGGTTCATTTTTCATTTGTATATATCTTTTTTCTTGTAGACATATAATCTTCTAAGATTACTTGCTTTGCACACTTTTTCTCTTTCGTAAAGTATCTGTAGTCGCAATATTTCAAGAATAGTTTGAGTCATGATCGATACACTATCATTTTTCATTTATCCATTCATTCATTGTTTATTAAGTTTTCCACCTCGGTTGTCCGAATATACGATCACACACATATCTCCAATAATGATGTAATCATAAAAGAAATGAACGTATAATTGTAACTGTGGCTGTGATAATAAAAAGGTCTGAACTCAATGCGGATATGACGTGTAGTTCAAAGTCCATCCAATCTTTGTATCCTGTGAATGAGATTAGCAGCTTATTGACATTCTTTACAATAAAACGTGACTTATTTATTCGTTTGTGTGGCCTATCGAGGTGGGCGTGTGTGTAAATTCTACAAATACGTGTAGATTCACACTGGAACACTATGATAAACTGACTTCTGTTTTTACTCCATACAAATTACTCTTTGATCTACAGAGCTCAGAAAGCCTTGACAGAGAGCATTATGTTCCATTCTAAGTAGCTGACTTCGCAAATCGACAACCAAGACTTGCACGACTCCGACAATGACGTCGGAAAAACCTGTCAGAGAGACCGATCAGGACCGAGTCCGCATCATACTCTGGACGTTCCCTCGTACATTGTCGACCGCATTGACGAAATGCCTGAGTCAGCTGGAGGGTGTGGAGGTCTGGTTTGAACCGTATTGTTTCTGCAGTATGGCAGCACGGGAATACCGACGGGCTCATGGCCGAGAGTTGCCGACTCGCTACCGAGGCAATGAGACGAAGTTTGCCGAAGCTGCTCGACTTCTCTCGCGTGTGGCGCTCATGCCTACAGGCGTTATTGATCCTGAGAGACTGGCGTAAATATCCTGTTTTATATTTCACTTCGGATTGATATAATGTTCTAAAAACAAGAAGTTTGTAGGCTTACTCATTACAACCAGGACAGTTGACAGATAATAGTTTAAGACACTTTCATTTCTTTAGTATTTTTGTCGAGCTCCTAATTCGGGAACATCTCTGAAGATCTGTTATACGATCCTATAGATTACATCTCACTACGGTTTTCTCATTTTCAGATTGGTTGTTTGATCAAGCTTTGTGGTTTTTCACAGGAAGCTTCTTTTCTTCTTTTTTTTTCTTTTTTCATTTTGACAGTAAACATGCAACATTCCCAATGCGTTTAGAATGTACAATTGTAGTTTAAGCTTCTACCAACCTTAAATTTTGTTGGCAAGCTTTCGTCCACTCCTGTGGACTTTCTCAAGCCAAGTGATCAATTTAGAATGTAATTAATCACGTAAAGTTTGTAAAGATGTATACAATGTCATCAAAATGAATTGTGTACTTGTGGAAAAGGGGGAATAACTGAGTTCAAAATAATGATGAATAAGTTCAGGATAAGAACAATAGTCGTAAACTGACAGTTTTCATATGTCAGTAAAATTTTTAAAAAGAATTATGGGTAATGAAATCTCACTCTTCCTCTCTCTCTCTCTCTCTCTCTCTCTCTCTCTCTCTCTCTCTCTCTCGCCTACTCTCCTCAATAAAGGTATGAAGGTGTTAAAGAGAGGCTTGAAAGCACAATGAGTAAATACGTCATCGTGAAGGACATGGCATTTTCAATGGCAGACGAGAAATATCGTCGTTATCTGCCCGATGGTTTCGCTCATACATTCTTAATCCGAGAGCCAGTGGCATCCATAGCATCGTATCGTCAAGCCACCTATCAGTCCTTTCTTTCCGCTGGGTACCTCGTCGGAGAAGCAAAAGATGAAAACAAATTCGACATAGAAAGAGATAATTTTCTCTTAGACGCTGGCTCGTTTCACCAAGAGCTTCATGATCTATGGAGATACTCATCACAATGCTCAAAAGCGAACGGTTTTTCCGAACAAGAAAGTGCCGAACCGAGAAAGCAATCGGTGGTCATCGAGTCAGACGACCTCCTTACGAAGCCGCACGAAGTGTTGCCGAAGTTTTGCCGTGCATTGGGTTTGCCTTACGACCAGTCGATACTACGTTGGGATGCATCCGTCGACGTAGCATTTACATGGAAAGCGGCTGGGGATGAGGTTCTACGACACAACGTCCATTTCTACAAGACAGCGATGACGAGTTCGCATTTCATGCCTAGGAAGAAAAGAGCGCAGGTTCAACAGGTATCTGACGATGTGCGACGTCTCTCTGAGAAAGCTAGACCCTATTATGACGAAATGTGCAAGCACAAACTGTAGAAATTCATTTGCAAGAAAACTAGGACGAAACAGCTGCATGTGTAGTCATTTTTACATGTGACATTTTTACATGTGATATTTTAACATCTGACGGCTTCCCATATACACTCCGCTTTGTTGGCATACGCATGCCTGCTCAAGATTGCTTTGAAAACGAAGAAAACATGAATGAAACGGAGATTGTATGGAAAGCCGTCATGCGGAAATTTATCTCTGCTTCAAGCAAAAATTTGAAAATGACTTTAGTTCACAAAAATAGCCGTAGAATCAAAACGCCTTACCCCTAATCCATGATCTTAGTGTCATTTTAATCGGAAAAGAGTTGTCTACCTCATAAAATAAAAATGATATTATGTCAATGATGTCATTCAAATTGCAGATCTCGGGTATTGCATTCTTTCTGGGCCACCCTTTATAACACCTTCGATCGATTTTGAGGTGCTCCAACATTTGCTCTGGGGAAATTATTATGGTTCATGTCCGAGCTTTAAAATGATGATAATAATAATAATAATAATAATAATAATAATAAATCGTTCTCGTAAAGCGCGTATCACATTAATGATATGACGTGCCCATGCCCTTCCAAAGGGTTTGGATAGTAGTACGCTAGCTGTAACTCCGGCAGCCGTAATCAGCGCACAGTGCATTTCAAGGAATAAATCCTGCCAGGTAGCCATTTAAATCCTGGGTGGAGAGAGACAACTGCAGATAAAATGCCTTGTCTAATTACCGGGCTGAGATTGGAACCCTCAACCTTTTGATTGAGAGTCAAGTGTTTGAGCTACTATACCACGATGTAGGGCTAGGGTTGCAGTTAGGTTTTAGGTCAAGCTTATCTGCAAAAACCATGTTGTTAATTCAACACCATCTCGGTATCTATATTAAGTTACACCAGATAAGTGTTACAACAACACCGGTTTCTAATCAAACTGGTGTTGTTTTAACACTTATCTGGTGCAGCCTATTATTGATACCGAGATGGTGTTGAATTAACACCCTGGTTTTTGCAGTGTATAGTGTTAGTTTAGAGTATATATTGTTTGGATCATTTATCATTTATAACTTACTCAGGTACATGCATAAAGACAAAGATTCGCCATTCACATCACTTTGGTTTCAGTTTATTGAAGATACTTTTCAATACGCAGGCTTAGGGAACGTCTGGCTAACTCAAGGCAGTGGTTATAGTTCTCAATGGATACTTAATGCTTTGAAATTGAGACTCTCTGACATGTTCCAACAGGAATGGAGATCAGCAATGTGGACTAACCGAATCTGTACAAATTACAGAATGTTTAAAAATGACCTTAAGATTGAAAGATACTTTTTTGTCCTAGGCCAAAGAGATATTATTACTCTCAGCAAATTCCGTTGTAGGTCGCATGCATTACCTGTAAATAAGGGTAGATTTGATGAAAGTTTGTTAGATGAAATGAAGTGTTCACTCTGCGTATCTTCAATTTTAGGAGATGAGTTTCACTACATCTTCGAATGTCCTTTTTTTCAAAAGGAAAGGCGCATGTATTTATCAACAAAAATATATAACAGTAGACCAAGTGGGTTACAAATATCCCAATTATTCAATTCTGCTAATACTTGCCAGCTGAAGAAAATAGCAAAATTTGCCAAAACTATTATGATGCAATTTACTCAGTCACCAAAAGAGAAGAGTAAAGAATACCATTGTACAGAAAGTAAGAGAGATAGAACTGTATGTACTCGTAGTGGTAGAATAGTCAAACAGCCAGAATGGCTAGTTTTGTAAAAATGTTTTTATACAATGTTTTATCTACTATATATATTCACACTTATAATGTATGTATAATAATTGTAAATATGTTTCTTTGTTTGTACTCTCATACCCCGAGAGGGGGTCGATAGAGTCAATAAATCTTATCTTATCTTATCTATCTTATCGTACAACTGATTTTGCATCATATTTGTTTGATGTTGATACAAAAAGAAAGTAAGTGTGTTTTGACTCTGAATCTGAAATCTGATCGAATTTCGTCTTTTTTTTTTCCAACCAAGTAGACGACGTGGCTTCGCTGTTCAAATATTGGTTCCTCTCTAGATATCCTCGTCTTACTTCATGAATATGTAGATAGTATCTTGAGTGGTGTGGGTCGAGTATGTGAGAATACACTCGGTACTCACCAATACCGCAGTCACACCTACGAGACCGGCACCAGACCGACGACAGACCCAACGAAAAATTGCATTACAACGAATGGCAAAGAATCGATCGGTTTGGAATCGTTTTAGCGGTGTGACTGTAGGTATAAGGTGGATACTTGTGCATGTGTTCTGTTTCATCACAGAACACATGCACAGAATACATGGCGGATCCAGGATTCTTTGGAGTGGGGGAGAGGGGAGGCCACAATTCTAAAAGAAATTCTCTGACAAACAGAAGTGTCTTTTTTCGATTTTAAAAAAAAAAAACATCTATTTTGTATCATAATTTTATAATGATTTGATAGATCGTCGATTAGATCAGGTAAGGTATAATTTATTGTAAATTTTTTTAAAAATAGAACAAAGAAGACTATTTGGAAGAGATCAGTCAAAGAAAGGTCATATCAGTTGAATGATATGTGCAAGAATTACCATGACACCCGGAATACTTGAACAGTCAAGTAATCTACAGAGCCTTCCAAGTATATTCCATTTCAGCCTGGATATCATAGATATGGCGTCGATGGTTTAATAAAAGTAGGATGACAAATGCAACAGCAATACGCAGCTAGCTCCGTCTCGACGGGCCAAGCAGAAAGTCTTTTTAGAACGCAGTCACCCTCTGGAAACTCTATATCTTTTGCTGTGTTTGCTTACAACAAGGAATAATTTACAATAGCGGGAGAAAGAAATAGAGGTGCATGGGCCACACACACACACACTTTTTTGAGTAGATACGTTAAAAAAATCTCGGGAAAAAGGCTCGAAAATTGTCATGAGTGAAATCAGATCAGCCTCCTTTCAAAAACGCTCCGCGGCCCCTGAGGTGGATGGGGAAAGTTGTAGAAAGGGAATGAGGGTGACGTGATTGAGAGAGAGAGAGAGAGAGAGAGAGAGAGAGAGAGAGAGAGATTGAGAGAGAGAGGAAGAAAGAGAAAGAGAGAGATGATTTAGGGGTCATTTGCTCATACAGGGGCGTCGCTAGAAAATGCATGGGGGGGGGGGGGTGTGCAGCCCATTGCCGAAAGGGGACTCCTTTTGAACGAATGTTTTTGCCAGCGAGCAAAATAATTGGCTATTTTTCCCCTTTTTTAATTTCCTTCTTTTCTTTCTGTTTTTGTTTTCCTTTCCTTTCCTTTCCCTTTTCTTTTTTTTTTTTCTTTTTTCCTTCTCCTTCCTCTTTTCTCCTTTTTCTTATATGACTATACAGTAATGATCCAGTATCGTAAAGAAGAGCTACGGGAAAGACATGCTCTGCAATATATAGGGAAATTGCCGAAGGCCATCTTTACTTGTTTGTCCAAAACAGTTCATCTTTTTTGCTGTATCTTTTTCCCTGTAGACATATACTCTTCTAAAAATATCTGGCGTTGCACCTTTTTTTTCTTTAGTAAAGTATCTTAAGCCACCATTGACGTGATAAATAACATCCTGCTATTTTGTTAGTTGATGTGAAATTCAAAGTTGAAATCCCCAAACCGAAAATTAGCGCGTCGTGTCCCCAAATAAGAATGCTTTTAAAAAATCAATCAACTATACTGCTGACAATCAAACATAAGTATCCGTATTATAACAATGTCAGTGACATCAGGGGATAGATATCTTAGGGAGACAAAATGTGAATTGAATATCTTTAAATAACGTGTTTTGTGCAACATTTTTGTTTTTCATTACAAGAAATATAGAAGGCCTACAGTCCCTCATTTTACTGGCCGATGATTATGCTTGAAACTCAAAAAGACTGAATCCTTCTCTCTTAAGAATCCAACCGATTATAGAAAAAGAGTTTATAAAGAATGCAGGAATATGGTCACTAATGAAATGAAAAAGAAGAAATATGCTTATTATAAAAGGAGATTTAATAGTAAAAAAAATGATATGAAAGCCACGTGGAAAACTGTAAATGAGGCACTTGGGGTAAAATCTAGAGCTAAATCAAATTGTTTGACTACTTTGAGAGTTAGTGATTCTGTCATTACAGATAAAGTCAACATGTCAGATATTTTTAATGATTACTTTGTTAATATTGGTCTTAACCTCACAAATACTGTGCAATATTCACGTAAATACGAACAGCAGCTGAAAGTGAATGAGCGATCTGCCTATTTTACCCCTGTAACATGTAAAGAAATAATAGATATAGTGTCTGATTTTAATAACGGCACTAGTGCAGGGTGTGATGAAATAGACGTTAGTATTGTTAAAAAAATAATCCTTAATATCTGTTCACCTCTTTGTTCAATTTTTAATTTGTGTATTTCTAATGGCAAATTTCCTGACAAGCTGAAAATTGCGAAAGTTGTACCAGTACACAAGAATGGATCTGTAGATGAAGTTTCAAATTATCGTCCCATTTCAGTTCTTCCTTTGTTTTCTAAGATTTTTGAAAGATGTTTGTATAAGAGATTGTATCAGTTCCTTAGTTCGTGCAATATTTTACATAACAGTCAATATGGTTTCCGCAAGGGACACTCCGCATCAATAGCTCTTCTTGATTTTGTTCATAAAGTCTCTAAAGCTATTGATTCTAAACAATATATGGTTGGTTTATTTCTTGATTTAAGGAAGGCCTTTGATACATTGGATCATGACATTTTGATGAAAAAATTATATAATTATGGTATACGTGGTATCTTATGGCATTTGTTCAATGATTATTTATCAAATCGATTTCAGTTTGTATCTATAAATAATTATAAATCATCCTTAAAGCCTATTCGATGCGGAGTGCCCCAGGGTTCCATCCTTGGCCCCCTGTTATTTCTGATTTATATTTGTTTGTTTGTTTGGTTGGTTTTATTTCTGCGTTCAAATATAAATTAATCAAATACATTTCAAACAATAACAAATACATACAGTGAAATTTTACAAAAGAAATTGCATTACGAAAGAATCATGTAACAATAATATTATACAACAAGAACGTAATAAACATACAAATAAGATTTTTTTAAAATATAGATATACAGTAAATATTTTTCAATAAATTAGAGAGATAATTTTGAACGCAGGAGACCGCCATCGTGAGCGGTTAGGCTGGAGATGGATGGCGGCCTCGTAAAAAAAAAAAAAAAAAGGATTTGGCGACATAACTCTCTTGGAGAAATTGAGTGATCAAGTGGGTGCAGTGCAATTGCAGGTGTGGGTGCAGCAGTTGCATGATAAAGAAATAGGATAATAAGTTACAGTTCTGTAGTTGGCGTTATACTAATTTGAAGGGTGGGGAGCGTATGATTCTATTATATGTCGCTTAAGTGTAGCTTTCAAGGAGTAAATGGTTGAACAAGACTTTATGTTGTTGGGGAAGTTGTTCCAAATGTCCGGACCAGAATGTCTGATAGATTTGTGTGTTATTGATAATTTGGGATTTGTAAGATGGAAGTTTCCAGATATGCGAGTAGGGTACGAATGAACAGAAGTATTAAACCTAAACATGTTATGAAAGGATGGTGGAAGTAAATTATTAATGTACTTGAACATAATGACTGCTACTTGAATAGTGTTCAAATCGAATATTTTTAGTGTTTTAAGTTTACAGAATAAAGGATCAGTGTGAGCTAAGAAATGTGATCCTGTACAAATGCGTATGGCTTTCTTTTGTAGTTTAAAAATAGAGTTAATTTTTGTCGAGCCACAATTTGCCCATACAATATTACAATATGTTATATACGGGAGAACTAGCGTGTTATATAGCAGGAATAAGGTTGCGTGGGGTAAAATAAACTTTAGTTTAGAAATTATTCCAATGCTTTTGGAAATGCACATTATAACATGGTGTAAATGCTCATTCCAAGTCAAAGTTTCGTCTATAATTACTCCCAAAAACTTGGACTTAGTCTTCTTCTCAAGTGGCATGTTATCGATTTTGATATGTATCGGTGTTTCTGTATTATGAGAATAATGTTTAAAATACATGAAATGAGTCTTTTTTATATTAAGAGAAAGTTTATTGCACGTAAACCAGTTTGATACTTTGTCAATTTCACAATTCAAAGTATTGTTTAAAGATATGAGGTCTTTGTGAGAATAAAAGATATTTGTGTCGTCGGCAAATAAAACAAATGAAAGAAGGGAGGATGCATTAATGATATCATTGACATAAAGAAGAAATAATAGTGGGCCTAAGATGGAACCTTGAGGAACACCACAATGAACTAAAAGAGGATCAGAATCATACCCATTGAATGTAACGTATTGTCTTCTGCTCGTTAAATAATCTCTAAACCATAAAAGTGGCTGACCCCGAATTCCATAATGACTGAGTTTGGAAAGAAGAATGGAATGATTAAGTGTATCGAATGCTTTACTCAAGTCACAGAATATACCTACAACATGCTCTTTGTTAGCTATGGCATTTGTAATTTTGTCATAAATCTGAATTAATGCTAGGTCAGTTGAGTAATTTTTCCTGAATCCATATTGATTTGGAATAAGTATCTTGTGTTTAGTGATAAATTTTTGTAGCCTATTATAAACGATTTTTTCTAAGACTTTGGATATACTTGGAAGTAGGGAGATGGGACGATAGTTACTAATTTCGTGGGGATCGTCTTTTTTGAAAATGGGATTGACTTTAGCTATTTTTAATAGATCAGGGAAAACACCTTGTGAAAACGAGTGATTAAATATGTGAGTTAAAGGTTTTGCAAGTGGGTAGATTATTTCTTTTAGGAGAGACATACTTATTTTATCGAAACCGTAAGATTTTGAGCTATTAAGAGATTGAGTAATATTAATGATTTCACTGGGATTTGTTGGGTTTAAAAAGAAAGATTCTCGGTTTTGAATGGAAAGGTAGTCTGTAAAGTGAGCGTGAGTTCTATTAATTTTGCTGGCGAGTTCAGGGCCGACATTCGTAAAAAATGAATTAAACGAATTTGCATGAAGACTAGGATCCTGTATTTTAGTACCATTTAATGTGATATTATCCGTGGGTGGGGGATCTGTCTTTTTACCCATAACCTCTTTGATGATTTTCCAAGTTGCATTAGTATTTGAACTGTTCTTTTTTATTTTATTAGAAAAATGTAATCTACGGGATGTACGGATTAATTTAGTTAATTTGTTGCGATATATTTTATATGTGTTTAGGTTAGTGTCAGTTGGATTGCGTATATGTAATTTGTAGATATCAATGATATCTGTAATTCATCGAAATTGTTACAATTTATTTTATTTGCTGATGACACCAGTGTGTTCATGTGCCATAATAACATTGTTTCTTTGACAAATATTTTTAATCATGAATTAGTATGTTTGAACAATTGGTTGATTAATAACCGACTAGTTTTAAATACAAATAAGACTCAATTTATGATATTTACCCCAAAAAAGTTTGATAAAGATATTATTCAGTGTGTTTCATCTTTGAAATTCTTAGGTGCACATATCGATGACAGACTATCATGGCATGAACACATTGGTGTCGTTTGTAACCGTACAGCAAAAGGTGTGGGAATTCTTTATCGATTAAAACATTTTCCACAATATATTTTAATTATGTTATACCATGCTTTAATAGTATCACATATCAATTATTGTAATATTGTGTGGTCTAATTCTTCCCACTATTTCATTACTAGACTGTTTTTACTTCAGAAAAAGGCTATTAGAATAATTTCCAATGCTTCGTTTAATGCCCCCACCTCGCCACTTTTTCATAAACTACGTTTACTGAATGTGTACGATATTAATAAATTTAACATTGCAATCTTCATGTTTTTTTGTTCTAAAGGCCTAATACCTCAGCTAGTAACGACTAAGTTTTCTGTTAATTCAACAATTCATTAATATAATACTCGAAATTCATTTAATTATCAGTTACCTCAAGTCAAAACTTTGATTTCATATAATTCAATATTCTTTAAAGGTCCTTCTCTATGGAACAATCTCCCATACTTACTGAAAAATAGCCCCTCGCTAAACTCTTTCAAATGCCTATATAAATCACATCTCATTAATTTGCATGCTGAAAACAATAATTGATATACTCGCACGTTTAGCTCTCTGTTTTGTTTGTTTGTTTGTTTTGTTATAGTATGTATTTATTTGTAAATTTAGGGGTCAACGTACTATAAGGCTATTTGCTCTTTTTTGTTGACCCCTCATTCCCATAATTTGTTATTTTTGTCTTTAATTTGTATCGTGTTTTTTTGTATATACTGGATATCACCTTACTGTTTTATGTATGTTTTTTATGGAGAATGTAAATAAAGTTGAATTGAGTGTCTACTTTCAGAAACTCAGCTTAAGACCATACCTAATCAACATTGCATACCACTGGCCAATACTGGAGCATCATGGACTGCAATATACACAGCTTTTTTCAGTCTCACTAACGCTTTTCGATTAGGCAACTAGATATTGGCGCTGTACATCATCACTGATTTTGATTGGAATGGAAGGCCCAATGACTCTAAGGCGGTTTTTTAAAAGTGAAACCTAACAAACTAATGCATTGCTTTGTCATATCTCTTTATCTTCTCGCGGCAGAAATTGTATCAGATTCACAACAGCTATTGGGGAGGGGGGGGGGGGGGTGGGGTGATGAGGGAGAGAAAGAAAAGAGACAGAGGGGGGGGGGGAGGGGAAAGATAGTTAACTAGGGGAAGGAGAGGGTGCAAAATGGAATAGAAATGAACAAAAAAGAGTGGTACAAAATTAATACTGTAACAAAGCTTGAAATAGACTGATACAGTAGAATAATAATATAATATATATGTATCATAGGAAGAAATTATGTCAAGAGACAATTTATTTTCAAAGTTATTAAAGATTATCAAAGAGTACAATTAAGATCCTTTCAAAATTTTCTAATGTTAAGTACAGCAAAAGTGAAAACGCTTGAACGTCAAATAATATCCCCAAAATATATAATCAATTTTGTAGATAACGGCAAGCTTCCATCTGCTAAACACACATAAAATTTCTAAAGTAAAAAAAAAAGTAGACAGTACCTTTTTTCAACACACATCCATTTCTTTTCAACTTTCTTATTCCTTTGTTTTTTTCAGGAATGAGCATTAAAATATGCTTTATATAGCATTAGGCTTATTTCTGGTTACACACAAGGTTAGTAAGTCCAAGTTGATGTGATTTTGTAATTATTTCACTTGTCTTCGGGGAATAAGAGATTTCGGCTTTTCCTATCCCGTTCTTTACTATTCTCTACATTATTTTCTCGTGTGAAATTATATATTTCATTCGATATTATGACTTGGAAATGATGAGCTCTTTTATGACCACTATGAATAATTTGGCGGCAGACATAAACCACGAAGGATAAGGTATTTTGTTGATTTCAGAGAAAATAGCTCATTGTCTATAAGATAGCATCATGGATTTGAAATAACATCTGAACATGATAAATGTACAGTAGCGGTTGGCCTAAGAGAATTACATTGATTATCTTATAAATTTCATGGCATGGATAAAGTATAAAGTTTTTCCTGATAGCTGTAGGTTTCACAAGGAGAGTATACAGGTAAAGTTGCTATGATCTTTGTATAATGCCCATCTTTCGCATCTTCCAGGTAAAAACATGTTGGTTACGGAATTACATCAGAGAATTCAACTGAACAGAACTAGATTACATATGCTTTAAGAGGTATGTTTATACTGTTACACCCCGTTGGATATATAGATATATTCTAAATTTCTCTATCTCTATTTCAAAACTACGATGATTATCTCCAAAGGGCGTTTCATGCACTCACAAACCCAAGGAATGTTGGGGGATTTTACTCCTCATTCTCTGTTTCCTCGTACGGTAAATGATGCCAATTTCCTGACAAATTTAGTTTACCCTTTGTGTGTTTATTACTTTATACAAATTTCCCGTGCCATCCACTAGATCGAGAGGGGGGAGCGAGCCTACCCCACCCACTTCCTTGAGAAAACCCTTGTTACGCCTTTGCCTCGGGGTAATCTGTTTTTCAATCATTGTATAGCTTTCATCAATATATATCTTACTTATATAAGCCATAATCGCAGTCACCTCTATTTTAAGGTTAAAATGTGATTTTATCTACGATAAAAAGCAATATTTCAACAAGCATAAGTAGAATTTAAAGATTCAATCAAATCAGGGTAATAGAAAAAAACAAACGAAAATTATAAGTGGATCGAGTCGAGTAATATAGAGGCGGTGACGAATGACGTAAAACGCATGCATGGCAGTGATTTCATTTTCAGTTATCGTAATTTAGGATGCTTTGCTATATTTCATCTGATCCTATTTCTGATATATTACTATCTATTAATTAATAACAGGAATATGGCAATGGTGAACCCTATATACATTCCGTTATTGGCATAATTATGACGGATAAGTATTAGTGAGCCTAAGTCTGAAATATAAATTGGTCAGTTTTCCTTCATATTTCATATTCATATTTTTTTTTTTTTTTCATTTCCAAGAAAATACAAATACAAAATACAATTTTCATATAATAATACAACATACAATGCAAAATTTATATAGATGATTTTATAGATGTTGAATGCCGGGGTCGAATGACAACGACAATGACAATCTTAGATATATCCCATAATGACAATAATGTCATATTCAGCAAATGTTGTTGAACTGTTTTCTCCTACTAAACTAACTGATTGGCCTACTTCCATCTCTCTCTCTCTCTCTCTCTCTCTCTCTTCTCCACACACATGATCCACACATCCACATCAAAAGGTCTCACAATGAGCCTGTTTTTCTCATGCACTCTTTCTCTCTCTTTTCACTCTTCCTGACTCTCTCCATCTCTTCTTCTCTCTCTTCCCCGCTTTGATAATATTGTTGGGATCATTTTATATTTCCTTCTTTCCTATATGAATCAAATGATTTATACTGTTCATGTAACATACATATTCGTTATAATAGATGCAAATAAATGAGTTTACCATTTCTTCTACTAACTTCTTTCTCTCTTCATAAACCTCTCCTCTTCCTTTATACCTTCTCTCTCTCTCTCTCTCTCTCTCTCTCTTTCTGATCTATTGTATTGGTTCTTAATTTTCAGGATAAAATTGCACTCTTCAATCAATGCACTGACTGAACCGTTTCAATAAATTTGCATTTGCATCTGGGAACTTTACATTATCTCAAAATATTCTTTCCACGCATTCCAAACTGATAGGCAAATAAGGAAGACACTGTTTCAACAAAACTTTGAACAAAACACGCTTGCATTTTACATTTCAAACACTGCATAATCACAAGTTACATAATATTAATTAAAATTCTTTGTTCCTACTCGAATCTCTCTTTACACATCTTTTTCTTTAATGAGCGCAAACAAATTCTAATCATGCGAAAATTAGTTAACAGGAATCTAATGCCAAATGACATAAGTGAATTAGAGGACCCTATAATGAATCTGCATAGGCAAACTAGAAGATTGGGAAATTACGTCTCGCGGATCGCTTATTTTTCATCAATATTGCACAAATATGTTGTTCTATTCCTTTTTACCTGCGAGTATCACAGATGCATTGGCATTAAACAATGTATTGTCGAACATCTTTAGTATTCTTACAAACTTGTAGACAATCAAACCCTTTGGATTTGATGCTTAAAAGTGTTTAATATTTGTCTCTATTTTTTTTATTTATTTATTTTTTTTTTGGGGGGGGGGTCTTTTATATCTTTTTTCTTAAATTTCTTCCGATCACCATCTCAATTTGTTTTTTATTATATAATTAACAACATGTCCAAATCATCTTTCTCTCCTCCCCCCCCCCCCCCCCCCCCCTCTCTCTCTCTCTCTCCCCCTCTCAACCTTTCTCTCTACATATTCCAATAGCTGTCTGCTTATGGAACGATAGTTGGCCAAAAATTTGAAAAACGTAGTTTATCGACGATAAACTACGTTTTTCGCCGAGAATCCTAGATTATCGAATTGATAAACCTAATTTTTCAACAACAACCCCGAATATCAAGTGATAAACCTAGTTTATCGAATTCTTTGAAAAACCCGGTTTATCAATTTGATAATCCTAGTTTTTCAGTTCGATAAACTAGGTTTATCAAATTTGATAATCCTGGTTTATCAGAACCCTGAATATCGACCGATATCACGGGTTTTTTGATAAACCAGGTTTTTCGATTTGATAAACCTAGTTTTTCAATTCGATAAACTAGGTTTATCAAATTTGATAATCCTGGTTTATCAGAACCCCGAATATCGACAGATATCACAGGTTTTTTGATAAACCAGGTTTTTCGATTTGATAATCCTAGTTTATCAAATCGAAAAACTACGTTTATCAAATCCGAAAATCTAGGTTTATCAAATTCGATAATCTAGGTTTATCAAATTCGATAATCTAGGTTTATCAAATTCGATAATCTAGGTTTATCAAATTCGATAATCTAGGTTTATCAGAATTGTTGTCCAAAAATTCGATAATCTAGGTTTATCAAATTCGAAAATCTAGGTTTATCAAATCGAAAAACTAGGTTTATCAAATTCGATAATCTAGGTTTATCAAATTCGATAATCTAGGTTTATCAAAATTGTTGTCCAAAAATTCGATCTTTGGAAATCTATCTCAGGAGGCCTCAACATATGATATTTTTTGAAGTACGATATGAAATTATGTCATGCTTATCGTTAATGATTATGGAATGTTATGGAGCGGATTCTATCTTCGATAATGCTACTCGAATTATTATTAAACCACGGAATACCGCATTCAACTTTGTTTTGTTCTCATTATTTGTCTGGAATGGGATAATCTAGGTTTATCAAATTCGATAAACTAGGTTTATCAAATTCGATAATCTAGGTTTATCGAATTTTTGGACAACAATTTTGATGAACCTAGATTATCGAATTTGATAAACCTAGATTATCGAATTTGATAAACCTAGATTATCGAATTTGATAAATCTAGTTTTTCGATTTGATAATCCTAGATTTTCGAATTTGATAAACCTAGATTATCGAATTTTTGGACAACAATTTTGATAAACCTAGATTATCGAATTTGATAAACCTAGATTATCGAATTTGATAACCCTAGTTTATCGAATTTGATAAACCTAGTTTATCGAATTTGATAAACCTAGTTTATCGAATTTGATAAACCTAGATTATCGAATTTGATAAACCAAATGTTTCGATTTGATAAACCTAGATTATCGAATTTGATAAACCTAGATTATCGAATTTGATAAACCTAGTTTTTCGATTTGGTAAACCTAGATTATCGAAATTGATAAACCTAGATTATCGAATTTGATAAACCTAGTTTTTCGATTTGATAATCCTGGTTTATCTGAACCCTGAATATCGACCGATATCATAGGTTTTTTGATAAACCTGGTTTTTCGATTTGATAATCCTAGTTTTTCAATTCGATAAACTAGGTTTATCAAATGTGATAATCCTGGTTTATCAGAACCCCAAATATCGACCGATATCACGGGTTTTTTGATAAACCTGGTTTTTCGATTCGATAAACCTAGTTTTTCAATTCGATAAACTAGGTTTATCAAATTTCGGTTGATAAACTAGGTTTATCGCTTGATATTCGGGGTTGTTGTTGAAAAACTAGGTTTATCAATTCGATAATCTAGGATTCTCGGCGAAAAACCTAGTTTATCGACGATAATTTGTGGACAACTATCGTTCCATATCTACTAGATATCCGTGATTTTCTATTATTAATAAATATTCAATAATACATTTTTTGGCAAACATGTGAATTAAATGGATAAAGGCATATGCTTTATTATTTTTTTTCTAACTCTTCATGCATTTTTTTATTTTTTACTTTAACTATGAGACCTCGTGAGGGTAAAGTTTTCGTCTCATTTTTTGTTGTTGTTGAATCAAAATTCGATCGAGAGGAGGGGGGCGGGGGAGCACACTGGCCCAATTTTCCGAATTCCCTCCGAATTTCATCTGATTCAGCGAAATCGAATCCCAATTTGTAACAAGGAATCTTTGGCATCTTTCCAAGAAGCCTTCTTTGAGAAGTCAATTATAAACCAGTTGAGCTTGGAGGATTGATTGGCACGAAAAACATCGTAATTCAATCCTCTGACCTGTTTGCGGGGTATAGAGGACGTTATCAATATGGTAAATAAGGATTAATGCATAAAGCTGTCTATGAAGACAAGGATTGTGGACATGATTTAGCACCGAAGAAAAATAAAACATATCATTTTGTAGGGAATTTTTCATGTAAATGAGTGTGATTGCAGTGGCGTCAGGCATAAGGGCGGAGTCAGCTTTACCCGGGCTTTTAAAAAGCTTGAACTCCCAACGGTAATTTTATCTAGAAATAACTGCCCTTATTCAGTATGAACTTATTTGGTTTTTCTCCCCCAGCCGATGCACCTATCCCCTGTGGTTCTCTCTCTCTCTCTCTCTCTCTCTGTCTCTGTCTCTCTCTCTATCTCTCTCTCTCTCTCACTCTATCTCTCTCTTCCCCTCTCTCTCTCTCTTTCTCCCCCCCCCCCCCTCTCTCTCTATTTATTTTCCTCCTCCTCTTTTCCTCTCTCCCATCTCCTGACCCTTTGTCTTTACATCCGTGCATTAAAGTTCTTCCTTTGCTCCAATAATCATTAATATTCCTTCCTTGACCATGTTGACCTTTTCTCTTTCCCTTTCATATCCAATTCCTTACTTGGCCAACCTAAAAAATCAAACAAACAAAATTATTCAATAGGTCTTCGATTAAAGGAAACGCCCCCATCACTGGGGCAACTATTTTAAAGATTCATCGCAGATTGAAATCTTTAGTTTTTACTCAGCTTTCAAACCATGCAAACCGTTCATTTGAAATTCCTTACGTCATTATATATCGATAATATCTCGAATAGATGGGAAATCGGGTCACAAATACACCAAGAGGGTAAATGTGTGTCTCTATACTACCCATTAGTTCAGTGGAGGAGCTTCAGGGGGCACGGGGGCATCCCCCCCCCCCCTGAAAGAAAGAAAAAGAAGAAGGAGGAAAGAGAAAAGGGGGAGGGCGAAGGGAAAAAGGACGAGAATAGGACACCCTCCAGCGCCGTCCCTCTAATCAGCAGCCTTGTAATTTCGTATTTCATTTTCGAGTAAGACCGGTGCCCCTCCCCCCTGATGCCAGTGTCTCCTCAATGGTTGAACTCACGATACGCCACTGCTTTAATTATTATCTCAATATAGTGGACATTCTACCTTTAGCATCACTCTTGGATTGTCATGCTACAAAGGAAGTCTCCTCAGTTTAGATGAGTTGGACAAAATTTTAGAGAAACGAAACTGAGCTGGTTTGGGTACATTCTCTCGTTTCAGACGCTCCCCGGTGCGCTTTAGCCACGTGAAAATTGCAATCCGACCGTCTGCGAGTTGAAGTCAGGATCTCGTCCGAATTACCGTCGTGGTTTTGCCGTTTGTATCACATTACCCGCCATTCAAAATGTTCAAATCCGGACACTACATTTTTCAACAGAATACTCATTAACATTTTCCCCACTCTCGCTCTCTACATGAAATTCCTGCTCTTATTGCATGTCTCTCATGTTTAACATCTCTCCCACTTTCTGCCACCGCGATTCCATTAGCTGTGAAACAAGTTCCTCTTTCCTTTAATAACTGCCCAGTTACCTACTGAGGGGACTCGAGGGATATGAATAATACAGATCTGTGAATGTGACAAACCCTTCAGATTACCTACAGTCTCGAGCAGTGTAATCTCGCAGATCATTTCGCATCTTGTCGAACGCGACTGCGTGGGATATTTACGATCGCACTGCGCGAACTTCATATCTTCATTAGAAGGTCGTTTTTATCTACGTGTTCGTATGACGCACCGGAGCAGACGACCGAACATTGTCTCATTTTGGCGGCATCGTCAAATTTTACCTCAAGTTATTAGTCGGCTACTGATCTTTGAAAGAACACGTCTTGAAATTGAATTGCTTTAACTGTACAAGCAAGTGCGAGTCTTTTTTTTTTTTTAAATTAAAGGAAATACACGTGATGTTTTACCGCTTGCGGACTTATTAAAGTAGTATACAGGCGACTCAATATCTTTTTCATTTCGAAGATTTTTTTCCTGTAAGCTCACCTTTTTTCAGCGAAATCTTGTCATATTGGCTAACAATCACGCACTTTGGTTGATGTAAATTTCGAACTGCTCAAGAAACGGTTTTCAAAATGGATAACGACTCGACCACGATGGCCATGTGGACAACGGACAAGGATTTAACGGAGATGACGGCGATGTCGAAAAACGTCACGACACCTTTGGCGTCGACCACAGCTTTACCGCTGCCACCATTCCTCGATCACGGTCTATCCATCGTACTCGTCTTCGCTTTCATCTTCGGCATCACTGGCAACGGCGCGGCCATCATGATCTTCATTAAGTAAGTGAAAAATATGTTTTAAAGTTTGTTGCTTGAGGTGGGAGGGGAGTGTTCCCCGTATATCAACCCTTCGTATACATCATCTCAGAATTCATAGTTTCAAAAATATATGACCTTCGAGAGGCAAGTTAAAGTTTCACAAAAGTTTTTTGTTTCTGTTTTTGTTTTGTGTTTGTCAGTTTTTTTTTGTTTTTTTTTTGTTTTGTTTTGTTTTTCGTTTGTTTTGTTTTGTTTTGTTTTTTTGTTGTTGTTGTTTTTTTTGTGTTTTTTTTTTTTGGGGGGGGGTGTTTCTCAGAGATTGAAGAAGTCATATATTATTCATGGACTTCTTCGTACATCATTTCAGAATGTTATTCATAATTAAAGAAAAATATGATCTTGGGGGTAAGTGAAAGTTTGAAGAAAGTATTTTCTTATGGGGTTTCTTTTCTCTCCTTCACAAAAATTAGCGATAAATTGTATCGCTATTTTTTTAAAATCTAATAAACTCATAATTGGCTATTTATTCACATTCAATAAGGATATTACTGTGAGGTCTAGCAACTGTCTCTTTGTCGTATGATAAGCTAGAAATATCTTTTTTTTAATGACGCTTCTGTGGAACCAAGAACCATTAATTCAAATTAAATCAAATTACCCGTGCGTGCAATCAGTACTTTAAAGGGAAAGTCAAACTTAACGGCAAGTTACTCTGAAAGAAAGAGAAAATCAGAGAAGCAGATTGATGAAAGTTTGAACGAAATCGGACGAGCATTAAGAAAGTTATGAATTTTTGAAAGTTGTAATTACTATACATATGGGAATTTAGAATTGGCCGAATATGTCACTGTGATGTAGTGGCGGACAACTCCCCCATTATTTTGCACCAACACACAAAATGACTGAAATGTCTTTTTTTCCAAAAGTATTACTCATTAGGATCTTTTTGTTTCATGAGGTCCTATAACAATATGCTATCTACAATATATTTTGAGTACGTTTACTACGGTCCTGCCCCGAGGGTAAAGGCGCTTCGGAGAAAACCGCAAATTAATGATATTTTTGTGTACGACAAACGGGAGAGGTGTCCACAAGTATGTCACAAATGATTCACCGAATCGCTAATTTGAGATTCGCATAGATGTAGTGATCTCATTTTTTTTTTTAATCCGTAACTTTCTTATTCCTTGTCCGATTTCTTTAAAGCTTTCACCGTCCTGTTTTTCGTATTCTTTTCTGCTTTCACACAAATCATCTTATCACCAAGGTTGGATTTTGCCCTTCAATGGCACACCAGAAATCTCTGCAAATTTTGCAGTGACGGGGTCCGACTTTGCAAGAAAATGCATTCAATATATTCAAAGGAAGTGTTGAAGTATTGATAAAGGTGAGAAAGATGTCAGGCTAGCAAATAGTTAATCTCAACAGTCCTACGTGCTCTAGACCTATTTCAATTTTTTTTTCTAAATGCGTTCTACCCCAAATTTGCGGCTAAAATTATTTCTACAGGGTGTCCCTGAAAAAGGGAAACCGAAGTTTATTGATGAAGTACTCAACAATTTCAAATCATTTTATCCTGTATGTATACATAATTATAGAAGCTCACTTTCTCTCCTTTCATAGGACACTAAAATCCTGATCGATCAATCACTCCTGACCGATTTCATACAGTCTGAAGTGGCAGTGTCAGAAACCCAATCGTCCGGAAAACAGGGATGGCTGCTATACATTTTCATCATGGGAAAAGAAATGATATGGGATTATTGCGTATCTTCCATATGACACCATAATCATTAATTAAGGATCAAGCATGACTGAGCAGGCGCATTTTGTACTTGGTAAGGCACAATGACATTTGTTCAGCTGCCTCATTTGATTTCCCCCAAACAAAATTCCAATGTTCCTAACCAATCGCAAATTTTGTTGAATGGTTATAGTCATACTTGATCCTTTTACCATGAATATGCATGGTCTCATATGAAAAAGGGGAATACGAGCTTTTTTGAATGATGGATATATTAAAGAATTGATCATTCAAAATAATTTCCTATCATTTCAAAATAACCATACGGAACCAATTAATGTGGCAGCCATCCACTCATTTTGGACAATTGGGGTTCTGACAATGACACTGCCCACTTCAAGGCTGTACTGCCTGAAATTCGTCATGCGTGAATTATTGATTTAGTTTTGTATGTTATAAGAAAGAAGACAAAATGAACTTGCCAATGATGTGTTTATTAACAAACAAAAAATATTTGGAATCGTCGAGTAATTTACCTGTAAACTTGGGTTTCCTTTTTTCACGGACACCATGTATATACAACCATTTCTCTGCCCAAGTACCCTCTAATAAAATCGGGACACAAAATTCAATTACAATATAACAGTATAATATCCTGAAAAACAAACGCGAAGAAGTATGAAAAGGGCATTTTTCCTTCTTCTTTCATTTCCCTTGTTTTTCTCCTTTTTAGCGGTTTGTGTGCCCCTTCCAAGTGGCGCCCGGGGCACATGGCCCCTGCCCCATAGCTACGTCATTAATGTCACTGCAGTTATTCTCGACCTACGTTATAATGGATCATTTAGAACATTACTTCCATTAACTGGTTCTTTCAAAGTGCAATAGCATCATGTGAGTTGAATATAGTATAGCAATGGGATTTGTGAAGTAATACTTAATCATCTTCTTTTTTTTTCACATGTTCCAGTACAGTCAATGTCATTAGCATTATTGTTTTAATAAGTCTATTTGAATCAATGAAACTGCTTTTTTTCCGCTCACATTTGTATGTCTCAGTTCAGTTATTCCTTTCGGATGATTTACTCCTTGCATTGTACTATAGTATACTAGCTGCCGGAATTGAAGTTATAAAGTGATCATTTCCAAATCACTTTGTAAGCGCATCTATAGGGAGGATCCATAATAATGTGATAATTAGCATGTGCTCTTCAAAAACACGGTATGTTTTTATCATTAGCTTTATAATGGATTCTTAGGGACCTTGCTGAATGGTGTGGAAGATGAAAAAATGATCTAAAGCCAAAGCCCATTTCACGAAGAAAAAAAAAAGAAGATCATCTTGAAATGCCCAAAAAACCAAAATTATAAGCTTTTTATCTGATACCTTTTAAAGACATTATCATCGTCTGAAAGAGGGATAGCGTACATCATTTTTAAGATGTTGAAAATAGAGTGAAAAAGAGTAGATAATGAGGTGTGGACAAGGTCACCATGAAGACGATGAAAACTAAAGTTTTCTCGTCTGTCATAAGACGAGAAACAGAGAGAATCATTAGATGTTTGGATCTCGCTGTAAATAATACTGGTATTCTGGTCATGTGAACCAAAATGGATACAGGTAGTCAATTGTTCTGCTTTTGCTGCTAGAAGTGATTCAGATATATATGTGTACTTTATGTATTTTATGTATCATCACTATAGAAGCAATTGGGTATCGCTAGGAAGAAATTCCTTAAATGCTTTAACACTTTGTCAGGGAAGCTAGACTAGAGCAGGAGTTATAATCAAAAGCTCTTTGGAAGCACATACGATCATCATAATATGTGATATGCGCTCGACAAAAACTGAATATTATCATTATTACTGGGGAGTTTTTTTTTTTTTTTTTTGGTGTGTGTGTGTGTGTGTGTGTGTAAAGAATCACCCCCCCCCCCTTCTGATCTAGATCCAGCCATGGATCAAGGCCTCCTTAATAAAGGGCCTCCTCTAAATGGAATTTAGCATCATTGTCTAATTATAATGGGTCAAATAAGGGTCACTGTATGGTTATGCACTGTTCGTCTATAAAAAGCTTCTTTTTTGTTTGCTTTTTGTTCCAGTAATTGCCTAGCGAATTAGTACACTTACGAGGTCCGTACAAACGTCGGCAAATATAAAGAAATCAATATTTAAATTTCACATTATATAACCAGTACTTTTTTCCCGTGTGAACCCACCTCAGTCAAACCCCCTAGATTAAGAAAGAGACTGAATACTTTGGGGGCCTAAAATGCTCGGACATAATTATGCAAACCCATTTTTTTTAAAGGACAGTTCGACTTTTTTTCTTCTTCATGGAATTAAGTTCAAGGAATTCGTGGACAACAGTTCCTAAATGAGTCTGTCTTGACTTCTTTCTCTTTCTTTTTTTTTTTTTTATTATTCTTTCTAGTTTTTACTCATCCATCCATCTCTCTCTCTCTCTCGATTTCTCTCTTTCTCTCTCCCCCTCTTTCTTATCCGCTGCTTCTCTCTCTCCCTCTCTCTCCCTCTCTCGCTCTCCTCCCCTCTTCCCCCAAATCATTTCGCTCCTGATTTATCGCTTTGTATATACTGTGCTATCATAATTATTAATTATGCATACGGCATGAAATCACCTGTGCCCGGAAGGCGTTTTAGCGAACATAATCACGATAATGACCCTAACCGTGAACCCCGTGTCTCCCTATCTCTTATACATGGCGCTGATTATAATACGGGATGCTGTTACCAAGACAGCTTGTTTGCCAGACTGACAGAAAACTTTAGGAAGATTTTGAGGTGATTAGGACCACACGTGCAGCAAGATGTCCCCCCCCCCTTTTTTTTTTGTTTTGTTGTTTGTTTGTTTGTTTGTTTTTTTTTTTGAGCATGCACACCTGAAACTGCAGTGTGAACGCACCCTGGAAAAAGATAATTAAGTTACTCAAAACGTTTAGTGACACAATAATTATTGTGTCACTAAACGTTTTGAGTAACCTCCCTTTTACGACCATCCGACGAAATGTTTTATACCACTTATCACCCCGCCAGGGGTGCTGCTCCATCACTGTAAAAGGGAGGGGGCTAAAGGATGAAATTTGCCTTGAAGTTAGGGGTAAATTTCCCAACAAACAAACAAACAAAAAAAGGGAATGGTCCTAATTCGTTTCTCAAATTAGACGACAAGGTAAGAACTGTTGTTTATTTTTTCAAATTTGGTGACAGATATTTATTCTATTTTTTTTTTTCGAATAAGAAATGTAACCATTTCGGAAATAGCCAGGCTAAATAGAGTAGGCCTGACCAGGCCCTATCCAGGGTTTCGTAAAAAAAAGGGGGGGTCACAGTTTTCATAAATATCTGACAAAAAAACAAAAACTTTCAGGTGCCCTTTGGTTCGAAAATTTGAGGAGGAGGGGGGGGGGGGCTTACTTGTGGGGTTGGGTACTGACAGTATACCAATTGGGTTTTTTTTAAGGAAGCAGACTGTAAAAAAGGAGAGTTGCCTACGAATTCGACTAAGGTTCCAGCTAATCCGCGTATAGACGTTTAAAAAAGACTCTCATTTAATTAGTCTTGATTTGTTTGTAATTTATGAATAGGTATAAAAAGTTGAATTCCCCTGGTGAAATCAATGGAACTAATAGAATTACAAATACATGAAATAAATGACGCCTAACAAATTTAATAGAAACTGTATAATACTTGAAAAAATAGCTAAGAAAGATGGTGATTTTCGGAGTGATGATCTAGGAATACACCTACATCAATGATTATCTGAGTGCGAGGGGTATAGCAGTTCACTAAATCATCGAATCAGATTTTTGTTTTATTTGGAATGACTGACTAATGAGTGATATTACGTAAGTACCCCCTTTTTCTCCCTAGATTTCAATAATTAAACCACTGAGATGGCGTTCACTGTCTGCGTGCCATCGAAAACTGCTCGATCTCCTTCTGCGAGTAACTCTTGAGTCTAATTTTATCCGACTGAGAAGCACAAATAATATATTTCATCCCAGGTGGCTAATACGGTTAATTTAGATTATTATTCCAGGAATCCTTGAAAACATGAGGAGAACTAAAAGAGTAAGCGAAATGAGTGCCATGAATGTTAGTGAAGGCCTTGAACAGTTGTTCAAATTGACTATCATGCAGAAGAAAAATTTTTCTTGCCACTCTTCTCGCAATGATAACGAGGAACTGAAAAGTGAGTTTGAAAACTGAGTTCAGCATTTCATCGAATGATTGACGGGTAGTCAAACAATATCGCGCCCACTCTAAAACAGTTTTATTTTCAGTCCTTATCTGGAAGAACAAAATATGGCTTCATCAAAGAAGGAAGAAGTAAGGTGATTGAGGCAATTAATTTGAGTTATTTCTCCTGCACGCAATTAAGATTCCATTGACAATTTTGTTTTTTAACATAATGTTTTACCTTTTTTCTCTCTTTTTTATATACCATTGTTGTCTTTTAAACGTATTTTAAGATTGCAAATTTTATGAGCAGACCTAGTATAATATTTGAATGAATTTCCATAAAAATTATGATATAAAAATCAAACCACGCATACGGCACTGTAAGGGGTAAACTTGCTAACATGACTCCCAAGCTGTAGCACCAGGGTCTCAAAATAAGTGTAGCTTCATGATTTCACTGATCTGAATACAGATAAGGGCTGACTTCCCTCGTATCCTTTCTGGTCATGTGACCCTTTCACATATTGGCCACTTTTTCCATTGCACTGTATTTGATTCCATGGAGGTTACTTCCGAGCACCCTATGTGACAATCCCTTTAACCTCTTTCATGAACTGATTAATATAGAAATTAATCTGAATATACTTTTACGTTTAAGGGCTGCCTTTAAAAGTGGGTCCGCGACTATGGTTCAACATCATCAATGTTCCTAATCGTATGTGGAGTTCCACATGGATCTGTACTAGGCCCTATACTCTTTTCCGGTCTATGTAACTACCCTGTAATAGTCAAACTAGTGTAATTTCACCTTGTTTGCAGACACCACGAATTCGTTTCGTTTGTTTCCACCAGACAACTCTAGTATTCACTGTTAAAAATAACTGAGAACCTTGAATACAATAGTGCCCTCAAAATAATTGGTTATCAAGGCAACTGTGGAAGAAGGGCACCTTTCCCCACCTGTTCGGATTATATTGATAGGCATATATTCGTGTAATTGGACTCCGCAGGGGAAGAAGAATTCAATATCACGTCACATATTTTATTTCCTCTAACTTAGTTACTTTTCTTATTATATCATTCTTTGATTCACACATTATAATAATGTTTAACTTTGATGAGTGGGGATAAATTTCTATCACGACCATTGGTGATTTAAATATGCTGTATAGACAAGTCCAAGTTTGTTTCTTTGTTTTTTCTTTGTTTTTCCCCACACATTAAGGAGTACAATCATACAAAAAAAATTAGGTATACGTGATGTTTTTTTATCAGATTGATAGTCCTTCTGTATATTGGATCAGGCAAAAAATCACAAAAGGTGACACTTTAAGTTTTATATTGATTTGATTTGATTTTTTTTAATTATGATTATCTCATAATACTTGGTAATGTATTGCACACTAAATGACAAATACCTTGGCAGTGGATTTGCCCATACCCTGACCTATATTTGCCTGAAAAAAAAATATATGTTTGAAATTTGTGAGCTAGAAAATAGCACACTCAAGTTTGGCTGATTGTCTCCATCTTTCCATTTTCCTATAAAGTATAAAAATATTATTGTTCCGATACTTAGCTCAGGAATAATTATATGATTTCTGTTTATCATTATCGCAATTCTGCTTATCACGATTGATTTTGGCAAGGTTTCTGACAAAATGTGAACTGCTCTATAATAACAGATTTCTGGTGAATGAAGTCGGTTGAAGAAGGTCTATTCCTAGGTAGACATAACCACATGCACTGATTACATCGTCTAATTCCTCGCTTGGCTGCTACAGTGCAGCATCGTCACTAAGTTAGGGCATCAATCCCCACCCTCTTTTGATGTTAACTTTTGTCAGAAATCACTGCAATTCCTGAATTTGCGTGACTGTGTTCCTTCACTACTTTGCGTCAAATTTTGATATCTTGTGTCCCTTATAGAAATTTTAAGGGTTTTTTCCCGTCTTGGAAATTTGTTCTACATTTCGACCAACCCCCCCCCCCCCCTCCAGGAATGCCTGCGATTAAAGAGAAGAAGAGCGTTCACATGCCTGACCGATCAACTCCTCATACAATTCTCGACGCCTCACATCATGACTCACATCAGTGCTTATCACGCTAGAATTAAAGAGAAGTTTAAAGCTCAGTGGCAGATTTAAGGGGGGCAAAATCGATTCGTGCCCCCTTTGGGCCCCCAATTGGAACACCTTAGGAAAACAATAACAACAACAAAATGGCTCCCTCGATTGTGAAATATTCGAAATTGTGCCCCCCCCCCCCTTAAAAATATCATGGATCCCTGTGGTAAAGCCTACTATATAATTATGATGGGTTCTTGTAAAGCGCATATGTCTGGCAGACTTGACACTCCTGGCGCTCCACAATTATTTTCCCGGCTTTAGCATGGTGCCAGGCACCCATTTACCTCACCTGGGTCGAGTGTGGCAAATGCAGATTAATATCTTACCAACAGACACCAGTGCTGCACCAGGGATTCGAACCCCGTACCTTGTGGTTCTCAGCCCGGGGACCACAACACCTCTTCTTCATTGACTTTTCCAGCAGAGGATGGAGTCGTCCTACGTCCACCCCCTCCCCCCCCCCCCCCCCCCCCTTCCCAGATATTTCATTTCGTAATTGTGCCCCATCCCCCCCCCCCCTTTTTATTTCTCACGCAATACTGGATCCGTACCCTGAAATTAACCATATCATTATTTCTATATTGTTTGACAGGACGAAATCTCTCCGGACACCACCTAACATGTTGATTGTGAACCTTGCCATCAGCGACTTTGGAATGGTCATCACGAACTTTCCCCTCATGTTTGCCTCAACTCTCTACAATAGATGGCTCTTTGGAGATTTGGGTAAAACTCGTGCTCTTCTTCATTCTCCTCCTACTCCTTTCTCCTCTTAACTAGCTTCTCCACCCTTCCCTTTCTAAATTTATTTACGGACCTTAGGGTCTTGTCTTCCGTTTGGTAGCTACAGGACATGGGCTACGAAACCGGGGGGGGGGGGGCGGACTGGGGGTGCAACTTCCACTTCTTTTTACTAAACATGTTTCATAATGCTTATATAGTCCCCCCCCAAAAAAAAAAAAAAAAAAAAAAAACTGCCTCTGCAGGGGGCACGTCTCCCCCCTCCCACCCCCCCCCCCCATTCAACAAAACGGTGAGAAAGAATATGAATAAACTCATTCCACACCGTCACCCCCACTCGACAGCCTTGTTCTTTCGCATTTCATTCATCTAGTGAGACCGGTCTCCCCCCCCCCCCCCCCCCCCCCCCCCCCCGTGATACCAGTGCCCTTTCAATGGCTAGACCTACGCTGTACCACTCCTGCTTTGCCCTTGTTAATTTCTAGGGTTTCTTTATATCCTGTTTTCTTCCACTAATGAAGGAAGGGAAGGTCTCTTTAATTATCAATAGAAAAGAAAAATATAGCAAATCATAAAAGGACAACTAAGATTTAACATGTGACATATTATATAACATAATTAATTGGATATCATATTGATGTAAATAATGAAAATGAAAATGAAAGAATTGATTTTTTTTATTAAATAATTTAATTAACGGATTGCGTTTGGATAACACTAGATGTTATATCAAATGCTCTTCAACATTTTACTTCTTGATATTTACCCGATTTTCGTGTTCTGTTTTTTGTTGTTGTTGTTGTTGTTTTGTTTTTTTTCGAGATTTCGGGTGTAAATTGAACGTGTATAATTTGATATGTCTTTTAATCATATATTGTTGAATGTACAATAAAAATACATGTACCCCAAAAAACAAAAAAACATCAATCCAGGTAACATCATTAAAATTGCCTTTCACTTAGTTCTTTCATTCTTTTTCTACAGGAGTCATAAATAATTATTCACCTCGTTTCTTACTGAAATTCTAATAAATATTTTAAATTCCTTAATCAAGCTATCATTGTTTCCATTCCCAATGCCAATAAGATCTGTCAGTGTTGATCAAACAATGGAAAGCACCTTTTTTAGAACAGGTATTGGTATCAATTCTCCTCTACCCTATACTCTTTATCCTTCTAATTTGACTCCCATCATATTCATCTCCTGTTTCTATTTCCCTTTTGAAATATCATTCCTTTTTCCAATTCTCATGTCATCATGTTCCTTCTTTACATTTTACTCCTTCTCCCTCTATTATTGCCTTTACTTTTATTTTCCTAATATTCCCGCCATTTTCTCCTTATCTTATGTAATATAATTTTCCTTGTCCCTCTCTTACTATTCATTTTCATTTTCGTTCTCCTAATCTCTTTCCCCTTCCTTTATTTTTAATACTCTTCATTCATTTTTTTCTTCTTCTGCTATTCCGTTATTTTTCCTCGATACTTCTACATATCCTCATCATCTGCATCATTGTATTACTCTTATCCTAATACATTGATATTCAATTCATTTCCTTCACCATAATGTTTTTTTTTTTCTTTAATTCCATCGCCTATTATTTTTCTTCTTGTACACTTCTTCTTTTCACCACTCTCCTTCTACTCCCTTTATACTTGCTTTCATGAATCTTCTACAAGAGAGAAAAGGAGAATCGTGGAGAACTAAAGGGCATAAATCCAAACTCTTTTCGTTCCTGTCAACCTTTAAAGTCAGTGATTTGGTAATTTTGTAGTGGCTTGATAAAATCTGAGCTGCCTGGCCTTACATGCTATATCAGTGTATGTAATATGGTGTAAAAATGAAGCCCAGGGGGAAAAAAAGTACTTCAAAATCATCATGTGCTTCACAAAAGTAAACAAATGCAAGTGACCGGAAATGCCAGACTCGTTTCCCCCCATAGACTCAGTGTTAGACTAAAGCGTATGGCCATACGCTTTCGTAAATGGGTGTATTCAGTCATAGATATCCTAATAATAGCATTATATATTTGAAATCCTTTCTATGCCTGGCTATTTATTTATCCTTCTGAACATCATTATACGAGACAGATATCAAAATTCAACAATTTATTAAATCAAGCATCCACAAAGTTACCGAATCCCTTTAATGTGTAATTCGTTTCCAAAAGTACGACAGGTACCCGCATGTCGACAGTCACTAATCACATGAATTGGTGTTACATCTTCTACCTCTCTCTTTTTTTTTTTATTTACTTAACTAATTTCTTCACTTAAATTGTCATTTTCATGACCCTAATCTGGGAGAAAGGGCTAAAAGCTTTTACCAACAACACTACAACTAATGTCTCATTCTATTCCATTTCCATCGTCATGATCGTGTTTGCGTTGTTGATCAAAGCAGAAGGCCTAAGTACCTTGAGCTTCTGAGCTGTGTATTTGCTTTCTGTTAATATGCAATGACAATGGTTACTTACTTTAATGAAGATGGGGGGGGGGGAATGGGTATGGTCTATAAGTGTCAATTCTTATCTTCAGACACCCGCAACAATCAGAAGGAAATAAAAAGGCTAAAACGCTTCAGGATTTAAATCATACGTTGCACCAACTACACCACAAGCACAAAACAGTGAAAACCATATCAAGTGGGGGGGGGGGGGGGGGGGTTCTGTTGTTTTGGGTTTTTTTAGAAGCAAGTGTACTTATCCTTTGATGCTCCGATTTCAAGACTCTCTTTGCGTGTATCTTGAAAACTTACAATGAAATATTATCACCAAGGCCATGGGGTGGGCACTAAGGTTAAAAACCAACACTTGTTGGGAAGATACTTAATACTTACATACATGTACATGATTTCAATAAAAGAGTAAGCTGTAAGTAATATTCCGACAGATTTCTCAAAATCGTAACCACAGTGGGTGAATTCAAGTTCGTTGTTGAAAGCTGGTGTTGGTGTTGGAGCAATACTAGCACCAGCCACAACACAGAACCTGAAATGAAGCTGGTGCTGCGATTGACTTCACTAGGTGTTGAGCTATCAATAATGTGATTGGTATTATTTTTATAAACTCGAATTCGGTGTTGGGGCTAGAATCAGCAGCTCAATTCACGCTCTCAACACCAACACCAACACCAACACCGAACTTGAAATCACCCAGTGTAGGCCTATGATTTAAGGGATAATCCACAGTATAAGTTCTACACTTTGTTGTTGGTGTAATCGTGTGAAATAGCTCGCTTTCATTTTTAAAAGCAGAATTTGGTTTGGAAACAATGATATTGCAGATATGAAAGTAATGTAAAACTATATTATCATTTGGGTTAGGGTTAGGGTTAGGGTTAGGGTTAGGGTTGCAATTGGATATCAGGGGAGCGTTTCATCAAGCGTTTTGTCAGTGCTTTTTACCGACAAATTTGCTCTCAGCCAATCAGATGCAAGGATTTCAGTAGCTTATAACAGTTGTCGGATAAAAATCACTGACAAAACGCTTGATGAAACGCTCCCCTGGTTAGGTTTAGGGTTAGGTAAATAGTGTTTGATCCGGGGTTAAACTTTGGAAGTCGGTTGGTATAGGATATTGTCGCCGGGGTACTTGTGGTACAACCCTCTTAAACCCATCGCACACTATACGGTCGGTCTACGATGCGATTTTGAAAGATAACGTTATAGCATCAGATATAAAATATGTTTGATTGAGGTTCTGAATAGTTACATAGATAGTAAAATCGAAATTATGGCCTACTTCGAGCCTTCTAGTCGGAGGAAAGGCCAAATTGGCTCCGAATCGTAGTGATGTCAGAGTAGTCCTGCGATTGTCTACGATTTGAAACTGATTTAGCCCTAATATTCCGGATTTAAGGCTGACATCGCACCAAATTCCTATGTTGATTATTCATATCATTGTTCAGAAGCTGAATCAGGTAGCGTTCACTCGTTAAAATGCCTATATTCAACATGCTATTGCGATTTATATAAAAAAATCAGATCGTAGTCGATCGTATGGTGTGCGGTGGGCTTTAGACACGATGAATGTGATTTACTTGTGTATCTTTTGCCATTCTTGTTCACCGACAGGTTGTCAGATCTATGCATTTTGTGGAGCTCTGTTTGGAATCATGTCCATTGCCAACATGACTGCCATCGCTCTTGATCGGTAAGGACGCATAAAAAGGCGATCCTATATCTTTCTAACGAGTTGAATCGGGTGAATACAGGGGGAAAATCAGAGAAATAGATCTGTGAATGTTTGAATGAAATCGGAAAACGCGATCTGTTTGCGGGCATCTTTATTTGCGGTCAACTTTCCCATTCGTCGTACACTAAAATATTAATTTCCGGTTCTCCCCGAAGCGCATTTCCCATGGGTCAGTGCTCAAAAATATATGACGAATATCTTATTGTTGATTTTTTTTTTTTAAGTGATCCTATCTAGTCATAAGTTTTGAAATATGATATTTCAGACGTTTTGTGTGTAGGAGTAATTTGGGGAATCTTCCGACACTGCATCACAGTGCCACTACCACTTTGCCAATTTAAAAGTGATCCTATCTAGTCATAAGTTTTGAAATATGATATTTTAAACGTTTTGTGTGTAGGAGCAATTGGGGGAAACTTCCCACACTGCATCACAGTAACACTACCACTTTGACAATTTAAAATTCTTATAATATAAGAATATTATGTATAGTAATTAGTAATTACAGCTTTAAAATTCATTACTTTCTTGTTCTTCGTCCAATTTTTTTCAAACTTTGAACAATCTGCTTCTCTGATTTTTCTTCTCCTTTCCTGCCGAGCAACTTACCATCATTGTTGAATGTTCTTGTAATGAGTAGTTGGAAACAGTCTTGAAGTTGTAAAATAAACTAGAAGACGTTGGTATGTATGAGAAATATAATGTGTCACAGGAATACTATTTGAGTAGCACATATAGAGTTAAAATAAGATTCCCAGAAAATGAAGAGAAAAAGAAAAATTTAAAAAAGTACAGTTATAAGCGATATCACTAGAAAAAAAGAAGAAACTGCCCCGTCAAACCTCACAACAGATATATCACATTCTTTGGTCCCCATTCCAGGTACTACGTCATCTGTTGGTCTTTGGAGGCTGTCCGGTCAGTGACGCATCGCCGGTCCATGATTATTATCTTCATTGTCTGGTGCTACGCCATCTTCTGGTCAATCCCGCCTTTCTTCGGGATAGGTTCCTATGTGCTCGAAGGCTACGGACTTGGATGCACATTTGATTTCATGACGCAAGACATGAACCATTACTTGCACGTCAGTTTCCTCTTCGCCAGCAGTTTCGTCGTTCCCGTCGCCATCATCGTCGCCTGCTTCACACGAATAGCAATCACGGTAAGGAAACATCGACACGAGCTCAACAAGATGAGGACACGGCTGACCGAGGATAAGGACAAGAAGCACAAGTCGTCCATCCGCCGCGCCGACAAGGCCAAGACAGAATTCCAGATCGCCAAGGTCGGGTTCCAAGTCACCATCTTTTACATTCTCTCCTGGATGCCTTATGCCACCGTCGCTGTCATCGGACAATATTTCAACCCCGCTTTGCTGTCGCCCCTAGGAACGGTGGTGCCCGTCATCTTCGCCAAGTGTTCTGCCATCTGGAACCCGATCATCTATTGCTTGTCTCACGAAAAGTTCAATGCCGCTTTGAAGGAGCGTATCCTGGTCATGTGTGGCATGGAGGTCCCATCGAAGCACCGCAGCATGGGGTCGCAGGAGTCCTCCGTGACAGGGCGACGTGGGATGCACCGCCAGAACTCTTCAACCCTGTCGGAATCTTCTGTGTCGAGCACTGTGGAGCAGGATGCCTTGGAGCTGAAGGACAGGAAACAGGGTCCCGCTACTGTCAAGGTGCAGCAGGAAAAAGGGGAAGGTGGTACATATCGGAGGAACCCTGCGGACGTCTCCTTTTCCAAAGACGTCGGTGTCGAAATCGAAGAGAAGTCGAGGGGCGATCAGGGCCAGCGTGACGATCGAGTGAAGTCGCAAGGAGAAGGTCAGATGGACCAGTGGAGCCAACCACCTCCAGCTCCTGCTCCTGGTGTTAATGACAAAGAGTATCTTACAAAGATGTAATTTTATCTCGGAGTCAAGTGCATTTGTGTGTAATGCCCGTTGGACACGAGGCATCATTAGCCTGACGTATAGGACTGCTTCAGTGACTATGACGCGCCATATGAGGGTTAAATCGTATAGGGTGAATACTAACTGGATAGTTCAATTAATGGCGTTGAATTACGGGCTAATTTAGTTCATAGGCTTGACTAGCGCAGGCAATTTCGCGCGATTGAAAAAGCCCCTCGTGTGCAACGGACATACGGAGTCGATAGACTGTACGATTAGAAGAGTGACATAATTTAATGGGGAAAGTGGTTTATTATATATATCTTTATGTGTACTTAAAGCTTATGATGGTGCAAACATACAACAGTACTTGTTGGTGCAACAGGGTAACTAAATTTGAAATCATTAGAATAAAGATTTGATTTAAAAAATCGATGAAAATCATAGGCGTACGTAGCAAGCTATTTAATGGATGTGGTTTGTCAGTCCGAGGAAACATCCTGATAAATAGGGCAGGAAAGATAGGCTCACTTCTGCCGACAGAATGATTAAAATGATAATATCCCATATCAGCAGGTACTTGCCCCTACCGCTCCTTGGGCTAGGCCAATGATCGGCAAGGTTTTTCTTTCGAACTCAATGATGAAGTCATAACTCTTGTAATCCGTCGTGGACCTATTCAACGGAAATTCTTAAACAGTCACTAAAATACTGTCCAGAACACAGCTGCACTAATGGTGAAATCAAACTTAACTATATACTTGGAAATATGCTATGCTACAATTTTATTAACTTTTGATTTCGGGCTTATTTCATTTATTGCCAAGGCAGTTTTTGATATCTAATATTGATATTTAATCGGATAGAAATGAAAAAAATGAATGTCATCCCTCTGTAAAATTCGTCTTCGGTACGCGGCTTTGAACGATTCTCTCATTTTTGTCGTGGTCTAGTGGATGAGTCAGCGGACTGTGGGTCACAAGGTACGTGGCTCGAATCCCTGTCACGGCATAAACATACTTTGGCAAGAGCTCAGTTTTGTCTTGGAAGCGTATTTTCACCATGTGTTATCATTGGTGCTTTGCTTGTTCGTTCGTTCGTTTGTTTTACCATGGCATAAGTATATTTGTGTCTATTGTACTGTACATAACACCGTGATTCTGAAATATACCTTGTTTCTACATTTAATGTACTTATTCTTGGTTTCACGCCTACCTATTGAAGACGAGGTTAATTTTGCCAACATGAAATTTAAAAAAAATGTTTATAGATGTAAATGCTATTTATTTCAGTATTTTGATATGTTCTACCGATTCACCATAAAGGTGTGTGCATTTGTTAACCATTTAAACAAAATTGTTCTTTTCTCTAAATTGTGTGTATAATTAACGCATGAACTGAAGTTAGTCCTGAGTTGTGTATTGATAATAATAGCAATGTCTCAGAAATCCCACAATAGTCACACTGAAATTATACCAAAGTTGCATTAAGGCTAGTGATACTGCACTTTATAAAAGTGATCAAAAATTTCCGTAGTACTGGTTTTCAGTTACAGCTATCGTAATTCCATTACATTTTGCTGTTCAAACAACCCATATTAAACATGCTAGTTGAGTATCACAGGTTACTATATAATTTGTATTAACAATTTTAGAGTATTTTGGGGGATAGATTCTCCCGACTACAATTTCATTACCGGAAACTCAGGATTATCTTTCAAAATTAATGTAATGTAATATACGACCTTCGTATAGTAGCATTATAGCTTTTGATATGGATGCTGCAGGAAATATACTGAAATATTGCATGGCCAGGACTCAAGCGGAAGGACGGCACAGCACTGTAAACATGGTAAATAGAACATCCTTCTTCTGTTGAACTCTGTGAAGTATGTCTAATTGAAATCGACGAAATGTGGACTGAAATCGAAGACGATTTCCATTATCATAATAATGAGGGAATATTGTTTCTTTATGTCTTGTTATCATAGGGTGCAGCAATCGTGTAGGCCTTTCCCGGTATTAAAGGGAAAGATGCAATTCAGTCACTCAAGAATATGTGATATCTCAAATATATTTTCTTATCATTTTGGCTGGATAACAAATGAATGCATTTGTGTTGTGAAATCAGTTTACCCGTGTACCTGGACTATTATCTATAGTGATTTCCACCCCCATAAAAGAGTATAGAAATAAGAATGGTATGTCACAATAATCCATAAAACTGTAATATGAAATTAGATTGTGTTTTCATTTATTTATTTTTCTTAATTTTTTGTTTTATTTTTTATTTTTTTGTATTGAAGAGAGAGGCTTTGATTTATTAAGGAAAATATATGAGAATGTTGTCATCTTTCAGCTCCCCGACTACATGCAATGTCACTCAAGTTGTTTCGGTCATCACGTTCATATTTTTTGTTTGTTTTGTTTGATTGATTTTATTTCTGCGTTCAATAGCATGATACAACATATAATAATATTACAGAAAAAAAAATATATATATAAACACAATGTCAGACATATTCCCATAAGTAGAGGTGTCGGGCTTCACGGCTGATGAAAGGATTCACTTTTATACGCCAGAATTATTCTTATTTTTAAATATAATATATATACGCAAGGTGAAACTAATTGGTGATTTCCCTTGGTAAATCAGCATATTAAAAAACAATGTTTTCACTTTTTATAATCTTATTGCTATTAGGCTGATAAAAGTTGTACCAAATAAAATCGTATATTATAATCCAATATGCATTTTTTTCACATGTATGTAGCAAGCTAAATAAAGTGTCGACGAACATAATATTTACAAAGAAGAATACTCATGAAAGGGAATAATATCGTAAAATATATATTTTTTAAAGGAAAATGAAGGCTGGTGGACAAATACATTCAGA
Source organism: Heliocidaris tuberculata (assembly GCA_025618425.1). Lineage (NCBI taxonomy): Eukaryota > Metazoa > Echinodermata > Echinoidea > Camarodonta > Echinometridae > Heliocidaris > Heliocidaris tuberculata. The sequence goes on from CM046851.1 coordinate 13,183,696, forward strand.
TCTGATATCTCATTCTGGACTCCGGCCATGAGTTACATTGTTTTTAAGTAAATTCCAAAGGAAATGTAACGAATGTATAAAAATGCTGAAATTGGCTTCAATCTTAAAATCCTTTATAATTTGAAGCCTGTGGCATATTCTCTTTTATTCAATGTGTATGTAGGGATTTGTGTTAATTATCGTGCCGCTGATAACTTTCAAAAAGTTGGTCTCATACGAAACGATTTTGTGTTAATTATCGTGCTGGTGATAACTTTCAAAAAGTTGGTCGCATACGAAACGATTTCTTCCATGTCTGCTGGGCAGTTCGACGCCGTATGGTGTTGCAACTACATGCAGTTGTGTTGTTGTAGGTTTGACTTAACAGCAATGGCTTTTTTAATGTGTGCCGTTAAAGTTAACAACAACAACAACAACAATGGGGTAAGTAATGGAGTAACACAACATAGCGGCGCACTGTGGATCCATGGAGGGGGGGGGGGCTACCGGAAAAGGCACCTGAAATTAATTATAATAACCTTTTTTGGGGGTCAGATATCAGGGGTAAAAAGCTCCTTAAAAACGCGATGACCCCTTTCTGTTGTTGTTGTTTTGATTTTCAAAGATTTTTGGACATGTGCCACCCCCCCCCCCCCCCCCGGTGCCAGAGAATCCTAGATCCGCCACTTCTCCATCTCAGACGTAGCCACCGGTTATATGATGCTACTAATTATCCTGAATATCCACCGCTGTGGTTTGGGTGGTAGAAATGGTGATAGACCAAGAATCTAAGTCTTTGCTGCAATGGTGATAAAAAGACAAGAACAGATTCTCTTTCCTCTTGGAAACAACCGCGCAGCTAGGATTCAATTTCAAGGGGCGGATGTGAGAGGGTGGGTGAAGGGAGGGGGAGGGGGAGGGGGAGGGGGGAGGGGGAGGGGGAGGGGGAGGGGGAGGGAGTTTCCCTCCTCCCGGGCGAAGCGCGATAGCTTTGACGTTTTGAGAGAAAGATAATGGCTTTTTAAATCAAATTTCCTCCTGCTTTTTCGCTCTCGCTTTTTTTTTTTCTTTCTTTTTTTTTTAAGTTGGCGGTTGTTTTGGGGGGGTACGACCCCCACCGCCCCTGGCTACGCACCTGCTTGGAAAGGCTAATTTGTTTGGATGAAATTCAATCAAAACTTGATACCTGGCACATAAATTAGATTCTTATTGATTTCCATATTATTCATATTATAATACATTCATTATGGTATTGTATTTTATCGTATCAAATATATTCGGCTTTATGAATAACGCGCACTATATGTAACCATGATATAGTATATTGCAGATACTGATTTTTTTTCTTCTCTGTCATACATGTATAAACAATATATTTTCAAACATGGTAAAGGAAATATATATTTTCATATCGATTTTATCTAGGATATCAATCATGCATTTAGGCGATTGAAATCAGAATATCTGTCCGCCCCCTGAACAAAGAAAATGTTGATTTTGTTTTATTTCTTACAAAATAGATGTGTACAAGAGTTACTCAGGAATTCAAGATAATTCAGCGGATAAGAATTGAAGTCAATGGAAACAGAAGAGCAAATATGCACTGAAAGGGGCGGATATATGTGAGAAAGTGTGTAAAATTCGTCTGTGATTCAGATGTCTGGTTTTTATGTTTTGTAATTTTATTGTTGGAACAAGATCAGTGCATATGTTGTTCTGATCACAGAGATAGAAATGCGGCGATGAGGAAAAAAAGGCGTTTGCCTACCCGTTATTCAAAGAGCTTCGGGAAACAAAATGATAATAATCTGAATAATGAAAGCACTGCTAAGTGGAGTTGAAAAGAGCAAAATTTTCCCCATAATCACATCGTTTTTATTGTTTTTATCATATTAATAATCGTAAAGATTATTTCTTTAAAAATGGCGTCGATTTCCATTACAAGGAATTTTTGTACGTAAAGAATAGAAGTTCATGTATTATACAAGTCATGTTTAACGGAGACTAGCATTTATGTAAATCCAAAGTTTGGAATTATAAATAATATCTTTATACACCGACTTAACATTTGATTTCTAGAATAAAATCATTATATCATTTTACAAATATTTATTATACAATAATCATGATAATTGAAGGTCCATTTAACCTAATCTTGGATATACATATATATGACAGAAAGTTGTTATCGTAAAACTTATTATCTTGGAATAATCGTTACCAATATTTATGGGTAGGTAGACATATATTTGGTTCAGAAACATATTTTGAAATTACATATATGTAAAATCTAAAATTAAAATAAACAACAAATATATAGCACTTAAAAGAACGGTACATATTTCGGAGTTAACACACTCCATCCTTAATTACAAAGTTGTAATTCAGATTGAATATAGAGTGTGTACTCGGAAACAATTTACCTTTCTTTTAAGTGGCACATGTATGTGTTTTGTTATTGTCATTTATTATCGTGCCGTCGTTTTGGATTATATTTGAGTTCGACATTGCACCAATGATTTTCTTTCACTCGCCATCAAAGATGGGGGAAGATCTAATTATTATAATTGAAGAAAAAAATGTTTCACCCTTTGTCTTTATCAGCTTCGCATAATCAAGTTCGCTTTTTCCAGAATATAGTCATTTAGATTGAAGTGTTTTTATTTTTCTATTTCACTCTAGATAAAGAGAAAAGTTAAACATATTGATAGTTATATGCATATAATCGGAATATCATAAGGTATAGAGAATAAGCAGGATTACATGATGAGAATATGAACAAATTTTTTGAGATCTAGAGGAACCAAATCATATAAAAATGCGTGATGCCCGTGCACCCCCCCCCCCCCCCCCCCATCAAAAGCCCTATTAAGATCTCCGGAAAGCAATATTTCAAAGCAGCTCTGACGCCCCCCCCCCCCCCCAACAAAACAAAACAAAAATGTATTTACTTTTTGGTTTACGATACACAGCTTTTTACATTGAATGGTCATACAGATGTTGGCTATTTCTAGGTACAGTCTATCCCTTTTCCATGTGGATGATTTGTGTGCGTGGGGGGGGGGGGCACAGAAAATGAGAAGGGTAAAGAGGTCCACAGCTTGATTTACTTTCACTAGCATTCCAAACAATGTGACAAGAAAAACGAGGTCATTTTCATCGCTATCTCGGGACTCATAAAACATTTTAAAGGCATATAGTGGTATCCCTAATCGCCCAAGCCCCCGCCCACCCCCCCCCCCCCCCCGGATCTACGGGGGGTTTAGGGCCCCCCCCCCCCCTTGGGCTGCCAAGTAAACATTTAATGTGCATAGGAAAACCAAAAAAAAAAAGAGAAAAAATAGAGCAGGCAAGTATGCTTAAAATCGCAAGCTGGCAACCCTAGAAATGAAAAATCTCCCTACTGTGGGAGGGGGGTATCCCCCCTCCCACACCCTTCCCCTTGGAAAAAAGCTAGATCCGCCCCTGCCCCCCCCCCCTTCGACTGACAACCATGCCTATGGTATGCAAAATATGGGGAATATGAGATCGCTGATTTATTTCTAATATATTTTTTCATCCCCCTTCGATGTTCGACAGAATTTACTGGTATGATCTATATTCTGTTAGAGTTTGAACCGACTGTCCAGGCAATGTTTGTATGCACTAGTTCAATTTTAGGCTACGACTGTAATCTGTATATGAATATTGTTGTAATTGTAATATCAAAGAGAAAAAATGACAAACGAGTGGTATATTCATTTTTAGAAAATGATATTCTTAATTAATGGTGGAATTCTTAACGGACTTAGAATATAGAATACAGGAGGGAATTCATCTTTAAACAATCTTAACGGTAATCATTTTGCTTGATACTCTCCGATATAATTATGCTTTTAGTCGCACGAATTTTGGGCACAAATCAACCACTTTCATTTAAGCCAAGTAAAACTGAATCATAGTTTCTCGTCCGGATTTTTCTAAAAGGAAGAGGAGAGGTTATTTGATATCTGATTAATTAGATCTTATTCGGCCTTAGTTTGACATGTTACTTTTAGACACTCTGTGCCACTAGAGAGAGCCCATCTGGTGCTAAACCTGATTAATTAAATTTCATGAAGTGTCAAAAAAAAATAAATGATGAAGTGTCAGTGCGAACTTCCATCTACAAGTGCCTACACAAATTGAAATGGAAGCCATTGCGTTGAAATTAGTACTGAGAATGTTAAAAAAAAAAAATTAAAAAGAGGATATACAGTGCAATAAAGGTATATGCATAAGGTACCCAGACTAATTATCGTCGTTGCGTTTTCATTTGTGTACTTTCTCTAAAAAAGATTTGGTTGTGGTATCTAATCGTGTCGAATATGTTGTTCGTGATTCTGAATAATATCATTACAAAGAAGCCATACAAACAAACCTGTACATAATTCCCCCCCCCCCAAAAATCCCGGTAAGGGGGGGGGGGGGGTTTCTAAACATTTAGCTGGAGAAATTAAGTAATTAGTCTGTATATACGAAGATGTAATACTCGACTATAGAATTTGAATTAATCCCCAATTTGCGGGGAAAACATGAAGAATTTAAAACAATCCCTTCTCTGCGGGGAAATCGAGAAGATTTATGAAATTGATATCCAATCTCGCTGTTTTTTCAGATAAATCAACCAATTTTGGATTGTTAAACATTCCTTTGTCTGTAGCAAATTTCGTGGAGAATTTTGTCGGCACTTCAAGAAAGATTCATCAAGTTTTTTACCCAACAAATCCACACCATGGATCAGCTTTCCAAACTTTTTCCAAAAGTGATCAACATGGAGGATCTTTCAAGGAATATACTTCTAATTTTAGAATACTGCGGTGAGAGAAATGTGATCATATGGCCTAAAAATGCTTTTTTCTTTCTTTGAACACGTAGAAGTATTATGTGTTGGCAAAACAACATTTGATAGTGATTGAACCCGCAGACATCCTTCTTCTTCTTCTTCTTCTTCTTCTTCTTCTTCTTCTTCTTCTTCTTCTTCTTCTTCTTCTTCTTCTTCTTCTTCTTCTTCTTCTTCTTCTTCTTCTTCTTCTTCTTCTTCTTCTTCTTCTTCTTCTTCTTCTTCTTCTTCTTCTTCTTCTTCTTCTTCTAGCATCTTCTCTTCTTCTTCTTCTTCTTCTTCTTCTTCTTCTTCTTCTTCTTCTTCTTCTTCTTCTTCTTCTTCTTCTTCTTCTTCTTCTTCTTCTTCTTCTTCTCCTCCTCCGTTGCATGTTTAGTCATTTAGTTCTTCAAAGTTTATCGAGCAAACAAAAAAAGGGTTCCAATTCACCAAAATCTATGACAAGCGAAAAAAGGGGGGTTTCGGACCCCAGTGACCGCCTCTCCCCCCCCCCCCCCCCCCCCCCCCCCCCCCACCTCAATAATCAACAAAATCATCAAGGCCAACCGATACTCCTCATACACCATTCTATTTCACCCCGGTGTTTTTAAAAATCATTTTGCCGTTCCAGACCCACGACAGGTATAATGCTATGGTCACAACTGATCGTGCGTGTTTTTGCACGTGTGTGTCCGCAGCTGCGATTGGCTGAGCCAACTCCTGCGATTCGTACGTCCTTCGTTTGTCATGGTCACAACCAGTCGTGCACCTCTCTGCATCTCCTCTTGGGCGTCTTGCACCCTCCTCATTAAAATACACCTTCTTACCTGCAAGAACTCTTGAGCCCCGTACCGTGCAACCGACGCGCGACGTATCACGGCCATAGCTAGGTCACGGTTCCGTATGGAGCCATGGGCTTCGTGAGACCCGTACCCATAGCCCGTATTTCCACAAGGAACCCGTGCAATGGTCGAAAAAAGCAGGAATTATTATGGCTACGCGTGTCACGTACGTTCATCAGAGCAAGTAGCCACACGCAGAGATTGTTGGACATGTCCAACTGCCTCCTTGCTTGTCCTGCGTGCTCCTAGGTGCTTGGAAAAGAACGTGCAGACGCAAGGATTTTCTGCGAAATCTGTCGCAGACCACACGCAAGGAGTACACGACTGCATGTGACCAACCTTTCAAGAGTCAAAAGCATGCCAACATTTAGTTCATATAAAATGTAATTATCACCTCCTTCGTTCTGTGTGTTTCATGAGAGCAGATTTCAGTCTATTTTCTCTCTCTTCTCTCTTCATCCGATCTTTATCTCACGCCCACTCCTGTTCACCATGATCTCTCTCTCTCTCTCTCTCTCTCTCTATCTTTCTCTCTCTCCTTCCCTCTCTCTATCTTTCTCTCTCTCTCTCTCTTCCTCCGGCTCCCTCCCTCTCTCTATCTTTTGCTCTCTCTCTCTCTCTCTCTCCCCGGCTCTCTTCCTCTCTCTATCTTTCTCTCTCTCTCCCTCCAGCTCCCTCCCTCTCTCTATCTCTCTCTCTCTCTCTCCCTCCGGCTCCCTCCCTCTATCTTTCTCTCTCCCTCCAGCTCCCTCCCTCTCTCTCTCTCTCTCTCCCTCCCTCTATCTTTCTCTCTCTCCCTCCGGCTCCCTCCTCTCTATCTTTCTCTCTCTCTCCCTCCGGCTCCCTCCCTCTCTCTGTCTCTCTCTCTCCCTCCGGCTCCCTCCCTCTCTCTGTCTCTCTTTCTCTCGCCCTCCCTCTCTCATTCCTCATTCTTCTTCTGTCTAAACCTTTGCTTGTTTTTTCTTTCTTTCCATATCAGTCAGTAGTACATGACGACCTTTATTTGAAGAAATAGCACGTCATATACTACATATTTCCTTACAATCTATGATAAGCAAGAATTTGCATCAAACACAATGTATTACAAAAGTAATAGAACCCTTTAATCTCTCTCTCTCTTTCTTCTTTTTCTTCTCTTCTCTTTATATCACTCATTCTCTCCATATTTTATTTCTATTCTTTCTCTTCTTTCTTCCTCTAATCTCTTGGTCTCTCTTTCTCCGTCTTCCCTACCCCCCCCCCCCCCCCATATAGGAATTACTAGGAATTATCTTTATAGGAATGGTTAGCGGCTACAATGATGCATAAATCTTTCACCAAAACCTCTTCATGTGCACATGAAAAATCACTGTGAAGACCTCATTCATAATAATTCAATTTTATACATTTAATAATCACGACTCCTTCACATAATCAAATATCATTTTACATACTCTGAAGCTTGAGAATACAGGTGTTGTCAACTACCAGAACGCTCATATCCTTCATTTAGGAACGCCACACTGTAGCTAAAGGTTACATGACTATAATCATTTCATTTTTCATAAACACTTAAGTAACTGACCAGCCTGGCCCCACAAGAGTTTTCCTACAACACCTGCATTCTTTTCATCTCTTTAAAAAAAAAATTTAAGATGTTGACAAGGAAAGAGTCAAATTGGTTACCCATTTTCTCCATGACCAACTATATCTCACACAAGCAAGAGCTTCAAATTCAGAACTTATGCTGTATAACTCCTGTCTAATTAATAAGACAAAATCTTTGTTTAGAGTGTACCAATCACCTCAAAAATAAATTGTGTACAGCTAGAATGTATAAAATCGACGTCTAAAGAATTTACCAGGCATTCTATGGGTTAACAGTCAAGGGCCCTCTTGCATAAAAAGTTGCAATTAAACACAACTCAAAAAATTAAACGCAACTCAATTTTCAACCAATCAGGATCGCGTATTTGGGACTTGCATTTAATCGCAACTTTTTATGCAAGAGGTCCAAGGAGTAAGAAGAGGATAAAGGATAACATGAAAATGCACGCTCCGGATTCAACTTGGATTTAGGTCCCACGAAGGCTCTATTCTTTGTAAGCATGTACGGGTACGTTGACTAGTTTACTCACTTTGTCGCTTTTACATTTATTGAGCAGAGACTTAAACTTCATATCTCTTCATAGAAGTAATTATTTGAAGCCCATATTTTGAATATACTGTAGTATAGTGACATGGAACCTCCAACATCCAGACCAAAATATTCCTGTCATGTTCCTTTCTGTTCAGATGCAGTCTATTCCCCTTATTAATTTGTCACTCCAACCGCTGCAGATCACAGAACCATTTCATCCTAGTAACGCTTATAAAGTTCTAGTCTTTAATAGAAACAAAAACAAAAGGGAAAATTGGATTTATGGTGTCAAATTCTTGAACTCAAACACAAGTCATGAATGTAATAGAAACTGACTGCAATTGATATATAAAAAAAAAAAAAAAACATATCTATGTGCATGACTCAACAGTAGATGGCAGCAGACACATTTCTTCGAGCAACAGCTGTGACTGGCCCATAATATAGATTAGATCATAACTGTTTTCAAGATGCTTTTACGCAGGGCTCGACACTACAAGTGCCCAGGACACATAGCTGCCCAAAATCTAGGTCCCCCCAAATTTCAAAATTTAACATGGGGCCCATGCATACAGACTCTAAATATCTCAATCCAGGCTCCCAATCAAAAAATTAAGTGTGGAGCCCTGCTCTATCTAAGCTGATATAATGCACAATAGGTAAGTTAATTACTTGTAGATCTCCATCTTCATGACAAAGGGGAGCCTGCAAAGGGGTAAAATTTTCTCTCACCAAATTGAAAGCAGGTGATATTCATGGCCAGATGAAAACAAAATCAATCAATACTCTGCAGCTTCAAACATGTTGCAGTATAACAAAGCCGTCTCCAAAAATGTTGATGAAAATACTGTCAAAAAGAGAAAATCGAGCCCCAACTGCCTGTACCACCTCAAAGTCAAGCCTCCATCATCTGAATTCACAAACCAATGATATCCATCTGCAGCAGGGTGAGGAGGTGAGGTCTAAATCTCAATCATCAAAAGTCTTTTTCCATAAATAACAGTTCAACCTGAGCATCTCCAGGTGATGATCTAGTACTGCGTGTTGTCTCCAGACATCATGGACTTTACTTTGTCCCTGTTCTGGTACAAACAGTATGCTGAAGCTAGCGTCAATCCCACCGCTCCTCCACGCAGCATCTTAGGCACCCCAGCTGAGAACATGAAGAGAAAAAATAAGAGAAATTGATGACCTATATGACTGATTTATATGTACTGTACAAGTCGAGAGCTGAAGAAGAACAATCTTATCATACAAATTTATGACTTTATGAAGAGAGAGAGAAAGGGAGAGAGAGAAAGAGATAAGGTTAAGTAGATGTAGAAGAGGAAGAGGAGGGAAAGGAAAATATACAGAAAGATGAGCTTCAAATCAATGAATACATACCTGAAGATTTATACAGTAATCCCGTCATAGTAGCAGCACCTAACGTGTTAATCTCATCATCCGTTCCTCTGCTCCATGAAAGCCCAATACCAAAGATTGTGTACATAAGAGCTGTTAATGAAAACATTCAAACTCAGTAAGATAAAATCACATCAGAACTCCTGCACCTCTCCCCTTCCCAGCTACTACCCCTTAGATAAACTACCCCCACCCCAAATGGCAGCACCTTATGTGTTAATCTCATCAACTATTCCTCTGGTCCATGAAAAGGCAAATTCCAATGATGATGATGTACATGAGAGCAGTAAGAGATATTCAAATTACTTGTATAAAACCAAATCAGGACAACTACCCCTCCCCCAGCTATCAACACTCGGACAACTACCCCCCCCCCCCCCAGCTATCAACCCTCGGACAACTACTCCCCCCTCCACCCCCCCCCCCCCCCCCCCTCCTTGACCACATCTGCTCCTCTGCTCCATCAAACACCAATGCCAAAGATGGTGTTCCTTCAAGTTAGAATAAACACTAAATCAGGACAACTACCCACCATACTTTCTCCCCTGACAACTTTACTTAGGAAAACAAACATGAAGGACAATTATTCCTGAACAACTACTCATATCCCTGAACAAAATACCCTCAGGGGCTTATTTCCCTACACATCCTCAAAAAGGAAATTACCTCGCGGTAATTCAACACGGGGGTTTGTCTGGGGTTAGTTGCTGGTCAAAGTTAGTATCGACTTACCTACTACTCCTATTGAATTTGCAGACGAAGCTCCTTGTTTTGTGACCAGAGTCAGCATTCTGCAAATTTAAAAGCAGCATATATGAAGTTTTTAAAATATAAGAAAAAAAAAAAGAGTAAAAAATAACATTAAATTTTCAAGGGTTCATTCCATTAACATTTCCAAACATACAAAAGTTACAGTAGGTTAAATAGCATACATGTATGGTAGATATGTAATTGTTACTAATCATGATATAATACATAGATGTAACCATGCAAAAGTACAATTATCAATTCTAAGTTGAACTTTAGTTTTAACATTTCTGGTTCTTCACAAAAATATTACACTATTCCAAAACGAGGTGATCATAATCTGAATAGCCATGGTCACTTAGTCATAAACTTGTGGGTACATGGGAATGAACTGATCACTGGCTACAATCTAGTCAAAGATCAATATAACAATCTCAACATGAGGGAGTATTGTCACATTTGTCCTGATTTCAGATATATGTAAAGACCTATGTAATAGGCATATAAATGTCTATAATCACAAAATACTTCAGCTGATCCAATGGCTTGGACCAGTTACATTTCCCTGGTAGAAACATCCCCTGAAAATGATTGCTCTTCAAATGCTTTTATATTCGAAATATGACTAGATATAGCTGCAATGTTCGGGCCGAACATTCCTGCCATTTGCGTGTGTAGTCCCATATACCAATTTCTGTATGCAGTACATGTGCTTTTCAATGAGATTGGGTCAATTTCTTATCTATTTTGATGATTCAAAAACAACACAGTATAAAACAATTCTTATGTAGACATGGTCAACCTTTCCCAATTCCTTTCAGAAAGTTTTTTTTCACAATGTAATTGCATGACCAGAACTCTACTTTATCTTTAACAGGAGCTGCACATTCCAGTCACAATAGATATATGAAAATGTCTTACTGGGACATGCGTACTCTGCCAGCAAGCTCCTTTGTTTCAGCACCTGATATCCGCAGACCATTCACAGCTCCATACAATGCACCTTAGATGGAAAGAAACAAAATATCATCAGTCAGTTATAGATTGACAGACTGATTTCTTGTTGGATGGATGGAACGACTGATTATTGATTCATTCATTGTTTGACTGAATGGTTGTTTGGTAGGTTGATTGATTGATTGATTGATTGATTGATTGACTGAAGTTTGGTTGGACCAAGGAGTCCATACTCCAATTTCATTGGTTTTACAGCTGCTGATGGCAACATATTATGATCCTGATTTTGAAGAAACTGCTGATTTCATTACATCAAGAAAGCAATATTTCATCGAATCCACATCCTTGACTAATGGTTTAGCTTCAAAGATGGTTGGACACAAGTGCTAATTATTAACCTTTTTCCTCAGCAGTACTATTTTTGCAAATTAAAATGAAACTCGGAGCAAAATCAGATAATGTTTATGTTTAGGGAGAAAACAAACACACAGCGAAGTTTCCCTCCTAACAATGCACTGACTGTAAGTTTCACAAAAATGTCTAAATTTTGTTCTGAGTCAAAAGCAGGTATTTCCACATGCCTACATGTAATGAGGATCATTTTGCTTGTAAGTTACAAGCAGAATGATGTTGTACTTTTAAGATGTGTTTGTTTTGGTAGAAATTTCTACTGAGAGGAAGCAGAAGATGATGGATGTCCAGACAACAATTTAGTGAATCAAGTTTTTCATGCATTTGCCATAGAAAGATAATCCTCCATTCGCTTCCCAATTTTGTCTGTCGGAAGCTAGAAGAACGTCAACTCTGTGTTACATGAGTTGCAAACTCCCTTCTGGCTTCCAGCAGACGACGTATGTACAATGTACTCACCTGCAAGACATGAGCTACCAATCTGAGAGAAAGCTAACTCGAATCTTCCTCTCGTCCTAGCTTGTCCATTGGGGATGATGAACTGTGAATCGCCCTGAAATAAGAGGGAAGGAGATAAAAGAATAAAACCAAACGATTCGTTCAATCCATTTTCATTTTACTTTACTTTCATTCCAATAACTTGTTTTGAATCCTTTACAGCAGTTTTAACAATGTATCAGAGAAAGGGGGGGAGGGACCAATTCATACATGTAATCTTCTTACTACAAAAAGTGTGTCATGATGCATGCACAGTACATGGAGGGCATGTGCCTTTCCATATTTTTGTGAATATACATGTAAACAGGGCACCACACTAATTGTTTTCATAGGGGTAGGAATTGAGATTGGTCGGACCTGTAAGCATAAGCCTAATGTTAAAACTTTGAAATTTGTGGGTTCAGATTTAGATTTTAGGTGCCCATGTGTCCTGTTCGCTTGTTATTGTCAAGCCCTAATATAGAAGAACAACTTGATAAGCTCAAGGACCCCTAAACATATATACCTGATTAAGATAAATTGGATCAACATTCAGGTATGGTGAGAGGGAACCGCTGGCTCCTGATGTAACTGTAGACAAGAAACAAAACAAAGTGTAACGTTAAAGGGTAGCTTACGCTCATTCAAATTAGTATCCTTAAGTTAAGGTGATCATAACAATAGCCTTCTTGTAATAATGGAAAACAACTCAAAGAATATATCAAAGTAAATGAATGCATTAAACAAAAAACAGATCTAGACTAAACTGTATCTGATAAAGCAATTGGGAGAAAATGTAAGATCAATCACAAATGACATGAATGATCACCAAAAAACAAACCCCCCAAAAATAGGAAATCAGGCAAGTTGTCCTAACCAACAATAAATATGTGTTAATTCAAGCAATGAACATGTTGCATGCACATGATGTTTTCCATGTGTTGTGATTTTCTATGATTATGATTACCAACAAGTAGGTTTTTGATTAATGTAGACTCTAAAGTTAGATTTATTAGACTACTCTGTCTCTGTTTATCTTTTGCTGATTAAAGCAAGGGGCGTTGTCAAAGTGGATAAGATTTCATCATCAGATTTTTTTTTTTTAAAGACAAGCTACACAAACATCATCTGAACTGAAGTGGGCAATGATCATGATCATGATGATGCAAATTATTCACCAGATAAATGATAATATTGTGCAATTCAACTGCGTTATTAGTATCACACACACACACATGACACATGCTGTTGTCAATGTTGTCTTTCGTTGTGGTTCTATTTCACACTCAAATGGTCTCCTCGGGACTCAGTGCAAGTTTGATGAAATAAAATTAAAGCCCGAGCCCGGCATGTCCATCGAGCGCAAATGCCATGGTTCGAGGCCAATCCCGGCCCGGCACATGCACGCACGGCAATGGGTGAGCGCTACCGGTCATGCAGGTCGACGTCGGTACGTTTTGTACTCGATACACATACTACACTACGCCTACGGTACAGTCAGTCATCACGTAAAAAAAAATATTTACAGGTATATTTATTCAGACAGTAAACTTACCGGGTATGTTGAGAGACGGGTCACCTGCCGAGTAAGCCCCATAGGAACCAAACAGGCCCGACGATGGAAACGAATTTTGGTCCATAATGCCTTGATCTGTGGCTGAAAAAAATGATGGTGACTCTTCCCGACTCACGTAATTACCTCTAACTTATTACGCAAACATTTTTCGTGAATGAAGTACCCGACAGCTTATGGAGGAAATTCTTTGCCAATTTGAAGATCGACTTCTTTTATGCAGGAGTTAAGACTACTTTCAAAAGGGAAGTCTACCCTGATATGAACTTGGTTTTAAAAGAAGTAGAAAAATTAAAGAAACAGATCAATTAAAGTCTGAGCGAAATCCAATAAGAAATATGAAATTGGCAACTCCATGACGTACTTATGAGCTGGCTCTCCCATTTGCCCTATACTGTGGCTGAAATTTTAAGCCTGAATAATAAATTTCCATTTTTTTCAAAAGAAAATATCTTACCATATACATGCACCCATTTCACTTATGCCTTTGCACAATTTTTTTTTTTTTTTTTTTTTTTTTTTTAGATAGAAATCAATTCCCTCATCAAAAACAAAGAATATGAAAATTTATGAATTTTTGGGCGGAGCAAATGGAAGAGGAGCTAGCAAGTATGACTTGACAATTACTGTTTGATTGATTATAACTTTAAAAATTACAACAACTTTCTTATTTCTTATTGGATTTTGCTGAACCTTCGCTTGATCCGTTTTAATTTTTTCTGCTTCTTTTAAAAGCAACTTATCGGGGTGGGAGAAGTTCGTCTTATAGGCCAGGAGCCTGTCCCGAAATAGTCACTCCATTTTACATATGAGATTTGACCCCTTAAAGTTGCTAAGACCATCCATGTCATTCACAAAAAACTTGTCAGCTCGAACGAAGCCCGGAACGAAGCCGCCGGGTTTGGCCCCCAGAGCCCCCAAAAGGGGCCCCAAAGTCTGGTCGATTTCAACCCATCTAACATATGCGCCAAACTTTGTCAGAAGGAAGGTGTGTGACAAGGGCCTATGCATTACCAAAACACCAAAACTGACAAAATTTTCAGTCGGGATGGGTTGTCATACTGCCCCTAAAAATTGGGGCAAATTTTTCAACTTAAGGCCCATGGACCACATTTTGTCAGAGTTATGGTTGTACATTACAAAAATATAAAAACTTACAACATATTTCCATCGGGAAGGGGGTGTAACACGCCCCTGAAAAACACCAAAGTGCCCCTAAACCCAGCTTTGCTGCCCAAAATGCTCTGGATGTAGAGAAAAACCATTTTTAGGCTTTACAACCTCTTTCATAAATTCCACCACCACCACAATACAAGTTTTCACACATGGATTGGGCACTCACGGTGGCCTCTAGTCTTGCACATGCCTGATGATAGCCCAATATTGTATCTGGTTGTGAAAATGATGATGCAGGTTAAAACTGAATTTTAGGCTGACAAATAAATGAAATATACTGATTATTCCAATTGTACGACTGTAAAACTGTTAATCCAATAACTCTCTGATTTAGCTTTATATCATCAAAATAATCAAATTAGCAACGCGAAAATTAACCATGTCTCATTCCTGCAAAATAGCGAAAGAACATGTCCGTCAATTCAGTTTTTATGCTGAAGTTAGCAACTACGTGGATCACACTAAGCAATGTTGGATAGTCTTAACTTTCATACTCTATGAATTCATTCACACAGCTGCTGTGCTTGTCAATTAATTTGATAAGGTAAAGATGGACTTAGTGGATTTCATCTTTATACAAAATTGATCTGATCATCTGAGTAAGCAGTAAAATCAGAGACGCAACTTATTAAAAGCTTCAAATAAATAGGATAAAGCAGACAAAAATATAATGAACCGTGAGCAGCATGATTTTTTTTTATTCATATGTTTTGTCGATTTTCATGATTACAAACAGTGCAAATTAAGAAACAATGACAATGCACATAAGGAACATAAACGGGAATATAATAGGAATAATATCAACAATAGACAAAAACTGCAGTATCATCTACTTCAATGAAGAAAACGTTGTGGTAGTTACAGAATCATAAAAACCGTGCATCCACGTCACACAGCAAATTTTCTGGAAGAGTACAATTTCATGCATAATGTATACACTATAGTGTATACAATCTAAAAACTTAAGTGTGAGAGTAAAACTGATAGTGTGTGTAACACTTTAGTTTTTAGAATTAATTTTTGTACATGTATACTACAACATAATTATGATGAGGACGGCACCTGCGCGGCGTGAGGGATAACCAGCAATACTCCACAGGAGGGATAGCCACTATGAATTTTTGTTGCAGTGGGAACCACTAATACAACTGGCCCCCATAGAGTACCGCCAATAACCCCCACACCATGTCGGAGCATGAAAATATTATTTGAGTAAATAAGTTCACTCATATAGAAAATGCACTGTAAAAGAGTTACACCATCGAGATACCACTGTACTTAGTAGCATCTCGAAGGCTTCACCCTAACAAATGCAGTATATATTCATTACAATCTTCACTAAGATTTTACAAATTAAATTTCCATTTCTTAAAATGAATATGGAGTTTCCCTCTTTGCTTAGCCACACAATATACTCTGTCTCTTTTTTAGTTTTCATTATGTTTCCTAAAAGATTCAAAATTAGGTCTAATATTTTTGAATTTGCATAGATAAATAAAATATTCTAAAGATAGAAATTAATAAAAAGGACAGGAATTTGTCAGAGGAAACTCCTAACATTTTCATAAAATTATCAAAACTAAAATCAGTTTAAATCATTATCATGTTTCAAGAGAATTACTTGCAATAAGGGGTACAATATCACACTCACAAATCAATGTATTCAGGCATGCAATGTTCCACAAAAGATATACAGTTTGGTGAATCCTTTCTCTTTATCTTAAACAAAAAATCTTTTAAGGCAATAGATTTATGAAAAAATCTTGAAATAAAAAGAGCGCAAACGAGTATCAATTGAACACATAAAATTCAAATTATGGACTAGATTCCAATTTAAATCTGGTGGAACAGTTACATTATTATTCCAATATTCATAACGTTCATCTGCATGGGGTACCTGAATCATGTATTACATGATAGGATTTTGTTTTTGTTTGAACAAGCTTATCAATAATCATTGTCAGTATCTTCAATGTTAGTGGTTTCTAACCAAGAATTCGGTATTTTTCTCAACAAAAATGTATATTTCCTTCTATCTTTATAGCATGATTAATTTTTATTCAACTTATTTGAGTATAAAAAAATCTGAGAAAACCATAGCAATTTGGTCATGGTTTATGTAATGTCATAGTTGGACTTTTTTTCTTCAATTCGCTATGTATTATAAATTACCAAAATGTAAAAAACATTTTGAAAGGACAGACAATAATTATCTGCAGTTCTAAAATATTGTTTTACATTTCCATCACTAAAAATGATCTATACATGCAATAAATATTTGGTTCAGTTTAACATCCAGCAGAGAGGGGGGGGCGCGGGGGGGGGGGGGAGTGGCGTAACCCCGTGCCAAAAAAAAAATGATCATGGGGCTGAGAGCCATTTACCCTGATGAAAGTGATGAGACCTATTATTTGCAGGTCTCATAATAGAATACAGTACGCAAAAACAAAGCTTTGTATAGTGCAAGCGTGTGCCTGCATGTGGCATGAGGGAAATATGCACTGGTGGTGCTACCCGCCACGGTACCCCAACCCTTTCCGTTTTTAAATAAAGTACCCAAAACGCCATTCTGGGCTTTATTATAATCACATTATTGATGATAAATATTATAAATAATGATAACAATAACAGAAATTAAGATTTGGCGGATATAGTGAGTAGTAGCCCATAGGAATGCTCCCTTTATAAACTAAAAAAAGAAAAGAAAAAAAGGTGCTCTTCAACCAAATCTCATTGATCGGGATTTTTAAACTTTTTTTTTTTTAATCAACATGTCCCATTCTAGCTCATGCTACGGTGCCACTGTGCCGCACCCCCCGCCCCACCGCCCCCTCCTTCCCAAAGCAAGCAACCCCAGTTTCAGAATCCCGTGGACCAGCCATGAGGCCAACTGATCTGACAGCCCCATAGAGACCGCTACAAGTCGTCGGCATCTGGCGGCAGGTCTATTTGAATGCTACTGGCATCTATATCTAGTCTGCATATATCAGACTACGTACGTAACTTACTCGGGATCGAAGAGTAGTTGCTAACTTCACATGCTGCACGTGCGTTTCAAGCCATGCGTGCTTCAATTCATAAGCCGAAAGGTGTATAACTGCGTGCGGTCAAGCAGTGTGTGTATATATGGTAGCCACGCCACGAGTTCAGTCGACGAACAAGTTGCGGTAATCTCAAGTCATCACTCGCCGGAACTCCAGGCGTGGAAATTAATACATTCGGTCCTCCGATCCGGCCAGCATTATCAACTTCAGTGGCGAAGGAACGTTCAAACTACACTGTAAGTGCGATGTTTTCATATCAAATCTAGGTTTTGAATTGTGGCATTAGACATTTAGGTTAGGTTTATTTCGTCTTATTTCGTCTTTTTCTTCTCAGTATTGATAACATTAAATTAACAACAACATGCTTGCCTTTTGTTTTCCGTGCTCATGATGCTGTCTGCTCATTATGCTCATGCTTGTTTATGTTCATTTGTTTCTCATTTAGTCTGTTTTCATCATTTATCATTCTAATTTGTAATTCTATTTTTCTATGTTTTTTTATCATCCTTTTTCTGAATATGATTTCCTTTCTGTATGAGAATGCAAAAAGGGCATGAAGGGGTATCAACTATCGACTTGTTGAGCAGTACCAGAAAGAAAGAAAGAAAGAAAGAAAGAAAGACAGAAAGAGAAAGAAAGGCAGAAAGAGAAAGAAATTGTAGAACACAGTTTCATAAGAAAATGATAATCAGAATTATGTAATATGGCCAAGTTTTTTTTAGATATCCAGCGTATCGCCAGTGTGGATCGATTTCCTTTCTTTTTTTTTACATGCATTCCAGTGGTGCCAAATATTTTCTCCTCAGTAGACGGCTAAACATTCATGGTTGGAGGCGTATTATAACATAATTTATGTGACTCTTATGGCTCTCCAAAATGTAGGATTTCTATGAATACAATTCTTACTATGCTTATTGAAAATCAATATTACTTATCTGTGCTAATCATTAATCAACACTGTCGAATAGAATTCTTGCTATTCTTATTGAAAATCAATATTACTTATCTGCGCTAATCATTTATAATCAACACTGTTGAACCTTTCGTGAATGTCTTCTTTGTTTGCATAGTTAACACTCAAAGAAAAGACAACTACCATTAAACTACATTTACTTTTATGATTGTCAGTGTAGTACCCTAAAAGAAATATGCAGTTGTATTTGTTTAGAATGTCCTCTGTAAAAACAAGTTCTTCATGGTGAGATTAGTTGGTAACATTTCATTCATAAAGAAATAGTATTTTGGAGTGCCCTTGTAAATGATAAATTACATAATTTGATTGAACTACATACTAAGTGGTGTCCTAGATCATGACTACAGTACAGTGAAAGAAAAAAGATAGGGCTGAGGGCAATTTTTCTCCTAAAGCTTTGCAAACTGATTGATCCCCTATTGAACTGACCAAGGAGTTTGACTGAAAACTACTTCATTTTGGAATTCCATTTTTTACTAAACACTCCAATCTCATTCAGAATGCTCAGAAAAAGCAAGTATAATGCCCATGTTAAGTTCAGTAACCCCCCCAGTAAAAAAATGTTTGTCAGATTTCCTTATTTTGAATTGAAGGGCAGTCCAAACTTTTTAATTTCCAGTTTTCTCCTAAGCGCCTTTCCCCTCGGGGACAGTACTCAAAGTACATGTACAATTTTACAAGTATGTGTATATATTGTATCGGTTCTCAAAAAAGAAAAGGATCCTACAGAGTGAAACATTTTGAAAGATTGAAATTTTTGCCATTTTGTGTACTATTGGAGCAAAAGGGAGAGTTGTCCACATGTACATCAGATGTATAGTGATTACACCTTTCCAAAATTCTAACTTTCTTATTGCTTGTACGATTTCCTTCAAACTTTCACCAATCTGCTCCTCTGATTTGTTCTTCTTTCCACCAGAACAACTTGCCGTTAAGGTTGAATTTCCCTTTAACAATATACATTTGACATGTAGGTCTGTTCAGTATTCACACAAGTTTCTGTAAACTTTATTTCTTCTAAAGTGGAATTTCAAGCAAATGAGAGGTGGACAAAGATTTCTATCTCAGTTACGACTCGGATCCAAATCGCCCTTTTCCCTTTGTTTTTGTAGTGACTGGAAAGCATGCATGTTATGCTTCTCTTTCTGGTTGTAGTGTCTAGCTGCCATTACAGCAAAAATTGAATTAAATTTCATTAATCTTTTAAAGCAATTTTATGTGATAACTTGTACTTGAAAGCATATATTTTGACACTGAATTTCTAGCCTGTCAAGTTATTGCTAAAAATGGAATTTGTGTCCATTCTGGATGTCCTCTTGGATTTTAGAAAATATTAGAGGAGGTCTTACAGTGTTTTTCTTTACTGTAATATTCCTGGACCCATATTAACATTCACGGTTAATTAAAAAATTGATGCTTCTTGGCATTGACATCAATTTGCAATTGATTTACTGAAAGACATTGTATAAAACACCATGAAAAAGTTTAACTTTGGATAATTTAGTACTTGTATTGGTAAAGACAAATAAACTAGGTTGTAAGAATTCTAATTGTGTTTAAGTTAAATGTAGTTATAATTGGGGGAAAAAAAGAAGAATGCAAACAGCATTGAGTCATGTTACATATTGACAGGATAGAACATACATGTAACTGTGAGTATGAACAAAATTTATGTCAGTATTGTCATACAGGGAGATGATTTTATTGTCATTTAACAGCCTCTCCTAAGGATTCAATCCAGAGTTATCTCTAGTTGAGTATTCCACAGGTAAATTTGAAATGTAAATGATTTTTGAAAATCATTAATGTAGATACAAAATAATACATACACTGTAAGTATGTACATGTAGGTGTGTAGATACCGGTAATGCTGTAGCTTGCAACCCAAAGTCCTGGTCTGGTCTGGCTCATTTACTTCTGAAAATCCTTACCGGGTGCTAGACCAGTCCAGTAACTCGTTAAGGAACATAGTAGACCGAAAATTCTGTCTCTCGTTCACTAGCCTCTTATTGGTTAGGGTCGGCCCTCATTTAGAGACAGAAACGGGCCTATCACTCTGCTGTGCAAACTTACTAGCTGCCGACGGCCAGTAGGCATGTAGTTGGAAACTTTTTTTTTTTTTTGTATTTTCATATATTTTTATACATCAAATAGATTAGGCCGAGGCTCTATATGTTATAACGGATCTGTTCACTGACCAATTTCACTGAATAATCTGTTTAAAGCTCCTTTTTCAGGTAATTCAGGGTCCAAGGTATTCTCCGTTTGAAAATCTTGCAACCGTATTCTAACTGTTCTTAGTGTGTGAGCCAATGTGTATTCGGTTTGCACAGCAGATCGAACGGCCCGCTTCTGTCTCTAAGTGAGGGCCGACCCTAACCAAAGTAGAAGGCTAACGAACGAGAGACAGAATTTTCGGTCTAGGAACATAGTTAAACTCATCTTCATAATTTTGACACCAACAAATGTTTCTTCGTTCCTTAGAGTGCTTTGTAACACTTTACAACAGAGGCTTCGATTCGTTCGAAATAGACAAAGCATTGGAGCAGCAGGGCATTGTTCACAAACAATGCTTCCCCCCCCCCCCCCTTATGCTTTATCTATACATGTACCGTGTGAATCAATGCCTTAGCTGTACAATACACTCTAGGCAGACATGTACATATACACACAAATATATTTGAAAAATACACTTTCTGAGTGATTAAATATGACAAAAAGTGGGCTTTTTCACAACTCTTTACTACTGGACCGCAGTTATATTGATTTAAACCATTTTGAGTTTTAGTCTGGTTCGTGTCTGGCTCGGCTCTAAACCTTCAGTCTGGTGAGTTTGAGACTGGTTCTGGTTCTGAGCTACAGCACTACGTGTAGAGTAAATTATTAATACTACTTCTAATACAACAAGGTTTCTGAAGTAGTAAGCATGTATGCATGTAGGAAGTAAGTCATCAAAAACGAGCGTCAATTCCTTCACCAGAATCCTCTATCAGCATATCCTCATTTATTTACGAAAATGAAGTATTTCCCCTCGCTTTGTCCCCCTTTCCTGACAAGTATTGCACCCTCGGCATATCGCTTGATGCATCTATGATCCCAAAATCCTGTTTACTCTCTACGTTCGTGAGGGGCCCTTGTCATCTTACTTTCTAACTTGAGTCATCCTTCAAAATATACATGTAGTTACAGCGATTTTTATTTTCCTTCCAAATTGCACCCCCTTTAGCAATTTACACTGTGCAAAATGTAAATCTTAATCTTAAGCAAAAGTTCGTATTTGAATATAACAGAGAACGGTACCTTCAGTTAGCAGAGATACAATGTACAATAAAAGGGTTATCAATTATACATGTAACCATTAAATTAAGTATTTTGCAGATTTTTAATATTTTTTTTACATGTACATTTAGTCATTTAAACATCAAGATGAAGTATCAATTGATTGCAGGTTTATATTGAAAGCAATTACTTTGAAATTGAAAACAGTCATCTGTCTAGAATATAATGAACTAATTTTCTTCTGGCTATCCTCGGGCAATAGACGGTGGTATTTCTTCTCCTTGTTTTTTCATTCATACCTTTCACTGGAAGTTAAATGAATTTAAAAAAGACAGACAGTTACCATCATTGTGTTATTGAAAAACAAAAATATCAGCTCATGATAAGAAAAATATGTATATGTACCACTGAGAGAAAATAAAACAAAAAATTAAAAAAATACAACTATTAAAGAAGATTGCAACATATACATGAAGTGCTGTACTGTACATAGATGTAAATTGCTGATGATGAGTTCACTTAATACTGTACATGTACATGTATAGACATTGATTCTACTTTGGATTAAGCCCTAACAGGACATGCCGTACAATCCATTTTAAGGAACTTGACAAAATACTTCCTGCCATGTACCACACCTGTGTCAAGATAGACAAAGAGATCTGAACTTCTGAAGAAGAATCATTTCTTTTTCTTTTCATACAGAGAAGTATGTACAATGAAATGTGCTTTCAGAAAAAAAAAAAATTGTAATGCGTACCAAATTTCATATCTGATTTATAACTGAACGGTTTTGCACAATTATAAGTGGTTAATAGAGGAAGCCCATCCTGATAAAAGATGGCTTTAAAAGACCAAGTTCATACTAATATCAAGTTGATTTGAATAAATAGAGTAAAATTAAACAAGCATAATTGAAAATTTTACTGAAATCGATGTAAAATAAGAAAGTTACGGTATTTTAAAGTTTTGCATTATTTCATGAAACAGTGATATGCATAACATGGGCGGTATGCAAATGAGTGAACCGATGATGGCACACACTCACTTCTCCTTATGTATTTCATTATATGAAATATCATATACATGTATTTCAATTTTTTGCTTCAATAATGTAAGACAGGTTTGACTCCTTATGGAACATGTAAATCATTATTGTAACTTATTTTGATACAAGGGAGAGATTCTTTATTATCACATCCATAAAAACTGAAATATTTGAAATTTCATATAATAAAATACATTTAATAAGGAAAAGTGTGTGTGTGACATCATCGGTTTACTCATTTGTATACTGCCCATGTTATGCATATCACTGTTTCATGAAATAATGCAAAACTTCAAAATGCCGTAACTTTCTTATTTTATATCCGATTTCCCCGGGGGGGGGGGGGGGGGGGGTACTCACGTATATTGGGTATACGGGGATGTGCCGCTGGGAAGGGTGACTTTTTGAAGAAAGATCCTTAGACATGGGTCCCCTTTTCATTAAAAAGATCCTTAGACATGGGTCCCATTTTTCCCCAAAAAATCCTTAGACATGGGTCTCTTATCCCGGCTCTTATCATTTGTTTCATTCCTCTCTTTTCTCCCTCATTTGTCCGGGAAATCCTTAGACATGGGTCCATTTTTCACAAAAAATCCTTAGACATGGGTGCCTATTTACAGCAAAAGGACCCTTGGATGTGGGTATGGGTCTGGAGTTCTCAGACGCACACCCCCGTCCGATTATAATCTGAGTACCCCCCCCCCCCCCCCCGGGCCGATTTCAGTGAAATTTTCACTGTTATGCTTGTTTAATTTTACTCTATTTATTCAAATCAACTTGATATTAGTGTGGACTTCGCCTTTAATAACAGAATAGTGAGAGAAAAAGATAACTGAAAGTTTGAGTTTGTGTCCAATATTTCAAATGTATGGTAGAATATTTTCTGAGCAAGTACATGTATGGACATTTTAATACAAAACAATTAGGAGTGCACAGGGTTGACAATTTGTGTTTCAGGGATCATAACTTTAAAACTTCTGAACTATATTCTTTATCCAATTTTTGTCAAACTTTCAGTGATCTGTTTCATTAATTTTTCTGCTTTTCATTTAAACAAACTTCATGACAAGGTGCTGCGTTTGATCTGCCAATGATAACTAGAGTTGAATATACATGTAAAGTTTAAACTGTTACATCTTGTGAACGAACTATGAGGGCCTTTATGTATTTGTAGATCTCGTTCTGTGTTACCATTTGTGTCAGGGTTCAATGAAATTTGAAAAAAAATGTTGAATATTTACTCTCCAAATTTATCTGAGCAGATGCATAAGACTTGAGATATGTTGGTGTTAATTTGTCACAGTCTAGTGCAGATGCTGCAGAGTATCATGATGATACCAGAATGATGAGAGTCTGTGGAGTAATCAGACGTGTGAGGAGATATCCAGATGTCTATTAGTACAGGATGATTTAGAATCATTACTACAGTCATCAAACGCCATGGTTCAGAGACTTAAAGTGTACCAATCACCTGAAAAAATAATTTGTGTACAGCTAGAAAGTATAAAATCAGCCTCAAAGAACTTTGTCTGGTATTCTATAGGTCAACAGTTAATGAGTATGAAGGAAATAAAGGATAATGATGAAAATGCTCGCGCAGAACCGAACTCGGTTCTGCGCGAGCCTTTATCTTGGCAAGCGCGTACAGGTGCGTCAAGTAGTCTACTCACGAGTCGCTTTTACGCTTATAGAGAGTGTAATTGGAATTGCAATATCTCTTTATAGAATTTATATTTGAAGCCCATATTTTGAATAAAGTATAACGACATGAAACCTCTAACATGCAGAGCAATATTATTTTTGGTGATTGGTACCCTTTAAAGTTCAGTTTTGTTTTTGTTAGAGATCCCGCTGTCGAGAGTGTATCGTACATGTACAATTATAAATCATTACTACTTGTACATGTACATGTATCATCAAAATATGTAATGCAGAGATTTGGGGTTTGTTTTCATCCTATCCTTTGCCTTTGCCGAATTATTGATGATGGTGCTGATGATGATGTCAATGCAAGAAGTTCTTGTTATCATCATCATCATCATGATTATCATCATTTACATTATCATTGTATTGTTATCCTCCTCCTCCTCATTATTATTATCATCATCATCACTTTTCAGTATTGTTATTTTCATCATCATCATCATGATCATCAGGATCATCATCATTTTCACTATCATTATTATCCCTTCTCATCATTATTATCATCATCATCATTGTTCTTGTTATTATCATCATATTTGTCATCATTATTATCATCATCATAATTATCATCATTGAGACAACAAAGATACAACAATTAGGAGAAATGAAGAGATTATGTAAAAAGTAAATTTTGTATTTCCAGTTTAACTCAAATATTTAACAATGTGTCTAATTACGATTTTGTCACTACATGTATATGTATTTTGTATAAAATGCTTGATGTAATCTTTAATTATGCACCCAGGGATAGCCTTGATCTTTACCAAAGCCAAGTGAAGCAAAGAATATTAAATCATACACAAATCTAGTGTTACAAAAGGAACATTTTTGAAAATTGCAACAAATTTTTCAGAAATAAAGGAGAAAACAGATCATGTTGTTGTCTCAGGTTTGGAGGAATTTGCATTTCAAAAATGGGGAAACATTTAGTTTGCTAAATTATCTACAATTTGTTTTATTTTTTTTGTCATTTTGTGGGGGGAGGAGAGATTGTCTTGTTGCCTAAAAAATGTCAGACCGAGTTAGCATCATGTGAATTTTTTTAATGTGTATGATTTTAAGATTGGGGAAAAACCGATCAAGTACATTCACTAACAGTATTTGAAGGCCTGTGAGTTTGATGCCTGCCCCCTGCCCCTTTTTCCATTTTGATAATTTGTTTTTATATCAAATATTCAACTGTTTGATACAAACCCAGAGCACAGATAGAGAAGTCTGTGAACAGCCTGCAGATTGTTCAGTCTATGCTCATATGCTGTATGCAAGGAATTTATTGAGTTTTTTTTTTACTCTTGGCATTTGGGATTTCCATCGATGCAGCAGAGCCTTCCAACTACCTTAATTCACCAGAGGTATGCATTGCTTGCCTCCTCAAGCATCTATCGGTAGCATTCTTAGAAATTCATGAGACCTTGCGTGGACTCCAAGTGCAGGGGTTGAAGTGGTATGCACAATCGAAGGAGAGTGGCCCAGCAAATGAAAGCGTGAATTTCAAATTGAGCTGGGTGAAAGCAGGACAGCTCTTGACCTTCCCTGACGAGTTCTTGAAGTGTTTTTCTCTGATTCATCTCCTAATCCATGTAAATAGTATGAAGTTACCTGGACACCTCGGAGTGGATGATTTTGGAGAGTCCTGTATGTATTTTCATGTCAATGCCTTCCCCCTTCCCTCTCAGAGTGCAGGTCTATCCACAAATGAATATATTCTGTTGCTGTGGAGGAACTTGATGAATGTGCATGTTCAGAAAATATGCACGCACTGAAGTGTGAGATGGGTTTTCCTGACTTTCAAATTAAAATTTTGTTGTACAGGTACAGGATTGGAGACTGTAGACTAACCCAGGTACTCCTGTTTTCCTCAATTGTTAGGGTTAGCATACCTGCCAACTGTCCCTATTTAACAGGGACAATCCCGATTTTTGGTAAAAGAAAGAGCCACTTATACCACTGTGTCCCTATTTTTGCAAAAATCTGTCTGTAGTTATGTATAGGAAACTCAGAAATATCCCTATTTTCAGCCTCTGCCTTGTCATTTGTCCCTATTTCTTGGGTCTCAGGATTGGCAGGTCTGGGTTAGTCTACCTCCATGTACTTTAGACCCAGTTTGACCCAGACCTGCCAAGCCAGGAAAAGCCTCTTTACCAAAGAAGGGCCGAGAAACTATTTTGTGCGAGTGCAAGTGAAGTTCTTGTGAACCAACAGACATGTTTCTTTGATCAATAGGCCCGTCTTCATCAGCCCGAGTTTCCAAAATAGCCCGCTAATTCTGATACGGGAAACTAACTCGATCAGAACTAGCTCGAACTAATTTGTAATGAAGACGCAATTAGCTGGCTATTTCGTGGGTTTCTAGCTCGAGCTAGAAGCCGAAGTCAACTCGGGTTTTTTGGTGAAATAGCGAACTATTTGGCGAATTAGCCTGCTAATTCGCTGGTGAAGACGCACTCGGGTTTTGACTTGGGTTAATTCATTCATGACACCAATCCTAGAAATGTTATTTTCCTTATGTATTTCTTAATTTTCTTCTCTCTTTCTATCTTTTCCTTCTCTCTTTCTATCTTTTCCTTATGTATTTCTTTGTTTTTCCTTCTTTCTTTTTTCTCCTTATGTATTTCTTTGTTTTCCCCATTCTTTATTCTTCTTTTTATTCTTATGTATTTCTTTGTTCTTCTTGCTATCCTCTTTTCTTTATATATTTCTTTGTTTTCCTTCTCTCTTTTTATTTTTTCCTTATGTATTTCTTTGTTTTTCCCATTTTCTGTTCTTTGATCTTGCTATCATCTTTTCTTTGTTTGTTTATGTATTTCTTTGTTCTTTCTGTCCTCTTCTCTTTATATTTCCTTATGTACAATGTATTCCTTTGTTTTTCTTTCTATTCTATCTTTTTCCTCATGTATTTCTTTGTTTCTTATGTATTACTTTGTTTTTCCTTTCTCTCTTTTTATCTTTCCCTAATATATCCTTATGTATTTCTTTGTTTTTCTTTCTATTTTATCTGTTTCCTTATGTATTTCTTTGTTTTTCTTTCTATTTTATTTGTTTCCTTACATTTCTTTGTTTCTTATGTATTACTTTGCTTTCCTATGTATTACTTTGTTTTCCTTCTATTTTTTTCTCCTTATGTATTTCTTTGTTTTCCCCATTATTTATTCTTCTTTCTATTCTTATCTGTTTCTTTGTTCCTCTTTCTATCCACTTTTCTTCATGTTTCCTTAAATATATTTCTTTGTTTTTCTATTTTATTTTATTTTTTTATGCATTTCTTTGTTTGTTTTGTATAACTTTGTTTTTCCTTCTCTCCTTTTTCTCCTTATATATTTCTTTGTTTTCCCCATTATCTATTCTTATTTACAGCAATAAATCAATGTATCTACCTATTTGCTAGTTTCCCAAACTATGCCGTCATTCGAGAAAAGCTAAGTCAAAACGCGCACACGCCCCGCCCGCGTGTGTTCCCCGTGCACCAATCATGATCGCGCAGCCGCCATGCTCTTCCTCTTCCTTTCTCGCCCGTCAGAGCAGTGACATCTATGAGCTAAGTCTTAGCCTAAATTGCGAGATTTTTACTTCCAAAAGCATTTTTGGTTGCTATTCGCTATTAAAATTCCGTTCACCAATCTTTTACAAGCATTTTGGTGTATCGGACTTTTCCTAAGTCCACCTCCTTCACGGTATTTGAATCAAATTAATTTGCCGTTTTTCTTCCCCTTCGGGGCATCACACACAGACGGTGTCTAGTACGCCACGTTGGGCTCTTCCCCCGTAGGTTATCCCCGGGTTGCCCTGTCTGTAGGTGGTTCAATTCAACGCGCATTGGCAAGCGGTTTTATCAGAACGTTGTGTTTCTCCGTAGTTAGGAGTTTATTCCCACTCCGAATTGTGAGTTGGTTGTTGTTATATATTAGTTCTGTATTTGTTTGCTTGTCTTTGTTTTCAGTCATGTCGAAGTCTCCGTCTTGTACGGCTAGTGTTTCCTCCCCCTCCATGGGGACTCGCCTAGCCTTGGGAGGGTTGGCTGCGAGAGGTTCATCTCGCACCAATGTTATTTTCCCCGGAGCTTCGACTGTAGGTAAGTTAGGGCCCGCCTCGTGTGAGGCTCGCCCCGTGATGAGTTTGTCGTCTGTATTGACAACCAACTCATGCGGGATGTACCGGGAGAGTGAGTGCCGCACTAGGCCAATATCTCTCTCCGGGATAGAGACGAGCAATGTATTGCCTTTACAGGCAATACAAGGCGACGGGGAGAGTGAGTGCCTCACTAGGCCGATACCTCTCACCGATAAAACTGTGGGCAATACCCCAACCCGCAGTTCGTCTCGCTCAAGTGACACTCCTCGCTCTCTAGCCACGGATGTGTTCGCTCAGGGGTCGGCTCCCTTTGTCTCTCCGCACGCTTCTAATCCAAGCAAGGCGGGTAAGAGTAAAAGGAGTCGTGATCTTCCTAATGTACCCAGTGCAGGGCTTACTACGGAAGCGGCGCCCGTTTCAAAGGATAAAGGGAGCGGTAAACATGCTCGCCTGTCCAAGAAACGTAAGCGCCAGAGTCCTGCCCAGCCGGCCGGCGGGGCGGACTCTCTCCCCTTGACATCAACCGCGTCTTCACCGACTGTGTCAGGGGGGGCCAAGAAGAAGCGGGTTAGCCCTCCGAGGTCGACTACTTCTTCTGAGTCGGGCGTCTCCCATGAACTTCTGAAATATCTGAAGATCATTATGGAGAAGAGTGGTTGGTCGGACTCTATGTCCGTACCCCCCACCACACCTGACTCCAACCCCTCCCCCCCTAGGGGAGGGGGGGATACCTGTACCCGTCCCGGTCCGGGTCCGGTTTCGGATCCGGTTCGGATACCGGATCCGATTCGGTTTCCGGTTTCGGATACCGGTTTTCCGGACCCCGAATCCGGTTTTACCGGTTATCCGCCGGTTAGGAACGCTGATTTTCCCTTGGTTTCCACCACTGTTTCCAGTGGATTGGGATCCGGTTCCTCTGCTCAGGTATCCGGCTCAGTGCTGTTGGGCTCCAACAGACATGAGTCTTGCCGCCCCTCTTCGGGCGTCTCCCGACCACGTTCAGCTTTTGATCGTCCGGTCGGGGCTGCTCCCCTACCAGCGGCACTTGGTGCTCCGCCTGGGGAGGAATCCTGGGACTGCCTAAACCGCCCTTCTTGGGATCAGGCTTCGCAGTCGGAATTCTCGGAGGATGATGCCTCTTCACAGGCTGAGGTTACGCCCCAGACCTTTCGGTCCCTGGCGGTAGATACTCAAGCCCTGCTGGAGAAATATCTTCCCGACACGTATTTACCGAGTCGGGTCGATTCGGGACATCCGTCTCTCCTTTTCAAAGGTGAGCGTCCCTCCAAGGGCATCCCTCTTACGGAGGACTTTAAGCGAGTCTACAATGACTTCTCTTCACAGCCTCCTTCCCTTCTTGGTAAGGCTCGTCCCTTGGCCAGGGATTTCACCTTCTCCCAGCAAGACACTCTCGATTTCTTTACGAGAAAGTCTTGTTCCAGTGACCTCATTCATGTAGGTGGAAGGCTTGGTGTCAACTTTAAGAGTACAGGTTACACCAAAGCGGAGAAGTTCCCGAACCTGATGGAAACCCATTCCAGGTCTGGCCTGAGACTGACTGCCTACTTGGGTACGCTCCTTTCCCTTCGGGCTAGGAGCCAGGAACTCCAGATGTCCGACTCGGACATTCTGTTGTTAGACGAAGCCCTCTTGTCTTTGACGGGCTCGTTGTGGTCGGAGCTGTCTGTTACGGCAGCGCTAGCCACCAATGCTAGGAGGAAGCTGGCTCTTTCCTCTCTGGGCATTGCGGACGTGGACATACCTGCCCTTTTGGCCAGTGTTCCCCACTCCGGTCAACACCTCTTTGGAGGTAAGGTGACTGAGGTGATCCAACATGAAGTTGAATCACGTAAGCAGGCGGCGGAACTTTCCAAACGCCTTAAGTCCTCGGCTCCGAAGTCGCAGGCCCAGGCTAACATTCCACCTCCTCGACGCGGTGTCTCTTCTGGCTATCAGCCCGCTCGTGCACCGCAAGTTCAGCCCAGTGCTCCACACTCGTTTGGAGCCAAGGCGGAGCCTTCTCCTCGTGGTAGGAAGAAGGCCCGAGGTCGCGGTCGGGGCCGTGGTTCGGCCCACGATTCGCAGCGAGTTTGAAGGTGCGCCCCGAGCGTTGGAGGAGAGGGTTGGAGGCCGTCTTCAGTACTTTCTTCCCGCCTGGGAAGAAATTACCGACGACAAGTTCGTGCTCTCCATCGTGCGAGGAGGCTTCTGCATAAAGCTCGCAGAGCCCCTCCCGCACGGTGCCATCCGCCGCAACCCTCCTACACTCTCGCCCCTTTTCCAAGAGCACATCTCCTCAGAGATTCAAGAGCTGCTGGAAAAGGGTGCGATAGAAAGGGTACGAGACCACCCCCATCTGTGTCTCTCCCCTATCTTTGTAATTCCCAAACGCTCAGAATGATCTTGAATATGAAGGTCATAAATACCTTCATACCAAGAGAGCGTTTCCGCATGGAAACCTTGGCCTCGATTCTTCCGGCTATCAGACCGTCAGACGTGGCCATTTCGGTAGACCTGAAAGATGCCTACTTTCACGTACCGATACACCCTTCTTCAAGGGACCTGTTAGGTTTCACCTTCCAAGGCGAAACTTTCCGGTTCAAAGCCTTACCATTCGGCCTGAAACCGGCACCTCGAGTTTTTACTCGAGTAGTCTCTGCCCTAGCCGCTTTCCTCAGGTATCGCGGTCTGAGACTTTTCACTTATCTGGACGACTGGCTCCTGGTGGCGAGCTCTGTGTCCGTCCTTCAGTCTCACATGGACCTACTCCTCTGTACCACACAGAGAGTAGGGTTCATAGTCAACTGGGACAAGTCGGAGTTGACTCCTACTCGCAAGCCCATTTACCTGGGTGCGGAAATAGACATCGCGAACCAAGTCGCCCGCCCCAGTCGGGAGAGGGTTCAAGCGATTGTCTTACTAGCTCGATCTCTTCGCCTCTTACGTCGAGTTCGGGCAGGCCGATGGCTCCAATTCTTGGGCCACTTATCGAGCCTTGTGGATGTCCTCCAAGACTGTCGGCTTCATATGAGGCCACTCCAACTTCATCTTCTGAAGTTTTTCAAGCCCAGTGTAGACTCTCTCAAGGTGTGGATTCCTCTCACCGGAGAAATCAAACGCCTGCTTACCCCCTGGTCGAAAGAGTCGTTCCTTCTTCAAGGCAAGTCTCTTCGCACGCCCCTTCCGTCAGTCTCCATCTCGACGGATGCCTCTCTTCTGGGGTGGGGCGGCCATTGTTCGGACCAGGTGGTCTCGGGGGACTGGTCACACCTGTGCACCTTACCCCACATCAATGTGTTGGAGTTGATGGCAGTCTTCATGTCTCTCCGTCATTTCGAGAACATGATAGTAGGTCGCTCCGTCCTGATTTTGACGGACAACACCACTGTTGCTGCCTACATCAACCGACAAGGCGGGACTCGTTCCACTACTCTGAACGATCTGACCGCCAAGCTGTGGAGGTGGTGTCCGTCTCACCGAGTAATTCCGATAGCCTCCTATGTTCCCGGCCAAGACAATCTGATTGCAGATTTTCTGTCCCGGGGCATGTGCCTTCCCTCCGAGTGGACACTGAACCAAGAGGTCTTCGATTACCTCAGTTCAGTCTGGGTCCCTCTAGAGATAGATCTGTTTGCGACATCTCTCAACCATCGCCTCCCGCGATACTGCTCTCGAGTGCAGGATCCGGAGGCTTGGGCCCTCGATGCGTTCTCCCTTCAGTGGGAGAACTTCCGGGGTTACGCCTTTCCGCCGGTCTCCTTAATTCCTCAGGTCCTGCGGAAAGTTCAGGAGGATCAGGCGTGGGTTTTGCTCATAGCACCTTGTTGGCCGAGGAGACCTTGGTTTCCTCTTCTTCTCTCTCTGCTGGAAGGTCGGCCGCTCTCCCTTCCCCGGAGAGCAGACCTCATAGCTCAACCCCTATCGGGGATCCTCCACCTTCGTCCAGCGGCTCTACATTTGACCGCCTGGCCTCTGTCGGGGAGGATGCGAGGACTGCAGGACTCTCAGAGAGAGCCTCCCAGTTCATAGTCCAGAGTAGAAGAGAATCTACCCGAGCTGTTTACAACTCGAGGTTAGAAGCCTTCCATACTTGGTGTGAGGAGGGGGGAGTTTCTCCCCGTTCTGCCTCAGTCGGTGCTATTGCAGATTTCCTGATCTCCCTTTTCGATAAGGGTAGATCTCTCTCTACCATTCGTGGATACCGATCAGCTATTGCTGCAGTTCACCTTGGTTTTTCTGATGGTTCTGGAGTTTCGAACTCTCCCTTCTTGACCCATTTGCTAAGATCGTTTTTCTTAAAACGACCAGCAAATCGCCAGTTGACTCCTGCGTGGAGTCTTCCTTTGGTTTTGGACGCTTTGGCCAAACCGCCTTTTGAGCCGTTGTGCAAAGCGTCGTTGCACCATCTCTCGATTAAGACTGCCTTTCTTGTCGCTATTGCTTCTGGGCAGAGAAGAAGCACTATTCAGGCTCTCTCTACGGCGCCCGGGCATATCAGATGGGAAAGGCAAGGTGTACGTCTTGTCCCTCGACCTTCGTTTATTGCCAAGAATCAGACTGATGCTTCTGGCTCCATCGAAGTGTTCTTGAGTCCTCTGTCGGAATTCTCTTCCGTTAAAGAGGACAAATCTTGGTGCCCTGTTAGGGTGCTCAAATGGTACTTGGATAGGACTAAGGTCTTTCGTAAGGATGATCAGCTCTTTCTCATTTCCCGTCACCCTTATTCCCCATCATCACGGGAGACTATCTCCCGTTGGATTGTCGAGGCTATCCAAGCTGCGGGTTCGGAGGCTCTTCTGTCTGAGATTCCTCCAAGAGCGCACGATACCAGGAGTGTTTCCACTTCCTGGACGCTTTTTCAGGGTATTCCTTTGGAGGATATCTTGAGGGCTGCCTTTTGGCGTTCCCCTACCTCCTTCACATCCTTCTATCTTAAGGATGTTCCTTCGGGTGAGGTTAGGTTTGCTACCTCTGGTTTGAGAGCTGCTTCGTCTTCCCTTTCTGCCCCTCGTTAGTTCTTCCCATCCTGGGACATGCCACCCGGGTTTTTATCCGTGCTATTCTAGCAAATAGGTAGATACATTGATTTATTGCTGTAAATCAAGAAAATTATAACTAATTTTGTTATTTACTAGATAAATCTATGTATCTACCTATGTCCCTCCCTCCAGCCCCTCTCCTTGTCTGACAACATGTCCTAGACTCTGTCTCTGACTGCTCGGAAGAGGAAGAGCATGGCGGCTGCGCGATCATGATTGGTGGACGGGGAACACACGCGGGCGGGGCGTGCGCGTTTTGACTTAGCTTTTCTCGAATGACGGTATAGTTTGGGAAACTAGCAAATAGGTAGATACATAGATTTATCTAGTAAATAACAAAATTAGTTATAATTTTCTTGATTTCTATTCTTATGTATTTCTTTGTTTTTCCTTCTCTCTTTTTATCTTTCCTTATGTATTTCTTTGCTCTTTTCTCTTCATTTACCCTATATATTTTGTAATTTTCCATCTTCGAAGTGCGCATGCTCTGAAGCTCGAGTTTAGTCCAAGAACGAGCGGGAATCGCTCGACTCGGGCTGATGGAGACAGGGTTTTTCAAACTCGGACTTTTTTCTCGAGAAGCGCTGTTCGGGCTAGAATCTCGAGCTTGAGCAAACTCGGGCTGATGGAGACGCAAGTGTTTAAGGTGATAGACTGTCCTTGTTTATCTCTCTCTTTCTCCTCTTTCTCTCATTTCCCCCCCCCCCCCTCTCTCTCTCTCTCTGTCTTGTCTATGTTCACACTCCGTTCAACCAATATTTCTTGAGTGGGGATCATTCTTTCAATCTACATTGTATTTAATTTAATTCAAGTAGAACCCTGGCTTGAACTGAAGCATCCAAATATCACAGACCTGTGCAGATGATTCTATGCTGGCCAGCACAATATAAGCTTGGTGTGTAATAATCTAATCCTGAACTTCCTATCCGAGATGTCCTTCAAGATTAAACCCAGTTGACCAGACTATTAATAATCATCTTTAGACCCCACCCATGCTCATTAGCAATGTTCTGACAGAATTCGCTTGCAGAACATTTTTTATTAATGTCGTGGTGTCAATGTTCAGTGTTAGATCTACATTTAGGTACATTGTACATTGTGTAGGTACATTTATCTACACGTGTATGTAGTACTCAATCACTTTTTTGTGCAAAATTGATGCAATTTTCATATATTCCATGTCTTTGGACAAAGCATTTTAGATTGGAGTATGAACCATGAAATATACACTGTAGCAACATTTGTCCAATTTTTTTTTTTTTTACTTGCCCAATATATTTCTTTATACTCATATATATCTATTTATGTATTGCTAATTTATATGTATTTTTTATATGAATTCGCATTTTAAATATTTACAATGTATCACACTTATTATACATTATGCTATATTTTGTACGCTTTTTATCATTGGTTTGCGAAATTTTGAAAAAATTTAAATTTAAATTAAATTAAATTAAATGCCCCAATTAAAAGGGGAAGTAGTTAACAGTCTGCATTTGATAATCTTGCATTCCTGTGAATGTTTAAATCTTGATTAATATTTCATAATTTATATCAGTACTGATTTATATCCTTAGATGGAAACTAGATGTGAGGTGTGAGGTTGTCGATTGCAATTTCCCATTCAAATTGCAAGTGCTTAGTCCATATTCATCACATGGAATTGATTAGAATTACCATGAGCAAACAAACACTGGACAAGTCAATAAATAATCTTGAGCAGGCAAATAGAATCAATTAATAATTCTGAGCAAGCTGTGTTTAGGAACAGGGGATCAATTACCCCCCTCCCCCCCCCCCCTCCATTCAGACTACTTAATTAATTCATCGAAAGTCGTATAGCTCTATGATAAGAAAGTACCCGGTATTTAAAATTTTCATGGTCTGAACATTATATACAATGCAACATAACAAAACAGGGTAACCTTGCTAGTCATAAGGACCGCTATTCATAAGGACCCCTATCCATAATGCGTAACTAAATGAATGGCAGTTTTGTATGATATGAATAGCGGTCCTTCTACATAGCGAGCAAACCATAGACAAATTACCTCGCTATTCATAAGGACTTCCGTTCGTAAGGACCACTATTCTTAACTTTTCATAAGGACCGCTATTCATAACGGTTAAACGCGTGTTAAATGAATAGCAGTTTTCTATGAATAGCAGTCCTTATGAATAGCGAGTGGACCCCAACAAAACATTTTATAGCCTTAGCAAGACGCATGTTGAGCATCGTTTTGAACAAAAACTTGGTAAAGAATCAGCATCCCCTCGTAGTCTGAACATCGTAACGTACAAGAATCGTGTAACTGGGCGGGGCCTACAGGTATCGTGTCAGCATGCTGATGTGACCAATAGGCTGTAATTTTGTATGCTCGGTCACGGTCCATGATGTAACCTGATACGAAACATGTGGTGTCAGTCGACTTCCCCAAAACCTGTTTCTTTATATGACATTTCTTTATACGATGTCGTAGTCAAGTCTGTACACTCCTCTCGCTATATGATGAATCTTTATATGACGTTTCTTTATACGAGTCTCGTATAACTTTCCTATAGTCTGAACAAGGGATCAGTTAGATGGCTGGCAGAGGAAGACAAGATAATCAATTTGAGACTAGAGGGATTCATTTAATGAACTTTGTTTCCCCTCGTTACCTGATATAGGATTGACTTCTGTCTGTCTCCGAGCAAAGTGTGAAATATTTCTCTCTTTCTTCATTGATTCACAACGCTCATTGTAAATCCGCAGAGTTAATGTATGAATCCTGTTTGTGAATTGTGATAACAAGTTTTTGCTTTATGTAATTCATCATTCATTTGAAAGGTATAGAAACTTCCACAAAGTGTGAAAATGGTTGAGATTTGCAAAAGTTTCATACTGTGAAATATTGAGATTAGATTGATTGAATCACAACTTACATGTAAGATATTTCAAAATTTGAGAACTTTCTTGCCTAGAAAAAAGGCTGTCATTAACAGTGTGCAAAAGTTTGATGTTGAAAAGTTTATGGTTTGACAGTAATCAGTAGCAGTAGGGCAAAGTTTCAATAGAAACTATAGAAACGCATTATTGATCATGTTTTTGTTTGTTGTTGTGTTGTTTTTTTGTTTTTTTGTTGTTTTTTTTGGGGGGGGGGGGGTAGTCGATAAATACATGTCTCTTATGGGATTGTCTTGACCAGCATGTTGAGAGAATGACCAAACATTTCCACTTGTGATCAGTAGTTCAGAATAACTTTTGAACATTTTATCTTGTACAGTCTCATTAACAGAACCCAGGATTACATGTAGTTAAAAGTTTCAGAAATATATTCACTATTTGGTACAAGGCTTCAGGTATAAGATAAAAACGGAAAAGAGATATGTGTCTGAGAGAGTCTGGTAGCTTTAACAGTTCTCCATTGTGATGTATTTCTTTGACCTTTAGTCATGTTAAAGAAAATCATGCCGACCCGAATAATGAATGTTCTGGCAAGGAGCAATCCATGGATGCCTGCCTCATGTAAATGATTCCAGGAATTCGATCATCTAGATTTCATTAGAGCGAGTGCCTGCTGACAAATTCATTTCGATACTTTTGGAGTGATCCAGGAGAGTAGGATCCCTTACAACATAATTGAAGGGAACTCCGGTTTGAAATTTGTATCCTCTCAACAAAGTAAGAATACTAAAACATGTATGTGAACTTTCTCATGTTTTTGAGTGTCCCCATTTAAGCTCACCTTCATGTAATAAATTTTATTTTTGTCAGTCTCTCTATTTCTCAAGCATGTCTCCCCATTTTTTCTTGCCTTCTTTGTCTGTCTGCCTCTCTCCCGCTCTCTCTCTCTCTCTCTCATTGTAACGCTGTCTCCCACTTTTCCCTCTTTCTTCCTGTCTGTTATTTCCCTTGTAGTATTTTCATCTTTCTTTCTCTCTCTCTCTCTTGCTTTCTCTCTGTTTCTGTCTGTCTCTCTCTCTCTCTCTCTTTATCCTTCAAATTATATTTTGTACGTGTAACTTTTTCTGATTCTGTCTACATGTACATGGCTGTCAAGTTTCATATTATCTGGACTCAGTCAGGACTGCAGTAATTTTTCCAAATCCAACCTCTATTGCTCTCACTCCCCTTCTCTTTCTCTCTCTTTCTCTATCTCTCCATTTTTCTCTTCATCCTTGTTATACATGTAGGCCTATAGTTTTGTTTTGTTTTATAGTTGCATCTCTCCTCTCTCTTTCTCTCTCTCTCTCTCTCTCTCTCTCTACTATACATGTGTTTTCCATCTATCTTTTTTTTTAAATTCCTTCCCTTTTCTTCTTGCTTGATGGTCCTATAAAGAATGTTGCCATCTTGATGTTAATGTTTGGCCCCTCTGTTTCATACTAATGAAGGTTTCAGGGCCTCATAGTGTAACATTCATTTTATGTGATGACTACGTGCCCTTATTATTAAGATGAGGTCACACCTGCGGGTGTGCCCCAAGCTATGTCCCCTCACTTGGTTTCGGTATGAAACAGAGTCACACTGCCCTTTAAAAGAAAAAAAAACAACAACAGAAATTACTGAAGGAGAATTTATAGTTGAATCAACTGAGGATGCCTATCACAGAAATGGCTTTCTCAATCTGGTAATAATCAACTGAGAATTTACATTGATTGACATAACATCAGTATTTCTTGTTTTTCCAAGTCCTGAGCTTTGGAATTTTCATACAAGAGAATATGTTAGATTAATGACCATTATCCATTGATTGAAAAATGAAGAGGTACATGTACAGTGTACAAAATCGATATTTCGGGGTATATGATGATATCTTTCCTTTTTAGCATTACGGGAGATACATGTGCATGAATATTTTGAGAAAACTAAGAAGAAACAGAATAAAAAGATTACTTCTAGATTTAATTACCTACATGTATTCATACATTGTACATGTAAAGAATATTGTATCCGCAAAGTTACTGCAACACTGCTCCACACACACACAAGGAAAGAGAGCGAAGAGAAAAGATCTAAATCGTTTGAAAGAAAATTGTAAGATTGTGTGCCCCAGTTAGTTGACATTTGAACGTGACATTGTATTCTGAAAAGGAAATCAGATAATTCATCCATTATGGCAAGCCCTTTCTCTTCACGCTGTACATTGTTCCTATATGGACATATACATGTATGTTTCTCGTTTTAGAATGCGATGGACATAATGACAAAGGAATTTTAGGGCTGAAACAATATATACATCCATTTGTTCATTTCTGTTATTAAACAGTGTATTCTTACCATTGTACACATTTACATAATTTATACAATTGACATATATTTTGTTGGGTTTTTTTTTTTTCCATTTCTCAGATTAGTTCTTTCACAACATGTATGTAAATCAGCTTTACAATGAAGAAGCATTTAAACCAGACAGTTTTGTTTGTATATTTTTGTATTTTTGTAAATTACACTTCCACTGTTTGAAACCATTTCAGTTTAAACAAGTCCTCTGTCATATGTTCATATATCATCTTGAGGCATGTCTAGATTCTGACAACACAAGGAAAGGTTCTTTGTGCACTGATCGCAAACTTAATTATTTGTTTGTATTTCATTGATGTTGCAGGCCTTGACTGACTGGAAGTTGTACATTTTCACCTTTTTCACATGATGGAACCGTAGATACCAGTAACTTAGCAACCAGCATCACTATCGTCCCAATCCAAGATGGAGGAGGTCACTGTGGAGCAGGGCGGAGTGACCACAGGGAATATCCTCAAGCAGAAAGAAGCTGTGTGCATGACCCGCAGTGACAGCATGTCCATTGGATCCGTCGGTTCGGATGCTGTTTCGGTTGGAGGGGGTTCTGAGGA
Organism: Heliocidaris tuberculata; assembly: GCA_025618425.1. Classification (NCBI taxonomy): domain Eukaryota; kingdom Metazoa; phylum Echinodermata; class Echinoidea; order Camarodonta; family Echinometridae; genus Heliocidaris; species Heliocidaris tuberculata. The sequence goes on from CM046851.1 coordinate 13,223,217, forward strand.
AATGGACACTGAGGATTCAGAGAAGGATCCCAAAGAGGGTTTCCTTCGGAGTGAGAGAAGCCGCTTCTCATCGCAGGAGAGGCAACAGAAAAAAAGTCTTGATAACTTGATGCTACCTTTGGACAACCAGAGAGATACCACGTATGATTTGGAGAGGATTACAGGTGACTCAACGTCACCAGTCATTGAAAATAAACTCTCAGATGATGTGAATGGCTATTATGCCATGAGGACAAGTCTGCTGTCACAGTCGGCTGTGATTCTAGAAAATGGAGGAGCCGTTGGGAAGACAAGCAGCGGAAGGTACGAGGATGCCAATTGTAACATTAAAGCAGAGAACTCCGGAACTAGGTCCAGTTGTGAAGCCAGGAAGAGCAGTAAACCTTTCCATACAGGCTACAGCTCAGATTCTGAATCAGAAACAGAAGGGTTGAGTTGTAGCATGCAGTCAATGGGTGAGAAACGTGACAATGAGTATTGTAATGTAAAGCAGGAGACTGCAGTTTTAAGTGCAGCTGATATCAAAGGGGAAGAACTTCGAGTTGATCAATGTGAGGAAGCTCAGAGAAGGGATTTCACCAGATTAAGGGAAGTTCAGACCGAGTCAAGACCAGAGGGAGTCTGTGGCTCTGAACATGAAGACCCTCTGAGAAAGGTGTCTGTGGATGTCCAAGACGGCAGTGCCAGTGACTCAATGGCAGAGATCGAGAAGTCAGGCCTGGAGGCCAAGCTTGCGCGTGTTTCGAAACGTCGCATCTACTCACGAGCCAGAGATCTGGGCCAGACCAGTGACTCCAGCAGTGAGAGTGATTCAGAGAGCGAGAGCGAAGAAGAGGAAGAGAAGGAGATGATCCTGGAAGATCTTCACAGTGCCAAGGTGCTGTTCAATGCAGCCCAGCCAGACTCTGAGAAACTGATTGAGCGTGAAGCAGTGAAGATGGCCTGTATGGATGATCTATTAAGTGATTGTGTCTCAAGCGAAGATTCCAGCGAAGACTCCAGTGAAGAAGATTCTAGCGATTCTAGCTCTGGTGAGAGCTCTGATTCTGATGAAAGCTCAGACTCTGATCTATCAAGGTAAATAATATTTACTTATTTATTCAAGTTTTGTGCATTCCTGCTAACAAACGTTCCCCTTTTGGACCCGAAAGCTTGTCTGAGGTTTACCCAGCATGGTACCAAATTAGTATGGATTTAATTCATTCCTAAATAGCATACCAAATTGTCATGTGTATTTAATTCTGGTGATAGGAATTAAAATGAAATTTGCAGGTTCATTAACATCTATACTGCTTTCTCATGAAGTTACAATTTGTAGTGTTTCAGATTAAATGCATTAGAAATCCTAACCCACTAAGTTCTGTACTAGCGATCTGCATACCACAAATGATATTTTTGACCTTGAGAAGATTAGTCATTGTTGTAAACAAATCATTAATACCAAGTAAAAGCTGGGGTTCTTGCTTAGTACTGCCAAGTTTTCACCTACATGTATGAGCAAAAGCAGGGAAAATTAACATTTGATCACTTGTTAGATTACTAAACTTTTAAGTAGGGCTTCCAAACAACATGGAAACTTTCCCAAATATAGAAACTTTCCCAAATTGGAGACTGCTCTGTTCAAAGCATGAAGCTGGCCCTTAAAACATGATTATTCCCTTTCTTTTCCCAATTCATCTGGGCTTCGTAACTTTCCTGTCACATGAATTGTCATTCTCCATCAAAACTTGGTTGCTAGGTGACACGAACGAGAGGAAGGAAATGAAATATTGAAGTGAAAGTATTTGAGGTGATGAGAAATTATGGCTCTCTGCCAGTGCGATAGATAAGATCCCTTGCAAACAATGTTGACTCACCTCCATTCTTATACATAAATAAGATTCTTTTGTATTATTCCAAGGATTTTATAGAAACTAACTTTCTGGAATGTTTTATACAATGTTAGATCTACATTGTACATGTTTCAAACATATCAATACATCAGAGAGTTGTGTGAAGATGTTAAAGATGGTACATGTAATTTACAAAATGTAGTAATACATGTACATGTATGGAAGCAAAAGAGATATTGGAATAATTGTTGAATTCACCATGAGAATGGTTTCATATTATTCTACATGCATTAAAGGATGTATTAATGAGACATTTAAATGCTTCATCCATGATTTACAAAGGATTTGGTGTAAATATCTTAATTGAATGCCAAGGCTAGGCCATCACTAATTCTGTCTCCCCCGAAACTTGTCACTTAACAACCTCACAAAGGTTTCTACATTTCGAAATACTGATGGTAACTTTGAATCTACATGTACATGTAAGTCTTTGGTCAGGATTTACTGTAAAATCAGAAACTTGCACTCACATTTAATGTTCGCGAATTTCGCAAGTGGTTCAGATAATTTGCAAAAGTTTTATGTCGTGAACGTTTCTGGTTTTACAGTAGATTATTTTTGACTCCCCTGGTATCTAAACTTCAAATAAAAAAATTCAAAACAGATTAGTAGACAGATTAGGTAATGAGTGTGTATGCAAGGGGTTGTTTTATTTCTGTCTGTGTGACACAACCTTACTCAGACAAATTTATTCCTGTACTTGTTTACAAGTGTAACACAAACATGGTCAAATTAATTTGATTCCTGGCAGTTTGACAGAACCACAGTGAAACAATTTGGTTTGCTGCCTGACACAAATACAGTCAAACTCTATAATCATATTGGTCTGTTTGAACACAACCATGGTTACATAATGTAAATAAATTCTATTGACTTTCTGTATTTAGACTTTTTCAAATAATTTTACTTTTGTCCAAGTTGAACAAGCGGAACCAGGGTCAAAACAAATTATGTCTCTCTGACAGGACCTTTGTGAAGTTTTGACAGCATCATGGTCAAACTTCTTGTCTTCCCCTGTCAGATTGGCAAATTCGGGTGCATCCAAATTTATGTTTTTCATCCACCCAAACTCTAGAAGTACATGCACACAGAATAATATTTTGATATCTGATCTTTGATGGTCTAAGTTTGGTATCAATTTTTTTTTGTGGAAGTTGACACATTTTCATAAATTTGACAATGGAACAATTGGGGAAGAAAGGTGGTATTCTTTATATAAGTGTAATTTCTCACTCTTCTAATGGAATAAGTACAAATGTTATGGGAAAGCCTGAAATCTTCAGTTTCAGAAAGCACACTAAACTAAGAATTTAATTCTGGCTACTTGTTATCTTCATTACCCTCCCAGGTGAATAATTCAATACATTTTGTTAATAGAATAGTATGTATCCCCACATGGGTCTCTCAATACATGTGGTCCATTTTTTGTGATTCCATGTTTGAAATTTAATTAAAATTATCTCTTTGACTTGAATTCAGTGCCGATGAGTCAGATGATGAAGCGGAGGTGGAGCAAAAGCCATTGAAAGGAAGACAAAGCTCTGCAACTTCAAAGGAAGGACTCAGCCAGGTCAGTTTTGGTGGTCCAAGCCTATCAGCCTCACCTGTTAAAGATTTCGTTATTATTATTGTGATGATGATGATGATGATGATGATGATATATTCAGTATCTGGGAGGGGGCTTAATAGCCATAACCTGATATAATTTGTTGTAGCAAAAAAAATGTACAGTTTCTATGCAAAAATGAATATTTCTTGCATTTTTTTAGCAGCATATGTTTTGTATACTGTAACTATGTTCCAATTTAAACCCCTTTTATTCATTTGAAAATACATTTAAAGTTTTGCAAAGTATTTTTAAAAATAAAGGCTTTTCTTCATTCTAAATGTATAAATTAAGTCCAAAAGGGGCTATTCCATACAATGTGTCCCATACAACATATATCTTTTATTCATCTATTTCATCCAGTAATGAAAAATCTTTTGGTATCACCAAATGATTAATGATAGTGATACAGAAAGAAGCATTAGTCAGTGGGCATTCCAAGATATTATTCCCTTTCAGATGAAATAAATGAATAAAAGTCATGTGCCGTAGAGGATACTTTGCACAGAATCGCCCATAAGTATTGTTAATAGAAGGATGTATACCTGAGCTTATGTTTTTAAGGTGACTGGTGACCTTCAAACTTTTAATAATGGCTGTCTACATTGCAGGGATTGCCTGAGGTAGAATATCTGCAGATCTCTCTTCCGCCATCAGTAGAACTTACCAAAGTTGGCCATGTATCAAGCATTATTGGATCTCTGGGTAAGTACAGTAGCCATCAGGCTTTCTGTTATTTACATGAAACACGGTAAATAAATAGGATATGTTTGGGGTATCAGTGGGTCAAAGGTCAGTACAATACCAATCATGTTCAAGAAAAAAAAAATGAAAAAAGGTGCAACTATTAATGTATTCTGTGTTTTTATCCAAACATTTGAATTCCAGGTTGGAATTCAGGGCTCAACACAGAAAGCTTGTATGTTGATTTTTTTTTTTTGATATTGTGTTGTTTTTCAAAATGATTAAAAAAACACAAGCAGACACCACTTTATATGTACTTTCATTCCTCTGCATAAAAATACAGTCACAGATTTTCCAATGAATTAAGTCCATAGAGTATTCAGTTGTCAGCTTTGACATTGTAATAACACATTGCTCTTTTTAATACTTTTTCATGGCAAAACGGTTTTGCCCTGTACAAGAAAAATAAAGAATAAAGAAAAGAACAATTAGAGTCAAGTGGTTTGATCAGTTGCGCAGATTAGAGAGAAAGAAAGGCTTGCTGGTTGAAGTGCCAGCCTAGCATGAATAAACTAAGGCAAGACATTTATCTCTATTTGCTAATTAATCCTTACTGTAAAACCAAAAACTTTCACGACATAAAACATTCGCGATTCGTTAATGACAGCCAATTTTGCAGCAAGAAACTTTTCGCGAATTGTAATAATTTTATGTTGTTTCAATTGTGATTTCATTATTTTGCAGCATGAAACTTTTTCGAATCTCGACCACGCGCGAAATTTGCGAAAGTTTCATGCGTGCGAAAATTTTTGGTTTTACAGTATTTTTTTTCCCCATTGTAACCCAGGAGGTTAAATTGGTACAAGGTAGGATTTACATGTATGCCATAGCAGGAACTTATGCTAAAGGTCGTTAGTTTTAATACAGAAGTGCTTCAGCTAATTCTGTACTAATCTTATTTCAATGTGTTGCCTGTATGAAAATGCATGTGTGGTCAAGTGGGAAATGTAAGAAAAATAAAAGGTTTTAGTAGAAACATGGAGTAACAGTCTGCAAAATGATTCACTACAGCACATATCCAGTGCATCATTACTTTTTCAAAGAATTACTTGATTACCTTTTCAAAGAAAGATGGTATCATCATGCAAGCTGAAGGAACAATTGTTCAATGTAATATGGGAAAACCAGACATTGCCAACAGCACCGAGAAGCAGTATCAGTTAATACATAGAGAATGATTCACTTTGACTCATGCAAGGGGATAAATATCAACTTGTACTCGCCGATTGTCTCACTGGTAAAGCCAAGATGGCATTTTTAAAGGTTATTCCGCTCAGCAACAGATTGATCGTCTGAGCGTGCATTAGGTGTCCATGTTTAAAAGCATTCTCATTGATCACATCAATTTTTTTTTTCCATGGAGAACTTTTTAAAGTGAGGAAAATTAGTCTCGTCATGTTCAGACCTTGATAGTATCATCTTTTTTTTATATATAGTTTTCATTGTGCAGAAAACAATTCTAGTCCTAGGCAAACACTATGTGCAAAAGGACAAGGATTTTGATCTCATACTTATACAGGCAAACATGGAATTTTAGTATCTTGTTTGTTTTATTAGATAGCATTTGGGCGAAGAAGCAGAAGTGATGCCGTTGCCTCCTTGCCTCACTGGAAGACATTGAATGATGGGAATATATTAAGAAAGAATAAACATTTTTGGCAAATTAAAGACTATTAACAGAGAGACAAGGGAATATCAAGAGAGAGAGGGAGAGAGAGAGGTAAAAGGTGATATACAGAAAGTGATCTTCATGAAGCGAGAGATAGAGGTACACTGTGGGTGGAGACGGACATAAAGAATAGATAAAAGACAGAGGAAGACAGACATAACGGAGGCATGCATATTTGTGCCTTTCTGCCTGGTACATGATGTAATATATGTACCTTTTGTTTCTCTGCAAAAAATGAAAAAAAATAAAAATGAAAATATGAAATGATGAAATGAAAAAAAGAGAAAAGTAAAAAGAAAGCATTAATGAAACCGAAGGATAGAAGTAATGGTCTCCATGGTGCTGTACAGGGGGTTATGTAAATGTCAAGCAGATTTGAGCTGAGGACTGAATGTGTTCAAGCAAAACATTCTTCCATTCCAAAGAAGGAAAAATACTCCCTTTACCAATTCATTGCATTGCATGTTAAAGGTATTTCATCCCTTTTGCAGACTTACACAGAATTCCTTTGCACAGGTTTAGTGGGCATCCTGTAGATACTGCCATATGAAATTTCAAGGTCACAAGTTATAACTCCTTTGTAAGAAATGAAAATCTTGCTTTTGTTGTAGAGGGAGCTTTTCAGAAATCAACGCAAGTACATGTACTAGTAATAGTCCCAAAAAAATTTTTAATTAGATAATTTTTTTTCGAGTCGAATATTGTTATTACTTAAAAGCAATTTATAATCCTTTCCACATCCGCACAAGTTTTCCAATTACAATTCTTTGGTAATTTATTGCATACTCACACAACTTCAAAAGTTAGGGCTGCATAACGGATGAAGTATCTAAAAGCAGAGTTGCTTCGCAGAGTAATAGCCAGTCATGTTCATCCTCTGAAATTAGCACAATAGACAAATCTTTTTAAGGAAATATAAATTTGATGTTTGTGTAATTGATATGTTTTGGAAATCAAATATGCTGTGTGGTGAGAGTTAACAAGAACCAGAATGAAGTTTGTACAGTCTATGTAACATCAAAATTTACTGCTTTCCTCTCTCATAATATCTGATTGCATTTTGGGCGATTTCATGTTTGTTGTACATGATGATGATGATGATGATGATGATGACATCAGGACTTTAAGTCTAGCTTACTAACTGTAGACATGATTTGTGAGAAATAGTTTTATGGTCATTATACAGTAGTGCTGGAAAATCTTTGGTGAATGGTCTTATTTAGTGCTGTTTTTTGTTTTGTTTTGTTTTGTTTTCAATAAAGTGTGATATCATTTGGGACACATTTCACAGAATTCAATTGCCCCTTTGATGTACTTTAAAGAAGATGTCAAGAGAATTAGAGCCATCCCCCATGTCACTCTACTGAACACTGTCCTTCCTGGAATAAGTCATCATCGCGTACTCACCCCTCATATTAATTACTAATCGTAGTTGCCACGGTAGCAAATCTACCAAGATGACAAATATACCTCGATATCTTGCCCCAGTAATTTTTCCACTGCCTTTGTTTGCATACATGCCCTCCTTGCGTGACCTGTCGAAGTAAAGGGCGGCACGTCTTTTGTCATCAAAAGCACCGACAGATAGTCTCCCTACCCGACATTTGTTCATTGTAATGAGTCTAGACTTCCATTTATAACAATGTATATTCACTAGAAAATTGGTGGTACGTGTAGAGCATTTTGACATTGTTATGTGTCTGTGTTCCCCCCTCCCCCCCCCCCCCTCTCTCAACCAGAAATTTTCTTGCAATAATGAAAATACATACATGTACATGATGTAAGGGACAAAATATATTGTACAGTATCTTTCAGGTGTTTAATTATTTCCATTAGAGAACACTTCTAGTTGCTTACATGTACCTTATAAGTAAAATCCCCCCACCCCCAAAGCAAACATAGTGAAATGAAAAGTCTTTCTTCTCTTTTCTTCTTTTGAATCAAAAGAAATTCTGGTCACCAAGAAATAATGTATTTAACTGCTGCATGTATGCATCCATGTTTTTCCCTCAATGATGCACACATCTTCAATCACAGTACATAGATTTAATGATGTTGAGGACAAAAATGATTTTTTTTATTTTTTGTTGTCTGTATTTTTAAGCCTACTTCTGTTTTGTACAGTATTATTTGGGGATTTAATCTGTCTTTCTTATGTAATTAGCTTAGCGAAACGCAAAGAGCAAAATTGCTAGTTTTGTTTGCACATCTAAAATTACAATCAGACTTATCTTATTGAAAGTTTTGCTTAAAAGTGTTAACAGAGTTAAATACTTATTCTACATCTTAAAATTTTGGTTTTGCCTCCATAGAGTAAATTATGATTTTGAATAATTTTGCCACATATGTGTCTTTCCCACGTTTTTACGTGCCATCACGTTTCGCTGAGCCACCTTACTTGTATGCGTTTCATTAGAATTTGCAAATTCTGCTTATGGTGGATGCTACCTTTCAGCGATGATGTTGGGGTGGAGCAGGGAGATACAACCATTTGTTCAACATGAGTAATTTTAACCTCTTTAGTTTACGTTTGTGAGATTCAATTTGTAGTTTCCTGAATGTTGCCAGCCAGTTAAGGCGTGAAGATGGGGCTTAATTGAAAGCCAAATTTAGTCACTTGCGCTGACTTGCATCATCATTAGGAATATTGCCCTTGGTTGGAAATCCCACCGAATCAAGTCAGAAATAGAATCGAGGAGCATATTATGACAAGCATTTCCTTCAATGTGATATTAGCTCAGGGAGTCTTTCATTCAGGTCTAAAGTTGTAGTATTTTTTTACATGAACCTTTGATACACACTAATGCACATACTAATGATACTAAAATGATACTTGTTTTAATCTATAAAAGATGGTATTTAATTTTCTTTCATTCTTAACATTTATTTCTTTGTAGTTATCATTTGTTATTTTTTATTTATTGATTTGAATCCGATTGGCTGAGAGCAAAGTTGTCATAGAAATGGGGCAGTTGATTTTGATAACAAGTTTTATGAAACGGGGCCCTGGGGTGGATGCTCCATGAAAAGAAAACCCTAACACTTCCTACCAAAATATGTCTCCACAATACATAAAATCACTGATGATGATTATTTAATATATCCAAGTCCATATAAGCTTTAAAGTGTACCAATTACAAAAAAATATTTTGCCATACTAAATTTAAAATATGAGCTCCAAATGTTGACTCTATAAAAAGATATTGCAAGTCGAAGCACACTCCCAATAAACAATACAGCGACTTGTGAGGAGACCAGTCCATGCACCTGTACGCGCTTGCATAGAATAAGGGCGTGCGCGGAACCCAAATCGGAGGGGGTTTTATGTTTTCCTTCATTTTCTGTATACTCCTTAACTGTTAACCCATAGAAGGCCAAGTAAAGTGTTTTGAGGTTGATTTTATACTTTCTAGCTGTACACAAATTATTTTATTTTAGGTGATTGGTACACTTTAAGGCGTAAATGGACTTGGATGTAATAATCATCATCCGTGAATTCATGTATTAGGGAGACATAGTTTGGTAGGAAGTGTTTTTACAAGGGTTGTCCTTTCATGGAGTATGCACCCCAGCTTCATCGTTTTTACTGCTCACATCATTGTCATTTACAAGAGGATGAAACTATTTCATTTACACTATACAATTCCTCACTGATGTGTTTTTGTATATTCTTCTACTTACAGTGATCATCCAGGCCGAACCTGGAAGTCCAGCCCTCAACATAGAAAGTGTTCTTTTCAAACCTGATAGAAATGTTCTTGGTCAGGTAGGTTTATTGTGTAAGCCTTCAGATACAGAAAAAAAAGTTTGTGGCTAATTTGGGTCTATTTTTTGTTTGTTTGTTGGTATGTTTCTATGCAGAGTGGAATTCCATTGATTTTTTTTTTTTTTTGGGGGGGGGGTGGTGGGGGAAATAACCATTCAAATAGTTTTACTGCCTACATGTAAAGTCACTTTTTGTCAAATGTTTAATTTTTTTTTCTCTTTCTAATGTGATGCATGAGAAACATATATATATATGTGTTATCTATTTGGGTATTTCCAGAAAGCAGGGTCCTAATTTGTGACATTTTTGGTGACCCTGTTACATATGAAACACACTGGTTTTTTGTGGCTCTGCGTAGAGACAAATAGTGGAGTAAGATTGAGTACTATTCTTACAGTGAAGATGCAATGTTGTACTCAGAATCACTTTGCACTTGTACTCCACAATTTGGCATCTTACACTTAGAGCCACAAAATCCTGGGTGTTTCATATGTAAGCGGGACACCGAAAATGTCACAAATTTGGACCCTTATTTCTAGAAATACCCATTTATATCTTTTCATACATGTAAATGAACATTGAACATGCATATATACTAATAGCAGTGTAAAGAATTGAACAGTCATTGTGGCCAATTTGAAGATAAATGAAATTTATGTTATATTGACATGTGTTCATTATTGTTTTAGACACGCAGTGACAGTCTGCTGAAAGAATGTAAAAATTCATTGTAATAATTAAATAAATGAATTTAAAAATGGCATATTTATAGGGCAACAAAACGTCCTTATCAGTGATTAGTATCCATGATTAGTTCTGTTACTCAATTACACCCTACTGTTGTCATTTCTGTCATATCCTCCTGTATATGTGACCCTCCACCACAAAACCACCAATAAGTCGCAGTGGAAGTTTTAGAGTAAACAGCCGAAAAGGGTGGTTTGGGGTAGAAATTTTGATTTTAAGTTTTCTGTATTTTCTGAAAGTTCATTTATCAATCTACCATCTGTCAAAATTTCAGGTTAAAACATCTTGTTAAAATATGTTTTTACTCTAATTCAAAATGACGATGTTTTCCTGGACATTCAAACTTCCTGTGTCAACTTGCTGGGATTGTACTTCACATCGCTTTTCTGGTATATCTTAAAAACTATGCACTGTCTGATATTCAAATTCTAAAGAAACAAAGAAATATATCTATTCTGAAGGTATGGAAAGTTTCAACCCAATCCGATTAGTACTTCACAATGTATGCTAGAGAGTTTTGACTCAACCTTTTGTGCGACGAACAATAGGACACAGATTATGCGCTCTTAAATAGTCACTCTTCTTTAGAGCCCGTTTTCTCTATTGTTTTGGTCATTAGCCTGTCTGACACGTTGGCATTCTTATTGCAATTTACAAGGGTTTGCTTAGTCCAAACAAGACAAGTTATATATCATTTTAAAGTTTAGAATCTAAGCTTTCAAACTGTGTTGAAATTTTAAAAACCCAAATTTCCGACTTATTGGTCGTTTTGTGGTGGAGGGTCACATATGTACTTGCCTTATAATGTTCCCCAACTCTGTCTGTTGTTTTCAGAAGTTGAAAATCAAGAGTGTGATGAACGCGATCCCAATGCAAAATATCTCTTTGGCTTAATTGCAGGTGTATGAACTCTTTGGGCCTGTCGTGTCTCCTTTCTACTCTGTGCGCTTCAACAACTCATCTGACATTGATCAACATGAGATCAAACTCAAAACCGAGGTCTTCTTTGCTCCTAAAAATGTGGACGTGACGCAGTATGTCTTTACAGAGCAGCTGAAAAAGTGAGTATTTTTATTAAATGCCTCTATTAAGAGAAGGTCGAGTTCTGGGAAAGGTGAAATGTAATTTGCGAGCTTTCTCATTAGTTTTATGACAGTTTGGAAGAACATCATAGTAGAAATTAATGACCCCTGGAAAGGACGCTCTATACATGCCCTCATATTCGAAAAATGACAAGAAATAGCTGAAGTGTTTAGCCCGAAAATTCATCCCACATGTCTTTTTCAGCAGGATTGGGTTGATTTCCCATAATTTTGGTGATTCCAAAAAACCTCACAGTATAAACCAATTCTTATGTAGACATGGTCAACCTTTCCCAATCGCTTTTAGACAGTTTCTTTCACAATGTAATCGCATGACCAGAACTCAACTTCATCTTCAAAGGTCCACCATTTTGTCTTGGTCCATTAGAAGGCAGGAAAAGCCCCTCATGAAGAATAAATTTTGTTAGTATTGGTCTTTCCTACAGGACCCCCAGGAAGAATGTTTTTTTTAAATTATTTTTCATGTTTGAATAAAACTAAATCAATTCAATTCAAATTCCAAATCTTTCTTGCCCCTACATTGGAATTGGCATAGAGCATAAAAATTAGGGTGTTTCCATTTGGGGACCCACTTTTTTCTAACACCCCTCACACACTTTTTTGCCATTCACTTTGTACACGGCTGGTACACAGGGCTTTTTCATGATAAAGTTTCTGTGATTGGCTTATTTGGTAGTGAATATTCATTAGCTATCTAATTGATTTTTTTTATTAGAGAGGTTTGGTCTGATTACATTTCTGTGATTGGCTTGTTTGCTGTTGAATATTCATTAGCTATCTAATTCTCCCTATCGCATATAGCTCTCTGAATCCGAAAGCATGCGGCGCTCTAATTTTTGGGCATGTGATTGCTGGCAACTGAGCTTCCGGGTCCGGCCGGAGCGTCATTGACAATGTGTTAGAAGACGTGGTCAGCCTAGCAAAAACTCCCTTTTGTTCCTAATCTAGCAAATAATCGTGTTTTTATACAGTTGATATTTAAATGGGATTCTTCTGTGAAGCCACCCATTGTGGGATGTTGAGCCGACGATGCAAAACGTGTTTTCAGCAGAACAATCACGCACAAAAAAAGCAAGGAAATATCAGTGTATGCACGCTATAGCTATAGACTGGAACCAGAACTTTATGTGCCAACATCATTGTCCCCGATATCGGTATCGGGAGCTGATATCGGCTGATATCGGCTATATGCGATAGGGAGAATTGATTTTTCAAAACAAGTTTGTGGTCATCTATTCGACGCGCGAACGATACGATGAACTTTTTCAAAAGTTCCTGAAAATGACTCTTTTAGCGAGAACATTTTGAAAATGAGTCAACTTTGTGATCTCTTAGGTGTGTATTTTGATTTGGTATTTTTGAAATGTTATGAAACTGACATATATTTATTTTCAGGACCATGTTTTTCGGGCAGTTGAACTCTACATTTCAAGTTTAGCGAAGGTGATCGCAGCCAGCCACAGCTGCCTGGGGACCTAGGACCTAGCTGTACGGGCTCTGAGGCTTATCAATCTAAGCCACGGAGCTCGTACAGCTAGGGTGCCGGCTGGCAGCTGTGGCTAGCTAATGAATATTCAACAGCAAATAAGCCAATCGCAGAAACTATCTCATGAAAAAGCCCGTGTACTGGCTGTATACAAAGTGAATGGCAAAAAAGTGTGTCTGAAAAAGTGTGTCAGGGATGTCAGAAAAAAGTGGGTCACCAAATGGAAACACCCTGAAAATTATGCCAACATGTTTCAGTATGATGTACCCCTCATTTATTATTCAACCGATTAATTGGGTTATCTTGGTTATGTGCAACAGACTCTGTTGTGAATGATCAATATTCCATGAATTTAGTAGGGAGTAGTAATACAAGTTGGTGCTCAATCCTTACCCATCTAATCGATGTGCATTTAGATTTCGATTTTTTTTTTTTTGTAACTGGTGTCTCAAGAAGAGCCAGGATTAAAGATAAAGTTGAGTTCTGGTCATGCAATTACATCGTGAAAGAAACTGTCTGAAAGCAATTGGGAAAGATTGATCATGTCTACATAAGATTTGGTGTATACTGTGAGGTCTTGAGATCATCAAAATGACAAGAAATCTCATTGAAAAGCACATTCACTGCACACAGAAATGGGTATATGGGACTGCACACAACATATGGCATGAATGTTCAGGTCAAACACTTCAGCTATTTCTTGTAATATTTCCAATATGAGGGCATTTGAAGAGCAATCCTCTGCAGTGGACATTTCGACTACGATGTACAAACTGACAAACTGACAAACTGACATAAAATTAATCAGAAAGGCCCACAAATTATTTTTCACCTCTCCCAGAACTTCTCTTTAAAAGATAAAGGGTTTCTACTCCTTGTACTAACTTGATTGACAAAACTGGGTGTTTTTTAGAGAGGTTTGGCATACTTAAATAGAAATGTTTGTTTTGCTTTTTCCCCTCGTGTCGTTGCTCAGACAAAAAGGTTCTGATGCATCCTGGAAGAATGACGAGGAATGCCCAGAAGAGGCTGCTGACTTCAGTGATGACGAGGCAGAGGCACAAGTTAAGAATAAGAAGAAGAAAGATAGGAAGAGGAAAGTTCCACAAGGGTGAGTTGCTCCTTTATCCCTTTCAAGACAATTGACCACATTATGTGGTTTGGCTCAATAACTTTTGATTCATAGCTCTAAAAATATATCAGATCATGAGTAGCAAAGCAAAAATTTCTGCATGCACTAATTCCATTTTTGTTGCATGACCATGTTGCGTTTGATGTCAGGAATTTTTGAAGACAAGAATAAGCTTTAAAATCCTTTAATTGGCAACACATGGAGAGGTTCAAAATCATTGATTTTTATCAAAACTGGCAATTTTGTCAACTTTTTGACTAAATACCTAATCATGTATATTTTTTCAAAGACATTACACCTTATTAGAACCATGTAGAACTAAAAGAAAAATATTATTGTTGCCAATTTGAAGAACAAAATGTGATCAATTTAGCCCTTAAATAATTCCTGTCCTGAAAGGGTTATTGCAGTATGGTAACTTGCTCTTTAATGACTGAAGTTTGATCATTGATATTGGAAAGTATGTAAATATTTGATGTTCTTCCACTTTGATAAAATTGGCAAGCAAGCTCTTCCTCAACATTCTCCTCTAACATTTTCCTCCTTCCCTCCCCCCCCCCCCCCCGCCACCTTTTCTCCAAGAGTAGATCTGTATCTGTTACTCTATGAAGTCTTTTCCTGTTTTTGTCCACTTCCATATGTGACATTGCAATGGACTGCTTTGTTCAACTTTTGTCATATGTGCCCAGTGTCCATGGAATACATATTCTCCAAATAAATGGGCAGTATAAGGATACTCTCCCCAGAAATATACAGAATTAATTCAAATTTTGTATTCAATTTTTCTTTTTTTCAGGCGGAATGAGAGTTTTCAGCAAGGGCAGGGCCAGTGGAGACTTGGCAACAGACAAGGTGATCATTAGTTCTGTATTTTGTGACCCATTGACTTAAAACTACCAGTAATTCATTGGAATTTATTTCTTGGTTTTGTTGATTTTTATGCCTCTGCCCACCGAAGGTGGTGCCGGAGGCATGTTTTCGGGTTGTCTTTCCGTCCATCCTGCTTTCTTGTTAACACAATATCTCAAGAACCATTTCAGGTATGAACTTCAAACTTGGTGCTAGTATGTATCACAGTGGGAAAACGATCTGATCGGATTTTGGGTTACGTAGATCAAAGGTCAGAGGTCAATTTCTGAAATTTCAGGTGTTAGCCTCATTAACCCATTATCTCAAGAACCATTTGAGGTAAGAATTTCAAACTCAGGACTAGTATTTATCACCATAGAAAGACGATCTGCTTAGATTCTGGGGTATGTTATGTAGGTCAAAGTTCAAAGGTCATAGAGGTAAATTCTGAATTGCAGGTTTAGTCTTGTTAATGCAATATTTCAAGTACTATTTGAGATATGAAGTTCAAACTTGCTGCTAGTATGTATCACTGTAGTAAGACATTGATAAGATAGTTGGGTAAGTAGGTCGAAGGTCAAAGAGGTCACTTACCATGAAATTCAAGGTTTTTAGCCTCCTTATTACACTCTCTTGAACAATTTGAGTCATTAACTTCAAACTGGGTACCAGTATGCATCACCATATTGAGATGAACTGATTAGATTTTTTTTAACGTAGGTCAAAGGTCATAGAAGTCAATATGTGTGAAATTAAAGATTTTGCAGTTTTGTTATCACCATACTTTTTGTATACATGACAAGTAGGAAATAAAGTGATCAGACTTTTGGTTTGTTAGGTGAAAGCTATGTTTATGTAAAAAACATCTCCGTTAACAATAAAGGACGCTATCTATATTTCTGAAGAATGTGAGAGCTGACTTGTTTTTCCTTGAAGAGTTACTGAACTTGTGACTCGATGGCAGCTTTGGAGCTATCAATTTTAGAATGATAAGGATGATTTTTCTTTCTTCCTCATCATAGAACAATTCCATGGCAGAAGGAACCAACCTAGGCCACATCCCCCTCTACAACGACAGCCAGCATGCAGGCCACCTCAGTTTGGTCCTCCTCAGTATGGACCACCCCACCACCACTACCATCAAAACCAACAGTTCATGCCACGCCCTCCAAACCAGCCAGGCTGGATGCCCAACCTGGTTCCTCCACAGGGGGAATTCCCCTTCCCACCCAGGCCATGGCATAGTGCTCCACCAAGACCACCTGGCTTCCCTCCTGGGGTTCCTCCTATGTTCCAGAATCCACAAACCACTGAGCCTCCAGCAAATCGCCAGCCACTTTCTCAGCCTCCACTGCAACAGATGATGCTGCAGCAAGGGTTTTCGGCTGGTAAGATGGATGGTTCAGCTCCTCTGAAACAAAGCGCATCCATGTCCAGCCCCCAAAGCTTCTCGGCAAGGGCGATTGGTATTGCACCACCCTGGCAAAAGAAACCGCCCCAGCCCCCTGCTTCCTGGGGAGGTGTACCCCTTCCTGCAAGAACTCCACCTTTATTGAACATGGCTTCAACATCCCTGCAACAGTCTCCTAGCAATGCAACAAGCAATGCCTTCAGCAACCCACCCAGCAATCAACCAGTACCACCCTTCCCTGGGTTCTCTCTTTTCAGCATCCCTCCACCACCACTCACCCTTCCACCCCCACCCCCTCCAGGCGTGCCTCCAAGAGGTGCAAGCGACCACACCCAGAAACCACCCTCTCTGATGGAGCAGCAGGTGCAGCTTCCAGCATCCCTGCATCACTCAGTTCCAGGACAGTCACCGTTCACTCCCAAGTTTGGAGTAGCAAATGTAGCAACGTCAGTCTCTACTTCCAATTTTGCACCTCCTCCTGTCCCACCTCCTTCCTTCCATCCTCGCATGATGCAATCCTTCAGACAAGATCCCAAGACCCAGCATAAATAAGGGGCTTCACAGCTTTGATAAACTTGTCAAATGTACACCGTGCTTAAAGGGAATTCCCACCTTAATGGCAAGTTGTTCTGAAAGAAAAGAGAAAAATCGGAGAAGCAGATTGGTCAAATTTTTAACGAAATCGGACAAGCAATAAGAAAGTTATGAAATTTGGAAAGTTGTAATCACTATACATATGGGAATTTCAGATTGGCTGAATCGGTTATGTCACTGTGATATAGTGGCTGTCAACTTCCCCATTTGCTCCAACACACAAAATGACTAAATTGTAATTTTTCCAAATACAGGTAATGCTCAACAGAATCTTTTTCTTTTATTAGGACCTATATAAGAATATGCTATGTACAATATATTTTGAGTACTGCCCTGAGGGAAAAGGCGCTTAGGAGAAAACTGCAAATTAAGGATATTTCAGAGTATGACAAACAGGAGAGTTGACCGCCAAGATGTCACAATCGACTATTAAACCAAATTTCGCAATTTGAAATTTGCATAGCTTTACTGATCTCATTTTTCAAACATTCATAACTTTCTTATTTCTTGATGGATTTCTTTCGAAAATTCACCACTCTGCTTCTCTCATTTTTCTACTTTCACAAATAATGTTATCACCAAGGTTGGATTGCCTTTTAATTCCAAAGTCAGCTGAGCCAGACACAGTTCATGCTCAAATTTTGAGCTGCTGTTGTAGTGACTCCAGTCTCCACTTCCGATGTTGTACCACCTCCTATCCCTCCTTCATTCCCCCCCCCCCCCCCCCCTGCATGATGCAATCCTTAAGATAAGATCCCAAGACTCACAATAATCAAAAGGGTTAAGAGCATCCATAAAGTAGTCTAATCTGCATTGTTCATAATGTATTAACCAGTCTGAAAGCCAGCCAGGAACAGACACCATTTACTCCCAAGTTTGGGATATAGCTGGATACAGCTGATATATCTACTCCGGTCTCTACTTCCAACTTTGCACAACCTCCTATCCCTCCTTTCTTCCTTAACCCCCTTCCATGCCATCAGATTTTTTTTTACAGTTACTCAAAATGAACTTTCAGGAGTTGAATATCAACTTTCAAAGATTTTTTTCTTGAGTAAACTGGGTAAAGATATGCTGCATAGGAATAAACATTATATTGATGGCACAGGTTTCTGTACGAGGAAGAATTTTCAAGACAATCTGAGCCTTAACCCTTTCAGGACAGGAATTATTTAAGAGCTCAATTGATCACATTTTGTTCTGCAAATTGGCAACAATAATATTTTTCTTTTAGTGCTACGTAGTTCTAGTAAGATGTAATGTCTTGAAAATAATATACATGATTAGGAACATTGTCGAAAAGTTGAAAAAGTTGCCAATTTGGACAAAAAAACAATGATTTTGAACCTCTCAATGTGTTGCCAATTTAAGGATGTTCAAGCTTATTCTCCTTTTAAAAATTCCTGGCATCAAACGCAATATGGTCATGCAACAAAAATGGACACAGTATGTGCAGAAATTTTTGCTCTTTCCACTCATGCATCTGGTATATTTTTTAAGGCTCTAAATCAAAAGTTATTGGGCCAAACCACAAAATGTGGTCAATTGTCTCGAAAGGGTTAACAGAATGTTCAACACTCAAAATTTTGGGTGGGATTTGCTGCCCAAGGCATAGTAGGGGTTAAAGAGGGGTCGAGGTCTGGGAAAGGTGAAAAATAATTTGCTAGCTTTCTCATTCTTTTAATGTCACTTTGGAAGAACATTATAGTAGAAATGTCCCCTGAAAAAGATTCCTCTTGAAATGCCCCCAGTATTTGAAATATGAGGAGAAATAGCTGAAGTGTTTGGGCTTGAACATTCATGCTACATGTGTGTGCAATCCAATATAACTATTCCTGTGTGCAGTGCATGTGTTTTTCAGTGAGATTGGGTCAATATCTTATCATTTAGATGATTCCAAAATCTCACAGTATGCACCAATCCTTGTGTATACATGATTAACCTTTCCCAATTGCTTTGAGACGGTTTCTTTCACAATGTACACACATGACCAGACCTCAACTGTATCTTTAAATTATTTAGAAATCCTCATTTATTGTATTGGATACAATTTGTAATGATTTTATGGGAAGGGACAGATAAGAAGGAAATATTATGTCCATTACAGCAGATGATATGCACATCTGAGAATTTTCATGGAATCAGAATAATAACCATGTGTTTATTACCTTCTATAACCTTTGCTAAGTATCTATCTACAAAGAATGTGGTTATTACAACTATTTGATATTTTATGCTATTAGATTTTAAGGGTTTTTTTTTTTTACTTTTATGATTTGCTTTTTGTAGGTACAGTATATGAATTAAAGAAAATGCAAATTACTTCCAAATCATAATACATCGTAGAAACCCTCATCCTCTAATACCTTTTATATTTTTGAATTACATTTATGGATTTAATACATCCATTAATAAAGAGGTAAAATCTCAGTTACTATTTATGGTTGTGATTTTATATATATACTACAGATAGATAAACCATACTCCGTATATATTGCTTGAAGTTATTCTTTTTTCTTTTCTGTTTGAAGTACCCATATCAAGTCCATGCTTGATTATTTGACATATATACAGCCTAACCAAAATAATTGGACTATACACTCATTCAGTTCTCTTTTGTTATCTTTAAAAAATGACATCATGCATAGACTTTATCTTTTTCTTTTGTATGGGGTTCATTCACTGATCTCTACGGAAAATCGTAGAGATCAGTGGGTTCTTTGAACTGTTGCAACTTGCAAGTTGTCAAGCTGAATATCTGTGACTGTCATTTCATATGCTGTTTGTGCGAAGTCTAATAATCATGCGATGTAATCTCATCCAAAGTTTCAAAAATAAATTGGAAGAGACTCACCTATACCCATTCTCTGACTTCCAATTTATCCTGCCTAAACTTATATTTTGATAAACCAATGTGCTGCTTGAGAATAGTTATAGTGAGATGTATTTTTGTGTAGGATATGTCTTCCATTTTGATTTTGTTGAAAATCAAAAGTGCATATCAAAGAAGAAGGAATGCTAATTCATCCGCTCTGTACATGTGTTATATGTATGTATATGTGTAATGGGGTGACAATAAAAGGGACACTCTCTTCCAAGAAGAATGTCTATGATAAATATGGCAGAAATCAGTGATTTGAGTGTGTTTTATAATTGTATTTTGTAGGTGAATGGCCTTGGGGGGAAGTGCACTAAAACCTTGGATAATGTCTGATAAAATCAGATCTGAATAATTTAACACAGATTCTGTATATCGACTGTTTGGAGCAAGAAGGGCCTTAACTCATATACTTTAATGCAATAACACCCTTCTGGCTTCAAAGGAATGATATGTGTGTTTCTAATGCTTTATTTTATTCATAGTCTGTTTTACATTATATAATTGATAGCCTGAACGAAATACAATTAACTTTGCATAAGTCGAATCTGTTGGGACCACAAAAAACAGTTCAACTTATGCAAAATTCGACTTAGGAAATGTAAATAACACATATTTTGCAATGTTTGGTAAAAAAAATTGATTCGACTTAGGCAAAGTTCGACTTATGCGACTTCGTTCGAGATAGGCAAGGTTAACTGTAATTTAATGAAAATGATGTGATCTTATTGACATGGCACAGCTTGAAGCAGTGTGTGATCAGGGGTGTCGCTAGAACATCTTGAATTAGGGGGGGGGGGGGAGTGTGACATCCAAGTTTGCAGACAAAAATGCTGCACACTAATCTCCCCCTCCAAAAAAAACCCAAAAAAACTAATACCGGTTATAAAATAAAATCACAGGTGTAGAGATCTTGATCATACAGGCCCATTTTTGCGAGGAGGGGGCTTATGCCTTTTGACCGAATATCAGCTTTTCAATTTCTAAATTTTTTGCGAGCAAGCAGAGCGAGCGAGAAATTTTTAAAACTTTTTGTAGAGAAAATGTACAGAAGTTACATAATTATCTGGGAAACTCGCTGCCCAAATCTGAAGTTGTGGTTGCCTGAATATCGGAACTTTGAAAATCCTCCGGGGAGGGGGGGCTGCAGCCCACTGCCGAAGGGCAACGCCTTTTGCCTGAATATCAACTTCCTAATTTTTAAAAAAAAAAATTGAGGTAGGGCTCCCCATTACACACAGGTGCGTCGCTAGTGGGGGTGTGTGACACCCCCACACCCCTTCTCCCCCCCCCCCCCGCACTAGCGACGCCCCTGTGTGTAATGGGGAGCCCTATTGTCTGCGCACCTGAGATTTGACCTGAAAATGAACAAAACAATGGTGCTCACGATACGTCTGTGCACTCATTTATTTTACATGCAGTTCGGGAGTTTTGATGTGAAAGACGACATTTTGAGGCTTGTGAATAAGATGTGTGAAATCTGTATCGCTCTGATAAAGATGAAAAGTTTGCGTTCGTTGCGTGTTTTGTTTGATTAGAATCTTGGAGTTACGCGTATGCACAGACAAGGGCACTGCAGACTTGGGCACTCTAGCCATACATATACTAATTAGTGATTTTAGGGAGATGTTGAGAATTTTAAAGAGTGATAGCAAGAGAAGTAAAAGAAGCGAGGGAATATAGGGAGAGTGAGAAAGAGAGGGGAAGAAAAAAAGAGAGAGCTTGTGAAAGAGAGAGAGAGAGAGAAGACGGAGATGTATTAGGATAAAGAAGTGTTGAGGAGATGGGCAATGACGGTCCTTTCATTTCGTAGACTGTCACAATCGGAATAAAATTTCACTATCTTCAACTTCTCTCTCCTCCTTAACATATGCCCCTCCCCCCCCCCCCCCCCCCTCTCTCTCTCTTTCCCTCCCCTCTCCCTTTCTTCCTCTTTTTCTCTCTCTCCATTTCACATCTCTCACCTTCTCTCTTCTCTGCTCATATGCAATGTGATTATTTGGTTACACGTCGTTTTTCCGAAGGTTCATAATTCCAAAGGTCCCTTTTTTTCCCCCCGAAGATTCTTATTTCAGAAGGTTCGTCACTCCGACGGTTCGTAATTCCGAAAATGATTTAGGGTTCATAATTCCGAAAATGAAAACGGGTTCATATTTCCCAAGGTTCGTAATTCCGGAAAGTCATGTAGAGCTTCAATGCATTTTTGGAATTACGAACCTTCGGAATTATGAACCCTTTTTCACTTTCTGATTTACGAACCCTATTTCATTTTCGGAATTACGAACCTTCGGAATAACGAACCTTCGGAATAACGAACCTTCGGAGTAATGCATAAAATGTTAGGAATTATGAACCCTATTTCATTTTCGAAATTATGAACCCCCTGCTATGGGAAATTTGTGTTTCGTAATTATGAACCTTCGGAATTATGAACTTCGGAAAAACGAACCTTCGGAGAAACGAGCACCCCCCCCCCCTATTATTTCCATCTTATGTTACATGACAACATGTATATTGAAATGTAATAATTTGCTTTAATCGGAGGCCGTCCTTGTGAGCTGTTGCTTAAAATCAGGGGTATACAAATATACTAGTTCTGTCAACTCGGTTCAATTTGGGCACAATGCGTTACGTGTTGCTTTGTTGGACGAGCACATAACAAAAGAATGTGCATCAGGGTGTGTCCAACTAAAACCGATTTGAACAATCTTTGTGTACAGTTGGCGCTGGTTTTGCTTACGTATGATGACCGAGAAATGGAAAATTATTATCACAGATTTCGGTATTTTTCAATACTTTTCGCCATTCGGATTTCTGAGGACGTTTTATGTGTTACAGAGGTCATATTCATGAGACTAGAACAGTTAAAATATTTTCTGTCGCAATTTGGGTGATGCCATGCATTTCAGAAAATTACTCCACTATAGTAGATAAGTATTCGAAAACCACCAAAACAACGTATACACTGTACTTGACTGTATTGTATTCTGTTTGCATAGGGCTATAACAAATAACCCTTCTATAAAGGGATTGCACAAAATATGACGTTTATAATGGGGCGCCGAACCGGGGGGGGGGGGGGGGGGCTGGGGGGGATGCGCACTTCTTAGAGTAGACACGTGTCATAAAACCTCGGCGAAAAGGTTCTAAAATTGTCAGTCATGAGTGAAAAAAAACGCTCCGCGGCCCCTGTTATTACGTGTTTTTTTTTTGGGGGGGGGGTTTCGTTTCGTTATTATCATTCTCGTTATGAAGAAGATATATTAGCATTCATACAAAAGGCAATACACGTACATGTAGTGTTCTGCATTGAAAACACATGAAATTCACTTAGATTAAATGAAAGGTTTCAGAGTCGGTTATCGGATAAATACACAACCCCATCGATTAAGGGACGTACTGCATTATTTAACCACATCATAACATCATTTAAAAAATTAAACAATATAATTCTAGTTATAGTATAACACTATTCTGTTAAACTTTCTAGCTTATTCTAAAAAAAAAAAAAAAGACCACAAGTTCTTATCAAGAATTATTTTAGACTAAATATTATTTCCAATAACCAGGGGCGGATCCAGGATTTCGTATAAGGGGGGGGGGGGCACACAAATGCAGGATTGTCAACTTTGGGAAACTGTTTGGAGGGAGACCCATATTTTTTTGGTCTCTCGCCAGCTCAGTGGGGGGGGGGGGGGTTATGGGGTCCAGTTCCCCTCCATAATTCTCTGACAAGCAAAAAAAAAAAAAAAAAAGGTTTTCTGCTCGAAAAGGGGGGGGGGGGTACAATCGCAAATAGGGGTGGCACAATGCATTGTTTTCCCTCAAAAGGGGGGGGGGCAAGGGCCGGGATTGCCCCCCCCCCTAAATCCGCCACTGCCAATAACCATAAAGACATTGCAAGGTTCTCGAGTGGTGATAAAACATGGCATTGGATGGACCTTCCGAAAGTGACTGTGGTGAGGCGACCCAGAAGGGTGCAGTCCGAGTAGATAAAAAAGTCCATGGATCAATCAATTTGGCTGCGTGAACCTTCAGTCTTCTGCACCTTCGGTTTCGAAAAACTTCCAACAAGTCAGTGATCAGAAGGTCCACAAGAGACACGTTCGTTCTTTTGAAACATTGGTCTACTAGGAATTTCCACCCCCCCCCCCCCCCTCCTAAAAAAAAAAAAAATACAGGGGAAAATATGGAACATCTACTGTGCTCCCCTTTTGCCGGAAGCCTGCCCAGTGTAGATCTGAAAGGCTTTCAAACCGTGTATGAAAGCTCTTGTCATGTAGTGGCTGTAAATAGTACAGGGGGCACGGCAAGAAATAGAGTCCCTTGAGATATCTCGCGTGCAGTGGCATGTCTACGGAGGGGGGGGGGGGGGGGGGGGCATGTGCCCCGGGCGGCACTTGAAGGGGGGGTGCAAAAAACGCAAAAGAGAGAAAGAAAAGGAGCAGGAATACAATAAATTTTATGGTCTTTGAGGGTTATTTGCGCCCCAGTTAAGGACAAAATGCGTAACAAATGGTGTTCTATACAGTCAGACCGCAGGTCGTATGCAAATGGGCAAAAAGGGCTGATTTTATTTCCAGTGCTTGAAATGGCACACTCTCCTTGCAACCAATTGGCTGTTTTGCATGGTCATATTCAAAGTTAATTAACTCAAGAAATATTAATGCTATGCTCATCAAATTTTCTGGAGAGATAAATGGATAGTGTATCAATGCAGACATGTCTTGTTTAAGTTATAATTCAAAGTATAAGTAGTTGAAAATAAGTGATAAAATAGTGAAATAAAACACTTTTCTTTACAAGATTTCAAGTCAATAAAAGACATATAAAAAGTATATGAGCCACTATTAAAATGCACATGTATGGAAGCGTTGAAGTTTCATCTTTTACATTATCATATTCAAAACATCCATACATTTATGACAGGGTCAGGATCCAGCAATATTCAACCCAAGTACACAATATATCCTTGAAATTGTCAAGACCATAGAATCCTAGCACTGTGATTGGCTGGCAAGGCCACCCTGCAAGATTAGGGCGCGATATTTGAAACCACATGCCACCCGTTGGGTGAACTCTTGACCTCTTGTGCAAACATGGTCCTGGCTGTGACAAACATGTTGATCTATTTTGGGGAAAAGGCCTGTGAAGTGACCAATCAGAGTGCTGGAACCAACTTTTTGAAGGACACAATGTGTACTTTGGTTACATTTTGGTGGATCCTGACCCTGTCATTCAGTGTACATACATATTATTTCAATATTTGTAAAGTATAGGTGTTGCCCTTCACACTCATGTCAAATTTAGCCTGGCTCATAATGAAACTATGTGAGTTTTTTTACAGGTTTACTTTTCGTTTCATTTCCTTTTTTTGGTCATAAAATAACACTATTTTTCACCAATTTTGTTACATTTTTCATAGACAAATAGAGTATGTCATGAATCTGTAATTCTTCCTCTTTTATTTGATGTGAAAATCATGACAATCAGTAAATGTTAACTAGTCCATTCAATCATTTGGAAATTAGATGTTCCTGGGGATTCCTGCTCATTATGTATTCAGAGACTGACCCAGTCAAGCAAAACTGGAAATAAAATAGAGCACTTTTTGTGGACCTGCGGTTTGACTGCCCTAGAAGGCTGAGGACGCTGGAGGAGCTGTAGGGGGGTGCTGGGGGATGCTGTAGCTAAAAAGCAGTTAAAAAGAGACCCTAAAATGCCGAGGACCTTTTTTTTTTTGCTCACAGCACTCCCAGTAACAAAATCGTTCCCAGGTGCCTGTGTAGTATTTAAATAAATGATGATAAGTAAAGTGTTTCCAAAATTGAAGTTTCTTTAAACAAACAGCTAAGTGTGGCATTTACTGCCGGACTCCTCCCCTGAAGTTCAGGCAGCCAAGGCTGTTGGAAACAGCCCAGAATACCAGCGCTGTCATGACGGACTACTGGCGAAATGGAGAATAATTTTATAATTTTCGAACTAAGTACAGAGAAAATAGGGACAAAAAAAGTCCAAAAATAAAGTTTCTGACATTTTTTTGTTCTAAAAATGTCACTGTAGACCAAAAATCAACCTTGGAGTTTAGGGGAGAGCTCGGTAAAAAACCGCGAGTGATGCATCATTGAGTGTACGTTGGGCACATACAAATGCATCACATTACGGTGGGTGCCACTCCCAGTACTGATACGGGGTAGGTTACTTATCACAGAATAATGTGAGACAAATACAACGGACTTCTACTGCGTGAGCGATAATTAATGTACATACCCCTGTCATAATTGCTTTCTTAAAGGGGCTCCCCCGGTGAGAGAAGTGCGATGAACTCCCAAACTGAGGTTTTATTTTGTTTTATTTTTTAAAGAAAGAAAAGAAAAGAAGGGGAAAAAAGATCGGGAAATCGTATTTTTACAGGCAATATCGTATTGTCGTATTTTACTTTTTTTATCGTACTAAATACGATAAAATCGTACTAGTTGGCATCTCTGCATAAGGCATCATTTCGCTGACGAAGGAACTGGGAAGGTCTTTGACGGCCGTGAACAGGGGGGCGTTTCATCAAGTGTCTTGGTGATTTTTACCGACAAATTTGCTCTCAGCCAATCAGATGCAAGGATTTTAGTAGCTTATAACAGTTATTGCAACTTGTCATTGGTGATAAGTTTTATGAAACAGGGCCCAGATGACCGAGTTAAATCGCACAAAAAGTGAATGAAAAAAAGGAACAGTTCAAAATTACTACCACATGCATTAATTGCCTTCATACGTTTGAGTTTATCGGTAACGACGCAATCGAAAGCCTGAAGACTCCTCGTCTGCAACTGGCAATTAATACACGCGAGCAGTGGCGTATCTAGGTATTCTGGCGCCCGTGGCAAACTATCAAATCGGCGCCCCCCCCCCCCCCCCCCCGCATGCCCAAACTCAGATTAATCATGTTAATGAGCGTTTTTAATTTAGAAATGATGGCAATACGTGAAAATGAGTTTTAATGCACATAACCCGGGGTTGTTAGTCCAAATTCGATGAGTTATTGTATAAGAGAGGGAGGAACGCGACCGAGCGGCAGAATTTTTTTTTTCCCTTTCCACCCCTCAACTTGAATTTCTTATGTATTTTATCCTTACAAAGAAAAAAAATCCAAGGGAATACAGCTACCTAGCAATAGATTTTTTTTTTGGTTGAAATTTTGAACATTCCTATTTTGGGGGGCAAAATGAATGAAAACCCTGAAGAAATATAATTGAGGAAGGCAATTGCAAGGCAAATTTATGATTTCTTTCGAATGTTCTATACCTTGAAAGTGTTTTTTTATGCACTTATATCCCATCTGGGGGCGCAAAATTTAACAAGCTCCTGCGTTATGCCGGGGGGGGGGGGTGGCAAAGCAACTAGAGTCAATTAATGATTAACATTTTAAAAGTGCCACTGAGGGCGCGAAATAGCTAGATCTTGAACATAATTATGCGAGGGAGCAAAGCGACCGAGCTTTAGAAAATTTTTCCATTTCAAACCCTATACAGTCAAACCGCAGGTCCACAAAAAGTGCTCTATTTTATTTCCAGTTTTGCTTGACTGGGTCAGTCTCTGAATACATAATGAGCAGGAATCCCCAGGAACATCTAATTTCCAAATGATTGAATGGACTAGTTAACATTTACTGATTGTCATGATTTTCACATCAAATAAAAGAGGAAGAATTACAGATTCATGACATACTCTATTTGTCTATGAAAAATGTAACAAAATTGGTGAAAAATAGTGTTATTTTATGACCAAAAAAAGGAAATGAAACGAAAAGTAAACCTGTAAAAAAACTCACATAGTTTCATTATGAGCCAGGCTAAATTTGACATGAGTGTGAAGGGCAACACCTATACTTTACAAATATTGAAATAATATGTATGTACACTGAATGACAGGGTCAGGATCCACCAAAATGTAACCAAAGTACACAT
This sequence comes from Heliocidaris tuberculata, assembly GCA_025618425.1. Taxonomy (NCBI): domain Eukaryota; kingdom Metazoa; phylum Echinodermata; class Echinoidea; order Camarodonta; family Echinometridae; genus Heliocidaris; species Heliocidaris tuberculata. Next base: position 13,251,052 of record CM046851.1, read on the forward strand.
TGTGTCCTTCAAAAAGTTGGTTCCAGCACTCTGATTGGTCACTTCACAGGCCTTTCCCCAAAATAGATCAACATGTTTGTCACAGCCAGGACCATGTTTGCACAAGAGGTCAAGAGTTCACCCAACGGGTGGCATGTGGTTTCAAATATCGCGCCCTAATCTTGCAGGGTGGCCTTGCCAGCCAATCACAGTGCTAGGATTCTATGGTCTTGACAATTTCAAGGATATATTGTGTACTTGGGTTGAATATTGCTGGAACCTGACCCTGTCATAAATGTATGGATGTTTTGAATATGATAATGTAAAAGATGAAACTTCAACGCTTCCATACATGTGCATTTTAATAGTGGCTCATATACTTTTTATATGTCTTTTATTGACTTGAAATCTTGTAAAGAAAAGTGTTTTATTTCACTATTTTATCACTTATTTTCAACTACTTATACTTTGAATTATAACTTAAACAAGACATGTCTGCATTGATACACTATCCATTTATCTCTCCAGAAAATTTGATGAGCATAGCATTAATATTTCTTGAGTTAATTAACTTTGAATATGACCATGCAAAACAGCCAATTGGTTGCAAGGAGAGTGTGCCATTTCAAGCACTGGAAATAAAATCAGCCCTTTTTGCCCATTTGCATACGACCTGCGGTCTGACTGAGGGGGTGCTGCGCACCCCCTCAAAAGATTCTGGGGGTGCTGCAGCACCCCCAGCACCCCCGGCTCCCAGGGGCCTGATACTACATGTAATATTTGATGATAAATTCATCATACTCTATTTGAGTAGATGACTGACACATTCTTACCAAATTTAGACTCCCCAAAGTGAAACGTAAATTATATGTACTTCTGCGTTTTCAAAACACTTCTTATATTTTTAAGGTATGAGAAGAACTACTGGGGTGTGATACAGTGATAGTGTATTGTTTGTGAATGGTATCAAAAGCAAATTTAGTCTCCCTAATTAAACACATGCACATCCATGCACATTTTTTTTTTTTTTTAACTTTGTAGATTGAACATCAGTGACACATTTCAGATGACAATTAGGCCCATCAAAAGCATCAATAGTAGACCGCTGTTGAATATGCAGTTCCTTTTATCTTTCTTATTTCTTTTTCTTTTTTTCCCCCTGGATCCCCAAAATTTAAAAAATATTAAAACCTTAGGGTTGGGCAGGTCCCGGCTTGGAAAAAAAGTTTGTGTGAAGCCCTGTAATAGCCTTGATTTTTATTTTATTTTTATTTTTTTTCACATTTGATTTTTTTTCTTTCTTGTTTTTCTTATGATTCAGCATATTTCATTAATGTCTGTAAACACTTAGGGGGTCCTTATTTTCATGATAGACTGTGCTAATAATGCATGTCACATTCTTTTCGTGAAAATCTGATTTTTGTGTGGAAATTTTTTTAAGGTAGCCAGTCTGTTTTGTGTGTGTGTGTGCCAAGAGGGTGGCATCTCTACTTATGTGCATGCAACGGACATTACACCTGCGAATCTTCTTCGATGACGGGTCGGACATCATCGACGTGTGGAACGGGATGATAACCCAACTTCTCAGTAGCCCTAGACGGCCTATCCTTTACGACATCTTGGTCAGACGACGGGCATAGGTCTTTGACTGCGTCTGCTCCAGAAAGATCCTTGTTGTTGCCTCCGAATCGTTTACATTTCATTACCAATGCCATCACTACGGCTGATATCCAGAAGAAAGCACCACTGGCGTAGAACGGTATGTTGTAAGAACCTGTGGCATCACATAGCTGCCCTGTATAATGATCAGATCAGGGAAGGTGAACAAAATAATGAGATGAAAATCAAGTACTTCTCGAGGCATCGTGACATTTACATCTTAAGCCACAGTGGCTTCACAATATTTCCACTCTACAGCTGTCGAATTTTGATTGTCAATTTAAAGAGAAGGTTGAGATCTGGGAAAGATGAATGTGAGCTTTAATTCCCATTCCTTTTGTGTTACTGTGGAAAACATCATAATAGAAATGTCCCCTGAAAAGGATGGTTCCTCAAATTCCCTCATATTCGAAATATGACGAGTAATAGCTGAAGTGTTTGGGGCAGAACATTCATGTCACATGCATGTGTGCAGTCCCACATACGCATTTCTTTGTTCAGTGCATTTGCTTTTCAGCGAGATTGGGCCAATTTCATATCGTATATATCGATGATTCCAAAACTTCCCAGTATATACCAATTCTTTTGTAGACATGATCAACCTTTCCCAATTGCTTTGAGACAATTCTTTCACAGTGTCATCTCATTACCAGAACTCGACTTTATTTAAAGCTTCTTCTTCCTTTTACTTTGTAGTTTCAGATTCGAAATATCTCCATAAAGAATGTAAGCTCACTGGTTACCATCATCATTATCAACCAATGAGATTTCAATTAAGAGTTTCAGGCTATAACTATTTCGTGAAGCCCTTCCTGAAGCTCTCCGCATGACCAAGACTTTGTAGATAACTTGAAACTTTCCTCCTTAAATCCAAACTCCACAGGAAATGGTAAAGCTTGATGAGATATTTTCATCAATTATGAGGAAGCAACTAGCATTTAGTGTACTAAATTATTTTCTCTACCTTTTCTACACAAACTGTTACACATTAAACCATAACCTAACTTATGGGACATGGTCTCTGCTGGTTCTGAGTGACTATAGAGGTTAGGAAATTTTGGATGAAGAGTACTTACCCATTAGTTGTGTGCCAAGTAGATTTCCCAATCCTCCTACTGCAATGACTAATCCTATGGCACTTGAGACGATGTCAATTGGGACGTACTGTCTGCAGACGAGTACCGTCGTCGGTACCATGATTCCCGCTCCGATACCGTAGACGACTATCAAAACAAACTGGCCTCCGGTTGAGGTGACAAGTGGGTTGATCATCGGTTGAATTCCCGATAGAACAAGAGCCACAAGGTACAGGTTGGTGACTGTAATCAACTTGAAGTCGAGAAGGAACCCGTGAAGAACTCTGGCTATAAGGTTGCAAATTCCGTACACCGACATCACCAAGCTCGCCGTCGTTTTCGTAAAGCCGAGGTCGCGGACCAGCTTTGGCGCTGTGAAGATTAGCACCGATATATGGCTGCTGAAAGAAAGTATGCACACCAGGGACAAGGCAACGAAACTAGGATTCTTTACGAGCTTTGAGATGGCAAAGGCATCATCAATATTCCGTAAGATCCTAGTGCAGACCGACTGAGAAGGTGGGCCATCGGAATCGGCCTCTTGAGGAGTTGTTGTCGAGGGTTTCGACCTATAACCGTTCATGATCTTCTGCTCCATCTTAGTCCGCCGCAAGATCATTCCACAAACCAGGAAATTCGCATTGATGGCAGCATGGATCATCATTGCACCTTTCCATCCGTACTCTGAACATAGTGTCTCTAGCAGAGGAGCCATTACAAAAAAACCAGCGCCAATACCAGCGTATGTTAACCCATTGGCAAATCCAAGACGTTTCTTAAAGTAGAAGCGTATTACGACTGCACTCGGAAAGTAGGCCATGCCGTACCCCATACCTGTTACAATTCGAAAGTGGAAACAATCAAAAAGGGGAAATAAAGATGATTTCTTTCAAGGGTCTACATTATCGTGAAATGGTTTCAATGAAGGGCAATTCCAAGCGTTACGGAATGACATTCATAAAATATTTTCAAGTTTGAAAGAAGAATATTATGAACATCATAATAAATATATTCAAATTGATAGTGCAATACATAAACCAAAACGAGGTACTTTCACAACTGCTGAGAGTTTCATGTCAACCATTCATCAAATTTATTTATTAACTATTATATTGCTTCGTTAGGGAATGACACAAAAAGGACATGACTTTTCAACCAGAATAAACATTGCTCAGACTCTGTGAACTTTGGATATGCTTCCGGTTTTCAAGATAGCTGTGGCATTCTGTAGCATGTTAGCTTGGATATTACACCATGTTTTTGAAAATCTGTTTGAAAATATTTTAAAATATGATGAAAAATATGAAATGGAGCAGCGTTACGGAATGACCGTTACACGGGGTGACTTCTGAAAGTCAACGGGAAATAGTGTATAAACAAGGAGGTTCAAACAGATGGAGTCCCAACTAACGATAATTTATGCAAACCCCCTTGCAGATTATACTGTTACAGGGGCGGCGCTACAGGTGGGCAGGGGGGCGGCCGCCCCCCCCTATCATTTTTCAAGCGAGCAACAAAAAAAAAGAGGAAGAAGGGGGGGAAAGGAGAAAGAGAAAGGGAAATGGAGAAGAGAAGGCTAGGCCATGCAATTATGACATGACTGTTATAGTCCTATTTGTTATTTCAAGACCCTCGACGTGAGACGTTGCTATACGCGTCATTTTGCCCCCCCCCCCTATTTAAATACCCTGGCGCCGCCCCTGTACTGTTATAAAGGATATACAGCTGAATTAATAAACTGCCTTGATTCTTTGACGTCGATGTCTGCGTGCCGCCAAAGTAAACGGGAAAGATTTAGAGATGTTTTGACATTTGAATGTTTACGATGCGCAGTTAAATTCATAATTCGACAAAGAAAGAAAGTGAATGTGCAGTTTTAATGTAAATAATTTCGATTTCATTCTGAAATTCCCCTGCCTCAGGATGAGTATTTTTTGAGATATAGCCTTAAAAGTGTCACAAATGTATGCCTCTTTAACCGGCAATTTTAGCACCTTTCCGCTTAATTACGATTATTAAATTTCATATATTACTATCGTGAAAGATGGCTCTTGGAAATATAGCCAACCAAAGAAGTGGGCACACGAGGCCAGTCAAGAAATTGTCATTGCAGTTCTGGTATTTTTGGCACTAAATATGTTATATCATTCATGTGCACTTCTTCGAAGTTACATTTGGGTCTGCGAAAACTAATTATCATTATAAAAGAATAACCTCCATTGTACGTATCCATGGTTAACTAGAGGGGCCGTCAAAGGCGGCAGACCCACGCCTTGGCGGTGCTACAGAGTAGTTGCAATACTATACTATGCAAGGGCGGATCCAGAGGGGGGGTCGCGGGGGTCCGGACCCCCCCCCCCCCTTTTGGCGGCGTTTTTTTTTTTTTTTTTTTTTTTTTTTTACTTGGCGCCGTCTTTCTTGGCGTTTTTTTTTTTTTTTTTTTTTTTTTTTGTGTGTTTTATTCCCCAGAAATTCTGCCGACCTGATCATGCAAGATACTGCGTAGGCCCTATTCATTACCCATTGTTTCATTCTCCGTCGCAAAGTAGGCCTAAGTACTGTACTGCCATGCCAGATCAGATATGCGGCGCGGCACGCATAGGTTTATGCATGCGACTTTTGATCGTACGTACGTACGCTGTCTTGCAACTATGCTTGCAACCCTCGAGGAAGCAGGCTGCACGCGGCATCATTCAACTTAAGTCACTCATTCGAGGCAACTCGTCATTCTACTCCTCTTTTTGTTTATTTTGGGCCCAACGAAATTTTCAGATTCTGATGCAATGCTATCTCGAGGTTCTTGCTTTTGTACTTGTAATGGTTATAATTCTGATTATTTCTATTACGTGTACTCTGCCTTTTTTTTTGTTTTTTTTTTTTTGTGTGTTTTTTTTGTTTTTTTTTTTTCCAGATCATCTCAATCGTTTGTAAATATCTTAATTTGTCATTGATTTTTTTGTAACACAACATTTGTATATCCTTGGAAAGTTTGTATATGTTATGAGTTGATTTCTTAATAAACACATAATTAAAAAAAACAAAAAAACTCGTCATTCTAGACAATACCAAAGCACAAGTATCCATATAGGTAAATAATTTTTGCTTGGCCCAAATATATAAATGCAGCTCTGCTGCAGGTTAATTGATAAAAACTTTCGGCGCTAGTGCAGTTGATTAAGTAGTGGGGACATGCATCCCCGCCGTGGCCGGGGCGCGGGCCGGGCGGGGCCCGTTCGCTCCGTTCGGCCGCGAAGGGAAAGCATGCCCCCACTACTTACTCAACTCACGGGTGGGCGCCGCACTGCGTGCGGCGGCTGTCGCAGTTAGGGTGGGCTCTGCAGTGACTGGATCTGTTTATCACTGAACAAACACTCGTCTGTCGTCGTCTGCTTCGTGCCAAGAATACCGTGAAACTTATAATAAACGCAGCCCTGGGTGTTTACTGATTGCCTTTCAGACCCTCCATCATTAATTAGAGACATTAGAGACCAATCAGCAGTGGCGGCACCAAGGGGGGGGGGGGGGGGCATGGGGGGGCATTTGCCCCCCCCCCAGTCAGAAGCTTTGCCCCCCCCCCCAGTTGCCCCCCAATAATTTTCGGAGTGAAAAAAAATAAAAGGGTGGAAAATGAAAAAGAAAAGAAAACGAAAGAAAAAAGTGAAAAAGGAATGGAGAAAAGAAGGAAAAAGAAAGAAAACGGAAACTTGGAAAGCAGTAGCGGCATCACGGTGGGGGGGGGGGCATGGGGCAAATTTGTTCGCTCAGCTCGTGTAAATATCCTCATATTTGGGTAGTTTTATAGCCGAATAATTTCTGTACATTTCCACTATAATAGTGTCAAAATTTTTGCTCGCTCGCTTCGCTCGCTCGCAATACAGGCCTATAACTCCCACCACATAATCAGGCCGCGAGATGATCAAATGTCCTCATATTGGGGTAGTTTTATAGCCAAATAATCATTTCTGTACATTTTCACCAAAAAAAGTTTCAAAATTTTTGCCCGTTCGCAATGTATAACTACCACCTTATTATCAGGCAGCAAGATGCTCAAATGTCCTCATATCTGGGTAGTTTCATAGCCGAATATAATTTCTGTACATTTTCACGACAAAAAGTGTTCGCAATAAATAACTACCACCTCATAATCGGGCAGCAAGATGCTCAAATGTCCTCATGCATATTGGGGTAGTTTTATAGCCGAATATGTAATTTCTGTACATTTTTACTACGAAAAATGTCAAAATTTTTGCTCGCTCGCAGTATATAACTAACACCTCTTTATAATCGGGCAGTTCAGCTAGATGCTCAAAATGTCCTCATATCTGGGTAGGTTTATAGCCGAATATTCTGTACATTTTCACTACAAAAAGTGTCAAAATTTTTTTTGCCCGCCCTTGCCCCCCAACATTTTCTTTTGCCCCCCATTTGCCCCCCCCCCCCACTTTAAAAATCCTGGTGCCGCCACTGCCAATCAGACGATATAGACCTAGTACTATTCCAATAGCACAGACTAAGTTAAGCCTGGACCATGGCCTGGACTAACAAAGACTTAGTCTTAGTACATTTTTTTATGGAATGCCATTCGTTGTTCCATCATGTTCTGTGTATAAATCATACAAATTCAGCAACGAAATGCACAAACAAAACTAATGTTGCATTGACATTAATTTTACAGTGATGCAGCTATGGCATTCCATAAAAGCAGGGACTAAAATTCCAGCTTAAGCCTTAGTATGGACTTAGTCCCAGCTTATAATAGCGCACAGAATACCCGGCATCTCATGTGTTTATTGATTATACCCCAGGCCCCTACGGCCCTACCTAATTGCAAACAAAGAGATGGAAATGACATACTAGCCTAATTTTGAAAATATCTTCTTTTTTTTTTTACATCTTCTTAATATTTAGATCTTTTGTAAAATATGGTTTTTTTTTAATAAAAATGTTTTTATAATCTATATAAATAAATATGCAACAACAGGACATGGGCTGAATCTACTCTAGTCCTGCAAACTTGCATTCATGTTTAAATTGCAGCATGGCTTCCAAAAAAAAAGAGAAAAAAATGCCAAAGGCCCATGCACCCTCCTGGATTTTGGAATCACCTCCACAAAGAAGAGGAAATGCTGCCCTGATGATGGTATGTACCCAATTTAAGGCGTAGGCCTAACACCAAATATTGAACTTAAATTAAGGTTGTACACTACCATTTCTTCCCATCCATAAATTTCAATAAGAACTTTCAGAGTGCAAGTACAATAAAAAAAAATTCATTTTGAAGTGGTATCACCGCGTTTGTGTGTGTTTTTTTAATAAAACGGAGTGAAAGTTTACATTGATTTGAATGGGGAATGGAGATAAGACGGATTATTAATGATAAGAAATATTGATTCCACAGATTTTAAAATAATTGTGGGAATGACATGCCATCAAGTTTTGCTGGCGTAAAATAAAAAGAAAACCGGGGTGGGGTCACACGGCATCGCATGCATCTAATATAGGCAGAGGGCTTTGTCACTGATATACTAGTAGTGATACATTGTAAATCTGAACTAAACACATAATAAACACATCAGGCAAAAGTAACGGCACATTGAACATGTTGAATGCCGTTTAAATGGTAATTAAATTTATCCGATGATAAATGCTATAAAATTTTTGGTTAAAATTGCAACAGATTTTGATGAAACCAAAACATACTCTCCAAAAAACAATTCTTTATTGGTATTTACATTTCCAACGAAATATCATTTTCCTCAACAAATATTTGAGATTTCGGTTGAAAATGTAGCGGTCTCGTATTACTTTCATGGGTAGGGAACAATGGACCATTTACCTATGACGTCATTAAGGAGATTATTTCATTAGGTAAACAAATTTTTGTCATTATTTCGGTACCCTGAGAAATAAAAAGGGTTGCTGAAAGCATTGGTAAACCTTACTAGTGTGTGTCTGTGTTCATGTTTATGCAAATTATGCAAACGTGCTTAAGGGTCTGGTATTCCCTATACACCTACATGTACCCTATGGTTGTACATCGCAAGAAGTGAACTTCGTGTGTCCATATAAAGTTTAAAGTTGTAAAGGTCAAGACTTAAAGTCACACAAAAGGTCAAAGGTCTGTCAGGGTCAACAAAAAGGTCAAAGTCACGAAATTCAAAGGAAATGACAGGTGCTCGGGGGGGGGGGGGGGGAGGAGGTTTGTTTTCTCCGAGGACTTTTGATATATTTTTTCTTGTTGTTGATTGGGAACGCTTGAATCTGATACATTGCACCATGACTAGTTTTGTGATACAAAACTTATTTATTTTGCCTAATGAGTAGATGCTGTGGTTGATTGTTAAATCCTGTGAATTTTCAGCAAAACTGGTATTGGTACTGTTGTTGATCGGCCTTGATTGTGAACTCCTGGATCTAAGGAACTTTCCCTTTTTTGTGTTCTTTTGTGATTTGTGATTTATAACTCGTGATGATGTAAACACTTGCGAATTGTTATCTCAGGGATGGGAGGAGATAATATAGATGATATTTAGTGAATAATTCTTCATTGCTGTAAAATGTGTACATGTATCACTAAAATTTACTAAGTGTGTTTGTACAGCATGCGCACACCCAATTCCTAGGTTATCAACATAGTACTTCAACATTGAAGAACCAATCTCAAGTAATAAATCTCCAGATTTTATTCTTATTTGTCTCACTGGACTGTTTGTGTTGATGCCACATGCCATCTGAGGTCCTGCACAGCAATGCAGACTGGAAAATCTGGGAAAACTTTTTTTAAAAAATATATATACATATATATATTAATACAGTCCAATGGCGCAAATCCCGGAGGGGATGGGGGTATGCATTAACCCCCCTCCCAGTTCTGATGTACGGGGGGGGGGGGCCTGTACAAATATACCCGCACTTTTTGATAAAAGATGGTAATTTGCAATCATTATATATGTATTTTCCATCTCAAATAAACAATAATTCCATGTAATATTAATAGATTAAATGTAATTTCAGTACAAACTAAGACATTTTCAGGCTCGTATTATCAAATTTTTGTGGCGCGCTCCGCGCGCCCAACTATATTTCAACATTAAAATAGTCAAACAGGCAATATATATATATATATATATATATATATATACATGTGCCTAGAGAGGCGCTTGCGTTTGCCAGAATGATAACTTCTCACCCTTTGGACCCCCCCCCCTTTTTTTAAAACCTGGATCCGCCCTTGCTATGGGGTCAAAACTGAAATGTACATTGGGTGATTTCACGCTCGGTGTTGGTGTTTGTGGTTAGTGTTTATTTTGCCGCGAAATCATGATCTAACACCGACTATGAAAAGAGAAAAAAATCAGTCGGTGTTAGGTGTTGACCTCTGATTTAGTGACGTAGTTCCGGTTGCTGGTGTTTAATTTTTGTCAGATGTTGTCTGCTGAACCGAGCTCGGCAGCCGGTGTTTAATTTCATGTACAAAATTCCGTTCACTAACACTATACCCTAGGGATTAAGAAATTTTCATTTCACGTTCGGTGTTGGTGCTGGTGTTGCTACTTGTATGCTAGATCTATACGGGAAATTTGGGGGATTAGCCGTGAGAAATAAAGTCAGTAGGCATCATTCGAAGTGTAATTTTACAGGTGTTATGAGGTAGTATGTTCATATAGGTCTGAAATTAAATCTAGGCCAACATTTAGTCCAACGTTCGATCTAGAGCACACGGAAAGGAACTAGATCTATACCTTTGCTTTTTAAAGGGGCGGAATGAGTGAATAAAAAATCCTACCTAGTTTTTTTTTCCAGATAGATTTGATAAATATGATGTTCGATATTCCGTAGTAAAAGACCCAGAGAATCCACATTATTAACTAGGATGAGTTCTAAATCAACAATCACAATGCAAAAGTAATTAAAGGGTGACTAAATTAGAGAGAAAAAAGGTGCTGTTTCCATGTATTTTTGCATCCAAATCACGAATCTGGCAATGGATTGTCAAAATTATGTCTCGTTTTGGCGAAAAAGGGGGAAAAGTAGAGGTTTGGGGACCGTTCCTTAAAACTCGTGAGCTGATTGGCTAATTGACGTCACACCCCCAAGTGACGTATGAAGAGTAAGAGGCACAAGATCTGGAGGCTGCGGCAATGTAACATTGTACACACAATGCGGTATTTGACCCCTCTGTTCAACGGACAATTTATGAAAAAGGAAAATTAATCAATACAGTCTAAGGAGTGAATAATCATTATCAATATATTTTCTTTAAGATCAGTGAACACTTTTGCCCAAATATACAGCTCTTGTTTTGTTTTTCTAACTTTTCTTTGAACAATGTTCTCATCCATCTGAGCTTGCCGAACGATAGTTTTGCGTTGGTCTTAAACGCGTACACAGCCGTTTTATGCGTCTGTGCAATGTACTACACATCTTTAGTACGGCAACTATGTTCCCCCTCGTACTAAGCGACTGGTGAACGCTTTTGTTTGGTTTGTTTTTTACTCTTGCCTTTTTTTACTTCGCTTTACATGTACTACGGTAGTATTGACTTAGATTTTTGGCTGAATTCTTCGAGTAACTTAGAGAGATGGATAGTGATCGCGAGTCCGATTTGGAGGACTTTTTGGAGCCAGATACGAACTCTGATTTATCAGACGATTTATCGATCCCGAAAGAGAAGAAGCTCAAGTGCAGTGGCAAGGGGAATTCGACCATTATGTTTGAACCCCTCGCAGAAGACGCGCCAGGGCATGGTGAAGGGGTCGCGGGGGAAGGGGCCGCGGGTGAAGCTGCTGCAGCTGCTGGAGAAGAAAAGTGATCACTGCAAATTGTACTCCACTCGCTTGGCCCTTGCCACTCTCCCCGCGTGAGCATACCTTTGCGACCCACAATTTCCGTAGATTTTCATCTTTAGGAAAATGATGTACGTAGGCTTACATCATCTTTAGGGGTCTTGCTACAGCCCGCAACTATACACTGATTTTGCATTATTGATGAAATTGTGTCCCAAAATCAAAGTGATTGTGAGGAATTAAACACACGAGAATATGCGATGCAAATGGTCGATGCGGTGAATGTCATGCTCGGCACCGGGCTGGGCCTGCCGGGGCCTAGGCGCGCACGGTATATAGGTTGGTGGAATATTTTCCCTTACTTCTCGTACGTCACAGATCACGTGATCATGAGGTCTCTTTCCAGATAGATTTGATAAATATGATGTTCGATATTCCGTAGTAAAAGACCCAGAGAATCCACATTATTAACTAGGATGAGTTCTAAATCAACAATCACAATGCAAAAGTAAGGCTTCACGGCTAATCTGAGCCGATGCCCGAAATTTGGCCGTTAGCCATGTACGCGCTGGGCCGTGCGATCCGGCGTCTAGCTGCATATTGGCTACCGCAGCATTTTCTGCTGCAAGTGAGAAACTCGAGAGAAATTAAATCTAAACTTACTGTTCCTATCAATACTATCCATTTCTGTGAAGTTTCTTACCGGTCTCTAGATCAAAATAAGGATAGCTTTTAGAATCACCGGACTACTCGGGCAATTTTACGATATTCTAGACTAATAAATCAGTAGTTAAAAACATTTTTTTCTTCTTCGTTGAGAATGGTGCTGACGCCATTACCAGTGTTTTTTTGTTTTAAATAATATTTTATTTCTTCCTCATATATAACATATGGAAATAATATATTACATGAAATCATTTATAAACATTTTTACTGATTATAAAAGAATATAAATTATACCAATCAGAAAAAGTAAACTTAGAATCAAATCTATACACATTTCTTTAACAATTTATAATCAAAATGGGAATAGTAATATAGAACAGAATCTTGATACAGGAAACTATGAATTGCATTATAAAACACAAAAAAACAAACACACATATATATATATATAGATAGATCTCAAATTAAACATGATTTTTTTCTTCCATTTACAATATCATTTAATCAAAATGATTTTTGAGGAAGTTATGAGAAAAAAAAAAAATCACACACACACACGCTTCACAAACCAACTCCCCCCCCCCCCGAAAACTACACAAGAAAAAAAAAGAAAGAAAGAAAGAAAAAAAAACCAAAACAAAACAAAGACAAAACAAAACAAAACAAAACAACAACAACAACAACAAAAAACAAACAAACAAAAAAAACAAACAAACAAACAAACAAACACACACACACAAAAAAAAAAACAACACACACACAAAAAAAAGAAAAAAGATACGGACCTCAACTAGGGAAGGACTGCTAGGGTAGAGGGCTGTGAGGTTGATTTTTCGAAGTGTTCCCATTTTTTAAAGTGAATTGACAAAGTTCCCTTTTCCATTGCAAGCCTTTTCTCTTCTTTTCTATTTTCAAGTAATTTATCTTTAATTTCATTTACATTTGAAAGTACCCCCTTTTCTCTACCATGAAAGATCATAAATTTAATCAAAATTATAATGTGGTTCAATAATTGCTCTGTTTCCATATTAGTCCCATTTATTCCAATATGAATTTCTTTCCAAGATAATTTCTTTAAAATTGGTAAATTAAATTTATCAGCACATTTTTCCCACAATCTTTTAATTATATTACATTCAAAAAATACATGTTGATAGGTTTCTTCCAAAATATTGCAATATGAACACAAACCATTTACACGAAGTTTGAATCTATGTAAGTGATGGTTTGTATATAGACTATTCTATGCAATAATTTAAACTGAAACTCTCTCAGTTTACTATCTAATGTACACAGCCTTGGCTGAACAAAAATCTTTTCCACTTCCTTAATTGTGATATTATAAAGTTCCATTAAGTTATAACATGCTGAGCTAATTTCTACATTCTTCTTTATTTGACTTCTATACACCATCTTTGCACTTATTTCTTCAAATTTATAAACATTCTTTGCAAATACTATTTCTAAACTGAGACCGCAGTGGATAGACTTCCTTGTAGGCTGAACGTTCTTTTTCCATTCATGAGGAATTATTGAATATATTTTTTCAGTTTTTGTAATTTCTTCTTTACTTAAACCCATAGAAAAAAAAATATGCATCCTTTTTTAATAACCCTTGTTCATCACAAATATGGTGAAGTCGATATATATTTTTCAAAAACAAATTTTCATCAAATAAAGTGTGGCCTTCCAGCTGAATAGACTTATTATTATACAAGATTTCATTTCCCTTATATCTCTCTTCTACTTTGACGTAATTTTTCATGTCCGTCCATGTTTCCAGTAAACTTCGATAAAAGGTAGGTAACTTGATATCCACAGTGTTGTCCCAATAATTACAATAAAAAATTAAATTACCTCCCATTGGTCTCATCAAAAATTTGAAGTAATTTTTCCAATTGATACCTTGTTTTCCTGTAACAAGCCTTTTTATCCACATTATTCTCTGTGCTTTTACACAAACAGTCTAAAATTCATCATTTTGAGCCCACCTGGCGGATAGTCTAAAATTATTATGCTCTTTTTTATTTTGCTTCTACCTCTCCACAAAAAATCAAAACATATTTCTTCAATCTCGCTATATACCCACTCTGGAACTGGCGTCAATGATGATAAATATATCAATTTGGAATAGCCATATACTTTCATTAATTGAATTTTTCCCATTAACGTTAAATCACGTTGCTTCCACCAAGTAAACAATTTTTCAATCTTGCTCAATATTTCTTTGTAGTTCATTTTTTCCTTGATATCTTCGTGTATCGAAAAATAAATTCCTAATATTTTAACAATATCGACCTTCTTTCCAAAAGGGAATGTATGAGTGGATAACTGTGGACCTAAAGGTAATATAAATGTCTTGTCATTGTTTAACTTTAATCCTGATATTTTATAAAATGCTTCAAAAATGTGTTCAATTTCCTTAAATGAGTGCGAGTCTTTAATAAAAAGCGTTATATCATCTGCGTACAAAACTTGTTTTATTTCTGTATTTCCAAAACTGATTCCTTTTACCTGATGATTATTTCTAATCATATGAGCTAAAATTTCAATACACAAAACAAATAAATATGGAGAAAGGGGATCTCCCTGCCTTACTCCTCTTTCAACCTTGAAGTAACCTGTTGATGTGCATCCATTTATAACACAACTTTCCGTATTAGTATAAAAAATATTAACCCATACAAAACCTTGGTCCAAAATTAAATGATTTTAATACCTTATGTAAAAATAAATGTGACACAGAGTCGAATGCTTTTTCGAAATCAATGGCTATCAAAAAAGCTCGTTCTCTATAAAAAGAAGTATGAAAGATCATATCATCTATTATTCGTATTGCTTCTCCAATGTTCCTTTCTTTAACATAGCCCAGCTGATCAAAACCTACAATTTCCGGTAAAACTTCTTGTATTCTCTTTGAAAGTACCTTAGATAAAATTTTATAATCTACGTTTAATAACGAAATCGGTCGGTAATTTTTAATAAGTTCTGGATCTTTGCCGTCTTTAAGTATCAAGGTAATAACTGCTTGCCTTTGAGAGGCTGATAATTCTCCCAGTTGCAGAGCCTCATTAAAAGATGCAAGGACTAGATCTCCAATTACTGGCCAAAATTTCTGATAAAATTCTACACTTAAACCATCATTTCCTGGAGATTTGTTAAGTTTCATACCTTTTAATATTTCTACACATTCTCTTTCAACGATTGTTCCTTCACATAAATTTCGTGATGTATCATTTAACTTTGGTAGGTTATTAGAAAAGAAATCTAAAGTGTCATCTTCTAAAAAATCTATTTCGCTATATAGTTGCCTGTAGAATGATTTTATTCCTTCAATAATTTCCTTTTCGTTAGTAGTGATATTTCCATTTATATTTAATTTCTGTATTATACTGTTTTTCCTATTTGACTGTATTAACTGTTTGAAGAATGCTGTATTCTTTTCTCCACATTCATACCATGAGGACCTTGACCGTACTTTCAAACCTTCATTAAAGTAATCGTAAAGCAAGCTTAGTTTTTTTTTTTTTTAGTTCTTAAATTTTCAAAAATATCTTTGTGATGTCCATTATCTATCGACAATAGATCCTCTTCTAAGTCCTTTATCTCTTCCTCCAGTTTTTCGATTTTTTCTTTTCTTTCCTCCGCTCTTTCCCTTGATATTTTAATTGTAAACTTCCTTATTTCCATTTTCATAAAATCCCATAATACTCTTTTATCTTTAATTTCAACAGACAATTTCTTTTTTAAACTCTTTATTTCTTCTCTCATCTTCTTAACGTATTCATTATCGCTTAAAAGACTATTATTAAACTTCCAATAAGATCTTTTATTTTTAGTTTTTGACGATGATCTTTTATGGAAAACTAGATTAACCGCTGAATGGTCTGGGGCTAAGGAGGGAACGATATCACATTTGGATGTTATCTGTTCTAAGTTCTCCGATATGATCCAATAATCTAAGCGGCTTTGCATAAATGGATTTCGCTGTTTATACGTATATTGTTTTTTATCTTTATTTTTGTTTCTCCATATATCAATTAATATAAAAGTGTCCATGAACTCTTCTAATTTTTTTACTAAATTTTGTTTCCCTTTTTGATACTTGTCCAAAATAATCTAAATTCGTGTCTCTAATAACATTGAAGTCACCGCCAAGTGCTACTGGATTTCCTTCTAAATTATTCCTATATAACAATTGACTTAGATCACTTAAAAATTGTATTTGGTCTCCTTCGTTATTTCCCGTGGGAAAATAAACATTCCCAAGTAGCAACTTCTGTCCTTGTATATTACATTTAATTAAGACATATCTACCATTTCTGTCTATCCAAGTATCACCAATTTCAATGTCTAACTTACTGTCTATTAACACAAGAACTCCTCTTCCATGGTTAGTACCATGACTGTAAATGCATTTCCCACCCCACTCTAATTGCCATTTTGCCTCAATATCTGGCGAACTATATGTTTCTTGTAAGTATACTATGTCAACGGATTTCGTCTTGCACCAATTAAAAATTCTTTCTCGTTTGGTTTTATCTCTTATGCCTTTTACATTAAGTGTGAGAAATTGACATGAAAATACATTTAATACATCATCCATCATCATATGAAATAAGGTACTCCAATCTTTGACTTCTTCTGATAAAGTACACCTCACAGCCCTTCAACCGAAGGAAAAGGAAATAGGAATCAAGAAAATAAAGCGACATATCTAAATCCACCCACCCTAGAGAGAGAGAGAGAGAAAAAAAAAATTAAAAAAAGAAAAAAGAAAAAGGAAAACCGTCTACTTCAGAAAATGGATATTCCTGAGTAGCAGTTAACCAGACCTTCCAAGCAAAAACTACCCACAATTCCCCCTTCTTACTTGGGTTTGAACTATATCCTGATTTTCAATAAACAAAGTTGTATACATGTAGTTCTTGTTTTGAATATTTTTTTTTTTTTAAAGGATATAAAAGAAAGGAAATCCTTTCTCGTACTGTACCTTTTAGCTTATTACGACCTATTTGGTACAAGTAACCTTGAACAAACATTACACTAAACATACGCCTATTAATTTAAGGTAATCATGAGTTTATACGTTAAAATACTTCAACTCATCAGTGTGTGTCTGCTGTAAATGAAAGTAATTGTCGCATTTGATAATTTAAGAATGAAAGGCTTACCCTCGTGACCATTAAGACATCTCTGTTACTAGATCAACAAGTTTAGTATGATGATAATGAGCAAGATATAAAGCCAAGTATGTACTACTGTCGAAGGATTCAGAACATAAACATCTTCCTCTTTTGTTGAAATCATGTGTCTGAAATGACAGCAAGGATGAAATATCAGTCATGTCCGCACGAAACGAGCAAAACCGGAAATTCCGCCCGCCCGCCCGCGACCCCATTACTGAAGGCCCACCCCAAGCCCCTGCCGGAACGGGCGGACCTATTTAATACCAATTAGCCACTAAACCGAATATAACTGGCCCGCCCGCACGGCCGAAACCGGAAGCAAACCTCCAGTCCGGAAACACGAGCAAGGCCTAGCCACGCCCCCCCCCCCCCCCCCCCCCGCCCACCTTGCCCATGTCGTGCGAACTAGCCGACAACGCATCGTTGCTGTTTTGTTTGTTTGTTTTTTAAAGAAAAAACACATCTGGACAAAACGACCTTAGATATTGTTTGTTCTGCACATTATGCTAAGAAATGTATTCGTATGTCCATGAAGAAAAGCAAGAAATTAGGAACGTTTTGTCATTCAGGATTACAAAAAAAATCGTTTGAATCGTATCAATATAAAGACACTTGTAATCAATGGACCTGTTTGCCAATATGTTCTTTTTCCGTTTCCTTTTTTTTTTCTTTCTTTCCCTCCTTTTTTTCTTTTCCTCTCTTTTCCTTTCTTTTCTTTTTTCTTATTCCTCCTTTTTTCCTTCTTTTTTTCTTTCTTAAATGCATACTTTAAACAATGTAGGCATTCCTAACTATCTAAAGGCAATCTCAAGACTGATTGGTCAGAAACAATCAAGAGGCAGTATTAGTCCAATTAGACGGAGCCTCGTATAGGTATTGAAGTGCATTCATCAATTATCAGCCACACCCTATACCACCATCATGCCAGTTGCCATGAAAAGAGAAAATATCCCCAGAAAAATCTTATCTAAATTACCAGGCAGACAGGTCTATTTTTTTATTTGACATGTCTAAAATTTAAATTGCATCAAATTAACTTTTAACATGTTAAAGCTTTGTTAAAAGCCAGTTGAATTTTACGTTTGTTAGAGGGCAAATTGACCTTTAAGTTTTATATAAAGTCAGATACCTATTGATAAAAAAACGAATTAATTACCATGAGAATACTACTAACTGAGCTCTTTGGCAATACAACCGAAAAATGACTTATATTCAAATGTTCAGTACGTTACAATAATGCAATTCACTTTAAGTGTTAATGTCAAGATTGAAAGGCATACTTGTAAGTTGTCCAAGAATGACCACTGTGAATACTCAATGAGAACTTGTTATACTTGAGCAATAACACTGTTAACGTTCAGAAAAATGTACATTTGGAAACACAACATTCCAACCATCAAGACTTTTACCATGAAAGAGAAAATATCTCCAGTAACCTCTGAACCAGTAACCAGTGTTAAGCTATCGATGCGATTTGTTGGGATATCGGTATCGGCTCCGAAACGGTGATCTTTACATATACTATACTACAGAGTCAAAACTAGAAAGTCTCACAGAATTTGCAGGGATCAACCAATCATCACCAAAATTTAATCGATTCTTTCCTGTCACTATCCAAACAATCCCTGAAAATTTGGTGCAAATCCGTTCACCCGTTCTCTAGTTATCTTGTACACAAACAAACAAACAAACAAACATACAAACATACGGAACCCTTTACATAACCCTACCGATTTCATCGGCGTGGGTAAAAACATACGGAACCCTTTACATAACCCTACCGATTTCATCGGCGTGGGTAATAAAACGGAATTTGATTTGTTTCCTCGTTTGGAATAATGTTTCCGGAGAGCGCATATTTGTCATGGTTGTTTTGGCGGCATCGAAGCTCGCTTCGAACATGTCAAAGGGAAGCTGTCTGTTTTGACTCCATCTGTTTGAACCTTCTTGGTATAAAATTCATATTATGTAAATAAGTAGTAAAACATAGTTTGAAACACAGATAGAGCAAACAATTTGATGATTTTTGATGACCTAAGATATCTGTGTTAAAAAATAGCTCTATTAATAATGTTTATTAATCTGCTATAATTTATGCAAATTTTATTCATAAATTCATTTTTTTGTTTATAATTAGATTTTTGAAAAATTCTGAAAGTATTCAATTTTGTAAAATGCTTCTTGTAAGGAGCCTGTCACGGACGGACATTTGACAAATTTTGAAAGTTTAAAGGGTGTGTTGCACGGCAAATACTGGTTAACTCCATCTACGTCTTTTTTTTTTTCTTTCTTTCTTTCTTTTTTGACAACTGCACTTAAACGAATGGACCTCAGCTAACGGTAATCAGCGACTTTATCTCTACATGGTCAGCGTTTGCGAAACAGATGGAAGTTACCCTTACTCTTCGGTTTCGCGTATGTTCCACGTACGTACGTGAGGGAATAGCATGGCCTGTCCGAAGTGTTGCGGATATAAACCGATAGGCCAGGAGCCTGTCCCGAAATAGTCACCCCATTTTACCCATAAGATTTGACCCCGTAAAGTTACTTAGACCATCTAAGTCATTGACAAAAAGGTTGTCAGCCTGACCGTGGCCGCCGGGTTAAGCCCCCAGAGCCCCCAAAACGGACCCCAAAGTCGGGTCGATTTCACCCCATCTCACCCATGCACCAAACTTTGTCAGTAGGAAGTAGTATGACTGGACATTACAAAACACAAAAAACTGACAAAAATTTCCGTCGGGATGGGGTGTCAGACAGCCCCTAAAAATTGGGGTAAATTTTTCCCCTTAAAGCCCAGAGACCAAATATTGTCAGAAGGAAGAGCTATGGATGTACATTCCAAAAATATAAAAACTGACAAAATTGTCCATCGGGAAGGGGGTGTCAGATCCCCTGAAATTAAAACCCCAAAGTGCCCTTTGACAACGCTTTGCCCCCCCCCCCAAATGCTCTGTATGGAAAGAAAAACAATTTTCTTACCTTCTAACTATGATAATTCAAAAGCGTTTCATTCAATTCACTTTAAATTTTCATAACATAATTTTGAGTATAATAATCTTCCTGAGGTGCAATTTGGTGTTAATTAGCCTTTTGGTTATTAAGTTATTAAATTGTGAAAAAAGTATTGCTTTCTCAAAAGTAGCGAAAAAAATATTGTCAGATCGATTTTTTATTATATTGCATGTATTTCATTGTTTTATGGATTTGTTAAGTATTCTGTTGTTTTTTCATCATTCATAAATTTCATCATATGATTTGTTTTCATTGATAATATCATCTAGATCAATATTTAGGTCGAAAATACAGGACAATCGAAAATACAGAGGAAAGAAATACATCTCATTTACAAATGGAATGTGAAAATTTTCCCATGTGTTTTGTACACAAGACCAAAAATATTCAAATTATTAATTTTTTTAATCATTTTTGTACTAGAAAATTATCCCATAATCTCTACTTTAGCTAATAATTGTTTGATATATTAAGCTGAACTAATGTGTAGGTTCCGGGTTGAATTGATTCATGCAAAACTGAATTTAATGTCATTCCGTAACATTATTTAGTTACGGAATGACATGATTAATCATATCATTATTCATATATAATTATATAAAATATTATTTCGAAACGAAAGCACATACATTTTGTGGGTATTAGGTACCTTGATTTACCTATCAACTTTCATAACAAAATGATAGTCCTTTTCGGAAATAAGTTGAAATTATGTGTTTTGGGCGTTACGGAATGACATTTTTTGGAGTTATAGTTTCTAAGGTTGCTGAAGTATGAGAGATTATGCACAATATAAACTAATGCTATTCTTGGTTACTATGTTACTTAAACTCTGCGTGTCAAGTGTATTTCAGAAAACTAAGTTACTCTTCTTTTAAAATTTATCATAATTGGTATGAATTATTGATTTAAAGATTATGATAATCATTTATGCAAATTTTCAGTATTCATAAGTGTGAAAATATCTAAACTTTATCATATTATGAAAATTTTGATATTTACGATTAATTCGACACCAGATTTGATATGATCAGACAGATTTGAAATTTTGGGGCTCATGTCCTGTTTTGCTTGGAATCGCCCTGAAGTGTATAAATTAACTACACGAATGTAAGTTGATACTAAGTGATTGACACAACCCAACACACTTATGCATAATTATATCTTTGTTGCTGTGTAAAATAAATGAATTGGAACTTAAAACTTGAAACAAAAAAATGCCGGGGACATGCCACTTGACCGGCGTCCCACAAGTTCGACAATGTCAGTCACGTGAACCATCAGAAAAATTGTCAGAATATCTGCGAGACCGACATGTAAAAAAGAACAAGATCTTTTCAAGACTTACCTGCGATGGTGCTCAAAACATGGAGATGCCAGAGTTGTGATGAGAATGAAGCTAAGAAGGTAGAAATCATCCCAATGACCCCACCAAACATCGTCACAAGACGACATCCGAACCGTTGGCATAATGCCCCCGAAAAGAGGGCTGGAGAAGAAAAAGAAATTGTAAACCAATGGTCTAGAAATAGGCGTTATGAATTTATTCAATATTTATGAACCCAACCCCCCCCCCCCCCCCCCCCCCATTACCGTCTTAGAACCATCAACATAGTATTATTTATGACATATGCTGGCACAATCTGAACATTTTCGTGTCCCTCTCAAAGCAGAGCTCCTTCTTTCTTTAAAAGTCCTCATATTTGTGAATGCTTCAAGTTGACCAAGAGCCCTACTTATTTAACATGAACACCCAATGGCACTTATAGCATATATGCGAGTAACGCCGAAGAGCTTATAATCAACGATAAAAAATTTCCTAGTAGTGATTTATACGTCACGTGTATAAAAAGAGGAGTAGACCCTCCAAAACAACAACAAAAAACTTATGCCTCGTCGAAACGAAGCAAGAGTTCATTATGATATCTTTCATACGTTTAGGTCTTTGTAATCAATCAATAATCGATTGGTGATATGCCCTTGTGAACCTATAGAGAGCGAAACTTTCATTTTCCTTTTTCTTATGCCAGAAGGCCCATATCTAATGCACTGTGTCAATTTGTAGCATTTAAATACATATATATATATTTGTAAGAAAATAACATATACAACAGCTTTGGCAACTCTCGTGGAAATAATTATAATTGTGAGAAATGAAAATGAGAGAATAATGGTTGCGTAGCTTAAATCAAAGTTGCCCAGAGCTGTCCTCCCTTTTTGAATTTTTGCAAAGGTTGAAAAAATGTCTCCGCCGGGAATCGAACCCGGGTCGTTGGCTTAGAACGCCAATGCCTTAACCACTAGACCACGGAGACGGGCCAGTGATTTCGGCGACACCAAATTCAATTGACCAACAGATTGACAAATCTTCAACCTTATTAATTAATTCCTTTGTCGGGGGCAGGTGAGTTTTGAACAAAGACAAGCCGCATGCCTCAGCTGGATCCAAGCGAATGCTTTGAGATAACATTAGAATAATAATCATTATTATATATATTTGATTTTTGCCTAAATTCTAACTAAATGTCTGTCACTTTCTTTGTTCTGTTTGATCATGTCAGGCCTATGAATTGACTTTTTCATCCATTTCGAGACACTTACCACTTTCCCACTCTTCCTTATTTATTATCTTGTTTTGGAAGTGTGCGGTCGTGAGGAAGGTGAATAGTCCTGACATCTAAGATATTGGAAGTCGAAATTGGCCATTACAAACAAGTTAGTAAACAAATATACCATGCACTGAGAAGCTCTAGTTGAAATTATGGATTCCGAGGTGGCAGGAATAGCACTATTTTCTGATGGGCGTAGCCCCGAAGAATATGGTGCTTTTTCTGTCACCGAGGAATCCATAATTTCACTAGTGGCTCGAAACGGTGCATGATATATTTTTTTATATCCCTCCAACGAATCTTGAAAAATAATTATAAAACTGTCCTGCTGTTTACACAGTGGTCTATGAGGCCGATAGCGATAACACTTTTCACACGTTATCGATGAAAAACCACTGATCGATCGCATAACTGTGACTATTCTGAGTAATGTTGTGTCAGTTGATCAAGTAGGTTATTTAAATGATAGAAACATTGGCGAAGCCGTCAGAATAATTAATGACATGATTTTTCACACATCAAATTTTAGTAAACCAGGATATTTATTAGCAATTGACTTCGAAAAGGCTTTCGATTCAGTGTCACATGTTTTTATTCAAAAGGTATTAAACTCATTCGGTTTTGGACCGATATTCAGTGAATGGGTTAAAATACTTTATAATAATGCACAAAGCCGTGTCTTTAATGGAGGGTCATCAACCGGTTATTTCAAAGTCGAACGGGGGCTAAGGCAAGGAGACCCCCTGTCTCCATACCTCTTTATATTGTGTATAGAGTGCCTTACTCATTGCATTCGAAACGATAATTTGGTAAAGGGTATTCGCTTTGGCGAAACGGAAATAAAGCAAATTCTTTACGCTGATGATATGACAATATTTGTCCAAGATTTAGACTCGATACATAGACTGGAGGTCATCCTAGAGAATTTTAGAAAAATATCTGGACTTAAGATTAATAAGAATAAAACATTCATTTTGCCACTGGGGCCCTCTGGGTCGTCTGGAGTTGCTTTTCCCTTTGGGAAGGAAGTTGATATAGTTAAAATATTAAGCGTACATTTTTCATTAGATCCTGATGTTGCTGAAGAAATGAATTATAAAGAGATCTTGAGTAAAATTAAAAAGCTACTAAATTGGTGGAAACAAAGGGATCTCACTTTGATTGGAAAGATCCACTTGTTAAAAACATATGCGTACTCAAAATTAATTTATGTTAGCTCTCTGACTCCGGTGCCTGAATGGGTTTTTTAAGAAATTGATGATATCTGTTTCGATTTTTTATGGCAAGGGAGGGACAAAATAAAAAGAAGCACCTTATATCTTGATTACAAACAAGGGGGGCTAAAGATGCTTAATTTTAAACTTTTTGTTATGGTACAGAGGGTAATGTGGATCAAAAGACTCGTAACTGGAGATCAGAAGGTAAAATGGAAAAAATACTTTAAATTTCTCCTCAGACCATTCGGTGGTAATTTAATTTTTTATTGCAACTTTTCGCCTGATATGATCAATATAAAACTACCAAAATATTATCAGGAAATGCTTAGTATTTGGTTTCATATGAATGTGTTTATTAAAAAGGATATAAGTAATAAAAGAAACGAAATTTTCTTTAACAACAGATATATTCAGAAGAAAGGAAAAACATATTTTCATGAAAATCTTTTCCTTAAAAATACATTTAAATTGCATCATATTACAGATGAAGAAGGTGCACTTTATAAGTCAGACACTTATTTCAGATGTATGGGACTATAGATGAAGAAGAAATATCAGTGATCAAAGACATATTTGCAAACACCCCTGAAGAATGGAAAAGTGAAT
The DNA here is from genome assembly GCA_025618425.1 of Heliocidaris tuberculata. Classification (NCBI taxonomy): domain Eukaryota; kingdom Metazoa; phylum Echinodermata; class Echinoidea; order Camarodonta; family Echinometridae; genus Heliocidaris; species Heliocidaris tuberculata. The sequence continues at coordinate 13,275,854 of CM046851.1, forward strand.
TTAAAAGGCATACTTCAGTTGATGGGTTAAAAATTGAATTTATGTTCTGTAAAAAAGTTTTCCAATTTGAATCGGTATGTTCGAAGAATTTGTATAGGGCTTGTATAAATAAGATGGCCGACATTCCAATTAGTTTTCACAATTTAGAATCATCATACAATATGTCAGTAAAAGAAATTGAAAAAGTCTTTTATCGTCCTAGATGAAGTACATTGGACAACAAATTGAGAGAATTTCAATTTAAATTACTATATAACATTGTCTTCGTAAATTATCATTTACACAGGTTTCAATTTATAGCAAGTAATAAATGTTCTTTTTGCGGTAAAGATGAGGAAACATATAGACATATATTTCTGGATTGTGAGACAGTAGGGACATTGTGGAAATTATGCAGTGTTCTGTTTAATCTTCCAATTCTTAAAGAATTAAGCTGGAAGGAAATCCATATTGGGGTAGATGAGAGAGCTGAAAATAGACAATTACTTAATCATATTGTTTTTCTAATTAAATATTTAATATACATTGGGAGAGGAAAAAATAAGCCACCGTTTGCTGAAGAGATACGAGAAAAGCTACTTAAGAGTAAAGAAGAAGAAAAAAAGATTGCATTCGAGCGAAACACATTAACACGACACTATAAAAAATGGGAACATCTAAAAGTATTAAGCACGAATAAAAACCAGAAGAAGGATGATGATGATGGGAGGGGTCCGCCGGGTTCGCGCATTCTGGGGTTTGACCGATCCTTGCCGCTGTAGACTGCCCTCTTTTTTTTTCTTCTTCTTTTTTTTTTTTCTTTTTTTTTCTCTCTCTCTCTTTTTTTCTCTTTTCTTCTTTCTTTCTTTCTTTTTCTCTGTTTGTAGGTGTGTATGTGCATGTTTGGGTGGGGCTGTGTGGGTGTGGGTGTGATGGAGGGGTTATTCTAATTATGTTTATTTGTTTCGTTGTCTGTCTGTCTTGTAACTTTTGTGGGGGAGGGGCGGGAGCGGGGTCAGTACAAATCAATCTCCGATTCATTCAGAGAGATATAAGTTCACCATTCAATAGTTTTATCAGGTATATTAGCAATATAATACCATATTTTGTCTTATGAATTTATATTATGTGTTATTATGACTTTACAAGGTTCATGATTCGACTTATATTGTTAATGTTAATGTTGAGATACACTATATTTTGTATGATTGAACTGAATGAATCAATAAATACTACTTCAAAACAAAAAAAGTGACGACATTCATGGTATAGTGCACTATACCATGAATGACGTCACAGTATAGCACATTTTCCTTCATCGGCATCGGCATCGGCATTATCCATTCATATGAGGGTATAATACTTACTATTTCCTTTAGGGAAGAGTAACGGAACAAAGTTGAATGAGAACGAGGTCATATGGTACAAAGGCATCATGTGATATTTATCCAGAAACCCTGCACCATTATAAATTCTTTATTGTTATCTGAGCATTACAGGAAACTTCTCAGGGAAAAATTGATCCGGTATATATACAAATATTTAGTCTGTCCCCCCCCCCCCCCAAAAAAAATGCAATCGGACTTTTAGCATCGATAACTTTCAAAATTGTGGATTAATCTGTTTATGTCTAATAATTATGAATCTACAACTAATTATCTAAATCTTGGCAAAATCCCATTCGATTTGGTTCAGTAGTCAGGAAGAAATAAGGATTTTTGTAACGTAGGTCATTAGTCCCTCCAATCCAAGTTTCGACAAAAGGGAAGCTTTACAAAGCACATCGGCATTTGGGTATCGAAAGAAATTGTTTTGCAATATGAAAAGTCATACTGGATTATGACACTACAACTATTTCTCTTCCAGTCAGTGAAAACCTTGAAATTGAAGTCTGAAGTCTGTAATAAGTTTTGTGTTGCAAATTGATAAGTTTGCCCCCCTGCCCCTAGGATCGACACCCCTGTTATAGGAAACTTCTCAGGAAACAATATCCAGCATAGAAACGCTAGTAGGCCTCCCCTTGGGGTAATATCGAATAACATTAATTTGTTAAAGTCATTTTTGTTTGTGTACGTGGTGAAGGAAAGTAACGTAATCTGATCACCTGCAAACAGTTATAAAAGTTAGTCCTTTCCCTAACATTACAGTTTATAGGACTCATGATGAACTTGAAGCATAATGCAGATTTTTGTTTCCAAATTTTCTACTTTCTGAATAATTTCGCACTTTGTTATTTTTATCATTTCTGTCATATCGCATTTTTTGTATTTTTGTCAATTTGTATATATATATATATCAATTGTAATCCATGTAAATTTAGTCCTAAGTCTGCGATTATGGAATTTTTTTTCCAATAAAATCTCAATCTCTCTCTATCATTATTTCAATGTATAAATTTCTGCACACTACTGAAAATCAAAGCAATATTACATTGTTATTAGTTAGAATTTAAAAAAATGAATTTACTATGACAATATCGCGTGTGTGGTTGCTGTAATATAGTATGAGGTGGGGGGGGGGGGGGGGCTGTGCGTAACCCCATGTTCCCGAGGATTTTCGAAGGCAACCTCATATTCGGGCAGCGAGGTGCCCGAATACCTCATTTTTAAGTGCACAGAGAGACTGCATGGTTTATGATGCACTGTATAAATCCATCTTTATTATTATTATTTTTATATCTTATCTGGTGTATTTTGATGACGAAATAACATTCTTACTATAATAAACATCTTACTTTGGAAACTAGAGAGTTGATATTCGGGCAAGAGGTGTCAATCCCCTCGCGAAAATGTGCCTGTATATAACTATGCAATTGACTGACCTTCATTTTGTATTGACTTATGAATTATTTCTCTCATTCGGTTCAGTTGATTTCTCACATTATGTAAATTTACCCAAGAGAGTTGCCGATGCTATAGTATTAGAACAAATTTCTCACACATTGTAAATAATTAATTAATCCTAATACATGAATCCGTTATGTATCTAGCTAGGCATGCGGCTTTTCATTGCTCAGTACTCCCCTGTCCCTCAAAGAAAAGGAATAAATTCACTGTGAAGGGTTGCAAGGGCTGCCTGTCGGTGTTTGTACCTGGTGTAGCCGAATATCACTGAACCCACCTCCGTGTTCTAGTGGTTGAGGCGTTTGGCGTACAGTGCCAAAGACCCGGGTTCGGCACCCGGGTTCGACTCCCGGTGAAGTTTTTGCAACCCCTGCAGTTATTTCCACAAAGAGGAAGTCAGTAAGGAGGAACAATGAATTTAGCTACGCAAATTATTTCTCTCATTCAGTTAATCAATTAATTTCCCACATTATGTAAATTTACCCACGAGATTTGCTGATGCTACAGTATTAGAACAAATTTCTTACACATTATATATATATATGTAGAAAATATGTTTTTAAGTGAGCCTTTGATAGTTTTACATGACTTTATATACAAGTATAATTAAGGAAATACAGTAATATTCAAATGAGGACGAGGTTGGTAACATTGTCCTATAGTTGTTTTTACGACATGATTAATCTTAATCTTAATCTTAGATTAAGCGTTGTAAGTAGGAAGTCTTCTATCTTCAGTTTGTTTGAGAATCTTAATCCATACAACTCAACACATCGTAAAGTTACACAAAGAGTCTTAATGATGTGAAACATCTAATGTTTCCTGTATTCATGGGAATAACAAACAAAGGTAGGTGACTGTAAAAAAAAAGAACAAAGAAAAAAGATATAAGTTATAGAACATTTCCCAGCATTCGGATTGAACGTGCATAGTCCTAAGAAGAGAAAGACATAGAGTGATGGGGGGGGGGGGGGGGGGCAGGGCAGAAGAGAGAGAGAGAGAGAGAGCGAGGACATATATATATATATATATATATATATATATATATATATATATATATATATATACTTATCTATACTTTGATATATTCCTCTTTTTTTTTCTTCTATTTTTTTTTTTTTACATTGATTACTAAAAAGAAGATCGAGTGAAACCCGGCTCAAAGAATCTAATATGGGCGCTGTTTCTGCTGATACTTCACTAGATGTTGAAATTGTTATCTCCATATGTATATTGCGACGCCAGTGTCTGAGATCGCAATATCTGATTTCGACCCGATTGCAAAAGTGTGAGGGGCTCTTGCGTGGGACGTCGCTGGCTCAGACCGCTGGAATTTTGTTCATTGAGTTTATACATATGGCCGAAGACCTGCACGGCTATGCCGAAAGCCATCTCCAATTCAGGGAAAATGATCAAAAATAATATTGCCATGGCAACTCTTTATATTCTCGGAATTTTTCTTTAGTTGAAACAGTAAAAATATGGACTTCCTGATATGAGTAAAGAGTGAAAGTAATTCCGTAGTAAAGAGTTATCAAATAAGATTTTAGCTGGAGTGTTCGAAGACCAGCATAAGTAGAAATAGCGGTCTTTAAAGATACATATTTGCCTGTTACCATGGTTACGGACATATTCCGCGAGGGTTACTCGGCTAAAATCATATTATATACCATAAGGGAGCTTTATACCAGAAATAGTGTCTATATCCGCCATGTCACGATAATCGAAAATGTTGGCCCTTAACCCTCCCATCTATATAATAGGCTATTGGCCCTGTCTTCGTTGCCACTGACCGGAATCAATCTCAGTCAAGTCCTCTAATCAAAATAATTTACAACCTCCTGTCTACACTGTTGCGCTTGATATCAGGTTGCGTTCAGTTTGAATCTATTCACAACTCTTCATAAGACGCAGGGCCCTGGTATGTCCCCCTCCTCCTCCCTATCAGTTTGAAATGAATGTTCCGTATATTTTGTACCGTATGGTGGTGGATCCAGTTTCCGAACACTTTTCAGAAAATCAACGATAGCAAATAAAATATCAAACGAATATCTGTTAAACTTACATAATGAATGTATCGAGACAGTTATCACAAAATCCAAATCTACTTGCTATAAAAAGGAGCTCACCTGTAATCTGAATGCCCATTGTCAGTTCAGTGGCAATAACAGAAACAGCACCGGCCCCGACTCCAAAGTATTCTTGCCATTCTACCAAGTAGATTCCTACTAGAGGAACGGCCCCTGCGTAGAGTAGCTGATTTGTGAAAGTAGCAAAGAGAACACACCATCCCCAGCCGCCATCCATTTTTTTTTTTTTTTTAAAGTTCGTAGTAGATGTCTGATGTTGGGCAAGAGCCCTATAGAACATGACCTCTAACAACACTTGAAATATGCCGGTACGCACACGTCATGAGCACATTCAAGAGCTTTAATCAACGACAAAAGAGCCCTTTAATGATATGGTTTTGACGACATGACTGCATCGTAGATTCATTGAACCTGATTTGTTCCCTATATTGGCCAGAAAGTTGCTACATATACTATCCACATACCAGGTTGCAAAACCCCTATATGAGTGACCAACCTCTAAAGATATTTCTAGTACTAGCTAGCCTTGCATGCTCAAAGCCTCGAACTACCTTTTCACAGGGTTCCTACTTACGTCACACAATCCGTGGACAGTACAGACCCTATACTACCAATTGACTACACTCGTTCCTGGTCAATTCACTATCTTCACCGGTAGTACATCAGTACAGTGCATGTGTAGGATGTATGTAAGATCTTCAGTAGTTTGAAATTCCATTCAGAAAATGATCAATATTTGCTGAAATCCCGAGCATGTTTACCGGTTTACAAATAACCTTTCTCCTACTTTCTCTATTAAAGCAGCGCTGTTCCTATGCCTATAGTGGACTAGAATGTACAACACAGGAGTAGTGAAAAGAGTTGGTTGGTTGGCTGCCTGCACATGAAGTATAAAACGCTTTGTCACTGTGCAGACTGGTTATACTTTTAACACGTGGAGCTATTAATAACGGAGAATCATTGCATTAACAAAGAAAGAACCCCTCGACAAGTACAGTGTACCACATGGGTGGCGATCCTGGGGGTGGGGGACACGTCCCCAGAAAACGTTATTTTTTCCTCGGAAATAATAACAGTATGTCTAGCAGTAATGTTATAAACAAAACTGAAAGGGTGAAACTCTGTATACTTGACCGAACCTTTTCTCTTTATATTCTATTTATGCCTAGGGCTACATTCATTAATATGAATGCATACATTTTGCAAACGCTGTCAAATCGATCCAAATTTTAATAACTGCGGTATATTTTTGTCATATCCAGTAGTCCTGTGTCTCACCATGGTGATATAAGAGTATGATTATCTGCTACCCTTAGAAAAGTTCACAAGAGCCCACGAGACCGACATGTCGATCTAGTGGGCTGTCGGCCGGCCGATTTGTGGGCTGTAGCCTTGTAACATGTGCATACATGTATCTAAATCCAATTCTTCAGATGTGGCTAGGCATACCGTTTTTTACACCCGGTAGTGTTGTCTCTTATGTCAACCAGCAAAAAATAATAACGATATCCTGTATTGGTTGGGAACAGTGGCGTACCCTGGATTTTTGAAAGGGGGGTGTTTTTACTCTAAAATTCTCTGAAAAGCAACCAAAAAAAAAGAAGAAGAAGGTTATCAGTATTTTGGGGTGTCTTTTTACTCAAAAGAAAGGAAAAAAATCAGAAGTTCTTAAGGGGGGCTGTTTTAACATCAAATAATACCAAAAGGGTGTGTTTGAACACCTAAACCACCCCCCCCCCCCCCCCCCCTCGGTACGGGCATGGTTGGAAAGGTAATTAATACAATGCGTTTCCTTGCTTTCATTCGGTTTAATAGTTCATTTGTACATGTACGTCAAAGTTATTAATCTGCAACAATTTATAATACCTGTTATTATTCATTTCATTTTGTTTGGCAATGCATCAAGCATTGTGTCAGAAGTTATATCACAAAACGATAAAAATATTCGAAATGAGTTTCAAAATAGAATTCAAATCTGAGTTTATGTATACAGTGCTTTTAAAAAAAAGTATACCCAACTTTGGTAGCTTCTAATGAAAAAGTTATAACCTCTATAGGCTTAAAATTGAATTCATAGCAAAGAGCAACTTATATTCTGTCCAATGATACCTTATTCATAACCGTGCGGCAATGAATGACCGAGCAGCAGGCTTTTCGAAAAGTATTGTCAAAATCCTCTTGTACCAAGTTTGGGCTGAAGGAACGAATGTGGGTCAAAACCAATTACGCATTTGTAATTTCAGTTTGACAACAATTGCTTAGTTATTTCAATTGATTTTGTGCATTTGAATAGAAAATGTGTTAATGTCAACTCAAACTCAAGAAAAGGTTTATTACAAACAGACTTTATATTTTATTTGCAATGATGAGATTGATGACACAATCTCGGTTTCATCCGCATATTTAAAGAAAGTCTCTTTATTAAGTCATTCAAAATGGAAAAGGTTTATTTGGGAAGCTATCTTTTTTTAATGAAAGTCTGCTATCATTTACCTGGAGCAGTTGGCCTCACTCAAAACCCTCAGGCGCTTAGACGTTCGATAATCCCAGGACCGGAAGTGGCAAGACTGACGAGAGAATTTGAGGCATCATTCGAGGGATGACGTAAAAGAGTAAACCAAGAAACAAGGCATCATGAGCAGACGAAAAGTCATCAGGTGACATTTGTCAAACAAGTGATAAGTTTGGTTGAGGTGATTGAGGAAATGGGTAACCTTTTCTTAGAAGAGTCAAAAGACCTTTTGAAACTAGACGCAAGGGACATAATTCAAGTAGATGCAGTGGCTACAGTAGGCTATGTTAGGCCAAGGAGACGGATCAGGAGCAGTATGATGCCTTTGTCACAGATCGACTGCTTGAACAAGGAACTTCTCTTTCAGAACCTATCAAGAAGAACAAACTCTCATTGTTCAGTGAAGCTCCTCCTAGGGAACACGCTTTACGCTTATAACTTTTTGTGTTTATAGGATCCTGGGTTAGGATCTGATTGTAACCAATATCACCACCGTTGATCATTGACACCAATGATTTACAAATGTGTGTTATACTAATTCCAAAACAAATGAAATGACAGATCTGGTGAATCAGAAGACCACTCCAGAAAAAAAGAAAGTTTCTGACTGATCATTTTTTTTATGTCCAATGGCTAAGCTATCCAGGGTAGGTGGTCGGCTTATCCAGGGTCGGGCTGTCCGTTGGTCGGGCTGTCTGGACCCCGAGTTAATAGAAAAGATGTCTAGTGCCAGCCTGCAAGTGTCTTCTCTGAAAAGTGATTGCTAACTTTTCTCACGACTGTACATTGCTTGTCAATCACAAGATAGTAATCTGGATGGGTTCTTCTGTCATGAATATCTTGCCCACCATCTTTGTCTTATTGCGGCAACTTAAGAAAAGGAACCAAATCTGACCTCACTGCACATTTAGAGAAATGTGCTGAATCCAAAGACAACTACCCAAAGACTGATGTGATCATCCTAGATGGAGCTGTGGTGGTGAACATCCTCAGACCTGTTACTGCTAGGACTTTTGATGATTATGCACAGTAAATGTGTTCTTGCCGTATGTAGAGCATCAGTTGCAATATGCTAATCGGTGGATATTGTGCAGATCGGTACAGTGAGGACAGCTTGAAATGACACGCAAGAAGCAAACGTGGGAAAGGTGTCAGAAGAGTCCTTGGATCCACGAACCTCCCAGGAAACTGGCAACAATTTCTATGTGTCGATGCCAACAAGACAGAGTTGTTTGCGTTCCTGGCATAGTACATTGCCGGTATGAGAACTAGCAAGCAGGTTGTAACCACCAATAATAATAATAATAATAATAATAATAATAATGATAATAATAATTATTGTTTCTTATTAAGCACTTTTCCAGAAAACTGATCAGAGCGCTATTACAGCACAAAAATAACATACACAATAACATAGCAAATAGTAATATATATACATGTAGTAATTATGGATATACAAAGAATTTAAAGATATTTAAATATTCATTAACAGTGATATCATCAGCCCTATCGTCTGCTGAGAGTCAAAAAGGTATTATCACCACTCTGGTTAACAACAAACGATATGAACTGGATTAATTATGACGGGAAAAGTTAGGATTTGAGTTTCTTTTTGAAAGTTTCTTCTGTATCACATAGGCGGAGATGTTGTGGTAGAGTGTTCCAGATGGCCGGTCCAGCATATGAGAATGAGCGTTCGGCTGCCTTGGTATTGGTGCGTGGGATTTGAAGTAATGTTTTATCGTTCTGTGAACGGAGATGGTATCTTGAAGCTGGAGGGGTAGTAACTAAGTTCGACAGATACCATGGAGCAGTATTCTTCCTGCACTTGTATACCAAAAGGGCTAGTTTGAATTCAGTTCGTTCTTTGATAGGAAGCCAGTATAACTGTTTCAACAAAGGAGCACTGGGCTCTCTTTTCTGTGCACCAAGCACCAGACGAGCAGCTCGATTTTGGATTTGCTGAAGTCTTTTCACATCACCAGCATTCACATTTGCCAGCAGAGAATTTCCATAGTCAAGCCTGCTCAACACAGGAGAGCGCACTGCATGATTACATGTGTCACCTGTAAGGTACTTTCTAACATGAGATATGTTTCTCAGGTGGAAGTTCACTATCTGGCACACTCTACGAACATGCTCTGATATTGACAGTGTCTGGTTAAAATAAACACCAAAATTTTTCACAGTGGTTGATGCGTCAACAGTGGTGTTTGCGATCTGAAGGCTCAAATCTCCTGTGGGACGTAGTCTACTGGATGACAGAAGGAGAGTTTCGGTTTTGTCCTCATTCAGTTTCAGCCTGTTGTTCGTCATTCATCGGCTAAGCTCACCTATACATTTCTCCAGTTTATTGCGTACTTCATTCAGACTGGCAGGACTGCGTGGATCAAAACTACAGTAAATCTGTGTATCATCTGCATATAGATGATATTGGAGACCATGGCATTTGATAATATCTCCAATAGGTCTAATGTACATTGTGAAGAGTTGAGGCCCAAGTACCGAGCCCTGCGGAACACCGTATCTCAGGGTATGAGTTTCACAGTATTTCCCTTTCACGGAAACACGTGAAGAACGTTCTGTAAGATATGATGTAAACCACTGTAGAGCTGTATCCTTGATACCATACTCAGTCTGAAGTCTTGTCAGCAGGGTAGAATGACCGATGGTGTCGAAGGCACCGCTCAGATCTAGTAGCACAAGAAGCACTTCCTTCTTCTGATCAATCTCTTGGAGAATGTCTTGCTTTATGCGAAGCAATGTAGTTTCCGTGCTATGGAAAACCTTGTATGCTGACTGGAAGTCCTCTTGAAGGTCATAATCATGCAGATAGGAGGAGAGTCTGGCCCAGATGTGCTCTGCAACCCTCCTCGAGACACATGTCGCCTAGCCCCTTGTGATCATGAAAAGGATGATCTTGCACCTGGCAGATGCCTTCTATGAGGGCAAGAGTAAGATTCTACTCTGCACAGTATATAGACACAGACGTAGTGTGTTTGGCTATAGCTGCAGCTAGCAATCTCAATATCTCGGAGCTATGGTTGGCATTTGGGACAGGCAAACATCTTAGATACATTCTAACCCACGAAATTGTAGCAGATCTTGGCCCAGGCAAGTCGCAGGCTCTTCTATTGTTCCATGCCTTGACAGGATGTGATACGGTATCATCCTAAGTTTCGACACCAAGAAGAAGAAAACAGCCTGGAAACCGGGAAGACCTACGATGAAGTCACATCGATCTTCCTAACCCTGTCCACTGCAGTGTTACAAGTAGAACGATTTATTATCCTCTATAATCGAACCAGCACACTGACAAACATTGATGAAGCTCGACGAGATGTGTTTACAAAGAAGCGATGGATGCAATACCTCCAACTAGGCTTTATTGCAGCATGTCAAGAGGGCTGCCTACCAAGGAGGTCACTGCTGGGGCAAAGCTATATGGACCGGAATCTTGCAATGCCCTCACCTAAGGACTGAAGTTAAATCGACCCAATATTGTGACACTTAAGAACAGATAAAGGACAACCAGTGACTATTCTTTTATTAACCGCAGAGGTGTTTATCTAATTTTTGCATTTCCATATAAGACTATATGGACAAAATCCACTGCTTCTTACTACAATATTAAAGAAACATAATGATCACAGTACTTCTGATAATTTTATTCGTTTGGATAAGAATTTATGTTTAATGAATTCTATGGCCTTAAAGGGAAAGTCCGTCCTGATTACAAGTTGGTTTTAAAAGAAGCAGAAAAATTAAAGAAACAGATCAGTGAAGGTTTGAGCAAAATTAGATTAGTAATAAGAAAGCTATGAATTTTTGAATTTGTGACCAATCAAACACAAATTGGCAACTCTGTGACGTATCTCGCGAGCTCCTCTCCCATTTCCCCTGTACTCAAAGAAATCATTAATTTCAATTTTCTCTAAAGAAAATATCAAATCATACATGCACCTTAGATATAATCAATGCTTATATGTTTTTACACAACACCTATATAAAACAAATCTATTCCTTCATCAAAAACTAAGAAAATTAAAATTTATGAGATTTTCTGTACTGAGCAAATCGTCATGGAGTTGCCAGTTTGTATTTGATTGATTACAACTTCAAAAATTCACTTTTCTTATATATTTGCTCAAACTTTTACTAATCTGTTTCTCTCATTTTTCTTCGTTTGTTCAAGTCAACTTAATACCAGGGAACTTTCCCTTTAACATTACTAGGTCAAATAGGTCATGGTCTGCAGATTTTCATACTTTTTTTACATACATACAGCAATATACACATTTTAACAGCAAGATATCATTTTTTCAAGTGTGCAAAGGCCTATGTGACATTCAGACCTTTGACATTTGAACTTATGAGCTCATGATCATGTGGTTTATCATTCTGTATTGACAGATACATGTAGGTCTGATACCAATTTACTTGGTTTTGTCTTTTTTCTTCTGCAGAAATGTAATTGAAATACATATTTTTGCACTTATGTTATTTCCATTGACCTTGTAAAGGCTCATTTAACATTCAACCTTTGACCTTTGACCTCAATATCCTCCCGGGTCATCATTCTACACTGACACATAGATGCACTTCATATTTTTTCTTTCAATCACGTTATTGGTTGTTGAATTTGTGGAGGAATAAGATTTAACTCAAATTATACCACTTACGTGACCCTATGACCTTTGACCTTTGACCTCATGAGACAAAAATCTCTGAAATGTATCATGTGGTGGTCATGCATACTTATGCAACATCTGAATAAGATTTTTCAAATGGTTCTCAAGTTATTAATGATTTAATGATCCAAGAAAGGGGATATGGCGGCCATTTTTAAAAATGGCCGCCACGGCTGACCTTTGACCTTTTTCAGGTGGCTCCCCTTCTTAAAATGCTTTTTACATAAGGTTCTACCACTGTGCCAAATTTCATGCTTGTAGGTAAAAATGCACAATTTCATCACTTATCTGCCTAACTACAGGTAATATGAAAGTTTTTAATCTTTGACAGCTTTAATACATAAGAGAATTTTTCAATCGGCCGATTCGGTAATGTCACTTTGATGTTTCGCTTTTTTTCTTCTGCTATTGCAATGGTTGGATAATTGCCCTTTAACCTTTTGGCTACCCCTACACATGTTTATGCGTGTGTGTGTGGGTATTCTGCTTACAGAAATGGTTTCACACAAATGAGTCTCTAGACAGTTTCAGATTAAAACTCATTATTTTTTTTTATTTGATTTATTTATTTATCTTTATGATCCTTTTTTTTTTCAAACATATTTTACAATCTAATTACAACATAATAAACAAATATTAATACATTATCAAATAGAGTAATTGCATTGTATGATTAACATAAATGAATCATAAAGAAGGATTGTCACATAAGCAAAGCCTGATGAAGTGACAATCCTTTACAAAAAAATAGGAAATGCTAAAGAAAGGGGGATATTAAAAAAAGAAGAAAAGGGGGGAAAAAGAATGAAAAAATGACTTTTCGTTGTATTCAAAGTAATAGAAGTCAATTAAGGATGGGGATGAGATGAGATGTATGGAGAAAGAAAACATAAGTAGAAGAGGATGGTAAGTAGAAAAGTGAACTGTGTTGAAGAGATATTAGGGAAAAGTTAGGTAGAGGGAAGAAATGAAAAGTGGTAAGTGTAGGGAGTGCAAAGAAAGAGAGAGAAAAATGAGAAAGGGAGGATGAAGAAAGAAAGAGGGAGAAAGAGGAGAGAAGAAGTAATGTCATTTACGCCCAGAGTCATCATACTGTTTGATGAGGTACTTTTTGGCGGCTGCCTTGAAAGAATTTAGAGTAGTGTGTGATTTGACTGCATCTGGTAGTGAATTCCATATATCGGGACCGGTATGTCTAATAGATTTGTGTGCTAACCAATACTTCTGTTAGGCATAAACATATCACCAAGTGGGGATGGAACTTGATGTATAGAGACTTTAAACATAAGTAGGGCTATTTGGAGTGTATTTATGTCAGAGACTTTAAGGGTGTTGAGTTTATGGAATAACGGGTCGGAGTTCGCTCTATAGTGTGAGCCCGCGCATGTACGTAGTGCTTTCTTTTGCAGTAAAAGTATTGAATTAATCTTATATTTGGCAGTATTTGTCCAAATCATGATGCAATATGATATGTGGGGGAGAATTAATGTATTATAAAGCATAAAGTGTATATCATTTGGTAGAATATATTTAAGTTTGAATAGAATGCCGACAGCTCTTGATATGGTGGTCTTGATATTCTTTATGTGATGTATTCAACTTAGGTTTTCATCAATGGTAACTTTGACTTTGTTTTTTTAGATATAGGTAGACCATTGATAAAAATGTTGTTTTGTAAATCGATTTGGGTATGTGTTTTATCAAAATGTATGAAATTTGTCTTGTTTATCTTTAAGGATAATTTATTGGTTTTAAACCAAAGTGAAACATTTTGGAGTTCATTGTTAACTACCATAATATTGTAATTTATGAATTAAATCCGATAATCTAAAAGTATCAAAGGCCTTACTCAGGTCCATAAATACACCAATGATATGTTCATTTTTATTCAAAGTATCAGTAATTTTATCATATAATTGGGCTAGGACAAGATCGGTGGAGTGGTGTTTTCTGAAGCCATATTGGTTGGGATTTAGAAGGTTGTGTTTAGTTAGAAATTCATATAGTCGATTGTATATCAGTCTTTCTGAAATTTTTGAAATGCTTGGTAATAATGATATTGGACGGTAATTGTTTACTAAGGTGGGATCGTCTTTTTTAAAAATAGGGATAACCTTTGCAATTTTGAGCGAATCTGGGCAAATTTTAGAGGATATAGATAGATTAAAAATATATGCGAGAGGAGTACTTATAAAGTCAATAATTTTCTTTAGAAGATTCGTACTAATTTCGTCATAATCGGATGAGTTACTAGATTTTAACAATTTAACTATACGAATAATTTCAGTATTATCATTTGGTTTGAGAAAAATGCTTTTTTCAAAGGAATTAGAAAGAAATCACTTAAATTGAGTGTTGTTGCTATCAATTGTGGAAGATAAGTTTGGACCAATATTGATAAGTATGGATTAAATAAATTTGCCGCTTTTGTAGGGTCCTTGATTTCATGGCCATTATCAATAAGTTTTGGAGTCTGCGAGTGATTTTTTTTTTCCCCCAATAATTTCATTTATTATATTCCATGTTGATTTCATGTTGCCTTAAGCTTTTTCTAATTGTTGTGAATAATGCTGTTTCCGTTAAGTCCTTATTATGTTGGTTAACGCATTACGATATTTTTTGTAATTATTTATGTTTCGAGCCGACGGACTGCGAATGGATAATCTATAGAGTTGATTTCTCTTCTTAATAGATGTCATTATTCCTTTAGTAATCCACGCTTTTTATTTTTTTTTTCTGGGATGGTCGATTGTTGGTTAACGGTATGTTGTTGTTATAGTAAGATAAAAGTTTGATGTTAAAACATTCATATGCTTGTTCTGCGTCTTTGATTTCATAGATCTCTGTCCATTCTTCATTACTTAGGCTATATTTTGAAGACATTCGATATTAGCAGAATTTAATTTTCTATGATATTTTCAGCATCCTTGTTTCTAAAACGGGATTTATAATATAATGGAGATATCGGTAAATGGTTTGATATTTCTGAGAGTATAAGGCCATTGTTTAAGTTTTTGTTCAGTGCATTTGTGAATATGTTGTCGATTAAGGTAGCGGAAGTAGCGTTTATTCTAGATGGTTTATTTATTTGAGGGTATAATGCATATGAGGATAATATGTTTAGAAAAGTCGTACCGTTGTTACTCATTTGGGAAGGCAGTATGTCTATACTGAAATCACCTAATATGTATATTTCCTTATTTTCTTGAGATAGTATATTCAAAGATGTTTCAAGATTATCATAGAATGATTCAAGGTGACTGTTTGGGGGCCTATATATTGCACCGATAATAGTGTGTTTTTTTTTCATTATTTTCAATTTCTATGAAAGTTGATTCGATTCCTTCAATGTGAGCATCAGGCCTTGATTTGAAATTGAGTTCGTCGTGAATATATAAAGCAACACCACCTCCTCTACCTGATGCACGATCTGTTCGAAGCATTGTATATTGATCTATATTAAATAGATGTTTCGGTGATGCCTATTACAGAGAAAGGAAAATTCTTTAGGGTGTACAGTAGATTTTCAATATGTTCAAAGTTTTTATTGAGACTTCTTGCATTGCAGGGTAGGATACTAAATGAAGTTTTACTGCTGTGATTATTAATAAATTGCGATACAAAATGTTGTGGAGTGTAATATTGACAGTCCGGTTCATTACCAGATAACAGTATGTTAGTTGGATCAACGTTCGCGCCAGCAAGGTGAGTTTCCTTCGAAACAGTGTTTATGAAGACTCTGTGAGCATGTTTTGGGGAATGGTATCTTCTTCAGAATAGACATATTGTAGAAATAGATTAACTGTACAGTGTGGAGGAGTAGAGAGAGAGAGGAATAGTGTTATAAAGTAGATGAAGTAGTACGATCATGAAAGTGGAATGAAAATGAAAAGTAGACATGTCAAGTGAGATTCAGGAGGAATTTCATGTTCCTCTTTCCTGGAGGTTAACATAATTATATATCGGTCTCCCCATAAGTAGCAATCGATGAAAAAAAATATATATCGCCTTAAGAAAACATATACATATACATATACATATATAGTTACACACTGACATATATTTCATCATGACATAGGATAAGCAAAATACGAGATAGCGAGAGGTATTAGATGATATGGAAACAAATTCATTATAACCGCAAGAAGTGCGGGAAAAAAATTGGAGGAAACAATTTGCTTTGGACTTAATGTTTTCCTCACTACTATTAGATACATAGTATAAATTACTTGATATAAATGGCGAACCAATTTACCGATTTACAAGCGAGTTTCAACTAGATTACAGACCGTGTAACCACCAGGAGCTGATAATTTATGTCCATGGATTGTATGACATGTTTAAATTAATTTGCATGTAATCGATTCATGCAGTTTGCAATAATTAGATTTTTATATTTATTTATCAAAAGTGCCGTATCAAAAATTCTCTGAGCTCTGTCTGCAGAGATTACTGGAGAAATGAGAGTTGTACGGTAATAAAAGGAGAGGCTGTGTACAGGTCAGTGCCTTCGTTTTCCTTACGTCATGTAGGAGGTGGTATTCTCATTCGTCACTCGTTAGATAAACGATAATCTATATGCAAACACCTTCAGCTGCTTTGAAACTGAAATAATTCACACCTTTAGTTAACTAAGTTATTGATGACTTTCTTTTTTGTTCTTATTATTTATATCCTTATATAATTATTATATGTAAATACATTTGAGATAATTAACAGTTAATTATCTCAAATGTATTTTTATATTATTTGTATTATATAATTATTTCAGTCCAACTGTATGTTTACTTGTTAGGTGTTGCTTGATTCATTTCATTGTCTTTGGCTCTATTTGTTTTTGTTATTTTGAATGTCATGTCACTAATGTATATCTTTTTTTATGGTAAAGTGATCAACTGTTTACATGGTATATGATGATTTACAGAAATGAAATAATTATTGTATTTATATTTAATGATAGATATCAATCAGTGTGTCGATGGCTCAAAGTATCCTGATATATGGTGAGTTACATGTTATGCCTTCTCGAAAGAAGATACTGTCCGATACTTTTCAGTTGGCATGAAGAATTCATGGAATTCTCGTTTTAAGCGAAGAAAATAGAAATGATCTAACTTTGGCACGGAGCGGTTTTACTAATTGGAAATAAAGGCTGGACTACCATGTGGGCCTACATTGACCGGAGTCATATTTTTTTATACCCTTATGTATATAGGAATAAATGGTCAAATATCATGTCCTGAAACGAATCCGCCGTGTCCTTCTTCATTACACCTTCATGGCACGGTTGCCAAAGGGACTGTCAGTGGTGTGGTCTTTCACGATTCATCAATAATGACAACTGGGAATCGTCAGACAGTTATTTGCAAGGCGCCAGATGCTGGTAAATATCTCGTTATAAAGATAGGGTCACACTGATCGTTATATACATGTATAACTTTATACATGTATAAATATACTTATATAATATCACCATCATGTTCCGGTATAGCACAGCATAACACATTTGTCTCTTTGCACTTCAAAAGTATATACTAATACCTAGGCTCGAGTTCAGTAGCTCTGGAAGCCGCTCCTTGTGCACAGTGCTTTTCAAGGAATACAGTAAGAAGAAGTACATCCTATATATAGGTATAGCCTAGAGAGTGGCAAAAGTAGATGAATTTCGTGCTAGAGCACGTAAGTGCGGTATTGGGGCTCAAACCATCCACCTGCAAGTGTTCGACATCCGCAAGGGCTGCGAGTATAAATTTGCCTTTTTCTGAGTTTATAGCCACTGACCATTTTCCTCCGGTAAAAAATGGAAATAACATGATAATTTGCTAGATCGTAAATTTGATATTAGTATACATGGATATTTTTACTATTTTACACAAATAACTTTAATATCGTTACATCATTTTCGTCATGTAAAAGATACTTTCAAATGAAAAACATATATAATTGGAGGCAGCGGCAAAATAAAAGGACATGAGCGCAGTGCCCTCTATACATTTCTTTATCTTTCAGGGTGTCGATCCGTGTTCATGACTGGGGGGATGACCGAGCGGGGGAGGGTGTGGGAGACCCCTTTCCCTTCCACACCAGAGACTTTTTCAAAAATATGTCTATAAAACCGTGCAGTTTAGAGCATCCCAAAATGGTTTTTAATGGAAAGAAGAAATGCACGGATCTACACCAATGAACGGAACTCCTTAATTGAGAATAACAATGCAAGCGAACAAATTTTCTTCGATATTTTCGCATTGAAATTATGGCATTTCTTATTTCCTTACTTCTAATCATTAAAAAATAATTATGATGATATTTCAAGATCTAACATAATAACATGATCACAATAAGCTGATCATGAATATTTTGGGAGAAGCTCGGCTGGACGCAGTTAGAAAGTGGAAAGTCACTAGACCATCAATATGCAAACAACGAACAAAGTCACCAAAAAGTCAACGGTGAGCTCAATAAAAGGTTACCATAGCAACTGTGGCAAAAGCCCGCTCGCGGGCTACCCGCCATTGCTTGACCTGTTTCTGCCCGAAGGCAACAAATTTTAGTTTTCGCGTCGAAAAAATTCTCGAATGTTGAATCGTTACATCAGCAAGCTTCACAGAAATGGGAAAGAGGAAAGCACAAGCGTCCAGGCAACCTTCACAGCCCAAAAAGTCTAGGCCAACGGCTTCTTCTCGACAAAAAAGGACAAAAAATAGCACAACTACAAGAGAGGCAGATACGTGCCTCACTCGCAGTCGCAGTGTAGCGGCAGCTACCGGGGAAGCCAGTGGGATAGCGGGGTCGTCGGTTACAGGGATCGAGACAGCCACCCAGTCCAGCGGGACCGTCGGTGCGACAGGCCAGCAACCGCTTCTCCCACAAATGACAGGTAATGTCCCTATCCGAATTGAAACATCAGAAACCCCATTAAACCTAAGGGTCAACCACAATAGGCACCAGACAGGAATAGATACTGGTATATTAGGAACAAATAGACCTAACTCCACATTTGTGACCTCTTTTCCATCCATAGTGCCCAGTGCTAGCCTCCTCCAAGAAAATTTTGATGGAGAAACACAAGCATTAAATAATGGCACAACTCACACCAACATTGGGCACAACACAAATACTTTACAAGGCTCTGGGCCACGTGGGCAAGGAGTTCAGACACCGACCCCACCCAATCACACTGACACATCCCCTCTGCACCCGATGGGGGACAGGCTGGGCATGTCTACGCCCCAAAATATAAGGGACAAAATTTGGAAGGGGGAATACATTGATCTCAACACACTCATTGACAGTCAAGATACAGTAACTCATGCCATGCGGGACTATACAGAGGAACAGAGAGCTAACCTCGCAGTGGCACAGGTAGAAGGGAGGTGGATCTTGAAACCCTCCCCCACCCCATCCAAAAACAAGATATTCTCTATTGAGACCTGGACTAACGCATTTCTGGTGTACATGAGCATATATCTTGAAGCTAATCCCACATGCATACATGCATTACTCAAATACTGCCACCTCATTCGAACAGCCGCTTCCCGTTACCAGGGTTACGGCTGGAGGGATTATGATATTGAATTCCGACACCGCCTCCACAGGAGGGGTGGATCATGGGCAACATTAGACGGCGAGCTGTGGCTCCTCCTCGTTATCAGTGGGGGACCACCCAGGGCGCAAAGAGGCGTTGATAGGTCACCCTATCAAAGAACTCCATGGGGGAGTGGGGGAGGGGAGAGACGCCAGTCTGCACCCCCAGCAAAACAGAGCGGGAAGACATTTCGATGCACCGACCCCCGCTTTAAGCCACCCTGTCATGACTACAATTTCCGCACATGCAACCGAAAGAATTGTAGGTATGCGCATAAATGCATGCAGTGTGGCACACACGGTCATGGGAAATCACGGTGCGCAGACAGAAAACAACCCAGTGCAAAACCCATAAAGCAATCTAAGTAAGGGCCACAATCACAGTGAGGACAAACAAAATCAAGAAAATGGGTACTTCCAAGACACAAAACCAGATAGTAGTAAGGGGAACAATGATAGGAACCTTAGGTCCTTGGCACCAACACCCATCATATTAGAAAACCTCAGGCCCCTACTAAAACAATACCCAAACAAAAGGGCTGCCCTCACTCTTGATAGGGGGTTCAGTGAGGGCTTCCGCATAAATTACGCAGGCCCCAGGCTGCCAGTAGACCTGCCCAATTTAAAATCAGTAGAAAAGAACAAGGAAGTAGCTTTAAAGAAAATAAATAAAGAGCTTGAACTTGGACGTTATTTAGGCCCATTCGATACAAGACCGCTAAAAAATCTGAGGTCCAGCCCAATTGGCCTTGTTCCAAAAAAGACACCGGGTGATTACAGGCTGATAAATCATCTCTCATACCCAGAAGGCTTTTCAGTGAATGATTTCATTCCAGACGAGTCATGCACGGTTGCATACACAAGCTTCGATATGGCTGCCGAGTTGGTGGCCTCAGCGGGCATTGGGGCAGAAATGGCAAAAGAAGACATAAAATCTGCCTTCCGTCTCCTACCCATACATCCAGATGATTTTGAGCTATTAGGCGTTAAATTTGAAGGAAAATATTACATAGACAAGTGCCTACCCATGGGGATCCGCTGTGCACCAGCATACTTTGAGACATTTTCCACATTCATAGAGTACTGTGCAAGGAAAAAATGCAAATCGGAGAGCATAATTCACTATGTCGATGACTTCCTGTGTGTTGGGTCAAACAAAAAGGGAGGACTGCCCTGCCAAGAAATAGTCCAAGCCTTGAGGGAGGTATGCAATGAATTGGGAGTTCCCCTAGCAGAGGAAAAATCAGAGGGGCCCACCACACGGCTCACATTTCTGGGCCTAGAGCTTGATTCAATTAGAATGCAGGTACGAGTCCCCATGGAGAAGATTCAAGATATCAGACATAAGCTAAATAAGACATTATCAGCAAGATCAGCAACGATCAAAGAAGTTCAATCTCTTGTGGGGACTCTCAACTTTATTTGTCGTGCGGTACGCCCCGGCAGGGCCTTCCTTCGGAGGTTAATAGATATGACAAAGGGGGAAACCAATGGGACTAGACAAGTGACATTTTCAGAAGGGGTTAAGGAGGATCTCAGAACCTGGTTAGAATTCTTAGAGGCATACAATGGGGTATCAGTCATTCCACGGGAAAACTGGGTGAACGATAAGGACATAGACCTATACACAGATGCAAGTGGGGAGCTCGGCTATGGCGGCTACCTCCATGGTAAGTGGTTCAATGGGAAGTGGCCATCACGTGACATAATCAGAACCACATCCATAGCATGGAAAGAAATGATCCCCATCGTAATAGCCTTTATGGCTTGGGGAGAGGAACTCAGCAATAGGAGAATACTAATACACACAGATAACATGTCAGTCAAATGTGCAGTGAACAAACAATCATCCCCATGCCCCAAAATAATGATACTACTAAGAAAGTTGGTGATAACATGCCTCAAAAGAAATGTTTCAGTTAAGGCAGTTCACGTTCCTACTCACAATAATGGCATTGCTGACTCCCTTTCACGATTCCAGATGGGCCGGTTTCACAAACTGGCCCCAACAGCAGACGAACACCCCACGCCTATCCCAGATGGAATATGGCAGATCTTGCACAGGAGGCACACAGGCTACTAGGGCAGTCGCTGGCAGGGGGGACACAACGCGCATACCAAAGGGCAGTGGATGCTTTCCAGGTATTTCGCATAAACCAGCACATGAGCTCAGTGTGGCCAGCACCCACAACCCAGTTAATTGCCTTTATTGCACATCTCTCCATAAGTGGCAAATCTACCTCCACTATTTCATTACATGTTGCAGCCCTGTCATACATACACAACATACATGGGTGGACAGACCCCACAGGACACTTTATTATCAGGAAGTTACAGGAAGGTAGCAAAAGAGACAAAAAAATAGGAGATGGCAGGAGACCCATTACATGGCCCATACTAAGAAGGGTTATTCCCACACTACAACTGGTGTGCTTTTCCCATTACGAAACAATGATGTTCAGGGCTGCCTTCTTATTGGCCTTTTTCGGGTTTCTCAGAGTGGGAGAATTCACAATTCGTAGTAAACATGAGGAGTCAGAAAAAGTGCTAACAAAAGATGACATTCTACTATGTCAGGGCCCAAGGCATTTTATGGTAGTGCGTATCCGATATTCCAAAACAGACCAGTACGGAAAGTCTACCACACTAAGAATACAAGGTAATGAAAATGAGAACTTATGCCCAGTAAAGGCTATTGCAGCCTTCCTACAGGTAAGGCCCTCCGTTAAAGGGCCCTTATTCTGTCACATAGACAGCTCTCCCCTAACCAGGTACCAATTCAGTGCAGTTTTGCAGAAAGCATTGGCTTATGCGGGCACAACCCCTAGCCAATATGGCACACATTCATTCCGCATAGGGGCGGCAACCACAGCAGCCATGGAAGGGGTTTCAGGAGAGGAAATAATGGCCATGGGCAGGTGGCGCAGCGAAGTCTACAAAAGGTACATAAGATAGGCATGCAGGGGATACTAAGATACAATAATGAGTCAAACAGGTAAGGAGAATTTGCAAAACAAAACATAACAATAAGGATACAAATTACAAAGAAATAATATATACACATATATGGAAAAATAAGCATATTGACCGAAACGATAAATAAATAGAAATAACAGCAACAGTGATAATTAAACAAAAAACAAAAACAAAAACAAAAACAAACAAGAATATGAAGTGATAAATAACAGTAAATGACATAAATTTAAAAAAGGTGATTGATGAACAGTAAATAAATGAACAATGCAATTAAATCACATCCAATTGCCACAGAACAGGGGCTAAGCCATACTATCCACATGGGGAAATCATGCATGGACGCTTAGTACCCCAACAACCAAAATACTGCAAGAGGCCATACCAGCCCCCAGGCACATCCCTAGTACTCGCCAGACAGCTCCATTTTATAGGGCACAGACCATCCAATTCACTGACTGCATTAACCTGTTGAAGAAAATAACAACACCCCACTGTAGTGGATTCAAGCGTGTTACTCATTGGGTTGTAGCAAGAGATACTGCCGGAATTTTTCTTTCTTGTCATTTCAGGGCAACCCCAGATATGGATAGTAGGGGATAGCATCATACGCCGAGCCAAGGAGAGAGCCGCAGCGACAAACCGTCTCCAGCTGGGCACACCATACAGCATCCAGTGGCACGGCCAAGGTGGTGCAAGACTGGATGACATGGAGAGGTTGGTAGACAACAGGCTAAGGTTTGCGGCTCCCCCATCAGTGGTCATACTCCACCTAGGCTCCAACAACATTGGCCAAACCGACGCTTGTGGATGCAGGATAGGCATCAAATCAGCCCTCAGCCTACTCAGGACCAGGATGCCACAAGCTCGAATCCTTTGGTCAGTGATACTCCCCCGCTTATTCTACTACGGAAAGCGATCATCTGGCTCTACATCCCAAGAGGCCCTGGAAGGTGTACGATTGTCCCTTAACAGATATGCGAGGCGACAAACAAAACATGTGGGCAATGCTTCGGTAATACAACACGACATAGACAGGGCCAATCACAATCTCTTTGTTAGAGACGGTGTTCACCTGTCAGACCAAGGGTTGGATATCCTAATCGGGAACTTTGAAGATGCCGTGAAGGAAGCTATAGTGGCCTAACACAAAGGAAAATCAATGTCTGCAGGTCTTTGCTCTGACCTAATGCCCTCATGAGCATGGACAGAAGAACAGGCTATCAAGACACAGTAGCATTATTATAAGGGTAATGGCAGCCCAGTAATCTCAGATTGTGAACCCTGATGTATCCACAGACCAGGGTGCTGCATACGATTAATCTTAAGCCTGATTGGAGGTTAATCTTATAATGGGACAAAATACATTTGAGGTTGTATAATTCCCAACACAAGAGGTTGGATCTTTGCCCACAGAGCAAACGAACCAGTCAGGCAAAGTTGTTAAATACAAAGCATCAAATAAAATTAAATATATATATAAATAAATAAACCAAAAAAAAAATAAAAAATAAAAAAAAATAAATAAATAAATAAATAAAAATAAAAATAACTAATGATAATAAAATAAATAAATAAAATAAGTAAACAAAGTCAAAATAGGCCTCATTCTTTTAAATGACTAGAAGAAAGATAACCATGGTGAATGTAGAGACATAACCATAAGTGCACAAGCACTAAAGTAAGGAAGCTGTGCAGCCCCCTGCCCAGGACATTGCCACTGTGGTCTGGTGGTGGAGAAGTAATCTCGGTCGCACTGCTCATAATACTCAAGTGGGCCATAAGGGAATTTTCTCCAGCATATCCCTCAAAAATATGGGAGCCATGCCATTGCACCTTGCTGGTTTTCGCCCTTATCACCTCCCGTACTTCAGTGGCAATTGTCGCCAATTGCCCCGGTAGAAGCCGGGGCAATTAATGCAAATAGATAGCACTATCAGAGAGAAATGGCTACTACCACCAAAACTGAAGAAGAAAGGAAAAAAAAATAAAAATAAAAATAAAAAATAATAATAATAATTGGGTGGCAGATGTCTCGGGGGCCTTAGCATCAGAAACATGATGTGAATTGCCACTCTAGGTACCATCCTGTTGGCAGGTAAACTGCTTGCTGGGTCGAGTTACCATCGTCCAGCAATCACGTTACCGCACATCCCAAACACTTGAGGCAAAACATTTCTGCTAATCATTCAGTCACTCAGTCAAAATGCTCTAAATTGTTTACTCTGTACTTTTACAGTAATATGTAATGATAACCGCATATTTTCCTCTAGCTAGTCAAATTGTCTCGTTAGTTACTTAGGTGCTTAGCTATTCAAGAGTATGGGTAGTAGGTATGATTACCACACTCCCCACTATCATGAGGATAGAAATGCTCCCAGATTTTTAAACATACTGGAAGTTAGTCAAGTTACAAAGTTGTGAAGAAGTTATTAACACACTAAGTTATTATATGACTGGCCGTGTTATCATGAGTTTGACACAATACAAAGTGCCAAGTTCTTAAGCATATTGTTCTGGGTTGAATATTGCCTTGTGTTAAAAGCAGATTGGTCAGTGTTAAACATATCATTCAATGTGCTTTACTACTGCTTGTATTCAAGTGACACTAAGTTTTTATCGCTGCCTTCGAGCAAAATTGTGTTAAAAGCAGATCGTTCAGTGTTAAACATATCATTGAGTAGAGTGTGTTTTACTATTGCTTGTATTCAAATGGCACTAAGTTTTTATCACTGCCTTCGAGCAAAATTGTGTTAAAAGCAGATTGTTCAGTGTTAAACATATTGTTTGTTATACTATGGCTTGTATTCAAATGGCATTAAGCTTTTATTGCTGCCTTCGAGCAGAATTAAACAGCAAGCAATGGCAATTATGAGTCCACAGTGCTTTCTTTCCAAAATGAGTTTGTATAATAATTAGTTTTAAGTTAATGTTATCATAATTCATATCTGTTTTATCAAAAAATATTGGGGAATGAAAATACAGGCCATCCCCACCTCAAATTTGGGGGATATATACCCCCCCCCATCCCCCCATTCCCCCCCCCCCCCGGATCGACACCCATGGTATCTTTTAACCCGCAAATTACTGAGTACGCATATAAAGGCCCATAATGGTGTGGCGCACCCCTACTTGCCATTCATTTACGTTCCACTTTTTCCCCTCAAGTTTTCCAGTTTTCTCTTTCTCTTTTGTTTTTTTGTTTTTTTTTTGTTTTGTGTGTGTGTGTGTGTGTGTGTGTATTTCTTTTTCATATTTGGTTTACGGTTTACCGCGTTATGAACGACTCTTCATTTGCCTCATTCTCAGAATACATTTGCTCAACGAACCCCTGTCTCAATGGAGGGACCTGTACCCGTCATACACCAGCATACACATGCCAGTGTGATCTTGGATACGATGGCACCGAATGCGGTTAGTTAATATTGTTATTTACTTTTATTCGGCGATAAAAACAGCTTTCAAAATGTAATGAAAGTAGCTGTAAATAGCTTTATTTTAATACAAACTTAGAGGAACTATAGAGAAAAATATGCATAAATATGTTTTAGCTTTGTAAAATGCGGTTTCTGATTGTTTTTGCTTTAACAGACATTAATGTGCAACTACTCGTTGTCAATCCATCGAGAACTGGAATTTGGGTCGCAAATATGAGCGACTTTGTATTCTCGAGTTTCGTGGACTTCGGGAGGCACTTCCAGATCAGAAATATGCTCTTTAATGACACAGCTGATGCACTCGTTTGGGAAAATATCGCGACCAGTAACTGGTCTGATATCTGGATGTATAAAATGGGAATGACGAATTTGACAGTCGTTTCTGATAAAACCGAAGGTAGGACTTTTACGTAATAAGACTAATGGGGCAGTGACAAACTGCAAAGCGAAAAAAATATGAGAACTTAATTCGTTTAATAGTCCAGAAAGCATTTTCATTTTGAATGTGTTAATTTTCTTATCAACGTGGACATGATGGATGTCCATTATAATCTGATGAAATATCAAACAGAAGAAAAATCAAGTTCTGAAAATCATAGAAATTTTGAGAAATGTTTAAGACATGAAAATAGATAATTTGTCTGAACTAAGAAACTATGTTTATTTTTCAATATGTACTCACCGATCACCATCAACATACACAGTATCCGGAACCTCGTTGGTTTACACACAAGTTAAGGTGTATTTATGATTTTTTTTAATCCACTGTAAAGGGATATATTTCCAGGTCTTCCGAGAACATTTCACAGATATTGGACGGACATAAGGTTTATAAGGTTCATCTTAATTGTCCGTGATTTTAGCAATGGAAATTCATGATGTTCACCTGGGGAGCGTTTCATCAAGTGTTTTGTCAGTGATTTTTATCCGACAACTGTTATAAGCTACTGAAATCCTTCCATCTGATTGGCTGAGAGCAAATATGTCAGTAAAAATCACTGACAAAACGCTTGATGAAACGCTCCCCTGGTATAATTATGGAAACACGAATAGACAGGTATCAAGGACGACAATACTGTTGACATAGCAGCGGTGTAAATAAGTGGTATAATTCGCGGTGTTTCAAGAAATGTATTCAGTATTCAGTATCCAGGGGCGGATCCAGGATTTCGTATAAGGGGGGGGGGGGCACACAAATGCAGGATTGTCAACTTTGGGAAACTGCTTGGAGGGAGACCCACATTTTTTTGGTCTCGCCAGCCCTCCAAAAGTCGCTCAGGGGGGGGGGGGGGGGGGGGGGGGGGGGGGGGGGGGGGGGGGGGGTGGCGACCAAAAAAAAAAAAATTTCGCCAGCCCTCCAAAAGTCGCTCAGTGGGGGGGGGGGGGGTCCAGTACCCCTCCATAATTCTCTGACAAGCAAAAAAAAAAAAAAAGGTTTTCTGCTCGAAAAGGGGGGGGGGCACAATCGCAAATAGGAGGGGCACAATGCATTGTTTTCCCTCAAAAGGGGGGGAGCACGGGCTGGGATTGCCCCCCCCCCCCCCTAAATCCGCCACTGCAGTATCCGCGATATTAGTAGTCTATTTTATTGGATATAAACTGAATGTTGATTAAATTGACTACCAATATCTCCGCCTTTTTGACCTCCTTTATACATCCCCATGAAGTATCAGCTTTAGCAGGCTGCTTGGCTTTAGACGTCAATAGACAACACCTTTACTGGAGCACATACCCGAGAGGAATTAAACGGCGTGCCATAAGAGAAGAAACAGTTTACGATGTCGACATCAAAACTTTATCAGAACATGCCAATGGATGTGTCATTGATCAACAACGAAGGTGCACCTTTCCCAATATTATAGTACTCAGATTTACGCTGCCTTGAGAGATTGTTGTTGAATCTATGAGCCTGAGGTTAAATCTACCGTGGCAATAGTCTGTTTCCCAAGGGGTACTATAGTGCCGAGGGAAATAGACTATGATTGTTGCCGAGACGTCATAAGCTACGTTCATACGGGACTTGTGGTTTCGAAACTTTAAGTTAACGAAACCACGACTCCCTAACTGCAACGAGGGTTCACACGAGCCCGAAACAACGAGCTGAAACTACAAGCAGAGCGATCGTTGTGGTTAACCCCGGAAATAGATACTACCAATTGTGTGTATAGTACACATACAGATCTTGTGTTCATAATTCGCGCGAAGGGTATGACCCGGAAATTTAACATGAACAGCAATGTCATCCTTAATCACAGGCTTGCGAAACTTAAAGTTAATTTAAACTTTATTCCGTTCACATGGTCCGAAAATGAGACGGAGGACCACCCACTACTGCTCATGGTTTCAGCCTTAGAACTACAAGTTAACTTAAAGTTTCGAAACTACAAGTCTGTTCATACGGTCTGAAACCACAAGATAACTTCAAGTTAACTTAAAGTTTTGAAACTAAAA
This sequence comes from Heliocidaris tuberculata, assembly GCA_025618425.1. NCBI lineage: Eukaryota > Metazoa > Echinodermata > Echinoidea > Camarodonta > Echinometridae > Heliocidaris > Heliocidaris tuberculata. The sequence continues at coordinate 13,304,414 of CM046851.1, forward strand.
TCCTAAAGTTTAGCTCCCATCGTGTGAACGTAACTATTGACGAACTGGTGTCAGGCTCAATGGCGTATCTAGGGATTATGGCGCCCGGGGCAAACGATGAAGTTACGCCCCCCCCCCCCCCCCGAGTGCCCAAACCCATCTACGTTATTGCACAAAAAAGGCATTAAAGGCGTTAAAAAGGCAAACCTATGCCCCAAAATATAATTTCTAGTGGAATATATGAGGTCATTGGTTTGGTCAGTTGTGCAAACATTTCTGCCTTTCCGGCTTTCTACAAAATCTGACCCTTGTTTGTACTGATGAATATTTTTTTTTTTTTTTTTACAAAATACATTGATAAATCCTTTACTCGTTCAGAAAACTAATATTTTCATCTAATAAACACATCAATATTTGGGAATCACTATATTGCTTTTTGGTTTTCCTTTTTCATGGAAAGTCATAGTCATAAGAGATAAAGAGAGCCAGAGAGAGCCAGAGAGAGAGACAGAGAGAGAGACAGAGAGAGACAGAGAGAGCCAGAGAGAGCCAGAGAGAGACAGAGAGAGACAGAGAGAGACAGAGACACAGAGCGAGACAGAGAGATCGTTGAAAGGAATGATACGGTGGCCTTTCCTGCTCACCCACGTTCCGTCCATTAACCCTTTCAGGACAGGAATTATTCAAGGGCTAAATTGATCACATTTCGTTCTTCAAATTGGCAACAATAATATTTTTCTTTTAGTGCTGGATGGTTCTAACAGGTGTAATGTCTTTTAGAACAATAAACATGGTTAGTGATTTTATCGATACGTTGAAAAAATTGCCAATTTTGATGAAAAACAATGATTTTGAATCTCTCAATGTGTTGCCAATTTAAGGATTTTGAAGCTTATTCTCCTTTTTAAAATTCCTGACATCAAACGCAATATGGTCATGTGACAAAAATGGACATAGTATGTGCAGAAATTTTTGCTCTTTCTACTCATACATCTGGTATATTTTTTAGAGCTCTGAATCATAAAACCAAACCACAAAATGTGGTCAATTGTCTTGAAAGGGTTAAAAGTTGTGCAACCCCCCCCCCCCCCCCATCACTAGACCTATGCTATGCCAGCTGAGTACGAGTACAGGGGGTAGTTTATTATTATCGTTTGAGGTGAAAACATCATACAATTGATCGTTATAAATTTGGGTGTAATCTTCGTCTCAATCGTAATAAATTAGATTTTGAATTGCTCTACCATGTCTATCATGTGAGTCAATAAAAATGCAACACTTTTTCGATGGTTAATTGTTTAAAATTAGAGTATAACTACAGATTCATGTGACATAGTTCGGTAGAGCAACTCCTTCTTATTATTTTGATACCATTTTTTTATCGATGTTGTTTTACTGATGACATAATAGGGTGGGGCAGTTATTATGACCGAGTTAAATCCGCCTTGCATCAACTGGTATATGGTGATTAAAAGAATGAGAAACTCACGGAAAGAAACAAATTACACAAACTGACATAGTGCAAATTATTATTTTTTTTTTTAATAAAACAATTCTGCTTGCATGCCTTGTTTTTTAAAGTTAATAGCATGGTGTGCTGTTCTCTAGTGTACATTATGTTTAATCTTCCACATGGCCATCATGCCTCTCCAGGCGCTTCTCGGCACGCTGAAGAATTCCTCTTGCAGGAGTTGGCACAAGTTGTTTTAAACGCAACTCAGGAAATCAAACGCAACTTTATTTTCAGCCAATCAGAAGTGCGCTTTAGGACGCGTTTGATTTTTAAGAGTTGCAATTAAACGCAAGTTTTGTGCAACGGGCCCCTCTTTATTTATCCCCTGTTTAGTCATTAAAGAAAAAAAAATTACAATAATATCATAATGATCAGAAAGATTTTTTTTTTTTTTTTTTTTTTACCAAACCATGTCACATAATCTATATATACACTCTAATTTCAAAACAATGAACAATCGAAAAGTGCTGCATTTTTATTGACTCACAAGGTATATAGGCTATACATTTTATATAATAAACAACTTACATGCGGGGAAAGAACTTCACCATAGTTTCTGTTTGATCATGTCTCTACCAAAAAAAGTAAATTCCCCCTGACACTTTCCAATATAACTCGAGAAATATTTGAAGAAATCTGTTCAATCAAAGTATACAGAATCCCCCCCCCCTCCCCCCCCTCCCCCCCCCCCCCCCCCCCCACATTTCGATAGGTTTTTATGTTGATTATGTTTTCATATGGTTTTTATTGCAGTCGGTACGGGAAAAAAGTTGCACTTTGCTGGCGCGCCGGAAGGATTCTAGCTTTTTTTTTGGGGGGGGGAGGGACACTCTCGGGCGCTCCATCTAAAATGGATAAGGGGGCCCATCTCCCTCAAACTATTACCACCTGCATACAGCACTACTCCCCCCCCCCCCCCCCCTCATCGATCAATCACATTTCCCCTCTTTTTAATACATGTATATATTTCCTGGTATTTCGAAAGCTTTATGGCTTTGAAATAAAAAAATAATAATAATAAATAAAAATCTAATCTTTGGGGCACTGTTATCATCCATTGTTTTGCATTATCCCTCATTAGGCTAAGACGGGATCATTTGTCTCCACAGGTAGCATGGTAGGGTGACACGAAAGGGTAGAGACTGAGCATTGCTAAGGGTGGGTTATGAAGGGGGTATCCACAGGCTTAGGAGATATTGGATTTTGTAATATTGTTTTCCAGAGCATGTTTTAAACACATAAGAAAATTATACAGCATATTCAAAACTGTATGGGCATATTTTCGCGAGGGAGGCTGACACCTTTTGCCCAAATATCAACTTCCCAGTTTTGCAAACATTTGGCACTTTTTGTAGAGTGAATATGTACAGGAATTCCATATTCGGGCACCTCGCTTCCGAAATATGTAGATATTCGGGCTCCTCGCTGCCCGAATATGAGATGGTTGGAGGCTTGGAGCATTCAACGTTATATTTCAGAGCACGAGAAAACTTACTCGTTATAGAGGTAAATCATTACATTTTGTGGTTTGTTTTGTGAAAGGAGGCGGCAAAATTTATTTTCCCAATGCAGAGGAAAGCATCTTCCCGCCCTCGCCCCCCCCCCCCCCCGCGCTACGGGCGCCTAAAATACACAGGATTTATTCAATATTAAGAAACACTGCATCTTTATTAAAATGAGAGGGAGCGTAGTGAGCGAGTGAGAAAATTTAGATTTTGGAATATTGAAAGTTTCAATTTTCTAGAGCACTAGAAAGCTTATCCATTATTATCACATGCAATATATATTGTTGTCTTGCGACGGAACGAGAGGAAAACCTCAGGCCCACACATCCGGGGTCTTGATGTAGACTGGGTTCCTATAGTACAAGGTGCCCGAATATGAGGATATTCGGGCAGCAAGGTGCCCGAATATATGAAATTTATATCTTATCTAGTGTATTCTGACGACAAAATTATATCTTTATCATATAAATGGGTTTTCTTATGCTCACTCGATTCGCACGCTCGCAAAATTCAGAAACAGATGGATGCTAGCTTTCAGTGGAAATTGGAAGCTCTCTCTTGTGGAATTATAACGACAGCATTATGTTTCCTTTTTTCACAATTGCATACAAGAAACAAAGTAGACCCTTTAGTTTTCATTCTAAATGTAGATAAAGAATCAAACATCATTATCGAAACAGTGCATGAGAGAGAGGGAAAAAAGAGGGAGAGAAAAAGCACAGAGAGAGAGAGAGAGAGAGAGAGAGTGGAAGGGGAAAGAGAAAGAGAGAGAGGGGAGAAAGAAAGATAAAGATAGAGAGGATGGGAGGGAGAAAGAGTAAAAGAGATTTATGTGGAGAGCTCGAGCTCTATAGTAAGCGAGCCTTTTTTTTTTTTTTTTTTTTACTTTTACTTCAAAATCATGAGGCATTGGCGTAGCCAGAGGGCACAATGATCATCACACCCCCCCCCCCCCCGTTCATACGCTAAAAAGGTCATCCAAGGAATTTATAGGAGCCAAGACCAAGACCGTAACCATGTCCCTATCCCTACCCCATTTTTTAAAGGTCACCACCCCCCCCCCCCCCCCCCCCCGTTCAACAAGCATGGCTACACCAGTGACATGGGGAAACAGTAATTGGTGTGTGACCATGCACCTACGTGATCTCTATATTTATTCATGGCTGTCAATTGTCCTGCAAACCACTCGATCTGCATTCAATACCATACAATTTTAGTGACATTGCATTAGGACTGCACCTGCATCCCAAACAGGTTGACGTATATATACCTAATGTACCGGAACCCATATCTCTCTTCTCACTAAAACAAATATCTCGCCGACGTGCGATATTTGCATAGCATTATGGCGGCGAATGATAATCTCCACATCGTTCTCAACTTCTTTGAGAAGATTCCTAAGCCACCAGAACAGGAATCGTACGAAGATGGCATGAAGTACATGTACGAATACGTCAGGAAACAGCCAAGTTTTGTCCTGGGTCAGCTGCATAAGAACCTCGACCCGAACGGTAAGTGTGTTATTGTACATCTCCACTATAATATGAACGAACGATTGAAACGTACTGTATGTCATTCTGTTTGTCAGATCATGCATAATTGCTATAGTCAAACATCACGTTAAGTGCAGTGGGAGGAGTATAGTGTATTGGTGGAGGCTCCTAACTAGGTTTGATCCTTTGCTGGGATCGCTCATCGGGATCGCTACATCCGAGAACAAGGTGTTTTAAACCCACATCAGATCTGTTTGGATCCAGACGGGCGTTAACCATGTGAACTCTGAGATCAACGCCCTTCTGGCTCCCAACAGGGCCCAACATATGTTGTTCCTTTCGATCCAAGCGTATTAATTAGGAGGGTACCTGGTAATCATAAGGTTATGATAAATGCAGGACCTTCATGAAGAGCAAGTTGAATAATGATATGGTTACCCTGGGTTAATAACGCGCCTGATCATTATTTGGGTGTATGCATTTAGGCCTAGTGTATTGTACGTTGCATCATACAAATGGGAATGGTTGCGTGGCGGTGGGACTCGCGGTGGACACACGGTGGATACCAAAATTGGCTAGTCTCCAAACACAATAATACTCCGTCAAATCGGGGGAAATTAATATAACATTTCCCTGGCCAAATCGTGCGATCGAAGTATGACGTCCCACACACACACATTATCTAGGATGTGGGACATATCACGTGACCATTCTACTGTAACTCCCCATGAATTTGTCATCTGGAGCAAAAAGTCGTTGGTCTGTCTGAATAATACATGTATTTCAGAGAATACTGTATAAAAAAATATGTGTGAATCCGTTGTATCTCAACACATTGTAAAATGGCCGCCTAAGCTGCTGAAATGCTCCCCGTGGAGTGGAGATTGTGCATTAGCGCAGAATCGTAGTCGCCAAAATCTAAAAATCTGTAATTTACAATACACTGTGAAGCGCTTTGAGTTGTAATTGGAAAGGATATCTTACAGAAAATACAATTTATTTTCGTAGACTCAACTGTTGACTGGTATCAAAACCAAGCCAGTCTTCGTCGATTACATTAGTAAAACTACATTTTATTTCATAGATTTCGAATTCACAGTGATATGATATCATCGTCCTTGGAATTATTAGTATCTTTTCACACAAGAACTTTATTGTAGCTTTAGATTTACTATAATAAAAAGATTAAACAATGCTACAAAAATTTTTGAAAGCATATTGTAGAGGTGTCGTGGTCTAGTGGATACGTCACAGGACTGTGGATTACATGGTTCGCAGTTCAAGTCCCGCCATGGCACTAATGTCCTTTGGCAAGATATTAATCTACATTTGCCACTCTCTACCCAGGAGTAGTAAATGGGTACCTGGTAGGAATTTATTCCTTGAATGCTTTCAGCGCCTTAGGGCAGCTCGGCTAAAGCCAGGGTAATAGTAGTACTTTGTAGGCGCCTTGAGCATCCCCTGGGATGGATATGTCACAGAACTCCTAATTCTGTGAGATATGTGCGCAATATAAATGTAGCTATTATTATTATTATTATTACTAGTATTGCAGAGGCCCTACTCAATTTTCGACCATAAATTTTCATTTTGCATCGTGATTATATAGAAAGTGAAACATCGCAGAATGGGTACCAAGTAGAAAGGAAATTTTTTAATGTCGAGCGTCATAGCCTTAATGATCACCCAGCTAAAGTCTGTCAAATATTGGAGCTCCATTAGCAGCGGATGCGTGGTAGATAATGAGCGCTGCAACCATTATTGATGATATTATCGTAATTGATGAGTGGCGTAGTTACCATAGGTGTTCAAGGCGGGGGTGCTGGGGGATGCGGCCCCCTGAGGATGTTTTAAAATGTCGATAATCGGGCAACCACCACGTAATATTCGGACAGCGAGGTGCCCGAATATCCTCATACTTGGGCAGTGATATGCCGAATATGTCGTTGTTTCTGTACATGTTCACTACAAAAAGTGTCAAAATTTTTTGCTCGCTCGCTTCGCTTTCTCGCATAATTTAGAAACTAGAAAGGTGATATTCGGGTAAAAGGCACCAGCCCTCCTCGCGCAAATCAAATTAAACGACGCAGATGTGAAACACTATAAATAAGATCGTTCCCCTTCAAACAATTTCGAGAACGATCATTAAACAACCTTTTAAATTTTTCGAGAAACTTTCTTAGCTTTTTAAATGCTCCCTTTTTAACACGGCAGTGGTCGTGAAGGTTAGTTTCTGGTGAGGATTTCAAAGTTTAAATTGACAGTACCCCCAGTCCCCAACAGCAAAAATATAGCACCAACGCTGTCACCATCAACAGTAATTCATTGAAATGAGTTCCATACGAGTCTTTATCCATTTATTTAATCGTAACATTTAAAAAGAAATATTGATATGACCATTGACTAATTGATCTTTAAGGTATCAAGTACCACCATAATGGTCAGTAGTCATTCTAAGAGATTTCTAATGTTTGGATGATTTTTTTTTTAATGTAAGAAAAATTATGTCGTACAGAAATTTCACTTCAAATCCTAACCTTTGTTTCATTCAAGGTTTATACAAGTACGTGAACTATGTGGGGTTCAACAACGGAGACTTCCATGCATTCCAACAAGGTAGACCCTCGGCGGAATGGATCGAGGTGGCTACCAAAGGTCTCGGGGGAAGCGAGCTACGAGTTTGTTACCCAGGTGAGGATATTTCTTTTTCACCTAAGAACATATACAGTGTATCTTTTGTTCCTGATACATTATGATTAATACATTTTGTGCTTGCCCTTTCGCCATTGTTCGCAAAAAACAATATTTGATCCGTCTTATGCATCAGTCACACCAATGAGACCGACGTCAGGGCCCTGTTTCATAAAACTTGTCATTGCAATAACTGTTATTTAAGCTACTGAAATCCTTGCATCTGATCGGCTGAGAGCAAATTTTGTCATAGAAATGTGGCAGTTGTTACTGATAACAAGTTTTATGAAACGGGACCCAGAACAAACAATTACATCAATCCGAATGACTAAAAATCGATAGGTTTGGAGTCGGTGTGCGGTGTGACTTAAGTATTAGGACAAAAATTTGGGTAGGGATTTTGTAAAGGGGCACAATTCTCCAAAATTATTTGACATGCAAAAAAAAAAAAAAAAAAAAAACCACACATATCATATTTTCCATGTGCCTTTTCGGTCGAAAATTTGGAAGGGAAGCGTTTTGTGGGGCTCTGTATTTAAGGTAATCCAATGGGGTTTCAAAAGGGGGCACACGCCAGTTGTGCCCCCCCCCCCCCCCTCCACCAGTCCATAACTAATGGGAAAGTCATCTCCGTGTTCAAATACATTCTGACCGAATTACCAAGGGGGGATTTCACATTTGTAATTCGGTAGTGGTCTCAACTTTCACAAATTCATATAACTTTCTTTTCTTATTCGATATTTTTCTGAATCTTTCAATCTTTAATCTTTTCACTCCATGCAACCCAAGCCAGGTTTCTATGAAGGTTCAATTCCCATGTAATATTGTTCTTATCCATCCTAACATCCAGGAGGTTACGGAGAAGTAGCGACTACATCTCGGGAGCCTATGTGTATCACGCCAGCCAAGGATGAAAAGAACTCCTACTATCTCCTCGTCAATTTTAAGGTGGGTTTTTTTAACCCTTTCATTACAGGGATTATTTAACATGTTTAAGGGCTAAATTGATCACATTTTGTTCTTCAAATTGGCAACAGTAATATTTTTCTTTTAGTGTTAAATGGTTCTAATAAGGTGTAATGTCTTTGAAAAAGATATACATGTTAGGAATTTCGTCGAAAAGTTGAACAAAATGCAAATTTTTATTTAAAAAATAATGATTTTGGACTTAGGTGTTACCAATTTAAGGATTTTAAAGCTCAATCTTCTTTTTAAAATTCCCGGAATCAAACGCAATATGGTCATACAACAAAAATGGACATAGTGCGTTAAGAATTTTTGCTCTTTCTACTCATGGATCTGGTATATTTTTTAGAGCTCTGAATAAAAAGTTGTTGAGCCAAACGATAAAATAATTATGGTCAGTTGTCTCGAAAGGGTTAACGATGTTAATTCACCGAATCTATACGGCTCCATATTTCTGTTAACAACATTCAAAGGCGCAGGCTGCACCAATAAAGTCAGCATTACATACCTGTTGAAAAATGTATATTTTGGGGCATGATTTGGGTGTTCTAGACTGTTAATATCTAGAAGACAGAATGGGAGGGAGTTCGTTCCACAGGCGAGGGGCAATGGATGAAAAGACACGATTTCTATATCCCTCGAGGTGTTATATTTATTTATTAATTATTATAGCAGAATATGTTTAACAGCAGATTCTAAGAAAGTGAATAAAATATGCTAAATGGTTGTGATATGAAACCCTTCTTGCTTCTAATATATTCTACTTATTTACCACAATTTCTTCCTTTTATCTTTCTCCACGGATAGGACGCTGACATAGATGAAGCGAGTTACGGCGCCTTCGAAGCAGAATGGAAGACGAAAACCGGTGCCGAGATATTAAATGGCGCCTTCCCGTCCGATATCAAGAAAGGTGATATCGCTCTGTACAAGAGACTTCGACCCGGAAAGACTCCTTTCGTTTATGTCCTCCGCTGTGAAATACTTCCCGGGGCATCAGTGGAGAATGTGCTCCAGCTCTTGCCGACCCTACGGGAGAAACTTACCGCGGGTGGGATCCCGTTCAGCGAAGTTGCTGCCTACGGCATTTGCTACACATGTGATCCAGTAAAATAAATTGTATTTTGAACATTTCAAAGGTCAGGCTCGTGTTTAGGGTGCACGCAGTAGATTTTTTTTTTTTTTTTGTTTTGGGGATTAGTCGTCACATTAGTTGTAGTTCGTCTTTCACTTGAATTTGTTACATGATGTGTAAAATAATGAATTATTCTCATAGCTCCTGACGAAGGAAAAAAAATACAGCTCTAAACGTCAAATAGGCGTACGAGCACATTTTGCGAAGGAGGCTTACGCCTCTTCGCCTCTTGCACGAATATCAAACTTTCCAGTTTCTAAATTTTGCAAAACGAGCGAGCAAACTTAATGGTGGTAACAAATGTTATTTCGTCATCAAAATACACTAGATAAGAAATTATAAACGAATCGTATACTCTGGCAATTTGCTGCCCGAGTTGCAAGCTATAGTTGCAAAACCATATGGGAGAACCGGACAGGGGCATCATCAGACATGATAAACAGTTCTTTGGTGCCTCCTGGAAGCCTTGTCAGCACTCATTCATTGTAATCTGTTCACCCCTCTTCTATATTGCATCTGAACATTTTTTTCTCTACTTTTCTTTATCATAGCATGTCCTTCCAACTTACCTTAGGAAAGAATTCCACCAGTCTTTTCAAAAATTACTCGTAATCATGTAGTTTGCGCAAAAAAATGTATCAGCTATAGTGTACCGCTGGTAAGGGGGGGGGGGATACCATACTTGTAAAAGTAACCACTTCCAAATCAAATAAAAATCATATTTCCGTATTTGGTCATATGTCGTTCGTTCCGGTCATTTTCTCAACTTGTGTAATTACCATGCAATTATGATGAAATCTGACGTCAAAGTACAATCAGTATAGGGGAGAGGGCGTTTTCTTTAACTCATTTTTTTTTCAAGCTTATGGCCTTGTAAAGTCCAAGCAAACGTAATGATAATTCCGTGGTTTTTTTTTTTTTTTATGTGATCGTTTCAAAATCTATCCAAAATTTACTCTGTGGTTTTCAATGCAGGTAGGATTCCAAGCAGATACTGTAAAATATCATTGCATAAAATAATATTCAAATAGTCCCTAGAACAACTTGAACAATTTCTCCTCATTTATCTTCTATTTGTCACATACATTAGTATATTTTAAGCATTCATGATTTGAATTCAGTTATCAGGTTATTGTCATTGATTTGCAGGGGGGGGGGGGGGGGTGGGGAATCTGTCTTTTCATCCTCATATTTACAGTTTCATATTCCAAGAAAGTGCATTTTTGATACACAGTTTGCCAATTTTAATAATTTTGTTTGCCGAACCATTAGTTATCGTATGTTTCTTGTATATGTTACACTGCATTTAATGTTTGCCACAGGTTGTCATAGTAATCAATGCGTTTTCTTATGCGTACATATTTTTTTGTTTGTTTTTTTTTTTTGCCCGAGCTTAATAAAGAGATGTCCTTTACTTATTTCCTCCCCACTGTTCTCATTTCATTTTTTTAATATTATCTTTGCATAATTAATCCCCAAGCATATGGAAAACTGAACAAAGAGAACCAGAAACATAATTTCCAGTGAGAAGAATTCAGCTGCATTGGAAAACCCGAGGCAGGTGTTCAGCTGAGCTCAAAACTGCTGAAAAGGGAAGGTGAACATGCACCTTGTTCGTTTAGTCTTCTCAACACATTTGGAGGAGAATGGATCTTCCAGTCTTTGATCATGAGCGAAGACAAGCATGAGTAATATTATTTGACATGCTTTGATGTTTCAAGAAACCATGCACGAAAGATTGCTTCATACGCACAAGACAAACAGAATGAAATATTGAATTTCAAAAATGGATAGACAGTTTAGGGAAGAGAGGGAGAGATTGGAAGAAATCAGTAGATTACTAAATGTAAATATGAATATACAGAGAGAGGGGGGGGGGAATGAGGAAGAGATCTAATAATCAACACGTTGCATATAGAAAAATGGGGCACGGGGCACGTCCCCTGATAAAAACGAAAGAAAGTAAACTTGAGAGAGAGAGAGAGAGAGAGAGGGTGTGTGTGTGTGTGTGTGTGTGTGTGCGTGTGAGAGAGTGTGTGTGGGTGAGAGAGTGAGAGAGAAATATAAGGTAAGGAAAAGGGAGGTATAAGAAAGAGAAAGGGGAAGAAAGAAAAGGAGGTATAAAGAGAGTAATCCGTGGATTTCTAACTATAAGTGAGAGGGGAAGAGAGAGACTAAGTGACAGAGAGGGGGAAGAAGGAAGAAAGAAAGATCAAGATTGGGAGGCAAAATGCTAGTTTGCAGGCACAAACCCTGGTCAGTCGTAAAAGAGTGTCTGCACTATAAGACTACAATAGGCCATCTACTATAGCTGCTCCTGACACGACCAGAAGGTAGCTGAATTAGGCTTCTCTCAAGACCCAATGATTTTCTGATGAAGTGTCAAATTAGGGTCTGTGCTTGCAGACTAGCAAAATTCCAGGGACCACATCGACTGCCACTCAGACCAGCTGGGAGGGTCTTCTATTGTAGGAAAAGTTTTCTTCCTCCCCCCCCCCCCTCTCTCTCTCTCTCTCTCTCTCTCTCTCACATCACACTCCCTTACTCTTTATTTCAATTTTTCCCCTTCCATGCACCCCTCCCCCCCCCCCCCCCCCTCAGTTAGCCATACCACTGTAGATTACTAGAGAGATGTAATACAATGGGACGGAGGGGGTTAATACGTATACTAGCCCTGAATATAAAAAGACAGAGACAGAGAGAGAAGAAATAGAGAGAGAGAGAGAGAGAGAGAGAGAGAGAGAGAGAAGAAAAAGGGGGAGAGAGGGGGAGAAGGAGAGAGGGGGAGGCGAGAAAGAGAGAGAGGGGGGAAAGGAAGGGGAGAAAGAGAGAGAGAGAGAGAGAGAGAGAGAGAGGTAGATGTTTGATTCTATTCATACCCATGGCGCAACTCTGTTCATTCCTGATAATCATTCACATCAGTTCTTTGCCATGGTAAACGCACACAGTCTGCATAGCCATGTTTTTGTTTGCACAATTTGAACGAGCAAAAAAGATCTATAGACATTGTCCTCTCAGTCATGGCAGGCATGTTTAAAAAAAAAAAAATCAAAAATTAGACTTACTATTTCGATTCACTCCACTCAACCAAAGTCACTGTACATGTTGAAAAACTTTATTTTCTCCTCAGGGCTACGCGTTTTATCAGTGCAGAAAAATGGCGGCCAATAGAGACCATCACATCTTTTTCAATATCTTGGAGAAAATTACCACTCCTCCTGGACGCGCGACGTTTCAAGAGGGAGCAGAGTATATTGGGAATTTCGTCAAAAAGGACCCCAGTTTTGTACAGATGTTCTTGCACCAGAACCTCGACCCAAGCGGTAAGGACTAGAATCATAAGATTAAAAATACATAGCTCAGTCAAACCCATCGTAAGGCCCCCAAAGGAAACAGAATAGTGGGGACTGTAGGCAGGTGCCCTTTGTAGACAGGTTCTCCAACACAATCTTTGCAGAGTTAGACAGTATTCATGGCATAGGTGACCACTATTGACAGATGGCCACTGAGATAGATTTGACAGAATGTTTATTCAGGCTTGAGTTACATGTATATACTTTAAACACAAATATAGATTTATACTATGAAAGTTCCATGTAAAATACACGTGACAACGAAGCACGGAGGTGCCAGTGGGGAGGGGGCAGTAGGGGTGAGCAAAAGGGGGAGGGGAGGGTGATTGTGATTGAGAGAACATGGAGAAGGGTGCTTGTGGTAGGGGAGATATATCGAGCATAACTCGTTACTAGTAGATGTATCTCAGACTTGATTATTTCTCGTAATGAAAACAGTGAAATGCAAATATTCTCCCCTTCTCAGTACGGTGATTTAAATAGAATTAGCAACAACATCAACGAGAGTGACTTTAACTCCTGCTCAGTTGTTGAGGTAAAGTGGTTCATTCCCTGACTTTCCATGAAAATGTTTGGAGTTCAAACTTTCGCTCCATGCTTTGTCCATAGACTAATGTATTTTATCCACTGTTGTCTCTATCGACCCAGGTGTAGTAGGCCTACCTGTAAAAAAGGAATTCACTGAACGCTGAAGCCTAGCTGAAGTCAGGGTAATAATTATTAGAGTGCCGTGACTGCTACATTACAAAATACATTGTCATTGTTATCATTACAATTATTATCTTATAATCTTTATTATTATCTTTCTTCTTGTTTTTTCCAGGTTTGTACAAGTTTGTGAACGAGGTTGTATTTACAGACGGTAGTCATCACGTCTTCCAGGAGAAACCTTCTGCAGAATGGCGGGAAGTACTCAATAAAGGCACCGGGCCTCGAGAAGGATTAGTGCTATATGGAGGTATGTATGACCAGGGGCGGATCTAAGATTTTGGAAGGGGGAGGCACAATTCCGAAGAAATATGTGACAAGCAAAAAGATTGTCACGTTTTCGATGCTACTTTACACAAAAACTCTCTGACAAATAAAAAAAAATAAAGGTCATCACTTTTTTCAGGTGCTTTTGGGGTCGAAGAATTGAAAAGGGGCCCATTTTTTGTATCTCCCGATGATCTATTTGAAGTAGGACTGGACACCATAGATTACCGAAGATTCAAACTGCATTATTTGGAATAAAAGCACATTGGCCTGTTTTAAGGCAAGAAGAAATCTCACCAAATATTAATGAATGACACAAATTTTTCTTATGAAGTGTTACCTAATGATGTTGATAATGTTCTAAATTTTGACACATCTAGTTCTTTTAAATTAACTCATGTTAACATACGCTCCTTGATGAGAAATTTTGAAGACCTTAAACTGGTGTATGAAGATTGTATCAATACTAAATTTGATATTATTGGTTTATCAGAAGTCTGGGAGGTGACTAATACATGTACTTCTCTTTTAGATTTACAAGGTTATACTCTTGAGGTAGACTGTCGAAAAAATGATGTGAGAGGAGGAGGGGCTGGAGCTTATATCAAATCACACCTAAAGTACACACGCCTAAATTGTGACATTATTCATGCAGAATCTCTATGGTTACAAGTTAACATAACTAATGCACTTACAATAATCGTTGCTGTATTGTATAGAAAACCTAATACAAATGTTAAAGAGTTCCGAAACAGTTTGTTAGATACACTGGAACAACTCAAAATTGATAAACATAAATGTGTACTCCTAGGTGATTTTAATGTGAATATGTTAAGTACAGAAGATATAGTAGATGATTTCACATCATCTCTGCAATGTGTGGGACTAGGACAATTAATTAAATCACCGACAAGAGTGACTAAAGAATCGTCTACATTATTAGACCACATTTATTCAAACATTGATTTTGTTGAATGTCACTCAGGGGTCATTCAAACTGACATTTCAGATCATTTTGCAGTGTTTGTAGTTTTCAAGAATATAACCCAAGAATGCTCGAATCAGAAAAAAATTACTTATCGGTGCTATAGGAAATACAATGTTGAACAGTTTAGAGAAGAACTTTCTGTTTCGAACTGGGAAGAGGTATTTAGTTGCCTCGATGTGAATGTTGCATACTCTAGTTTTTGTACAATTTTCTCTAATATTTGTAATAAACATGCACCACTGATAACTAAACGAATTGGGGAAAAGAAAGATATCAAAAGGAAACCATGGATTACGACAGGGATAATTAAATCAATACGAAAGAAACAAAAGTTGTACGCAAAAGTCTTGAGGACAAATCACGATGAAGATGTTGTGAAAAAATTTAAGAAATATAGAAATGTGTTGACTACGGTATTAAAGAATGCAAAGAGAACATATTATAGCAATTTATTACATGTTAACCGGTGGAATACTAGTAAGACATGGGGTATCATTAATGAATTATTAGTCGGAAAGAAAAAAATGTCGCAAGTCGCTGAGGTAGACAAGCTTATCAAAAGGGTCACATGGAAGAAATACACTCATTACATCTATGTATGATATTGTAAATGAATTCAATAATTTCTTTGTAAATATTGGTCCGAACTTAGCGGATGCTTTACCACATGAAAGTATATCGCATAGAACTTACTTAGGGGCACAAGCTGATAATTCTTTATTTTGGAAGCCTGTGACTGAAGCTGAGGTTTTGAATCATCTCTCAAATCTAGATATAAAAAAGGCTTGTGGTTACGACAATATACCTGGACGACTATTACGAGATGGTGCTGCTTGCATAACACATGCCCTTGCATATATCTTTAATCTATCCTTAGAGTGCGGGAGGATGCCAGATGAAATGAAAATAGCAAAAGTTTCACCTATTCACAAAAAGGGACCAAAAGAGGAACCTGGGAATTACAGACCAATCTCGGTCTTACCAGTGTTGAGTAAAGTCTTTGAAAAAATAACAAATGGCCGGCTGATACAATTTTTAGAATCAAACAATACCTTTTACCATCATCAATATGGATTTAGACAAAAATATAGTACAAAATTATCACTGATAAACTTGTCTAACACTATTTTAAAATCGATAGATGAGGGTAGAGCTACACTCGGGATTTTTATTGACTTTAAAAAAGCTTTTGATACTATCAATCATAAGGTCTTGATACAGAAACTCTCTCATTATGGTATACGGGGTCTTCCACTGAAATGGTTTGAAGATTATCTAGAACGCAGGTACCAATATGTTCAATGTGGAGAAATAGTCTCCAGCAAAATGAAAATCAGATGCGGTGTTCCACAGGGATCAGTTTTAGGACCAACACTGTTTTTACTTTATATCAATGACTTACCGTCGGTTTCTAACTTTTTCAATTTCAGACTATTTGCAGACGATTCTAACTTGTTTCACACATTTCCAGCAAATCGAAAGGAAATTGATGCCAATGAAATAAATATCAATGTAAAGAAAATACAAGAATGGTGCATTGCAAATAAGCTTACCATCAACTCTTTGAAGACAAAATTTATGTTAATTAGCAGCAGAAAGAAGAAAATCACACTATCTGGTAGACTAGAAATTGGTGGAGAGGTAATTGAAGAGGTTGATGAAGCAACTTTTGTGGGGATAGCGATTGATAAACATTTAACTTGGCACAATCATATTCGAGCTGTCAATTCATGTATACGGAAAAGCGTTGGAATTTTATTCCGCCTGCGACATGTTGTACCCCAATATACATTAGTCTTATTGTATAAAGCATTCATAGAGCCACATCTAACCTATGGAATCGAGGTATGGGGGAGTACATACAAAAGTAGCTTAAATTGTTTATTTAGCAGTCAAAAAATGGCAGTACGTGCCATCACATTTAGCATTTAGCCACTGGCGAGCTCATACTCGCCAATTATTTCGAGATTTAAAGATCCTCAATGTGTTTGATATGCACTATTTATGTGTAGGAACCTTCATGTATGACCTGAGTAATAATAACTTACCCCACTCTTTGATAGATTATTGTGATACGATACAACACAATTATTCAACGAGACAAAAAACAGGTCGACAGGTACATTTACCCAAATTAAGGACTACCCAAGGACAATTTTCTCTTTCTTTTTTAGGAAGTGATTTATGGAATAAAATACCAACCGATATTAAATTAAAATCATCCAGAAGCAGTTTTAGGAAATCGTTAAAAGAACATCTTTTAAGTCAATAAGTATTATGTTTTGTTCAATATGTAAATGTGCATGTACATGTACATGTAACACCAAGATATCTATGTAAGTTGTTGTAATTGTTATGTTTGTAATGGAATTAATATCATCTACTATGTAAACTTTGTAGAGGGGCCAGGCTCGACTAGCACTTGTGCTATTTTCTGGTCCCATTTACCAGCTATTATCATATGTTTCAATCTTGTAACAGTATTACTGTATGACAAATCATGTACACATAATGTTATTGTTGGTGAATAAAATCATTCATTCATTTTTTCGGGGGGGGGGTGACTTATGGTATGCAAGTTGGGTTTTAAAGGGGTAAGGGCTGGTTGTGCCCCTCTACCCTTGTTATCTTGAAATCTTGTTTATTCAAATAGAAATTATTTTGATAATACTTTTCATGCCTGCTTTGAGAAGCACGAACATTGTCCAATGTAGATTTTTGTTTTGGGAAACCAAGTTCGTATCTATTTTTAGATACTTAGGATCACTTTAAAATTATTTTTTAGAACTGCCCCTGCACTAGTATCCTTATAATCAAAACCTTGTTTATTCAAGTTAGAATCTGTTCCAGAAGTTCAAAATTCATTATTAACGACAGAGTAATTTGATTTTTTTTAACATGCAATAATGTCTCAATTATGACTTTTTATTGTAAATCTAATCCATTTTTTATGTTCAGGAGGTTATGCAGAAGTTGCAACTACATCTGGTGAGCCTATGTGTGCCGCCTCAGCCAAGGGCGATGGCACATACTATCTACTTGTTGAATATAAGGTGAGCTGACTATCAACTCTATAAAAACTAAACTAATGTTTATTGGAAGCTGGAGGAAGAACATAAAATACTCTGGTGAATTGAATATAGTTGGAGGGGAAATTGAACAATCGATAAACACGTGACCTAAAGTTGGCACATTATATTAGAGCAGTTACTTTGTGTATAAATGACGGAAAAGGGTACAGTATGATAGAGCAGTTAGTTATCTGTACAGAAGGGGTATGAACCGAAGTCAACTTAACAATACAGGAATTAAGCTTCAACAAAAGTAAGCAAATCACATAGTCCGTGCCGTCTCAACAGGCCAAGAGAGTTAACATCAACTACTGTCTCTATGAAGATGAAATATTATTCTCTACTTCACTTTTCTAGAGCAAATAGACCATGCCCAAACACAATAGACAGTATTGCTTTTAGAGAGCTCAAAGTCCAACCTAAGAAGTGTTTATGTATTGGTGAAGGCCCTGTCACACCTTTCCGGGCAAGCCTTGCGTGTGACTTGCGGGGAACAATTTTTGCTACCCGGAGGTCTCCGCAGATGGCCCGCACCTGACAGTACCTAGCACGTATCTCGCCCGTAGTTGCCCGGAGGTGCGCACGCAAGTCCGATTTACCCGCAGCCAAGTTTTGAGCATGCCCAAAACTTGTTCCGGGTGAGTCGCGGGGGATTGCCCGCAGAGGTCCACGTAGAACACCAGTAGGAGGCCCGTAGCGGCCGCAAGTCACAGGCAGTTAACCCGGAAACGCGTGTCATCTGCGGGCATTCTACGAGCATATAATACGGGTGTTTTACTGGCAAGGAACGGTGTCGATACTGCCAACATCCGTGTAGCTGGTCAGTTCTGCGGGCGTGGAGCGAGCTATACGAGCAAATTGCGTGCATGTCGAGGGTCACTTACTGCCTTTCTGCTGGTTAGTTGAGGGTCGCCTGCGGCCAAGATAATGACGTTCTGCCGACGGGGCATCTTTATTCCAACTGAAGAAAACGAGAAATAATGGTCTCTCCATCCACTCGACCAGTATTACCCAGGCTCGCACCTCGCAGGCAACTTCCACGCAGGTAACACGCAGTTGTGACGCAGGTACCCCGCAGCGCCCGTATGTCGCCCGTAACTAACACGAATCAGTTTCGAAGCTCTCACGCGCCACCCACGCGCCTGACACGCAGGTCACACGGAATACACGCAAGTAGAACGTAAGTAGCACGCGTCCAGCAGGTAAGACGCACGCGAAATCCTTGTCCGCCCGCAGAAACTATTCTGCGTGCTGGAAAATCCACACGCAACAAGCCCGCGTAGCTTGCCCGGAAAGGTGTGACAGGGCCTTGATGTTGTCTGTTCCTTATTGTTAATATGCTAATATCTAAATGTCATTGAGTGTTATTATCTCATGAATAGAACGATCTACACAGTTGAACCTCTGCATCGTTGATGATTAAAGGGTCTGTGACTGCAAAATATTCTTTCACAATTTTCTTTGAATTTTAGAATTAATTTTTTCCACATTTCTGCTACATATACCAAACTTATAGGACTCGGACATAGATGAAGCTAGTTACGGTGCCTTCGAAGCGGAATGGAAGACGGAAACGGGTGCGGAGATAATAACTGGCGTATTCCCGTCAGAAATAAAGAGTGGTGATATCGCTCTGTATAAGAGACGTAGACCCGGAATGACTCCTTTCATTTATGTCCTTCGCTGTGAAATACTTCCGGGGACTTCAGAGGGAAATATTCTCAAGATCCTGCCGGCCCTTAGGGAGAAACTAACTGCGGGAGGGATCCCATTTAGTGATGTTGCTGCCTACAAGATTTGTTTGGCTTTGACCAAGTAGTCAGTCCATTGTTCTTTTGTTGGTCATGTTATTTGTTTTTGTTTGTTTGGTTTATTAAAGGAAAATCCAACCTTAATAGCAAGTTGCTTTGAAAGAAAGAGGAAAAATCAGAGAAGCAGATTGGTGAAAGTTTGAACGAAATCGGACAAGCAATAAGAAAAATATTAATTTTTGAAAGTTGTAATCACTATGCTTATGGGAATTTCAAATTGGCCGAATAGGTAATGTCACTGTGATGTAGCTGTGGACAACTCCCCCATTCGCTCCAACACACAGAATGACTAAAATGTCACTTTTTTTCAAAATGCATTACTCAGTAGGATCTTTTCGTTCATGAAGACCTATAACAATATGCTATCTCCAATATATTTTGAGTACAGCCCCGAGGGTAAAAGCGCCTCGAAGAAAACCACAAATTAATGATATTTTTGTGTACGACAAATGGGAGAGTTGTCCACAAAAATGTCACAATTGACTCACCAAATGGCCAATTTGAGATTCGCATAGATGTAGTGATCTCATTTTTCAAACTTTCATCCATAATTTTCTTAGTCCTTGTCCGATTTCTTTCAAATTTTCACTATCCTGTTTTTCTTATTTTTCTACTTTCACACAAATCATCTTATTACCAAGGTTGGACTGCCCTACAAAATTACTAACTCCGAATCTAGCTATGTCAAAAGATAAAAAGGGAAGAAGAAAAGGACGAAGAACAAGAACAAGAAGAAGAAATATATGAAGAAGGAGAAGAAGAAAAGGTAAGGAAGAAAAGGATGATGAAGAACAAGAACAAGAACAAGAACAAGAACAAGAACAAGAACAAGAACAAGAAGAAGATTTAAAATCATTACTCCAGTTAAATTCAATTACACAAAAATAAACTAAACAAAAAAAATAAGACATTCAGGAAACCATTTCTTTTTACAAAAGTCATATGATTCATTTTAATCTACAAATTCCATATCCCTTCATACATGTATAATTCTGTTATGCAATAGTCATGTAGTTCTTTGATAATCCGTATTATATTTACAACCTTGGTGCCAAGGTTTTTATAAATCTAAGCACATTTCGTCATGATTCATAACAATTACAACCTTACAAACTTGCATTGATCTGTTTAATGTTATTACAAATCTACTTATTCTCGCTACCAGTTTTATCCTACCTTGAGTAAACGTGGAAATCGGAACTCCTTGCACCCCCCCCCCCAAAAAAAAGGACGTATACAGAATTATTCCCGCTGCTTTATAATCCCACTGCTTTATAAAATAAATAAACATTACAAGCTATTCAAATGATGTAAGTTCTGATCAATTCAGGTAAAACTTCAAATTATAAACAAATAATTAAATCATTTCATCTGGACTTGCGAATTATTTCTGAGAACGGTTTCACGTCCGATCCTGGACGCTTCATCAGCTCGTCTGATTTGGTGGCGGGAAAACGTCGTTGCCAATCGGCACAGACGCACTATTAGTGTTATTGTTCCGTTCACAGAAATAATTCATAATTCCAGACGAAATGATTTAATTATTCGTTTATTATTACAAGCTATTACCATAATAACACTAGCAAGGTGTACTAGCATAAAGTGGGTGTTTGGTTTGCGTTTGTTACCTCCTGATGCCAAGTCTTCAACATTTATCGATGATAAGAGTATGCTCAAGAGGACTCTCTTAATCAATATTCAAGGCAATTCTATCAATAATACATTAATTTCAGTTTCTAGAACCTTCCGACAAGCCGTGAGGATGTCCAGGAGACCGAAACATTTTGGTAATAAATTCCCATCAGTCTCACCAGTGAGGCAGTAGCCTGGTACCTCCTTGATCTCACTCCCCTGGCTTCCTCCTATGTTTTCCGTCTTCGGCCTCTGTAAACTTAGAAGTCCCCTGACTTAATATAATGGGGGAGCGATGGCTCAGTGGTAGAACTGGAGGACCCGATCGAGTTCGAAACCAAGTGGATGCGCTATAGTGCTATTTGGTAAGGCATTAATCCTCATTACCAAGTCCCTCGGAGAGGCCTTAAAGCCGTCAGTCCCCTGGTTGCTTATACATACAAGCATAAACATGCTTTCTTAGCAGTCGGGTTAATTAAACCGTTGAAACCCTTTCAAACCCCTTTTCAAACCATAACTAATAAAAACCAAGCCTTCTGCAATGTCAATGAGCATTCAATGTTAGCATATAGCACATTACATCTATTGCAATGTCAAGTTAGCAGTTAATTGTCATGAAATTAGTAGAAATGCTGTTTCTTTGCTGATGTCTGAATACAACATTAGTTTGGGGTTTTTTTTTAAATCTGGTCCTAAACCAAAAATTCAGCATAAATTGAATACAACCTAAAGGTTCCATTTGAAAACCAACACTATGATTATCAGTTTAGCTAGACTGAGAAATACTCAAAGATAGAGATTGATAGAAAGAGAAGGAGAAAGAGATAATAAAAGAGATCGAGCGATAGAGCAAAAGATTGGGAATGGCTGAAAAAGACAAATAAGACACATGTTGAGAGAGAGAGAGAGAGAGAGAGAGAGAGAGAGAGAGAGAGAGAGAGAGGGATAGATCAAGATGTATCAATCATTAGAGCATCTAACCATTAATGTGAAGACCAAGTCACAGAAAATGCAAGCTTAAACCCTTTAAAATGTATGTTACATGTATAAGTGAAACTGTCTACAGAGACCCTATTCATATGAAACATGGAACATAATTCTTAAAATCTTAAAGGTAGTGTTCAGTAGTGGGAAAGAGGGCGCTTTGGAGATTTAACTACGTTTAACTACTTTTTTTTTTTTTTAATTTATGTGTGGAGTTTTAACTACTTTGGTGGCTTGAATGAAAATTACTATATGTACTGATGTAAAATGATTAATTTCAAACATAGGTGACGTTTGTTTGAAAAAAAAATGGTTCAGAAATGCCTAAAATATTAAAGAAATAAGCATCGAGTTTTGTACGTGGGCGTTGTACTTTATTCACACACGTATAAAACCAATATTTTCGTTTACGCGACGAGAAACCCTGTGCACCGCCGACGTGAGTGGCCCTAGGCGTAGCGCAGAATGTAACGGTTGATATGTGATCATTTCAGTTATTTTACTGAAAGTCACCGAAAATCATTAGTGGAATACCAGATGATCTCACTCATGTATCTGTTTTATGCAAGCCGGACAGACTATTTTTAATCAGCATGATCAGTTTCATGCCAATCTTCTTTTTGTTACCACTATTGCACACTACCTTTATCGAACTCATCAGAATAGAATAGGAAGAAAACAAAATATCACATCCAAATATCCGTAAGTTATGATTTGTATGAAGGGTTTTCAGGCAACCAGAAAAATTGGCGTATCTCATGGTTTGCGCAAAAGTATCCGGATGACCATGCATTTTTAAAACAATATCTCATGGTTTGTGTAAAAGTACCCGGATGCCCGTGCAATATCATACAAAATTATAGTCCATGCTCTGGAGTTGAATATACCGTACTATATCCCTTCTATGAACATTCATGAGTATTCTAAATACATGATTGGTCAATTGGTGCTCACGTGATAAAATATAATTTCACTAGGAAACACAAATCTCTGCCAGTTAAATATTTTTTTCTGGTCAGAACTGCGCGTGCTCTATGCTAACTGTTCATTGACAAAATTTGTGTAAAATTCGAACGCGCAGGCGACCCGCTAAGCGAGTCCTTATCACAGAACTCCTTTAGGAGTTCTGTTGTCCTTATACGAATAGACTTTCACCGTTCACCATGCAGGTTTTCGTCCATCGAGGGCCTTCGATCAAATAGCTAGAGTCTATACAAGTTACTATGAAAACATAAGGTTTGTCAAAATATTGTCTTATGTTTTTTTGTTTGTTTGTTTGTTTTTTATTATTTGTAAAGAAGAGATATATAAACCAAATATACCAAGCTTTTAGTTCGAAAGTATAATGGAAATTATATATCTTCGGGGGGACTGGCAATAGTACTATGCCAGTTCCTCCTCAGATAAATAATTTCCACTATACTTTTTCACAGCTTGGTATATTTGTATGCATGTGCATCCATGTAGGTTTAGAATATCTCAAATGCATTATATGTTTCTGTCTGTTTTATGTTGAAGTCAATATAGTCTAATCAGAAATGGGGGTCCCGTGTACCATCATGATACAATTGTTTAACCAAGTTTCTAGTAGTGCCTGAAGTGTCTAGTTAATGATTTTTCAATGTTCCCATTGCCAAATCGTGTCCCATGGGGTTCAAATTGGGCCATTTTGGCTGCCATCTTGGATTTTTGATGAAATTCCATAATTAGCATATCCTTTAAATTAGACATCATGCAAGTATTAAGGAAATATATGTAGCTTTCCAGAAAATTATTAGTATAAGAAATCTATATAGATACTTATTTCGCCATTTTGGTTGACCTAGATTCCACAAAACATCAAAAAGTGTTTTAAAAAGTGGTAAAATTTGCACTAAAAATCTGGCCTCTTAACGTCATCTTGTTTTTCAACTAGTAGAAAAAAAAGATAACCTGCTATAAGTCTTTCAAGACTCTCAACTTTTTGCTGATAAGTCGACACACGCTTGTCTAGCAGACCGCCTTTACATACCCGTCAACGTTACTTGTTGTTTTCTTATTTTTTACTTTGAAATCTTTCATTTTTTACGAAAAATTTTCATGAATAATTCAGTTCCTGGTAGAGAAAATGAACCAATCCGAAGCTTCTGTGACATGGCGTGAAGAGACCGCTCAGCTGACTCCAAACATGGGGGAGGTAAATATTTTTTATCGCAAATAGGACATGATAATTTCCACATACATGACTGCATAAGAAAAATATGACTTTTGACCATTTTCTTTTTGAAAAATAAGCAAATATTTATTTATGTGTGTATTTTTAATCAAGAGAAAAGAAAATTATAAATACTTTCAGTTTCATCCTGCTATCTACCCTTTTTCGGTCGCCACTGAATATTTGACGAGCTCAATCTTTTCTGTTACGGTTCCTATGCTTTTTATTTGATTAGTTAAACACATGCAGAGATAGGTGTTTAGATCTGTGGATTAAACATAACGAGTTGTACTGCTTTATTTGGGAAGGTTGTTGAATGATTCGGGACCTCTTGGTCGTTTTGAATATATGAATATTGATTATGTTGACGGGTGGGTAAAGGCGTTGGCGCAGCAAGACTTCCCGCGCATTATAATCAGAGGACCATTCCGCGAGTTTCCAGGATCGACCAGGGGATCGACAGAGCAGCACAGTCGCCTTTATTAAAGGCTACCTTTAACACTGCCAACGCTGGGAAGGGAAGGGGGCACGGCCGGGGTGACACGTAAAATCACAGAGTCACTAATTAATCACAGTCCCCTTGTGCAGCCCCCCGGCTATGCCTCCGTGTGAGTGAGGGAAGGCTTATCATGGGTCCTCCAGACCGGGTACGCTACGTTCCAATCCATAATCCCTTTTGTAATCTTCTGTTGGAAGTCACGTGACGAACTCCGGTCCGGTCCTAATAATCTGTTATCAACGATCGATCTCCAGCACGACGTATAATGTGTACTTTGAGTTCCTTCATGCATTCAATAACTCAACTATTACCTATGAAGGCCTATATACACTGGATTATTTAGTTGAGGTGTATTAACACATGGCTCTAGCCAGCGACAAATTTATAAGAACTGCACATTAACAAGGTGTAAGTGAGGTGAGTATCAATTTCATTTATTTATTCTTTTGTTTATTCAATGTTTATTTGAAATACACGTAATGTCGTAAGATCGCAAAGACTTTCAATAAATTAACCGAAGAACAACATGCTTCCCGAGCGCAATAGTGTATTTAAATTGCTGTAGGTAATCTAAATGACAGAAATATTATGACAGTTTTGGATTGTAGGAACATGTGAAAGATATATTATAAAAGCTGCAACAACATTCTTCTTCTCCTGTTTCTTCACTTATAATGGGTCGTTGCAGATATGTCTTGACAACAACAACATGTTGGCATAGTGAGTCCGGGTCTGCTCGCTATTCATAAGGACCGCTATTCATGGAAAACCGCTATTCATTTAACACGCGTTATGAATAGCGGTCCTTATGAATAGTTATGAATAGTGGTCCTTATGAATGGAGGTCCTTATGAATAGCGAAGTAATTTGTCTATGATTTGCTCGCTATTTAGAAGGACCGCTATTCATACAAAACCGCTATTCATTTAGTCACGCGTTATGGAAAGCGGTCCATATGAATAAAGGTGGTCCTTATAAATAGCGGTCCTTATGACTAGCGAGGTTACCTCAGTCAGTCAGACCATGAACGATGTTTCGTCTCCAAACACGCACGCAATAGAGCAGATGACGAAATGTGTAACACAAATTTACCAATTAGATCTTTAATAACCCAAAGTTTAAAACTCATATTAGAATGAGATTGGCACATTGTAAAGTGGATGGATGTCAAAATTTATTTGGAGTAAGTTTTAGGATATTTCTTTGAATCTTTCATATAATTATCATTTACCTCAAGTCCGAACTTTGATTTCATATTATTCAATATTTTTAAAGGTCCTTCTTTATGGAACAATCTATCATACTGGAGCGAGAAATTTTTTGAAAAGTTATCCCTAATTCATAAGGTTACGAGAGCAATTTAGTTAAACTTTACTTTGAAATAATTGCTTCACAATGACTGAAATGTCAAGCTTTTTTTTTTCATAGTTGAAAATCTGTCGGGGGGGGGGGGAATTGCCCCCCTTGCCCACACTCTTCAAATACCCTAGTGATACCTAGTATTGGAGGCTTCCATATCGACAGACTATTGCATTCACCTGTTCTGCATGGAATTGTATTTCATTATAAGAATGCACGCAGGTTGTTAAATACGTGTTCCTACATATGGAAAATATCTGATATGGGTTAAAACGAAATATTAATGATCTTAATTTAGCACATAGACAAATTAAATATTAGCAGCAGTTTCGTGTGGTTAGCACCATGCAAGCTTATGAAGCAACACACAATAGGAAGCAGTGAAGAGGGTAATTAACTCTGGACTTCAGTCTAGTCGAATATTACGTAAGCTATAATATTATTGTTCCTTGCTATACTTGTAAATCATGTATTAATAGGAGCTTTCATTTCGGTAACACCATGGCATGTGAGAGCCTCTGTGAAAAGGCTGTTGATATATTCTTTCGTGAAAAGAACCCACTTATGGAGCATTTAGAGGAAAATTGGGAAAGTAAAAGGAAAGGAAAGAAGAGGAAAGAGATGATAATGGAATTAAATTAAATTTGTTTTCGGTGTTTATACATCAAAAATGAAGTGAAGTGGAAGAGGAATGAGGAAAAGGGAAGAAAGAGTGTTCGAAATCATTAAAGTTCTGAGCAGGTCACAGAATTTTTGAGAGTGCAGTTCTGAAAAGAACTGATTTTATTCCTCTGTAGAGTAGTTCTGAAAGAGAGTTTTCGAACTATGGTAACTTGTTTTTACATCATTAGCGCAGGAAGGCATTCCTTGGTAAAGACAACGTCATCTCTGTTGTCTTTTTTATTATATTGGCAATATAGGAATAGCTTGTCTTCATGGTATTCATGATAGGCTCATGAATTATGTATAAACTAAGTATTAAGATTAAAAATGAAGGAAACAGTACTAAAAAATGTTCCTCATAAAATGTTATTTGTGATACACGACTTTGTAGACTTGTTTACGCGTCAAATTAAATGTTACCATGCCGACTATAATTTTGTTGAATTCCTGCAGGGATTTACCAAGTACATCCTAGTTAAGATAACGAATTGTCAGCACTGAATCAACGAAAAAATTATAGATTAGCGTTTGAATGAACATGTTTTATGTCAGGAAAGAATTTTGATGATTAATTATTCATTTCAATTCAATTCAATAATGGTTTTTATTTAAAAATCAGTGCCTTGCAGCTAGGCTGACGTGAATATTTTACATCATTGCTAATACATAATATATTTCGTGAATACAAAATTGTTTAAAACTTTTTTTTTTTTTCCTCTCCAAAAAAGTTAGGTCATAATGTCCAACCACCGGAAGATAGTCATCGTCGCACTCATCTTTCTCGCCGCAGCCCTATTCGTCCTTTCCAGAAGAAGTGTAACTAGTACAGAGCCCGTTGGCGACGATATCGACACATCTCGTTCATACGTATACAATGGTGACCATGTCGAAGGTGTGTTAAGCGTCGATTCCACCAAAACGTTGAACAAGTAAGCGATATTAGGTCGATTTCATAAGTTGCTTTTTAAGTAAAAGGGCAAAGTCAAACAAATGCTTAAGTTGTGAACAGTAATGAAATTGGAGAACAATGATTTACACCATATGCCAGAATGTTACGTCCGACCAGCCTTGTAAAACCATCTGGCAGCTCTGTTTGCACGGATTTGTACTAACTTCTAAGATTGCGGTGCTCTGCACTTCGGCGCAGATGTGGCCGATAGCCTCGACATGGGGTTCCTTTCAGATATTTACAATAAAATTCAGCGAAAAATCATGGCCGGCACATGTATCTTTTAATAAAATTGAAGTATTATAATTATGAGAACAATTCCAACAAAATTAATTCCAATTTCCTTTCTGCTATCCAGAACTAAACATTATTATCAAATCTCTCCACAATTTATCCACTAACACAGCCTTCAACTGCAACAACCGATCGTCGCTGATATAGATACAGGGATCAGAGACCATAATGACAATGCTGAAATTGCGCCAAAACATGTTTCGGAATCTTCGACTTCACAGTCCCATGGGTCAACATGCACGCCTGCCAGAGACTTGGTATACATCAAAGTGCATAAGACGGGCAGTTCCACCCTCCAGAATATCTTCTACCGTTTTGGGGACGAAAGGGACTTGACTTTCATGCTTCCAGCCAAGAATTTCTACATCGAAGGAGTTGGGCAATTCAAGCCATCGGGGGTACTGAAACCGCCACCGGGGAAAAATTACAACATAATGGCGAATCACGCCCGCTTCTTTTACAAAGGTACTGTTGGTTTTTCATGTTTATATTGGGAGTGTATTTTTTTAAATACGCAATAATGCCGACTGTTCGGAACACAAATATGACTTTACCCTTTTGGCACGCGTTCAGTATCGTAACCCCCCCCCCCCCCCAAACAACAACAACAACAACAACAAAACAGAAACACCCAACAATAACGACATAAATAACAACATCATAAAAGCTCATTTATTAACAGATCGCAATATTCCTCTAGCCAACAGTCGTAAAAATGCAAGGAACTAACAGACAATTTTTAAACGAACCTTGATTGTTATTGTTACCCTCGATGAAAAAAAAAAAAAACAATTCGTATCATAATGAATGTATTTTGAAATTGTCTAGGTCCTACTTCTTCTTTTGCACTGAGGATTCATCTGCGTTGGGGAAAACCTCAAGCAATGACACAAGATTTAAAGAATCAAGCTTCTCTTCATTTGTTATATAACACTCATTAATTTCTGAGGACGCCCAAGAAGCCTGAAACTTGACCGTTTCCGCCTTGTAGCCCATACAGTTTTGGACTGATTTTGAAACCTACAACAGTATACTTTTACCACTAAATTCTGCACTGATTATCACTCTTCCATTTCTCTCCCCCCCCCCCCCCCCCCCCCCCTCTCCCTCTCCCTCATCCATCCCTTTTTAATATCACAACTGCAGATTTCAAGAAGATAATGCCGGTAGACACCAAGTTCGTCACCTTAATTCGTGAAGCAGCTAGCCATTTTTCCAGTATGTATTCTTACTTTGTCTTGAAACGTCAATACAAAGTAGAATTGGAGGAGTTCTCCCTGAAACCCAAGGTATATTTCGAAAAGTACGACCTTAACAAGATGGGGCGACTTAGCGGAAGAGACCCACAACTTTTCGACCTGGGTTTCGGTAAGACAGATATGTACAATGTCACCCAAGTCGACGATTACATTCAATTTCTTGACGAAAAGATGGACCTAGTTCTGCTGACGGAGTATTTCCTCGAGTCTCTGATTCTACTGAAAGATAAAATGTGCTGGGATATGCAGACGATCGTACATCTAAACAGCAAAATGCGTGTACCTCTTGGCAAAGGAAAAGGCGGGAAAACCTCGGACACAAAAGCTGACGCGTTGACGAAACGTCTCAACGAGTGGCACGCTGGTGATTTCAAATTGTATGACCATTTCAACAGGACGTTGTGGCAGAAGGTAGAAGCGTATGGTCGTGACCGTATGGAATCAGAAATTGCGGAGTTAAAAGAACTTTCTCAAAGATATGAAAAGGAGTGTATGAGTGGGACCAAGGTACGGGATATATCGTACTGGTCGGGACCAATCGGGCTGAAAGAGTATGTGATACGAAAGGAGAAGACACAGAATATGACGTGCAAAAGGCTAGGCATGAGTGAGCCGGAGTTTGTGCCTTATCTCAGAGAGAAGCACAAAATTCGATTACAAGGATAAATACTATATCATAAGCTCACAAAAAATCATTTGGTGTCGGCCTATATTTCAGGAACCTGAACCAACACATTTACATAATGATAATTTAATCGTTCATGACAGTGACGCCTCGTCGCGACGCGTCGACTTAAACAGTCTTTCTATCTAAACTAAAATGATCGCCGAAGATGTCTATTCTTCATAAAATGAGGGGGGAGGGTACGTCTCCTAAGAGACAGGAGGGTTGCAACTCATAGGCTACACATAGGGTTAACGCCCTTGTGGCTCTCAAAATTTGTCTTGCATAACTGAGAGCCAGAAGCGCTGCAACACATATTTCTTTCCATTGGGCAATTAAAATTTGACATTGACGCGGAAAATTAGGGAAACAGACAGGTCAAAGTTTGAAAAAATC
Source organism: Heliocidaris tuberculata (assembly GCA_025618425.1). Classification (NCBI taxonomy): domain Eukaryota; kingdom Metazoa; phylum Echinodermata; class Echinoidea; order Camarodonta; family Echinometridae; genus Heliocidaris; species Heliocidaris tuberculata. The sequence goes on from CM046851.1 coordinate 13,334,787, forward strand.
AGATATTATTAATTAATAGTTAATTAATGTTTGAAAATTAAGATCATTTAAACTTGTGTGAATCTCAAATTGGCGAATGGGTCATTTAACTCTGACCGTAACTGAAGATGACTCTCCCGTTAGTATGCACTGAAATATTAAGAATTTAGATATTTTTGTGGTAACGTGTCCCCTCGGGGCAGTACTCAATTAAAGAGGGTATGTTGGTATAGACTATAGGTCCTCCAAAAACGAAGATTTTTAAAAATTAAGAATGATCTCTTACATTTGGGGGGGGGGGGGTAGAACATTGGGAGAGTTACCTGACCGTACGTCACAGGGACTTCACCAATTCGCCGATTTCATGTGATTTCAACGGTCAAATATTCATTAAGTATCTTATCCTTCAGCCGCATTTGGTCAAACTGTCATCAATCCGTTTATCCGTTTATATGCAATAGAGCCCTTTCGTAACTTTTCGCAGTTACGAACCTTCGGAAAATGAAACCTTTTTCATTTTGACAATTACAACACCTACTTTACTTTCGGAATTTATGAACCCTCTTTCATTTTCGGAATCATGAACCTTCGGAATAACGACATGTAACCGGTCGATGAAGCATGTTTCGTAGATATAGAACCGGCTCTCTCCAATACTTACTTTTCTTTCATTATAGAAACAAAGGTTTGGGGGTTTTTTAATGATAGGGCCAGCTTTATGAAATCTTTAAATACAGACACATAGAAGCTTTTCCAATGATCACCGTGATCACAGGAAAACGCAAGAATGAGCAGGAAGCCGAAATAAAACTGCATCAACGAGAACTGTTTATTCTTGCATTTTACTCAGATGAGTGCAAGACGGAAAGCTTCACTATGTCTCTATATAAAGATATTATTCGACTGTGGTAATGGCAATTTCTTTATTTTTAAAATATGTTCGAAATGCTCCAGGAATTTATTAAAACAAAAATGAAGGATAGGAAATTTATCTGGTATTTACTGAATGCAGTCCTTGTTCACTTTCCATTGCATTTTTTATGCGGGAATAAAGTCCGCTGTACCATAAATGTATCATCTTTTCAAATGATTAAAATTTCATTTTGCATTCCAGAATGATAAGCGTACACGTAATTTACACTACTGAAATAAAGATGGGAAATATGTTCTTTTATCATGTCTTTGATTGAAGAATTTTTTATGAAAACAAAAATTATGTAAGAATTGGAGATATGAATATCAAAAAAAATTCATGCTCCGATGGCAACAGTGATAAGCCATTATTGATTCATAGTGCACGGTATATTATTATATGGGTAAACCCAGTGTATGTCCCTTACGTTACCAAATATTATCAAATTGCATTATAGAATTGTGAACATAAGTTGACATAAAACTATGCCAGTCTGATATTTTGTCTGATTCAAGCTCTACTAGAGCTATCAGCATGATCAGCTTGATACAGTCATCAGGGCCCCGTTTCATAAAAACTTGTTATCAATAATAAATTACAATAACAATTATAAGCTACTGAAATACTTGCATCTGATTGGCTGAGAGTAAATTTGTCATAGAAAGGGCGCAGTTGTTATTGATAACAAATTTTATAAAATGGGTCCCTGATATATTAAACTCTATATATATAACACGATAAAAACTACTTTCGAAAAATAAACTCAAGACAATTTCAATAGCCTTGTCTATCACCTTTAGAAATGTGCGAACATTATAATGGTGTATTACGTAATCCGAACCTGATTTCTATGGGCAGTACAATAGGCCTTTGAAATTGCCCTTGAGTTTATTTTTCAAAAGTAGTTTTTATCGTGTTAGTCGGATAATGGGACTAAATAGCTTGGACTTGCCAATGAACTATATCATCGGTAACTTGAAAACGAAATATAAGAAAATCACCGTGCAGTCTTATGTTCTTGTGGAATCATTCAGTTGAATTTTCCAAAGTTTTTAAACTTTTTTTTTTTCTTTTCATATCACTATCATATTCTAACGTACTATAACTACTAAATGCACTGTTTGTTTTTAATGACTTTTACAATAAACGAAGAAGAAAAGCTTTTTTAAATATATAGTTTCTTCCTTTATCATAATTTTTCTTCTTTTTTTTAACGTTATCTTTTCATTCTAGCTATATATACAGGTCAATTTGCAATCAGTGGCGTAGCGTAAGTGGGACTATTTATGGGCTTTTTGTCTCTCTATTTAAATATACAGCAAATATCATGAAGAGATTAATGTAGGCCTAAGTTAATTTCCCCCATGGATTGAGTTCTCCAACTAAATTTTAAAATTTAGAAAATTATCTCCAGGAGGTGTAATCCTTAGCAGCTAAATACAAATTTATGCGAATAAATTGATTATTCAGGATCAAGTTCAATTCCCCCACAATTTCGAAAAGAAAGGATGCAGTCATTTTCATAATATGAAATCACACGTGGGATAAACTGATTATGTATATATAAAGTCTTTTTTTTCCAGGCAAGGCCTAGCCTAAACAGAAATGAATTTGCTTTTTCCCCCGGAAATCTGTTTGAGGTGCAAATTACCCCTTTTGCCTAAATTGTAACACTGAGAAAGGGATTTTAGAAAAAAAACCTAGTGCAAACGCCCACAACCCCATTGTGTAGAGCGCGCACCTGTAATTATTTCCCCATAGGATCATGTGTGAAAAATGAGAAACAAAAAATTCATGAAAAATAAGTGCTAGCAACTGCACCATTCAAACTTGTGTCTTGACTAGTTCATACAATTTGCTTGACTACCTGAAAATATGAAGGGACGTTTTTCAGCATTTTTTTTTCTCTTGACAAGGGCTGCAATTTAGATTATCCACAAACCTGCAAGCAACAAGATTTCTTGGGCTGCTAATAAAGTCCTCATAAAATCCCACTGGGACCAACTCCTGCTCTCTTATGGGACTGATCTGATCCAGTGATTATCTCTCTTATGCACATATGAAAATAAGTGTTGACATATGTATTATCATTTTTATACGATTTTTTTTCAACAATGACATCATCTTTGGTACGGGTCGAAGGGGAATCACCGAAAATGACTGGATCTAATTACACGCGTGGGGCTTAAACACAAGTGCACGACACATCATAAAGTGTTACCTATCCTGCGATGTAGCTCAACCTCTAGCTCAACCTCTGTCGATCCTCGAAACGCGGGAATGGTCCTGTGATTGCGAGAAGTCGACACACGCGTGTCTAGCAGCAAGACCTCCTGCGCAATAATCAGAGGATAATTCCCCGCTTTTCGAGGATCGACCAGGGGATCGACAGAGCAGCACAATCGCCTTGATTAAAGGCTAGAAGAAGAAGAGGAAGAAGAGGAAGAAGAGGAAGAAGAGGAAGAAGAGGAGGAAGAAGAAGAAGAAAAAGAAGAAGAAGAAGAAGAAGAAGAAGAAGAAGAAGAAGAAGAAGAAGAAGAAGAAGAAGAAGAAGAAGAAGAAGAAGAAGAAGAAGAAGAAGAAGAAGAAGAAGAAGAAGAAGAAGAAGAAGAAGAAGAAGAAGAAGAAGAAGAAGAAGAAGAAGAAGAAGAAGAAGAAGAAGAAGAAGAAGAAGGAGGAGGAGAAGAAGGAGAAGAAGAAGAAGAAGAAAAGAAGAAGAAAAAGAAGGTAGTAGAAGAAGAAAATATGCTATCATCATAGTTTCAAAACTACTCTAGAGACTGCAGATTTAGTCCACATGTCAAAGGGAGTGAAAAGTTCAAATACATGTACTGTTCATCTTTGTATCTCAGCCCAATAGGAAGTTGAATGGCCCCTTTGTCTAATTCTTCTCAGACACCCAGTTTCTGTGATTTTTCTCTGAAATTTCATCAAGGGAATTTTTTCAAGCAATTTTATATACCATTTTAAATGTTATTTCTCTTTTTTGGTTGTTGTGGTCAGCTAACGCTTTCAAAATTAGATGATTTTCAAAAAAAAAAACACCTGAATTTCTAAAGAAACAGGAACTACTACATCTGACCATCCATAATTCAATATTTGAAAGCATCAAAATTCCACTCTTTTGGAATTTTCACTCCAGTTAACATTTACATAAGAATAAACAGACAAGAATGATACATTGTGAAGTCATAATTCCTTTTTTAAAAAGTCATATGATTAATTTTAATCTACAAATTTCATATCCCTTCATACATGTATAATTTCTGTTATACAATAGTCATGTAGTTCTTTAATAATCCATATTATATTTACAACCTTGGTGCCAAGGTTTTTATCAATCTAAGCACATTTCGTCATGATTTATAACAAATATGACGTATAAAGACAAACTTGCATTGATCTGTCAAAACATAATTACAATTTCATTTATTCCAGTTTATCATACGATGAGTGAACATGAAAATCAGGACACCTTGCACCCCCCCCCCCCTAATTTACAAAAATAATACAACCTATTATCAATCTCATTGACAAGGTGAAGATTGCCTTTAAACTTAAAAGCCATATAGTTGGTGTTTGATTTGTCATCTTCAGGGTCAAAATTGCATGACCATATTGCGATTAATGCCAGGAATTTTGAAAGGAAAATAAGCTTTGAAATCCTTAAATTGGCAACACAATGAGCGGTTCAAAATCATTGCTTTTTGGTCACAATTGGCAGCTTCCTCAACTTTTCGATAAAGTTTTTAACCATGTATGCTGTTTTCAAAGACATTACATTTCATTAGAACCACGTAGCATTAAAAGAAAAATATCTTTGTTGCCAATTTGAAGAACAAAATGTGATCAATTTCGCCCTTAAATAATTCCTGTCATGAAAGGATTAAATAACACCCTTCTGGTTCTCAGCAGTCATTGTGTTTGTTAGCTCCGCCTCCTAATACCAAGTCTTCAACTTTCTAACTTATCAATGAAAAGAGTATGATCAATGAAACGAGTATGTTTGAGAGGACCCTCCTGATAAACAAAACAATTTTATCAATAATACATTTTATCAATAATACATTGTGTTATCTAGTATTTATGACATGGCAGATGGGGGTAGATACCAAAGTAACAATTCAAACGAATATATCTCAATGGCCCATAAGAGAAAGCACCCATATACATGTAGAGATGTGACTGCACAAGAATTTCAGTTTCTAGAACCTTACAACTAGCCGTGAGAATATCTAGGAGACCGAAACATTTGGTAATGTAAACCGTCAGTCTAAAATACATGTACCTAGCTTCGTTCTTGTGTTTTCAGCCTTCGGCTTCTGTAAACTAAGTAGTCCTCTGACTTAACATAAATGATGAAAAGGAAGTGTTCTCGAGTTTACATTGTTAAAGGGCATCCAACATCAGTATAGCACATTGACACATCTGATACAATGTCAAGGCTGAAAGTGTAACAAAGGAACAGTAAAAATAGGAACAAAATTCCCACAAATCTTTCCAGAGAAAGGGCTGGTACAACATAATACTGAGCCCACATGGCTACAAACTTTTCCTACAGATACAGAATAGTTGGCAGTTGTCGTGAAATTAGTAGAAATGCTGCTTAATTGCTGATGTCTGAATACAGCATTAGTTGTTGTTGTTGTTTTTTAAAATCTGGTCCAAACCCCAAAATTCAGCATGAATCAAATACTGTACAAGCTAAAAGTTCCATTTGATAACCAACACTATGATATACAGGGGCGGCGCCAGGGTATTTTGATAGGAGGGGCAAGACGACCTAAAGATGACGTCATATTTTTTTCTCCATTAAATAACGGGGGTAATATAGAGTTATATGTTTCAGACCTCTCTTTTTAATACTCCTCTTTCTTCTTTCTTCCCTTTTCTTCCCTTTTCTTCCCTTTTCTTCTTTTTTCATCTTTTTTTTTTTTTCTTTTTTCACTACTTGAAAAATCATAGGGGGGGGGGGGGGGGGGGCGGTCGCCCCCTCTGCCCCCCCTGTAGCGCCGCCCCTGATGATATAATCAGGTTAGCTAGATTGAGAAATACTCAAAGTTAGAGACTGATAGAAAGAGATGGAGATAGATATAATAAAAGAGATTGAGTGATAGAGCAAAAGACTGAGACTGGCTGAAAAAGAAAATGAGAAAAACAGAGAGAGTGAAAGAGGTATAGATCAAGATGTATCAATCATTAGAGCATCTAACCATTGAAGGTACTTCATCCCTTCTGCAGCCCTAAATTTTGATGTTGTGTGAGTATGCGATAAATCACAAAAGAATTATAATTGGAAAACTTGTGCACATGTGAAAAGGATTATAATTTGCTTTTAAGTAAGTAATAACAACAATTTGGTAACACTTTATTTTTTTCGACTAAAAAAAAAATTGTGTAATTTGTAAAATTATTTTTTGACCGTTACTAGTACATGAACTTGCGTTGATTTCTGAATAGCTCCCTCTGCGACGAAAGCAAGATTTTCATTTCTTACAAAGGAATTATAGAACTTGTGACCTTGAAATTTCATAAGCAGTATCTACAGGATGTCTACTAAACCTGTGCAAAGTTTCATGGAATTTGTGTAAGTCTGCAAAAGGGATGAAGAGCCTTTAATGCTGCTAATTAATGCTGAAGACCAAGTCAGAGAAAATGCGAGCTTAAACCCCTTAAAATGTATTTTACATGCAAGTGAAACTGTCTACAAAGATCCTTTTCATATGAAACGTTGAACTTATATTTCTTCAAATTTTACACCTAACACATAAAATAAAATCTGAAGAAAACAAAATATCACATCCAAATATCCCTGAGTAGCTGTATACTCAATAAAATAAACTTTACATACACACACGACAAAAATGAAATTCAAAAGCAAACTGAACTGTGTGTGGAATTTCAGGTGGAGCACAAGACAATGTAGTTACACAGTAAAATAAATAGAAGGTGAAATAGGTACATATAGGTAAGGCATAAACTATATCAGAACATATATATCTCTCCATCTCTCGTTCAACATGAAACACAGCTTTGCACTGACACCACCATGCTAAATAGTTCCTCTTCCAGTATATTAGTAATCACATGCAGTCTTACAATGTATTATGAAAAGCTGTGTCACAAAATGATTTAGCAGTCATTCTCAAAGGGAAAAAAATTATAGATTTTGGACTAGTTCTTTGGAATTTTTCAATTTGGTTGAAACTTGAAAGGCAGGTGGGGAGGTAAAGGAAAAAGCAGGATATTAAAGAATAAGGTCATATACCACTTCCAGAGGAAGGTAAATTAGTTTGCATTCTCAAATTAATAATGATAAAAAATACAGTGAATTCAGGCCATAAATCTTTAGATGAGTTTAGATTACTTTAGATGAGATATTATTATGATGCAGCATTAACTACCGGAAAGCAAAACTGCAATGAAAACAGGAAAACACATCATCTCCTAAATGCATTTCTGCATTTTGAAGATCTCTTCTAGAAATTAATGAGGGGTAACACTCCAACCCCCCAAAACACATTTTTTAAATTAAAAAATAATAAACATGAATAATCATAAAGATCATTAATTTCCTACTTCATCTCTTTTTCTTCTCTCTCTTCCCAAAGTCTACAATCACAGACATTTACATGATGAAGTGGTGTTGGCACTGGATATACCTGAAAAAAAAGGACTGGATTAGAGTCTACATAAGAAAAAAGAAAATGGAGCAATGACGATTCTGGCACTTTGGTAAACACAGGTTTCTTACACCAATGACTTCTTTTTTAGAACCCCCAAGCTAGGGCCAACAACAACAACAGTAACAAACATGAAAAACAGTATTGAAAAATGATTTCACATACAAGGCAAGATATCTCTGTCCATAAGCTCCTCCTTCCACTCTCTCTCTCTCTCTATATATATATACATACAAATGTGTAATTCAAGTGTACAAAACATAAGGGAAAAACACACGAACTAGTTCATAGTCACAGTTAGAATCTACTCTTCTAGAATAAATCTTAAATGTAGTTCTACCTTGGTTAGAGTAACTTAGGTGTCATAACACTACAGATAAATGGTCGTTGTTAGGGGGGGGGGGGGGATATGTTTAGAATATGTCTTGTCAAAAGTAAAAGGGCACGTGAAAACTGTGCCGACCTTCGCAATTTTACCCTAAATTTTTCTTTGGTTAATACTTATGAGAAGCGTATCTCTTTGGCAATCAACTGAATTTTTTATAGATTGTACACTGTGCAATATAAAGAAAATGCCAGATTGAAACAGATTGAAACAGAAGGACCTTGGCATTTTCTACTTCACGCTTATTCCTATGCATTCTAATTATCATGGGGAAGATACGCAAGTACACTAAAGACACCTGTTGCATTCATTAACTCCATCACTATGCCCCTATATTTTATAAATGGAGCAATCCAGCTACCTACAATCCTATCACTACTGATTTCAATCTTGGCACATTCCACTTTCGAGATGGGGGAGGGAAAAGATAGGAAACCGGGTGTCCCAGCAAAACCGACCACCAACAAACTCAATAATATATAAAAAACAAAATATACAGAATAACTTTGATATAATAACTATATAAAACCGTATCATACAGGAGGATTAATAAAGACATACTAGGAGATCGAGAAAGATAGGAGAGAAAAGGAAATAGCATCAGTAGGAAAATAACCGGAAAAAGCAGCACTCAATAGTTTGTTGACCTCACTCTGGTGTGAATACAACATTAAGACAGGAGGCAGCTGCCCATGTGATTTATTAGCTATGCTTATAACCTGAAGTCCACTGCACATGTATATGTTCATGCTGTGATCCGATTTTCAGAGAAATTACAATATCATTAGATACATAGAGTTAAACATGGAAAATCTTCCTGGTTAAAGTTCTTCTTAGCAATATGAATACTTTATTCTGAATGGCAGGGTGCTGTGGCCTTCCAGTCTGAGAAAATGTCCAAAATCGGCTTAAATCGGGGACAGCCTTGCAACGAGTCTGACTTCTTTATGATTTCTAGCCATCTGGGCCTTCTTCTCCCCCCTGGAGACACCACAGTTACAATTTTATATTGACATGAATATTAAGAACCTCAATCGGGAAGATTTTACAGATTCAAATAGTCTTATAGAATGCCATGGCAATTCTTTTAGATCGTTCCAATCAGAGGGGCTCAGAGTGCGCTTGGCTTAACACAGCGACTGGGAACGTCTCCATGTCTGTAACAATTGCAAGGACAATTTGGATTAACTTGCTGAAGAGGATCATTTGAAATCCTCGACTGAGTCGGGAACATTCTAAATGAAAGTTAATTTCAGATTGTCCCATTCGCAAAAAAAAATCTTGCAAAAACTGTGCACTTGCACTAAACGGATATACTCTGACCAAAATGTGTATGAAATATCAAGGTTAGAAGGTTCCCCCATGTCCACTCTTAACACTTTATAGTACCTCTACATTACCCTCATGTCTAACAAGGAAAGCTTATGAAGTTTATGGAGTATTCAATGCATGCACACTGTATATTGAAAGCAACAAAGCAGACAGAAATAAGTGCACAGAAGATCATATGATTTGGCACTTCTGCTTTAACTCCATGGTTAGAGAATAGGAAAATGGATGAAATAACAGAGACACTTCTTCGGAAAAGTGTCAAGATTCAGCAAAAAAAAATAAATTTAATAAGCTTCCAGCACCATCTGTCCATCAAGTGCACAAGACTTAATATGTGAAATCCTTTCTTGGTATTCCCAACTCCTTAATGTGTGAGGTTAAGGATGAAGATGATGATGATGATGCCTCCTTGTAAAGAGCTGGTATCTTCCACTGCTAGGCACTCATGATGCTTGCTCCATGACATGCCTCACAAAATTCATCTTTCACATCCTGGCGTTAAATCAAACAGCATCCCGCTCTCAATCACTGACAACACAAAACAAGGACTGTGCAGCATGGCTTTTTGGCAAACTGTCCCATAACATCACAAAGTTTAAGCGTTTCTCTGTTTGGCGCCCTCAAGCCAGCCGCACATGAAGCCATCGCTATAACGTCTTGAGGTAGCTTTGCTGCTGTGACCCGTACTGGCTGTTGCCGATGTTACCCTCTAGCTGGGAGAGTCCTCCGGGATTGATGCCCCGCCCCGTGATGATGCCAAGGTCATTCAGCTGCCCAGGTACCGCTGAAAGGAGAAGAGACAGTAAAGTTGGAATGGAATTCCTTTAAGTGAAGCATTGTATGATCTGATTGTGACCTGATTTTGAAAGAAACTGGCAAATGGTTCCTTTCAAAAGACAACGTATCAAATCTGTTTTTTCATCTGGTCACACTAGTTTAAAATATCTGAATCCCACAAATGAACCAAAATATTTTAGATGTACAATAATGATAATTATGTACAATTATCATTACTAGGAGCAATTAGTGACATGCACTTAAACGTGCCTCACAACTAACTATGCCCTCCATCCTATCAAAAGAAAGATTATGTGATGTCCTAGTTTGCGAATTTTATATAATTACTGTGATGATTTTTCTTTTCTTTTTAATTCTTTAAAAAGGGCTCTTTTGCATAATTGCTATTTGAGGCTACCTTGAGGCACTTTTTTAAAGTAAGAAAATCCAATTTCCAGTTTACTTCTACTTTTTTTACATTTAGCTACAAGAATGACATGTAGCAGTCAGCTCATCTTTTTATGTAAACATGATCACAAAGACATTCAAGAAATGAACTCAAGGGCAGTTTCAACAACCTATTTTATAAGCCCAGGGCCCTCTTGCATAAAAAGTTGCATTTAATCGCATCTCCAAAAAAAATAAAACGCAATTTGATTTTCAGCCAATCAGGATCGCGTATTTGCACTAGCGTTTAATTTCTTGAGTTGCATTTAATCGCAAAACTTTTATGAGGGCCCAGAGAAATCAAGTAAGGATTATGTAATATGTCGATGTAATGTTAGCGCATTTCCAAAAGTGATGGACAAGACCGTCGAAATGACATAAAGCTGATTTCTTGAGAGTCGTTTGCAATCTTGTTTGTAACCTTCTTAGAAGAGACCAGAGATATCCATAGAGAGAGTCCTGACACTGGTGGTCGCTTCTGATTGGTCAGTCATTTCATGGAGCTTCAAAAAGTTCCCTCTCATAGAGAATGTACGTGAAAGGGAACTATTGGGAGCTCCATGATCCGCCATGTTTTAAACAAAGACCGCGTACACGCATGCTTATTATGCGCGTGTCACAACTCTCTCTATCAACGCGCTCTGGAAGAGACCAACGTACCTTGCATGGTTCCTGATGCTGTTTTTAAGATGTTGGCTATGCTCTGAGGAGTAGAGGATCTCCTGGCTAGCATCATGTCAGACTGTAAAGAGAGATATCCGAGTCAATATATAAATAATACACATCAGTGAGGACGTTAGTAAGCAATTAATAATTACCATTGGTGAAGGTGATGGGGCAAACTATCACTTCCGAGGCGATCTGGATGTAGCTATCTTTCCGAAGCAAAGCTGAGGAAAGATAGCGTTATACATTCGGGTCGCCGAGGAAGTGATAGTACATCTCATCGCCTGAAATCAAAAGGTGATTATTTGCTTTATATTCCACATCTGAAACATTTATCTGGTACGAGAAAGACAATTATTGTCTACTTCTCGAAAAAGACATTTAGGCCCGAATTCACGAAAGAAGTTTAAACCTTTACATACACCCTTTCCTGGGTGTGCACATGTGTTTTATTTAAGCGCGCGAACAGGCAATGTGTGCTTATTTAAGCTTACTTTAGTACGCTTATGGAGCTATTCGTAAAGGTCACGCACTTTCATTTCGCGCGTACCCAAAATATTGATAACGCGTTGTGACTCTGTAATGGACTGAAGAGATCAGTGAAACACATAAGTACTATTCCGTCAAGGTCAAGAACTTTTCTTCACGAGTCGATTGATGGGGTAAACTATGTTTTATCACGTGATTACCTTTTGACCAATCTAACAGCAAGATTCTTAGTATGTGGAATATAATATGAATTATCAACACAAGGTATCTTTGGAACAGTCTGATACGCCCAGGGCGATAGCTGAGGGTTTTTGAATAATTTCGAAGTTACCAAGTGTGGATAATCATACTTAGGACTGAACATTATAATGTGTATTATTTGTTTTATAAAATGTTAAGGTGGATCCTTGAAGCTTGATATATCACCCTCGTCTCTAACAGAATCATAACCATTTGAGTTCTGTACAAATGCAGAAAGTACTTAAGCAATGGCAAGTCTGAGTGCACACACTGAAAGTCCTATGAGAAACAGGGAAAGAACGATAAAGAACGAAAAGAGATATGTAAAAAGGAAGGATGAAATAAAAAGTTGAGTGAAAACCCAAGATGAAAATTTAAAAGGTCTATTATGCTGCAACAGTACAAGCCATGCTCAAGACAGCAAAAATGATCATAAAAAAAAGTTGTTACATAAACGGAAAGCTAACAAAAGCGCTAAACCATCAAATGTCAAAATAGTGTGAATGGCAAAAAAAAAAAAAAATAAGGGTTTATGCCATTCTGTCATCCCTTAAAAACTTGTAAGATAATCGTTCAGTGCTTCAGCAACTTACCCTGAAAGAATGGGTTGTGTTTGGCCTTGAGTCGTTGTAAGGAAAAGGCTGAAGATTTTTGTTGGGCCTCTGTCCCCTATCGTCGATGATGGCACTTGATATCCGATGCCTTGATAGGTCCCGTTTCCCTGATGATGTCTATGATGAAACAAGGTATAATTGAAATAAAACTATCAACATTGACTGTACAAAGAACCATACAAAGTGTGCAATAAACTGCTTTTTAAAAAAGTACAACAGCAAAATTGAATGAGATGAGTGAAGTGCACTTCACATTTTGTATCTCAGTGAGTATGCATTTGGGCCATTGATGCTTGCAGCTACGTCTTCTTTTCTTTATATTATTACACCTAAATATTGCTCCTTACCATTCATCTTTTTTTTTTTTTTTTCTTTTCTGTTTTTTGAGGTGGCTTACACTGTCGCGTCTAGACAGGGCTAAAAAAGAATGCTTATTCAGTTAACCTTCCACATAGAAAGCGTGAATTTATAAAAAATAATAGAGTCAAGATTCCTATCATTATTTGAGGATTTAGATCATCAATCAAACACTCTGGGGTAAAACCAGGATAGGAAACACTGGATATCAGACAATTAGGATGAATGCAGTTTTTGCTTTGCCCTCAAATTTCTTTTCCTTTGCATAATTTCACCTGTTGGTGTTTGTCAACAATCCCCCTTCCCCCCCTCCTCCAGGAACCACTCAGAAGCACTCACACACAAATAATTTTCCCTGTAAAATACACATCACTGTCATCTCTTTATTTTAGATACCAGTAAAGATCTGTTAGCATACTGTAACAGTCAAACAAAAATAACAATGTTGCCAATTTGCAGCTCATGCTTACTGGAGGTCTTTGGTTCTCCCTATAGAGACCATTCTCTTGTACAGACTCGATAGGAGGTAGCATAGTATTCCTACTCCATTGGTGTGGAGGTGAAGCAGCCATAGGATGGGGCGGAGAACTTAACCTGTCGTTTGCAGTCATCCTAGAACAGGAAACAGACACGTTTAAAACTTGAAACCATAATTTGTCATTCGAAGCAAAATGGACCTCTAAAATGTACATCTTGTTTTTAAAGCCACAATGGAATTTATGAACAATTTTGAAACTCCCTTGTGGTTCGATTATACTTTTAAATGATGGAGAAAACACTGAAAGTATGTCTTATATTAAAAGTGGGTATTTCTTACATTTAATCACGAAAGCTTGGCTTAAACTGAGAAGCATTCAGCACTTTGTAGCCTCTTTAAATGTCCCTCTTTAAATCAACCTATTATCATTATTATCATTATTATCATTACTGTACGTAAAACGGAAAATGTGAACAGTGAAGCACAACATCATAGTCACATAACCAGCTGCCCATTGGTTTCCTATTAACGCCTTTTTTGGTAATGACGCTTAAAAAAATCACAACTTCCTTGTCATTTGTAGGACTTTAAAATTTTCTGTTTCTCTGATCTATTCTAAAACTTTCTCTGACTCTACGACTTTCTCGGTTTCCTTTCTCTGATCTGCTTTCAATCACAGCAAATGATTAATATGCTTATGGATTCACCATGAAAAGCAATGGAGGGGTAGAATCAACTCACATTCTCTTGCCCGTGACCAGAGCATCCATGCCCTGAACGTTCGGCGTCTTGACCCTCTCAATCGGCCGGAGACGACTCCTTCCACCCCTGGCCGATGACAGACGATGACCGTGGACGTCTGACATCCTTGTACTGGTAGGTCTATTGCTGATACCCTTGATGGCTAGACTACTGCTGTTTGGTCTTGTCAGGTTGGCAGGGAGCACAGGGGATTCCTCACTGCAAAGACAATTACAAGTACATGTACATGTATAACCAAAATCTTTTATCGACTGTTTTCATGGATCCTCTTAAAATGCTACTGTAAATATTTAAAGGTATAGCTGGAAGTATGAAGGGAGTATGTCTAAATCATTTCTTATTTTGTCGTTTGAAAAAATTGATGAATTTTCGTTTTAAAATATCAGACCTTGATAACTCCAAGGTTTAAAACTTCTCTGTACTCCAGGTGTAATAAAATTGTCGGGTATCTAATTTTGACAAGAAAAATCCAATGCCATTAAAATAATGCTTCTGTGATATCAAAACCAACTGGAATAAAAAAATATTACAACAGGGCTCAAGTGAACACAGGCACAATAAAATTTGAAAAATGTGGAATCATCATATTCATATAAAATATGCATGACATGAGAATTCTTAAATGGGAGGAATTTTCTCTCTGAAAGAACGAATTTGTCATGATAGCATATCTACAGTGATATCCTGACTTCAACTTGTACGAAAGTCTAATTGTGAAAGTCAATATCTCTGGCGGACTTACATCATTGCTGAAGGTATCCTGTCTTTCTCTCCCTGTCTGTTATGGAGTGCCTTAGAAGAGATGGTCATCACGCCGGTCAATGAGTTGGATTTGGGTGCCTGCCAGTTGAAGGGTGCAGACGGACCCACACGGAACTGAAGGAGTTCATGAAAGAAATGAGAGGTCAATGAACTTCTACCCAGCGTAAAAGCGAAACTGCAGACATATATACGCAATATACATATTTTTGATACACACTTATAATTTTATTTCCTTTCATTTTATGAATATGTTTGTGAGTGAGATCTGATGAGAGACTGCACCATCTTAAAGTAGAATCTAATCCATACCAAATATAATGTTTTTTTTAATTACTAACAGTTCCCTTTTGAATTAATCAAAATGCAATTTTAGATCCACTCTCCTTTTCAAATGATTCCAAAAGGTAGGGTATACCTTCAAAACACATTACATGATCTAACTGAATATAATAATAATAATAATAATACATAACATTTATAATGCGCTTAATACAATGTTTCTAAGCGCCGAAGAAGTATTATTACCCTGGCTTTAGCCCAGCTGCCCTGTAAGGCGCTGAACTGAATAGAAGTTACAAAATAATATCAGAAACCTTTTCAACATGAACACATATTCAACTTATTGAAGCATATGGAAATAAGTGAATTGGGTCGTCACCGGGTTAAATTTTAGAGAAAACAACTACTGCTTATCACACACATAACATGATTTTCTTATGCTGCATTGGAAGTATTTGTATACTTACGGATCCCATAGGGGCCAGCTTGCCAGGGGGGTCCATGAGTCTTCCTGCCGTCGTCCCCAGAGGGCTGGGGCTGAGCGGGATGACATAGGTAGGGGCCAGGATAGGCGTCATGTTGGTATCAGGATGGTGAGCCTCCACAGCTGGCCTGCTCACGAGGTTCTTCTCCTTATCTGGAAAGTGAACGAAACAAGAATTAGCTTTGATCAATATTCTCATTTTCTTGGGTTCAGTTCACTGATTTTAACATTTCCTGTAGCACAATTAAGATACCATTTAGAATCAAGAATGGTAATTTCAGTATTAAATTTGTCTCTTTTCTGAACATATCATGCATTCCTTCCTTTAAACTACAAACACATATTGACCACTGATGAACACCCTCCAAACCATGCATCATTTTCAATATTTTCACTGTTCTCGAATCAAATTATGGGCATTCCTTGGTATATGTATTGCTTTAAAAAGATGTAAATAATTTTCAACCTTCAAGATTTCAATTATGGATGGTCACTATGTTCACCCACAGACAAGGTTAGAGAACAAATTGTTGTATGAATAGATGAGCAGACAACCGATGCACATGTACATTTCAATAAAAGCGCATCATAAAGTTTTGACTTTTTTTTTTTCCCCCTTCATCTTCATCTACACAACACATTTAATCCTTATAATACCCCAATTGTTCGCAGAGATTTTATATTACTTCAGCGACAAAGATAAACAATTTTGAAATGTGACAAAGCATTGCATTCATGCCCTTCTCAACTGGACCCACAATATAATCTGAAAAGTTGTAATAACAATTTTCATTGCAGGGGCAACCCTGTCATTTGAAAAAAAAAAAAGGTTCAAAAAGGTTGATGGTTTATTTTACCTGACTGCTAAGAAAACATATGTATGCTTTTAGGTAAGTGACCAGGGGACCGACAGCTTTAAGTCCTCTCCGAGGGACTTCGTAATGAGGATTAATGCCTTATCAAAGGGCATTAGCGCATCCACTTGGTTTTTAATCCAGGTCCTCCAGTTATGAGACCATTGCCCTACCACTGAGCCATTGCGCCTCCATTTGGAAGACACTTCCATGCACCTTTGGAATGTATTTTGATCTGAAACATGTGAGCATATCATGCCAATTCAGGGTTCTCCACTGGTCTGTATTTTGTCCGGGGGCTCTTGTGTTCGTCGGCCTCCGAAGTCAAATTTGCGGTTTAGCGACGGCGTCAAATTTGCGGTTTCGTGACGGCATACGTAATATAGTGCACTGCGTCGAGATGGTGCATTATATGTGGCCGTGATCGCAATGAGAATTCGACGTGGTTCATGCAAAGAGATAATGCGTTCGTGCGGGTTTCCGACATGATCATGCGAGTAAAGTTTTTATTTTAAGTCGATGCTTGATTGCGGAATGCCGCGCGGTCTTGATGCTGTCTTGTCTGTGCGTGAAAATATGTCAATTTTCATATCCGGGCGCATCAAGTTTTTGTCCGGGCGGGGAAATTTTGTCCGGGCGCTAAACTGGTTTTTCAAATTTTACCCGGGCGGAGCACCCGGGTAAAACCGCTAGTGGAGAACCCTGCAATTCCATGTCCTGTAGTCCCATATATTGCAATGAGTGTGATGATATCTTTACCTTCTTGGTGTCTCTTAATAAGCGACCTCATCCAGGTGACAATTTCTGCCCATAAGACATCAAAAGTTTGACTAAGCACCGTGTTCTGTACACAAGCATTGGGTGTGAGTGGAGGAAAGCCTTCTCTTCTTGTCTCTGTGTGATACAGTTTCCTTTCATGATTCTCATCATCTCTGAAAGGGAAGAAGGTGAGAGAAAAAAAATTACTCAAATAATACAGTTTTTATTTTGAATTGGATTAGTTTGTTTACTTTCAAAATTCCCCACAGCAGCAGAAAGACTAACTGGAAACTCTTTTATGAATCATAAAATTGAGAGTCCGAAAGGAAACTGAAAGATTTTGAACAGCATAAAATGCAGTAAATCCCTAAAAAGATAATAAAAGACTGGAGAAGACCTTGAAGTGCACTTCACAGACGCACACGACAAATGAATAGAAGACTGCATATGCGCAGGAGGGACTCTCATGTAACCTCTCTTCGTAGATTACATCATAAAATAAGAGATCAGTGTACCAAAAGTTTTTTTGGACTTTCTGTGTGCCTCTTCATTCAACTCTTTTACTGTCTTGGGTCAACTTTCTAAACATTTCACAGGCCCCTTGAGTTGAATTTATTACATGTACAGTTCCTAAGGAATATCATACAACAAACAATGTGGTATTCCAAGGCTTTTGTTTTCAATTCTGACAAACTTGCTTAGTGTGCTGAATTACAATACCCCCCTCCCCCCCCCCCCTTTTTTTCAAAGATCATGCACTGTGAATGATAGTAGAGGAGATACTTAAAATGACCCAAAGAATAATGCAAGAATTCATTTTGGGGGGAAAATAATGCATACTTCCATCAACAACAACATAAAAAGAAGAACTTGACTTACGCTTGTCTTGCATTATCGTATGCAAAGAATTCTTCTACCGTCCCATCTGATTCAAATATCTCCTCTTCCAGAGTGTTCACATAATCTACTACCGTCATCTCCGGGTAGGAGGGTGTGTCCATACTCGGGATGGGATGAATGTGATGACCCGATAACGTCAGGCTGCAAGATAAGAGAGAAACAGTCTTTAATATTGATAATCACTATTTCCAAGATCAAACAAGATATATATTCCATATGCCATCTAAAAGTGCTTGGAGGTTGTAGATTCAACATTTGGGTCGTCCATTTCCATATTAGGCATTTGAAACAGTATCACTATCACATAGCCTTGGTTTTAAGCTAAAACACTATATTTGGAGGGGGTGCCTTTTTGTCCAAGAAAATAATTTACTGAGTCTCGACTAATTAGAGGCAGTGAGATGGAATACCTTGCACATTCAATACTGACATCAAATTTATTTTAGTGATGACGGAAGAAAAAAAAAATCTCTCAATCTGGAAGCCAGACTAATAGAATTTATTTGTGGGTATTTTTCTTGGGTGTCAATTTGTGCAAATTGGAGTTCATGAATGAATTATTATCCTTTTTGATTGGCCTTGTTTTGTTTTCATCATTCTCGCATCTTATGCACAAATGTCACATTCAATTGGCCAGTGGTAAATGAAGTTTATTAAAGTGAATTACCCTCCTGAAGAATTGTTCTGCATTTGGGTTGGAATGTTTAATATCCAATTTAATACCAATTGACTTCGTCATTTACCTTGATTTACCCTTGATATAGGGCTTTGAGTAAGTGCCCTTATTCATTTTCTAACAGTGTTTTGTAGTCAGTTTCACAGATCTATACTTGGCAGTTTCTGTTCGTTCACGCATTGGCTTGGCCATGGAGTAATTAATTCATTCATGGTGGAACATTTCAGAAATGAAGCAAGTTAATTCAATGTCAGGGTCCTATCGATCCAAATTGCGTTTACACACAGTCGATCTCTAACTCTCGAAAGCCTTGTTCTCATATGGAAAAAGCTGCTGCAGCCTAATAAAATGACAAAAGGATAACGTGCCTTACATTTCTGAATCTGTATAAGGCTAGGGGCCTTTGTTATGTGCAGACACTTTTGTTTGTCACTGTTTGTCATTCATTCACGCATAAAAATAATTTCATTTTGCCATGTAGTGGTTTACTGTGGTAATTTACCACGACACATGTGAACAAGCCTAAATGCTATATTATGATTTCGTCTGAAATGAGAAACTGCAAGCAGACTGTACAGTGTGCGGTGGGCTTGGTAAGAATTGATTAATTCATCGTGAAAGATAAAAACCTGTCGTGCTGTACACGGTGGTACAATACAACACATGCTCATGGAACAATGACTCCACTGTCAATTTCATACATTAAACAGAGTCCTAACTTCAGCCCTGGACAAAACACTGAACCTAACCCTAAACCTAAACCTAAACCTAAGCTAAAAACCCAATATGCAACTTTAACCCTAACCTTATATCTTTGACAAAATAAAACTTGGGAGCAAATGTTGCAGGAACAAACGTCGGAGAAGACTCTTACCCGTGTCTATTTTGAGTTGATCTGCCAGGTACTTCATGGTCGGCGATGTCCAGTAAGACACCGGTGGTCGTTGATGACGGCTCATCCTGAGGAAAGAGCTGAAAGCCTTCATCACTTGGGGCTAAGAGTTGACTTCCAAGAATTCTACGGAGAAAAAAAATATGTGAATTTCGATCAGTATAACAACAAAAGTATATATACACATGCATATCTTTATGAGACATAACATCATTCTCCCAAAACCATATGAGATATTGTAGTAGCTAAGGATTAAAGAGCATAAGGGGAAATATAAAGGGATTTCTGTTTTTTAAAAAATTGTTCGAAAGTTAACTCAGAGTTCACTTCCATGTCCAAGTGTGCACATACACTTTCAATTGGACACTGATTTTGCTAGGGAATTTTGGAAGGGAATCTGGAGAGGAGTTTCTCGTGATCCTATTCTACATTACGGCCTGTATTTGACAAGAATTCTCACCTGTCACTTTTGCTTTCAGTTGGAATGTATTCAAATTGGCAACATTCTTTTTATTTATGTAATATTTTGAAGCTGATATTTTTAATACACTGGCATGGAACCCCAAACATAAAGAGCCAAATATATTTCATTGATTGGTCCCAATCAATGAGGATTCTATTTCCAACCACTGGCGATATCTACCAGTTACGGAAATAAGTATAAAAAACACAACGTTTAAGAATAGAAGAAACATATTTTCTGATTGACTACACCTAGTTGTCAAATATTTGAAGCCTACCTTAAATGTGGGAAGCGTGCCATCCACACTTTACATTCGTTATGAAGCTGTGAGCTCGACGAGGAGTTCTTCTGCCCTTCATACAGCATGCTGTCAATCTCATCAAACATCCGCTGTACCCGCTTGGCAGAGAGCTTGTCAAACTCCTGTTAAAGAACAAACATTAGAAGAATTATCACCACAGAGAAACTGCTACACGGAGTACCAGGGCATGGAATATTCACTACAATACTAACAAAGAGATTAAAAGTATGAAACCTTTGTCCTCAAGACAAGTAGGGCTACTAGCTTTTATTACAGTAATGTAGTACAGTGAAACTGTCTATAACGACCACTCAAGGGAGACAAGAAAAGCAGTCTTTATGAGCAGGTGGTCTTTCTATACAGGTGGTCGCTAAAGCAGGTTTGACTGTATATGCATTTTAATGGCTGAAAAATGTGTATATTTGTTGAAAGAATCAATAGGCCTATTTCTCAAATCGATCCAAATGAGACAATTTTCTATCCAGTATTCATCTCAAATTCCCATGACAAAATAGTGAAAATCAGTACTATTTGTTAGCTTACTGAATGACAAGGCATTTTATCAGATTTTGTCTTTTTAACCCAGGTATAGAAAATGGATACCAAATTTCTTCCCATGCAGTAAACATAAATATACACCGGATGCTGAGGGTGCATTGGGATGCCCCTGAAGCTTTAAAAAAAAAAAAAAAAAAAGCAAATGTAAAAACAATTTCTGTAACTCAAATCAACGAAAATCAGTGAAAAAATATAACATTGCTTCTTTGTAGTGTACATTGCATGGATAAACACCACAGGAGCTAGACTAGCATAATAATACCCATTTTAACAAAAGGAGACTGGAGAGTGATTTCATAATGTATGATATGCATGAGACGGAAAAAGATTCTTATCATTTTTTGATCGCCCAAGGCATGAAGCGGTTAAAGAAGGGGAATGCATTAATGCAGCTGATATGATAAATGAGATGAATACACATGAAGAATACAGACTCTGCAAATACGCAGTGTGTATCTTTCAAAGAAAGGACAGAGCAGAGTACAGAGTAAGATGAGTGGAGAATTTTTTTGTATCCTGGTTCATTGTAGGTAATAACAATTTTGCTATGATTAAAATACAAATAATACCACAAGAACTACATATAATTACATTATTGCTCTCTGCTACTTTCCATTTAGCCTTGGTACAGACTGGATATCCATTCAAATTTTTAAAATAATGCAATATCTCTAATTTATGCATAATTACTGAAATGCAAATACCCTTCAGTTTTCCATGATATAAGTGCCAAATGCACTCGGCTATTAAAGCCTCTTGCATTTCACACCATTGTGTAAGCCTTGTCCACTCTATTTCCCTATTAAATGCTCTCAGAATTGTGCAATGTACGTAAAATGGTAAGCCACAGATCTATTTACATCACCCTCCCATGAAGAGAGAGGCTACTTTCCTCTTCCTAATTGACAAGACAAGGTTAAGTGCAAGTGCCTCGTGTACTCAGCGAAGCCTCATGCATTCTGTACCATTGTGAAACATCAAGCATTTCATTTCCCTAATGCACTCAGAAAGATGCAATGCATATATATATAAAATGATTACACAGATATCGGTGCTCCGACACATGCTCCGGTAGCATCTGCTCTGGGGGGCGTTTCATGAAAGGACTTGTCAGATATTTTATTCGACAAATTTGCTCTCAGCCAATCAGATGCAAGGATTTCAGTAGCTTATAACAGTTGTCGGATAAAACATCTGACAACTTCCTTTCATGAAACGCTCCCCAGGGCTTTATTACATCAAAGATATAGGGCTGGGGTTGGGGTTGCAACTGGGTTTTTGATTAGGTCTAGGGTTAGGGTTAGGGTTAAGGTTAGGATTAAGGTTAGGATTAAGGTTAGGATTAAGGTTAGGATTAAGGTTAGGATTAAGGTAAGGATTAAGGTATAATGCTTGATCCAAGGTTGGAGTTAGGAATTCACTTAACCCTTTCGAGACAACTGACCCCCTTTTGTGGTTTGGCTCAATAACTTTTGATTCAGAGCTCTAAAAAATATGCCAGATGCATGAGTAGAAAGAGCAAAAATTTCTGCACACACCATGTCCATTTTTGTTGCATGACCATACTGCGTTTGATGCCAGGAATTTTAAAAACGAGAATAAGCTTTAAAATCCTTAAATTGGCTACACATTGAGAGGTTCAAAATCATAGTCTTCTATCAAGATTGGCAATTTTTTCAACTTTTCAAAAAAATCGCTAACCATGTATATTGTTTTCAAAGACATGACACCTTATCAGAACCATGTAGCACTAAAAGAAAAATATTATTGTTGCCAATTTGAAAAACAAAATATGATCAATTTAGCCCTTGAATAATTCCTGTCCTGACAGGGTCATTAGGGAGCTTACGAAACGGGACGGGAGAGCAACAGGACGGGGGAGAGTTAGCCGACTGTGATGGTCCTCGCACTCTCCCCGTCTTGTTTTCCAATCAAGTTACGAACAAGTGGACGGCGACGCACTGCAATGTTCGGCTTCCCGTCCCCAGTTTAGACCGGACGCTATTTCGCCCGAGAACCGTCCTGAAATCAAACAGGACGGAGAAATCCTCCGAGTCGCTCATGCGCACATCGATTTTTCGCTCGAATCCCCGTCTTCAAAGGCTCCCGTCCTGAAATCGTAAGCTCGCTAATGTAGGAAATTGAACACCGAGCAATTGTTGCAGGAGCTTGTGTCGTACAAAACAGATATCTAACACCTTAGTGGATCAACATGGATCAACTTACATCATCACCCCATGAGAAGAGGCTACTGCGCTCCGTAGAGTTGCCCGTGGTCCAGCCATTGTTGATAGACATGACGAGAACATTCTGCCGTTCTTCCTCCGTCGAGGTGGACTCGCCGCCGATGGAGGAGGTGAGGTACGAGTCCAAGGCACGGCTGACAGTCTGGATGAAAGGGAACGGGAGAACCTCTTCAGGTCTCTCCGGGAGAGGGATGGTGGTGTGGCTCTCATTGCGGGATGAGATGCCTCTCCTGTAGGATGAGAAGAAGAAGAAGAAGAAGATGGAAAATAGTTATATCATTTCATGAACCCATGAAATCACCCACCTTTCAAAAAAATAGTTATTGGGGAAGTGGAACAACTTCATATTAATATAATCAACTACTTGATAAAATCCTGTCAGGAAACCCGACAGTCCACTTATGGCTTGGGTTGCAACTAAAAATCTTCGAGCAATGTCAAATGAAAATTTTGAAAACTCTACTGTAAATCACAGCAAAAACTCGGATTAGGTAACTAATATTTGATGGATGGCATCCCAAAGTATAACCCTGTATAAAAGAATCATATGTACTCACAATTTTCCACTAAATTTTCCACAAGAGTATCGGGATTGTAGGATAATTTTTTAGTATGAGTCAAGAGAAGGAGTAATACGAGGATTGACAAATTACTTGAGGAAGAAATAAAATCAAATGTGAACATACTTTTTTCATTTATATGTTAAGGAGTTGTTTTCATTACGTATGAATTTCTTGCTGTCATGTATCTGCTTCATGCATTTTGAAAGTTGATACTGTTGTTCACTTTCTTTCCTCTTTTTTTCAACATTAGGCAGCCACTCTTAAAGCTCACCTCTGCAGCAATGTATCCATGATAGAGCAAACATAAATAAATAAATAAAACATTTGAAGAATAAAGGAGAAACAAAGGATGAATTATTGAAAGAGGAGAGAAAGAGGGCGAGCCACACGACAATAAGACAGAAACTATTAATAGATTACTGGCAATGGACATGACAATGTCTCTTTAGAATATCTGAATAACCCATTTTCTCTTGTTATGCTCTAGCTGTGACTATGGATCTCTATTTAGCAGAGCAACCAAAGAGAGCAAAGTGAATCTGCAAGAGAAAGAGAAAGAATAAGAGAGAGAGAGCTGAGAGAGACAGAGAAATCATGCACCATGTGTGTAATAGTTGATACTGGAATATTTGAACAATCCTAGAATTTCTGTTTGGTCGCTATAAAATGGTGGTAACCAAGGAAAAAATGAGGAGTGGTTCCATCTACTTTTTTTCTCTCTCTCTCTCTCCTACACCTTTTTGTTTGCCACCCTTACTCTAGCCTTTTCTGTAATAAAAATTGGTAAAGGATCAGGAGAAATGTTGTCGTAAATCTACTGGAAATTATGTACAAACAATGTTGATGTTTGGTTTCCATAGCAATTCAAAACATTATGCACTGATGATAGTAGGTCTCCAATTAATTAATGCCCAGTGAACAAAAGGCTTGTGCCTTTTCCCTTTTCTCCCATTTTTCAGTTCTGACTTGATTAAAAAAAAAAGATTTATAGGTCGGTAAATTGCTTATTGCTTAACAGCAGTCAATACATATTACAAGTGGTAGTCAATTGAGTGAATGAAAAGAGATAAAATGCATGAAATTCAATAATCAATCATCTTGATCAAACAAATCAAATTACCAATTATCTAATTTTTCAAAATTCCTGCAAATTTATCTCTGCCATTTGGATGGGACTGTTTTTTTCTCCAAACAAACATGGATGATCTGGAACTACAATACTGGGGGGTAATAGGAAGGGAGGCTCCAACTTATTCTTCATTTTTTTTCCCCTCTCCTTCACCTTTTTGTTTGCCAACCCTACTCCAGCCTGTTTTTGTAATAAAATTTGTAAAGGATCAGGAGAAATGGTGCAGTAAATCTACTGGAAATGTACAAACAATGTTGATGTTTGGTTTCCATGGCAATTCCAAGTATTATGCACTGATGATAGAAGGTCTCCAATTAATCAGTGCCCAGTGAACAAAAGGTTTGTGCATTCTCCTTTCTCTCTTATTTTTCATTTGTGACTTGATAAAAAATAAAAAATAAAGGTTGGTAAATGGCTCATTGCTTTATACAGCATTCAATACATACACCTGTAGCAAGTGGTTGTCACGTGAGTGAATGAAAAAATGTTATACATGCATGACATCAATCACCTTACGTGTCACAATGGAAATATTTTTTGCTCTAAATGAAGAAAAAAAAATGAATTCATTAATCATCTTTATGAATGTTGATATTCCGATAATTAAAGATATGTATTTTGAATTCTTGCAAGTTTATCTTTGCAGTTTGGATGTGCATCAGTTTTCTTCTAACAAACATTGATGAGCTGAATCTTCATTGCATTTGTAAATATCACAAAATGGAAGACATTCAATCCTGCAAGTTAATCTTCACAGATAGCTATGCTTTAATCAGGTTATTTTTTTCAAACAGAAGGACATGTCAAGGAGAAACACAAGCCAAGAGGTAATAGAAGCGGTGTTTGAACTTCAGGATCCAGGGTTTGAATCCCCTGGTGTAAGGTATTAATCTTCAATTATCCTACACATCCATGCCCCTATACAGTCCCTTGGATAGGACTAACAAGCTGTAGGATCATGGTTTACTTAGTCATGCTTGTTTCCTAGCATCCTAGTAAATGCACCAAAAGCAATCATGGTAGGAGGAAAAATATAAAGTCTAAATGCAAGAAAATTGACATATATCACCACCAATTTTCAATGCATATCCATTAATTTTTTTAACATTCTATTCTAAAAGTTATCATGCCTTTTTTATGATTAGTAAATTCAAGAAGACAGAGTCTGATGTTCTTTGTAAATAGAGTAATAATGATGGGAATTTGCATTGCTTTATCATACATACACATATAGTAATTCCACCAAGAAAATAACAATTTCCTGAAAATCTTTGTTTGTTGTTGCTGTTGTTGATTTCATGACACTTTCCAAATTCATGGACCGCATATCCCTTGCAGCATTCTTTACATTAGCATGGCATTCAAATATTAGCATGGCATTAGCATGGCATTCAAATATACTGTACTCATTCTTTGTGAACGTTTCAAAAGTTTGCCTTTCACAAATAGGACTTGTAAAAATCTTATGAAATCATAAATTTCTTTCAATTTGATGACAAATACATAATACATGAGCTGCACCTGTCCAATTTCAATAAAAAACATCAAAGAGTGATTACCCGACAATCATCAATCCACAGGTTTTACCCCTCTGTCCCATCTTTTTCTTGGAGTAGGCACTGAGTTTAAAGCGGGTTCCTCCTTCGGCATATAAATCCAGCCACAGCATTGTGGCTTGATGCCTAGACCTTGGTCCTTTAGGGACCCACACCAATTGCTTTGACTGACTCATCTAGGTCGCCATGATGGCACAAAATCTCCATATTGCCTCATGGTATACATGTACGGTGGAAAAATGATGTTTGTTAAGCGTGTGAGGTAGGTTAAGGCAAGAATTGACAAAATTGCACTTCAAACGTCTGATGCATATAGAGATCATCACATTGCACAGCTTCTGTCCGGCAGCGTCATCTGACGAAGCTTCTCTCCTGCAACTCTGCGAGAAGACTGCACTGAGCTTCTTCATCAAGCAAAACTGAGCATCTTGATTAACAGTAGTACGCAAGCTCCAAAATACCATATGCCTGAAGGGATATAAAAAAAGCTAACTCAATCCTCAATCAGCCAGCATAAGGAAGAATAAACTGTATTCAGGCCTCAAACGACAGCAGATTTCTGCAAAAGCTTGACATTTTGGAATAATGCAAGGTGCGATCGAAATGGGCTGATTCCAATTACAGGCACACCAACGCAAATACGCCTTTTTCCCCCCTTCGTCGAATGAAAAACGATCGAATCATCGACAACAGCTTCCTCCCCCACCCGACAAATTTGACGGAGTAATTAAAGCGATCTGGGAAAACAACATCTGCAAAAAATAACAGACAGAAATATCATGTATTGATTAATTCAGGCGAAGGCAGAGACTGTTCCATTCAAGCTGGTATTGACGCAAGGAAACTTGTATTCCATACGTTGCCCATGACAATGGAATTGAAAGCTCATCTTGGTCTGTTGGCTGTATGGCTTTGCTGAAAAGCTAATGACCTTGCTCGTTAGCAAAGACAGAGGAGGCGTGAAATAAGAGCTAGAAAAAAAATCCTTTGTTCATGACGGAAGAGCCAGTAGAAATTGAGAATCACTAGAAAACAAAAAACACTTTCATAAGCAGATGATGATGTAACCATGGTAATAACCATCGAAGCAAATCAACATCCAAGCAAGATATATTAATTGTGCACAAGTGCCATATAAAAGAATGAAGTACATCAGCAGTATATCTCTCACAGTCTCAGAAAAAAAAGACAAAGAGAGCCAAACTGACACAAAGAAAAAAGACCCAAGTGAAAGCTTTGATGCGTTCAGTCGCTCTGAATAAACAGTGTACTGTGAAAAACATACATGTACAATTATTTGTATCAGAATTCAGAATCCTCATTTTTCTCAAACAAAAATGTACCTACTTTTTTATCCTTTCCCCAAAAAACATCAGGACCCTGTTTCATAAAACTAATTATCAATAACAACTGCCCCATTTCTATGACAACTTTGCTCTTAGCCAATCAGATCCAAGGATTTCAGTAGCTTGTGACAATTATTGCAACTTGTTATCAATAACAACTGCCCCATTTCTACGACAAATTTGCTCTCAGCCAATCAGATCCAAGGATTTCAGTAGCTTATAACAATTATTGGAACTTGTTATCAATAACAACTGCCCCCATTTCTATGACAAATTCGCTCTCAGCCAATCAGATCCAAGGATTTCAGTAACATTTATTGCAACTTGTTATCAATAACAACTGCCCCATTTCTATGACAAATTCGCTCTCAGCCAATCAGATCCAAGGCTTTCAGTAACAATTATTGCAACTTGTTATCAATAACAACTGCCCCATTTCTATGACAAATTTGCTCTCAGCCAATCAGATTCAAGGATTTCAGTAGCTGTTATTGATAACAAGTTGCAATAAATGTTACTGAAATCCTTGGAAACAGTGCCCTGATCTTTAAATCAGGATAATATTGTCTGTTTGGAGCCAGAGGGGCGTTAACTCATATACTTTTACACAGATTTAACCCCCTTCTGACTCCCAGCTGATGTAAATGAATTTGGATGTTTCTTTGTTTGCTTTGTAAGGAGGATTAAATATCTGTAGTCCGTTACATTCATTTCCTGTGTAGAGGTGAATGGATCGAGCAGAAATAGCGATTACTGCTGCAACCAGAGACATAAAACAGGTTCATATTTCTTCATCTATTATCATCAGAATAGGTTTGCATGATTGGGTAATGCATAGGAGAAAGCTGAGACATCAATGGACAGTTGTTAATTTTGCATAACTTTTCAAATCTGATATTCTTTACCATTTATTTTCAAGGGTAAAACCAGTTTGCTTTATGTACAATGTGTTGTTTTACTATGATTCTCCTCCCCCCCCCCCCCTCTCTCCCTCCCTCTCTTTTTCTCTCTTGCTCTCTCACACAAACTCTTTCTCTCACACTCTCTTTCTCCAATATGCTTGTATGATTTTCTGTCTCATAATCGTCACTACAAATGTAAAATTTTCCTTCATAAATTTTGTTTCATTTTCAGTAAAATTTTCAAATTCATCTTTAAACAACGGAATAACAGAAATTGCAAAGAACTCTCTCTATTTATAAAATGCACAGTATGCTTTCTCACAAAAGCTTTTTAAAACTGAATGCATTATTCCTATCCTTATCAAAGAAATCAGAACACTTAAGTAAGAAAGCAGAATGCAGAATTCATTTTTTCATCTTTCATCTCACCCATCACTGAAAATAACTGCTCTCACAAAAGAAATGGAGGTCTTTTAAACCTAACATATGCCTTAATGAATCACTTAACTCAATTAAAGTAGATTACAGAATCCACAAAAGAGGGTTTTATGGAAATGGTGTTATCAGGCAAAGGGGATTACTGCGCAAACACCCGACAATAGACTGGGCCAATTTCGTATAAATTTGCTAATTGAACTCGGTGAAGAGCACTCAGGATCCAGACTACATTAGCAGGCCAAACTAATACACTGCGTCATCTATGCTTGCTACTGAAAACACAACTAAACAAAATTACCTTAGCTGCGATAATATAGATAGCATGCACTGCTAATGCAATGCTGTTAAATACTTCAATTGAATATATTTATTGCACTATTTGGGGATAAAGTTAGAATCGTAAAAAATGTGGATTCTGTTAGAAATATACATAAGTCAAATGTATAAAAATGAAATATATTACATTATTTCATAGATGACACATATTCGAGGGCGTACTTTGAATTAGAAAAAAATTCAAAACAATTTTTTTTACCTAACTTTAGTACATATTTAAATTATTTCAGTAATGAATTACTTCTATATGTGCCTACATTGTACGCTTTCATCACTAAAAAAAATAGAAAAATAAACTAATTCAGTAGACTGAAAGGCACAAGTAATGTACATGTACTTACACTGTAGTACATACATGTAGCCTGGCCTAATGTAGTCAACAGTACAATGTTTCCAACTTGCAGAATACAGAACATTCTATTTACTTCAAATAGCATCATGTATCGAAAGATCAGTCCCAGAGGCCTTTAGTAAGAAGGGCACTGAGTGACATTTTGTAACTTTGTACAACATGCACATAACGTTGTACAACATGCACATAACTTTAAAGCCAATTGATGAAGGCTGGTTTGGGGAAGAAAAAAAAAACACTTTTACTTCATATTTTCTTGGATTTCTATTTATGAAAAACAGATTAAGATTTCTAGCTGCTATAAATACTCTATATAATAGTGTATGTGCTTTTAAAATGTAATAACTGAACACACATTGTTGTCTGTTGAGAAATGCAAAGTTTTTTTTCTTCTTCATCATTCTAATATGAGGCCAACTTTTTAAACAAGCAGACAGGCCTACATAATGGGCTTTACATTAACAAACTAAAATATATTTAAAGAAAAACTGGGGGGGGGGGAATGCTTTTGAAGTTAAGCAATAATATTCAATGACTTCATGTTACAGTATTCCTCCTCAATGATCAACGAATAAAACATTCAAACTGCCATAAGATTTCATCATTCCTTCAATCAAAGAAACATGGACATGATGAAACACTCTCTGGGGTATGTTTTACAAGCAACAAAACTGATTACCACAAAGCACTGTGCACAACAGTGCCACCGAACAGCTTATTCTATTATGAAGGGGCATGAGGGAATGTATCTTTACCCATCCCGCCTGCTCTATCACAACTTGAGCTGAGAAGCATTTAACCCAGCTTATCAAGAAACTCTTCAGTCTCCCTCAAAAGGGTAAACTTCAGCACTCCAGAAGGATGATAAACTCTTGCTCTAATATCATCCATCACAACTTGATAAGTAAGATTGAAACTATAATCAAGAGCTCCATCTTTTCCATAAGGACAACCTTCAACACCAACTTGAAATACGCTGTCAACTCCTTCTTTAAAACAATGGCACCATCTCCACAGAAGGGCATATTCCACAAATGCAAGAACCAGGAAATTCTGGGCAAGTTCATAGCTGGCTCCATGCAATGGCACCAATCCTTCATCAGCAAAAGATGCTATATCAGGATTCTCTCAAGCAAGCAACCACAAATGGCATTCTCCCTCCATCATTAGCAATACATTACTCCTCTGATTTCCGATTAGGCATCTACGTTGTTGAAAGCACGATGGTTACCGTCTTCAATCCCTTTTCCTATTTCAGGCATCATCCCTCACTGGTAGTAGTACATCTCCCTGATCCTTCTCTGTCCACGCTACAACCTGGATATTACCTGGTCACATTCATCCCCGGATGAAACTGAAGCAGAAAACTCCTGGGTTGAGTTGATGTACATGTACACACAGGGACACACTGGTAGGATATACACTTACTTTAGTTGACAATATACACACAGAACTGGGTGGACAGTTTATTTGCCAATTTTATGGGTAGTCTTGACATTCAGACTGGCTCCATTACTGGTTCCAACATACTGCTTGTCTCCATGTCTCCATTAAGCTAACACCAAATCCATGGTTAAAGTTACTAATAAATGCAATTCATTGTTTTACAAACAACAATATTAATGACATTCTGGGTTCCCATCTTATAAAGAGTTGCTATTGATTGTAAATAATTTGCAATTGATATCAATCGCAGATCGGCACTGAAGATATAGGAAATGCTATTAATATCAAGTTACGATTGATTTGAATCAATCGCAACTCATTATAAGGCGGGGCCCTGGACTTCTGGACTAAGTTACTGACACATCTACTTGTCTCTTAGGATTTAGCAGATTACCCAATCTTTTCCAACTGTTGAAATCTGTATCTTTTTTTGATAACCTACACTGAAATTTTATGTCCATTTGGAAATGATCGTGATTCTCAACTATTTTTCTATAAAACTTGCTCAAGATAATCTACAAATGTCCTTTTGGGAGGAAATATTTCAGTCACTGTTCATTTTCTTGGTTACAAGCATCATGTTGCCCCAAACATTTCGGACCGATTTTGCATCACGTCATCTAAAATACCAAATAATAACTTTAATCTGGAGGTGCATTTAATTCTCAATTTACATTGTACAAATGCATACTGGGGTACAGCTCATACTTTTTTTTATCATGACTTTTTGTAAATATTTTGCAGTGATGAAATGTGATAAGAAAGCCCAGGAAATTTGCTACATCTTTGCTACACAACCTCCTTCTTCATGACAATCCCGTAAAAATTGAGAGCCTCTTCAATTAGCACTACTGCCGAAGATTAACGCACAAAAAAAAATGAAATGTCATTTGGTATAGATGACAAAACTGGTGTGATGTATCATGTGCAGTGTTCTTAATTGTGTTGACATGAAATACATGTATATGTATCATGTACCACTAAATAATCATTCCCTTGACAGAAAAACAGATCTGAACAAAGTAATTCATCTACAATTCATCATCATTTGATGCAGGCCTAAATATACACGGATTACACCAATTGCATGTAACAGACAAACAGTAAAACGAGGAGAGTATAGATGAACTTCAACTGAACCTGGTAACCTTGACTGTCATTACTACTTAGTCAATGGTGAAGCTCTACAGGAAAAGTCATGGAAAATACAAGGTCTGGTCATTGACTTGAAGGGGAACGCAGTCCATAAATATGAAATATCTCATAAGCAAAGAATTATGGTTGCTGATAAATAGGCACATCTCTCTCCAAAAAAAATCGAGTGACCACTGACATAACTCCTGGGGGGAGTGAAAATTCATGTTTTTCTTTTTTTAGGAAGCACACAAAAATAATTTGATATTCACTCCTAAACAAGTGATCACTGATGAGACTCCCAGGGAGTGGAAACAGAGTGAAAATTCCCTCCTTTTTTTTTCTTCCTTTTTCCCCCTTTTTTTTTTTTGAGAGAGAGTATATAGCTGATTGAGTGATATATTTATATAAATGTTTAATTTTTAATCATAAGAACAGGCAGATTTTGTAATGTATAGCATTACCAAAAAAAAATTGTCATTGTGCCTCGGAAAACATTACACCAACTGGGTAGCCACGTATGAAGTTCTCAAACGTTCACATAATCTCTTCTTACCAGTTAGGCCTACCTTTCACTACACCTTTGTTTACAAGGCCTACATGTAGGACCTCGATCTGTGGACAAACTGCCACATCTGAGGAAATTTTTCAAGAACTCCCTTTTAGCAAATTTATAACTGTAATAATTACTAATTAGTCCAATGATTTATTTCCCTTAAAAAACATTACCTGTGATTCTTTATCACGCATTTCCTGAGCATCTGAACTCATCGCCTCAAGCCTCTCAATGTTATACATGTAGAGTTTATATTTTGTTTTTACCAAGAAACAAATTATGACTTCTGGTATTTAGGAAGGACACATGTATACTATTACTAAGTTACCTTAGTGAAACATGATGGCACATAAAAATGCAGGAAAGACGCAAATGACATGATAAAACAAAATCATAATTTCATTCCAGAGCACGGCAGAACCAAAATATTAGGATGTGGAATAAGTATTTAACTCTATTAACACTTTTACCCAAAATAATATGAAAACTTTTATTGAAATAAGTCTGATAGTAAATTTTTAGATGCACAGACAGAACTAGCAATTTTGCTCTATGCGTCTTTCCTGCGTCTTTATGTGCCATTACATGTAAATGTACATTTCACTAAGGTCCATGGAAAACCAGATACAGGTAACTCTGCCTAAGTCGAATCTCTTGGGACCACAGAAATCTGTTCGACTTAGAAGAGGTAAAAAACACATGTTTTGCTCATTCTGTTCTGAAAAATTGCTTCGACTAAGGCGATTATTCGACTTATGGAAGGTCGACTTATGGAAGGTCGACTTATGCAGAGTTAACTGTAGTTTGACATGCCTGTTCGCACAATCGTGTCAAAATGAAAAAGAAAGAGCCACAACACTATTTCTTTGCTGCTAAAACGGCCAATATTTACAGTCTGTCAAAGTTTCACAACACAACAGTTTCTGGTTTTTTACCACTTACACGAGAGTTGCCCATCTCCGTGGTTTTACAGCATACAGCAGACAACTTGTAGTAAAGGAGACTGAGAAACAAGTCTGTGTGAGACTGTCAACCCTGGAGAGCCCTGACCTCATGAGGTCATGGGTCTTCAAGACTTGGACAGTGGATTATTGCCCACTCATAAAATCCTTGAAGTCACCATAAAGACCTATATAAAGTCCTGACATCATGATTTATTTTAGACTATGACAGGTTACCTGGTTTGATTTTAGGACATTTTGCAGACTAACTTCTAGAGGTATACTATTAGAGCTCAAACCAGGGAGGTGGAAGAGATCTCTTCCACCTCCCTGCTCAAACTGAGCAAAGTTTGATGTTTTGAACAGCAGTAATTACGAGGTGACAGTTTACTCTGGCAACAAGTTGGTCTCACTGAAAGCAGGAAAGAATTCATCATCATCCTGTCTTTTTCGCAACTAAGTTCAAAATGTAGACTGAGGTACGCCTTTGTATAAAACAGACATCAGTATGACTGTTTGTTTTGTTTGCTTCTTGGAAATAACAGCATTTGCATTCATTTGAATTGGAAAAAAACTAATTCAAAGAACAATTAATCTGTTAACATTTCTTTATGTTTCATCAATTTCTCACTGTCAACTACATCTAAAATGATAAATAACCTGTCAGTGTCTTGTTAATGATAATGCTTTAGGGAGATCACCTACATAATTTGTACGCCTACATGTACATGTATGTATGTAAATAAGATAGATGAGCAAGTCGGCTGACAAATGAGTGCTACGAATTGACCACAGAACCCACAACATTCATTTCTCTGTATCTCACCAGGCATCCTACGGTCATTTTGACAGATGGAGTCCGTCATTCCATCAAGGTCATTGAATGTCAAGTAGAAATGAGAGAGGGCCCATTCACACAAGAGGAGGCATCGTATTAAGAAAATTCAGAACCCATTTTAAAGTGCAGACAAGTAGACCTACACATACAATGTCCAGACTTCAGAAACATCATATAGAGAAACTCACCCAGCTTGGCTATGTGAGCTACATGTATGTGCATAAAAGTACATGCACATGTGTGACGTTCAGATGCTATTCAACATTGATTCTACACCAATGTTCACATGAGAGGCCAAAACCTCTTCTATGTTAGATACATGTAAGTTTAATACAAAATTCAACAAAGACAAGGAGGTTTATGTATTGCTCTTATCCTACTTACAAGGAGTATACGTTGGGAAAACATGTAATAGGGATTTCCCACTAGAGAAATGAAGACGTCTAGGGATAAATTGTAACATGTGTAAACTATACATCTACATGTACATGTAGGTCTACAATTTTAGCAAAGACGATCTTGATATGGATTTGGTATCCGTATGAAATGGCAACTTTATATCATCAAGACATCCCTGTTACATCATCTACCTCAAGTGTTGCCAACTTGCCAATGGTTGTCACCATAGTCACAGACACATAGTCACAGAGAAACGTATACCTCTATAAATAACATTTTACTGAAATTCTCTTAATGCTCTCATTCAAATCATTGCTTAATTGTCTAAGTAATATCTAAAATCATGTACCCCTGCA
The DNA here is from genome assembly GCA_025618425.1 of Heliocidaris tuberculata. NCBI lineage: Eukaryota > Metazoa > Echinodermata > Echinoidea > Camarodonta > Echinometridae > Heliocidaris > Heliocidaris tuberculata. Next base: position 13,370,375 of record CM046851.1, read on the forward strand.
AATCATATCACTGTGCAATAGCACATGAATGAAAGATAAATTTTAGCTGTGCCACAGTTTTTCGTCTGATAAATTACTTTCCGCTCGTGTGAAAGTGGCAATTGTCACAGTGATGGACATCCTTATGAATATTCTAATTACACACTCAGACGGTACAAATTCAAATGAACCATATCGATGGATTGTAATCATAACACCAGTACAAGGCCATTGATTGTGATCCATGAAAAGACAGTCATCTATCAATATTTCATTAGACGCAGAAGTTGACAACCCTGGCAAATAGAAAATAACCAGCACAAATATCTGAAGCTAAGTAAGTAAGTGCAAAACATATCCCAGTGGGTGATGAATATAAAATATTTTGTGCTGAGAGCTAAAAGGATGTTAACTCTATGTAGAATGAAGTGAACTCTCTTCTGCTTCTCAGCAAAAAATATTGATAAACTCTGTGAAGATAAATCCAAAAGCAATGGGTCCAATAATCAAAACTGCATAAATTTGAAATTTAAGAGTTCATTCAACTGTATTTCAAAATTATAAAGTACACCTGTATATATACATATTTAGAGTATAAATACTATTATTTTATCATAAATCTTCGCAAAATTGTCATGATCAAAAGTGTAATACCACAGCTCATGCACTCCCATTCTACACTGGAAAAAAGAATGAATGTCAAAATCAATTACAGCCAACCGGTAATGTTGCAAGAACAATTATATTCTCTGATAAACTGAGGTTGTCCAAAAACTGTTCTTCTTGATCAGCAGAAGGGTTTGATATCAGAATAGTATCCACTTTCAAGGACCTGAGCATAGAATATCTTGTGCATAAACAGAATAAGATGCTCCTGGTGTATTCACATCAATATTATTGGCAATCATCATTATCAATTATGCCATTTATTTCAGATTTGTAACAATTTTACTGTAGTTAATACAATTTACCATCTTAATGAGGAATCAAACAAATTCAGAAACACAAAAGTAGCAATAAATAAATATATGTTATATTCATGGAAATTTGTATGAAGAGTTGTATTGAATGTATTTTATGTTATTTCATGTACTTGAGCAATGAAATCTGTTAAGAACAAAAAATAAAAAATGAAACACTGATAAACAGCCTAATGGTTCTTCCTCTTTTACTGAATAATTTTCCGAACATTTACTGAAAAGACATGGAATTGGGGCTTTCCCACATACACTGTAAAGTACATGTACACAGCCCTGGGCAATCAACTCTCCCTCATACAATCAACGTAATTGCCCAAAACTCCACTTAATCCCCAATTATCAAGAAAGATAATGATATATCCATAGCAACAACCGTGTATACCAATAACATTCGTCTGTCCCATTCTCTTGGATATACAGCTTGATCACATATTTTAATCCATTCAAATTACTATTGTTATCTCCACAAAACAGGAATAGAAAAAAAATTATTCATTTCCCCTAGCAACTACTGCATACAAGCTAGCCAGGAGTGCGTAAATGTAATTTCAAGCAATAACAGAAAATGGGATGGATGATGGGGGGGAAAATGTGATTACTTAAATTGGCAACAAAAGAGTTGTTGTTCATGTTGTTATGGAAGCAGTTATTGCACAGACCATCCATCATCCTTATTAATTAAAAAGAGGCCTAACACTATAATTTACAATTTCAAAGATCAAGGTATAACTGTAGAGATCAAACGCCAGAAGAAAAAAAAATAAGAAAATAATAAATGAGAAATATATATGGTGGTTGATCCAGTGTCCGAACACTTTTCAGAAAATCAATGATAGCAAATAAAATATCAAACGAATATCTGTCAAACTTACATAATGAATGCTCAAAGTCCTACAGAAAAAGAAGTTGATGGAATTTTAAAAAGACAACGTAGATTTAATACGATATTCCCTTCCGAGTGAACCCCTTCCCAACGACGCGGCGTTTTGGTCCCTTGAAAAAGGTACTGTATTTCCGAACGTGTGAAACCTATGGGAAAAAGACACAACCTTTGTTTCAATAGTGTGGTTTTCATACGCGTAATCCCACGCGTATGAAAACCCATTTTAGGCGCTTAACTTTACACGTTCGGTAATACAGTCTGTTCGGAATTACAATCCTTGACTATATAATTCTAGGTGTTCTATGAACTTAAAGCTTTCAGAAAATACCTATCTGGTTATCTCGTGGGTTACAAGTAGTTATTTCCTTGTCATGTATAATTTTCATTAAATTAATTTTCATAATGTCATGTATTGTCAGTTCAGTTGTCATCAATATTTGCCAAACAAATACTCTTGTAATTTCAGAAGTAAAATTCATGTAATGTAATTAAAAAATTAAGGAAAATTTTATGAATCTTTAATTGGGGAGTACTTCTTTTCTAACATGTTTCTTCTAAAATTCCTCTCTCTCTCTCTCTCTCCTTGTAAAAAAAAATCACTTAAAAAAAATTCTTATAAAGTACCAAATTTCTTAGTTCGAAACTTCTAGTGTTTTACCAACATATCTTAAACCAATTATCACAAGTAAAAGGAAAATTGAGATATTAATCATACTTTCAAAAAATACATGAACATATGGATAATGTGATATTCACTAATTTTCTATGTTACAGTACTTTCCAATCAACTCAACCTCTTTCCTGAAATGTTTATTACCTCAAATATTATACTAGATATCAGGAGCGTGATGCCATCATTACCCTAACAACTCTTATTGCCATCGACAAAAGAAAATATAGCATCTTCAGAAAAGAAAAAAAAAAGCGTAACTAAGCGATTAGATCAATTACTTCTGCGTGACCAACGTGCGAATCCTCCCTCGCAGTTGCCACGGATTTTAATTGAACGTTCATGGAGAAAGGCTCTCTCTCCCATCTAACCGACTTGTTTTGATTTTTTGTTGCTGGGCAACCGCGGAGGAAGCTTGGATGGCCTGTGATACCATTAGCGATGATGGAGCATGTTCATGGAGCTCAGCCTCGTTTCATATATTAGTAAATTGGAGTGATACAAACACACTCTAGTCTGTGTCGCACACTCTACTATTACGCAGCTTGTTCAAACATTAATCTCTCTCTCTAAAAAAAAAAATTGAGTGATTACCAATGCTACTCTCTGGGGGAGTGAACATATAATGAAAATAGAGTGAAAAATTCACTCTTTTCTCTTCACAGAGCACTCTAAACTAAATTAATATTCAATACTAAACAAGTGATAACTGACACGACTGCCCGGTTGAGTGAACATAGTTTGAAAATTCACTCTTTTTTTAGAGAGTAGAATGCCTACATGTATGTTCATGTTTCACAGTCAAGTACTGCAAGTACATGTACATACAATATTTAGACAATTCAAAAATTGCTATTTTTATGAAAATCATTTTTTTTTTGACTTCAAATTCCTTTATATTCAGTTTGTAATTTCCAGAAAAACAAGATGAATGCGACTGTGTCTCCTATATGCCTCCGCCTAAATTCAGTTGATGGCTCAAACTGTTCTTGAAATCTTGTGATAATCACAATAAAAAGCCTCTAATTACATGTTAATTGAACTCTTTGACATTTGACCTTACACCTTATAACCCAAAAGTCTGATCACTTTATCTCCTCCTAGTCATGAATACAAAATAGTTGAGATATGGTGATAACAAAGGTAAAAAAAACATTAATTTCACATACACCTGTATAATGACCTCTATGACCTGTCACCTTTGACCTACGTGAACCTACGTGAACTTAAGCGTAAGCGCTAAATCAAGCGTATTTATACCACGAAATCTGCATAAACCATGGTCCGAATTGAAACCACCTTTGTGAATTCCGGCCAATGCCTCCGGCACCACCTTCGGTGAGCGGAGGCATAACAAATACATTGTTATATTTATGCCTTTGTAGGTGCATATTTGAGCCATTTTCAGTTTTAACCAAATTGAGCCAGAACCTTCAAAACTGCATAATGTACTGTACATGTAGTATCTTCCTTAAGTTATCTGTGATATGCATTAATGTATCAATACAGGTATATCCTTTTATACAAATGTGAGACTGTAAGAATGATTTCAATGCCTTTTCAGTTGTGCATTGACTACAAATAAAGTCAATTAAATTCAAAATTAAATTCAAATTCAATCACAAAAAAAATCATAATGGCTTGTACAATTTTAAAGAAGAGTTTATAGTCAACCTTCAATTGCCAGTTTCAAAGAGAAACAAAGGAAAAGGAAACCAAAAACATGGTCTTTATAGAGAGTTAGTCTTTCTTTATAGGCAGGCGGTCTTTATTGAAGGTACACTATACATGTACATGTACATGTACAGGTACATGTAGCTTAAAGATAAAAAGTTGAGTTCTGGTCATGTGATTACATCGGTTCCATGACATCTGCTCCTGTGACAATTGCTCCAGTCTAATTTGCCATGTTAATCCTAAACCTAAACCTAAACCTAACCCTAACCCTAACCCTAATATCTTCAGATTGTCCAGAACAAAAAACCAAATCATGACCTTGACCTTAACCTCAGTGACCTTTCGAGATATGGATGGTGGAGCAAATGTCGCAGGAGCATATGTCGTGTCACAGATTACATCATGAAAGAAACTGTCTCAAAGCAATTAGGAAAGGTTGATCATGTCTACGTAAGAATTGGTGTACACTGTGAGGTTTTGAAATCATCAAAATGATAAGAAATCTCACTGAAAAGCATGTGCACTGCACAGAAAAATGGGTATACAGGACTGCACACAACATATCGTATGGCATGAATGTTCGGCCCCAACGTCTCAGCTATTTCTTGTAATGTTTCCACTATGAGAGCACTTGAAGAGCAATCCTTTTCAGTGGACATTTTTACTACGATGTTCTTCCAAACTGACTTAAAATCAATCAGACAGCTCACAAATTATGTTTCACCTCTCCCAGAACTCAACCTTTTCTTTAAAGCATATGTGACTGCACAAGCCCTTATCATAACCATAACAAAAAAGAAAACAAACTAGAGAACAAGTCTACAACATTGCTGTCTAAATTCATTAAATAGATAATCATTTTTATTATTGATGGGAAATGCAGTCTAGCTGACAGTCATGAATTGAATAATGGTAACAATAAAAGCCTAATAAAAAGAACTTATTGAATGAAAACAGGTCATCACTAACGACCTTCAAATTGGCAACCCAAGGTTGTAGAATTAGGGCACCGAGGACTTTAACCACTACTGAACATAATTATTCATACTGGGACATAAAAGCATGGATATTTTTTTCAAGGTTATAAAAACAATTCAATTTTTTATTCATTAATTTGAAACACCTTTCAATTATCATTTGATCAGGCAAGGTTGAACATTTATCACAGACCTGGAGATAAATTTAGTTTGTCCTTTCAAGCACATGTAGAATGAAAGAAGAGCTAAAAATAGCATTAACAATTTAACAAACAATAAATTAAAGTAATGGAAAATATAGATTGTTATAGTTCTAACTGGTAATGTAGCATAAGAAATTTAATACGTGTTCCTTCCCTCGATCTTTTCTTTATCATATACTGTACAACATGTACTTTGACAGCAAAAATATGTTAATTGCAAATAATGAAAGACCTGTACAATAAAAACCATTTTTCAAATTTTAGTTCTTGCAATAAATATTTGATTTCTAAATGTATATTTCTAGCATCACACATACAGATTCAGGATATGAAAGATTCCTCCAAATGTATAGAAATATATAAGTTACATGTATTCACAAAAATGGCACTATTTGGTTTTCGGGGGAGGGGGTGAAATATTTATCATTTCAGGTAGAAATCAATTCAATAAAATTGGATTAAGAAAATGAGATGCTACGTACAGTAGGTGGGAGCAGTGATATTACACCATATCAGCAAACTGGAATTGCGAATTATTGATTATTTTTCATGATTACATGTACATATCTTGTGGTATACATGTATACCCATAGGATGAGGAACTGCAGTGTGAAAGAATGTCATGCATTGGCCAACAGATGGCAGTATAACCCAATCCTAATATAAATGATTCAGTTTGTGTTTGGTCTCAATGAGTACGAGTAGGAGGAGGAGGAGAAGGACGAAGGGGGTGGTAACAATAGCACGAGGTAAAAATATGCAGGAAATATGTCTAGAATATAAACTTAAAACTCTTCCACATTTCTGCTGCGCATCAAGACTCCATACACACTATTTGAAAGAAAGGAAAGTCTGTGTATATGTATTGTAAGTTGCACAGAAAATTGTTTAGTACATGTTTAAAGAGCAAACCGCTCTTTGTACATGTATATATTCATAATTTTTTTCGATGTCCTTTTGACAAAATAGAAAATAATTTTTGTTATCTTTTTATATCATCTTTCCCTTTATTAACACACACATTGCTTTGTGATTTCTCCATAGAAAATATTTACTAAAAATGCATTGAATATATTTTGAATATGAATATACATGCCCCCAGTATGAAAGAGACCTCAACCTTCATCAACAACAAAGAGAACATATATTTTTATAATTCTCGGGGGGGGGGGGATCAACAGCAGCTCACATGAGGAATGGTAGGGTTTCAAATTTGTGTTAAATCAATCACAGCTTTACAAATTTTTACTGAACAACTTCTTTCATTATTCTGCCTGTGCTTAACCTAACATAATATCAGTGTGAACTTCCCTTTTACTAAATTAATAAACATGTATGGTAAGAAAGAATCCATCCCACATTTGGATCTCAGCATTTGTTCAATTCTATACACAATCTCACGATCTGCAAACTCTAGGCAAGTAGTACTTCTAAATAACCTGAATGAACAACATCAATTGTTTGATCATTCACATCGGGTGCCAGGGCAAACAATCTATAAGAACATGCAGCTATGTTTCTCACAGTAACCCCAAGGACATTTCTCTTACAACATTTAAAAGATACCACTCAAATGCTCCATGCACTTAATGATAATCCTCTTGTTGTTAGATACCTGCACATACAAATACTAGAGATAAGTGTTAGCAATCACAAAATGTCTCCCTTCTCCTCCAATCTTCTATGTCTAGTAGCCTTTTTACACTTGATTTTCTTGACCGCATACTATCCTTAACCCCAGACTATCTTTAACCCAAGACTATTTTTATTTTGCTGTTCTCATATGCAGTTTTTGTCCTGTACTATCTCATACTATCTCCCTAGCCAGAGCACTTAGCCCTAACCCTGCTCTTTTCCAGGGTTGAAATAATCCCGTACTTACGTGGAGTTAGTCCACTTTGGTAAAATGCAATGTAAACAGAAAGTGGGCTTAGCTTAGTCCTGTACTATCGGTGGGGCTAAATCCTCGTTTAGTCCCACTGATAGTACAGGAAAGTAAAATTTTGCAAGTTTAAAAACTTAAAAGCCTATAGTTATTTCTTTTCCCTTTCATGTAATGTACTGAAGTCCCTCAAGCTAACTGGTTTTGTGAAAACTTCTCAGGGCATCTGGTTTGTCCGTAAATTTCATGTGAAATGGGAATAAACCATAACACCAGAAATATTCAGAAAATTCCTTCAAAAATCTGATTTCTGGAAATAACATTTATGTAAGGGTGCGATTTTCAGGGCATTTGTTCCACCCTTCGTAAAGGTATCCCAAACTTAGAAGATCAAGGAATCTACTTTTTGACCTACTCTATTTTCACAAGAAAGTACATTACATTGAAAGAAAGTAAGAAACCACAGTACCAATGCCTAGGTGCCACTCACATGAGCATGTTGTCATAAGGTGGTCTCTAAAAAGCATTTAGATAACTGTTAATGAAACGTCATCATTACTCAATCTCCTATATATACTGAAGGGCTAATTAAGAAGACTTACATTGTAGCACAAAGGACGATGGGAAGAACTTACTGAAGAAGCCCCAACACTACATTTAAAGGGAGCCATCGCTCGATATCCATGTACGTTCAATTTCATTCGCTTGCCCCTTTTGCAAGGCCGTGCATAACAACAATCTTGGAGCAGCGAACAAAATTGCCGTCGAGGGTGGAGTAGTTTGTCAGTTGGGTTTTTCAGTTCGTCTTTCCTCGGTCGAAAGCGTATCACTGCAATTGCGTGCTTGTTTACCAAAGATGTACGGAGATTCCTGAATATTACCCGAGCCGGGCCAAGCTCCAAAACACCACGACTGGCGACTTTTCGGTCCCTTTAAGTCTGAAGCCTTATGGGTGTGAAAGATGCATGCAGAGGACACTTTCTATGTTTATTTATCCCTAGGCTTACAGTAAACAGATTCTCAAAAAGGGCTTAACTGAGCAGATCAATCTTATAAGATACATGTATGTTCACACATATTTTGCCACATGTGTAAAAGGAAACTTCAAGATACATGTACATGTAACTCACATCGAAAATGTATGAAATGTGAATGCAAACTTGTGGACAATAAGCCAGTTTGTAATTACAATCTGTGCATGTGCAAGATAAAGGTCATTTGTACGGAGTACCGATGACCTTTGTACGCTGTCATTTGTATATACGCACCACGAATACGCGCACCAGTACGATTTTACATGTTAAACGAGTATATGGAGGGGTCATTTGTACCATGACCTAATTACGAACTGGCTTATCAATCAGTTGAATTTTCCTACATGTAAATGACTCAGACTACAGAATGTCAACAGAAGTGAATTTTTCCAAATTAATGAAATACCGGTATTTGTTTGAAAATCACAGAATGAACACTAGGGTGGATTGCGGTACTTCTTAAGAGGCATATGACACGAGATTCATAGTTTAAGTGCAAGCTCAATTTTTGAACCTTTTCTGAATTAGTTTGCTTTTTAAATACATTTTACTATCTTCTCAAGATGCCAATAATGTATTTTCAAAATTAGTTTTTGGAGGAAGGAAAAGTTCAGACATGAGGTCAGCCAATGCTATGAGATTCGTAGCAAAAATGCAAGTTAAAAACTGCTTATCTTCAAGGGATGTTCTGTGGTTTTTAATCTTCTTGAATATTTGCTTAACAAGTGTGAACAATCCCTTTTCTGCGGTTTACATGTTCTAGAAGAGACCAGACCTAGAATAAAGACATGGATACAGGCCCTGTAATCTGTAAACCCTGACAAATCAATCTACAAACATAACCCCCCCCCCCCCCCCCCCCCATTTCACATGATAAATATCAGCACTAATGTTACACGCTGTTTCCAAACAGGCTTCACATGAAGATGATCAATTCTTATAATAAAAAATCAATAACAAAAATGAAATAATACTGGCATGTCATAGCTGAGAGCCAGAAGGGTGTTAAAGGAAAAATCCTCCCTGATTAAGATTAAGAGTTGGTTTTAAAAGAAGCAGAAAAATTAAAGAAACAGATCAATGAAGGTTTGGGCAAAATACCATAAGAAATAAGAAAGTTATGAATTTTTGAAGTTGTAATCAATCATACACAAAGTGGCAACTCTGTGACGTATCTTGCGAGCTCCTCTCCCATTTGCCCTGTACCCCAAAAATCATTAATTTCCATTTTCTCTAAAGAAAATAGTCAAACATACATGGACCTTTGACATACACATGTAATCACTGTTCATATGTTTTTACACAAAACCTGTATGAAGGAAATCTATTCCTTCATCAGAAACTAAGAAAATGAAAATTTATTACATTTTCTGTACTACAGTGTAGCTGAGGAAATAGGAGAGAAGCTCGCAAGATACGTCACAGAGTTGCCAATTTGTGTCTAATTACAACTATAAAAATTCATAACTTTCTTAATATTTCTTATCGGATTTCGCTCAAACTTTTACTATTCTGTTTCTCTCATTTTTCTGCTTCTTTTAAAACCAACTTGTAATCAGGGTGGACTTTCCCTTTAACCTTATATCAAAGTTATATTATGTACATTTATGATTTAATGCCCTTCTCACTCGCAGCGGACAACATCATCTTGCTTGGTAGGCAAGAAGTAGTGTGAATGATTGGAAGAGAACTGAGAGAGACAGCGAACAGATGTTTTCAAACCCTCATTTGAGATTCATGCAAAACTTGATCCTTGTTACACACAATCTTCTGATCAAGAAACATGAAATATCATTAACCTCGTCAAACTATACCACAGCGATCATGTCATGAAGATATTTAAGGCAGTTTAAATAAGACCTTTGATGTGGATGAAAAGATGGCCAGGACAAAGAGAAGTATACAGAAGAGGGAAAGAACAGAATAGGGATAAATTTTCTATATTTTTTTAAAGAGCCTAATGGGTTAGTCACTGACAGACATTTGACAAATTTTGATAGTTTGAAGGCGTGTATTAACAAATAAGTATTTATTTGAAGAGAGCTATTTTATGTTTCACTGTGAAGGGGATCACTGAAGGAGTTGAGATTTGATAAAAATGGGTTGCTATATATCGCTGCCTAATAAAATTATAAATCATAAAATATTAAATGTCATGGACAGACAACATGCCTACTCTTAACCGATCAGGCTCTAAATTACAAATGAATGTAAGTGCAGTCATGGAGCTCCTAGCTTCATGGTACATACATGTATATCATACGCCCACTATACTTAGAAGCTCTAGAAAAGTGAAGCAATCATCATATACGCGATACCTTTAGCCTGGAGAAAAAGTTTAATTCACTCATGTGAAATGGGTCAAACCCCCCTGAGGTGGGCACATTAGCATCAAAAGATCAACATTCAATTCATTCATTCCTCATTTTGACAGTTGAATGATGCAGCGTAATGTCGGTAGACAATTCATCAGCCCAGATTAGAAGCCCCCCATATTCAATCCTGGGGGATAATGCCCTCACAAACTTCTACCTTCAGGGCTAGATTCTACAGCCTGGTGACAAAATATAACTGAGCCACCTCTACAAGAGAATCCTCCATCCATTTTTTTCCCCCCTTTTCTTTGTATCTTACAGCCTATGCATGTGACACACAGAGCCTACATGCATATTCAATCGGCTTACAGTTTTTGCAAGTACCAGAGAAATAGCTCCCGCAAAGCATGCACTATAAAGAAGACGTACAAAACAAGCATTTTTTTTCTCCTTCATAAAAAAGGTACCAATATTCTAAACTAAACATGGTTGTAGCCGACACATGCAATGGGCTTACAGATTTCGCAAATAGTAAAGAAACAGCTCCCGCAAAGCTTGCACCATAAAGAAGACATACAACACATGCATTTTTTTTTTCTCCTTTAATATAAAAACTGTACCAGTGAAAAAAATAAGCTGGGGCTAAGGGCGATTAGCCCCCGAAACTCTTGAAAAAGCCACCGTAAATGAAAAAAGAGCCATCGTCAAATAATATTTCTGCCCATGGGTCGTCGTAGTGCATTAAAATCTCTGAACACAATAGGTGGACTTAGAAGTAGCCCTCACGAAAGAAATTTTAATTTTTACACTGATTACTGTACCAATACATGTATCATAGCCTACATGATCAACTGGCTTATACATGTAGTTTTTCAAAGTAGCAAAGAAAGGGCTCCGACAAAGTACACTAAAAATAAGACATAATGTACAAAACAAGCATTTTCCTCATTCACAAAGTATGTACCAATACCCAAAATGCTGCACATACAATTTGTAAATGCAGTGGTATGCAAAAAAGAGTACATGTACTGCATCATCTAGTACAAATGATACATTAGCTAATGATACATAAATGTTAGAGCATCACAGCTGTGAGCATTAATTGGAAACAGACTATACACTCGGACCATTTTTATTGTTGCTATTATCAAATGAAGACCATGGAAACTTAACAAAAGGTCATGTATACAAATAAACTAAACAGAATTGGATGTAGATTGTTAACGATAAATGTACCTTGATAAGAAAAAAAGAATTTTGTTTGCATTGTACATCCATGCATAAACTTCTCTCAAGAGAATTCTTAATATATATCTCTAACAGTGATAACACAGCACTAGTTGTCATGAAAAAGTTCAGTGAGATGAAAAGTTTGGATGTGTTTTGTTCTATCATCCATGTTCTATGATATAACAATTCTATTCAGATGGGATGACACAGTATACGCACTGCTTCACACTTCCATAGTGAGATTACCTGCTTCACTAAGTTCTTTTTGAAAGACAAAATTGTTTGCCGAGAGCCAAAAGGGCGTTAACTCATATACTTTTAGATACATGTAAATGTACATATAGATTTAAAGGGAAATCCAACCTTAATAGCAAGTTGCTTTGAAAGAAAGAGGAAAAATCAGAGAAGCAGATTAGTGAAAGTTTGAACAAAATCGGATAAGCAATAAAAAAGTTATGAATTTTTTAAAGTTGTAATCACTATACATATGGGAATTTCAAATTGGCCAAATAGGTAATGTCACTGTGATGTAGCTGTGGACAACTCCCCCATTCGCTCCAACACACAAAATGACTAAAATGTCGCTTTTTCAAAATGTATTACTCAGTAGGATCTTTTTCTTTCATGAGGACCTATAAAAATATGTTATCTCCAATTTATTTTGAGTACTGCCCCGAGGGTAAAAGCGCCTCGAAGAAAACCGCAAATTAATGATATTTTTGTGTACGACAAATGGGAGAGTTGTCCACAAAAATGTCACAATCGAATCACCAAATTGCCTATTTGAGATTCGCATAGATGTAGTGATCTCATTTTTCAAACATCCATAACTTTCTTATTCCTTGTCCGATTTCTTTCAAACTTTCACCATCCTGTTTTTCTTATTTTTCTGCTTTCACACAAATCATCTTATTACCAAGGTTGGATTGCCCTTTAATGCCATTCTAGCTGACAGGCCATGGAACAATAACATCACTATTATTGTAGTTATTTTTGTGCGCCCTCTGTATGGTTTCCAGGAAAATATTGCAAAGTGAACATACAGTTTAAAATGTCACACAGGCCATTTCCTGTTTTCAAAAGATATGTACATTGTACTCACTGGAGAAAAGTTACGTTTATGTTTTTCACAAAAAAAAATTCAGGGTCTTTTTATTTTCGGGTATTTCAGTCTTTTAAAGCCACAACAGGACTAAGGGAGTCCATCTCATTCAGTAGTTCCTGTAACATTTCTTTGTACGGCTTTGTAAATTACATTCCTAAAAGGATTTTCTTATGTGTTACTGAAGCATATAATACATGTGCATGTAGCAAGTCTACCATGAGCCCTTCATTAGCTTCTTTTAAGTCTGCTAACATGTTTCATGAATCAGTACTTACATGTACAAGTGAGAGGGAGAGAGATAGAGACAGAGAGAGAAAGAGAGAGAGGGGAAGAAGAAGAAAAAGAAGAAGAAGAAAGACAGAAACCTTTAAATTTTCTCCATCTAAACACTTTCATGAGAAGATCAGAAAGATAACTTGTGAGAAAAAGTACCAACATATAAACATGAGAGTACAAGATGCTCACGAACGATGCCGGAAAACACTGCTTTACGCAGTTGTAGAAAATTAATATCATCCTACATGAAAATAAGAATATATTTAGGACATTTGTCATACATTACAATACTTTCTTTCCAAACATTTTTGTCCTGTACATAACTACAAGTACATGTAAGCCTTCCTACATGTATATAGACCTACATGTAGCTCCACAGAAAGAATGTTCCTAGCCCCTCGATATCTGTCAACCAAAGTTGATCCCTCTACTGCCTTTTCATGAAAATCAATAATCACTTCAGCTCCTCTTACAGAACTCAATTACCACCCATTATTCACAAACAATATTCCCACTAAAATAGACCCCAAACTGGCCAGAGGACAAGCTTAATGTCTTGAAATCAGCTCCATTTAAAAAGGACGGATAATTACCCACTTTTCGTCTTATTAAGAGCATTAACATCTACCTTAGATGAGTCCCTAACAACACCATAACAATGGACTGCTATATTCAGGCCATCACAACAGTACATTCTCAATAGGCTTGAAGAGTCGAAGATGCAGACTTCCAATGCAAGCCCCCATTGTAAGGAGCAACATTATTGTCATTCTTAATGAGACCAATGCAGACTGGTGACCTTAAAATAGACAATGCATTGTGAAATGATGAATGGCTTCACACTGGTAATTAAGCTAAGAACAGGATCTTCAAGCAGTCTCCTGCCTAACACAACATACAATGTACATGTACATGTAGACATATATGTGTACAAGGCAGGGCAAAAATCTGTTTACAGGAACTTTTTGGATTTGCAAATATACAAACAGGATTTCATCCTAGTGACTTTTATGTCATTTAGGCCCGAATTCACAAAGGAGGTTTAAACCGTGGGTAAGGTTTAAACCTCCTTAAGCCTACTAAAATAAGCGTAAATACGCGCACATTGCCCATGCGTGCGCTTAAAGAAAATATATGAATGGATCAGATTCCGTGCGCACGTACGCTTAAAAAACCTAGGAGGGGGTTCAAACCATGGTTTAAACCAAACCTCCTTTGTGAATTCGGGCCTTATTGTTTTACCAGAGCTCTTTTTTTTCTTCAGTTTTCCAGAACTCTTTTTGAGCTTCCCACAGCTAAATCACTAAGCGCCCCCAAGTATTTTTTCACAGGACAACAAGGACAAGTAGGCCATACAATGCATGTGTTAGAATGGAGGGTTTTTAAAAAAATATATAAGTGCAACTTCTATGAATGTTTTACCATACAGATATCAGGATTTTGATTTGTTAGGTTTCACAACCTATGATGGTAAAGTTCCAAAGAAATACATAATTCTCAGAAAGTTACAGTCAAGTTTGTTTTTTATATGCATGTATAGTTGCATTTGACTGCAACTTTTTATATAGAGATTCAGACGTAAAGAATGCCTGTATATGTATCCTCAATGTGTTTATTCAAGTTCACTATCACACTACAGTAATAGGAAATCGATACTGTAACAAGCTTTTTTATCTTAAATTTTATCATACAAGCACTCACTGTACAAATAATATCAATTTTAAAAGATCAATATCAACATATTTTGAAATGATGGGAACAAAAAGTGGATGTACACAGACATGTGTCACCTACATGTACTCCTTGCATTTAAAAATCACATTTCGTTCCAAAGGGTGCTCTTTAAATTTAAGACAGTGGGGTTGAATAAACAGATAAAACGCACCTCTTCACTGCGACCCTTGCTGTGCTTTGCCGTGATAGCAAACAGAGAAACTTAGTAACTGAGTATACCTTCTTTTGTGTACATACAATAACTGCTATCTGCTTAAGACAACAACAAATAGTCATTTGGGAGATACTTATCTTTCCTAAAGAAAGGACAGGGTGTCTCATGAAAAACAACAATAATTGTTTCAAAAAATGTCCAGTGTTAATATGGGAGTCAGGATGTATCAGTAAGATAAATCTATCTATGTTCAAAATGAAATTTTGATAATATTTTACTGTGGTTTGTTACATGTATTTGGACTTAAATACACTTCCATTACTTTGGGAAGCTTATGATATCCTTAATTTCACTACCCAAATGTACAAATGTAGCCTTTTTTTATTTTGAGTGCATTGTGGGATAAAGAACTTTGATGTTCTAGTCTCACTTATGTTTAAAGGAAAGTGCTCTGCCAGTGATTGCAGTTATTCATAAAATACATCTTTCTTTCTTTTTACTTACTTTTTAAAATGAAAACCAATAGTACCCTGAATTTTTAAACTAAAAACAGCACTAATACTTGTGAGTCCAGTCTTTGGTTCTCAAGAATTGATTGGAAGGGACTACTACGCAAACCCTCACCAGGGTGTTTAATAAGCTAGGCAAACACCTCACAAGGTAGTACGAAATAGAACAAGCTGATATCTTTTCTGCCCCGCGAAGGTGTCACTACCCATTCAGGGCTAATAACACAGGCAACAATAGGCAGAAGTTGGAAAATCATTAACCTGGTCTATTGCTTAGGCCCTGGACCCCATGGAACGTTCCTCTTGGAGCTGCAGATAACAATGCAGGTCTTGGAGATACCCGATCAATAGCTTTATTAAATATGGATGAGACTATAGGGAAGGGGTGAAAGGATAGTAAAGGAAAGGACTCTCGGTGGTGGGAGCATGTTTTTATTTTTGTCATTGTAATGTTGGTAAGAATGTGCGATGGTATGTTGATGAGGGATGGCATGGATCTATTGATAGCATGATACAGGTGCGGGATTCATGGACGTGTGAATGGTCTCAAAACAAAGCTGTGCTCTCCTATGTTTGCAGTCCATGGCAAATGCACATTCATTTCTTTAATTTTTGTTTTTCAAGTCTAGCCCATCCCCCTAAAAAAAAATTATTTGTAGCACAATACCATTCTTTTTATTTAATATCTTGTTTCTGCTTTCTGCTTTCTTATGCATAATTTACTTGAGCACATTTTAGGTCTACATGTAAAAACAATAGTTCAAAAATATAGTCTGCACAGGATATCCTGTTTGTTTGTTAGTTTTTGTTTATGTTTTTGCTTTTCTTTTCCCAAGCTCAATAAGTCTCTTCTATCTTTTCTGTTGCTTATGTTATATGTAGTCTATACATGTAAGCTTGTCCTTTAGAAAGTAAATACAGTACAGTACATAAATTTCATAAAAATTTCTGATCATTTGAATGTGAATGTGTTGTAGTTGAGAGTTTTGAACACTTGCCTAGATATGCAAAGGTCCTGGGTTCAAGCCTTGGCTTAGCACAGCAGTCGTTGGCAGGACATTAATCTACATATATGTACACTGTAGCCACTCTCGACCTAGGTATAGCAAATGGCTACTTGGTAGGAAGGTATTGACTGCTGCGAGTCTGCGGGCACCAAATCAACAGCTTATAAAGCTGGTGTAATATTGGAGAACCTTGCGTGGTGGATATTCTTGCTATGCAAGAAGCCAGTATTCATTATTTCTATCATAATTCTTTTTCATTACATGTCCAGATTTTGTTTTTATAAATGATAATGAAGAAGATGAATCAGTGCACATCTTCATCTTCTATACTTTATCTACCAGTTATTTACATTATCTGAACATATTTTTTCCTCTCTTCAATCTGCTGTACAGTGTACATTTTTTATATCCTACATCATAAAATTATTGTGCAAGGATTGGCCAGGAATGTTTCATGTGACATAAAATACTTTCACCATGAAGAAAAAATGGATATCACATGATGTCAGACCTCCGTATATTTTCCGTTATACCGATATTTTGACGTCACTTTTTGGTCATTCTGGATATTTCGTAGCTATCGATATCTTGGCAGTGTATCGCGATAATGTTTTTGCATGACAAGCCTCTCAGTACGTAGGTCTACTCTGATTCTACATTTATTTTTTTTTATTTTTTTTTAAATCTATCTAGGCTTACTCTTGTAGGATATAAATCAAATACACCAGGCACTCTTTTCGAGGCACCAATTGAAATTATGGATTCGTTGGTGATTGGCATAGTTATTATTTTCTTCGGGGCTGCACCCGTCAGAAAATAGTGCTATGCCAGTCACCTCAAAAAATCCATAATTTCAACTCGAGCCTCTCAGTGTAAGGTATATTTGACTACTGTACACAATACACATACCATATGTATTTATGTCTTTTCACAAAATTTTAGAGCAAAGTGTATAAAATAAAAGGGCATTCACTTATTTATTTTAGACACAAAGGTGGTACAGAACCATGTTTACACCTCAAACCATGCCACAGCTCAGCTTATAATGGTCGCTATGACAGCATGTAAACTTTACTAATACTCTACAGGATCTAATATCCACTACTCTGTACCTGCTAGTCTGTATTACCAGACCCGGGCAAGGTCAAGTGCAATTTTGTCCTGTAAATAAGAGGGTTAACACTGCGAGTAATACCAAAGAGAATGTACCAGTTATAATTTAAATGGCACAGTAGGTTTAGTGGTTGGCTTTTTGTTCTGCAAATACAGCAATGCAGGGTTCAACCTTGAGTCAAACATGAATAGTCATATCTCACTGTTACACCTTTGATCAAAGTGGCACGATTTTGTCACTTACCTGGAACAACTGAAATGTGATAATTGAAACAATACTTGAAAGCACTACATTCCAATCATTACAAATTTCACAAGCAGCATCAATTACCCCTCCCCCCCCCCCCCTAAAAAAAAAATAAAATAAAGTTTGAGAAACCAAATCTTAGTGAGTCTTCTATTTTTTTTTTTATTTTTTTTTTTTTTTAATGTTCTTAAAATTATGCAGGGGCCCAAAGCAATAAGAACTACATGTATATATGGAACTGTATATAAGCAATAATTTTTTTTTTTAAATCCTGAACTGTATTTTGAGACAGAGCTAATACTTAGTGTGTATATGTACATCTTACTTCTTTTTACTGAACTTGGCCAGAAAATATTGTACACAAACGCAACATTCTCAAAGCAAAGAGGAGGTTGTTACAAAAAGAAAAAAAAAAAAAAATCTTGTAGCTTTTACTTGTACAAAAAGTCTTGTTCCAAAGAATACAATCAAGAGATTTCAACCCACCCTGTATCCTTGGACAATGGCTGAAGTTGAACTTCAAACATCTAATGGATTCAAATTGCCTCTGGGTAAACTTTAGTTCAAAGCTAAAGTAGAAACTCTTGGGTACAACTCTTCAAAGACCATTTGTAAAAAAAAAAAATCTACAAAACAACAAAAACTACTACTATTTCCTGGATTGCAAGACAGCTGTAACTAGTACAAACAGTGATGCAGCAAGAAATTGAGACAGGGGGATTTTAATAGAAAGAAAGAAGATAAGAGATATAGCACAAATTTAAAAAGAACAAGTGAATGAGTAAATTACGCAATGCGTAATAAATGTCCCCGCCGGAAGTGCAGATCTGTGGAAATTAACTAGCCTGAACCTTAAAACTTCAGTGAAAAACTTTAGTGAATAAAATAATAATGTTACTGCATGCAAAAGAAGAGAATACCAACAATGCATGTATACAACTGAAATATAAAACATGAAAACATTATGAACCTTCAGCCATTTTGAATAAATTTGCATAAATTTGCATGAATAATGAATTTCAAAATTCTGTGTAGAAGTTTGGAAGCCCCCACCCAGCCCTATCAGATAAAACAATCGGAATAAAAATCCGATGTGAAATAGAGAAGTAGCATTTTTCGTCAATTTTGAATAAATTTGCATAAATTTGCATAATTAATGAATTTCAAAATTCTGTGTAGAAGTTTGGAAGCCCCCACCCAGCCCTATCAGATAAAACAATCGGAATAAAAATCCGATGTGAAATAGAGGAGAAGTAGCATTTTTCGTCAATTTTGAATAAATTTGCATAAATTTGCATAATTAATGAATTTCAAAATTCTGTGTAGAAGTTTGGAAGCCCCCACCCAGCCCTATCAGATAAAACAATCGGAATCAAAATCCGATGTGAAATAGAGGAGAAGTAGCATTTTTCGTCAATTTTGAATAAATTTGCATAAATTTGCATAGTTATTGAATTTCAAAATTCTGTGTAGAAGTTTGGAAGCCCCCACCCAGCCCTATCAGATAAAACAATCGGAATCAAAATCCGATGTGAAATAGAGGAGAAGTAGCATTTTTCGTCGATTTTGAATAAACTTGCATAAATTTGCATAATTAATGAATTTCAAAATTCTGTGTACATGTTTGGAAGCCCCCACCCAGCCCTATCAGATAAAACAATCGGAATCAAAATCGGCCAAGAAATGACGGAGAAGTAGCATTTTCTAACATTTGAGCACACACGGACAGACGGACGGACGGACACACACACACACACACACACACACACGCACACACGTACGGAGCCCGTTTCATAGTCCCCTCGCGAACTTCGTTCGGCGGGGACAAAAAAAAAATGTGCCTAGGGAGAGAGAAAACAAAATTTACATGTTCAGAAAATGGATGACAGAAATACATGCATAAAGAAGAAAGGGAAAAGAGACTAAAGAAAAGAAAATGAAGGGAATTAAGAATTGAGAACATGATAGAGAACCTTTAATCAGATTTAATCTGCTACTTGATAGTTTCTTGACATTAAATGAAAGGGGCAAATATAATAAGGATTTTCTATAGATTTTACTGAGAACGTACATCTCCTTTTTAATACCGAAATCCGTTCGGGGCCTTTTTTTGTGGTCGCAAAAACTCTTTTCCCCCGCCGCGTCCGCCCTCGCCGTTGCGCGGGTCCGGTGGCATAATTCCACGGCCCGTGTCTCCCGTAGTCCGCGTGCCACGCCGACCCCGTCGTCGCCGTCGACGTCCCTAAACGTGATTTGGGGAGATTTGGGGGGGACGGGCAGGCCGAAGGAACGGCTGCTTTCCGCTTGGATCCCTTGCACGACGGCGGTGTCGTCGGTCGTGCACCCTCCCTCATATGGCCCCTCACAGGCACGGCATGGCAGGTGACGAACAACGTTGTTCACGAAGAGTATCAACTTGCATTGTGCGACCCGTGTCAGACGACTCGCGTTAGCCATCTTGCTAATCTTACTCTTACCGGGGGGAACCCCCGTAAGAAAATAATGATGGCATGGGTATGTCCCATGGTGTCACAGGCTCCATAGAGCTCCGTGGTATGTGTAGGTATGTATTCAATTGTTTGATCGTACACTTTGTGATCAGTACACCATAGGAGCAGCACCCACGTACTGCGATGCAATGCGACGCGATCGACGATGCATATCGCATGCATGCAATTTGTATGTACTGTACACACATAGTTGACTATGGTTTCCCGATCGGGCTTACGAATACTGCGTACATTCTGAGGTTGATTTTGGACGTGAGTGATATTATTTAGAACTAAAAAACTGTTAGAAACTGTATTTATGGACTTCCTTTGACCTATTTTCTCTGTATTTAGTCAACAACTGATGGAATTCTTCTCTTTTTAGACTCCATCACGGCGGCGCTGCACTGTGAGCTGAGCAGTATCAGCGCTGCAGCCTTGGCTGCGTGATATGAACTCCGGGGGAGGAGATCACGGAGA
Organism: Heliocidaris tuberculata; assembly: GCA_025618425.1. Classification (NCBI taxonomy): domain Eukaryota; kingdom Metazoa; phylum Echinodermata; class Echinoidea; order Camarodonta; family Echinometridae; genus Heliocidaris; species Heliocidaris tuberculata. The sequence continues at coordinate 13,391,319 of CM046851.1, forward strand.
GACCAGGGGTAAATGACTAACTAGGCCCGTCTTCATCAGCCCGAGTTTCCAAAATAGCCCGCTAATTCTGATCCGGGAAACTAACCCGATCAGAACTAGCTCGAGCTAGTTTGTAATGAAGACGCAATTAGCTGGCTATTTCGTGGGTTTCTAGCTCGAGCTAGAAGCCTAAGTCAACTCGGGTTTTTTTGTGAAATAGCGCGCTATTTGGCGAATTGGCCCGCTAATTCGCAGGTGAAGACGCACTCGGGTTTTGACTCGGGTTAATTTATTCATGACACCAATCCTAGAAACGTTATTTTCCTTATGCATTTCTTGATTTTCTTCTCTCTTTCCACCTTTTCCTTATGTATTTCTTTGTTTTTCCTTCTTTCTTTTTTCTCCTTATGTATTTCTTTGTTTTCCCCATTATTTATTCTTCTTTCTATTCTTATGTATTTCTTTGTTCTTCTTGCTATCCTAGTTTCTTTATATATTTCTTGTTTTTCTTCTCTCTATTTGTCTTTTCCTTAAGTATTTCTTTGTTTTTCCCATTTTCTGTTCTTCGATCTTGCTATCCTTTTTTCTTTGTTTATGTATTTCTTTGTTCTTTCTGTCCTCTTCTCTTTATATTTCCTTATGTATTTCTTTATTTTTCTTTCTATTCTATATTTTCCTCATGTATTTCTTTGTTTCTTGTGTATTACTTTGTTTTTCCTTCTCTCTTTTTTCTCCTTATATATTTCTTTGTTTTCCCCATTATTCATTCCTTCTTTCTATTCTAATGTATTTCTTTGTTCTTCTTTCTCTCCTCTTCTCTTCATATGTATTTCTTTATTTTTCTTTCTATTTTATCTTTTTCCTTATGTATTTCTTTGTTTTCCCAATTTTTTTATTGTTCTTTAATTTCTTATGTATTTCTTTGTTCTTCTTGTTATCCTCTTTTCTTTATGATTCTTTATGTATTTCTTTGTTTTCTTCTATCTTTTTATCCTTTCCTTTTGTATTTCTTTGTTTTCCTGTTGTCTACTCTTCTGTCTTTTTATATGTATTTCTTTGTTCTTCTTTTTTCCCTTTTCCCTTTATATTTCTTTGTTTTCCTTCTCTATTTTTATCTTTTCCTTATGTATTTCTTTGTTTTCCCCATTTTCTGTTCTTCGATCTTGCTATCCTCTTTTCTTTGTTTGTTTATGTATTTCTTTGTTCTTTCTGTCCTCTACTCTTTATATTTTCTTATGTATTTCTTGGTTTTTCTTTCTATTTTATCTGTTTCCTTATGTATTTCTTTGTTTTTCCTTATTTATTTCTTTGTTTTTCTTTCTATTTTGTCTGTTTCCTTATGTATTTCTTTGTTTCTTATGTATTACTTTGTTTTTCCTTCTGTTTTTTTCTCCTTATGTATTTCTTTGTTTTCCCCATTATTTATTCTTCTTTCTATTCTTATGTACTTCTTTGTTCCTCTTTCTATCCAGTTTTCTTCGTATTTCCTTATATATTTCTTTGTTTTTCTATTTTGTTTTTTCCTTATGTATTTCATTGTTTCTTATGTATTACTTTGTTTTTCCTTCTCTCCTTTTGCTCCTTATATATTTCTTTGTTTTCCCAATTATCTATTCTTATTTCTATTCTTATGTATTTCTTTGTTTTTCCTTCTCTCTTTTTATCTTTTGCTTATGTATTTCTTTGCTCTTTTCTCTTCATTTTTCCTATATATTTTTTTTAAATTTTCCATCTTCGAAGTGCGCATGCTCTGAAGCTCGAGTTTATTCCAAGAACGAGCGGGAATCGCTCGACTCGGGCTGATGGAGACGGGGTTTTTCAAACTCGGACTTTTTTGTCGAGAAGCTCTGATCGGGCTAGAATCTCGAGCTTGAGCAAACTCGGGCTGATGGAGACGCACCTACTGAGCTGCTTATTTGGAGATGTCCAAGGTTGACTTTGGACATGAGTGACATTTTTGAGAATTTTTGAGAACAAAAAATGTTGCAGTATAGTATTTGTGGACTTTGTTTGTCCCTATTTTCTCCGTAATTAGTTAAAAACTGATGGCATTCTTGATTCTTCTCTACAATATAAAGCCGGTACTCTTTCACGGCAACGCCAGCACTCTGAGGCTGAGCTGTTGTAAGGGTTGGCTGGCTGAACTCCAGGGGAGGAGTCCGGCAGTAAATGCCTTACTGAGCTGCTTATTTCAAGATTGGAAACAGTTTACTTATCATCTTTTTTTATTATTACTGCAGTTAAAATTTGATGATAAATTCATCTTACTGTATGAGAAGATTCTACATATATCCGTTGAAGAATTAATCGAGTATATTCATATGCTGAAGGCATGGGCGTAGATAGCGGGGGCGGGTGGTCGATGGGGGATATGTGAATGCATGAATTAATTTCATTATTATTGCAGAAAAAAATGAAATCACTGGAGTCATATTCACAGATAGCGGGGGGGGGGGGAATATGTGAATGCATCAAATGATTTTATTTCAATTGTAGAAAAAATGAAATCACTGGAGTTATGGGCGTAAAAAGAGGAGGGGGAATGGGGTAGGAGTTGGGGGATGGGGGATATGTCAATGCATCGATTAATTTTTTCATTGTATAGAACAAATGAAATCACCCCCAAAGAATTTGGAACCCGCTTTCTATACGCCATTGGCTGGGGTAGAGGGAGGGGAGGGGGCATGGTAGGGCCTTCACTCACCATCCATACCAGGGGCGGATCCAGGGGGGGCGAATCGGCCACGCCCCCCCCCCTTTTGAAACAAAACCGGCATACCCTAAGTACACAATAAAAAAATTGCCTCCTTTAGTACGTACTTTTCCGGCTCTGTGCCCCCTCTTTTTCAAAATTCTGGATCCGCCCCTTCAAAGTGTCCACAGATATTAGGACTATAAGTGGTGGATCGCAATTTTATCTGAGGTTTCAAATATTACAGGGGTACGTGGGTAAATTGGATTATGACTTTTGCAAATCATGTTTCATTGAAAAAATAAATGGATGGCACGATAGAATTTCATATGTTTAGGCATCAGGCAACATCGCTCACGTTTCTCCTGGGGTAATATTGTGGGAACGGGGAAAGGACAGGTAAAAAAATTGCTTCAATTAATAAAAACACAAACATTAAACAATCTTCATGGAAGCTAAAAGGCATTAGCTCATATAACATAAAATTAATTTCACAGTATTATTGGGCCCGTGATTTTCACGTGGAAACAAGTTTTGAAATAAATATATTGTTATTTCTTACATAAAAAAGTAGATATGCAATCTCTCTCATTAGCAAAAGTGAATTATACATAATCACCTCTATATAAGACATAAAAATAATAAATTATTTTAGCCCAAAGAACAAATAAAAAAAAAATTGACTTTTAACTTTCAAAAAAAGTATGTGACATATTCTACAGTAAGAATAACATAATAAAACAATACTAAAATAATTTAATGTAGATACAAGAGGAACTAAAAATTAACTTAGATGAAAAATATATTACAAAATCTTTCTTTTAGAAACCTTTACCCATAGAACCATAATTACTAAACATTCGTCTTATTGATTAAAAAAAATACATGGTATTTATGTACACATATTAATCTATCATTTGATTGAATATTTCACCAATATACAACCCTAAAGTTGCGCTAAAACATAGTTTTCATATGATTATTTCGTAACAAAAACATTGTAATATATTTATTGAATTCGATATAAGTTTAATAAACAAAAAATTAAAACAGTGCAATTTTTCACTACATTTTTTTTGCGCTCGAATCCCGTGGATTTTCCACGGGCGCCGCTAGTGTATTCTTTAAATAAACAAGCAAAGTTATGATATACATGTATCTATCTTTTCTTTTTGCATAAAATATGTAAACATGCATTGTATATGTATATCAGTAACTGAATGACAGCTTGTTGTCAATTGTTTTTGTTTCTAGCTATAGTCCCCCTAGCTACGTGCATATACCATACATACAAGTATACAAAGCATCTCCTTGCCCTTCCTTTTACCTGGAAGTAAAGCATGACAATGGTGTCATAGGATATTACACTAACCACAAACCCCTAATGGGGAAAGGGCTTTCCACAGAAAAACAAGCCATCCAAATAACTACACAAAGGGCAAAGTATGGCATCAATACTTCTCCACTTCAAATGGACCACTAAATTTTCCTCTTCATGTCACAAATCAATAAGAACGGTCCTCCTTTCTATTCATACCTTAGACTATTCAGAAATGAACAGAAACTTGACTGACACCAAATGCTTGATTGTTTTTCTTAAGTGGGCCAATACACTTTAGGATGGTGTTGTTTTTGTTGTTCAAGTGTTAACCCCTAGGCTGATTTCTATAGCAACGTTTAAAACTGTTGTGCAGAACACCTGGGAAGTGATAGCGGGGATTAAAACCACAACAGCGAGATTAACACCTCCCAAGACAACTCTTTATTCTCTTTAACTATAGGTAAAGTGATAATTGATGTGATGTTATCACGTATCCTCTCCAGCTACCTGTAGAGGTGGTTGTACATGTAGGATGTGTAACACCACAACAATAATATCATACATTTTCCTTTTTCACCTGAATTTCCCATTTCCTCATGCCTCTACCCATGTGATATTACATGCAATAGTGAAAAAGTGGAATATTTGACAAAATAAACAAAATAAGATTTGTATACAAATTCAGCAAATTATTTGTCTTTTTTTGGTGAGCGAAAATGATTATCATATAAAAGTACTTACATGCAACATCATCGAGTGTAACTTGGGCAATGGCATATAGAGATATCAGTTTCTTAGGGACGAAATTGAAAAATTATGATCCATCAAAATATACATAACATTGGATGAATCGTGAGGGAATGCCATATGTTTCAATCAAATGAGATTTTCATATTATTAAAAATTTCATAAAGTTCCAAATATTTGTCTGATTTGAATCAAACATTTTATGTCTTGCTGATATTTAGGGAATTAATTTTCCTTTGATGTCTTACAAATATGAAACAGATGAAACATTCCGAGGCATCACAAACTTACAAATAAAACTAATACAAATTTACTGCCACACATATCAGCATAGCCATTATACATGTATGCAAAAAATCAAATACCCGAAATATCTGTTCTTCAAATTGTCATTGAAGGAGAATGTGTATTGATGACAATAACCTTGACTAAGCCCATTACTATACACTAGTAGACAGGGAGGGTTTCTCAGTAAGAAGCGATCAATATTTTGCGGTATCTGTGGTTCGAGGTGATTATAGCCAATTGGCGCTTTTCAGTCCTAGGCTCGTTTTGAAGAAGAAAGTGCAGGGCATAGCGAAGACCTACATGTGCAGAATATTACTGCAGGACGATCAGTACAAGCTTTAAGCTGGAAGCAAGTTGCAAAGAAATCTTGTAACAGCCATTGTTGAAGTGCAGTGATTCCTACCCACAATACAGTGTTTAAAATCAAATGTACAAGGCTGCCACATCATATGTCTCATGCATGAGAGCTTACCAATGAATTCTTAGTAGCATTACATGTACAGACTAAAAAGTGCAGTTCAAATCTTCGATATGTACTGTAGCAATGGCTACAACTTTTATGTTAGAAAGTCTATCAGTATCACTTACCCCCTACTGTACCATGCATACACTTTCAGTTTATTTCTATCAAATACATGTAACACGTTTCTTCTTGAAACTAAGTTTACATGTGTGTGTCCACAGCCTCCATGTACATGTACCTCCAGATATAATTATAGGCATGCGTGGTCAGGAAAGACATTATAAGCCTAAATGTTAAGGATACATATATACATTTTGCAACATTTTACAACATTTTCCAATCTATGAACATTGAACACCATACCCTAAAAATAAGCATCTCTAAGTCTAATATCAGACCTCTAAAGTACATGTCGCACCAGAAACCTACTTCAAACTTTTCAAAGCATATTTATGACAGATGTCTCCAACCCTTTTTTTTTTCTTTAATTTTCAGGACTCTTTGCAAATACAGCACCACCTGTTCCAGGTGTCTCAATTATTGATGGCAGGTCATCCGTCTACGAGAACTACAACTCTACAAGCAGAACCTCTTCATGCATCTCAGAAACTGTGCTATATTCGCCCTTAAGGTGCGTCTCCATCAGCCTGAGTTTGCTCAAGCTCGAGATTCTAGCCCGATCAGCGCTTCTCGAGAAAAAAGTCCGAGTTTGAAAAACCCCGTCTCCATCAGCCCGAGTCGAGCGATTCCTGCTCGTTCTTGGAATAAACTCGAGCTTCAGAGCATGCGCACTTCGAAGATGGAAAATTTTAAAAAAATATATAGGATAAATGAAGAGAAAAGAGCAAAGAAATACATAAGGAAAAGATAAAAAGAGAGAAGGAAAAACAAAGAAATACATAAGAATAGAAATAAGAATAGATAATTGGAAAACAAAGAAATATATAAGGAGCAAAAGGAGAGAAGGAAAAACAAAGTAATACATAAGAAACAAAGAAATACATAAGGAAAAAACAAAATAGAAAAACAAAGAAATATATAAGGAAATACGAAGAAAACTGGATAGAAAGAGGAACAAAGAAAGAGGAACAAAGAAATACATAAGGAGAAAAAAAATAGAAGGAAAAACAAAGTAATACATAAGAAACAATGAAATACATAAGGAAACAGATCATGAGGATCAGGAGTGATCCTCTTATCTACGAGGTACATACGACCACCTATCTGTTACAGTATGCTATTATATCCTATAATTGCCCATAACCGAACATAAAATTATTTCACAAATAGCCTACCATACACCGCCTCCGTCCCCCGGGTTGCCGTATGAAACCCGTCACCCGCCATGACACTTCCTCCGAAACCACACACCAAGAGAGCACCCGCAACCAGGACACGCAGACATGTCGCAACTGCGAGGCGAGGGGTAGGAGGGGGGGACACAGATAGGTGGTCGTATGTACCTCGTAGATAAGAGGATCACTCCTGATCCTCATGATCTACTATCAGTACATCCGACCACCTATCTGTTACAGTATGCTAGACCGACACGGACTCAGCGGGAGGCTTGGCTGCGTCTAGCGGTGAAGGAGCGGTGTATTAGCGGGACTGAGAGGCCGACAGTAGCGCTGCTCGAGAAAACGAGGGTACTGCGGCGGGGATGTCCCGGAGATAAAAGGAGATGAAGGAATTCGGGGAGCGCCAATAAGCTGCCTTCTGAATCTCCTCTACGGACACGCCGTTGAACAGAGCCCAAGATGCGCTGATCCCCCTGGCATCGTGTGCACGGGGCGACACGCCAGGCGAGAGAGCATCGGGGCCGGCCGCACGAATGGCGGCAACGATCCACTTCGAGATAGTATCTCTCGAAGCCGGTGAAAAAGGCTCTTTCGTAATCACGAAAAGCTGATCACCAGAACGGCGTTCCTTAGTGCGCGCCCAATAATACTTGAGAGCGCGCACCGGACACCAGACTTTATCCTCCGTCACCGACGAGAGGGTGGACAGCGGTTGGATAAAAATCTCAACCGGTTGGGAGCTGGCAGTCTGGTTCTTCGCCACATAGGACGGGTTGGGAATGAGGCGCACCCCCGCGCGTTCCCAACGGACATGCCCCGGCGCCGCCGACAGTGCGTGCAAGGCACTGCGACGCTGGCCGGAGGCAATCGCCAAGAGGAAGACCGCTTTAATGGTTACATCTCTAAGCGAGGCCTCAGCGAGGGGCTCAAAAGGCGCCCTGGCAAGGGCCTCCAGCACCCGAGGGAGACTCCACGACGGGAGCAATCTCCTAGTCGGGGGGCGCTCCAGGAAAAAAGCGCGGACCAGGCCGGTCAGGGAGGGGGCAGTAGAGACACTGGCCCCATCCGCGAACCCAGCGTGGATAACGGCAATTGCCGAACGGTAGCCACGGATGGTCGAGACAGTCAGGCCCTTATCGAAAAGGGAAATCAGAAAGTCTGCGACATCCCTTAGAGGTGCAGAACGGGGATCCACCCCGTGTGATTCGCACCAGCTAAAGTATCCAGCCAAACGGGAATTATAAGATTCCCGGGTGGACTCCCGTCGGCTGCGAGCGACGAAGGTCGCAGCCCGCTCTGAAAGGCCCGCCTGAGCTCCAGATTCCCTGACAATGGCCAGGCAGTCAGGTGGAGCGTGGCCGGTCGGGGGTGCAGAGTCCCCGACACTGGCTGGGAGATCAGGTCCGGACGAGCGGGAAGGAGCCTCGGATTCCCCACCAGTAGGCCCGTCAACTCGAGGAACCACGTCCTCTTGGGCCACCACGGGGCTATGAGGAGGAGAGTTGCTTGGTCCTGCCTCACCTTCCGCAGAACGCGGAGAATGAGGGCGAATGGCGGAAACGCATAACCCCGGAATCCCTTCCACGGGAAGGAGAAGGCGTCCATCCGCCAGGCTGCCGGGTCCTGCACCCTCGTGCAGTACATCGGCAGCCGTGCGTTCAACTCCGAGGCAAACAGATCCACATCTAGTGGGGGAAGCTGGCGCACCAGCAGATGCATGACCTGCGGGTGGAGCGTCCACTCCGAGGGGAGAACCCGGCCCCGGGACAAGAAGTCTGCGATCAGATTGTCCCGGCCCGGAATGTACGACGCAACGGGGAAGACCCCCATGCGTCGGCACCACCTCCACAGCTCCGCCGCTAGGGCGTTCAGGCGCGTGGAATGGGTGCCCCCCTGTTTGTTGATATATGCTGCAACGGTGATGTTGTCCGTGCGTATCAACACAGCCCGGCCGCGGATCAGCGGCAGAAAGTGGAGGAGTGACAAGGCAACAGCCTGAAACTCCAGCACATTGATATGTGGGAGGGTGGCCGAGAGGCACCAGTCCCCATATGCATGCAGGCCCTGACAGTGTCCGCCCCATCCCATGTGGGAGGCATCGGTGGTCACTGTGATGGAGGGCTGCGGGGGCTGCAGGGGGTTGCCCCTGATCAGAAACTCCGGGCGGCCCCACCGCCAGAGGAGAAGGCGGGCGGCCGGAGGTAGCGGCACAGGCCTCGTCAGGGGGTCCCGTGACGGGCGGTAGTGCTTGAGAAGATGGATCTGTAGCGGGCGCATGTGCAGCCGGCAGTCCGGCAGCACATCGACCAAGCTCGCCAGGAACCCTAGGAACTGAAGCCAGGTCCTGGCTGGCACCCGCCGCCTTAGCCGAAGACGGCGGGCGGCGCCCGTAATCGTCGATACCCGCTCCGGGCTGGGACGTGCCAGTTGCCGGGGGATATCGATCACCGCACCCAGGAAGGTCGGGCACTGCGTGGGCACGAGCTCCGACTTCTCCCAGTTTACGAGGAACCCCAGGTCTTGCACTGTTCTCAACAAAAAAGCCAACTGGCGGGAGAGCAGGACCTGGGAGCTGGCTACCAGCAGCCAGTCGTCCAGGTAGCAAAAGACCCGCAGGCCTTGCTGCCGGAGGAAGGCCGCCACGCACGATACAAGCCTGGTGAAAAGGCGTGGTGCGGGCTTCAGGCCGAAGGGTAGGGCGCGGAAGCGGTACACGTTTCCCCCGAACGCGAAGCCCAGCAGATCTCTGGAGGCTGGGGCGATGGGGACGTGATGATAGGCATCCTTCAGATCTATAGATACTGCCCAATCGCCTGGCTTGAGGCACGGGAGTATGGAAGCCAGGGTCTCCATACGGAAGTGCTCCGTATTGATGTGTCGGTTGATTCTCTTGAGATTTAGAATCAAGCGGAACTTCCCCGAGCGCTTGGGGACAAGGAATATGGGGGAAAGGCATAACCGCGGATGATCGCGGGTCCTTTCCACCGCCCCCTTCGCAAGCAAGGCGGCGATCTCGGCCGCCATGGCTCGACGCAGAAGCGGAGACATGCGAGGGGATGGAAGACGGACGACGCCTCCGGGCAGGGGGGTGGCTAACTCGACGGAGAAGCCACCGCCGACAACGGAGAGAACGAAGGCGTCGTCCGTTATGGCCGCCCAGGCCAGCTGGAAGGCCTGAAGGCGGCCGCCCACCCCGGAGGGGGGGCCCTGAAGCGCTCGGGGCAAGGAGTCAAAAGCCGCCGCGGCCCTTGTCGGCCGGGCGGGTAGACCCCCGCTGCTTGCCTCTACCCCTGCGGTTACGGCGCCCCCGGTTTGTGGCCCGGCGGGTCGTCTGTGGGGGAGGCATAGTCACCGTCACACGCTGGGGGGCCGACGCCTGTGGCCGGCGGGGCGATCCCCGGGGACGGTTAGGTCGAGCCTGAACTGATATCAGCTGACCTGCTAACTCCCGCGCCTGCTGGCAACGGGTTAGCGCCTCCTTGATGCGGGGCGCGAACTGGCCAGAGAAAAGGAACGGCCCTTCGAATGGCATCCCACTCGTGAGCTGCGTCCTTTGCCTCACCGGGAACCCGAGGGCCTCGAGGGCCAGGTCCCGGCGTCGGCGAGTAGTGAAGAGTGCGGTACGCGTGGACTGCTTCCATAGATGCTCCGAGATGGACATGAGGAGCGAGTCCAAGAGCTGGCGGTCCTCGGGGGAGACCCGGAGGTCATCCGCCTGTACAGCCAGGTTCGTTAAGGCCCCGGCATAAGCCGCTAGACGCATCGAGGACCTTGCTAGGACCGACAAGTGCGTCCACCGCATATCTTCTTCAAGAAAGGCGCGACGGCGGAGAGGATTGGCCCTGCCTACATAATCCCCGAGAGCTAGGAGCTCCGGGGAGAGGGTCTCGGGCTCGAGGTAGCGGGCCATGTCCGCGGGCTGAAAAGCAAAAGCCCGACGCAGGCCGGCGAGGCCCCTCCTAGGGGGCGGCTCCCGGGCGATACGCCCGTACTCCTCCTTGAAGTCTGCCGTGAGGGGGATACCGGGCTGAGCCCCGGCTCCCCCTCGGAACAGCCGGGACGCCGGGGGTTGTTGTTCCGCCGGGTCCGGGCGAACCGTATAGAATTCTTCGAGGTATCGAAGAAGTAAGGCCTCCGCCTCCTCACTGAGATGCCTCAACCCAGGCGGGGCTTCAGTCCCTGTAAGGGACGGCGCCGCTGAGGAGGCCGACATCGAATCCCACCCAGAAGTAGAGGGTTCGGACTCGGTCGCTGTAGGAGACTCATACAGCTCAGAGAGGAGAGGCATGGGCGGGGTAGGCGTCGGTAGCGGGAGGGGAACCTCCGCTGGCGGCACGCTATAACCCGCCGGAGCTCGGGTCACCAGGCCCGGGGAAGGGCGGGGGAGCCGAGGCTGGGATGCAGTACCCGCCTGGAGCAGGGGGAACTCATCCGTAAGGGCTGTGCCTGCAGACGAGGCTAGGCCACCGGCGGCCGTAGTCTGGTCAAACAAAGGCACCGGGCGACCATCCGCCCGCGCAGGGAAAGTCTCTTCCCCGGGCGGAGCACCCAGCGCCGCCGGGGCGCGGCTCGCGCCCGCCCGCTGGCGGGGGAGCGGCCCTTCCGGCGCAGTAGCGGGTAAGGAGGGGGCAGTAGCGGCTGCAGGCAAGTCAGCCGACTGGCCTGTAAACGCCCAGCCGCGGTTCTCAGCCAACCGGCTCATCATAGCGAAGAGCTCGGCCTCGCTAGGCTGAGATTTGCCCACCTTCTTCTTCTTCTTACCCGTCTTCTTAGTCCTCTTTGCCGAGGGAGAAGTCGATGGGGCAGAAGCGGACCGCTTCCTGGACTTCTTCTTCCTCTTAAGAGTCGCCCGGGGCGAGCCCTGGGGCTGTCCCGCCGGCGGAGTGCCGGTGGAGGAAGCCTCGTAGAGCTGCCAGTCCCAGGCGGGAGCCTCGACCGGCGCCGCCTGACTAGGCGGGGCGGGGAGAGCTCCAAGGGTGGTAGCTACCGGCCTACGAGAGGTCCGGGTGCTCAAAACCCTGGAGACCTGGGAGGTAGTCGGCTGAGAAGTAGCAGCCGCTACTCCCCCGCTCTCATACCCCACGGGCAGCCCGGTCGGGCCGGGGGGGGAGCGGACAGGGCCATGGCTAGGAGCCGCTCTAGCAGCAGGAGTGACCAGGCGGTCAGTGCTGCGAGCGGCCGGGGCGGGGGCGGCTCTCACGAGCGAGGACGCTCGGAGCGGCTCCCCGGCGCTCTCTAACCCCTGGGTCAGTTGGATAGGACCGGGGGGAGAGCGGGTGGTAGAGCTCCGGTCATGGCGCCATGGCCTGCACCCCTCCTCCTCCGACTCGCTGCCCCCGGAGGCGAGAAGCTCAAGGGGAGGGTCGGCTGGGCCGGACCCTCTACCCTCCGGCGCAAGCACCGGTAAAGGCTCTCCCTCTACAGGGGGATCCCGGGCGGGAAGCCCTAAATCCGGCGGCCTGGCGGCCGCGGAAGGGACCAGGGCTTTAGGAGCCCTCTGGATCGGGGGGTGGGAAGTTAGCCAAGCCTCTAGCTGAGCCCAAGTAGGCTCAGACCAAACGGAGCATACCGCACAGGGATCGGGACGGGTGCATCGCCTGTGCAGTGGACAACACGCGTGCACGTCCCAGTCCGGCAATCCCCGGCGGCAGACCTGACATCTAAGAGTCATACCTGTAAGGGGAAAGGACTCAGTTAGACACAGAACATATATATAAACAAAAAATATGTATTACCAAGTCAATTGTAAACAAAAAAGAAATTTGTGTACAAGACAAGGGGCGGGAATTAAAGAGCGCTGTGCCAACAAGATAGATCTACATTGACGGCAGAGCGCTACGAACGCCTAGGAAAGAACATGAAATTAAAACATGTACCAAAAAAGCCCAGAAACCCAAGTCTACATAAATGATGTGCATTTTGGACCGGGCGGCTTGCCATAGGCGAAAAATCAAATCTGGCGGCATTTGGCCTGCCATACAAAAAATTTTTCTCAAAGTTTCCAATTTCAACCAAACGGTGGAAAACACTAAAAAACTAACTCCCGGGACTACTAAATGTCCAACGAGAGGAGAAAAATCTAAACAAAAGCGACCAGAAGGCCGTACAATGGTAGGCAAAGCAGAACAGGGGAGAATCGAGCCAGCACAAGCCACGCTCCGAAGCCGCGGTGCATACAACACACAGTGTGTGTGAAGCAACGCAACTCAAACGAAGTCGGCACAAAGCCGAAACAAAAGCCTGATTTTCCCCTTTTCCGCCGATACAAAGTATCTAAAACGAATTGCTAGCCTAAAACAACAATCAAAAGAATAGAAAATGGAAAGAACTGGCCTGATTGTTGGTAATCTGCGTCGGATGGCGACGGATTTAGGGAGCAATCACAAAAAACGTCTTGTTCGTATAGGGTGCGAACAGGAAGGAGGAAGTGTCATGGCGGGTGACGGGTTTCATACGGCAACCCGGGGGACGGAGGCGGTGTATGGTAGGCTATTTGTGAAATAATTTTATGTTCGGTTATGGGCAATTATAGGATATAATAGCATACTGTAACAGATAGGTGGTCGGATGTACTGATAGTAGATAAAATAGAAAGAAAAACAAAGAAATACATAAGGAAACAGATAAAATAGAAAGAAAAACAAAGAAATACATAAGGAAAAGATAAAAATAGAGAAGGAAAACAAAGAAATACATAAGGAAACAGATAAAATAGAAAGAAAAACAAAGAAATACATAAGGAAACAGATAAAATAGAAAGAAAAACAAAGAAATACATAAGGAAATATAAAGAGAAGAGGACAGAAAGAACAAACAAATACATAAACAAAAACAAAAAAAAAGGATAGCAAGATCGAAGAACAGAAAATAGGGAAAACAAAGAAATACATAAGGAAAAGATAAAAATAGAGAAGAAAACAAAGAAATATAAAGGGAAGAGGGTAAAAAAAAAGAACAAAGAAATACATATAAATAGACAGAAGAGTAGACAACAGGAAAACAAAGAAGTACAAAAGGAAAGGATAAAAAGATAGAAGAAAACAAATACATAAAGAATCATAAAGAAAAGAGGATAACAAGAAGAACAAAGAAATACATAAGAAATTAAAGAAGAATAAATATTGGGAAAAAAAAAGAAATACATAAGGAAAAAGATAAAATAAAAAGAAAAATAAAGAAATACATATGAAGAGAAGAGGAGAGAAAGAAGAACAAAGAAATACATTAGAATAGAAAGAAATAATAAATAATGGGGAAAACAAAGAAATATATAAGGAGAAAAAAGAGAGAAGGAAAAACAAAGTAATACATAAGAAACAAAGAAATACATGAGAAAAATATAGAATAGAAAGAAAAATAAAGAAATATGTAAGGAAATATAAAGAGAAGAGGACAGAAAGAACAAAGAAATACATAAACAAAGAAAAGAGGATAGCAAGATTGAAGAACAGAAGATGGGAAAAACAAAGAAATACATAAGGAAAAGACAAATAGAGAGAAGAAAAACAAGAAATATATAAAGAAAATAGGATAGCAAGAAGAACAAAGAAATACATAAGAATAGAAAGAAGAATAAAGAATGGGGAAAACAAAGAAATACATAAGGAGAAGAAAAAAAAAAGGAAAAACAAAGAAATACATAAGGAAAAGGTGGAAAGAGAGAAGAAAATCAAGAAATACATAAGGAAAATAACATTTCTAGGATTGGTGTCATGAATAAATTAACCCGAGTCAAAACCCGAGTGCATCTTCACCAAATAGCGCGCTATTTCACAAAAAAACCCGAGTTGACTTAGGATTCTAGCTCGAGCTAGAAACCCACGAAATAGCCAGCTAATTGCGTCTTCATTACAAACTAGCTCGAGCTACATGTAGTTCTGATCGGGTTAGTTTCCCGGATCAGAATTAGCGGGCTATTTTTGAAACTCGGGCTGATGAAGACGTTTAGAGGAAGGGGGCATCTAGGGTATACAATGCAGTATCCTGTGCTCCTCTACATCCGATCATCACTCCAGAAAAGAGATATAGCCAGCCCCACATCCTGCCTCATGAATAGATGACGTACATGTAGATGGATAGAGGGAGGAAGAGAGTGTGAGAAATATCTAGATGGCACCATTAGGGGGAGGCAGGTGCACTGATTTGACAATCAAGGTCACCTTTCTTTCACAATGAAAAGTATATCTTTCAATGTCTCTTTCTCTCTTAAAGGTATTAGATAGTTTTGGGAAGCCCTCACAAACTTTTTGTGAGATTTCTTTGATTTTACTTAAGAAATAGCAGGGTACTAACATAACTAAGATGCTGTGAAGTTTTTTCCTCCTAAAGTGAAATATTTATCGAATTAGAGGTGAAAAGAATAAAAATCCCTGGCCCAAAAAAGAGGGGATGTAAATTCAAACAATGGCCACACACAACACTCACATGAGGATTGCTGTGTGTTTTAGAATACGCTACACATAGTGCGAAGCGCTGGGTTAATTGTGTGGGGAACCTTCGGGTGGATTTGGTCTTAGCGTGAGGCCGTGAAAAGCCGTTACCAAGCGTTTCTTACAGATATTTACACTAAAATTTGTTCGAAATCGTGAATGGAATGTTAAATAATCTCGTACACATGTCTTATGATAAAAGGAGAATAGTATGTGACTATGTCAGATAAGTTTCTTGCCAGTATGATTTTTGCTACCGAGACTGTCTATGAGCTTTAAAGGAAACCAAAACCCAAGGAGAGAATCAATGTTATTGGAAAGTGAAAATTCAGAGAAGCACTTTACAAAAAGTTTCATTAAAATTGGTTAAAAAATGAGAGAGTTATGGAAGTTTGAAAAGTCTCGTTTTACTTTCTATGGGGATCCTCAAATTGGCAAAATTGCTTCAAAATGGCTGATTTTGTGAACTCTCCATTTGTTTTGTACACAGATTTTCAGATTTTCCCCATTATCTCTCAGGGTGCCTCTTGTCTCCTCCTGAACTCGACATATGTGGTGTAAAATACATTTTCCCATTATATATGTTGAGCTCAGAAGGAGATTAACTGCATCTTGAAAGATAATGGGGAAAATCTGAAAATCTGTGTACAAAACAAATGGAGAGTTGTTCACAAAATCAGCCATTTTGAAGCAATTTTGCCAATTTGAGGATCCCCATAGAAAGTAAAACGAGACTTTTCAAACTTCCATAACTCTCTCATTTTTTAACCAATTTTAATGAAACTTTTTGTAAAGTGCTTCTCTGAATTCTCACTTTCCAATAACATTGATTTTCTCCTTGGGTTTTGGTTTCCTTTAAGCTCAGAAAGAGCTTGCTCAGTCATGGTTCAGTTTGAGGGCTTTTCTTTTTTATGAAGAAAAAATAGCTTTACTGATAACTGAATAGTAAAATCACCTAGGCAAAGCTATTTTTCAATTTAAAAAAAAAAATTACTTTATTTTGTATTTTTACTGGTAGTCTACAGATAAAAAGAAAAAAGATTTTTTTTCTTAAATGCAATTTCAGACAAATTTATTTCACAAAATGTACAAATTTAGGTGTGTCATGACAATGATTAATCTGTCATGTCCGACAAACTCTTAAAGTTGTTTAAGGTTTATAAAGTGGTTCAACAATGTAACACTTACTTGTATACTTTGGCTCTTGTATTCAACTTATTCAACTAAAATTTTCACAAGACACTCGGTTTAACTTTGGATGACAATCTTAAACAAATAGATGTATTTAGAATTTAAGACTGGGGTCTAAAATCACACTTTGTTATACACCGGACTTAATCCCAGCTCCATTTTTATTTTTTCATTTAGAAGAACCATTATTCATGACCATTCATGTCTGATGTGGGTATTCATTCTAATCTACATGTAATACTTAGCCATAGTATATGAGATGCAAACATGTGAACATGTTTGTGTTGCATGCATAGTATCTGAGCAGGAAGACACGTTAAAATGCACTTAAGAACTTTTCATTTTGCCTTCAAGTTTAAACCAAAAAGGTGAAATATCAGATCTTTCCTTAAAGGCCAATCCAACCTTTTTGAAAAGCTGATTTGTGTGAAAGTACGAAAGCAGAAATATAAGTGAAACAGGATGGTGAAATCGGACAAAGAATAAGAAAGTTATGAATGTTTGAAAATGAAATCATTACAGCTACATGTACATTGTATGCGTATGTCAAATTGGCAATTTGGGGAATTGACTGTGACATACATGTACATGTATTCCCAGTCAAATCTGTCACACATCCATAATAAAATTAAATTCTGGTTTTCTCCTGAGCGCCATTTCCTTAGGGCAGTACTCAAAATATATAACACATTTTTATAGGTCCTCCAAAGAGAAAAAGATCCTAGAAAGTACATTTTGCAAAATAGATGTTTTAGTCATTTTGTGAGTTGGAGTGAATGGAAAAGTTCACCGCGTTACATCACACTGACCATACCGATTGGACCAATTCGAAATTTTATGCTTTTTCACAAATCACAAAGGTATGATTGCCCTTCACTAATTTGGCAGGGGGGGGGGGGGGGTTGTTCTTGTTTTTGCATAGAATCTACATGTACTGTAGTAGAGACTCAAATTAAGGCTGTACTTGCGGCATGTTTTGGACGTTACCTCTAGGAGTTGGTCTAGCAGCAACATCTACAGGTAGCTCTTTGTGCTCGCCTACAAAGTGACTCCGATCGGACCCAGGTTCGAATCTCAGTCATGTCTTAGTTTCGGATTGTAACGTTAAAGGTCAGTCCCAGACGTACACACACTGTAGTCAAATTTGATTTATACACGTCTGTCGAAACTCAATTACACACACACACGCACATTTTATCTGTCAAAGCGCAAAGGCAGGGGGCATCAAGAGCAAACTTCCATGTAGAAAATCAGCTAGAGAGAGATGGCAGATCTGGAAAACTTGACTGGAGTTGGAGAACAGACTCCATTTTTCCAATAGATCTGGTAATAAAGTTACAATAAATAAAGAGACCCCGCTGACATACATTTGGGCCCAAAAGTTTACATACACCTGATAGAAATGGAATATTAATTTTCACAACTTCTCTCACTCCTGCGAACTTTTCCCCTAAGAAAGACAGACAAGTTTGGATAATCACATTTGAATGATACATGTCTGTGAAAACCCACATACAGATGTAACAACAGAAGGTTGGCTCAAGAAAAAGATCTATTAAATTGGCAATCATATGGTACATGTATGGTACATGTACATGTAGATCTACATGTAGGTGGATCCGGGCTAACTCGGCACTAGGGCGAACTCGGCCTTGGTGGAAAATCGTGGCCGACTGCAGTGAGCCCAGAGAGTTGAATTGATCGCAAATACTTGTTGAATATTGCATTAAAAATGATTAGCAAAGAAGTAATGTTGAAAATTTCAAGAAGTAAAGTTATACAAAACATGAAATTTAAGTCTGAAAACTGGTACGGAGCATAGTAGGGACTTCAACTCTTGAAACATAGTCACCGCGCAGTGCTGAGTTTGCCCAAGTGCCGAGTTAGCCCAACCTCTTGTAGGTGTACTACTAGGTCCATGGCAATTATTTAAAATGCACTTAGTATATAACAAAATAACATTGCCTGTTTAATGAAATAAAACCTAAAGGCTTTATTCCATCATTCATCATGTTCATGCTTAATCAAATATCATTATATCATAAATTCAGAATTTTCAGTATGGTAGACCTATTTTCTTCTCATGTTATTGTTAGAATTTACATTTTTCATGTTGTCTTAAATATCTGCCATATCATAGCCAAGGACCTCTATTTATTTAGATCACTCACACATATATGCAAGGTTATTTACATAGAATCATACATGTAGATAATTTTGTCACATCCCAGATCCTATCCTCAAATTTATGCAATGCTGTTAATTAATGAGAAATGCTTAAACAATCTTGAACAAAACTGGAAAACTGGAAAATATTGGACAAGATTGTTATAAACTCCACTGTCTTTATTGACTCTAGATCTAGATACTTAGGAAAAATGATCATAGACTAGGGTGTCTGGAGAAAAAGAATATTTCACTTATTTCAAAATGATATTGAATTTTCTTTCTGGATTTGAAAAATAATAACCATCAAACTGACAGAAATATGATATTTCATGAAAAAATTCAGTTAATTACTGCAAAATAAGAGAGTGAAATCAGACCATTTTTCAGCTTTTCCCTGCCATAGGCTATGTAGTAAAGAAATGGGACACACACAAATGCAAATTTTGAGCTTCCAGGACCTGTTACGACTTTATACTTAAAGTTAATGTCAAAAACTTGTCCTTTGCATGACCAGATAGGAAATTTTACAATCTTTCTGATGGTATGAATTTTTTCAAGGTCTGAATATCATATCACAGTGCAAAATTGCGAAAAAGTGACAAAATTTGTGTAAAACAGAAATTTCAGCTTCCCATGGCATAGGAAACGCATGGGGAAATGGCAATCTGAATAAACACAAATATAAGGGTTTGCAATTTATCTCTAAATTTGAATTTTCTAGTGAGCCCAAAAACCTGTCCTTAATGTCAAAAGAATGACCAGTATTTTCTTTTTCCATACATTCCAAATATGAGATAAAAATTAATTCAGATCACATTTTAATAACAGGATGAATTTGCCCCTAAAATTGTGCCATTTTTTCCCCTGAATCAGCACGTTTTTAAGCTGACACTTTTCAGTGTGACTTCAGACACCCTACATGTACATAGACTCTGACGTTTGTATGACTAGAGGGGGTCGGGCTAACTCGGCACTAGGGCGAACTCGGCACTACGGGAAAAGTGAGGCCGAGTTAGCCCGGAGGGTTTAAATCGATCATGCAATACCAATCCGTAAGGTTTTGTTGTGATTACTAGCTAAGAATATGTTTATTAACCATTCTTTTTGATAGAATTGTATGAAATACTCACTTTGAAGATAATCTTGCAATTTTCTTGAGCTAACATGATATAAAAGTGAATTTCTATGCAGTTTAATCACACGATACTGCTCCGAATCGCCGTGCGTAGGCCGTAGCATGCACAGTGTTTGGTACAGTATTCGGAGCGATGAGTCGGACACACATTTTGCAAAACTGCAAATTAAGGCTGGAAAACTCGGTAAATTTGTATTTATCCATCATGAATGTGGAACTAACATGACTAATTAACATATAGTTGTTAGTATGTTTCAGACATGATTAAGATCTACGGAATTTTGCAGTAATTCATTCATCAAAATATGTCTCTAGATACGAGTCCGAGTACCAAACACAGTCACTGAGTCAGTGAATGCAATGCACGGCGATTGCGAATATGCGAGCTGTGAGTGATTAAACTGCTCAAAATGTCACTTTAAATTGATATTAGCTCAAGGAAATTGCAAGATTATCTTCAAAGTAAGTATTTCATACAATTCTATCAAAAGAATGTTTAAAAAACGTATTCTTAGCTAGTATTTAGTAATCAAAATAAAAACTTACGGATTGGTATTTCATGATCGATTCAACCTCTCCGGGCTAACTCGGCCTCGCATTTACGGTAGGGCCGACTTCGCCCTAGTGCCGAGTTAGCCCGGATTCGACCAGAGACAGTAATGAGATAGAAAGATCTAGATCTACTTACACTTCCATCTTTTCCACTGGCATGGAGACGACATTTCTGTTCCTTCCTTTCTTCCCAATCCCAGCCGCCATTCTGGGGTCGCGAGAAGGGCCAGGCAGCTGATGATGGCTATTTTGTGAATGAATTCTCAACATGAAAACTAAAAATAGTTCATACGCGTTTTAAAGAAACACGTTGTAACACAGGTGAATGAACTGTCAAATGCATTGTTTATGATGTCCAACAGTCGAAACCAATGAATCTGTAACTACATCTTGGAAAATCTTGCAGAGATTCGGTCGTATCATCAACGGTCAACGAAGTAGCTGGTCATGCGGAGGCTCTAATTGCTGGTCCGCCGAAGCCCTGGGGAGTCTACAGTTGATTTCCCGGTCAGTTCAGCTGGCTCTCAATGAGCGTACCCAGCTTCCATGGCGACGGCAGGCAAAAGGACACCGCAAAACCACTCATATATATGTTATATGTCCACTTTGTGATGCTGTAATATATATTCTCTTGATGTGAAGTAGTTTTTATCTCAGAACAACGCTCTAAACCTCGAATTCCTTCAAAGTTGGCTTCCCAATAAATCGACACCACTTTTCCGCACAGGCTTTCGTCGCAGTCGCATTGAATATCAACAAAATGGCCGAGCCATAGGATCGTTCCCATAATGCATTTAGAGCGGCACTGGTTGACTAGGCGACAGAGAGAGCGAGAACGCGAGAAAAGGCGGCTAGACGAAAACTTTGTACACCTGTCATCAAAATATTTCCCCGGTCAAAGTCAAATAATAATATCGTGTAGCTCTGCAATTTAACATGTTCTGATCGATGAGAGGTTTGATGTTTTTAATCAATCATGCATTTATCGTCTAGATACTTACATGGAAGAGGCACCTGTCGAGGGTTTTAATATCAAGTTCATAAAAAAATACCCATAAACTGGGTCAAAGTTTTGTCACGCACTAGCGTTTGTAGCGCCGGGTTCATATTTCGTATGCGAAAAAATATAATTAAAACGTTACTCCAGTTATAATTCAAATTGTGTGACACGTCCACTGGCTTTATTAAATATCATGAACATTAAAAACTCAAACACGTTCTTTAAAAATAATCAACATTTTAACAGAAATTCACACTCCTTCAACCTGTCAATGAAAATAAGCTATAATTATGTGTAACAGCAATTCTCTTCTGTATCAGGTGCCGCCGGCTGTGAGTAATATTTTGTGTTAATTAGTCCTCAACTAAAGCAGCACGTAAACATTCTAAACGGAAAGGCAACTGATTCTTGAAAATTATAATTATAAACGCTTTTGATAGAAAAAAAAACCTTCTTTCGAATGAAAGGTCGTATGGTGTGAGCTTGAAATACTCTCTGTCTTTAATGAAATTAAATGCATTAAAATATAGGCAATTGAAAACACTTCAAATTAACGGTTCACACAAAATTGAGTGAGTGAAGTTATTTTTTCGTTTAAAGTAGCCCAATAAAGTAGGGAATTTTACAGGTCCCCGTAGGCCAAATACATGCATTAGATCAATTAACAAGAATTTCGAGTGTTTCTTATCTAAAAATGATATAAAATTTCCCGCACTTTCAAAAAGCGCCTCTCAGTGCATGAGAGTCTGCATATAGCCTAGAATCTCAACGCATTCAAACGCAAGTTTAAAGAGTATCTATTGCTAAAGAATACACTGTTATGAATATTATGATTTTAAAATATTAATTTACAATACTCTGTGCTAAATTCATTTTTAGAATTGTATTTTTCTTTACCTTTTTTGTATATTTTTTGTTTTCATGTGAAATGGGATCATGTTTAACAAGTTTTTTACCAAACTTTTTTTGATCCCACCACATTTACATTTATTCTTTGTATACTTGTTTGTATTATGTCATTGTTTGTACATATATTTGACATGTTTTATGAATGTTTTTTAAATGGAGATGTGGAAATAAATTCAATTCAATTCAATTCAATTCAATGTCCTAAACCTAAACACTTTTCTTTCTGATGCTGAAAAATCAAATAGCGCGGCATTTGGAAAGGTACCAATCCATTTTAAAGGGTTTGTGGTTGGAAGGGAAACTTTGAGGTGCTTCCTTACTTCTTTTGAATCTAGGGGGCTATAGGGGCACAGTAAATTTAAAGTCAGGACAGTACCAGATGGAGATTTCACTTAGAATGGATTTCCTTTTAGCTCGTGAACACTGTGCACTGTAGCCCTATACCCTTCTGACTCCATCACCTCCGATTCTTCACTTGAAGAGTCAGTGAGAACTTCGGAGTAGCCAAGGGTATGGAGGCATGTTCCCCTACATTTTTTTAAAAAGTGCCCACGCATGAGAAATTTGCAGGAACTTTTGCCTCAAAATTTGCCTCAGTAAAGGTGTACAAGCGCTGTACTGTAGTCCATACATGTTCGGCAATTACCCCCGCCCCCCCCCCCCCCTCATACACATTTAAAAAAAATCCCTGGCTCCGCCCCTGATGTGACGGCAAGACTGCAAATCACAACAGGGCCGCCCTGAAAAAGAAAATAATTCGACATCGCAATAATAATGACTTCGTCGTAGATGTCGCTCGTTCTTTCCCTTGAATCGGTCGTATTGAAGTAGGCGGCACTGCATTATAATGTATGTGCCCTATTTGTCTACCCAGTTAGGAGAACATAGAATGATAAGAGTTGATAAATTACAAATTGTAAGCCTAAGGAGAATATTATATATCGAATATATCTCTTTTAAGTTATAGATGGATATACAGATAGTTGTAGGCTCAAGTTAGAATGTTCAACCCTATTGGGAAATATGCCTATAAGCTTATTTCATGGGCTATCCTGCCAAGTTCTTAATATTTCTATTTTTATAAATAAAATCAAATGTATTAATCGCGAACATGCACATTCCCCCATCGAAATGGGGGAAAAGAGAAAAAGAGGAAAGGAAGGAAGCTAACCGGGGGGGGGGGGGGGGTGGAGCAAGCATCAAGCACCTCCCAATTATAGCATTTGGGCGGTGGCCCCTCCTCCCATGACGCGGTGCCCCTCGGTGGTACCCTCTCAACTGATGGATTCACGCCACACCCCTGTGGAATATCTGCATCCCGCAAGCGAAATTTGTTGACTTGACTTCCGATTGGAATATCGAATACGACTATGAGGGTGTATTTTTCTCTCTCTTTGTAGGGTAAGGGTTAGGGAATGAAGCAGCAAAAAAGTAAACAAACATCTTGGTTGTCAAATTATTAAGAAATAACACTCCTTGCGGATATCCTCAGCTCCGGTAGGCCTATCCAACATCTGACTTTTTTTTTTTCTCAAAGCCTACGAAAGCCAAGTTAAAGTCAACCATGCAAAGTTTTCATTCGTATCAATTAAATATAGTATGCCACCAGCACGAGCAGGCTCGTCCACAGAACTCCTAAAGACGTCTTTATAGTCTGGGAGCCTGTCCCGAAATAGTCACCCCATTTTACCCATAAGATTTGACCCCGTAAAGTTACTTAGACCATCTAAGTCATTGACAAAAAGGTTGTCAGCCTGACCGTAGCCGCCGGGTTTAGCCCCCAGAGCCCCCAAAAGAGACCCCAACGTCGGGTCGATTTCACCCCATCTCCCCCATGCACCAAACTTTGTCAGTAGGAAGTAATATGACTGGACATTACAAAACGCATAAAACTGACAAAAATTTCCGTCGGGATGGGGTGTCAGACGGCCCCTAAAAATTGGGGTAAATTTTTCCCCTTTAAGCCCGGGGACCAAATTTTGTCAGAAGGAAGAGCTTTGGATGTACATTCCAAAAATATAAAAACTGACAAAATTGTCCACCGGGAAGGGGGTGTCAGACCCCCTGAAATGAAAACCCCAAAGTGCCCTTTGAGAACACTTTGCCCCCCAAAATGCTCTGTATGTAAAGAAAAAACATTTTCTTACCTTCTGACTATGATAATTCAAAAGTGTATTATTCAATTGACTTTAAATTTTCATAACATAATTTTGAGTATAATAATCTTCTTGGGGTGCAATTTGGTGTTAATTGGTCTTTTGATTAATAAGTTATGAAATCGTAAAAAATGTATTGCTTTCTCAAAAGTAGCCAAAAAATATTGTCAGGATTATGTAAACACATGCCATTGTCCACATTCACCTGTTTGACAAGGCATAATAGAAGAGCTTTTCAGGTATCTGTGGTATGTGACTGCCAGGCTGAAATGTACTATTCATGTGTTAATTGCACAGATACCAAGCAAGCTGCTCTATTATGCCTTGTCAGATGGTCAATGGGTGTGTTTACATAATCCTGACAATATTTTTTGTCTACTTTTGAGAAAGCAATACATTTTTCACAATTTAATAACTTATTACTCAAAAAACCAATTATTACCAAATTGCACCTCATGAAGATTATTATACTCAAAATTATCTTATGAAAATTTAAAGTGAATTGAATAAAACACTTTTGAATTATCATAGTCAGAAGGTAAGAAAATAGTTTTTCTTTACATACAGAGCATTTTGGGGGGCAAAGCGTTGTCAAAGGGCACTTTGGGGTTTTCATTTCAGGGGGTCTGACACCCCCTTCCCGGTGGACAATTTTGTCAGTTTTTATATTTTCTTCTTTCTCACAAAATTTGGTCCCCGGGCTTCAAGGGGAAAAATTTACCCCAATATTTAGGGGCTGTCTGACACCCCATCCCGACGGAAATTTTGGTCATTTTTTTGTGTTTTGTAATGTCCAGTCATACTACTTCCTACTGACAAAGTTTGATGCATGGGGGAGATGGGGTGAAATCGACCCGACTTTGGGGTCTCTTTTGGGGGCTCTGGGGGCTAAACCCGGCAGCTACGGTCAGGCTGACAACCTTTTTGTCAATGACTTAGATGGTCTAAGTAACTTTACGGGGTCAAATCTTATGGGTAAAACGGGGTGACTATTTCGGGACAGGCTCCTGGCCTATTAGGAGTTCTGTGGGCTCGTCACATTGTTCTCTGTATTGGTTGAGAGTGGTTTAGCGCCATCTACAGTTTTGTAATCATTTGCCGGCTATTTGCCACGTTGAGGTGTTCCGGAAGGAGCCGTCAGCAGCTTGTAACACTGAATGTAAAATCGTTTTTCATACCACGTAGAACATTTTAAAGATATTGAAACGAAGGAAAGCATAGTTCATTGGTGTGAAAGTCATCCTGCCAAGTTTTAATCTTCAAAACGTTTACATAAGGTGAGAAAATATATATCTTTTGTGTTATAAATTTCTGGGTGACCGGCGACCGAGGTTATGCTGATGTGTACTTACTCAACGGCTTTCTCACAGTTGTCAATGGGATACAGCAGGCGCAGGCTAGGATAGGCGAGTCGCTTGTATGCTTGTGAAGACCGACCCACAAAGCCAATGACAATGTCAATTGCCGATGCAATGGCATTGGTTAGGCCATGAACAGCTGTTGCCCTGTGAGTCTGTGACTGCGTTTGTCATTCCAACTGCAAATTAGTAATGAACTGTACATAACAAAAAACTCCTGTAAAAGTGATTTTGTTATTGGTGTTGGTTTGAATATTTCTTTATGATCAATAGCTGTGACTGCACTGTGTCTTTGACTTGAGAGTGGTCATGTGTGTGATGTGTGTGAGTTCATGTTTTTTTTACAAGCAAAGAGCATTGAACTTTGTAGATTATGAATTTAATGTGAATGCATGTAAGTCTCTGTTTCAGAATTTTGGCAGTTGTGACCTCGATCTCCCCCCCCCCCAAAAAAAAACAACTAAAAATCCTGGGCCCTGTTGCATAAAACTTTAACTTACCATTAATGGTAACTCTGCTATCTTATGGTAATTACCGTGGTAACATCACTCAACAGCCAATCAAAATCAAAGTTTCCAACACACCGAGTAATAGTGGTCATATTGACCTCTAAGCGGGACAAAATTCACAAATGCAAAAATACTAGTCATTTTCTATTGCATGTACAGTACTAAAGGTAAGGGGGGGGGGGGGGAATAAGATAAATATTTCAAATACTTCCTTTCAAATTCAGCTCTTTAAATTCTCACTCCTACCTTAAATGGCCGTTAAGAAAAACTGATGATATTTCCAGCAGATCTAAAGTCAAAATCATGTCCAAAACCTAAGAAATCCCCGCCGATTTTTATTTGCGATGGCATGTTGTTTTCATTCCGCCGATAACATTTTGTCCACAAAGAAACTCGGTATCGTGCACGCACATCGATCTCTACGATCGCACACACAGAAAATCTGGACTTTTACGTGTGCGGGATAGGGACCGAATTTTTAACAACTAAATTTGGGAGGGTGGAGATGTCAGCGCTTGTGCCGATCAGGAAATGTACACAATGACTTGCGATACCCTGTTTCGCCAGAAGTGACAGTAAATTACAGATTTCATTTTTGGAATTATCTTTTCCATGTTCATCGGTGAGTTGAATTTATTGTATTTCATGGATATGTTGGTGTAGGTTTTTGTAAATTAAATGCCGATTTTGAGTGAATGTTGATGACTTTTATGCCGTGGTGTTTGAAAATGTTGAGGTGTATGACTGCCTAGAGTCTACACACGAAGTATAGTAATGATGCTATGAGTGGTTTCCATGGGAGTTACCATTGATGGCAAAGTTACTGTTAATGGTAAGTTTTATGCAACGGGGCCCTGGACTCCAGGGGCAAGTTCCAACCTCTTTTTACCATGTTTACATGCATGGAGTTTGAATTTTCGATAGCCAAAACTAAAAACGCACATGTTGTATGTCTGGACAGGTTGGGCATCCTTCTTCATCTTCTTCTTTGCTTGGTTTCCGCCAGTTTGGAGAACTTGCAGATGATTTCAAACAGTAATTTCAACAAGTTTGCATGCAATATTTCAGGAATCTTTTAAAACTTATGTTGGTAAATACTATGACACATGTTCATGTTGGCTAATTCCATTTGATGCATAATCCAACAGCAAACATACCAGCTTTATTTTAGTGTCCAGACACATAACAAATTCCAAAAAAATTTCAAATATTTCAATTTTTATGGATGTGATAATAAAGAATCTCTCCCTTGTACCAAAATAAGTTACAATAATAATGATTTTACATGTTCCATAGGGAGTCAAACCATGTTTTCCATTATTGAAGCAAAAATTTGAAATATATGATATTTCATATAATAAGATACATAAGGAAAAGTGAGTGTGTGACATCATTGGTTCACTCATTTGCATGTACAGCCCATGTTATGCATGTCACTGTTTCAAGCAGTGTAAAAATTAAAATTTCTTTCGCAAGGGCTGCTTCGAAGTCCACCTATTGTGTTCAGAGATTTTAATGCACTACAACCCATAGGCAGAAATATTATTCAACGGTGGCTCTTTTTTCATTTACGGTGGCTTCAAGAGTTTCGGGGGCTAATCGCCCTTAGCCCCCGCTTATTTTTTTCACTGGACTTTCAAGAAATAATGCAAAACTTCAAAATGTCATAACTTTCTTATTTTACATCCACTTTCAATAAAATTTCCACTGTTATGCTTGTTTCATTTTACTCTGTTCATTCAAATCAACTTGATATAAGTGTGGACTTCGTCTTAAATGTCACCATCCTAAAGATGCAACTCAGTTTCAAACTGAGGTCAGTCAGAGTTGGTCTCTAGGTAAAGACAGAGAGTTTGACTATACTGCTAGATCACTCATATCTCCCATCTTTGTTTTTTGGTGTTTTTTACCCTCAGGTTTAAACCATGAAGGTGAAAGATATCAGTCAAACCGCCAATATGGCGTGGAGTCCTGCCGAGCAGTACCCCATCTATATTGCTACAGGAACAGCAGCTCAGCAACTGGATGCTACCTTCAGTACCTCAGCAGCTCTGGAGGTCTTCTCTCTCGACTTGGACAAGAAGGGTTTGGAAATGGAGAAAGCTGCCACACTCAATACAGAGCACAGGTATGGTTGACAGACCGGGAAATCCCCGTTTGATCCAGTGCCATTTATTCCAATGCCCATACAGTCAAACATCAATTCGTTCTTCAATACCCGTAGTGACATTCTCAAAATTGCTGGGAGATGGCGTATAGCTTACCACAAACACTAATGAAAAGCTAGTGAAATGTTAGAAATGAATTTGATAAAAGGAGGAAATAGTTGAATTATTAATCTGCCTAGATATGTGTAATTGGTTTTTATAGACATGTATCAATCAGATTAGATTATTTATGCTTTGGGAAGAACCTTTAACATCATCATCTGAAGAGGCCACCTAGTTTTGAGCTGGGGTCTGTCAATATCAGTTTGTAGGTGAAGAAGAGAACTGACCACTAGACAGGCTAACATCTCCCTAAATATCTTGTTTTTGTAAATCAAATATTGTCAGAAATATACCTCTTTTCCTTTCCTATTTTAGATTTCACAAGTTGGTTTGGGGCAACCATGGAATGAGCAAGGGCGAATATCCTAATGGAACTGTTATCGGTGGAACAGACAATGGTGGTATCTACATATACGATGCTTCAAAGTTACTCTCTGGCAGTGAGGCTTTGGTTCATAAGATGGACAAAGTAAGTCAGATCAAGTCCTTTGTTCAAACCTGTAGTAAAAGAGAAAGATATGGAATCTTGAAAATGAGATATCATATTGGCCTGTATACCTGTTTGTCAGATTGAGGTGATTCCTAATAATCCATCCATCTGTCTGACTCCAAATACACAGATATCATTATGTGTCAAGTGTTTATTGATGATAAGTAGCATATTTTATCTCCAGGGCCCCATTTCATAAAGCTTGTTATCAATAACAACTGCCACATTTCTGTGACAAATTTGCTCTCAGCCAATCAGATGCAAGGATTTCAGTAGCTTATTACAGTTATTGCAACTTGTTATTGATAACAAGTTTTATGAAACGGGGCCCAGGTTAATCTCTTTCACTGCAGTTATCGTATTTAACATAGAAAGTCATTTAGATGATAGGTCTGAATACATTTGCTCAGTTGCATTGCAAAGTCGTATCAAAAACAAATATGCAACATTGGTGAAAATTGCTCTTTCATGTCTGATAAATCTATTTTTATTCGTCTTGAAGTGGGGAGACAGTATACCTGATGTACACAGAGTACAGTGGAGTAGTAAATATGTATTTCATTCATTCATTTGATTTCTCTTCATCACCTTTACAGCACACAGGAGCAGTACGAGCTCTTGATGTTAACCCGTTTCAAGCAAATCTATTATCGTCCGGAGCTAGTGATTCAGAAATCTTTATCTGGGATCTTAACAATGCTGGAACTCCCATGACCCCAGGAGCCAAATCACAGGTAGGTTTCCCTTTTGTTCAGACAGCATAATACAAACTAATAATACAGTGGAAACTCACTATAACAAGGACCGTGGGACCATGAAAATTACCTTGTTATGTCAGGAATCTCCTTATATCAGGGTAAAAGAACAAAGATTGGGGACCAGCAAAATCTTATTATATCAGAGCTCTTTATCACAAGTTTCCTCTGTATGTTAGTACAGTCTTGTATGATGCATATTAAGACTGCCATTTGCTTAGAAACCCCAGCTTTGCCTTAGCACCTAATATCTGTAGTGCTCAAAGCATACATGGAATTCTTTCCCTACTTGGAACTAATTACTCCAAAACTAGTAGGTAAAGGAGGGGAGGATGAAATACTCTATTCAAATGATCCCATCTGGGAAACTGCCCACACAAGATGAACTGTGAGTTCTGAATGGGGGGGAAAAAAACCAACAACTATAACTTGCAAGGCTGATTGTGTTAGGTGGATGTAACTTCAAGGGGATTTAAAGAGAAAAGGTTTGACTAGGATTCATACTTTCTGATGACTGCAGAATGGCTATTGTAACCTTTGTCAAATGCTTTGATGCCCTTCATGAACCTTGACTTCATCTGTCAGTATGGAAATCACATCCATATGTCTATCGAGGCAACAAATCATGTTCCTGGCCAATTGTTCTTGCTTGCCAAGTTTTCAACAAAGCGAAGAGGATGCATGCCACATGTTCCAGCAACAATTGCTCTATGGCCAGTATCATACACTACTGTAAGACCAGAAACGTTTGCGCCCTTGAAACTGTTGCGAATTGTAAATGACAGCCATTTTCACGGCAAGAAACTTTCGCGATTTGTAAAAAATTTAGTGTTATGTCAATTATGATTCAATGATTTCGCAACGAAACCTGTCGCGAATCTGAACCACTCGCGAAATTCTCGAACATTAAATGCGCGCAAAAGTTTCTGGTTTTACAGTAATCGAATTCTGAACTTTGACCCTTGACCAAACACTACACCTAACTGTAATCCCATACCTTACTTAAAACCACTTTGGGTGTATTCAAGTTCGGTGTTGAAAGCTGCTGTTGGTGTTGGGGCAAAACTAGCACCAGCCACAACACCGAACCTGAAATGAAGCTGGTGCTGGGATTGACTTCACTAGGTGGTGAGCTATCAATAATGTGATTGGTATTATTTTTATAAACCCAAATTCGGTGTTGGGGCTAGAATCAGCAGCCCGATTCACGCTCTCAACACCAACATCAACACCGAACTTGAAATCACACATTGCAACCCTAACCCTAACCCTAACTCTATATCTTTGATGATATAAAGCCTGGAGCAGTTGTCGCCGGAGCTTATGTCAGAGCTCCAGAAAACATGAATGTAGAGTAATGTGTATGCAACATAATTAAAGGGAAGGTTGAGTTCTGGGAAAGGTCAAGAAATAATTTGTGAGTTTTCTCATTTCTTTTATGTCAGTTTGGGAGAACATCATGGTAGAAATGTCCCATGAAAAGGATTGCTCTTCAAATGCCCTTATATTTGAAATATGATGAGAAACAGTTGAAGTGTTTTGGGGCCCAACATGTGTGTGTAGTCCCACATTACTGTGTGCAGTGAATGTGACTCTCTGGAGGACTGAGTCAATTTCATCTCGTTTTGGTGATTCCAAAACCTTGCAGCATGCACCAATTCTTATGTACTGGTATAATCAACCTTTCCCAATTGATTTGAGACGGTTTCTTTCGCAATGTTATCGCATGGCCAGAATGAACTAGTATTGATTTATCCATATTTTCTACTCCATAGCCTGCGGATGAAATCAGCTGTGTGGCATGGAATCGTCAGGTCCAACATATCCTAGCTTCAACCTGTCCCGGTGGTCGATGTGTGGTCTGGGATCTTAGGAAAAATGAACCTATCATCAAAGTTACTGACCACAGCTCAAGGGTGAGTATGATAAAATGATATAGAGCATCCGAATCTTGGAAAAAAGAAACTTTCAGAGATACAGAAGAATTTAGTGTTTGTAATCATTAACAAAGATTTGACCAGACGAACTAATGCCATAATCATATTTATCTTGAAGGTGAATATATCCCTTACTTGTGGTGAAAATATCCCTTATTTTTACAAGAATTGTCAATTCTCAAGGACAAGATATTGCAGATTATAAGTGGCAAGAAAAATGATTATTTGAAGTCAAGATATTTATATTTAAACTATCGCTATTTTAATGCCTGAAAATATTTCTATTATCAGTGAAACAAATGCTCCTCATTATGTTATTTAGACATCTAGAATATCAAAAAATATTGAAAAAATTTTCCTAAACAATAAAAAAAATGTGGTCTTTTTTGATAAATGTTCCCATTCTTGGCTGCATAGGTGTATATATATCAATGATTGTTTCCGATGTGATTTGTTTCCTCATTTCCAACTCGCCATAGATACGATGTAAAGCAGTTGCTTGGCATCCAGACGTAGCTACACAACTGGTGCTTGCATCTGAAGATGATCACTCACCTGTTATTCAAATGTGGGATCTAAGGTTTGCCACCTCACCACTCAAGGTCCTGGAAAATCACCAGAGGTAAGAACTAACAATAAATTTTGGCTTGTGCTTTCTTTAAAAAGGAAACCCAACTTTTCCCATCAGTTACTAGAAAAATAATTATTTCCCGGTTGATTCTTAATCTTGTCAAAGTTCAATTCATCCTTTCATATGATACCAAATATGTAATGATATTGTCATGCATGAATAAATTGAACTGTTTTAAGTGAGTGGTGTCAAGAGTAGTTTTGTGCACAGAAGTATTGCAAAGTGTAATTCCATTATGTACAACGCAAAGAAACAAAACAAGTGATAAAGACGCATAGCAAAGAAAAGTGATATTTCATGATGATTCCGTGTTCATGAATATTTCAACATGTATGCTAGTGTTGTTTCCGAATTTCCGAACTGAACTGAAAATTCCCGAATTTGCGTTGTCGAAACGAATCCTGCCGAATCCGAATTTTGTTGCTTGATTCGGAAGATTCGGAAGATTCTGAAGATTCGGGAACTACATGTACAGCATTTAATTGAGAATTCACAATTTTTTAATGAAAAAATAAATCGTGGACAAACAAATATCAAATTCAAATCAAATTCAAATGATTAATCTTACGTTGGATAGCTGCATGGGACCCACGTTCGTTTCGTTTGTTCACATTGCTAGAAATAATGCGTGTGTCCAGAAGAAGATTGCCAATTTGATGAGAGAAAACGTTGTACCGATATCAATGTGATCTGGTTATTGCGAACACTCATACGAAATTACAAACGCCCGTATTCTATCTTGGTCTATTATACAGTCATCAAATTGACAGTGCGATAAAATACTAGTCGCTAATTTAGTTCGGAACGATAGGAATATTTTTCCATAGAGATCAGTGGTAAAGCGGAACGTCGCTCGCGAGAGAAAAAAACTGAAGTTAGCGACCGAGTTAGCGATAATTTTATCGCACCGTCAATTTGATGATTGTATAATTGACCAGGATAGAATACGGGCGTTTGTAACTTCGTACGAGTGTTTGCAATAACCACATCACATTGATATCGGTGCAACGTTTTCTCTCATCAAATTGGCAATCTTCTACCGGATATATATACACGACGAAAGCCTTTATTTCTCGCATTATGAACAAACGTAGGTTCCATGATGCAGCTATCACAAGTAAGATTAATTATTTGAATTTGATATTTTTGTGTGCCAGTAATTCTGTATTCGAGTGAATAATCAAGAATCGCGGATCCCCGCGCTTCGCATGTTAAATAAGAAGGAAGTCAAAACAGAAAAACACACATGTAAAGGCGATTTCCGACTTTTTATTAAAAAAAATAATAATTATTCCGAATCCGAATCGAAACGAATTTCGGGGGAAAAAATATCAAACGAACCCGAATCGAATCAAATCAAAATTTCGGTGATTCGTTGCAACACTAATGTATGCAACCTCGAATGAGATATGAGTCCAAAATTAGCCCCAAATGTTGCTGGAGAAAGATGAGTTTCCTTTTTTTAAGAAACACACTGTAGTGCAGATAAGTTTTGCAAATATGAATCAAGAGCTAGTTTCAGCTGGGCCCCTCACAGATGTCAGGTACAATTGAAACCTTCTATACTACACTGTAGTTATTGTAGCCATTTATTCAGTCATCCATCAGGGGTTTTTTTTCAGTACCTTTGTTTTGAAAAAGATCAAATGTATTGGGGTAACTATAACACCATTTCATGCCTTCCCAACAAATTTCAAGCAGCAATATTTATGTTCTGTTTCTTTAAGCACTTGTGTTCATATTTCTCCAGAAAAGCAATGTAAAGGAGTCGTTTTAATGAAAAAGTTGCTGTCATGATAGCCCTTTAATTATAACATTTTCCTGATTTGTATGTCTTTTTTTTTCTCTCTCTTTTTTTTTTCTTTAAAGCAAGTTTCATATAAAGTAGTCTTTCAAAGGAAAATTTAATTAATAGATTTAAATCCACTCTACCATGAAACCCAACTAGATCTTGGGTATTCATGTTTAATTTCTTTTTTTGATGCATTCACCTTAGGGGTATCCTGTCAATAGCCTGGTGTCCCCAAGACCCTGATCTTCTCCTCAGCTGTGGCAAGGACAACCGTATCATCTGCTGGAACCCCAACAGCTCCCTCCCTGGGGGAGAGGTGGTGTACGAGCTACCGACATCGGCACAGTGGAGCTTCGACGTCCACTGGTGTCCGAGGAACCCTGGTCTGATCTCAGCGTCGTCCTTCGATGGTCACATCAGTGTGTATTCATTGCTGGGAGGCGGTGGTGTTGATAATACAGCGCAGCAACAACAAGCTGATCAGGTGTGGACCAGACGTAGCTTTTATTTTATCACATTTGGTTGTCTGTCCTCAAAATCTTTGCACATAGAGGCTGTACACTTGCATTGTTATAGTTTCTGGTAAGGTACCTGCAGCATTCATCATGGATCAAATTTGTTTTACAGAAAATGAAAATATTGTTGATGATGTATTTTGCATGTACATTGCTTTCTAATCATTCAAATGTGACTTCATTGCCCACTGAGCACAGAATTAAACAGCTTCTTTATAGACTGAAAAATATTCTTACTTTGCTTTGACACTGCATCTCTTCACAGATTGCCTCATCTTTTCCTGGTTCGGACCCCTTCCATCAACAAGCCCCTCAGCCAAAGGCTCCGTCTGAACCAGTTATCCTCAAGAAACCACCAAAGTGGCTCCGGAGACCAGTAGGAGCTTCCTTCGCTGTAAGTAATGGCTTCCAGGATCACTGATCAATTTAGACGTGAAAGTATTGATAAAATCAGGCTCCTGTTACAGTACAAATGCAATGAATTGTGAAAAGTAATTCAAAGTCCCTCTTGAATACAATTATAGTTATGTGCATGTAGTCCAAGTGCTTCCAGGCGCTATGAAACCTTGTGGAAAAGGCTTGCATAGAATAGAACTGATTAATTTGTAAAATGTATTTTCAGCACCTTTGGCAATTATGAGTTGGCAAAGCACTCTAGGTGAAACATTGATTTTTAGTGAAGACATGCAGTAATCAGCTACACAAAAACGAATGCAAATGATTACTTCCTAATTAGTTCAAAAGTCTATTAACTAAAACCATGTTGGTATGCACATTGAATATGCATATTCAAGATGGGTAAACTCAGGGAATGGGCTGAATTTAGTGTTGCTGACTAATTGGTAGGCCATTTCCTTTGTGGTGGACTATATAAAATACAAAGTGGAGAAGATACACAATCTTGATCTAAAGCCCACTGTCATCCATGAGATATTGAATTGTTTTGCATCTGATTTTCATCTTCCTTTCCTTTGTGATTTTAGTTTGGTGGGAAGCTCATCTCCTTTGAGAATCCCAAACAGCCACCCAACCAACAGCAACAGATGGGGCCCATGGCAAGAGCCGTTCACATCAGTCAGGTTGTCACCGAAACAGAACTCATCAACAGATCGAACACCCTGGAGGAAGCCCTCTCAAAGGGAACCTTCGTGGAATTCTGCAACAGCAAGATCAAGCAATCGCAAAATGAGTTGGACACTCAAATCTGGAGGTTTCTGAAGGTAAGAAAGTCTTCATCCGTTAGCGTCTACATATTTGAAAGCATTGCTGTTTTGGAAAAAGCAATTAATTGCATAGTGTTTTGGATAGTTTCAAAGAGACACAAAAACTCCTACAATAACATACTCTTTTTATTTAGGAATGCAGAATCAAAATTTGATATTTTTTACAGTAGTGCAAATTGAGATATCATTGTGTGATGGCCGATATATATTTTACTATTAAACTGCATGTATGGATCAGAGAATTAACAGAAGGAGCACGTTGGTTGCTAAAGAGAAGTTATTTAGATGTTGGTTATTTTAAGAGATATTCGTGGACAAACCTTTTTTTCCCCCATTATGTGTTCTGAATGATTCAAGGAGGTGTCTTTAGTGTGGTTATATGTACTTTTGAAAATACATGTTGAATAATCAGTCCTATCAAAGATGATGGAAAGCGAGTCTATTGACAATGATATGGAATTCCTGTGAAATTGTTCCTCAGGTTAAGATGGTATGCAGTATTTTAGGGTTATCTGTACTGTGAGTATGAATAGAATTCTTATAATTTGAATTGAAAATGAACATTAGTTTTTCCGTTCTAAACAAACGTTAGTTTTACATCTATAGTCAAATTGATGAACGATTTAACTGGGGTTAAAATATTTAATGGAAGCTTTGATTTTGTATTCGCCCCTACAGGTAAACTTTGAGAAGGAGCCTCGTAATCATTTTGTGAGCTTGTTAGGGCACGACTCTCATGAGCTGGCGAGGAAAGCTGCTGTCGCCACAGGGGCTTCAATGGGTCTTACCAATGGCAGCTTAGAAGGTAACTATACTGCACAGTTTGGGAGGTTTTTTTACAGAATAGGACAGGGAGTATTTGGACTAAGTTAAAGGGTCTGAAGTTAGTCCACCTTTATCAATCTGATAGATCTGCAATCAAGGATCATTTACCCCTAAAACTGGACATTTTTACAGTAAATGAAACAATATGTAATCCTTGTCACCTGCAAAGTGGTCAGAGTATGCTATTTTTTAAGACATTTTGGTCTTTCTTAGCTCAAGTGCTTATATGCGTAGCTTAGATACATATAAGATGAATAGGAAGTCTCAACAGCATTGATACTCTATTTTGTAGCCTTCTTATGATATATCTCATGCCTACACCAATGATTTTGCTGTAGGATAAATTTTTCTTCCAAGCTCCAATTATCATGATTCTTATCTCTTATATCATAAGTTTAAAAAGAAGATTTAGCAGACGTAGATCATCTTCATTTGGCAATGTAAAAAATGACAAGCCTTACAGCATGTAAAGTGCTTGCTTTCTTTAGTTTATTGCTGAACAACTTGATGAAATTATGTTTTTGCTTTTACTGATTGGTATGATCTAGTTTATTGATTTTCTTTATCATCCATTAATAATATTTTGATAAGATTCAGGCTCTCTCAATCCAACCATCAATGTCAGTGAAAACTTAAGTGGTGCTTCTTCGTCTCAAAGACACTTGACACCTTGTAAGTTCAAAGGTCATAGAGTTCATTCTGTGCTCTTCATCTTTATTGTGATGCCGCATGCATGCAGTCAGCTTCACTTTCAGATCTCTCTCATGTTAGTGGATGTTTCATCGAACCAATAGAATTTTCTCAATCTCAGTGGGAGAAGACGGGTTAGAATGTCTGTAATTGCAAACAAAATGTATAACATAAGCAGTATTCGTAGCTTCGGTAACAATCTATGATCTAATGTGTTTTAGGTGTTATTAGACTTCACTGTTTTCTTTGTGAGAATGGTTCTATGAAGAAAATGAATGCCAGTTTCAAAGCGTTGACATAGATAAGAATGATGTAATGATGTCATGCAGGGCATGCATACGAGCTTGATGCATGTTGTATAGATCAGTATTTGTAGCTTCGGTAACTATCTGCGATCTATAGGTATTATTAGGCTTCACTGTTTTCTTCGTAAGACTCGTTCTATGAAAAAAATGAATGACGATTTCTAAGCGTTAACTTTGTTAAGAATGACCTATTAATATCATGTAGGGCATGCATCACTAGCTTGATGCATGTTGTATAGATTCCATTTTGATTGGTAAGTCTCATTTAGTATTCATCACAGCTTTAGATCCAGTAGCCTAGTCCTGAGATAGCTATGCACTTTACTTATCAATATGAACTTAATTTCACCAATCTGGGGAGTTTGAATAGGGAAATTATTTTATGTGAAATGGGTATTCATGAAAGCTTGTAACTCATCACACAAAGAGGTTACTCGTCTAGCCCTGTAGTTGAATATCCACATTGGTATCATGGTGGGTTCGATTAGTCATAAGACTCGTACCTTATTTTGAGATTTAAACAAAATCACAATAGTGCCTTGACATGGGAGGGTTGTAGATTTCTATTTAAGCATTTATCATTAGATTTGCTGATGTGACTGTTGAATGTCCTATTTCTTCCTCATAGAGTAAAGTGACTTTGGATCAAACCTCAGAGTTATCATGCTTTCTCATGTATTTCTTTCTTGTCTGGAGATTACTTCTAGAATCCACCAAACATTACATGTCTCTAACATTTTCTTAGTAATATGATGTTGTGCAGATACTTATTGTTGGTGTCAAAAGTGTGGACCCATAGTAATATATATTGAGTAGGCGTAGACTATGACTTTCGTTTCATATATGTCATTCTTCTTCTTTTCTCCTCTTGTCTACCCTGTTATCTAAACACTGACGTCCAATTTCTGTGGAAGGTGTACCAAAAGGAGAAACATTCTATGGTCACAACTTTGAAAGTTGTCATAGACCTGATTGTTTTTTTTTTGTTTTTTTTATCTATTTGAGGTGATTCTTCAAAATTGTGTAGTGTTTTCACTTTTACCCTCAAATCATTTTCATCCTACATCCATAGTTTTATTCTAAGTGTTTAGATGCTTGCTTTCGCAGAATTAAATGTTGTTCCTTATTTTTGCAAATTGAAAAAGTGTACATAGCAAACTTGAGTAGAAGAAACAAGGATACTGTTGAATAATTATAACAAGTACGTGTACCTACGTGTACAAAGACACAGCTTGTATAGCCTATCCCTTTGAAGAGAGCACTGCTGCATCTATATCCAGATGTATCAAGATTAAAGTGTACCCACCACCTGAAAAAATAATTTGTATACCGCTAGAAAGTATAAAATTAACCTCAAAGAGCTAAGTCTGGCATTCTGTAGGTCAGCAGTTTAGGAGTATGAAGGAAATAAAGGATAACACGAGGGTGCTCGCACGGAACCCAACTCGGAGTTCAGTTCCGCGCAAGCCCTTATCTTGGCGAGTGCTTATGGGTGTCGAGTAGTCTACTCACAAGTCATTTTTATACTCATAGAGAGTGTAATTAAAATTGCAATATCTCTTTATAGAAGTAATATTTGAAGCCCATATTTTGTATAAGGACATGGAACCTCTAACATACAGAGCAAAATACTTTATGGTGATTGGTACCCTTTAAAAACTTACTCTTCAATGTCTAATTGCTTTCATGTATATTTTCTGTGTGTTCTAGTAAACAAACCAAAACAATGTTCATTTTTAAAATGCCTTTCAAATACGAAGCAGTACTGTGATGTAAGCAAGTATTACATGTACATGTACACGTAGGAGAAAAGCTTAGTACCCTTGTACTAGTATTTTACCCACCTTGCAGGTGAGAGTGAATGTAATCTATCGTTCAAATTGATGTTGAATTCTAATAAAAAACTGATGTAGTGGTAACTTTCAATAGACTTGTTCTACAAAATAACCATTGTACTATTTCATGGAGTAATTTTTTTTCACAGGAAAAAGATTTATTATTTTCTTTGTGAGTGTAAAATGTGAACTGTCATTCAAGTTGATACAAAAGTCTGGTAGAAAGCAGATGTAGTGGTAGCTTCAGTTGATTTGTTCTTCTCAGAACTGATGTGCTCTTTTATGGAATGACATTTTCACAAGAAAATAGTTAACTATTTCTTTCTGGTCTTGTTACTTGTATAGGGGATGGTGTAGATGCAGAAGAGCTTGCTGAAAGGATGCAGAGATTATCAGGAGGAAGCCTGGAACAGGAGGCTAAGCTGAGCAGTGGGTCAAAGGTCAGAATAAAAGAAACATTGTGTTTATGAGAAAACTAGTGCTATACTTTATCCTTGGAAGCCAATTCCACCATCACCATGCCACACATCTTTATTTGACAGCTTTTGTAAATCCAGGGTAATAAAACTCACATGCCTCAAATAATTTCAGCAGATTTGTTGGGATCATAAATGGGATCATATATTGTATCATATTTTTTCTTTTTAATCAGGGATATTAATATCTAGTATTTTTTTTTTTTTTTTTTTTTTTTTTTTTTGTCATTTGGAAGCAAGAGAGTCGTGTAAGAAATGTTTAATGAAATCTGTGTAAGTTAGGGATAATTAGTACAGTTAACCTTGCATAACTCGAAGTTGCATAAGTCAAACTTTCCCCAAGTCGAATCAGTCTTTTTTACTTAACTATGCAGACATATGTTATTTACATTTCCTAAGTCGAATTTTGCATTTTGTGGTCCCAACAGATTCAACTTGTGCAAAGTTAAAGCTCATGTACAGTATTGGTAGCCAAAAAGGAAATTGGAAAGAAACACATTAAATATAGTCTCATGTTGTTCTCCTTGTATCAAAAGATGTCTGTCAGAGATCATTTGGTATTCCATCTATGATTTCTGGTGAATTTCAGTGTAAATATCTGTAAGGAATGCTTGATCACTGCCATTATGCTAGGACCCTTCTACCCCGACGGCTCCCCGCACAGCAATCTTGGGGCTTCGCAGAGAGACAGCGTGTGTGTACTGTGTAGCTACTCATCATTGGTTTTACACGTGTGTTTACAGTGTATAGCACATGCTGCTATACACTGTAAACACACGTGTATAGCACATGCTGCCTTTGTTGGGATTTTACGTGCCTGTCCCGGCACATAAATTAGTTTTGCCTCTTATTTGTTTAATATTAAACTGTAGGAGGCGAAAACTTCACAGTGTATTAGTATTCCTAGCATCTTGCTATTTATCAACAAAAATTGAAGAAATCTGACGAACAGTTTTTGAGGGCTTACCAAAACTTTACATGACCTTTAACTGTATATAGAAATTGACTACATGTGTTTTTTGAACCTACTGGACTATGAAAAAATATACTGTATGTAGAAGAGCAGATTTATATTCTTTTTCTTCTTTTTTTCACCAGACACCAAATGACATGTATGGGGATGGTGATGGTGCAGCAGCATTTGATGCCATTGTAGCTGCTGGACCAGTAGAGGTGGAGAACAGAGGCAAAGAAGATGAAGGAAGATCAGCATCACCTTTTACTATATCACAAGAAGATGGTGAGTATATTAACAATAGAACATTTCTGACTATGACTTGATACCCCTTTTGCATTTTTATGTTGTTCCTAGATACTCTGCTCTAATGGGCATAGTGCCACCTAGGGCTTGCACCAGACTCTGTGCCATAATCTTGTCCCTGCTCTTAAAAATCTTATACATGGCTTTGAGACTTCTAAAAATGGTGTCACGACCTAATTCTTGAATTTTTGTTGTGGATTGCTTGAAACAACAATCAGCTGTGGTTTTGGCGAAAAGTTTCTTTTGAAATATCTCTCAGTTATTAGTCAAGGTGGTGGGGTGTTAGAAGAAGTAGAATACAACTTTTCATACTTCGTTCTTCACACTACACATGGGCATTGTGTAAGCTTATATTTCAATCCATATACACCAATGATTATTATTATTACACTGTGTAACTTTCATGTTACCTGGTAGAGTTAAAACACAGTGCTCTTTTGACAAGTCATCTGCTTTTAAAGGTGTAGACCTTGCATCAACTCTTTGTCTAATATCATCTGGGCAGCAGGGAAGGAATTCGATTGGCCTATTTTGGACACATGTTACAGGATTGCTGGTGTGTCCAGCTGTTAACAATAACCTGTTGATACTGTTGATACATGAAGTGGCTATTGTTCGCTTTAGCACAATATGTACCAACCCCCCCCCCCCCCCCCCCCAAAAAAAAAAAAAAAAAAAAAAAAAAAAAATTCTCTCCCTGTAGAAATTTTTTACCATCATTTATTTCTCTTCATTCCATTTTACCAGATACCAACGGTCTAGTCAGCCAAGCCATCATCACAGGCAAATTTGAGATCGCTGTGGAACTATGTCTCCATGACAACCGCATGGCCGATGCCATCCTCCTAGCCATCGCAGGGGGTCCAGAACTCCTGGCTAAGACACAACGTAAATACTTTCAGAAGACAAAGAGTGATATATCTAGGGTGAGTGCAGTATGGTGTATCAGTATGATGTCATTATGAAAGAGCTGTCCTTTCAATGACTTCTCTTTAAAAGTTCACTATAATTGAGGCCATGCTTAGCTCCCCTAAACAAAAAAATAACCTAAATTAAACATGATATCCCATTCAGTAGTGATAGAGCAAGTGTTGTGTTTAAGATGTTTGAGTGATAATTAATTTTTGACTGATAAGCAGTAATTCTAGTCCATTATGATCATACATTACTTACCCATTTGTCAAATGGTGTTTTTGATATGGGGGACTGACTTCACAATCCCGCGTCCTGCGAAAAAATAACAAGGCTTCTTCTGCTTGAAATGAAAATTATATTTTACAATTTTCATATATTGATGATCTGATACGTAATTTTTGGCACCAGTTTGTCTGGTTTCATGTTATGTTTCGTATATTTTTATCAAGTTTTGTGGAATGGCACACCATTTGACCTTTGTACCCTATGTTTCATTCACAGTTAATATCATCCATTGTAACTAAAGATGTACGTGATCTGGTCCAGAACACAGAGCTAGAGAACTGGAAGGAAGCACTAACAGCTCTTCTTACGTACAGCCAACCTAAAGAATTCTCATCATTATGTGGTAAGAATCTCTTTCTTATTGGGCAGCACTTTGTCTTACTCTGTGACACTTACAATCTGTAACCTTTCAATTTTTTATGACGTTTGTCTATAGAGTTTGATATCGTTATTCTTGTTCAGAATGCTCGGAATGTGATGGTGTCAATAAATGAATTACATGTGACCATTTTTGACCCATTTATGTGTTAAGATCTAAATATGAGTTGTATGATACATGATTTCTATTTTTCTCTTCTTTTTTTGTGTGACCCTGTAGATATTCTAGGTCAGAGGTTAGAGACTGAGGGTAATGGAAAGCTTGCAGCACAGGCCTGTTTATGCTATATCTGCTCTGGTAATGTAGACAAGCTAGTCTCCTGCTGGGCAAAAGTCAACCATTCAGCTACATCTCCCATGTCACTGCAGGTACAAACAGCTGGATTCCAAGTCTAATTCACATTTTTTCTGCATTGTCAGTTGTGTAGCATTATGCTCTGCATTTGTAGTGATCAGTTTATATCAGTGTAAATTAAGATTAAATCTGTGTTATGTCGAAGTGCATTATATTAGTGTCTTTCTGTCACTCTCCATTTCTCTTTTCTGTGTCGATACCTCCATTTCCTTT
Organism: Heliocidaris tuberculata; assembly: GCA_025618425.1. Taxonomy (NCBI): domain Eukaryota; kingdom Metazoa; phylum Echinodermata; class Echinoidea; order Camarodonta; family Echinometridae; genus Heliocidaris; species Heliocidaris tuberculata. The sequence goes on from CM046851.1 coordinate 13,434,666, forward strand.
TGTCTATCTCTATCCCTCCATTTTTATCTCTCATGCTCTTTTCCTGTCTATATCTACATGTACATTTCATTCTACTGTCTCCCTCTCTCTCTCTCTCTTTCTCTCTCTACCTCCTCCCCCCCCCCCCCCCTCCTTCCAATCACACTCTTTCTCCCTGTAGCTGTCTTGTATGTACATTAAGATGAAAGAACAATGGTTTTCCACAATCTTTCTTTTTTTTGAGGGGGGGGGGGGTCATTAATTCCTTTGAATTGAAATCAAAACTTGATTTATATTTACTTTGACATATGGAACATATCTATCTTGTAGAGAATCTTATTCGATCAGACACATTTTCATGGGAATATTCTGTGAGGCTGATTTCGATATTGACAATTTGACTTTTGACATTTGTAGGACCTAGTAGAAAAGGTAGTGACCCTCCGGAAGGCCATCGAGCTGAAGCTTGGCTACGCCCCAGAGATCTCATCACCCATCTTAGCAAACAGACTGACAGAGTATGCTCATCTACTAGCATCGCAAGGCAATCTCAACACTGCTATGAACTACCTAGGACAATCACATGAGGTTAGTAGTACATGTATTCATTTGTATGCTCGTTCATTCATTTATTCGTGCATTCATTCATTCATACTAGCATCGTAGGGCAACCTCACTACAGCAATGAACTAGCTAGGACAATCACATGAGGTCGATAGTACATGTATTCATTTGTTTGTTCGTTCATTCAGTTATTCGTGCATTGATTCATTCATACTAGCATCGCAGGGCAATCTCACTACTGCTATGAACTACATGTAGCTAGGACAATCACATGAGGTTGGTAGGAGTTGGGCCTATTCATTCTGTCATTCACTTCTTCATTCATTCATTCATTTATTCTTTACTCACTTGCAGTCATTCATTCATCCACAAAGTCATCAATTCATTCATTCATCCATCCATCCATTTATTAATTCATTTACTTATTTTTCCAATGTCTTACATATATAATGATATCGTGGAGCTTGTGGTACCCATATGTTAGTTCATTCAAGATTTCTTCCATCAATTGCCATTTCACTGGTTTGCAAATTGACATAATGGCATTGCTTTACAAAACATGTTGGTCATGATATCAATTCTATGTGTACATTATTCAATCAGTGATATGATGTAAGTGTTTTATTTATTGTATTTTTTAAAGTATTAATTTTTATCATTTTATTTTGATACTTCGCTATTTTAAAGAAAAGAGTCTTTAAACATAGTTAATTACTTTTTCTTTTCTTTTTTTTTTTTTTTTTTCTCTCTCTCTCCCTCATTTTCTCTAGGCCAAGATTCTAGAATTAAAGGACAGGTTGCACAAGGCACAGACTGGAGACAGCAGAACCCAGTCGCCATGGAAACAAGTTAATGTTTCTTCTCAGCCAGCCCAACAACCTTCCAATCTTGTAAGTTCTTACATGCATATTTCATATAATTTACCAAAGAGAAAGGTGGAGGAGGAGGGGCAATAAACACACCTCAGGGTTCAAACTAACACGAGGCAATTTATCAGATACAAGGGAATACCTTTGTATAATGGTTCATTACCTTGCCTCTCCATGGAGAGGCTGGGGGTTTTAATCTCTGTCCAGTGCTTTCATTCGTAGACAAGCATATTATATATATTGATGTCTCTCTTGGCCCAGGTGTTCAGTGATAACTAGAAGGATCTTTTCCTTTAAGTCAGGGATGTGAGAGTTCAGATTTTAATCTGATTTCAGACTTTTTATATTTTGAATGCATTGAAAAGCACATCTGTTCAGACATTTCAGATTATTTCAGACGTTTTCTTACAAAATGCTCTTACACCTCTGCTGAAGTGCACTGGTAACAGCTGCTAGAGGTAAAGCGAGGGCAAAACACTTCCAAGCACTTTGGAAGTGCCTAGTGAAGTTATGTTATGATGTAATATTTGTTGTATTAGTATTAAACACCCAGTTTTATGTGAAAGGTAATAAGAGCTAAACAGTCAATCCTGAAAATCGATAGCATTTATTTATTTGTGGTGATGGGAAAGACAGTGAGACTTGCATGTGTCTCATGTTTCATTATAAAGATGTCTTTTTCGTACATGATTCCTGGGGAGCGTTTCATCAAGCGTTTTGTCAGTGATTTTTACTGACAAATTTGCTCTCAGCCAATCAGATGCAAGGATTTCAGTAGCTTATAACACTTGTCGGATAAAATATACGACAAATCCATTCATGAAACGCTCCCCTGAAGCAAGTCATTGATAGGAATGTAGCACTTCGTTTGATACCACTTCATGCCCAGTATTCTTTGCGATACAATGTTGATGGCGATAGTGAATTCCTGAATCACCGTGGAGCAAGATTAATTAAAGCCATACAAATTGAATAGACCTGTTCACTACTGTATTTCAATTTATGCATGTTTCTCTCCAGAATCCTTAGGTTAGTGCACCTGTTATGCACAGTGGCATGTCCATGAATGGAATCCATTTTGCATACATTAGTTGTTGCTATGTTGGGCAAGCCTCTGGCATCCTTTCGAGTCGTCGAGAGAAATTTTTGTTGAAAAAGTATGCATAAAATTAGTAAACATGTCTATTGGAACGAGTCGTTCAACCTTTTACTGTGAAACAGCATGAAAATAATAACATTTAGACTTCTCCTGCTGCTGTCAAATCCTATAAGTAATTAAGGGTTATCAAAAGTGCCTGACTTTTTGGTTTAAGAAGCACATTTTTTTTGATAAGGCATAGAGCTTGAGTGGTATCAAGTGAATCACTGTATAATTCCTCAGTGTCTTAATAATAATAGCTGTTTCTTATATAGCATCTTACCAGTTACAATGTAACAGACCAAAGCACTTATATCATTATTACCCCAGTCACTGGATTCAGTTGCGATTCTGCACATTACAGTGCACATTCTCCACTCCTCTGGGGAGCATTCCAGCCAGTCGTCTGTTTCCAAGCACTCATGCTAATCTGACCACAATCTTAAGTCCACTGCACACATTACAAACAGACGAAGACCAGAGTTTGAAGAAATTGTATTCATACATGTAGTTCTACATGAAAATGTTTTTGATAGAGTTTCCTAAGTCCTGTTAATAGTAAAATCAACATTGTAGATTATTTGGCCTAGGAGGTTTATAATCTCTATTTACATGACTGATGAAAATCTAAACAGGAACAATGTCATGGTATTTGCTTTGGTATTCTTTTTATCTAGAATACTATTTCTTCAAAAACACTGATCGTAGTCGGATGGTAAGTTGTGTAGTGACATTGGAACTGTGACACATGCACTTGGTTTAAATGAGTGGCCTTGGCGGGCTCACTGTCTCATCCCAACTTTCTCCAGGGGGTCAATTCCTTCCAAACAACAACAGTGTCGAGCAGTTCCTTCTACAATTCACAGGTTACCTCCAGGCTTCAAGGAAACACCTACCCCAACCAGGGACAACAGCAAACTCAAAAGCCACAGCCGAATGTCAGCCAGGCAACGTATGCTTCCACACAGGCAACATCAGCTACTACCACAACGACACAGTCGAGTATGAGGATGAAGGCTGGTGGCCCTAGGAAGTACCCATCGTATCCTCAGACAGGTATGCAGCAATATTACTCCCGTGAGACACCAGGGATGACTAATCCAGGACAGATGGGTCAGCAACCAACTCAATTCCAGCCAGGGTATGGCCAACCACAACCTTACACGAACCCACAGACCAGCACTGCAGCAGCAACGTCGCAACCTGCTACAGGTAACTTCTACAATCCCATGGACTATGGTGCACAGAATCCGCCAGCATCTCAACCCACTGCTACACCCGGTCTGAGTGGGTACCCCTCCCGACAACCGCAACCAGCTGTGTCCTCTGCTCCCGCACCGTATGCACCAGCCCCAGCATCAAATCAACCCAAACTGGAAACCAACGACCCCATGAAGGCGTGGAATGATCCTCCACTGCTCAAACCTAAAGCAGTAAGTCTCACTATCAGAAGTATATTCTACCATTTTATTAGCAAAATACATTTGGTCTATCAGTTTTGAATTTTATCACCATATGAGGTTGGAAGCAACTTTTTGTCTGCTTGATAGAGACAAGCCAATTACAATTGTCCAGTTATCCATGCAGAGGTAATTGGTTTCAAAGTAGTTCATACGGTTTGTATCTATTTTTGAAATTTGGGTAACTGTAATTGGTGTTTGGGTAAGAGCTGGATAGGCATGGCAGGGTATTTGGGGTTTACAAGTTATGTATTTTTCCAGTACCTGCTATGTGAAAGTAGAAATTGGATCCCCAAGTTTGACATCATATCATCAATGTCTGTTATATCAGCAGTCTTTTAAACAATTTCCTTGCAATCTTCAAGTTTTTCAAGCACAGCTTAATGTCATGTGTTCAATATAGTTTATTATTGAATAACAAACTTCATTAAAGAGGCATTAGTTGTGTCTTGTCCAAGAGATCCCAATGCTAGATATTTTACCCACAATTTTCAGTAATCCTGTCTCTTTCTTCCTCCCCACCAGCAACCCACTGCATACGTACCACCGCAGCCCATCACTGCCCCTATCATGGGTGCTCCAGTCGAGGAAGCTCAACCAGCCTACCAACAACCCACTGGCTATCAGCAACAACCACAGAACCAACAATACAATCAACAACAAAATCAGCAGGTACATCAAGAAGTGAGTGGTGGTGTTATACTAACCAATGTCATTCAAAGTTACAATCAAATGCAGATTTAACCAGTTACATGTAGTTACCATGTTTTAACCAAGTTCTTGTATAATAGTGCTGCTAATTAGCTGATGCTGGCAACAACCCACCAGCTATCAGCATAACCTCACAACTAACTCATGCACTCAAAGTTGCAATCAAATGCAAAGTTAGCTATTTGTTGTTAGAGGAAGCTCATCCAGCTTACTGACGGCCTTTTGGCTGTAAACAACAATCACAGAACCAACAATACAATCAACAACAGAATCAGCAGGTACATCAAGAAGTAAGTGGTGACATTATACTGACCAATGCAATCAAAGTTACAATCAACTACAAATTTTGCCAATTAGACAAAGCTAGTCAGCATGCTAACAACCCACTGGCTATCAATAACAATACATATCCAGCAATACAATCACCGACACAATAAGCAAAATCGGCAGGTACCTCAAGAAGTGAGTGGTGATGGCATACTAACCAATGCAGTCACAGTTGCAATCAAATGCAACTACCTTAGATTGGGAAATCAGCTGTTTTGCTGTAACAGTGTTATGGTAGAATGGTGCTGCTGATGTTTGCAAAGTTGTATTGATCTGCAACCTGCATTCAACCTTAAATTTTCTGCAGTATTTTTTTGTTTTGTTTTGTTTTGTTTTTTCCTTGCCTTTTTCTTGTGGTGGCATTGATTATTCTGTCCTGTTCATGGTCTTGAAATGGGCTGTACATTTCCTCTTTTCTCCATACATTCCTATTTTTTAATTGGTTATAATTCCATTCTAATTCTGATTGCTTTCTTTAATATCTTTCAGCTGTACTCACCACTTGATTGGGTAATCTCTTAATTCTCTTATTTTCAATTCTAGCTTTCTCTGGCAGTGTTTTAACTATATATTTTTAGAGACCTTTTATACAAATTTGTTTTCACTCAGAGCTCTTAACACTACTTTCTGCATTTCAAATGTTATTTCGTTCATACCTGCAAAAAACTGCACATAATTTGGCTATATTTGCTCAAATAATCAATGTCGCTGACAGAAGTTAAAAGAATTGCAAAGAATATCGATATTATCAAAGAGGTCATTTTGACAGTCAAAAAGCCCGGCAGAATTAAGAATTCCATTAAAAATTAAAGCTTCATTAAACAGGTACACACCATCAAGTAGTATGCATCATCGTGATACGTATTTATGTTCTACTTTTGAAATAATAAATTGCTCTGTATGATGATTACATGATTATCAGTCATCTGCTGAGAGCCCATAGGCATTATTTCACATCCATCAATATCGAGTCATTGCCGCATACGTCCCAGTAGAAGACCTCAAAAATCTGCCTAGTAGTTGAAATATGCAACAAGTCAACAAAAAAAATCTCATCATTATTCATATTTCTAAGAGGGAATTCTAGAGCATTTCATAATCCATGACATACAAAGCAAACACATATAGCGATTCAAAGACCAACTTGGATGAGAGCAGTTGAGTTACTTTGAAGATTAAGACAATTCGAGGGATTGACAATGAATAAAACTATTTAGCCGCTTGAGGGCATCAACAGATATTTATCAAATGCTTGCTTTTGATTGGTTGATGCACGCTGCGGGGGCCATGGGTCCAGCTTACGGTTGTGTTGTCTAAATCCGGTCTTTTCGCTCTTACAGTACACAACAAAACAACAAAAGTAATATAGTGGCAAGATCGGCGACTGTCTTACAGCTATTGTCGATCCCTGCGAATTGCTGTCTGCGTACAGAAAGAGAAATTTCGGAAGTGGAGATTTACCAAAGCGTTCAGGAGAAACCCTTACATTTGATTTAACAATGTAGAATGTATTTCAACTATTCTTTTGTGATTACCTGGTTTCTAAGTATCAAATAAATCATATGCATACAGTTATCTTTTTGTTACTCTTGCATTAACCCTTTCATGACAGAAATTATTTAAGGGCTAAATTGATCACATTTTGTTCTTCAAATTGGCAACAAAAATATTTTTCTTTTAATGCTACATGGTTCTAATAAAATTGTAATGTCTTTGAAAGCAACATACGTGGTTAGGAACTTTGTCAGAAAGTTGAAAAAAATGCCACTTTTGACAAAAGTAATGATTTTGAACCTCTCAATGTGTTGCCAATTTAAGGATTTTAAAGCTTATTCTCCTTTTTAAAATTCCTGGCATCAAATGCAATATGGTTTTGCAATGATAATGGACACAGTGAGTGTAGAAATTTTTGCTCTTTCTACTCATGCATCTGGTATATTTTTTAGAGCTCTGAATCAAAAGTTGTTGAGTCAAACCACAAAATGTGGTAAATTGTCTTGAAAGGGTAACTACTTTTGCATTAACCTGTGATATGCTATTTAACTGGACATGCATTATTTGATTTGGTAGTGGCATGAATTGCACATGAAAGCATTTAATGTGTCGATAACTACTGGTATCTGATTCATAGAATTATAACGCTATCCGTACTTAATAGTCGTGTCACCATGGAAACTTGTGCATTTTAACAAAAAATATATTGTGCTGCTTTTTTTTTTTTTTTATCTTTCATTGTTTCATCAATAACAGCAGTATGTGCAACAGCAACTTCATGCACCTCAGGATGTGAGTTTATTGCCTGCTAACACTTCATACTGCTTGATATTGTTAAAGGGATTTGGTAACTTTGTGGAGGCTTGATTTGATAAATTGTTGAAATTTGATATCTGTCTTGTATAATGATGTTCAGAAGGATAAATGAATAGCCAGGCATAGAAAGGTTTTCAAATATATAATGCTATTATTAAGATATCTGTAACTGAATACTCCCATTTATGAAAGCGTATGGCCATACGCTTTAGTCTAACACTGAGTCTATGGGGGAAAATGAGTCTAGCATTTCTGGTCACTTGCATATATTACTTTTATGAAGCACATGATGATTTTGAAGTGCTTTTTTTTTCCTGGGCTTCATTTTTACACCATATTACATACACTGATAGCATGTAAGGCCAGGCAGCTCAGATTTTATCAAGCCTCTACAAAGTTACCAAATCACTTTAATATGCATTTAATACTCTACTAATATATTAATGAAGGTATAGTGCTTTCAGCCTGTTCATCAGTGTCATCTTGTTTTCATGTTTCTGCAAGGGCTTGGCACTAAAATTGAGAACCCTCTGAAAATTGCATTGACTCCCAAATTTTAACAATTGTTCTATTACAGCAAGACTCTTTTTTTTTTTCTTTTTTTTTTTTGTTGTTGTTGAAAAGTTCCTTAAAGTTCTTTCTTCTAACATAAGTTACTGTATAAGTGGTTATTTTCGCGGTGGTTTTATTTTCGCGATTTTCGCGAGTCGGTCCTCGCGAAAATTTCCACTTAAATATATGGCTGTTTATGGAAACAAAAACATCACAAAAATCGCGAAATTAAACCCTCGCGAATTTCCCTACCTAGTCCAAAATCGCGAAAATATCTGTACGCGAAAAAAACAGCTTATACAGTAGTACAGAGCTATCATGCTTGTATGATCTTTGCATACCTGTTGAATCTTCATTTTACTAACAGTGTGCATCATTATAGTGCAGCATTTATAAAATACTCAACCTAATTTCATGAAGTCATCCCTAGAAAATGCTATCTTTTTAATTTATAGAAAATGAATATAGTGTACCATAACTGCACAACCAGAAACTTTCACGGTTCATAAATGACAGCCATTTTGACAGCAAGAAACTTCTATGTATTGCACAAATTTCAGTGTTGTTGTCCCCGCCGAACGAAGTTCGCGAGGGGACTATGAAACGGGCTCCGTACGTGTGTGGGTGTGTGTGTGTGTGTGTGTGTGTGTGTGTGTGCGTGTGTGTGCGTGTGTGTGTGTGTGTGTCCGTCCGTCCGTCCGTCCGTCTGTCCGTGTGTCCTCAAATGTTAGAAAATGCTACTTCTCCGTCATTTCTTGGCCGATTTTGATTCTGATTGTTTTATCTGATAGGGCTGGGTGGGGGCTTCCAAACTTCTACACAGAATTTTGAAATTCATTAATTATGCAAATTTATGCAAATTTATTCAAAATTGACGAAAAATGCTACTTCTCCTCTATTTCACATCGGATTTTGATTCCGATTGTTTTATCTGATAGGGCTGGGTGGGGGCTTCCAAACTTCTACACAAAATTTTGAAATTCATTAATTATGCAAATTTATGCAAATTTATTCAAAATTGACGAAAAATGCTACTTCTCCTCTATTTCACATCGGATTTTGATTCCGATTGTTTTATCTGATAGGGCTGGGTGGGGGCTTCCAAACTTTTACACATAATTTTGAAATTCATTAATTATGCAAATTTATGCAAATTTATTCAAAATTAACGAAAAATGCTACTTCTCCTCTATTTCACATCGGATTTTGATTCCGATTGTTTTATCTGATAGGGCTGGGTGGGGGCTTCCAAACTTCTACACAGAATTTTGAAATTCATTAATTATGCAAATTTATGCAAATTTATTCAAAATTGACGAAAAATGCTACTTCTCTATTTCACATCGGATTTTGATTCCGATTGTTTTATCTGATAGGGCTGGGTGGGGGCTTCCAAATTCTACACAGAATTTTTAAATTCATTATTCATGCAAATTTATGCAAATTTATTCAAAATGGCTGAAGGTTCATAATGTTTTCATGTTTTATATTTCAGTTGTATACATGCATTGTTGGTATTCTCTTCTTTTGCATGCTGTAACATTATTATTTTATTCACTAAAGTTTTTCACTGAAGTTTTAAGGTTCAGGCTAGTTGATTTCCACAGATCTGCACTTCTGGCGGGGACATTTATTACGCATTGCGTAATTTACTCATTCAGTCTTGTTTCAGTTGTCAAATCGATTCTTTTGTGACATTTTTGCATATCTGAACTCATCACAAAATTTGCAAACATTTCTTGTGCTTGAAAATTTCCACTTTCGCAGTATGTAACCAATGAAAATATCTGATTAGGCAAGAAATGAGATTGTCTGACTCATGATGAATTTCTTTTGCAGAGTGCACCTGTCAAAGCTCCGCAGCAGGCCCCTGAACAACCTAAAGCACCTCTCCCAGCCGAACATCAAGTTCTCTGTGATACATTCAACGGTCTAGCTCAAAGATGTGGGGCATCCCCTTCTGTTAATGCCGTAAGTTCAAACTATATCCCCCGGAGGCAATAGCAATCACTCATACCAAGTGCTAATTCTCAGATAACTTTGCTCAAATAACATATTGTACCATATCAAAATTCTCTTTGTTATGGGAGGGGTATTGAATTCACAAAGTCTCTAAAAGACATCACTAGATGTTGCAGTTTTCTTTCTCTGACATAACTTCTTTCAAATTGGTGTCTGTAGTGACAGTACTTTTCAAATCTAGTTTGTAAAAACAATTGAAGTTGACTGCATTGTTAATTAATGTAACTGATACAATACTCTTTTTATTTGTCACCTACAGTGTATGAAGATATTTTTCCTTCTGCTAATTCAAACGAACATACATTTAGTAAACATTTTGAGGGCAACACGTGCAGAACAAAACTCTCGTTGTCCACTCAATCTGTGAGTTGGTGTACGGATGGACAGTTTAGTCATTCACCTCCACACTGTAGGCTGTACTATCAAATGCTTGTTTCAAGTCACATTTGTCTGTATTTTGATGTTAAATGAATTCATTTTTCCTGGTAGATGTAAATGTGACTGGAAATATGATTATTTTGTATCTCTGCATATTAGTGAATAAACAATCATGATGACCATTCTGATCTTGTTTTGATTCTTGCAGCAAATGAAGCGGAAACTGGAAGATGTTCACAGAAAGTTGGAAGTTTTATACGATAAACTGAGGGAAGGATCGGTAAGAACGCAACTTTTATCATTAATTTTCTGAAAAGAACAGTTACGTTTGTAGATTTTATATGATCAAAATTTTTCGTTTCATTATCATGATGAAATCAACTTTTTTCAGTGCATGATGTTTAAGGTTAGCGAAAAAAATGAGAAGTCTTGATTTGTGTTTGTTTTTGCATTTCCATGTCATAGTTAAGAAATTCCCTCGAGTCATCTTGCATTATGTCATGAAGGTTTGCAAGCTTAGCTTCCAGTGAGTAGATCTTTGACTTGAAAGCCTGGTCAGATACTCAAGCCCATAATCAGGGCATTTTATGTGCAGGTGCCTTTCTTTATCCAGGAGATGGGTACTTGATAGGAAGAGACTTCTTGAGTACTCTGAGCTATATATTGACTATTTAACTAAACTAGGTGTAACAAATGAATTTTTCAAAGGACCTTTTAAAATAATGGAATACTCCTTTTGTCATTGGCTCCAATATATAGTACTGTACGCCCTACACATTTAACTAATGTTTCGTACTAATAACTTCATTTGTTCTACAGCTCTCTGCCATGATTCTCCAAGGTCTCCATGAGATCGCCCAAGCCATCGGAACCTACAACTACCAGCATGGCCTTGGAGTGCACACACGTCTAGTTAGCAGCGGTAACTTTTCTGAAATCAGTGCCTTCATGCCAGGGCTCAAAGTGCTTATGCAGCTGGCCACGCAGCTCAGGGTGTGAGTGCTTAAAGTGCTAACCATACTCCATGATATGAAGTATAGCTTTATCCATACTCGGTGATATGAGGTATGGCTAGAGGACTCTGTGTAGGTGCTTCAGGTTTTAATCATGGATAAACATAATGATGTAGATACCGTATTCTATCAGTCTGACATTTTGATTTGTAACATACGTCACCTTTAGCTGTTTTGGTATGAAAAGTGCAACATGTGACTGCCATTGTACATGGTAATTGGTGTATGGTACGTAAAAGGATGAAAATAAGGTGACTCATAGCTAGAGTGGGGTGGAATACAAGATAGAATTTAGTGATCTTGCTTCAGTGGTATCCCAACTTTCACTTTAAGTATTTTGAACCATCCTCGATAAAGTAATATTTATTAAAGGATCACTACTGGATATCGAGGCTGTTTTCAATAAAGATTTCCAACATTTGAGGCACCTGTAATCAAATTGTGACCTTTTAGGTAAGCTTATGATAGTCCACAGTTTTTAAAGTAAAAGGGAATGTCATAGATGGACATTTTGATAGTAAGCACTTTCTTCTTGTGATTGAGATCATATTGTTTGGGCCCTTATATAGATATTTTTACCCTTCTACTTAACCTTATGCTGTCATAGAACTATTTAGAGCTCTGAAATTCAAAACTTTGGAATCAATTACCTCAGCAGAGTATTCGTCTTCCTCTGAATGGGGTTCCTTTTTATCAAACAATTCCTTCTGGTATTTTTGGTAGATGCTTTTTACTCTTACAAGCCCCGGTTTCCACTCACTTAACTCTTGAATGAAAAAAATGGCTTGTGAAAATAATTATCATTAGTTTACTCCTGTCTTCTTTGTGTATGCTTTAATTTATTCCTCCCTAAACTTTTATTTGTATTGCATTTTGTTTATGTGTGACATTTTTAGCCCTATTCTTTTATTCTTTATCATTAGAATGTCTTGCTTTATATATATGTTCAGACTGTGAGTACATTTCAGACTCTAACTCAAATGAATAGTGATATTTCTTGGGAATATTGCCCCAGACAAAGATGTACTTTCTCTTTGAGTGATGTAGCTTGTGTACATGCACAAGAAAAAGAATTGGAGTGTAACAAATTACACAAATACGGTTAGGATGAAAACAACATCCTTGCCTTTGATGATTTCATATTCTTATTTGTAGACTGTATTTTATTTATTGAAGAATACACAGTGTCGCAATTTTTCTAATTGTATTCAGACTATTTTTTTTTAGTGTAGGATTTCACCTCACAATAATGCATGTCAAGCTGATGTGTCAACCTCTCCTTGGCAAGGATAGGTCACATGTTAAATTACTAATTGCTGAGGATTCAATGTAATATATTTATTTTGTCGGCAATCATATTTTAGATCATTTTGATTTCAAGTTTTCCAGCTTATCCAACCTTTTGATTTCAAATCTGAATTTTTTTTTTTTTTTAATTGGACTAGATTTTTATTGATATGGTAATAACAGAAAGAGTGTGAATGAGATAAACTCTTGACTGTTTGTTTAGGCACACTCATTTTGATGAATATCTTACACAATCTAAATTAATTTATATTTTGTTTGTTATATCTGTAACTACCAAATAAGGGATATGTTATTAAATACTTGCCATTGTATTATTTGAAGTAAGGATTATGTTTTCTGTATGAATGCCATATCCAGTAGAAATTTCAATTTTTAGATGATTTTTTTTTTTTTTTTTTTTTTTTATCTACATTGACTTTTTTTTATTTTTGCATGTATGCAATTGAAAATTGCCAAGTATTTCAAGATAAATGTAAGATATTGGAGATAGATGTATGTGGAATTATTTTAAGTGATTTTTTTATTTCAATTTTTTTATTGTTTATTTTTTTATGACTTTATGCTTCAGGATCATAGTTTTATCTCTTTCTCCCCTCATGTGCTATGACCTTTTGTGTGTGTAAATTTTGAGAGAGATCACTAAAATGTTCCGCAAGGCTATAAAGAAAAAAAAGAAAGAACAATTGATCAATATTGTAGTGCTTACCAAGATGATGATGACCTCGATGCGCTTAGCCATAATGCAGTCATTGCATATTTTTCATGACACAAAATGGTAAAAACCTAAACAGATAAAATGATTATAATACTACTTCTAATGATCATGATAAAAATATTAATGATATTGAAATATTTTTATCTGCGATGCATGGTGCTCGTAATGAATGCCATTGTCAGTTATACCCTTTACAAACCACAGGCAGAAATGTTCAATCATTAATCAAGCACTGATCAAGTGCAGTATTTGCTTCAAAAAATGTTGCAAATTCAAACCTTGAAGTTTGGGGTTGTTTTGAGGCTTATCAGAAAATCACTTTGTCATTGATTGATATACTGTTGCTCATTTAATACAGGGATTTTCCCCTCTTGTGTAGTTTACTGTCAAAGAAATGTATACACAAACAGACATTTAACCAAAAAAAATTAAAACTCAGATATTGATCATTTAGGTAATAGAAACATATTTTGCATTCCATCTGGAGTTCAACTCCTGTAGAATCAAAAGGAGTCTTGTGAAAATAGAAGTTGAGTCTGATTTTTATGTATCATTATAATTATATTTCTTTTCTTGAAAGTAGGCTTTGACATGTACCATACAATGCCATTATGTCTCAACCGTTGCTTTGGGTATGAGATATTTGTGTGATATAACTGATCTTCGCAGGAGAGAACTGCATTTTGTACATACTGTGTATAATAAGAAAATCTAGCTATTTGTTTTAAATATTGTACCTGTAAGAGTAGGATTAGGAGTGAAGGACAGTGTATTGTTGTTCATGCTGTTAGGAAATGAATGATCAAAGGATAATGGCTGATTAAAGAGCCGACAATATTCAACACGATCTGAACATTTCCTTGAAAACTTGGCAGTGGTCGATGAACATAGATGTATGCGAATATTACAAGAGCCTTTTATGTGAGCCAAACGTGATTTCTATTGGCGAAGCAATAGGTAGTGGAATTGCCCGAGATGAGGTTTGTTAGAAATGTTTTCAACCTGCGCACTCTGTACATGCAAGATGTTCTCACACAGGTCACAGGTCGTAACCTTTGACTTGTAGAAACTGGCTGCTTGGAGAACAAGAAGGCAGTAGAGTATGTTATAGTGAATAGATTAACAAATATGCCATTGGGTGTTAGTCTGGAGAAACAGTGTCCTGTGATGTTCAAGAATAAGTGCATGACAATGAAGAAGAAATGGTTACGGGCAAGGCTTGTGGTTGTTGATCCGTAATCAACACATGGTTGATTTACAAAGCAATGAAGATAAAGATGCCGGCTCCATTTACAGTCAAAACACCTTTTTTTTTTGCCCCATCAAGCAAAGTACAAGGGATTTGGTGATCTATGCAGTGATATTTGCGTTACCTCCTTCTGCACTTAACGTGCATTTGTGTCCTTTTGGCATTGATGCTGAAAGGGGACAATCATCCCTTGCTATAATTACATAAGTGGTTATCTTCCCGATTGTCTTCAATAACTCGTACAAGCCTTGGTCCTTGACTTACTTCTTTGGAGTTAACAATGTAATGAATTGCAGCGAAATAGTGCGTTATTTGAATTTGTTATGTGGTTTATGTCTTTAAAAAGATATGATGTAACAAAGGAGATTATTTGAAATCCAATTGTAAACTTTTGTATCAATGAATTACATGGATGATGATGAATAAATGAGAATTGTATGGAACATGTAATGATTATCAAATGTACGACCTGTCTTCTTTTTTTCTTTTCTTTTTTTTTACATTGTTTTGTTTGATGGAGAAGGGCATGGAATCTGGATAAAGATTTGAGAGAAGTTAGGAAGACAGAGAGAGGGAGAAAGAGGAAGAACAAAAATTAGATTGTGAAGACTGGAGAGGGACAGAAGAAAAATGGACGAAGGAAGTTAGATAACTGGAAGAAGGGAACCTAAAATTATTGCTCTTAACAGTTGAAAAATACGAAAGGTACTTGCTACTTTTGTCCTTAATAACCGGGTTTGATATTTGATAATGTAATTTACATCACTATGTAACTTTTTTACCAAGCTTTATGGCGCCCTCATTGATCAGGCAACGAACATGTAAGACACTCCCCAATGATGACACCGCATTCTGTTATGTTTCTGACATTCATGCGTTTTAAAGTAATGATTATCAGCACCTCTCAGCACCATATGAGATGAACAAATGGACAAAAAACGTGGGGAAAAAGGTGAACACATGTTGGTGATAATTTCCTGTTTATCAACTAACAAATTTACTAGAAGGGCCAAAATAACAATACTTCCACACACAAGATATTAGATTACTTCCAGTAATCCAGTTCAATAACTAATAAATATACTAGTACGGCTTGTAAGAATAATTTCCTCACCTTATGGTAGTGTTTCTGAGCCTGAACTTACAGTTATGATTCAGATTATTCTTTTATCAAACAAGTAGCACTTCAAAATGAACTACGAAGCTACTGAGGGCAATGATTTCCGAAGCAATCAGAGACACTGTTTTGTGATATTATGATGAACAAGCCTAATATGGCCAAAATACATAAAATCAAGTTTTCAAAAAACTTTTACCTGGCATTCTATGGCTTGACAGTTAAGGAGTATGAAGAAATAGAGGATAACATGAAACCCCCTGTACGGAACCAAGTCGGACTTGGGTTGTGTGCATCCCCTATTCTATTGGCTCATACAGGTACATTATGCCGACAAGTCTACTTATAAGTCGCTTTTATATTCATTGAGAGTGTATTTGAACTCTTTATACAGTATAAAGAGGTGCTGATTACTATATGTAATCCCCCATGTCTCCCTCTCTGCCCCTCTCATTTTCTCTTGATCTAAATCAGCGTTTCAACTTGTCTTATTCAATCTCTAACTTTGTTAACAAGATCTATTAAAGGTATTAGGAGACATTTTTTAGTCTTCTCTTTTCACAAAAGCTTAATTCTTTTCTAATTTGTAACCACCCAAAACACACCGCATTTAAAGTATAAAAAAAAATTTAAAAAAAATTTTTTTTTTTTTTAATAATAAAAAAATAAAACTATTTATTCTGTTACTTTGTATACCCATCTCTTTTTCCCCTCTACATAGAGACCTAATTCAAGAGGCATTGCATGATTAAAATTAATTGATATCGACAGCTGAGCGTGATAGTTCAAAAAGTCTTGTTTCTTGGCCAGCAACCAGATGACTGAGAAATACAGACAAGGTGACGAAAGAGAAAGGGAGAGGGGATGAATAGATGGATACAGAGACGAAAACAGAAAGATACTAGGAGAGTTAAACTGCGAAGAAAGAGGAAGATGGAAGAGAGAGGAGGTTGAAGATAAAACTTTGTCAATGGGGTTTGTCAGTAATCCAAAATGTCCTACAAACTCCGAGTGGCAAGGCTTCTCCGCGAAAATGTTAAATTGAAGTTGTTTACTTCTCCGAGTGGCAAGACTTTTCCACGAAAATGTTTTATTGCAGTTGTTTCCTTCTCCACTGCATGCGATGCAGCTAAAAAAGGTCTACCAACCACCCTCACGTAAAAGAAATTTGAATGACGTTGGTTTTAATAGTAAAGACCCTGTAAGTCTCTTTTCTTGTTTTTGGTCTCCTTCTTTTTCTTTCTTTATCGATTAAGCTACAGCAGACCAGCTTAGCAGTTTTCTTCTCCCTCTCAAAACAGAAATAAAGAATTCACATGAATTCACAGATGTTTAATCTTCTTGCCGTCTGACTGCCGCCGTGACTATAAACGTCATAATTTCTGACCAAGTTTACCTTGAAACTTTCACCTTACTGTTTCCAGACGTTCGTCGTGTTTATTTTTTGGTCTTTGCCCAAAGTACACCAATATGTTTCTCAAAACCAGTGTACCTCCCGCTTATGCCAATATTCACAGGGAAATACGTGAATGCCAGAAGGACGGTGAAGAAACTTTGGGTCAGTGCAAACAGCAAATATTGCAGGCAATGACCAGTGGCGTATCCGGGGGGAGCACGTAGGGCACGTGCTCCCCTGCAAAACCCAATCTGGTATGAATTAAATACACAAAAGAAAATAAATGTGCACAAAATCAGGTTCGTGTCACCCTCCAGAGGCAGAAATTTTGGTCAGCAATGCTCCTGAAATTATGATTAGAGCTTCTCATTGTCACAGTTTCTTTGTTTCTTTGTTTGTTTGTTTGTTGTTGTTGTTTTGTTTTTTGCAAGAGATTTTTCGAACTTGTCCCCCCCCCCCCCCCCCCCCCGACAAGAGAATCCTGGGTCCGTCACTGAATTACATGGAAGATGTTTTTTGACCCACTTCAACCAGATTAAATCGCATCACTAATGTTCGACGAAAATTCCGAACGTCTTGAACCTAGACCAAAGGCACACCCCCTGTGAGTTAATAGTGGGAAACGAGGAGGAAACGATCATTGATACACAGCGATACATCGAGTAAACAAGTAAATAAAGACGGAAAACCTTAAGTTCACACCACTTTTCGGAGCACTTCCATTAAAAAAAAAGTTTCCAAAGAATTGTCATCTCAAGCTCTTCGATCGTCGCTATATATAAAGAGAGAAATAAATAGCAAGAGCAGAATTTCTAGCTTATGGTATATACCGCGGAAAATTAACTTTCCTGTCGACGGACGCTGAATGATCACAAATTCGTCCCGCTTACTGAGAAATTAACGAGTATTTGTATTGAAAACGATAACCTTCATGAACTTGGATTTACGGGAATTAATGTGACTGATGAAACTTACGGAAACTGCATCAACGAAATCGGCTTTTATGTTTAACTACTGAATAAGTTTGGAAAAAAAACAACTCACACTCCAACTTCTAGTTCTACCAGTGAAGGGATACCACGCGCGAGAGCTCTGCGTTCTTTTTCTGGAATAAGTATTTTGATGAAATGTCGTGGGGGCCAAAAGTATGCTTGTTTATCTTTCTTATTGCCTTTCATTCAATCAAGGTAAGTTGGAAAGCATTGTGCTTTTTTTTTAATTTAGGCTGTTCATATGATTTTAGTTTTAGTTTTGTCCCGGTAAAAGGTTTAGACCTTCTTGAAGCCCCGATTCGTCTTTGAAATTCTGTATTTTTGTTGTGTTACCATTCATTGCTGTCACTTCTTAATTGTATTCGTATTTACGCCGTTTATTGAGTAACTCTGTCGTTTGAACGTGTACGTTATTTCCATGAAATTAACTAATGTAGAATTTTCCATTGCCCTACAGAGGAACTTTTGAAAAGAGATTGTCCTCCGTGTACCTAAGGTGCTATTTTAAAAAGGATTTTAAGCTATGTACTTAAGAATCTTGGTTAGAGCAAATAAAAGAATTAGGTCTTGAAGTCGTAAAAGGAGCAGATTTTGATTCTGATCAGCAGTGCAGCCGGGAGAATAAGAGGGAGCGGGTATATGCCCGTATAAGGGCCGAACGTCCAACTGATATTTGCTTTTGCAACTATAAAATTATGCTCATGTATAGGATTTGGAGAAAAAAATGGGAGGGGCTGGATCGATCCGCTGCCAATATGTGATTAGTTTATGAGACAAAGTGCATCCAATCCTGCTTATAAAGGACATTGGCTTAGACTTGCTAGTGCAAGTAACGGCAGTGGCGTATAGTAGGTCTAGACATTAAGGGGGCACTGATATCGGGGGAGCGGGGGGGGGGGCGCATGTCTTACTTGATGGATGATGAAATGCAAATGAACAAGTCGTTAATGAGGGGGAAGGTTCTGGAGGAATCGTAGCCACTTTTTCACCTTCATTTCCCTTATTCTCTCTCTCTCTCTCCTTTTTAAAATCTCCCCACCATTTGGTAAGGGCAAATGCCTCCTAGCTTTGCCCCCTTAGCTACATCACACTGAGTAACGGAAATGTATAACCGAGATACGTAACCTTCTAATCTATAGAAGTGGAACAATCATTTCAAGCTGGGTAGACGGTACACGTCATTGTCTGAACCTGGTGACGGAGCTGTGCAAGCCTTCAATCCTCTCCTTGAAAGCATGTCTCAAATCTGTGTTATGCGCAAGTCATTCTAGTCCATGAAATTCCTTAGCTTTGGAGGAGTAAAGAGTTCCGTCAAGCCGTCTGAAGCTCCTTGGATGGGGCTAAAATTATCATCATCACGTAAATCTGTTACGTATACCATCACTTCATTCCCCCCCCCCCCCCGCTCCTTATCCGTTGGTCGCTTTTTTAACATGAATAACATTTGAGTCGCAAACATACATGTATTTGCAAAAATCACGTGAAATCTTTTGAGCAATTTTGAGCAACGATTACAGAGGATTAGATAGCATAATGGCAAGTCTATAAAGAAAAGACATACCAGTAAATAAAAGAATAAGAAAAGTTTAACGAGTATGAAGGCCTACCACTAGACGATCATGTAGATCGAATGAAGATGACATTAGGCAAGACTGGAAGAAGAAGAAAGGGATGATAAATGAAAGGAGAAAGAAGAATGAAAGATGACATTAGTAAGACGAAGCCTGTGGTCAACAGACGAGGATGATCGAAGGTGACGGACTGTAGTCAGGGGTGTATCCAGGATTTCGTATAAAAAGGGGTGGCACAATTCCCCAAAATGGTTATCACAGTTTGCAGATGCCTTTAAGGTTTATAATTTGAAGATGGATCGAAGATTTGAAAGGGGCACCATTTTGGGTTCATGTGTTCAGGATATGCCAATTGGATTTTAAAAGGGGGCAAGAGCCCCCCCCCCCCCCCACCTCTGAACCCACCACACCCCTTAATCCACCAGTGATTTATGGATGACATCTGAAGGTATATACTAGCTGCTGGAAGCCAAAGATGTTGATATGGATGATCGGATGTAGTCATATCCGTCTTGTCATCCCATGTAAGATGTCATGTATCTGTTTGTCTATGCATGTGTGTCCATAGATTCTTGGCATTGCCTGAGGCTTCTTAACCATGACCATACAACTTCACAAACATCATCCATTCAACAAGATACTAACCGACTGACATTTTAAAGGTCAACGGCATGTGGCGTAGCGTAGGGTCAGCCATTTTGGGGTTACTGGTATAACGGGGGGGGGGGGCACCAGACTTACTTGTGAATGAAATACGAAAAGGACAAGGCATCGATTTAAATCCAGATTATTATTCATGCTATTAATCGTCTTGATTATAATTAATGCTGTCTGTATTATTATAACATATATGTAACTTCACTGTTTTCTGTGGATGACTTACAGATTCGTTTACATGATAAGAAAGGGCTGGACAAAATTATACATTGCAGAATAGATATTCTAATGTCTCTCCCTCTTTTTAATTCTCTCTCTCTCTCTCTCTCTCTCTCTCTCTCTCTCTCTCTCTCTCTCTCTATTTAAATCGCATATTGCAGAATTGTGATATGTCAATGGCGTTACGGGGGCATGACATGTACCAGGGTTTTCCCGCGTTCCGCAGACCCACTGCAAACTGTGTTGATTTTTTAAAACGTATTTCAAACTGGGTGGCATACTATATTACGCCGGCTGGTATTAACGCACTCTATACTCCACAGTAATTGCACATAGATATATTCATTTCAAACGATTTTAAATGACGTGTGCCGAGTTTTCAAACACACAAAAACATCCGATAATACGTAATCCATACATGTATGGCAGTTACTACCCTCACACAATAAGAAATAAAACGTTAATCCTGTCGTATATGCAGTAAACACAAGGACGCAAAACTTTATCGAATAGCAAAACTATCATTTGTAAAACTACAATACTGTTAAAATACCATCCAATTATCTATTTTATTTTGCTCCAATTTCTCTACATCTATTCACAAATAACGACCTTTTTGCGGGGATTTTATCTGTCAGTTTACATAATCCATGGCTCTCCAGAATTCTTCCTACATTATTTAGTTCAGAGAAAAGGAAAAAAGTGGAGATTCGACAAACAAGACGGTCTTTGATTCGTAGGCACAAATGTTAGGATTTTACAAGGCTGGGTCCAATGTTTAACCCCCTCAGTTTAGCAACACTCTTGCTGTGGATTAAGTTATGCATTTTTTAATTTTTTTTATTGTTGTTTTGCTGTTTTTACTTGTTGTTGTTATTGTCGTTGTTGCTGCTGTTGTGGGGTTTTTTTTCTTCTTTTTTTTCTTGTTGCTGCTGTTGTGCCCGTTGTGGTAGCTATTGTGGTTGATGTTAATGCTTTTGTCGCCGTTGTTGCTTTTGTTGTTTGTTTATTATTTATAGTATCGATGTATCGCAAAGTAGAATCAACCTGACATTAACCCACTGAATGCTAGGTATTGGTTCCCGTACCTTGAATCGAGACACGATGCAGAAGGAACACGGCAAGAGGCTGTAGCAGGGTGAAAGGGTTAAATAATATTGCACATCAAAGGGTATTTGCTTTGATGGACGAGATCTGGAAGTCTGACTTGAAAGCTACTGGAATTCGGGTCAGAGATTCCTTGAAATGCATTGTAGTCTTCAACCCATTTATTTCAACGCAGCAAGGTTGTATATTCCATCTTAATTGTCCCCGTCGACCATCATGATAGAGAGCAAGGACAGTAAGAGAGAGGGGAAAGAAGAAGGAGGAGAAGAAAAGAAGAAGAAACAAGCAGAGGAAGAAGAGGAGGAGGAGAGAGGAGAGAAGATAATGAGAGAGGGGGAGAGGGGGAGGAAGAAAGAGAGAGAGAGGGGGGGGGGTAAGGGAGAGAGAGAGAGAGAGGGGAGAGGGATACTGAGCGAGAAAGGGATGACGAGGGAGAAAAAAATAGTGAAGGTGGGAGGGAGGGAAGGATAGGGAGAGAGAAAGAGAAAGAGAGACGGGAGAGGGATGCGCGAACGAGGAGAAAAGGGTATACAAGAGAAAGGAAGGGTTTTGAAGGGGTGGGACGAACACTTTTGAACGATGAGGGAGAAAGCACTGGTATACTATTCTTGACAGATGTATTAAAGGTAAGAGATAGTTTTGGGAAGCTCTCAAAAACTTTTCGTGAGATTTCTTTGATTTTACTTAATAAATAGCAGGGTACTAACATAACTAAGATCCTGTGAATTTTTTTCCTCCTCAAGTGAAGTATTTATCGAATGAAAGGTGAAAAGTAATAAAAATCCCTGGCCCAAAAAAGAGGGGATATAAATTCAAACAACGGCCACACACATTACGCACATGTGGATTGCCGTGTGTTACAGAATACGCTGCTGTCGCTACACACAGTGCGAAGCGCTGGGTTTATTGTGCGGGGAACCTTCGGGTGGATATGGTCTTAGCGTGAGGCAGTGAAACGCCGTTACCAAGCGTTTCATACAGATATATTTACACTAAAATTTGTTCGAAATCGTGAATGGAATGTTAAAATAATCTCGTATATGTGTCTTATGATAAAAGGAGAATAGTATGTGACTATCTTAGATACGTTTCTTGCCAGTATTTTTTTTGCTACCGAGACTGTCTGTGAGCTTTAATAGTATCTGCTGATATACGAATAAGAAATATATCACGACAGGTGCGTCGAAGTGTAGAAAGATGGAATAAAGGTAAACAAATAACGACATATGGAAAAGACAAAAATGATATAGATGACGATGACGACTACGCTAGCGACGAAAGATGGCTTTTTCAGAAGACGTGTATCTGTTAAAGACTCTCAGAAACCAGGGAGGTGACCTCCCTGCAGAAACACTCAAAAGGAGACTATTGCATCTGTATCAACAGATCATCATGAAAAAGACATATAAGGAGGTGAACACCATGTAATACCCTTGACCTTGACCTTGTGCTGACGTACTTATTTAGGTTAAGTGCTTGTCAAGAATCCCCACCGGGTCTGAAACTTCTTCAGACTTTCACCATCCTCATTGGAAGGTCTTCATCAAGTCACATTGCGATCCCCAAATGGGACGTAAGGACGGGATATATCTTGTCATCTCAGAAATAATAACTGTTGTCGACTTCATTCGAGATAGTCAACGTTTTTGCGTTGCTACTTAATGACATACCGCCTGGGAGGGGCGAAGAGGGGCATCCCTCCCCCATCGAATGGTAGAAGAAAAATCAAGGGAGATGGACAGTTTGGGAGAGAGAGAGACAGGGACAGGGACAGAGAGAGACAGAGAGAGGGGAAGGTGAGGGATGGAAATGCGGACGGAGTGAGGAGGGAGGGAGACAGACAGACAGACAGACAGACAGAGACAGAGACAGATGAGAGAGACTTTTCTTAAGATTGTATTTTAAATCAGAGCATTTTCTATTGGATACATATTAATCACTTCAATTTCGGTGCAAAATGTACCCGATGTTTACATATTTTCCTTGTTATTCTTGTCATGAAAAATAATTATAATCATATTCTATTATTCTATACTTATCTCTGTTTAGTTCAATTGTTTTAGTTCAGCCATCTTGAATTATTTTGATATTGATATCCACATAATATTGTTTTATTCGTCTTTGTTGTTGTTTATTCAATTAGATAAACCTGGCGGTATAACATAGTATCCGATGTATTTTCGTGGCCCGTATTAATCGTGCATCTGAATTTTTTCCCCAGACTTACGATTGGCTGACCTCAAATCAAATTACAAAATAGTTTACTATACATGTTCTTATCAATTCTGATTGTGCAACCAGTATATACAATGGACCACATGATTACATATTTAAAAAAGGCTTAAGTGCTGCTTTTAGCAGTTGGGTATTAAAAGCAGTCCTTGGGTGTTAAATGCGGAGATTTTAATTCATCACGACACTTGTTATTTGCTACGTAGGGGTTGGCCTAATACCTGTTTTCCAGACTTTCCAGGTATCGACAACTTAAACGACATTCAAGACCACCCTTTATTTCCATTTGTGACACTTTCTCTTGTATATAGGGGTCGAGCTAAAAGGTCAACTTACAATTCGACGAACTGATTTCTAGCTTGTTTGTAATCGTAATTGATAAAACTTTAACACCATCTTTTTGATAGATATATCAGACCTCTTTCCTAAAACAAGTACTTAATATTTTGTCTTCTTTGGGACCATTACGTAATTGTAGCATTGTGGAAACTTGTATAATCCCCTTCACTCTCGTTCTTCCCCTCCTTAGTTTTTTTTTTTTTTTTTTCTTCTTTTTTTTTTTTCTTTCTTTCTTTTTTTTGGTTTTTTTTGGGGGGGGTCTTTTCGTTTTTGCTGTGTTTATTTTGTTGTTGTTGTTTTGTCTGTAAGTTTTATATTTCGATATATATGCATGCTTCCAGGGAACCTCGCCTCTTTCCACCATGTTTTTGTCAATGTAAATTTCATTTGTACTTATTTGATTATGAGAAGGAAATAAGTGTGTTTGAAATCCATGAAAAAAATCTAAATCTAGCCCCTGAAAGGTAGATTGGGAAGTTCAAGCTAATATTTCACCACAAAGCAAAATTTTCACCGTGTATACTTTGTTTAGGCCTATACATTAGTTTTGTTTCGGAAACACGGGCGGGAAATGCGGTTGAAAACTTCCTGTAATTATCATCATTTTATGTTGAGTTTTGAATGGATAACTTTGAATTTAAAAAGGAATTAAACTAATGAAAGTCAGAAATGAACGAAGTTCGACGAAAATACTATAAATAAACAAACATATAAACGAATGAAGAAATAAATGAATAGAGTGATAAACAAAGAAAGTAAGAAAGAAAGCAAGAAGAAACAATGGCGAAGATTGTTTGACTTATCAGACAAAGTATTTGTATAGCAGACTATCTAAAAGGGGAGTTTTCAAAGGGACAAAATATATTTTTGTCTACTTCTACTTCTATACGCTTGTAAAGCTTCAAGCACCAATATCCTTGAAGACTGCTATGTACTTGGGAGAAAACATCTTGTTTCGTATATGTTTATTGTTCCTTGATAAAGGGTTCTCGTATAAATGTCCACATACTTCGATGTCAGTCATAAATGCTAACAAGTTATTCTTCTTGACTTTTATGTATGACATCTGTTCCACATGTTCAAAAGAAATTTTGGCTTGACTTGCAGCAGATTGTGATGTCGTCAGATACCGATTCTAATAACACCTGTCCAAACGATTGTAGATTGCTTGTAAATGTCAGGATGATTTTATATAAACCTTTGCATTGAATGGTGGATCCAGGTCTTCCAGGATTCTCTGGGAGGCACAAGTGTTCAAAAGATCATCACATGGGGGCACATTTTCTTTTCATACTCGATGTGTACTCAAAATATGCCAGTTTTGGCTTGACCGTGGGCACGTCCCCCCCCCCCCCCCCCCAGATCCGCCACAGTGGTTATACAGAGTAGTGTCTTAGATAATGGCTTGGGAATTACAGAGTATAAAAATGATAATAACGTCCTTCACTTATTGTTTTCACTGCATAGAGAAAATGCATATAATTGTTTAAATTGGTCATTTCGGGGATTCAATTCAAGATTATTCAGTATATTATATAGGCTTCTGCAATTCCTTAAGAATGCCTCATATTAAGTCATCACTATTACAGTAATAATGATATTGAAGAAATGAATGCCTCTTTTTTTTCAATTTGAATAAATCTATTTTGTCCGCTATTCAAATAATTTGTTGTAAAAAAATGTTGTAAAAAAATCTCTCTCTCCCTCTCTCTCTCTCTCTCTCTCTCTCTCCTTATTTATCTTTTTATCGGCATTCGACTGTGGAGGAGGGTGCACGTGTTTTGTAACAGTGAATTTCTTTGGCAAGCTTTTGAGGGAGGGCATGCTCATTCGGTGTTTGAAATGCGAAATTAACAAGGTCATCGATTAGAGGGAGTGTGGTGAAGGGATCATCTTATATTCTTTCTATTCTTTCACGCTCCCTTCCGCTTTCTTTTCTCTCTCTCTCTCCCTCTCTCTCTCTCTCTCTCTCTCTCCTTATTTATCTTTTTATCGGCATTCGACTGTGGAGGGGGGTGCACGTGCCCCCATGCCCCTGCAGCTACGCCATTGGTTATCTTTTGAAGATAGAAACGATGAGAAACCACGCATACCATCTCGTCTAAGACATAAACCCGTGGATACTTTACACAGATTTCCTGGGAACAGCTCTTATCTTTTAGACCTATATTACATGTACATCATCAGGACTATTCGATTTATAGGAATATTCGATATATAAGCTTTTGACGCATACCAATATTAGGGCTATGCAACCTTCAACTCGGGTAGCAAGTTGGTCTGTTTGTGATTTTTCTGTCTTACCTATAGTACTTTCTTATGAAGAAATTACATTTTTGTTTTTTAATACACTGTATTTTTTTTTTCAGATTCGAAGCAATGTCTGCTACTTCTGCTAACATACCAAAATGACAGATATATTTTTTCGTACCAGGTTTTAAAAAGTAATATTCCGTTCTTGTATAACGCATAACCAATTGGATAACGTCCCTATATGCGTATCCAAAGCGCTTGGGAAATTATTATCCCGGCTTTATCCCAAACATCAGTTATCAGTTTATTTCAAGGAATAATGCTATTGTAGGTACCCGATTTACCTCACCTGGGTGGAGTGTGGCAAAAATGCGGATTAATGTCTTGGCAAAGGATGTTAGTGTCGTGACAGGGATTCGAACCCCGTACCTTGCGATCCACAGTCCGATGACTTATCCTCTATACCTCCAGGCACGGTGAACTTCATTCACCCTCAAAACATGCAACAAGAAAGGAGAGGTAATCTCAAAGATTTGACCCATGCTATGCCCCCTCCTGCTGCCAAGTCGGGCAGTAATTACCCCCTGTTAGTTTGCATCACTCATAGCTACGTCCACTATCGATGCATCTGTCATTCTTTTCTCAGAATTATAAGCAGGAGAGGGAGGATTGGCAACTGGTTTTGGGGTCACACGTTTTCATCGTAAATTGGAGCGTAAGATCCAACTGCTTTGAAAATTGCGACACGCGATGCTCTGAAATTGTATCATAATCTTCACTTGTAGGTGTAATAGGGACATGTATGAAGATGGACTGTATCTGCTGCACGGTATAACCTCTTATGCACACCTCACAGAAACGTAGAATAAAGCGCTTTACAAGTGTAACTATTATGATAATAATAGCGCATGTCACATCATGATATAACGTCCCTATGCGCTCCAAAGGGTTTGGATATTATTACCCTGGCTTTAGCCCCGGCTGCTATAATAAGCGCACAGTGCATTTCAAGGAATAAATCCTGCCAGGTACCCATTTAACACCTGGGTGGAGAGTGGCAAACATGGATTAATGTCTTGCCAAAAGACGCTAGTGCCGTGCTGAGATTCGAACCCTCAGAGTCAAGTGAATGAACCACTATACCACGACATCTCCTCCGTCCATATATGTCCGTATATACTCTGAATCAGATATAAGCAGTGGACGGGAATGTCTTTTGAGCAGCTAACTAGAACAGCTGCAGACAGAAAGTTATGGAGAACCTGTGTCTCAAGATCCATCAAATTGTCGACCCACGTTCGGTCTCCAAGCTATAGATAGATAGATAGATATAGTCAGGTCTGTTAAGCCCACATTTTTTAGTTTTGGGGACAGAGTTTACAAAAGCACCAAACTTTGCAGATGTACTTATTAGGATAATAGCTTCATTTTTTCCCACAGGACCCATCGAATCAAACCACATCTTCATGCAAAATATGCTAATTAATGCGATTTACATGCATTAAATCAGTAAGTCCATTGACAAGGTAAATATCAATGGCTTAAAAATGTTCCAAACTTTCTATATGTATTTCTTGTGGCAATAGCTTTATTTTTTCCCACAGGACCAACTGAATTAAATCTCATCTTCATGCAAAATTATGTTAATTTATGCCAATTATTGTACTATAATTTACCTAGACAAGGTAAAAATCAAAGTACTTGAAAATGTACCAAACTTTCCACATGTATTTGTTGTGCCTACAGATTTAACTCACATCTTCATGCAAACTTTCCCAAATTTATGCAAATTATGGAATCATATGTATCCAAAGTGTTAGTGCCACTCGTATTGTACATATTTAAGAGCTTCATCTCTTCTATACGTACAATATTTGGATTAAAATGTACTCTGATAATTTCAGTTTAACCTTGTCTTTTCATTTACCTGACCTTTTTTACCAGTGAGTATCAAATTGAAAGTGCTGGTATAGTCGGTTATTGATATAGCATTGAAATTTTGTTTTAAGCATTACTATGCTTAAATTATAATAAAATGGTTCTAAAAGTCAAGGAATATACTCAGAATATCACACCTAACATAGTCATTTAATTAACCTTACTTTATGTTTAATATGTTACAAAGTTGAGGTGCTTGTATAGTCACTTCTTGATGTTATTAGAAATGTTCATTATGCACAAATATGAATCAATTATAATAAATTACCATTAAAATAAATAAACATTACAATATTATTGCAATAATGAATGTTATTTTAATCTGACCAATCTTTTTATATTCTAATATGAAACCCTTCCACATTTATTTTGTGAGTATAACATAGAATCTGTGTTTTATGCATACATTAACATAAATTAACATTAAGATAAAACAAAAATTAATTTGATGATTTCAGCAGATTCACCTGGATATGAAAAATTAAGAAACTATAGTTTATAATATTTCGAGATAAAGTTAAAATTGATTTTTTGTTTTTTGCATAAATTATAGCATTTTAAAATAGGGGACCATTCACCGATTTAAATTGAATTGAATTGAATTGAATTGGTTAATTGTCATAAAAGTCATTAAACATGCAGCTAAAAGCTGACATTGTTCAGTTTACAAGATAAAATACATATGTAAATACAATTGGTAATACATTAAAATATCAAAACAAACATGTAAAACATATGACCGACAACGTTCATTTTTTACCTCGTTATGAATTTCAGGGGTTAATGTTGTTTATTGATTTTATGAGGAACAGAGCGAAAGATGGGTATAATGCATTACATTCCTGAGAAGTAGATGACCAGTAAGATTTTTATTTAACAGATTTGCATAATTAACGATAGCAATGAGTTGTCAGTCTTAAATCCTTTAAAAACAACATAATTTTTTAGTTAAAATTCAGACAAGTAATAAAGAGAACTACAAAAATATACATACTAAAAATGATATATATTAGATATTGAAACAAATAAAATTACCATAAAATACTTTAAATCATGAAATTATTCAGCTAATTTACAAACGTAGTTGAACTAATTGATGATTCATAAGTAGTGAAATTTGTGACAGAAGGTCTTTGAAGATTACACTGTATATTGTTACAATAACTTCATGGATTATTTCAAGGAGAAAACAGAAAGAGAAATTAAGGAAGATCACTCAGCGGCGGCGGAACGTCTGGCTCGGACAATGGAAGTGGAGGGGCATCTTTTTTTCGCCAAATAAAAGGTGCATCTACACCTCCACCGCTCGAGCCAACGATCCACCGCCCCAGAGATCACTTAAATTTTAGTAACAAGATTTTTTTATATTATTTATAAAGACAGGAGATTAAAGTATTAGTAGTTATATCAAATGGCACCCTATCTAAAATTAACGCTTATAATGCATATTGTTATGTGATAATAAGACCAATTTTATAATTATCAATGATTTATCAATACTTCATCAGTACCTAGACAGGAAGTAAACTGCAAGTTCAAATGTTTACAAACTTCACACTTTCTTCAGGAAGTATTACTCATACAACTTCCAACTAAAGCTATGACGCAATGGTCACTTTATGGTCTTCTTAACATCACTCCTTCCAGTTACCAGACCCACTCCCCAATTCTGAGTAAAAGTTACGTACTTATGGTAATTCGGTCAAGGACTCAACGTTGACCAACTCCCAATAGAGGGTTTACTCATTATGAAAAGGATTCATTCCAGGACTCTAGTCAGATTTACTTCAGAATAGATTCCAGACATCATGAGAATAAAGTCACCACCAGACTTGCTCATTCTGTATCTTCATGTTATACTTCATCTGAATAACTGCTATGCTCTATAGCTTCCAACTTCAACTGACTTTGTGTCACCAGTTCATCATATTATGTACTCTCTCTCCATACTCAAGAAAGTAAACAGTAATTTAACCGATCCCTACACAACAATATGACTCACAGGCAAAAAAAAATGCGCTTTTGTAAATTCTGTCCCCGAAATTTTGTTAACTGGCCTGACTAATAGATAGATACTGTGATAAAAAGTAAGACAAAGTACTTGGTAAACCAACAATACAATCTATATCTGATCATATTTCTCTGGGAGTGTAGTTGCTTAACTTTCTTGGCATGTTGGTGGGTAAATATGGAAATACAGACTTTAGACAGTCTAATGCATTTCGTATTCAAATGAAGTATTTATTTTTAACTTGTAAATATAAGCTTATCTATTGGGATAATGATAATAAGAGATTACATTTCTATAGTGCCTAATACAAAGGTTTCCAACCGCTATACACTGTATTTTAAAAATATAAGAAAATCATAGTAGTGATATAATAGTATGTAAATTGAGAAAGGGGGGTCTTTTATGAAACTGAAATGAGCTCAGTCATCCATAAAAATCTATTTGTCGTATGATGATGTGCAACTGTATTGCATAAAGTAATATTGCATAAAGTAAAACATTCTTTAAAGGTTATCGACACTTATTGCCAAAAAAGGGCAAGGCGGAAAGCCTTGAACTTCATAAGGGCATATACGAAGTCCTCCAGAAGTCGTTCGGTCAAACTATCCACATGTCAAACTTTGTGTCCTGTTATGGACGCCAAAGTTACTAAACATTTTCCACAAATTTGGCGCTATTTGCGATTGGAGACCGCCTGTGTTGAAGCTAATGAGACATTGACCCAAACCGCAGAGAGACCGTCTCCGGGCTCTCGGCCAAGATCACGGATAAGAGACACAGCCAAGAATTTAGGAAATCTCTGCAAGGATGGACACCCCAGATGTGTCGAATTAAACACGACAAAAGTTTCATTTACATGAATATATCCTTGGTTTCCAATCGATGATGAATTTTATACGTCACGTTTCGCATGGGCTACAACTTTCACGAAGGATGATAGGTACAAGAGAAGTGGACGTTGAGGAAGCGAAAGATGCTTCAAATAATTCTTAGAATGTTCATTAAATTCTCTACGTCTAAAGCGATATTAAATTTTCCCAACCGTACGAAAATGGTCATATTAATGTTAACAAATTGACAAATAACACTTTTTTTTTTAAATTTTGAATCGATTCATCCTATATTTATAGCGAATGGAATGCTGGTATTTTAAGGCTTTGACATGGTTGTCGGTTCAAAAACATACCTTTAAGTTTAAGAGTGGGACCGCCTATGGAGGGTAATTCGGTCGACCCAAGAAAGTCAGGAACACTTAGAAGGACTCCAAACAATAATGAGAAGAATTAAGCAGCTCCTCCGCGGATGGAGATAACAGATGGAGGCCACGGTTGCCAAGGATGTCACATAATTTACTTATATATATTGTGGATGACTTCCTTACACAAACATGACAAATGCCATTCTTTAAAGCGAGATTCGGAGAAAACAAGGACCATTAACGAATGGTCCTGGGAGCGATTTTTTTTTTTACTGGGGTTATGTTGCTGAGGGCCGGTAGAAAGTTGACCCCGCTGGTGCAAGCAAGGAAGCAAAAGAAAAAAACAACAACAATACGTTTTAACTCCAAATATTATCTTTAAAAATTTTTTTTAAAGGTTCTCGAATTTTTTTGTTACCTTTTATTCCGAAATTCTCTAACTGTACTGATAAGCAGAAAAACCTCAGTACTTTTCTCTGGGTAGTGATGATTTTTTTTTCTTTAGTGCTCTTAATTTGAGAATAACTAGGGGTGCCCCCACCATTCCAGCATCACCGAAAGGACCCCAGTTCCCAGGTCCATGTTACCATTTCAAAGAGACTGACTATAAATGGTTCATCAGCACAAAACATTACCTGGTAACAAAAAAGATGAAACATATCAGAGCGTGAGCATGGTTAGGATTCACTGAATGCTCTTCTACAATTAGAACTGCAAGTGCCAGTGTTGCAACTGTTATTGATGCTCATATAGAACTTTTTCTTTATTTTATTTGTTGTACCATATGACATCACGTACTTATTTCATTTGCGTGACTCCTTCTTTTGCTTCTTATTTCATCTGAATTATAACTTATTGTCTTATTAACTTATACTGACTTATGAATTCATCACAATTCCCCTATGATTAATCACTGACTTATTGATTCGATTCGTTCACAGGCTGAAAAATTTGGCAAGGGTATATTCAGCAAAAAACATGGTAAGTACAATATATTTGGTTATTTAAAAAGTTCCCCATTGCTTTTTCTGGGCTCTCTTGCTTCCATTTTTCGTAAAAATTTCCTTGTTTCGTATTTAGAGCCCCCCCCCCCTCTCTCTCTCTCCCTGTCTATCTGAAAAACAAGCTTGCCCGAAAATTGTCCGACACGGCAAACACAAATGTTTATACACGAACGGTAGATTGCTAATGGCAATTAATATGAAGTGAATAAAATTTGAAGTGAAAAATAAATTGCCATTATCTTGGTTGTTGATGATGTAAATGAGGAAAGGAAATCTAAAGTAACTGAAATTGTCATCCTTCTACAATATATCGACAGGCATGACAGGGTGGGCATGATAACAGGTGTAAGAAGACCCCCTGCACAGTCGGATCTTTAACTGTAATGAACTTGAATTAATATGACCAAGAAAAACATGTCTGTGGAACGACAAGTGGCATCATGGCCATTATATAGAGAGCGTTCTACAGGTTCATTGGGGTGACAGGGTGCATGGAGCAGGAAAAATACCCCCTTTTCCAAAGTTTAGAATGACCCCCCTTCCATGATGGAAAAGTGCTCCTGCCGATGTGGAAATTGTTGATTTTTATCAATAGGGAACGATGATTATTAAAGATTTTTGCATTCGACTCGTTACCCAATCTTTTCCGCCGCCCTGGCTTCACTCATACTTGTATTTCAGCATTTTGATAGTCAATGGCGACCTAACAAATGTATCGTCAGGGATCATGAACGTATGGTGAATTCTAACAGATGCTGAATGATATTTTATTTCTGTTCTATTTTTATTTAATAAGGGATCATGGAATGGTAGTCCTTTTAGGCCCTGTCATGAGTTAATTTGTTTATCGGTTCCAATAATTATCACTTTCAGATTACTGCCAGGTGAATTATCAATTTACCTTCCTGATTGTAAAGTTTCATACAATGCATGAGAAATTTACATGTTTTATCAAATTATTATCTCTCATATGCATGGAGAGGTGAGCAGATGATATTATGATGATGATAATATTTCCTGTTTTTCTTCAGAGCATCTCCTTTCAAAACTCGACACATACCACCTGGTCAGACCGTACAGATCTACGCCGGATGGGGACTTCTTGACCCATGACCTGTCGACAGAATACGAAGATGACCAATTCGACTTCCATCAGGTCCGAAGACGAGCCGAGAGGCGCCGAAGACGAAGGGCGGTGTACGGCGAGGATTATTTGGAAGACGAAGTTCCCCTCGAGCAGAAAGTTTTCCATTTCTCCATGGAGGCTTTCGGTACAAGGTTTACCATCAATGTAACAAGAGACAAGGAACTTGTGTCGCCATCTTTTGAAGGTGATTTTCTCGTACTCTATCCTCCGTATTTTATCATTCCCAGTGGCGTAGCGTGTGCCTATCTATTGGTATCATGGTGGAGGGGGCGCATCACTCTTACTATGTAGATGAAAATGCAAAAATGGTGAGGGGAGGGTGTGAATGAAGTCCCTTCCCTGTCCCTTTCCCTTCTCCCTCTCTTTCTTTCTGTTTTCCTTTTACTTTTGCCATTCCATGGGGTGGGGGTACGTTCCCCCATGACCCCGTAGCTACGCCACTGACCCGCAAAACCCTCTCTCTCTCTCGCTCTCTCTCTCTCTCTCTCCCTCTGTTTCTCTTTCTTATATCTGCATGATGCCATAGTCACGTCTAATGATCGTTTGAAAATATGCTTTTTTTTCTGTTTAACCTGCTCTATTACTATTTCTATCTTGTTTTGGTATACGTATTGATTCTATTTATTCATTCATTTAGTTAGTTGGTTAGTTAGTTATTCATTCATTTATTCATTCTGTAATATTGTAACGCTTAATGCTCTTTTATTGATTATGCCATTGATTTTGTAGTTCACCGATACCTTTCGAATGGAACCGTTGTGATTGAGAAGCCTCAAATGAACTGCTTCTATCGCGGTAATGTGATCGGATCGGACCCATCGTCTGCAGTAGCAGTTAGCAATTGCCGTGGAATG
The DNA here is from genome assembly GCA_025618425.1 of Heliocidaris tuberculata. Lineage (NCBI taxonomy): Eukaryota > Metazoa > Echinodermata > Echinoidea > Camarodonta > Echinometridae > Heliocidaris > Heliocidaris tuberculata. The sequence continues at coordinate 13,469,296 of CM046851.1, forward strand.
GTACAAGTTTTTCACCATTATATTATGATTTGATAATATGTTACATGGGAACATAATGGGAACATAACTGAAAAAATTGCATTCTGTTTTAATTACGTAATGGGTTATGTACAAGGAAAATATGATGAATTCCCAAACTGCAGTGAATAGACATAAATGTTGAAAGTTCTTGTTTTTAAGCTTTAGATGTTAACTCATTTCCCTATCTTTTATAGGATGGTATTATTTTCTTCTTTTTTTAAATGAAAATACAAAAAAGTAAAAATGAATCATATTCCATGCTACATTAACTGCTTGTTATTATATTATAATAACATGTCCATAAAATTTATCCCTATTTTTGTCTCGAATGTTCAAGGTACTTTTTTAAAATTGTATCGTTGGGTGTGATGAAAGTAAAACTCATTAGCGTTTTTTTAAAATATATATATACATGTACTTGTTTTTTTCTAATACTCATTTAAAACGCACTAAACACTGCGTACAACCTGCAGTAATCATGTACACATTTTATCCTTCCAACGATATTTGTTTTCTTGGTCAGCTCTACATCCCCGTAACAATTTACAGATTTTGCATCCTTTTATTTTGTAATATGTGTCGCTTGCTAACATTTGCGACCTTCTCCTTACTTCCGACCTCACACTGGCTCCTGTCCATATACCGTGGGCTGTCATAGAGTACATCGTAGAGTGCATCCATACAGTATTTTTGTCCCGAGTCCAAGTATTCCCTATTTGAATCGCGTCCATGGCTCCCTTCCATGCAACGTCGGTTGTCATAGGGTGCATCCATACAGTACCGACGGCGAACTTGGTTCAAGCATGAAGTACGGCCTGTAAAGCGAGAAAATTACGCTGTCTGGACACGCTTACAGACAGGGATGGACGTAGGAAACCTTGATAATGAGATGATAGGAAGTTCCGCCTACAGCAGGGGCAATATCCTGATTGTATGTTTTCAATGTCAAAAATTTACAGGAGTATGATATGAATTGTTTTTGGTAGTTTTAAGGGGCGTCGTATATAATGAAGGGGTGAGGTACGGCATGTATGGGGTAATTTTTCAAGGAGCATCGATTGGTATATCAATTTTAGATGATCTGATGATTGAGAAGAAATCTTTCTTTTAATCTGCAGTGCCCTTTTCCACATTCTCCCCCCCCCCCCCCCTCTCTCTCTCTATCTCTTTTTTTTTTTTTTTTTTTTTTTTTTAACAATTTAAATCTATTTATGTTCCCTTTGAAAAGGGAACACAGTATAAAGGAAACCAGAGTATAGTATACTAGACATTCGTCTTTCTTTCTATCTGTCTTAGCTTTCTTTCTTTCCTTCCTTCTCTCACAGCCTTTCTAGTTTCTACGATATCCCTCAAATACCCAAATTAATCTACCCCATCATGCCCATTGGGCTCATGACTTCAAGGTTATAAACTACATAGAGGCGGACTACACAATTTTAAATTGATTTTTTTTTCTGTGTGTGTGTGTGTGTGTGTGTTTTAGGACGAACTGTTAAGAAAAATAAAAGAATAATAATGTAGAATATGTTATATATCAATTTTTGTAAAACTTCATCTTTTCTTTAAAGTGATATGTTACGATAAGAGGGTTACTTTATTTTTACATATCTTTTCAAACAGAGCGGTCTGATCAAGACTCTTGACGAGGAATATTTCATAGAGCCTCTGGAATTGGTGGGCACGCAGTCTGAATCCTACAACTACACCAGTAACGGATTCATCCATATCATGTATCGTAGCAGAGACGCGCAGAGCACCAGGGGAACGAAGACGACACCGGGGACAATAGATTTACACAATGACATCATGCGTTCGGGCGCGCAGCTTCGGCGCCAAGCCTCGAGGTTGGCGAGTCGTGCACGATTGCGGGCTTCGACTCGCGGACGGTCAAAAAGGGCGCCCAGGATCATCACCAGGCAACATTATGTGGAAACCATGGTGACACTGGATTACAGCGTGCATGACTTCCATGGAGTGAATGCCGTCAGTGTATACTTCCTCACTATGATGAACATCGTACGTAAGAGAACCATAAGAGAACCCAAACTATACTCTTAGTTAGGAGAATCTGATTGGTGACAGTTTGGAAAAAAAACACCAAAAAAATAATAAGATATATATATGTACATGTTTATATATAAATTACCAAAATACTATGTCCCTGTCCGAAATTCGTTAGTGTTTGTTGATGTTTGTCCTTTCAACAACAACAAAAAGAAAACCATAACTTGTTTTTTGTAATTGTTCTAAACATTCTTCTAAGCCGTTTGCATTTTATACTTTTCTCTAAAGCAATTTGATGCAAGGGACGTCTTAAAAAATAATTTTCTGTAAGAAATTTAATTTAATTTTTCTGATACAGGTCAATATGGTTTACACCCATCCATCGCTAGAAGCAAAGATTGAATTCGTCATCACGCGAGCTAACCTTCTCAACGAAGAAATGGTAGGACATTGTTTGAAAATTAGAAATTAGAACTGATAAGGCTCAACAAATAGCTTACTTCTCAATGTTTGAATAAGTATATCACATTTGTTTGTAAAGCGCTTTGAGAACACATTCTGAGTTGAACTTATATAATATATAATATATAATATATAATATATTATTGTTATTTATTTGTCCACAGCATAATGTTCAGTTGGTAAATAAAAAAGGAACAGGACTTCATCCAGAAATATAGGGTTACTCTTGATTATTATTATTATCATCATTATTATCATTGATATTATTTTTACTGTTGTTATTATCATTATCATTATTATTATTACTATTATTATCATCATCATTTTTATTGTTATTATTATCATCATCATCATCAATATTATTATTATTATTGTTTTGTTGTTTTTTTTATACATGATTCCTAAAAATGTCAAATCAATACTTTCAATGAAATGTTGAACATTACAAAGATGTGTTTAAAAGTTTATTTCTTAGAGGGCAACAGGACCTTTCTAAAAAGCTGAATTTGATGAATAGAGAAAAATCAGAGAAACAGATTAATGAAAGCCTTTTATTGGGGATGTGATTTTACAGAAAAAATATTTTCATTATTGTGTTTGGTACTATTCAACTGCAGTCCAGTCAATGTGTGGTAGCAAACGACTCGACGAAAAGTCTAGCCAACACTTGTCGCTACGCCAGGGCCCAGAGGAGGGTCGTTAAAGACGACGGATCACCAAAGTACTTCGATCACTCTCTCTTCATAACTAGGACTCCCTTTGGACCAGCAGGTAAGTGGAGATGGTGCACACAATGCGCGTTGCATATGAGGCGTCATTTTGATGTGGTTATTGCTCGCGATAATTATTGAGACTATAAAGACAACAGACCAGGGCCCTATTGCATAAAAAGTTGCGATTAAACGCAACTCAGAAAATTAAACGCAACTTGATTTTCAACCAATCAGGGTCGCGTATTTGGGACTTGCGTTAAATTTTTTGAGTTGCGTTTAATCGCAACTTTTTATGCAAGAGGGCCCAGTTCGTAGTTAGCACATGTCACAAATGACCCCAAATATCCACATATATTTTAAACATGAAGAGGTCCCTTTCTGTGCACCTTAGAATAATCACTCTCGAAATGATAGATGTGCCTCATAAAAAGCTTTTGTTTCGCCTTTTGAAAAGAATACTTCCACCTGGGTATGATGAAATGCACCATTGGTGCATAATTAAAATGATGAGTACATGACATTCATGAGCATATATCAAGTATTCGTGTCAGTGGGTTTTAGAATTTGTCAGAGATGACCTTTATCTGCTCATGCTCAGATTGTATCTACGATCTGGCTTATTGGCCCATGCGCCAGTCGTTCAAAGCCATTTTCACACTATTCATTCTACATTCACTTATCTGTACGATGTCGCCGTCACATTGTTGTTGACGTAGGGCTGCGTCAAAGACACCTCCAATCGTTGACGCAGCAACGGGCATAATAGCAAATGGATAAACATTATATTGGAAGTATAAGTCAAAGAGACGCATCAGCATTCCAAACACATGGTATAAAATAAAGGAATTACCGCAACATATTATATTCATCACTAATTTGGAATGATATCTATGAATGTGAACAGGGGGAAAACTTTATTAGAATGCGTTTAAACGATTTAGGAGAGGGTAGATTCTGTTTTGCCTACGCTTATACAACAATTACCCCCAAAAAAGGGGGTAATTGCATGTTTGGAGTGATTTGTAGTTTATAAAATGGTTAAAAGAAAACTGTTCTGCGCACTTCCTGGTAGATTATTTCTTTCCCGGTTAGCATGTTAGACATGTTAGATGCATGTTCATAATAGTGGTATGATACTATTCATGCATTAGCCACTTATGCATGACTATCATTACTTTCTACATTTTTACTTACACTAATTCCGTATGATGTCATATTTTGGATGGCCTTATTCATGCCGTATGCAGGTATTATTTGGCCTGACTGTGACACGAATGGGTGATGGAGAAAAAAAATTGTAGTTCATTTTTGCACGACCTGCATGAAGCTTGATCTCATTAGGTTCTCTTTTTCTCTTTCTTCTTTTCCTCCTTCATTTCCCCCCTTCCCCTTCTTTGTGCATCCCTTCCATCCTCGTGTATCCCAACATCTTGTTGCAATTCCCATCTCTCTCTTTCCTTTGTTTTCCCCCCAATTCTACCCCACCCCTTCTCCGTCGTTAATTCTTCACTCTTTCTTTATCACCCTCTTCTCTTTTTCTTTTGTTTTCCCGCTGTTACCCCTATTCTACACCCACCCTGCACTTCCCCTCTCTTCATCCCCTTCTTTCTATCTCACTTCCTTCTGTTTATATCCTCCCTTCTATGTATCCTCCATCATTCCTTCCATCCCTTCATAATGACCCTTCTCTAGGCTTTGCGCCTGTTGGGTATGTGTGCCATATCTCGCATAGCTGCTCTTTGGTAAAGGACGATGGCCTCCAGTCCTCTTTCGTAATAGCCCACGAAACAGGTCACGTGTAAGTATTTGAAAAAAAATAAGTATCAGGTGATCATATCTCATGTGTGATTTCTTAACATTCGTGCCAATGTGTGTTCCCTTCCCTACACCCATGTCATGTCTGTCTCTATAGGCATTGCTCCGATGGCACTCATGTGCTGGATCTTCTTCAGTTGTTCTCTGGTTGAGGACGATGGGCTTGGATCTGCCTTCATCATCGCCCATGAATTTGGACATGTGTAAGTAACGACGAGGAACTGTTCAATTGAATTTGGTCCCAATGCCCACCCATTCCCTCCCTTTAAAGAAAGACCACATTCACTTCCAACCCACCGTACCACCACACTGCCCCAACAACAGATGAGCATGTCCCTTTAGTGCTAGGACCTATAGATGTACGGGTCCTACTGTCTTGTAGGATAGTGGTGATGGTTTTCAAAGGATCGCTGGGACGTTTGTCCAATGTTACACGAGACCAATAGTAAATACTATGAGATCGATAAGACATAGAAACAATGGAACAGGGAGCCATTGGGACGGACATAGGACCAATGGAACATAGCACCAATTGTGACGTATCACCAATAGGACGCAGCACAAATAGGATGTAGTGCCAAATGGATATAGCACCAATAGGACGTAGCACCATTGGGACATAGCACCAATATTGGACGCAGCACGAATGAGACCTAGCATCCATCTATATAGAGCCAAATGGACGTCGAACCAATGGGTCGCAGCACCAATGGGACATAGGACGAATGGGGAACCAATGGGACATAGAACCAATGAAAAGTAGAACCACTGAGACACAGATCAATGCAGGGACACAGGAACAATAGGACACAGAACCAACGAGACATAGTACCAGCGGGACATAGAACCAATGGGACACTACCAGTGGCATGTAAGACCAATGGGACATGGCACATGGCACCAATGTGGGACATGGTACCAATGTGGGACATGGTACCAGTGTGGGACATGGCACCAATGTGGGACATGGCACCAATGTGGGACATGGTACCAGTGTGGGACAGAGCACCAATGGAACATAGGACCAGTGGGACATAGAACCAATGGAACGTAGCACCAATGGGACGGAGCAACATAGGATCAATGGGAAACAGAACCAGTGGGATTAGCACCAGTGGGACACAGCACTAATGGAACGGAGCACCAGTGTTCGAGTGCAATATACGAAACCACAGCCTTTCCTATTTATTCTTCATGTTCTAATTTTCATATGCAACTTGTCTTATTTCCAAAACAAAGTATTCACGTACTTGTTTGAGGGACTATACTGAAATGCAATGTAGAGAAATAAATTCTTTTGCAATTATTTTTTTATGTGAAGTTCCAGCTCTGACTGAACTAATGATTGATATTTATCTTGTATCATGGTTTTTACTTCTCTCTTTTCTGCAGCTGAGAAAATAGGGAAGTAATGTCCCTTGATGTGTATAATATTTTTCAATGAATGAATTATATTATCAGGACCAGACGATCCGATTAGCAGAATACTTACGTTGAGAGCTGTTGAACTGCCTAAGAAAAGACTCAATCTAGAAGATTTAGTTTCTTATAAAGATTTTAACAGCAAAATGTGTATTTGTTGAAGAATATGATACTTTTATCCCTTAAGTATATGATAATCCCATTTCCATGGTTTTCATGGTTTTGTTGCTTACAGCAGGATCACGTTGAAAAATCATCACAACAAAGAGACACATATCCGTCATAATCTTTACAATAGCACTTCCTGGACCAGACTCTTTGAACGGCGTGTACGTTGATAACAATGGGCACTCTACTATTTATAAACATCGTCCTCTTTAGTTTAAATTTATCAATATTTTTTATTTCTCTTTTTCTAAGAAATGTAAAAGCGTTAAAAAAAAACTATATTATTATTTTCTTGTGTATTTGTAGTACGTATAAAACAAAGTATTGTACATAAAATATTTGCACAAATGAAGTTAACAAAATAAAACATTTTGACAAAGAATGGAACTAGGCTTGATGAGCGCTCGTGCAATCTTTTGTAGTTCCCATTACCAAATTCACCTCAATAATAGTATATTGCATATATATTTAGTGATATGTACATAATGTACATTTTATTGCTTGTAGATCTACTACTAGAAATCCATTTCTGTTCATTAGTATATTAGTGTAAAATGTATTAATGTATCATTATTACTCTTTCCATTATACAATTTTTGATAACGTATACTGTAATTAATGTGATGTTTTGGTTTTTTAAAATTAAATTCAATCTCAAATTCAAGTTAGCTCATTTCAATTCAATTCAATTCAATTATTATAATCATTTCACTCAAGACTGGGTATGGAGCATGATGGTCAAGGGAACGTTTGTGTAGATGAAGCATCCGGGTATTCCATCATGGCCACCGTCGTACTGTCCACTCCCAAAGATCATCACTGGTCAGAGTGCAGTAAGAACGAACTCCATCAAAATCTACCGTAAGTACCATTCTATCACCTCCCACTTTCCCATTTAGTTTTCTCACAAACGAAATTACTTCCAATTACCTTCTTTATACCTATATTTTTTGTATATATATATATATATATATGACTTATGATATCTTTAGTTACATACAAATGTTTCACGATCTTTGATACCTTCTCTGTTTTTACATTTCTGTTAATATACCTTTGTCGCTTTATATGTCATTTATCCGTCTATTATGAGTTACATAATCTATATGACTTACAAGTATATGTTTATGGACAAAATATTGTACAATACAATACACATTTACCTTCCTATATCATCTTCCCCGCCCCCCCCCCCCTCTCTCTCTCTCTTTCTCTCTTTCTCGGTCTCTGTCTCCCCTCTCCATTTGTCCTTATATCTTTCTAATCTGATACTCTCTCCCTCCCCTCTCCTCTCTCTCTCTCTCTCTCTCTCTCTCTCTCTCTCTTTCATTTTCTGTGGCTCTTTTTCCATCTCTTGAGCTGCCAGTATGGAATATAAATATAAAGATAGCAGATTACTGAAAGACAGAGGGGAAAAATATTATGGATATGTGCATAATTGAGAATATGGAAAATAGAATAAATACATTATAAGAAGACAGAAAGTTTAGGAAATTATTCCTTGATTTTCCATACTTTAATTTTCCTCGTTCTCTTTACTAGTAATTGTCCATTCGCTCCCACCTTCATTTTACCCTTCCTCTCACCACCATCTTACCATCATCAGGCAATGGACATGTCTGTTGGACACTCCGTCTGGGGGGTTTCGAGCCGTCGGGAACGATCGTCCAGGCCGGAATTATACAATGGATCAACAGTGCAGATTCCAGTTCGGAGAGACGTATCGAAAATGCCATGTATGTTGTTCCTCTGCATGGGGCAGTTGAAGTTCTCAAAAAAAACTCAAAAAAAAGGGAAGAGATCAGTTAGGGGCGGATCAATGATTCTGTGTTTTTTTTTTATGTATGTGTTTTTTTTTTTCTTTTCTTTTTTTTTTCTTTTTTTTTTTTTAAATTAAAAAAGGGGGGTTGAAAGTTTCTGACAAAACAGAATAACAGAACAGGTTGTCATATTTTTTAAAGTGCCCTTTAGGTTAAAAATTTGAAAAAATAAAGGGGGGGGGCAATATTTTGGGTTGTGCGCATAAGGCATGTCAATCGGGTTTTCAAGAGGGCACGGGCCGGTTGAGTGCCTCCCTATATTCGCTAGTTGAAACAGCAATTAACATTGATCATTTGTTGTCGAAATTGATAATAGCACAATATGAATTAAATTAAGTTTCCTTCTTTTCCTGTGATGGTGATAATATAAGAAAATATTTATACCTAGCAGTGATGTAGCTAAGGGGGTAGGGGGCACATCCCTCCTCCACACCCCCTCATCGAATGGCAAAAATAGGGGAAAGAGGGGAAATAAACAAAAAGAAAAGGATTATTTTCATTAATGTTGTTGATGTTATGTACAATATAACTGAAAATGATAGCAAAAAAAAAAAAGAAATTTCTACATATATTTTTCATTATTATTATATTATTATTATGATTATTATTTTCATTATTATTACCATCATCATCATTATCATCATGAAGGAATTATGATTTTCTTCTTACTGTTATTAGCACACTGATGTAGACTACTGTCAGGAACTTTACTGCACCGCACCCGATCTGGATGGGGGCTGCTTCATGAAAGGACCACCCATGGATGGAACATCATGTGGACACAATATGGTACAGTCAATAATAATATGTTTCATTATGATAGTTGCAATATTGTTATAAATATGCAAATAAATTGATTTGAATATTCATATTTTTGCTTGTGACTTGTAGATCGTTATAGAACAAATAAAACTGCAAATTTTAAGCTAATCAGTCACCTGATATCTGTGCTAATTTTGATTATGATTAATCTATCATGATTTATGTTGGTAAGTAGGGGGTAAATGACAATCGTGTAATCTCTCCTAAGCTAAACAAATTGGGGGCTTGTCCGGGAGTTGAGCCGCGGACCTCTCGCATCCCAAGCGAGAATCATAGATTTCTTAATAGCTTTATTAATATTGAAAACCACCATGATCATATCTCTTGGTATCTAAAAGGAAAAGAGTTATTGATTTTTGTTATATTTTGCGTGATATATTTTCACGGGCCACATAAGATCGTCTGTAGCCCCCGAAAATGTTCAAGTACCAACATTGTGGTTCCCGCCACCTCATATTCGGGCAATGAAGTAGTCTGCTTATATTTTCTGATATCTTATGTAGTATGATTTTACGACCAAATTTTATTTTCTTTTTAATAAAATGTCGAAATTGCCATGCGTTTCCCCCTCCTCAGGAATGTGTACAAGAGCTCTGTGTTTCAGCTAAGCCTGTTGACGGTGGATGGGGACCCTGGGAGCCATGGGGTCTCTGTTCCTACAGTTGTGGGCTCGGGGTTCAAAGTCGTAGAAGATATTGCAATAATCCACCGTAAGTATCGCGGAAATCAACATTCAAATGGATGGTATATCCAAATATAGGAGTTAAAAACATAATAACTAGACCTATTAATGTATCGCATTTGTTTTAAATGTTGAATGTAAGTATTTCATGGTGTAAGCAACTGCATGTTTGCATGTCTTTTTTCCTTGCTACTCATTGTAGTTTCGTTCAGAATCACTATCTATGACCAGATTTTGTCCATTGTTCTTGTCATTTTCAGACCCGATCGTGGTGCAGATTGCTCCGGTGATTCTATTGAATATCTACTCTGTAATCTGCAGGTACGTCACTTATCGCTCTATTTATTATTCTGCTTTGTCATTTTACTGTTAATTAGTTTTTTCAAGCTATAGAAAATTTGTGATTGGGAAACACTGCAAACACTAGTTGGAAATATTAATAATCATAGGGAAATAATCATAATTAAGGTACAATGAAACCTGCTATAGCGACCACAAGTATGGAAAGATCACTTGTCTATAAAGACCTCGTTTTTTTGTCTCCCTTAAACAGTGTTTCTCAAAGAAACTCGTTCTAAAGGAAACTGTACGTAAACACCACCTACTTGCATCCCTCGAGTGGTATACAGATTTCACTGTACACTAAGACTAACTTACAAAAGGAAAAGATATAATCATGTAAGTTGAACATAAAACTTAGATTCAATCGAATTGTTTAAAATGTTGGTATTTGAAATCAAAACACTTTAACTCACATCCCTCGACCATCCAAAAGACTAATGTAGAGATGTTGTGGTCTAGTGGATAAGTCACCGGACTGCAGATCACAAGGTATGGGGTTCGAATCCCACCACGGCACTGACGTCCTTTGGCAAGACTATAATCTACCTTTGCCACTCTCCACCCAAGTGTAAATGGGTACTGATAAGCTTGAGCGCTAGTTACTTTGGCGGCTCGGCTATATCCAGGGTAATAATGTCTAAGCGCCATGAGCGTCACTGCGTGACGGATATGAGCGCTATATAAGTAGCTATTATTATTATTATTATTATCATTATTATCATTATTATTATTATTATTATTATTATTATATACATGTATTGTTGCTGATGTTAACGTTTAAACTCGTCTCCGCTCAGTGAAAAGGCCTGCATGCAATCAAGAAATGGCGCCTCGTATAAGCAGTCACGTGACAGCTGTGAAAGAACGAATCACGTGGTAGCATTCTAAGCGTCTTATCTTCCCTTTCTTGCTGTATTTGTTTGGCGTGTAGGTCTGTGCTAATGGTTTCGTCGACAAACAACAAGAGCAATGCCATGATTATGGGAGGAAGATGGATTTACCGTTGATTGCCTATCAAAACCCAGACCGTAAGTCAACACATAATAGTATACCGTGTTCTGATCAGGGACATCCCGGTATAATTAGACAGACAGCCCCCAGACGGTCTCGTGGGCTGTGGGTCTGTGGAAAGCAAGGTACTTGCCTAGTACCTCCTTGGTTGGACCCTCAGAAGGCCCTCGAGAACAAATGGAATTATATGGGCATATAATATAAAGATAGGTCACTGAAGACAATATTAGTGAAATCCATAGTTTGTCAGCTTTTAAAAGGCAGAGTCATGCATTGCAAGACTTTCAAAAATCTAACAGAAATGTATTTCTCTTTGAATAATTCTGCATTCAAAATGATTTTTTGGTTTCCATTTTGGGAGCAAAGCTTTATATAATCCAACTTTCTTCCAGAAAGTAGCTAAGTTATAGTCAGCATGGATGCAAGTAAAAAAACATTGTACATAAACATAAATCAATCCAAGTTAGATGTGCAACATTGCAAATGAAAACTTTATAATACATAAGTATCAAATGTCATATTATCAAAAAAGAAATAGATAAATAATTTCTTTCTTGTTTTTTTTTTTCTTTCTTTGATCTCTTTGCAGCGAGTATGGCGTGCAAGTTATCGTGTGTTTCAGACAATACGGGCGAAATCTTCGTTTCAAACAGTTTCGTCACGGACGGTACTCCAGTCTCGTACACCTATCCAGAAATAATATGTATCGATGGGCAACCTAAGGTATGTCCTCCCACATTGTTAACCATTTCCATTGAATTTATTTGAAATATTTTTATTTACAATGAATTTCATAAAGAAATGTGGCCTAGTATTATATTACACAAAGAGTAAAGAAAGTATGACCTTTGCCATTTAGGGTATGAGCAACTTCTAAAAAGTCGTTTCCCTTGTGTAAAGATTCATAATGATGTGCAAAATTTAATCAAAACTAAACTTAAGAGTTAAAATGCATTCTAATTATATAAACAATCGTCGTCATCTCTGTTGTCATCGTCATCATCGTCGTCGTTGTCGTCTTCATCAAGTGAAATGTTTAAAATGCTGTTTGAGCTCTGTTTGCAGAAAGCCCTTGATGGCTACAAAGTATTGTAAGACATTCTCTAATGTACAATTTTTAGGATTAAAATTGTTATTATTGTAATAAGTAGCTATGATGATGGTTCATGTTTAAAACGTCTGTTTGATATGCAGAGCATTGGATGCGATATCGAAATGGGCTCGACAAAATTCTGGGACAACTGCGGAGTCTGTGATGGGCGAAATGAAACTTGTATGCAAGTCGTTACAGATGTCATTGACGAATCGCCAAAGTCAAGGAGTAAGTTGAAGCATGTTTTTAGATCCACAAAACCCGAGTGCCGTTCCAAAAAATTACCATTAGTTGAATATAATTATGGTCGGAAATCTTATATTTGAATTTGAATATTCCCGCTTATGATAATCTTGTTTGCATTTCAATTTCTGTTTTTATTCATTTTGTTTACAGAATACCAAAAATTGTTGACGCTTACTCCGGGAATGTGGGACATGAAAATCACAAAAACAGCCGCGTCATCACATTTTCTTGGTAAGTGTCGTTTTCCTTTCGGACGATTCTACTTCTTAAAGCTTACCTCCAATTTAAAAAAAAAAATTATTAGTTGTCTGAATCAGAACAATTTAAGCCATTATTGATTATTGTTAGATATGCTTTTTTAAAGTGTATATATATATATATGCATCTGTTGGGGGCTAGTTTCAATTGAGAAAATTGCGAAGTTGAATTGGTTGATGCGTGCATATCGTGATTATTTGGTATGATTTACTGATCTGAAATTTACAATAAAATAGGAGTGTGGTATACCTCTCAAAAAGTAGAAAACATTACTTGACGCGAATGTTTAACAATTTTCTGCATTGTATTGTTTAGAAGGTTATATGACATTGTAATGATTTATTGACGAATGATGCATCCTTATTTTTATTCTTGGTAGTGTACAAATTGGGGGTCTTGAATGTCAGGCTGACCTTCAGTAATGGTCCGCAGACTATTGCTTTATATCTGCTTTAAGAATTTCAGTTACTTTATGAGTTGTATTTTCCAAAAAAAATGTGAATTGGAATGGTGTATAATCCTTTCTTTCAGCATTGAAGATCGAGGAGAATGGGAAGTATATTCTGAACCGTGGTAAACAGCAGTCTCCATCTCATGCCTTCATTGAGTCTGGTGTTCGGTTCGTATACACAGCGAATGGGGAAGCGGAGACGTTATTGATGAAAGGGCCAATCCCTACCATTATTTACCTCATGGTTAGTGTTCACTGACGTATCCAGAAATCCAATATAATAAATTCGTTAAATATGGGATTGCCTAGATGCAGGTATCTAGTCTAAGTATACACTCTTAATTTCATACATTTAAAAAAAAAACATCAATTTGTAATTAAACTCACATCATCTCATATACTCGGGTCCATGTTAAACCCTCAACAGTCCACTATTCCTGGACTGGCTTATCATCAGATATGAATTGCTAAGGATAAGATTTGTTGTTATCCGACACAGATTAATTGGTTAGCTCTGATAAAAATTGAAAAATATAAAGTTGACGCCCTCTTCTTTTTTTTTTTTTTTTTTTCTTTCTTTGCTTTCAAATTCTTCTGCATGGGAAACAGTGAATTAATCAAGTGAAATGATGCGAATAGAAATAGATCATATCAGTGAGTAAGACAATAAATAACCGTGAATAAGAAATATTTTCACTCCCATCCATTTACGTGATGAATTTTAAAGTAGAATAATTACATTACAGTTTATATTAATGATTGATACTCAAAGGCTTACGCATCCGGGGATTCCCGACCGATGAGCTACCAGATTGAGATGTATGAAGACTTCGGGGATGAAGTCCCTGGGATGGTGGAGGGCGGAGAGACAGGTGTCGAGGAGGAGACAGAACAACCCCCACCACCCCCATCCAATGAATACCTGTGGGAAGATATGGGCTGGACAGATTGTACTAAGGATTGTGGAGGAGGTCAGTATGGAGGTGTCGTAGTCAAATGGTTTAAACATGATTTGATTTGATTTGATTTGATTTTATATTTTCCGTTTCACTATAAGCATACATCGGATACATGGTATCGATGCAATGATTAAACATAAAACAATTTAATCAATTCGTCTATTCAAACTAACAATACAAAGATAAAGGTCAGTGAGAAGAGTACAAAAAATAATTTACAAAAAACGGATCATTATTGACCTAACATGTACAGTGAAACGGGCTTGCATATTTTCTTCAGCTACCTCTCTCGGCTATCTGAATGGTTATACTGTCTCCATGCAGTTCCCCTAATATGTTATTCTTGTTTGATTTTAGGATACTCATACCATCGATTTCAATGCACAAGATTAAGAGATGATCGCAAAGTGAAGTACAAATTATGCGGTCAAAGGAACTACGATCCCAAAGCTGAGAGAGTACGATGTAATGAAGAACCATGCCCTACAGAACCAGTCATTGTCACGTGAGTTAATATCCACCAATCAGCACGAAGTATATCGTCGTAAATCCACTGAACTCTAGAGTTCAGTGCATAAATCTCACGCGATGTTATGTCACGTGACTATTCCATATTGACCTATCACAAGCTTGCATCGTACGTACGCTGCGCCGCGTACTGAGCTTGTTTGGTGTAATTAAGAATTTTGACTGGTGATGCTTTGTCACGTGACTATCCCGTATTGGCCAATCACTAGCTTGCTTCGTAATTATGCGGCGCATGCAGCGTACTGGAGTGTGCGTTGTAATTCCGTCACTTTCTTCTTTCACATGATTAACAAGAGTTGGTACTGACCAATAAGGATCCGCTGTCAAGCGCTTGCGGCGCCGATATACTGTCGGACGTATTACAGTCAAAACTAACCTGCTAATTAGCGACCACCAGTATAGAAAGACTACCCGTCTATAAAGACCGCAATTTTCGTTTCCCTTGAACACGGTTTCTCATTGAAACATGTATTACAGAAATCTGTACATAAAGACCACCTGCTCATAAAGATCGCCTTTCTTGTCTCCCTTGAGCGGTCTTTATATACAGGTTTCACTGTAAATACAAAATTCAAAGTATTTTTAAACAAGAAAGATGTTTAAATATGATTGTGTTTGACGATAAAACGCTTTATAATGATAAACTGAACAACTCTAACAATTGCCTCAAAACAGGGTTTGTTTATAGTGCCCTTAGTCTTTTTCAATTTTGTAAATAAACTTTAAGCGATCTGAAACATGTATCACATCCAGTTATTGTTTGAAGGTGAAAATATAAACCTAAACTATCTTTTCTCTTTTTTTGCACAGTTACGAATGGCAGGTTACAGCTTGGAGTGAATGTAGTGCAACTTGTGGTGGCAGTGCATACAAGACAAGATACGTAAAGTGTTTTCAGGTAGGCGTTTCCATCGGGTCATCAATTCGGCAGGGGGTTGGATAATGTCAGCCCTGTTACAACCGGTAATGTCACAATGACGCAAAATGTCGCAAACAACACATAAAAACAAATTCTGCTGAATAGACTAATTTTTGGCTCTGGATTGAATTGGTTGGGGTCATTTTAAATTTAAATTCATTTAGCTACCGTACGTAGACGACTTTAAGTTTGGAAACACTTTCAATACACAGTCATGTAAGCATTAATAATAATAATAATAATAATAATAATACATGTAACTTATATAGCGCCAAATCCACTCTGTGGAGTGCTCAAGGCGCATGTAGAAATTAATTAAGAATTAAACAGAAATGTTTTTACATGATTTTTAAAAGAATCAGAAGTTATACACTTTTTGATGTCTTCAGGAAGGCTATTCCATAATTTAGGACATGCGTGGGCAAATGATCTCCCCGCCCCCCCCCCCCCCAAAAAAAAAAAAAAAAAAAAAAGATTTTGCGACTTTAGGAATCACAAGAGAACTGGAAGTGGATGAGCGCAAAGATCTAGCGGGGTCACGGTAATTTTGAATTAAAGAGCATTGTGACATTACCGGTTGTAACAATTAAGCTTTACCTTTATCTACCATAATTTGCAACAATAAAAAGGCTCTTATGCATGTGACTAGCACCACTTTATTGATATGGGGGCGGCAGTGTCTCTAAATATTTGAAATGTCTCAATCATTTAAATATTAAATATAATGGTTATCATGGACATCGTAAGTGATAACCATCTGGTATCAAGAAAGTACTTTTGTAAACCGTCTGCTGAGAGCAAAAACGGCGTTAAAACATATACTTTTACACAGATTTAACACTCTTTTGTATCTCAGCAGATGACATAATTATGCTTATTTACAAAATTGAGACCTACTTTTATAAATGGACTGTTGATTTTCACAACATTTATCCTTTTCAGGTCATGAACGACGAACAGACTGCTTACGATGCAGAAGCATGTGGAATGGCCAGTCGTCCACACCATACCGAGCCCTGTGGTTTAGAGCCATGTGCTAGCAGATGGGTGAAAGGGACATGGTCAGAGGTGAGATATTCCAATATTGTGATTTAATTTGATTCAATTTGATCTGACTTGATTTAGTTTCGTGTGATTTGTATTTCATTCATTAATCATATGCAGGATAATGGCATTCACATTGTTACACCGGGGACTTGGAACTCCATGGTAACAATATTAACACAAATCATATAATGTTCATTTTGTGTTGAAGAAGACATTTTTAAAGGAGAATGAAACCCTGGAGAAAAATCAATTTAAATGAAAAGAGATGATAGAGAGAAGCAATTTAAAAAAAGGTTCCATCAAAATCGGTTACGAAATGAGAAAGTTATGAAAGTTTGAAAAGTCTCAATTTACTTTCTATTGCGATCCACAAATTGGCAATGTTGCTTCAAAGCGACTCTCCATATGTTTTGTACACAGAATTTTATATTTTCCCCATTATCTCTCAAGGTGCAGCTTGTCTCCTTCTTAGCTCAAGATATATCATGGGAAAATGTATTTGACACAACATATGTTGAGTTCACAAATAGACAAGCAGCATCTTTAGAGATAATGGATAAAATATGAAATTTTGTGTACAAAACATATTGTGAGTTGTACTACTAAACCTGCCGTTTTGAAGCAACATTGCCAATTTGAGGATCGCCATAGAAATTAAATTGAGACTTTTCAAACTTTCATAACTTTCTCATTTCGTAACCGATTTTGATGGAACTTTTTAAAAATTGCTTCTCTCTATCCTCTCTTTTCACTAAAATGGATATTTCCCCAGGGTTTCATTATCCTTTAATACAAAATATTTAAAGTTTCCGTAACTTACTTTCAGGAAAGTCGGCATTTTGTTTTTCAAAATTGGCATTTAAAAAAAAAATGTTCTTATCGATGTGTCATTATTTCAAGAATCATTTCAAGAACATTTCCCCTCCCCACGTTTCATTCAGTGCTCTGTAACTTGCGGACCGGGTGTGAAAAGGCGAGAGGTCGAGTGTGAGATCCCGATGGGAGCGCTAGAAGAAGATTATCTGTGTGCTGGTATCGAACCACCCAGTGCTAAAAAATGTGAACTCGAAGCTTGTGAAGGTAACAAATTTGACATAATTTTTTTCTTTCACGTTTGTCCGATTCACTTTAACATTTAATTTGCAATTTTCAGTATTTGTCAAAAGATTCATTTTTTTTACCTTATATTTCTATCTTTTGTACCATTTCTTGTAATATGTCACAATGTCACATTGATCCCCCCCCAAAAAAAAATATATATATATATAATTACGAGTTTATGGGGCAAATCTTCTGCATCATCAAGTCAGTATAGTATGTCTGAGATATTGATTACAAGTTATCGCTTAACTTAGGATACTACTTCCCTGTTATTTATTTATTTCATTATATTATAGAGGGAATAATCATTTATTTCGTTATATTATAGAGGGAATAATCATTTATTTCGTTATATTATAGAGGGAATAAACAACTAAAATGTAATAATGAAATATACTTTGTTTTTTTCGACCCCACGCATTTTCTTCTTTCTCCCTCTCCTTATTTTTCCTTGTTTTTTATGACCCAATTCCATCTCCCCTCCTCTTTTCTATTTCTTGATCCCTTTCTCGTCTTTCATTTTCTCTTCCTCTCCCCCGTCCATCTCTCTCTCTCTTTCCCTCTCTGTCCCCCATCTCTTTCTTTCTCTCTCTTCTTCCTCTCGCCCCTCTCTCGCTCCCCTCTTTCTCTCACTCCCCATCTGTCTCACTCTCACTGTCCACAAACTCTATTTTACACTCTTTCACACTCTTTCTTTCTCTCCCACTCTCCTAATCTCCGCTCTCTCTTTCTCTTCCTATAATGTTCAGTGTCTGCCTGTGAGTTAGCCGACAGCGTTCTTTGCGACGTATCCAAGTTTGAGATGTTCTGTGGCATGCCAGGCTACGTCCAGATATGTTGCAAAACATGTGAACAGTTGAGAGCGGAAAATCCCTAGAGCACCAACACAGATGAGAGGGATATTTCACTATTCAAAAGGTTTTATTTTCATACCTGTAATATCAAATGCAAAGAGGGTGCCGCACCGTGACAACCTTCCGTGATTTTTTTCTCTTTGGATTTATGTTAAATTTCATTTTACGAGGACAAAAAAAAAAAAAAAAAAAAAAATCTTGTCTAACCATAAATTTCTATAATATGGACTGTAGATGGATAATCTACTCACGTAAATTTGTAACTTTTGAGTTTAGATAAGTGAGAAAAAAACTGATATGGACCTGACATATCACAAACTTCCTCTTTATGATAATCATATAGCAACTGGTAACACATTCTGTCAATAATTAAAAATAAAAGTTATTATTGTGCTAGTTTTAAGGGAGTATGAATACTCCCTGATACTCTTAATAATAATAATAATAATAATGATAATGATAATAATAATAGCTGTTTCTGACATAGCGCCTTACCAGTTACAATGTAACCGACCAAAGCGCTTACAGCATTACCACGGTCACTGGATTCAGTTGCGATTCTGCACATTACAGTGCACATTCTCCACTCCTCTGGGGAGCAGTCCAGCCAGTCGCCTGTTTCCAAGCGCGCACATGCTAATCCACCCACAATGACGTTCGCATCCTACCGGGTACCCATTTTACACCTGGGTGGAGAGGGGCAATTTAGATGAAATGCCTTGCTCAAGGGCATAAGTGCCGTGCCGGGGTTCGAACCCACGACCTTTGTATTCCCAGTCAAGTGATTAAACCACTCGACTACGACACCTAGCTCTTAAACTAGCAATGTATTTGTTGTGTAAGATTGCATTCATTTGGTATTATGTGGTGATTAATCTCTTCAACATTACCAGGGCTGGATTTATTCAAATGTTGAAAACTGATGAAACTAAGTTACAATTGGTAAATTCACGCTCAGTGTTGGAATTAAGTGTTGGAGTTAAGTGTTCGTGTTTCGAGGCAAAATTGTACTAAGATATATCGTCAGTCGGTCACTTCTTTCTTCCTCTCCGTGACACCAATAAATAAAATTTTCACGACTGATTTGCTTGATTCGATTAATTTTTGGACTTTTAATTCTGATTTGAAATGTAAGGTTCACATTGGTAAATTTTTGAGTGAAAGTCGAATTTGAATTGGAAAATTGAAGAGAAGATACTAAACTTTAAGAAAAGGGCAGATTTGTCTGGCCAAACAAATATATTATGATCTTGATTTAAAAGACACTGGTTATCGCTATCCAACACCATGAATAACAGTATACTATTAATACATGGTTGGGAGTGCGTTAGTGCGATCTGGCAACACAAAGGTTTTTATCGTGGTGTACTAACGCACGAGGCGTAGCCGAGTGTGTTAGACACCACAATAAAAACCTGCGTGTTGCTGGATCGCACTAATGCACGACCTCACAACCATGTATTAAAAGTTTTATAAAACGGGTCTACAATCTTAGTGTTTTCTTACAATCTTAGTGTTTTCTTACAATCTTAGTGTTTGATCCGGATTAGCCGTGCGTTAGTCCCCTCGCCGTGCGTTATCACTTTTTTTTTTGCACGGTCACGTGGTGTTATTTGACCAATCAGGATGGCTACATTCTTGAACCCGTTTTATAATTAATATTGACTGATATTTTAATGTAGGGGTCTCAAAGCACAATTGTTCCATGTACTAGTAACGGCAGTTGTAAATACTTTATTTAAGTTTATCAAAAAATTTTGTAACCAATAATACTGAAGCTGAAATGTATTTTGGTAAGAGATAGTACCGCATGCTAACGTATACATGAGACTTCCTACATTGCTGATTCAACTAATTTAAATGAGTGTGAAATTCCTGAAATGATGTAATTATGTTTAAGCTGCGAAAAGATTTTGGGATACTTTTGGATGTCCCAACACAATGCACAGGAATATCCAAAACAAAATTATATAATACCAATGTAATCGGGGGAAAGAGAAAAAAGAGTGAAATTTGTGTGAAATTTGTAGAGATAGCAAATGGGACCAAGGCGTGATGCTTAAGGACTTCTGAAAAGCATAGATATGCACACAAGGTGATCGTTGTGATTGAAAAAACAACAACAACACAATGTGATTTTACGATGTTTAGTTTGTCTGGTTTGTAGGGGAATTACTCGGGAATAATGGCTTTTTAAAGTCTGTCATTATTTCAAAGTTTTTGTTTTATTTTTTAAGTATTCAATTATTTCTTCTAAATCAGAAAAGAAAATGAGTGACTAACAATTCTTTTATTAAGGCTAATTTCTTGTGTAATTATTCCTATGGAATTATTCGATATATCAACTGCGTTTTCACATAGACTTACATTGAAATAGGGTAACTTCATGAATAAAAACTATTGATGCATGAAATTCGTGCCTTAATTAATTTAAATGTTGCCTCGTTTTGTACACCATTTTTTATTAAAAACATACTCTGAATTTTAAAAATACTATTATATTTTTTTTATTGTATTTGTCTAACAGAGTGAGTATGAGAGTTTCCGGTTTGGTTTGCTTGACGTATTAAGAGGAATTGTTACAAAATTATGATAATGATTGACTATTTGGTTGATGGGTAGATAAGAAGATTGTTGAATGAAAAGATTAACAGACTAAATGGATGATTTTTTTTGTTTTTAAGAATCTTTTATTACTTCCTTTTTCAAAATACATTTTCGCAATAATCAAGGTAAAATATACAAACAAATATATTCACATGCAGT
Organism: Heliocidaris tuberculata; assembly: GCA_025618425.1. Taxonomy (NCBI): domain Eukaryota; kingdom Metazoa; phylum Echinodermata; class Echinoidea; order Camarodonta; family Echinometridae; genus Heliocidaris; species Heliocidaris tuberculata. The sequence continues at coordinate 13,490,800 of CM046851.1, forward strand.
ATCATTGTGCCAAATTACATAATAATAAGTAACCATAATATTTTACATGCATGTATTAAATAGTAAATTATGCAATATATGGAAGTCTTTGTGATAAAAAAGGGGGAAATATAAAAAGAAGATGAAAAGGAAGAAAATGAGAGAAAAAAAAAAAAAAGAAAAAGGAAAAAAAAAAAGAAGAAAAAAAGAAAAGGCCCCCCCCCCCATTGTGTTCGTTGTTCCGCCTCAGATTTTAAAAAACTACAGTTCAGAATTTTCTTCATGATTTTGATGTTATCTTCATGATTTTGATGTTAATTGATCGATTTGTAATTTAATTGATCGATTGACAGATTGTTTGATATATTGATTGATGGAGAAATGAAGCGTAAATAGTTGACTGATGATTGATTTATAGATATTTATCGGTTGATGGAACATATCACTTCAACTCGCGAAGTGAAAAAAAAATGTCATAATGACTCACCCCCCCCCCCCCCCCCCCTCATGACGTTAAGATTGGACATTGATCAGTATACGATGCAGACTGATAAAATACACACATCAGCAACAACGATTTCCACGATTATTTACCAGGTCATTATCTTATCTAAAGCTTTATATTACAGATCACGTGTTTGACGTAATAGTTGAGGTACGTGCTTTACGATGGAAAAGGAAGCTGCATTCTGGATTAATTCTATAATGTATTAGGAAGCAATGGCATTGAATCGTTGGTTCTTGATTGACATATAGGGCTACACAGGGGCGCTGATCAAGGAGTAGGTCCTCAAATAATGACAAGGTGTGTCCTATATGCAGCGCATATGCATCCGATGAATGCCCCTCCCACCATGCCCTCCTTCCCAGTTTCCCTCAGTCCTGAAGATACGCCGCCCCTGGGGCTCGTGTACAAAATAGGTGAGGTAACTTCCCGATAAAAATGTACAAAGGAGTCGGGTTTGGTGCTTTTGGGGAATACATCTTTATCCACACGTGTTCTGACTGCACATAACACCATCTTAAGGATGTATTCATCTTGTATTGACTGTTTAATGTAACACTGGCGTAAATCCCGGGGGATGAGGGGGGGATATATCCCCCCCCCCCACACACTTTTCGAGGAGGGGGGTGGCCTGTACAATCATTCCCCCCCACACACTTTTCATGAAAGAAATGAAAAAATATATGCCTATGGGTGTTTTTTTGAATGACAAAACGTGCCTTGTGTTTGTCAAACAAGATCACGTTGGCAAATTATTTCAACCATCCCCCCCCCCCCCCCACTCCTCGATACGGATTTACGCCACTGTAATGTAACCTGAAACGTGAAAGCTTGACGGAGGTTTGCACGGCGTATAACAAAGATCGAAATACAATAGCATGCAACAGGTGGATCGAATCTTGTGTGTTCGTTCAGGAAGGAAAAATCCGCGACTATATTTTTCAAATTAAGTCAACAACCACCCAACAAGCACCAACGTACATCATATGCACCATAATATCGATGTGGGTAAAAAGTATCGCAAGTATATTCTGAACTATAAGAAGTTAGATCTGTATACCAATTGCATCTTGAAGATCTGCAGCATCCCTGTTTTGTTCAGAAACAGGTGAGTAATTTTATGAAACAGCTATAATCATTAGACTTAAGTATAAGTTCGAGGTTATGTGCAATCAATTATTAGGATATTGTATTGTAGATCTGAAACTAATATAAAAAAAATCTGCTCTATTCTTACACACTCTTGTAGGTGTGTGTCCCCCCCCCCCCCCCTCACGATCCCGCTCAACTTTGATAACCTATTGGGGGTAGGCCGGGGGTAGGGAGGGGCTTCTTGAATATTTTGGCCATCTTGCGCCCCCCCCCCCCAACCCCCGAATCCATGACTAATGTGTATTTTGTGTTCAGGAATGATATTGCTTCCTACAGTGAGAAGTTAATGATTCTATTGCCTGCTTAATTTTTTTATCTTTTATTTTTTGTTGAAAGGATATGGCGGATACAAAGCCCTTCCGGATCATACTATGGTGTGTGCCTCGGTCAGCCTCGTCTGTGCTAACCAAATGCTTCAGTTTCATCGAGAATACTCAGGTTTGATGTTTTTTGAACAACTCATTATTACGTCAGTGTATGAATGAATTGTTCTCTACAATTAGAACCCTTTCAATTGCATTTAATTACAGAGGCTCGGTTGAAATTTTAGCATTTTATTTGTTCGAAAACAAGTGGATGCGATAGTGCCCTTTGGTAAGGCATTAATCCTCATTACCAAGTCCCTCGGAGAGGACCTAAAGCCGTCGGTCCCCTAGTGGCTCACTTACGAGCATATACACATGCTTGATGCTTTCTTAGCAGTCAGGTAAAATAAACCATCGACCATCAAACATACGTGGGACTGCCTGGTTGAATATCTTTCTTTGACTCATTCACTTTTAGTAATACAATGTAATTCATCACTCGAATCTATATGTTCATTCGGGATATCCCTGCCTTGCGCCTTTGACCAACAGCCCAGGCAATGCCATATGAGGAGATCGGCAATGTAGGTCTATATGGCAAGCCATCGGGGTCTACTTACGTTTACTCACCACGCGTACTTGATTTTCGATACACGTACCTATATTGACCAATCAGAAGCCAGTATTCAGTACGCGTACTGTTTTTGGTCATCACGTCACGTGTGTTTAAGGGTACGTGTACTTTACTTTTACAGACGTTCCTGACCCCTCCGGCCATAGGTGGCCAAAGGGTTCAGAAGCGTCAGCTACTGTAACGTGTGCTTTGTCATTTAGGTAACGTGTACCTTGACTAGTCATTACGTGACGTCTATACAATTACGTGTGCTCTGGTCGTTACGTGACGTCAGCTAAAAGTTAGTCTATTTCCAGGATTTTTTTTTTTTTTTTTTTTTTTTTTTTTTTTTTTTTTTTTTAGGAAAGCAACCCATGTGCGTTAATAATATTGATTAATAAGGGAAGTATAGGGCTTGGCAAGGGCTCAGGGTGTTTAATATATTTCTGTTGGTGACTGATTATTAAGTCGTCCTATAAATTTTTAGAGTAGTAGTAGTAGGCCTAGACTCTTTTTAGCAAACTAACAAAAATCAAAGTAAAGTATAAACCGTGCGGAGTTGGTTTATTATTGTCATTACTACTACTACTACTACTCATTTTTATTTCATTATTATGATTGCTACTATCATAATTATCATCATCATTATTATTATTATCATTATTATTATTATTATTATTATTACTATTATTATTATCATTATTATTAATATTGTTTTTATTATCGTCATAAAAATTTGTCGTAATGAAATTAATGTATAAAGTTTATTCATAAATACCATGTAATGAGCGGAGGAAAGAGAAACAAGTTGATGATTTAGATTAGGAGAACTCCCCACATGTACAGCTCATGTTTACTATATATAGTCAAAGCTATACAGTGCATTCAAAGTATACAAACTTCTACTACATGACCACTGGAAGGCCGCCTGTTAACCCAAGGATTAACCAGCTGATATCCAGTGCATAAGGGATACTGATACATAAATGGGGAGATGGCTTGCCTATATCCTTGCTATAACCAGGGAATCCTAGTTACATTAATACATTCCCATGCTATAACCAAGGAGTTATCTGCTATAATAATTGAAACGAGACATCCTCGTCCTCCTCCCCCCTCCCCGGCGAAAAAAATGTGAACCCCCTCCCCCCCCCCCCAAAAAAAAAAAAAGAAGAAGAAGAAGAAGAAGAAGAAAAAGTAGTGTAAAATAATGATGAGTAAATGATAAAACAAACGGTTTGTTTTCTTAATAATTAAAGAAAAAAAAATCTTCTTCATCGGTTGTTACACTCCTTGGCATTATATACTTGAACTTTGAAAAATCATAGAAGATTTGTAATCCATGTGGAGGCAGAGCTAGATTCCACTAAATTTCGTCATAGGGCCTATACTAAGGCCGGGGGGGGGGGGAATGTATCGGCTGTCAATGTTACATATTCTAGTCGCAAAGGCGTTAGTGAAAAGACTGTTGATAAATTCAATGTATTCATTAAAACTATTATTTTTTTTAAAGACTGAATGTTCGTACGTTATACAGGGAGGGGGCGGGGGGGGGGGGGTGTGACTGTTGGAACAAGAACACACGCAAACAATTGTATGCCTATTATAAATAAAGAGAGATCATTTTGTCCATGAAGCAGTCTAAATCAGATAAATTAAAGGACAATTTTATCACAGGATTGGCAATTGACAGGAGGGGCATTTGTTCCTCAGAAAATTTTCTTTTGTCACAGCAAGGACACTTTTCTTGATTTCGGAACTCGGCACAGGGCCCATCGAGCCCCTTGCCGAACCCCGGCTCCGCCGCCATGGTAATGTACATATTATGTTCAATCAGTTGATGTTTAAATTATCATCAGCATCGATTCTCCTTCTCCCCTATATAGAAGAGATCAAGCCTCTGTCCCACAAAATCGTGGCCTCGCATGTCATGGCATGTAGACTGAGTTTCTATAGTACGCAATGATAAGTACTTCATCTATTGAAAACATTTAATTTTTTTTCAATGTTGCCATACTGCAAAATTATGGTCTTGTGTGTGTTTTGGAGGGGGCAAAACTATTTTGTAGCCCACTAAAACTTCTGCCCCCTCCCTTTTACGCCACCGGGTTTCTATCAAAAAAGGCACTGTTTCCAGTGCTGTTTCATTACCAGTGTTTTATGTAACGGAGCGTGGGAACCATGACTTGTGAGAAAATTTTGGTTTTGGTATGGTGAAATTTTGCCTCTTTATTTTAGAGCACTAAATTTTTTTTTATCGCGATACAGAAAAATTTATTGTCATGGGGGGGGGGGGACCAATAAAAGAGGAAAGTGCCCCCCCCCCCCCAGCCCCACGCGGCCGCCCGGAGACATACAGGAAAATAAGAGGGAGCTTATAGCTACCTAGTAAGATTATTGATATTTTGGGTTGTTGAACTCCATAAAACTTTGTACTTTTTACCACTATGGAAAGCTTATTCATTGTTTACTGCGAATTATTAAGTGCAATATAGGTTCATGTTTCGCTAAGGGCGGGGGAAAATTGAGTATAGCCCCTGCCCCTTACTTCCGAGGCCTTGACTTGAACCGTGTTTCTACAGAACAGTCTTTAGAAACACTACCTCATTAATATGCAAGGAAATGGTGAAGAGACCGAGTAAGAAACGATAAAATTAGAGCACTAGAAAATGTAAATATTTTTCATTGTTTTACTGTAAAATGATTTATGTCATATTATTTTTCCTTGCGAGTGGATGGAAAGACGGTGTTACCCATTCTATTTGTGGGCCTTGTAGTAGACGGGATTTGTAAATAATAATAATTGTGACCATTTGTACCGCGCCATGTTTGTCAAAAGTCATAAGTAGAAAAACACTGCATCTATATTAATCTGCAAGGGAGCGAAGCCAAGGAACTATAAATTCCCATTCTCTGCCCCCCCCCCCCCTTTCCTCGGCTTCTATGACAGGCCCTGGCACGCGTCGAGCCCACCAGTCTGAGAGCTAATTTGAAAGTCCTTGTATATTATTCACTGAGATAAACTATGATACAATGTATTAACTTAAAACAAACAAATCAATAGCTTTTGCATTATTGTAAAGAACAGTCATGTAGATCTTCAACAAAAAAACAACTTTCAATCAAACATAGAGGCCAAATTTTTTTTAGTCGCTCGCAAATAGTTACATGAAAGGGGAATTTCACCTTGGTATTTAGCTGATTTAAATAAAAGCAGAAAATATATTTTTTTAGTACTGCAGGGCAAATGGGATGGGCCCTTACAAGATACGTCACGGAGTCGGTTGCCAAGTTGTGTTTGATTGATTACAACTTTAAAAAATTAATAACATTCTCATTTCTTATCAGATTTTACTCAAACTTTTATTGGTCTGTTATTTCAATTTTCCCCATTCCTTTAACATTTTTAAAACAATGTAAGAAAGAAAACTGTATAAATGTATCTGAATTTTCACTTTTCAGTTTGAAATTCAGTGTTCAGTGACGGCACTGGGATTTTAAAATTGCACAGAGGCAGGATGGGGCATTATTAAAAGAGGAAGTGGGCACAGCTCACTGGAAGTGATAAGGGGCATTTAGGGGGAAAGGGGGAGGGTACTTATGAACAAAACCGTCACTTATCAGACAAAAATAGGCTGAATCTACTTGAAAATGTGGGGGTATTGTGCCCCCAGCCCCCTTGGGAGGGGGGGGGGGGTGGAGAGGAGGGAGGCTGTCGTTGTGATACCGAGGGCTAATTGTGCTAGGGGGTAACTTTCCGGCGGGGGTAGTTGTCCTTGTCTTAGATTTATCTCTCACCTCCCACGAAATTTTTGAGATTAGAAATAATAATGATAATAATAATAATAATAATAATAATAATAATAATAATAATAATAATAATAATAATAATAATAATAATAATAATAATAATAATAATAACAATAATAATACAAATAATAATACAAATAATAATAATAATAATAATAATAATAATAATAATAATAATAATAATGAAATAATAATAATAACAATAATAATAAAATTATGTTACAATTATATAGCGTATTCCGTGAATACTTCATTGCACTTTACAATGTCATTTATTATTATTACCCAAGAGAGGTAAACGATGCACGAATTTTACTAGTTTGGAAAGAAAACTGATAGTAGGAAACTGCATATACACCTAGGTGTGGATGTGGAAGGGGTTCTCCTCCAACCCTGAAAAATTATAGTTTTGAAATCCCTGATGTGTGTCATCATACGAGAGGGTCTTTAAAAAGAAAATCAGAGGATAAGACAATGCAATATACATCCGGAATGGATGTGGGAGGAAGGGGTTATAGAACGGTGTAGAGCGGGGGGGGGGGGAACCCGGAGGCGGCCCTTGGGGGCTTCCGTTGCAATGAAGTGGAGCACAGGAGTGGCGAGTTGTGTTGGAGGAGTGTATTCCATAACATGGCCCGCGGAACCGGGGGGGGGGGAGGCTGGGGCCTGCAGCCCCCCACAGTTGTTTGAGTAGACACGTTTCATAAATTCCCCGAAAAAAGGTGCGAGATTGTCATTATTCAAGTGAAATCAAATCAGCCCCCCCCCCCCACTTTCAAAAATGCTTCGCGGCCCCTGCATAACTATAGCTTATTCAAACTTTTAAAAGACTAACTGGATGATTATTCACTATAACGATATAATTTCCTCACTTTACTGAAAGTTCTTATTATTTCTAGAATTTTCAAGGGGGCAACTTGCCCCTCCCCTTTGCCCCTTAAAATAAGATATCGAAGTCCCTTCGCACTGTAGGGAGCTTTTGTATTTTCAATCTTCTAAATTTGCAAAGAGAGATTTAAGGAAAATGAGAAGTCACTGCCCGCTCTGGTGACGCTCCTGCGCCCTTCGTAATTTATTTTATATATTTCAAATTAGGCTGGTTGGTGAGAAAAACTCCTTACGACATTTCATAGTGGCCCTTTCATCCATGATTTTCTGACAAAGAGTGCGCAGGTTTGGTCAAGAATTAACGTTCCTCTGTGCATGTAGCCAGACCCCTCTATCCCATAACGGCATCAAAAACAAGTACCTTCGGACGGGCTCCCGTGTCTTCTGGTAAAGGTTATGCCGCCCCCCCCCCCCCCGGCATGTTCATGTTGTAAAGGACATGGGAGCGACCTTATCAGGCACATTCATTACCACGAGTGAGTTGCCACTGACTTGAATTTGAAGCATCGCAAATGGCCGAGCACATTGATGTTCCCCCCCCCCCCCCCGCCGTTCCACTCTATTTAAGAAAAAAGAGAAAAGGGGGAGGAAAAGGGAAAAAACTAGGAAAGACCAATTTTGGGGCGATTTTCACCTCCTATTCCAGCAGCGAGGTAGACTGTTAATTTTATTCCATGTTTAGTATATTTTCATGACAAAATTAAATTTTTATTATGAATAAAGATTCAAGTTTGGCTTGGTCCCTTTGCTCACTCGAAGAAAAAGGTTTCGTTATGATCTTGAAAGTTTTTAAAAACTTCCTGTAACTATCCAAGGTAAAGTGCCTCAAATTCATTTCCACATAGTGTGTGAGGTTAATATCAGTTTTGTTTTGTTTTTTAATCAGGAAGGGGCGGGGGCAGTTTTATAGTTTGTCCCGGGCACCATAATTCCCTAGATAAGCACTGTTTATGACATTCCTATACCACAAGTTAAGTGCCTATCAAACGCCATAGAATGCCCACCCCCACCGCCCCCCCCCCAAAAAAAAATAATAAAAATAGGACGGGGGAATTGACTGGATCAGTAAGAAAAGTGCAGTTTAGAGGAAGTCAGGTTGTACATACCGGTAATGCTAGAATCCGTGTATAATGAATGTTTACTGGATGCCTATATGGAGTGTGCTGCGCGAGCGAAAGGCCCCTCTCCCCCCCCCCCCCCCCCCCCATTTTCGGACTATTCCGATATGCTGCTCCACTATTACGTTTCTGGTTAATCTAGCTACTTTTTTGTGCAATTCATATTCATGGGCGTTGGGCAGACATTTCCCCGTAACTTGGTCTCACTCCGTCATTTTCTTTCCACCTACGACTTGAAATGTCTTGCTGAGTATATGTATCTATCAACTGAATTCACCGGTTCAGCTCACTCGGAGGTGGGCGGGGTAGGATGGAGCACGGGGGCGACTCGTAGGGCACAACCCAAGACTTGATGCCAGCCAGTGGCTCTTTTTGATATGTGGGGTCATAGTATCAAGGCCAGGGGCGGCTGAGCGTCTTTCAAAGTGGGGGTGGGGGGGGGCAGCAAAAAAGGGCACTTATTTGGGGAAAGGAGGCACCTACAAGGGGTGAACATAAAGCGAAAAATGGACCATTTTGTGACACTGGTATAACCCTACAATCTAATTAGTATAGTTATTATCAAGCATCACCTTCTTCCTTTTTATTGTGGGTCACTACTTCAGCTTTCCTGATACGCAGTTGTGTGTAATGGTCTAACGATTCATGTGCGAGAAAGCGAAGCGAGCGAGCAAAATTTTTTTGACTTTTTTCTATTGCTGGAGTCCTTGAGTTATACATTATTTACAGCGATATACATGTACAATAAAAATGACAGCAGCAAATCTAATTGGGGGAATGTCGAATGATCTTTTAATTTGTACATTAACTCTGTCGTTTTCTTTAGGATTACACCGATACATACTTTATGCGATCTGCTTGATTTCATTATATACTGTAAGAGCTAGCGAGCGTAGCGAGCGAGTTATGGGGACATTTTCAGAAAATACTGCACTTACTTGGTGTAAATTATTGGCACATTCGAGCGAGCGGAATGAGAAATCATTTGCTGGGGGGGGGGGGGGGGGGGGAGAATTGTGCCCCTTTTGCCTCCAGCTCCGCTGCCTTGCATTGTAGTTGTATATAGTAATATGGGTACCTGTAAAGCCGAACCGATTCTTTGTAGCTAGATATCGCTCTTTTTGTCCAAAAAAAAAAAAAAAAAAAGAGTTGGAAATATAGGTAAAAGGGGGCACTTATAAGAAAAGGAAAGGGCTCTTATCAGAGATGGAAAGGAGCACTTATAATAGGTGAAAAGGGGCGCTTATGAGAAGAGGAAAAGGGCACATATTAGAAGGTAAAAGGGGCAGCTATCAGAAGTAAACATGCACTTATCCAAGGAGAAAAGGGCATATATTAGAGAGAATACGGGGCAATATTTAGATTCGAAAAGGGGCACTTATCAGAAGGAGAAAAGGATAGTTATCAGAGAGATAAGGTGGCAGTTATCAGATTTGAAAAGGGGCACTTTTCAGAAGGCGAAAAAGGGGTGCTTATCAGAAGGGGAAAGGCACTTATTAGAAAGGAAAAGGGGCACATCTAGTAGTAAAAAGGGGCACTTATCGGAGGGAAAGGGGGCATTTTTCAGAAATAAAAAGGGCACTTTTGGGGTACTTGAAAAACTGGGGGCACTGTGTCCCCTGCCCCCCCCCCCCCACGGGCGCGCCGCCCCTGATCAAGGCTTTTCTTGATATAAATTTATTACTGCTCTTGCTAATACAGCTAATACTAATACAGGCAATACACGAGGGAGGATGGTGACCGTGTGAGAAAATTTTGGTTTTAAATGATGAAAGTTTGCATTTTAGAGCACTAATAAGCTTATTAAGCCTATACATCGTTGTAATGGAAAATTATTATTACATGTAATCTTCCTTTTCTGTTTTTCTTGAGAGTTTTTTTACCCCCAAACTCGAGGGCATGAGGGCTATCATGCAAGTACAAAATGTAATTTTCTTTGCCTCATTTTCTTCTTTTTTAGTGATTGCCTTTCCGAACTTCTATTATGAAAACAAAGGAAACGGTTACCTTTCCCTCATTTTCAGTTTATGCAAAAGTGAAGATAATAGACCACAAACCGCACTATACATGTCTTGAAAAAAAGGCTTGAAATGAAATAGGGCACCCCTAATATCAAGTTGGCTAGGCCTGAAAACGATGTTGATATACGTGGAAAGACATAACAATTATTAGTTCACGGGCCACAGAGCGTTTAAAAAGTGGGGGCAGGAGGTTGAGCATGAGTAAGAGCATAATATGTTATTATTAATATAAGTGTGTGTGTGTGCGTGTATGTGTGTGGAGGGGAAGCCTGCACTCCCTAGCCAGATCACCCCCTCCCCCCCCCCCCCCCCGGTTCAGCGACCCCTGAACTTGATCATGATAGAGCCATCCATTTTCATAACAAAGAGGGGAATCCTGATAATCGGGATTTGATTTCCCAAACTCTCATAGTCATATCCCATATCCCCTATGTAGAGAATAGAAGCGGTCTCATTAAAAAAAAAAAAAAAAAAAAAAAAAAAAAAAAAACGCCTGGAATTAGACCATTTAAAAGAAGACGTGACGTATTGAATAAAGCACACGTAATTGAACAGACGTGACGTGACGTAAGGTCACGACAGAGTACACGAAATTGGGTACACGTCACGTAACGAGTAGACGTGACGTACCGTTTGGTTTTACGTGACGTCTACTGGGTACGCGTACTAGTAGACGTAGGTAGACCCCGATGGCTTGCCATATATGAGGAGATCGGCAATGTAGGTCTATATAGGCAAGCAAGGAGCTACTGGTAGGCCTACAAGGCAAGCTTGCCCAGCACCCCTTTGGTCTTGTGAACGCTAAGAAAAATTTTCAGGAATGGCCGGGCTGTCGGTCTCGTGCATGGGCTGACGTCATGTTCATTAATTTAAACAGTAAGCCTATAAATCAAAAGGTCATAAAATCCTTCCTGTATTTAGGTCTGGTTTGAGCCGTACACCATGGCCTTCTTCCAAGACTTTCAAGTTAAACAGAGAACTGGAAGTTATCTCCCGCGCTCTGTCGATGGCTTCGATTCAAAAGAATTCATGAGACAGAAACGACTTCATTCTAAAGGGACGTCACTTGAACACATCTTCAATTTACAAAGTGTGGATGCCACTCTCATTCTGTAAGTAAAAGAGCAACAGACTTTTTGGAAATGATAATTTAGTGTTCAAATCTGATATCATGAACATTTTGTAAATCAAATAACGATCATGCGTAGATATAGTGACGGCATGACATTCTAATTATCTCTATTTATACTTGGCTTCCAATATCATGTCGAAGACATCGAGCCCGCCCCCTCCTCACTACGTGACTGGCAGTTATGATAATATGCAAGCCTTTATACAGGAAGCAAAGAAACCAAAGGCCTTTGCGAATATAAACCACTTGTCTACTTTTTTATTATACGGTTTGGGCCAAAATTAGACTATACAGGGACTTTTGGGCCAAAAGAGTCTTCTTAAAACTTCTAACTATATATTATACAACATGTAGGCCTACTCATGGTATTAGGAATTATTCGTTTTTCATGTCCAATCACATAATTTTGTAATTGTCCTTATTGTATTATTCCAGGCGTGATAGTGTCCGGAGACAACTAAACAGCAAACCAGAAGGTGAATCTGTCTTCATTAAAGACATGGCATACGGTATCACAAATTTCCTGGATCTTCTCCCTTCCAAGGAATCGGGGTATCAACACACCTTCCTCATCCGAAATCCAAAGAAAGTGTTCCCCGCTTGGCGCCGTCTCATCATTTCACAACTCACCTGCGATAAATCCACTCCCGGACAAGCCCCCATTTTTCACGAAACCGAATTTGATATGACGTCGGACGTGCCCTACATGATGCCTGGCTATTCTTACAAATGCCAATACGATTTGTGGAGATACGTTAAGGAAAATATTGATCCGAATCCCGTCATTATTGACGCAGACGACGTCTTATTCGATCCACTGACGATGCTATCGAAGTATACTGACGCAACTAAAATGCCATTTAACGGCTCCAAGTCACTCAGTTGGGATGCGAGCGCCGATGTGGTGTCCAAGTGGCGATGTTTCATACCCATCGCAAATGCCAAACCCGATGACTTCATTTATCGGACGCACTCCAAAGCCATCTTTAGCTCCGGTTTTCAAAGAAGAATGAAACCAGAACTGAAAGATGTTGAACTTTCATCCGATGTGATTGAATGTATCGATGCGACAATGCCTTACTACATGGAAATGGCAGAATATAAATTGAAGTAATCTTTTCAAAACCAAAATGCTCTCTGTTCATGCACTTTTTCTCCGAATTTACAGGAAGGAGATGTTTGGGTTTTTCAGATTAGTTGTGTCTTATGTAGGTCATCAGGAGATACCTATGCTCGGCTAGCTATAGCACTTAGCCAAGTCAAAAATATTTCCAATATGGGCTATAGGCACCTATAATATTAAAGGCCCCTGCAACCCAAACGCAACCCAAATGCAAGCTTATTGCTGTTGATGTGCAGGGATGAATACAACTAATATTCTGTTATTCAAACATATAGATATGTTTCATAGACTTTTGAATGTTTTTTGAAATATTTTTCCCAACCTCCTACAGGCTCCTAAGCTCCACCCTTAAAAAAAGCTCCAGATCTCATTCCTGCAATGACATCATTTGTTGTATGCATCCCTGCACATCAACAGGAATAAACTTGCATTTGGGTTGCAGGGGACCTTTAAAGAGTGATATCCCTCTTTATGTACATGTATTTGTAATTTAGCCTTTTCTATCCATAACAATATATCTGTAGACATCGTAGATGTATTAGGTGCTATATAAATCCATAATATTATTATTATATTATACATGTACTCAGTGGCAGATTTAGGGGGGGGGACATCCGGCCCGTCCCCCCCCCCCTTTTTTTTTCTTTTTTTTTTTGCTTGTCGGAGAATTATGGAGGGGAACTGGACCCCCATTACCCCCCCCCCCCCTGGTGTTCACTCTAAACTGTAAAATTCACAAGTAACTGTGATGTCAAACACAGAAGGACGTGCACGCGGACACACACACACACAGAAGACAAACCACACATCTGACAAGATACTAAGGCAGGGTTTGAAGAGAGGCACATACAGTAACAGCTAAAAACTATTTTGCGTAACCTGCTTTACACTTGCATTTTTGGGGTGGCTTGAGCACCCCCCCCCCCCCCCCCAACAAATTTTGTTGTGAATGCTGAACTGACATCATTTTTGGCCATGCCCTTCAATGACTTTCTTTGTTGTACAATTCTTGGGATACCAAATGAGCTCAAATCAGTCATACTGCTACAAAGTCACATATGAACTTTTGCAACCACATGTCAGCTAGGAAGAAAAACTAATATGTTTTTCTTTGTAAACATACACACCTGAGAAGTACAAAGTAAACAAACAAGTAACTTTCTTCCTTTAAAGTAATTTGGTAACTTTGTAGAGGCTTGATAAAATCTGAGCTGCCTAGCCTTACATGCTATTAGTGTATGTAATATGGTGTAAAAATGAAGCCGGGGGGGGGCACTTCAAAATCATCATGTCCTTCACAAAAGTAAACATATGCAAGTGACCGGAAATGCCAGACTCATTTTCCCCCATAGACTCAGTGTTACACTAAAGCGTATATGGCCATACGCTTTTGTAAATGGGAGTATTCAGTCATAGATATCTTAATAATAGCATTATATATTTGAAAACCTTTCTATGCCTGGCTATTTATTTATCCTTCTGAACATCATTATACAAGACAGATATAAAAATTCAACAATTTATTAAATCAAGCCTCCAGAAAGTTACCGAATCCCTTTAATAAGTTGTACAATTTTTTTTAAATTCCAAATAAGCTAAAATCAGTCATACTGAGCCTGATCGGTTAAGAGTGAGCATTGGGGTGAAAATTTAATTTTCAGATTTTTATGATGAAATCACTTTCAGGTTTTTCACTAATATCTAAAGTTACTAAAATTCACGTTTGTTTAATTGAAAAGGTCGGGAAAAGTCATTGGATTGGCCCATTTTTCAACAGGGGTGATGAACACTAATGTCACGGACGGACATTTTCTAGAGAGATTGATTTGGTCCTAGTTTAACACTCTCTAAACTTTCTTGGGATTTGTTAGCAAATAATTATAGATCAAACACCATTCCATTGAAAACCAAAAAATATTTGAAAATATTTGTACAGAAATGGTTGTGCCGCATGGTCATTCACATCTTGATACAAATTTGTCCGTCCGTGACAGAAAAAATTTGTAAAAGTTTTTTTTTCCATTGGTGGGGCAAAAATGAAAACAAAAACCATGCTGAGCTATCTCACTAGCTAGAGACCTATACCATGTATGAATAAAATCTTGATCAATTAAATATACATATACTAAAAAACGAATTTGAAAATTGTCACGGACGGACACTAATTTTGTCACGGACGGACACTGCAATATACTGAAATGGTAAATGCTGTGAGATTTCAAATTCAATGAATTGTTTTATTGTTTATTGGTTCATGGAACATATTTCATCCAAAATATCACGTACAGTGAAACCTGTCTATAAAGACCACTCAAGACAGACAAGAAAAGCTGTCTTTACAAGCAGGTGGTCTTTACGTACATGTACAGGTTCCTTTAATACATGATTTAATGAGAAACAGTTTTAAAGGAAACAAAAATTGTGGTCTATATAGACAGGTAGTCTTTCTATACAGGTGGTCACTAAAGCAGGTTGGACTGTATATGGTACTGTGATCCCCTATATCAATGCAAAAATTACCCCCCACCCCACCCCAATTTTTTTCTTTTTCAAGCTAATAAATGTCATAAAAACCTAATGATTTTGCTATGGCTCTAATGGGAGCCAGCCTGCATTGTCAGTCTGCAAAAGACATCCATTACAGGTGTTTACAGAAGATGAATACTTATTTCCTTACTTATTTATTAATATCATTACTGCTATTATTGTATATTTTTGGTCATCAGCAACGTGTAAAAGTTTTAGATTCAACATTAATACTGAAGCTTGATCAATATTCAAATTGAATTACAAGTTGTCTTTGAAAATTATAAACATTGGAGTTCAGATGTGTATTAGACCGTAAGAGCCATGTTTGGACTCTATTTTGTAAGAATGTTTTGAATTAGTTGTAACATTTGAGACAGATAGCAATTCTTTGTAGTTCAGGATCACACACAGTTAACAATTTTTTTAAAATGATGTAATCACATAACATAAGAAGAAACCTTTTTAGACAATATATAATTTCAAATGCTCATAATTGAATTGGTTGCATCAACCCTGGAACAGTTTTTTTATGGGGAAGGGGGTCAGAAAGTTATAATATATGACTTACACTAGTCGTGTTGGGCAATCCCTCAACTAACATGACATAATTAGGCTCTATATGGGCTTTACACACTCAGCTGTTGCCATTAGGGCCTTTGTCCAGGAAGCTAACATTGTTTTTAAAGTGATAGAGACATTACTGAAAAAGTAAACTATGGTATGAGAAAGATTTAGACAATGATTTGCATTTCACGATTTAGTTTTCACCCTCTTAGAGAGAACTTTTGAAAAATATGAGATGTTATAAAGAGTACTGGTATGTGATGTTGTAAGCGAAATGAGAAATTTTACTTCCTATATTGATAATGACCAATCACACATAATCCTATTTCTACATTACCTCTATGTTTGAAACAAAATATATGACTTTGAGCTGTAAAGTAAATTAAAATACTAAATACTGATGTTTGATTTCAGTCCACCTACATGACTGTAATGTAAAGGGTTATATTTTGAAAGCTTACATCACATTCTTCTCAACATGTTCATTTTGGTCTGTAGCATATATTGTACATGTACAGTTGTACACTACATGAGTATGCACTTGTACATTGTGTATGTACACTACAATACAGGCATCCACTTTTGACATAGATTCCACTTAAGAACTAAGTTTTTCAAGCTAAGTTTTGCTTAATAGTGGAATAAAATCAATTTTAAACAAAAAGTAGAAAGCACGAAGTACGTATGCACGATTTTAGATAGGAAAACATGCAGTTTTTAAAGTGAATGTCCGTCCGTGACGCTCAAAATGTCCGTCCGTGACGCCCAAATGTCCGTCCGTGACAAAAAGTTTTCGGACCTCTAGCAAAAGTTACAGCTTGCTTTAAAATTCTATGTATGTGACAGGGAAGTCAATTTACTTGACTAACATTTGCAGTTAAAAAAAATTGTCAGTGACAGCTTGTTTAGATAGAAAAGACAAAAGATTACCGATAAGTCAAGAAACCCATTTCTATCTTGTCCGTCCGTGACATTGAATATTTAATGGATTCTATTTTTAGTAGGTAACCATGGCAACCAAATTTTATCATCATTTAGCACCTTCAGTGGTACCCTTCACAATGAAACATAAAACAGCTCAACACATCTCATAACTAATTTTTTACAGGCCTTCAAACTTTCAAAATTTGTCAAATGTCCGTCCGTGACTAACCGATCAGGCTCTACTGCTAAAAGTCACAAGACCTTTTGTAACAACATGTCAGCCAGGAAGAAAACTCTTTTTTTTCCTGTGTGTATTTTTCTTTCTTTCTGAACAAAAATTCCTGAAAAGTATTAACAAGCAAACAAAAAAACAAGTTGCCATTTTACAAAAACATGTCCACACCAACTATTAATTTTTCAAATACAAACATTTTAATGGAACATTTCCAAGTTGCACAATCCATACTCAGTATGCCATCATTCTTCTTTTTTTTTTAACAAAAAGGATATGTTTGTGGCATTTGAGCAATGCTTTCCGTTTACTATGTCGAATAGCTAAATTTCCCCTTTTACAAAAATAGCAGAACTCAACAAATAGCATTAAAAAAAACTATGCCTGTCTCCTATCTGAGGTTTTGATTCAAATACATCACTTGGCATGTATAACATATAACCTGTCATCCCTCACCGTGACCAGATACTGTCAGGTGTTTTTCACATATAAGTTTTCTGACTTTTAAACTTATGATCTTATGAAATTTCAATCAATCACAATAATATATTCATGTAATCATGTACTCCTAAAAATGCATACTCATGTGAGCACTTTGATGTCAATGAAACAGTTCTTAGTTTCTTACCATTCTGCTAAGTGCTCAGTTTTCACTAATTATGTGGTCTGTCATCAGATTTTGTGATCCCATGCATGAGAACGTAAGCTGAAGCAATACTGTACAAAGTACTCTCTACATGACAGATGTACCAGTACCCTATTTCTTTGTAGTGTATTCTTCTATGCAGCCACATTTCAATATAGCACACAACTGTTTGTTTGGTCATATGGTTTTTTAAAGATATAACAATAGTTGCTTGTATTATTCTTATCCAAACAACAACAATAATAGATGAAAATAGAACTATTTAATACCATGATACATTCTTCTACTAAATCAAGAAAAGCATAACAATATGAAAGCAATAACTTTTTGCTGTCCAGAGTCTTTGGTGGGACCTGTACTTAAGATTTTTGCATCACAAAATTACCTGCCACTATGCATTCATGAAAAAAAAACATCATTTTTGACTACCACAGACAAGGTCTGATAAGCACACCTATATTTCAAAGTATGTACATGTACATGTATAGGGGGGGGGGGGTGCTCATTTTTCTGAAGGTTCATAATTCCGAAATGAAAATTTCCCATAGAAGGGGGTTCATAATTCATTTCAGAAAATGAAATAGGGTTCATAATTCCGAACATTTGATTAATTTCTCCGAAGGTTCGTTATTCCGAAGGTTCGTAACTCCAAAAATGAAATAGGGTTCATAATTCCGAAGGTTCGTAATTCCGAAAATGAAAGAGGGTTTGTATTTCCAAAAATGAAAAGGTTTCATAATTCCGAAAACGAAATAGGGTTCATCGTTCTGAAAATAAAAAAGGGTTCATAATTCTGAAGTTTCGTAATTCCAGAAATGCAATAGAGGACTACAAAACATTTCAGAATTACGAACCTTTGGAAATATGAACCCTTTTTCATTTTCAGAATTATGAACCCTATTTAATTTTCAGAATTATGAACCCTTTTTCATTTTCGGAATTATGAACCTTCGGAATTATGAACCTTCGGAAAAACGACATGTAACCATATGCAAAGGTACATTTAGTACCAGTCACACAAGTAACAGATGACAAGTAGACCTTCAGAGAATGCCAAGCCCCTCATTTTCACCCACCCCAATTACATCATTTCCATGGTCCTTCTTACACATGGTAGTTTGTATCTGTGATCTTTATCTCAATAAAATCATCTGTTGTAAACTAAGGAGGCTAGAAAGTAAAATTGTAGCTATACTATAGAAGACACATCAAATATATCACTAAAACTTTTACCACCAATTCAAGTTTTGAATATTTTTCTTTTTCTGACTAACAAGGTATTTTTAGAGGCAGGCTACATGTATGTACATGTAGGTCTATATTAACAAAGTGTTGTTGGTAATTTCAAAATTTCTGACAAGGAAAAAATTTAGGCAAACCTCACACTTACTAACTTTTTTTTTCTCTATCAAACATCATTGTCCTTTAGCATACAATCTTGGTCAGATAAGTAGTAAACTGATTCAATATTTGTATTTGAGATGGTCCTGTAAAGCCTTTTTACATTTATTCATCAAATTTCCAAACAAATGTCTAAACAGAGGGGGCTACAAAACACTACATTTTTTTTCTCTCTCTCTCTCTCCCTCTTTTTTTAAATACATTGAGTCTTCCACTAGTGCAAAAGAAAAAAAAGAAGAAGAAAAAAAAGACACTGCCATAATCTCCATTTCAACATTTACAAATGCTTGCCAGAGTACATGTACCTCCCGTCATTTCTTCAAAGGCACATATTAATGAAAGCTTAGGCCGAAGTGACATAGTTTTGTCAGGTGCTCTTCCAGAGTTGTTCTTTCACTTCATCATACAGTAAGATGTCCTTACTTTGAGTGATGGGATATCTCATGCGCACACAATCCATTTTCAAATGGGAATAGGTAGGCACCAGGGAGTGACTTCTCCTCATTTCTCCGCTATTCTTATCCACCCACTCTCTGAAATCAAGTTTCCCTTCTATGAAATTCTAATTCTTGTCATTTTGTACCTGATACTCATCTAAATTGAAAAATGACATCCGTTTGCAATAAATACGTATCTGAATATTTTTTAAATAATATTTTCCCCACGTATTCAGGCCTAAACGAGTCTGCTAAGCTCCGCCCCCTTTTAAACCCCGAATTCTCGTTCTTCGAGCATGATTGACGTGTGACGTCACAAACCGACATCGCCGGTGCTTGTTTACAATATCTTGCATATATCACGCGTGCAAACTAACTTGCAGTTATATACCACCTCGAAAACCACCTCTAAATCGAAGTATGCCGCAACGCTGTGTCTTTGCAGGTTGCAGCAACATCACAAAGGAGGGTGTAAGTCTACATTTATTCCTCAAAGACCCAAATATTAGAAGAAAATGGACCTCAAAAGTGAAACTAACTCGCGTCAATTGGAAGGGGCCGAGTGACCGCAGTGTCCGTGTGTTCCGAGCACATTTGTGCGGAGGACTTCCTCGATAGTACGGGGCTGCATGCGGCGTTTGGCATCAAGAAGAGGCCGTCCCTGAAGCAAGATGCCATCCCCAAAATCAAACTTGATCTACGGTATCTATTGATCATATATCTATTGATCAACTATCACTGTACCTACACTAACTTAGTCTACCGGTACTTATTATTTATAGCAGCACAATGAAAACATGCAAGGTAACAGGAGAGCTAAGGGTTTTCTGGATATCAATGTTAGAATTCACTAGAAACAAAACGCTACCACCCCATGCACCAGTAAAACCCTACCCAAGCTCAGGCCAGGCAGGGTCAGCAGGCGAACGACCGAACGGCACGGCGTGTACACCTGCGCACGTCGAGCTCACTGCCTCGATCAGCTATCAGCTCAGCCTCATCAGGACTGGGGCATTTTGCAAGCGCAAACAAGATTCATAATTGGTGGATATGCATAAATTAAAATTTAATCGGCAATCTAATTACCAAAAGGAATTACTAGTTATAATTCCCAAGTCTCCCGTCGATATCTTCTCCGTTATTGAAATCAGGGACGTCTCTGTCATATAATCAGAATCCGGTCGACATGTCTGGTTCAAACAAATACGGCCGTGCCCCTAATTCCTCTTTTATTTCTTCTGTCTGAAGAAGATGTTATCGTTCGTTGATATAGGATTTAAAAAAAAATTAAAATGAAGGGCTGTAATGGCACGAAGTCGAAGCTAGGATCTACACGAAGTCGAAGCTAGGATCTACACGAAGTTCAATAGCCTACACACACTTTCAGCTTGCGTGGAGTCAAGCATTCTGAGTGTGACGTCACATGACGTCATCGATCGCTGGACCGATTTTCCAAAATTTTTAGGGGCGTTCCCAATTAATTTTTTATTTTCAAGTTTACAGATTAATGAATGGAATTCAGGTAAAATGGTTGACAGATCTGGATTCACAGTAGAAAAGTCTACTAATTGAAGTTCCTTTGTAATTCCATAAAAGGGAACCCTTAACATAAGGTCCCTTAGCTTGGGGGAACATTCATTTGTTCACTAAATTTCTGCTTACATCCATAGCATCTGTTGATAAGGCCAACTTTCCTCACCACCGTAAAGGGTTGGTGAGTTTGAGGCATTCTTACTACATTCCTGACCTCATATCCAACAGTATTACTTGCTCCCCTCCGCTTTGTTGCTTGTTTCTTTCCACTACCTGATGCACGTTTCCTGGCATTGATTGTGACAAGAAAATCAGCTAGTACACCTCTATGCTCTGCTACTGCCACGCAGTGTTCACAAAAGAGCATCTCATAAAACTTGAATGACTCGCACTTCTCCTCACAGACAAATTTTGCCATGCCTCCCTTTTGTGTCACAATGAAGGCTGATGTTTCACTGAAACACACTGTTATTTTGGAGTTGTTGGGAGCACTCACAATGTTTTCAGGTGACTGAAGAATTAGTCCAGCTTTATGCCAAACATCTTGTACCTGGTCTGAAGTGAAGCCACATACTGAGCTCTCATCAGGTCCTATTGACAACTCTGTATGCACTTCAGGCGTCAAATGAGCTTGTGGGAAGACTTCCTTGTCTTCTTGTTTTGACATGTTTCTCAACTGTACTGCTGTCTTTTGGAGATGTTTGTACTGGTGATCTAGCTTCCGCTCCCCAGTACCAAGGACTGCCATTTCTAGCTCACAGTATTTAGAAAGGACAAAGTCCTGGAGACATTTTGCTAGTTCATCCCAGCCTTTTTTTCCAGCGATCCATTTGGACACCGTGGCATTTACTGACTCGTCATCATTCGTGGGGAACTGCCTTGGTGGGTCTCCCAAACGTACCTGGCTTCCAAAGGGCTTCAACATGGACGTTTTCATGTCTGCAGATATGAAGCGACGAAACCATGTAGAAAACTCAGCTTCTCTACCAGTTTCTTCAGTCTCGAGAGCATCCCACTGTGGAGCCCATACTGTCAATTGCAGTTCGTACTCTTCCTCTGAGTTGCAGTCTGCTAATCCTTCATACCTTGTACTGTCTACTTGCTCACCATATATCGAACACACAATCCTTCTGGCATTCCTTCTGACACCCAGTTTAGCTAGCTTGGTTTCACAGTTTCTCTTAGGATGAAGCATGCAATGAAGATGACTTGAATCCTTGAAGCTTGAGGTGGCTGCTATGCCCTTGTGAAGTGCAATTTCTCCATCTGTCCCATAGAATGGTACGCTTGTGTGCTGAAGACCTTTTGACAACTCGTTCCCAAAGTATCGGTAGGATTCAAAATCTCTTCTCCCATGAATCAAAATTGCCCCAGGCATCAAAACTGACCTGCCATTGTTCCTGTAAACAAAGTTCTCATGCCAATAACATGCAATTGTCAAATACACTGGCCCACAATCAAAAGTAGAGTCAAACACAAGAACTTTTCCATTCTCACAAACGTTTCTCCGCATGTCTTCAGCCTGCTTATCTGTGTATAAAACACATCTTGGCACTGATCCACTCCCCTTTTCATGACAAAATTCTACACTCTTGACAAAATCTCCTTTCAAATTCATCTTTAGAAGCTCATTAAAATCAGAGCTCTTAGCTTTCAAAGAACCATGGCGATACACTTGCTTCCTATCCCTTGGTACAGATGAAAATGACTGGAGGACACTTTCTCCTTCTTTCTCATAGTACTCATCAACAACTTTCTGGGCTGAGGAGAAATGTGAAGTCTTCAAGTTTCGAAGAAGTTCCTTCTTAGATCTGATATATGGTCGTTCAGAGTGCTTCTGGTTACCATGAGGACTGAAGATGAGCTCAGTTTTTTCTCCTCTCCATTCATATCTGATCATGCATATTGGGTGCATAATACCCTCCTCTGCATCATGCAGCTCATAGAGAGTTCTTTGAAAGTTAGGGGTGTCTCTGTGCTTGTAGTACTTACGGACAAATGTGTATGTTCTACGGTTGCCAATATCCTCGCTGGATCCAGCACTGCTATCCTTGTCTACAGTAATTTTACGTTTGGCCCTACTGGGCTTTTGATACTTCCCTGTCTCATCACACGTAATATCTTCTGTAAAACAAAGCTGAGAAGTATCTATCAAGAAGCACAATTCTTGGTCACAACCAATTGGTACAGAGTTGTTAACTTGTGCTGATGGGAACAGCAGTGCGTTTGCTATGCGCTCACTGTCTTTGAAGAAGGTACTTTCTTCTTTGAAGGCATGCCACTTGTGCCTGTACAATGCTGGTCCAACATTGCTGGTGACAGTTCTTGGCTGGAGTGGTGTGTAATGATCTTCCTCATCTGCTAAATCACTTGAGATTGCAACCTCCTCAAGCTTTGGTCGCTTGAAAGCATTAGACCCTTCACAAAAAGCGGTAGACCCAGCTGCCATGAAGACTTCATCTGGATTTCTGAAGAGCAAAAAGTATGAAATATATACACTTATAAACATAATATATATACTGGTACATTCAACTTGTCATCAACTCGTTGAACCCACAAGTTGACCACAAAAATCAGTTGTGCATATTACACACCAACAGTACTCACCAACTGCTTTTTATTAAGTCAATGCCTGTCTGTTTGATTTCTCTTGTCAGTGAATGCACACCCTGAAAATTGTGCAGTCATTTAATGTTTGCAAACTTTGCAACCAAGACCACAAGAATTACATGTATGGCAGCCTTATTCCACAGAAGGTACATGTATGGAGTGTTGCATTCCCCATCTGTATCACCCCACCAAAGGGTGCATTTGGAGTGTGAAGTGTGAAAGTTAATTTATTAATCTACCATCTGACAAAATTTCGGGGTAAAATACAATGTTGAAATGTTTTTTTCTCTCATTTTTTTTTTCCTGGACATACATGTGTCAGCTTGCTGGGATCATACCTCACATTGCTTTTCTGGACTGGTATAGCTCAAAAACTACATGTATGCACTGTCTGATATTCAAAATCTACAGAAACAAAGAAATATATCTATTCTAAATGTATGGAGAGTTTCAACTCAATCCAATTAGAACTTCACAGTGTAGGCTAGGGAGTTCTGACTCGACCATTTGTGCAACAAACAATAGGACACAGATTAGGTGCTTTAAAATGGTCACTCTTCTTTAAAGCCCATTTTTTCTATTGTTTTGGTCATTAGCCTGTCTGACATTCTCATTGTAACTGATAAGGGTTTGCTTAGTCTATACAAGACAATTTATATATAATCATTTTAAAAGTTAGAATCTAAGCTTTCAAACTGTGCTGAAATTAAAGAAACCCAAATTTCAGACTTATTGGTCGTTTCGTGGTGGAGGGTCACATATGTACATAAGGAAATATAAAATTATAGCGATTTTCCAACTACACGTCGGTGTGTAGTCGGTTTCCACAGCAGATTGGTAGGCCTGCTTCTGTCTCTAAGTGAAGAGCCGACCCTACCCAAATAAGACTCTTTTAAGAGGCTAACGAACGAGAGACAGACAGAATTTTCAGTCTAATAAATCAATGTAATACTACTGATAAGTTCTAGAAATGAGAGTTTTCAATACCCATTGTAGGTCTACTCATTATTCTGCATTGTAGATGGCACTGCCACTATGAGACTGCATATGTGGCAAGCCCTGGGGGGGGGGGGGGGTGTACTTGGGGTGTGAGACCTTGAACCCCTAACCCATCTTTAGGGGCATATTTTCAGAAAAAGGGTACTCATGTTTATTTTAGGGATTTCTCACAAAACGTAGACCCATGTTTATGGATTTCTCGTAAAAATTGGACCCTGACAGTGTAAAATTTTCCTTGGTTTTCGCTGCGCAAACGATCAGGCCAGGCTCGTCCGGGACGTATGGGTACCGTTTACGTGCAGTAGTTTATGTAACGGAGATTTTGAACGGAGATTTCAGATTTTTCTGTGAGTTTTCTTACATTCCTCAAACCTCAAGAAAAATGGATTTAAAAAATACACGAGGCACTGGATTTCGGGATACCACCCATGTTTAGGGATTCTGTTGAAAATGTGAACCCATGTTCAGATGTTTAGCCTTAGGGATTTTTTTGTAGAAAACGGGACCCATGTTTAGGGATTTCTTCTGAAAAAAGCGACCCATTTGGGTGGCACATCCCCATAGCATATATATGGAAGTACCCCCCCCCCCCCCCCCTGGGGGATGGCAAAACTGAAAAATTCACATCTAGCCCACTCACACTTATGCGAGGTTATTGGAGATAACCTCGCACTCTGTACCTTCATACCGTGAGCAATTGCCTCCAATCCCATAGGCAAGTGTGTGATATCTTGCCCATACACATATATTTTCTATTTTGTGTTCAAGAATGTAAGACGGTGTAAAAATAATATACAGCCTTTCAACCTCGATACTTAATGATGACGAAGGAGATCACGATGATAATAATAATAGTAATGATAATAGTAATAACAATAGTAGTAATAATGATAATGATAATAATAAAAATAGTAATAATATAATATAATAAAAGTACTGATGATAACAATACTACTACTAAATAATAAAATACTAATAATATAATAATATAAAACTAATAAAAGTAATAATAATAATAATATAATAATAATAATAATAATAATAATAAATGTAATACTAATGATACTACTACTACTACTAATAATAATATTAATAATGATAATAATATAATTATTTCGTTCATATTTTGATATACATAATATTGTGTACTCGCCTTGTTATATTCCTATTGTCTTGTTTTTGTCAGTTGATTGTATATATACCCTGTACAATGTTGAAGAACTTGTATCCTGGGATTGATTGTTACCCTTTTGTTATAACTTTTGAAATAAAAGGATTTTTAAATAGGAGGGGAGCAAGATCACCGACCCAAAACAGCCTGAAAATTTCACTTGATCAAGATGATAAAGATCCTATCGAAGGATCTGGCATGAAATTAGATATTCTATCATTCTAAAATGTAGAAGGAAGTATTTTCTCAAAATTTTGCCGATTATATTGGTGTTTTTCCCTCTTCAACTTAGAGGTCGTGACAGGCCGAAATTGACACAGCCCCATATAGTGATGGTCCTGTGCATCTAGCCAAGCATTATACCGGTAGACTCGTCACTCTAAACACTAACACTGACAAAACTTACTCAGTTGCCATGATACATCACTCCAGTGCAATGGTAATTGGTATGCTCTCACGAACTCGAGCCATGCACATATGCTTGGGTAGGTCCCCTGACTAGATGTCAAACTCTAGTCTGGCTGTTGTCACCACTACTGTTGACTGCAGAATGTGGAATGCATGTACATGATTAATGTGAAGAATTTTATCAGCTTTCATTGTGAACAAGCCATTCACGGCCAAACCCTCCCTACATGCCTTATCGATCTCGAAAGGGCGCGGTGCAGCGAGGCGCGCGCGGTGTGGAGCGTTCTTCAACGCACCCTTTCGAGAAAAGAAGGGGGGGGGGGCTCAGCTCGAAGGGGTGCGTTAACTAGTCTTCCACATACAATAAAATTTTATATTTTTATTATATGTTATTATATGTTAATTTTATATATATATATATATATATATATATATCACTTAATTATAATGCATTCACTCTGATAGATTATTCACGATTATACATGTATAATGATTTGAAAGTTCAAATATCCATTCTTTTTTATCCAAAGATTTTCTTTCATGCAGTCACATTAAGATTTTAAATTTGTTCATTTATTATTATTTGCTTTTCATTTTATTCTTGCTGAATCATATTTGGTTACGTTTGTATTGTAAATTGATTTGGACTGTTTGTTTTATTATGATTAATGTTCATATCTTGTATAATTGTAAATTGTCAATGTTATATATTTGCAGGGCCTTTCTTGCATATATTGTAAACCAGTGTTGAAATCACTGATGAAGCCACCCTGGTAAAATAAGACTAAATTTTAAAAATGAAAAATAAATGAAAAATATATAAATCAAAGTATTTCATTTTCGTCATTAATGATTTATTCATAGAAAATTAATATCAATAAACATGTATACTACTTGTCCCTCGGGAATAAACAAAATATATATATTAAAATATATATAATCGAAGAAAACAAAAGTAGTATCAAGAAATACACAATATCAAACATGCAGAAAAGAAAAAAAAAGGATGAACAAGGGTGGCTATGTACAATGGGGCAAGGGAGATTTTTTAACATCACAAGACGAGGATAGGAGTGAAAAGGGGGGTGGGGGTGGGAAGGGAAGATAAAGATATAACAAAAGGTTTCGTGAGACGACAAAAGACCTACACAGACACCAGACAAAAACATGATAAGAAGACAGCTGGCTTTCAAGAATACAATTTTTTTTTTTTTTTTTTTTAAGGAAGTCTCACATAAAGGTATATGCATTTGAAATGTATCATACGGGATTTACTATCAGTTACTGACGTCAACATAATTTAAAGATATCATAAATCAACACAATTATTCCTTAAAAGATGAAACTTCAGACTACGTTTAGAACCTAATTTACTCAAAGCATGTTTAATGCTTGCATCGAGCAAGTTCCAAAACCTGGGTCCAGTACATACTAGCGTATATAAAGAGTAAATTGTGTCCTTGCACGGGGTAAGTGCAATCCTGAAGCCTGTCTCGTGGCATATCTATGAATTTCACTATTTTTCTTAAAGCGTTTGGCTAGTGCTAGTGGGAGGTCACCTGCATTAAAATCATACATTAGAGACCCTAACTGCATAAAATAGATATCTTCCACTTTGAGAATTTTATGTTGATGAAAGAGAGCATTAGTGTGAGCACGAAAATGAGCATTTATTATTCTTATAACTCTCTTTTGGATCAAAAATAGCTTTTCATTTTGCGATTTTGAAGAATTACCCCAAGCTTTCATACCATAATTAATATATGGAAGAATTAAAGTCGAATACAGGATAAGCAATATTTCTTTTGGAATAACTTTTTTTCAGTTTGCATAACACCAGTATTTCGTGATAAGAAATGGTCGACCAGGACCCTGTTTCTTAGAAACGTTTTATCAATGACAAGTTACATTAATTGATATAAGTTGCTGAAACCAATACATTTGATTGGCTGTAAGAAAATTTGTCATAGATCTTGCAGTTGTTATTGATAATACGTTTTTATAAAAACAGGGCCCAACGATCAGAATCCCTTGACACTATTTGATCATGAATGAAAGATGGCGCTATATAACTTACCCATATAGAGATCCTATTATAGGATCAGGATCACTATGAACTTATCCAGAGAGATCACTGATATTTTTTTTTAAAGTAGAGATCAGTGAGATCCTATATTAAAGCACGAGATCATAGATCTCTATATTTATACTTATCACGGTGCAGACACTGACCGTCAATCCCCACTTCCTCGTCCTTTCCAGATTAGTGTGTTGCAATGAATTTTGTCAGGGGGTCAAACATTTGAAGGGAGGGGGGGGGGGGGGTGTCGGACCAAATTTGCAGACAAGGTGGCTGGAGCTTTTTTAACAAAAAAACAACTACAACGGTCAACAAGTTTTCAAATTTGCCGTGCATGCCGAGAAGAAAAAATGGGTTGTCAGATTTTTAAATTTGCCGACAGATGCCTCCATCTTTCCCATCAAGAAAAAGAAAAGAAACGAAATGAGGGGAAACTTTAAAAAAGAAGAAGAAGAAAACAACAACAACAACAACAAAAACCCAACATCATTAAATGGTTAACAGAACATGAGACTTACATGTATGTGGTTTATTCTTAGACCCGCAAGAGATCCATGGACATTACATATACAGTCGATGAAGTTGCCACGCCCACTTTTATACTGGAAAAGATTTTTCGTCATAGGGGAGGCTTGCAAGCTCCACAGTTGGGAGAAGGGGGAGGGGGAGGGGGGCAATATCGATCCCGCATGAGATGGAGATGGTTTAAGCTATGTGGCTACCCTGTAAAATTTTAGGGTTAGACATTCCGCCTTCTGCCGCACTCTGGATATGTCATCTGGGATGTGTGATATGTGTGAGTGGGTGTGTTGGGGGGTTTAATGACTGCTGACGGAGGGCAGTGACGCCAAATGGTACATACTGATTCTATATTTCCATAATCTATATAGGCTTCCAGTATCAAAATGCCACGCCCCAAAAACAATGTCGAAGGACTCTGCATGCAGTGGGGAAAACTTGCTTGGAACCCCCCCCCCCCCCCCCCCTTCTTGAGAAAGGCTGCTCCAGCCACTTCCCTCTAAAATAAAGGGGAGTTATTACTGTATCTATAAATAGGCACTTAATGGCTACATATAGCTTCATGGGCCACGGAAACCGGGGGGGGGGGGCAGCCCCACACTTTTTTGAGAAGACACGTTTCATAAACCCTCAGAAAAGAGGTTTGAAAATTATTATTAATGAGTGAAATAAAATCAAATCATCCCCCCCCCCCCCCTCCCCGCCTTTCAAAAAATGCTCCGCGAGCTTTAGCCATGATCTCATATTGAAAATCAACTAGCTTTTTCTCTTCTTTGGCATCATTTTTCAATTTTTGTACAACTATTACGATTGCATAAGTCTGAATGGCCTAAGACATGTATATGTCCTTGATATCTAATAATTGTCAATTCATGACATGATCCATCAAATCCTTAATTTTTCTACCCATCTCAATCATTTCGTATCATCATATGATCATTACTCATCAGAAATATTGCCATCACACATTTGATCAACAATCTGAAGGAAAAAATCCAAAAATTAAAATGTAAACAACACGGCTACTATTTCGCTGCACCACCTTCTCGTGGCAGATGACATAGTCCATTAGTGCAATCTCCAGTTGCACCAGCGAATTATCAACCTCAGGCTATTTCGCGATGGAAGGAGGAGGAGGAGGCGGCGGCAGTGGGGTTACCCCGAAAATTCTGCACCTCCAGCGGGCCTTGTCAGGCGGCTTTGGCTTCTCCTTGATGGGAGGTAGGGGCACTGGATTCCCCCCCGTGATTTGTGACATTTTGAGCGATTCTCCTGCCTCAGAATGCGAAGGAGTAAGTATGAATCAAAATCACCGGACATGATCTCACACATGTATTCTCTATTCACCGTAACGTTGGTATGAATGAATGAAGAACTGTGTCTGTAGGCCGTAGCGTAGCATAGCCCGTCAGTTACCGCGTACGTGGGCGTAGTAGGCCGTAGACATGGTAGACCGTGTATCGCTACCCGGCTACAAGCCTACAGCCGGCCGGGAAGCGCATTTTTTTTTTTACACAACTGTTTAGCCATTTTAAGGACACAAAAGTCACACATTCATGTAACTGTTATAGAGGTCTACCTAGTCAAGCTTTCATGTTTAATAGCCTTCAAAGAAAGACTATGAAATTGAAAAGAGTAATGAAATAATCCACCACTAGCCACTGCACTCGATCCGCTAGCCGCACAGCAGCGGTTTTCATATTGCTACACATTCATTGTTTGTAGATCTATGGGAACTCTGACTTAATGCCAATGGCTAGAGTTTATATCTTTTATTTTTAGGAAACTAGTCGCTCATTCGTTTGCATGCACACACTTGCATGCAGTCTATAGAGGGGGAAAAAAAGACACCAATAATACGTTTGATGAAATGAAGAGTTGTTACATCATGTATGATGGGGGGCCCCTTGTCTGCGCACCTAATATTTCACTTGAAATTGACAAGCTTTTCCTTTGGCATTCCTCTAATGACTGACCTCATTTTAATCCTCATATCCTAGAGAGTAACTGCCGAAAATCTGATTAAAATTCGAATAAGAACAATTTCATTTTTCACAAGAATAGGCGACGCTGTCATTTTGACACTAAAAAAGGGAAGGTTCCCTTGTCTGCGCACTCATTCACTTATCACGCAGTTCGGGATATTTTGCATGAAAGGTGGCATTTTCAAGGCATGTGAGTAAAAATGCATAAAATAGACGTTCTTCACCCGTTTTTCCTCATTTTTCGCTGATACATATCACTAAAATTGATATGAAGATGATTGTGTTCATTGCGTCTTTTGTGATGTTAGAATCGCGCAGTTACGCGTACGCGCAGACATGGGCACTGCGCAGACGTGGGGCACCAAACCATACTGTGCGGAGTGAATGGTTTCCCATTTCATCACTTATACATGTACAAGCTTATCTGCAGATAACCTTGTACTCTAGAGTAGCTTTTACTGGTGAATAGGCTTCAATAGCTTTTGTGTGTGTTAGCAAGCTCTAGTCCATTCTAGATCATTCATACATGAGAGGAAAATAATTTTTTTAAATTTCACTTTCAACTCTGAAACCCCAAATGTATAGCATGGTAAGAGTTGAAGAGTCCTGGAATCAGGTAATCTAGAAAATTTAAGAAAATTGATCCTTGCTCAGTGCAACTTTGTTGTCTGTTTTTGACTACTGCAACAGTGAATGTTGGACACAGTCCCACATAGGCAAGGGCCTATGAGTGCCATTTCATGATAATGCTGTCACATCATGAAATAAGCCCACGGCCCACCCTACACAGCCATGACAGCAGTTCATTCATGCAATGGCATAATTAGGTTTGGTGCCTTCAATTCAGTCTGATCCAGGGCCACCTCCATAATCTTTGCATGTAACTGTAAGCACTCGGAAGTCGTATTGGACTAACGGAAGGTGATTACACGCATGACACATACTAC
This sequence comes from Heliocidaris tuberculata, assembly GCA_025618425.1. Classification (NCBI taxonomy): domain Eukaryota; kingdom Metazoa; phylum Echinodermata; class Echinoidea; order Camarodonta; family Echinometridae; genus Heliocidaris; species Heliocidaris tuberculata. The sequence goes on from CM046851.1 coordinate 13,522,431, forward strand.
ACTAGCCTGTAGCAAAAGCTCACCAAAGTTTAGCACAGTATACATGACAGGCGATATCACAACAGACAACATCACAATTTTGCACAACTAAAAACATTGAAAAGTAGCATTGAAATTTTTCCAATAAGCCAGTCTTCTCAATGCACTTGTGGTAGAGTTTATTTGTTACTTTACTGTTCATGTATCTACAACATTTGGTTGAAAAATCTGACATATTGTCATTTAAAATTATGAAATTTACATGTATCCTGGCTACATGTATACCATTGTCAGAATCTTCCTCGTATGATTCATGTCTAAAAATCTTAAGCATACATGTGTGCAAAACTTACAACTTGCTGAGACTATACTACAGCACTAAAATTAGGTCAAATCATCCGGATGTGTAACCACCAAAGTACATGTATTGATGACAGGTGTAAAGATATAGCTTTCTAATGAATGTGAGCAGCTCACAAATTTACATGATTTTACCCTTTTTCAGTACATGAATAATGTAGTGCATGTCATGTTAACCCTTTGACTATTGAATTCTCTCATTCCTACATCATACATCATGTATGAACATGACCCTAGACTGTACAATGTAGGCTACCATTAACCGGTTGACTACGGGAACCCAGCGGTCCCTGTATTGAGTCTATGGGAATGAGAGAATTCAGTAGTCAAAGGGTTAACGTGACATGCACTACATTATTCATGTACTGAAAAAGGGTCCTGCATACATGTACATGTTCATATGGTGACTATGGACATTAATTGTCTCTTCATCCATTTCTCAATCCAAATCATCATTGTACACGGTCTACATGTACATGCGCAAACAGGAGAAGAATCCTGATTTGAATTAAAGTTGGAAACCGTTTTCTGAAAGCAGTTGCATGTTTTCTTTCCAACCAAAGGTGGATCCAAGATTTTTGTTAAATAAAGGGGGGACATAAACCTGAAGAATTTCTGACAAGGGGGAGTGGGGCATTTTGCGGGTTGTGTACTTGAGATACATGTACATGTATACCTCTCACGTTTAGAAAGGGGGGTGGGTAGTTGTGCCCACACCTGCTCCTTGGTCCACCAGTGTTTTCAGTTTTCACCTATTGTCTCTACACAAACAAAATCTGATAATTTCTGAAAATCCAGATGTGTGACTTGAGAATACCGCTTTTCTCAATAAAGGTACTTTTAAATAATTGATTCGATCTTTTGATAAGAGCAATTGCTTCTTGACAGTGAAAAAAATAAGCGGGGGCTAAGGGCGATTACATGTAGCTCCCGAAACTCTTGAAAAAGCCACCGTAAATGAAAAAAGAGCCATGGGTCATAGTGCATTAAAATCTCTCTACACAATAGGTGGACTTTGAAATAGCCGTTGAGAAAGAAATTTTAATTTTAATTTTTACACTGCTTCTTGAACAGTACCATATGATTGGTATCCCCACTACAGTATCAGGGTCTACTTGTATTATAACTGTTCAGTCAGTGGTTTTTATTATCCAGGAAGGAAGTTGTGGCTCTTCTTTTGGCGATTTTATTTTTTTTTCAGAGAAAGAAATGCATTTGAAATGTGTGGTCAAGGGCGGAATAACACTACAATTGAATCTGACCCTGTGACATGGTTAATACAGAGTCCAAAGTACATGACACATGTACACGTTCTTGAGTGTTCAGTATTTGGGTCTTCTAAACATGTGCCCATGTACACTATCAGCGAGCCCCAGTATATCCAATTTCCTTGAGTTTAGTTTGATAAACAGTAAGGAGTTTACAAACCCAATAAATAATAATATAGCACCTTACCAGTTACAATGTAACTGACCAAAGCTATACAGCATAAATGGTGGTTATATTGCCAAATTATATGTTTTGCAAATTTTGATTTGTTGTTATTTTAGATTGACCTGTTTGAGTGAAAAGGGAATGTTGTACATGTGTGTAGCTGTGCATCTAAATTGATTTGGTCTCGGTTAAAAAGACGGTAATTTATATGGTGTGGAGCATGTAATTTAGGAGACCCTGTCTAAAGAATATTGACATAATTTCTGATGGTGATAATTTATATATTTTCAGTGCAAGTTATCCAGGCAATTATGTCATCAAAACTTATGTGAATGTGATTACTGTGTAATAAAAGTAATAAGATTAGTACAATAACTCTTCTTCTTTCTTGTGTTTCTTTTTTTTTCTCTCTCTCTCACTATTCCTTTTCCTTTTTTCCTGATTTTATTCCTATTTTTATATTCTCATCATCATGTGCATCTCTTTCTCTCTCTCTCTCTCTCTATCTCTCTCTCTCTCTCTCTCTCTCTCTCTCTCTCCCCCCCCCCCCCCCTCTCTCTCTGTGTCTCCTCTCTTCCTCTACTGCACTTTTTGATGTAGATGCAAGTGGGAGACATCATTCTGGAGATTAACAATGAAACTATGGAAAACAAATCAACAAAAGAAGGTTAGTACTAAATTAAGAGATTTTACCCTTGCTTCTACATGTATGTTTTTATGTAATGCATGTTTTCTTAACTCATCAAGGACAAATGCCGACATTTTCAGTTCTGGAACATTAAGTTTGGATTCGATCCTGAATAATATAATCATGTGCTTGAGCAGAAAATACACAAAAAATGTCTGCCAAGATTGTGCTTAATATAGTAGCATGATTTGATAATATGAAAAGGAAAATAAGTTTTACAATGTTCAAAATTTCAAAGACATTGGCAAATGTGCAAAATAATTGTTTGCCCTTCAAGATTGACATCAATTTTGATCAAGATAATATGTGTTCCCATCTTCTTATGTCAAGAACATGATGCTGTGAAACAGTATTATTGTCACACATTTGAAGCTGATTCATAAATTGAACTTGTGAGGAATCTTGACCGAGTGTCTTTTATGACTGTTTTTAATGGGTCTGCAGGATCCTTACACAGGAAACAGATAAGAAAATAGGGTTTAGCAACGTAATGTTACGCTTTGCATCCCTCCCCCCCCCCCCCCCATGATTCCTCTTAGTAATGATATAGGGCGCACCATAACTATGTCGTGGCATGGTACAGACCAGTGATATGTTTTACATGTATGTTCCCTAATCCAAAGGTTTTTAGGATCTATTACTGCCTATGAACATGCCTGAGGAATTGAATTTCAGGAAGAGTGTGTACATGTACATGTCCTCTACAGTTTAAACTACTTATTGATATCTTGGTTGAGATCGAAAGGTTTTTTTTTGTTTTTAATTAGCATACTGATATCTCTTGAATTATTGGAATGATCTTAAGTGAAAAAGAGCACTAGAACAATTGTTTCTTGGTAAATGGATCTAGTCAGAGAAACTTGCCTATTACATAAATCACATTCTTTATGCCTTATGATATTTTAGATATGCTTCTTGGAATTCCCTTTGGAAATTACGTGCCACCCAAGGTTTTGAGTGATTGTTGTACATGAATTTTCAAGAGCCAGTTTTTGCTGATAGTGCATTGTTTCATTGTTAGATTGGGTATTATTATATGGAATACTATATATCTTTCAAGGGAATGAACTTCAAAATGAAGGGGTGGGAGTTTCGGGTATTTTTTCAATTCGGGAACCCGACTATTTTTCGGGCGGGTTCCCGGTTACCCGAAAATGATATAACACGAATTACAAGCCAATATTTACCCCTAAGAAGCTACAAACACTGTGGGAAAACTCCTTTGTGTTTGGCAACTGAAATAAACCATTCGAGGAAAAAACAAAAACAAAAACAAAAACAACAACAACAACAACAACAACAAAACAGGCGGAGGAAATCGCGTGGGCGCAAGACAGGATAGGCATAAGCCGCCTAAATCTAATCTGTAGAAATTGTCTACCGTCTAATCATGCCAGCGCGCCAGCGCCTTAGGTAGTCACGCGCGGTCAACAGTCCCTCACACATGTTTATCCAAAATACATGAATGTACATGTACTTATAAAAAAGGAAGGGGAATACAAAGAAATCTTATGAAGAAAAACTCGTTTGAGACGATGATCATGATGATTCCTAATAATTTTGTACGGGCAGCTCTTGGGAATTTTGACATCGTGATTGTAGAGATCGAGTCACTTCCTCACTTTGTGCACAAACTTCACTGTTCACACGGAGTATTGATTTGCCTGGCGAAAATGGCGAGCTTTCTGTAGTATCTACACTCCTCATACTCTAATTATACACATTGCGAGTCCTCACGCACGCGGTCATCGTCTCACCGACAGTTTCATTCTCAACGTGTGATCACCCGCCAATTATTGAAATTCACACACACGTACCACTACTAGTACACATAAAATCATCAATACATGCCGGGTCCTCTCTCTTCGCCAGTAGCACCATTGATATCATCATCGATCATCATAATCATCAAAGACATCATCATCATATCATCATTATCAAGATAATAACATCATCCATGTCATCAAAACAATTATCTTCATCAGACATCAAATATCATCATTCATCAAACTCATCATTCATCAAAAAAAATCATCAAGCCAACATTTTCTTCTCTGTCTGACTGCAACTTCATCCTTTAACACACACATGCGGTTCCCTTTTGAAATTTGATCTGTTTATACAAAGCGCCTTTCCGCCCAATGCCCCCGCGGTATATGAAAGGAAAAAAGAAAAAAGAAAAAAGAAAAAAAAAGGCGCATACCTTCATTGGCTGGCTGGCATATGACTTGTCATGACTTGTTATTAACGGACCGCTCATGAAATGACGTCACAAGCCCAATTTTATGAATGAAAATGTTAATCGCGCGCACTGTAGACATCCTTTGCTTCTCACAGCCTTGCTTTTCACTTTCGCATGAACAATGAAGGATATTATTTTGGATATAATTATACACATTGCGAGTCCTCACGCACGCGGTCATCGTCTCACCGACAGTTTCATTCTCAACGTGTGATCACCCGCCAATTATTGAAATTCACACACACGTACCACTACTAGTACACATAAAATCATCAATACATGCCGGGTCCTCTCTCTTCGCCAGTAGCACCATTGATATCATCATCGATCATCATAATCATCAAAGACATCATCATCATATCATCATTATCAAGATAATAACATCATCCATGTCATCAAAACAATTATCTTCATCAGACATCAAATATCATCATTCATCAAACTCATCATTCATCAAAAAAAATCATGTACTCTTAATCTGATTTCAGTAATTGGTAACTTCTTTGCTAAAGTTTCAGGATATTGTGACAGTGTCAGATCGTGATCGTCGATGTTAAAAATACCTGTTTAATAGTGTACGAGTTGTGAGATGCCACGTGCGAGTGTGGAGCGACTGTTAATATGCATGAGTTTGTAAACTTTACGCCCGTTTATCGCTCATAGACTTATCGTTCACTGCAAAGAAGGGGGAAGGGCACTAAATGCAAATTATGTAATGGGTTCAATGAACCAATGAGCAGTCTCCGAATAGCGGCAGTGAGCTTTGCTCTCTGTGTATACGAATGTGTAAGGTTATGTTTCACAGTGAGTTGAACGAATCAAAAGCGCATCACTGCAATGGTGCGCTAGAGCGCTACATGGATTTCTTTTTACATGTAAATAGTAAATGGCTGTTCGACGTTCATCTACCGCCTTGTCGTGTACATACATAGGTGATAATTAAATACTCATTTCGGGTATCGGTTATCTAATATTTTGACCCGGGTCCCGAGGCTCTCGGGCGGGACTCGGGTACCCGGTTTTTAGTCCCAACCCTACAAGGGAATGAACTTCAAAATGAAGGTAACTGTGTACTTCAGTAAGAAAAATGTAGCCATTTTTAGTTCAATGCTCACATTGTGGGACCAGATTGCAGCCTACATGTGCATCATGAAAAGAAGGGGTTAACCCATATAACAATTCAGAATTTTCTTATGGTCTAAATTAATCACTTTTCTCTCCTGAAATTGGCAACAGTTATTCTTATTTTCCACTACTACGTAGTTTTTAAAAATAAAAACTGTTTATTAAATGAACCAATTTGAATGAAAATTGCAAAATTTAACAAGAAAATTGCCAATAAAAATTGTGATTATAAGTTTTTCACCACATTGCCAATTTAGAGACTTTAATGCTTAGTTACAATTAAATCACTCTTATTTGTGAATGGCCCAACATACTGCGTTGGAAATAGACTAAAAATTTCTGTGATTTTTGCTCTTTCTGCCCATGTATAATGTGTAATTCTTAGCATTTTGGATGAAAAGATGGTGCAAAAATGTCACTATAAGAAGCACTACATGTAAGTTGCTTAGTGCTAGGGGTTAAAGTACACATATGTACGTGTGATTTTTTAAATCCTTTTTTTTTCTTTTTTTCAATGAATTAATATTCACACCTTGAATTGCAAGTTCCTTAGTTCCCCTCAGATGTTGGGCGACGCCAGTCACACTTGATAAGTCAGGGACTAGCAGTTCCTGTGTCTACATTACCTCTGACGAATACAGTGTGTATGTTATTTTGTTTTCTTACTCATGTCCTTGTCTCGCCAGAGACCGAATCTGGAAGGAAACGCATGTATACAGGTGAAATAGAGCTTGAAAACTGAAGCAAATGTTTCTTTTTTTTCCAAAAAATATTTCCTTTAAAAAACCTGTACCTGTATGTTTGTTTAAACCACAATGTGGTCTTTCCTCAGTGGATGAGTACATATATATGGTGTCTCATAAATTAGAAAATTAGGAACAGTATCTCTGCTGTAACTCTTGGGCAACTCTGATTTGCTTATTCGAGGTACTGGAGGTGTGTCTGATTGTAATTAACATGCAGTTTCAATGCAAAATAGTCAATCAGGATCATTACCACCCATAGTTTGCCGGGGGGAAAAAAGAAGATATTAAAAGTGTACCAATCACCTGAAAAAATAATTTGTGTACAGCTAGAAAGTATAAAATCAACCTCAAAGAACTTTGTCTGGTATTCTATAGGTCAACAGTTAATGAGTATGAAGGAAATAAAGGATTACATGAAAATGCTCGCGCGAAACCAAACTCAGAGTTTGGTTCCGCGTGAGTCTTCACCTTGGCGAGCGCGTACGGGTGCGTCGAGTAGTCTACTCACGAGTCGCTTTTACACTTATAGAGTGTGTAATCAAAATTGCAATATCTCTTTACAGAATTGATATTTGAAGCCCATATTTTGAATATAGTATAATGAAATGCAACCTCTGTCATACAGAGCAAAATTATTTTTGGTGATTGGTACCCTTTAGTTTTAGTGATTTTGACATATTCAGGACATAGCCAGTACTGAATGATTATTTCATTGTGCTGGAAATAATAATAATCTAACTATGGAGCCTTGGATGCCTGCTTTTAAAACATGGATTACATTGAAACTTTGAAAGTAATTATTTTTTTGAATTAAGCCAATTTTCAAAATAAATTTGTCAGTTTTGGCCAAAAATGAGACAGCAGTTGATGTATGTGATGTACCTGTATCAATCACTTTTATGTTTCTACAAATCGAGGGGGTATAAAGTCTGTTAGAAAGCCAGCCAAACTGCAGATTTTACAAGCCACTAACAGCTATGAAAGGGAAAGTTTTAAAAGAAGCAAAACAATTAAAGAAACAGATAGATCTCTGAAAGTTTGAGAAAAATCTGATTAAGAAATAAGAAAGTAATGAATTTTTGAAGTTGTAATCAATCAAAAACAAATTGGCAACTCCATAACGCATCTTGCAAGCTCATCTCCCATTTGCCCTGTACTAAAAAAATCATTAATTTCCATTTTCTCTAAAGAAAATATTCAGTCATATATATGCACCTTAGATATAATCATTGCTCATATGTTTTTACTCAAAACCTGTATGAAACAAATGTATTCCTTCATCAAAAACTCATGAGATTTTCTGTACTGAGCAAATGGGAAAGGAGCTCACGAGATACAGTATGTCACGGAGTTGCCAATTTGTGTTTGATTGATTACAACTTCAAAAATTCATTACATTCTTATTTCTTGGCGGATTTTGCTCAAACTTTCACTAATCAGGGGAGCGTTTCATCAAGCGTTTTGTCAGTGATTTTTGACTGACAAATTTGCTGTCAGCCAATCGGATGCAAGGATTTCAGTAGCTTATAACAGTTGTCGGTAAAAATAACTGACAAAACGCTTGATGAAACGCTCCCCTGTTTCTCTCATAGTCTCATTTTTCTTCTTTTATTCAAATCAACTTAATACCGGGGATGGACTTTCTCTTTAAACAGGCAAGAAATTGCTCACAAACTCACTTATAACACGTGCTTGTTTCATTTATTGTTACCTCTCTCATAGCATCTCCCTGATTATTTGTCATTATTATTTTTAGGAAATGATGTGTTGAGTGTGGGCCAAAATAATATTTCTGCCAACTTTAGAGGGAAAGAAGAGAACACCACCCAGAGACAAAAAAACAAAACAAAATAAAACAATGAATTAGGGTGCTCCGTCAACACCTGATCTGGGCTTTGTTTCATCAAAGATATAGGGTTGAGGTTAAGGTTGCAATAGGGTTTTAGGTTAGGTTTAGGATTAGGGTTAGGGTTAGGTCTAGTGTTTGGTCCAGGGTTGAAATTTAGAAATCGGTTAGTGTACGAAATTGACCGTCGAAGCATGTATACAACCATGAAATAGACATGAAAAATCCCTTTCCTATTTTCTCAGTCACTCTATCTGCGACTGAAACTCTTGGGAATTCAACACCAGCGCGCTGCTAACATGGCTTAGGAGCGTAGTGTAAATTTCAACAGGTTCAAGAGAAATAAGACGGCATACAAATTGGATTTAGGATGGGATAAGATGTGGGATAAGATGTGAAGCTACTGTGTCTGAAATATTGCTCTGGATGTGGAAATGGAGTTCATTGATGATGATGATGAGATGTTAAATGTACTATTTAAATATAAACCTGTCAACTACTGAATTCTCTTATTCCCATAGGCGTAATACAGGCACTGCCCGAATCTCATAGACAATGGGTTAACATTTTGATGTCGTCTGTTGGGAGCCAGAAGGGCATTAACTCTGTGTTGAAGTATATGACTTAATGCCCTTCTGGCTCCAAACAGAAGCTATGTTATAAAAGACGTTGAATTGGTCATTAATTTGTCCTGGGATGTGAGAAAACACATCCCTGAAAGTTTTAAAAGAAAAATCATTGATGTTATTTATGAAAAAAATGTAATTTTTACTGGATCCCCTGAGATTGTATCCCTCTACATGTACATTAACATACATGTATTAGGTGTATTTCGCCTCATAGTACTATTTACACTACAAATGTAGATATGCCAGTAATTTTTGATTGTGTACTTTCAAAAGATGAATAGTACCTTTAATTTGTACATTACATGTATATGATGGAAAGTTTTAACAGTGGTAAGAGAAAAGAATAGAATTCAGCTGCTACGTGTACTTTACATCAAACACGTTTGGAGAATCTTTTTGAGATAACCCCTTATGTAAACCGAAATTGGGAGCCCAAGATCTGAATGAAGTCTCTTTTATGAATTTGTGTGATGTATTTTTCAATGATGCCAATCCTGAATCGTTAATCTCTGGAATACAAAGCTCGAGCTGGAGTCTTTGCAGAATGGTTATGAAATCATACCTGGGCCCTGTTTCATAAAACTTGTCATCAATATTACAAGTTGCAATAACTGTTATAAGCTACTGAAATCCTTGCATCTGGTTGGCTGAGGGCAAATTTGTCATAGAAATGAGGCAGTTGTTACTGATAACAAGTTTTAAGAAACAGAACCCAAACGGGTTAAGGTCCTCTTTCAATGAAAAGAAGTAAATTTTTTAGTTTATGAAATTATATAAATATTAGTATTATTGTTTCTTAATTTCCTGCTTTCATAGATAAAATGACTTTGTCTCTTTACATGTATGTTTCAATCCAGCTTACAAAAAGTAGTTAATGCACATTGTAGTTTAAAGAGCATATGGCACTCAATCAATATGAAATGATGAAAGCATAACTCGACATCACTGGATGACCCTAGTGAAAAGTGCAGGAGTCGGATGGGATGTGGTAACCTTGATTCCAGGCCGAATAGAATCTCAATGAAAATAAGAAATAATGAGTCTTGATTTCGCAGACTATAATCCGTACGTTGCCCGGCCCACTTTCTCATCTACATTTATATAATGGGTGTGGCTGTGTGAGGGGATATTTAGTCTGAATACTCCAGACTTGTTTTAAAGTATTGTGAAGATAGATGTAGATAAATGTATATAGCCTGGAATGCAGACTAGGGATGTAGATTTCTGGAGTCTGAATGCTAATGGCCAGTCAGATCTTCGTGCACTCTAGAACTCATTCATCTTCAGGAGTAATTATCCAACCAGACTGTGCCCTCCTTTTCTCCGAGGAAGGCACGCTAGTCGGAAGAATCCCCATATCCTTATTGGTTTTTATAGGTAGTTTCTCAAATAAATTGTCAGTACCAGTGTAAAAAAATACATTTTTGTTCATAAGAGCTCTTTTAGGATTCACTAATGGAAGAGTGATCTATTTCCTTGTAGTTATCTTGATGTATTTTATTATTTACCTTAGCTCTCTTTCACTGTACAAGAGCTCTTTGTATCTAAATTAATCGCCACTCCAGCGTATCTTTTGTTTTTGCTAGTCTTCAGTCTACATTAATATATCATGTTTTAACATGCTTCAAATTTCTTATAAACGTCTTTACAATTAATTACCTCACTCATTAAACTGATTGCCATTCTGCACTTTGCGAACAATGTCCCCTCGTTATGGAGCATTTCAGCAAGTTGTCTTAAACATTGGCATAAATTAACATAAATTATAAATTAAATTATGTAATGTTTTACCCCTGGGGTACATGTACAATACCATTCACACACCTGGGTAGAGAGAAGCAAAGTAGATAAAATGCACGTCTTGAAGTCGAAGAAAAAACTGCCGTGATAAAGCTTGAACCACGGTAGAAATGAAAATCTCTTTCCCCAAGGGTGTTATAATGAAAATTGTATTCTCAAGGTGATCTCTTTTGTACATGCACATACACAAAACATAAAATGTAAATTATGAAGCAGTCTGGCAAGGTCTTTCAATAAAAATCATTTTTCTTATGCAGCTCCTCATATTTCCTCACACAAAAGAATGATGACACGTGATATCACGTGACCTTTACACAGTATCTTGATCTGGGAAGAAGAAAATGAAATGGAAGCACTTAGCCCTCCCCCCAAAATATATCACTCCTTGTTGCCATGGCGACCGAGATGATCATCTCATGTGGTCTTATCGTCAGTGGGAGCTAGGTGTTCACAGGTAGAATTGAAAGAAACTGTTTGCACCCGAGGGTATGTCGTTTCAGGCATGCACTTGTACATGTACATTAGCTTAGTTTACAAAATGTACATTGTCATGATGAAAATGATTTGGGTAAGAACTTTCACACGATGTTTTCTTGATCATGCAGTTTGTTCAAAAAAAAAAAAAAAAACGTATATCTCCTGAGATTTTTATGACGTGAATTAATGCAAATTAATTCATACCATGTGACTGTAAAAGTAAACTGAAATATTTTCTAGGCAAAATTTTCTGGAAAAAAGATGTCTTATTGAAATACAGATTTATTGTAGTTCATGGGCACAGACCTTTTTTTTTGGGGGGGGGGGAAGGGGGGGGGTTGGGGAGTCCAAAATAAAGGATATCTTGGATATGAACAATATGACTACATGTACATTCGCACCCGATGCTGTACAAAAAATGGCTGACAAAATAAAGCACACTTTAATTTACTTTTTGATAAATGGTGGTAGGCTATGTCATTTGGGTTTAAGAAAAATATGGCTTCATGCATAGCCCTCCTAAACTTACTGATCTTTGTTATATTAGTGTCACACTAGGACATATCTCTTCTTTTTCTTTTTTTTCCAATTTTTTTTCTTTTCTTTTTCAGCATGTCTAATGCCACATATTGGAATGTGACTTTCTTTCCTCAAAACAGATTATATTTTGATCAAGTGTCAAACTAGAGTCTGTGCTTGTTGAGGATACAAAGTGCCCTGGACTGCCAAGAGAAATATTGTGTTCACACAGAGTTGTAAAACTGTAGAAAGTGTATAGTAGGAGGTGTGAACGACCCACTGACAATGCAGTGGAATGGAGAGTGTGAAGTTGAGTTTATTTATTTTTTCAAAGGGGACAGCTGGTGTGAGGTTGAATCGGAGATATGATATGTGTGTGTCTAAATAATGAAGGAAAAAAAAATGTGCAGGGAAAAGAGATTGATTGTCACAAGTTTTGAAGGATTTTTTTTCCCCAGGGTGGAATATCTCTAGGGTTGGAATATGACTGATTTGTGTAGCTCTCAGCTCTATTTATATAGGCATACAAACATTCCAAACTATACTAGAGTATATAATTGCACAATTTACAACATCTTGTTGAGTTGTTCTCAGATTTTCCCTCATTATAAATTACTTATTAAATGTCATTACATACATGTATGACATTATTAGACTGTAGGGAAAATAAACTTGATAGTCAAGAAAAAGAAAAGATCCATAAGAAAAGAGAGAATGAGAAAATGCATTTGAGCCAAATAATAGTGCCATTTAATGGATAATTTGACATACATGTACATGTATGATTGGTTTAGCATTGATCATGAAGTTTTAAAAATCACATTTGTACAAAAATAAACTGAAATCCCTTTACACTTTAGTTGACATTCCATTCCTTGCAATTAAAAAACAAAATCAAAATTACTTTGAAGACCTACAATATACATTTCATGTAAGATATCATGGATGTTGATTTTACTTGGTATATCAAGTATATCATGCTTGAAGGTTACATCCATAAAGAAGAAAAAAAATGTTCAGGAAACTGACATACTGCTCTCCAAAGTGAGGAACATATTTTGTTCATTTGTTACCATGGAAATGGAAGAAGCTGTATAACTCGATGGGATGCAGATTGCTTTCTGGACCCAAGAGGAAATTGGGTTAATATGTATTCGCATTGTATGCAATATGTAATCCTTCATAGCTTTTTGATTTTCCATTAGATGTCATGTTCATGACAGTCAAAGGGATTACAGTTTGAGGCCAAACTGTCATTTCTATGCATTTATCTATGGAAAGGAGATGTAACCCATCTGTGATGAAAATGTAGGCCTATATGAATGACTGTTTTAGATTCAGAGGAGAAAGGGGTCTTTGTGAAAAGTTCTCCATGTTTTAGTTAAAAAGGAGGGGTCTCTTGGCGTAACCATCAGCAAAATCAAACAGTCTGGATTTTTGGTGTGTTTTTTTTAGTACAAAATCCAGAGAATGTAATATAAGGGTACGTAGTTTATATTTTTCAACGTCACTCCAAAATCATCCTTGAAATGATGTAAATCGGGATATATTTTACCAAAGAGCCTCTTTGAAACAATGCAAATAAGGGGTCTGTTCAGTTGCACAAAAATCTACTCGTTTTATGCAAAATAGGGGGTTAATTTTGAAATCATGGAACAGTTACATGTATTACACCCTATATACAGAGTGAACACCCCCTGGGATGTCCGCTTTTTGATGAAATTTAAAGTTTTCAGGTGTCCACTACAAAAGCAGTAATGCTTGGGAGCATTAATTATATCACTTCAAAAGTCACTTGTCCACAAGGTTTAGTTGCAGGATAATTGTGTTTGTGAGGGAGACCAAAGAAATCCTTCAAACGTGGGGCAGTATAATGAAAAGATTTCAGTAAATACCCCAAAATACAGGTTGGAGTTAAAACTTTCTGCCCAGTAGACAGTAGTGTTAATACAGTATAGGAGGTAGTGTTTACAGTATAGGAGATATACTGCAGACATACACGTAGGCCCATTACATGTATGTTGGCTTAGCTGGAATGAGATTTTCAAGGCGAAAGTCAGCGAAAGACATACATGACAAAGGTATCTATGTCGTGATGTTGCGTTTCCTTCCTACAGAGACAAACACTGCACGTGCTGCATTGATTCAAATCAAAGTAAGTCGTATCTGGGATCAAGAATATTGTACAGTTGTATACTAGTGTGATTGATTGTATTGATATATGTACATGTACTGTACACTGTATTAAATTAGGTCCGGGGATGGGGGGGGGGGCAAATTGCTCTGAGCCCCTGATTTTGAAAACTGGTACTGTCTAGCATTTTCATTTAAATGAAATGCTTTGTATGTCATATTGTGTATTATTTATCGGAAAATGAGGGATTTTTTGTGCGTTCCTTTTTAAAGAAATTCAATCTACCTGTATTAAACATTTATGCCCTGAAACTCAGAAATTAATGATTTATTGACAGCATCATGTTTGTAGCTGAGAGGGGTTCTCTGTTGACCCTGTGCATCCTGAATATGAACTTGATCTTGTAATTCCCAAGTTTCTTAATTAATTTGCACAGATTTCTGTTCAGGAAATAGGAGCTTAGATTTAATCAACATGCTCATTACTGCATGTTATGTCCATGGACATACATGTCTATCCAGACAGATGTTCATGAGTTAAAGGGGAATTTTAAGATTTCACAGTGCTTTGAAGAACTGTTCTACATTTGTTGGCTATGGAAAAGATGTCCATCTAAAGTGTTGAAATACCAGGCTATTAAACAAAAATAAAAAATAAAAGGGTGAAATATATGTTTCAAAAATCAGATTTGTAGCTATAAAGTGAGTTATAAAAGATACAATGTACAGGTGTACAGTTTAATACACACAGAAAACTGAGAAGTGAGAAATATGAAAGAGTAAATTGTTTCTTTTTACACACACACACATAATTTTTGATGTTTTTCGCATGAACTTCAAAGGTCAGCTGATGGATAAGCTTACCTTAAACATTTATACTGTGGATCCTGCATGTTTAAATGTAAATTCATAGTGATAGATGCTTTCAGGTAGAGTTGTTATGTTATTGTGAATAATACTTTTTGTTCACCCGAGGCTCTTTGGGGATACAGATACTGTAGATAAGTGATAACTGTATAGATAAAGTGAGATTTCTTCAGAGATATGTGTATTTATGCTATGTTACCAAAGGTTTTGAAGCAGATTTTTTTTTGGGGGGGGGGGGGTGGGGGGAGGCTAATTCCTGTATTACTGTAAACATGTAATATTTTGCAGTGTGGAAATTTTTGCGAAAATAAAAATACAGGAATATTTTTTTAATATGTATTCTGTTGCCCATGAGCCTAGCGCATCAGCGAAATTACAAACATGAAATTCACCTTACTCGATCAAGTGCGAAAAATTAATCGCGGGAAAATTTCCACTTTTACAGTACTTGTTCAATAAGAACGAGTATTTAGTTGAGTCAGGGCTAGGAATAGCTTCAGCATCATTGTGAGAGGAGATAGTCTACATACTCCATACTCGGTTTCCGTTCAAGTAATGTTCATTTGGATACGTTCAAAATTAGTATGCAACGATCCCTATTCCTAGAGGCTAGAGTTTTAATGGAATGGATATTTTTTTTAGCCAGCTGCTTACATGTACAGTACGTATTACTTCAGTCATTACAAGGATTTTCTAATGTCAAGTCATCTGAGCCCCGTTTCATAAAACTTGTTACCAATAACAAGTTACACTAATCGTTATAAGCTACTGAAATTCTTGAATCTGATTGGCTGAGAGCAAATTTGTCATAGAAATTGGGCAGTTGTTATTGATAAAGACCTATATGTGTAGATGTCTCCATGGATATGTTTTCATACGGGTGCAACTTCTTTACCCTGGAAGCTAGACTAACCCAGAGAATGTTGTATGTGGAAGGATGTTTTTACCCGGCCAGCTGCTTATCTCGTACTTCAATCATTACAAGGATTTTTTTTTTATGTCATGTCATGTCATCAGGTCCATCAAAGACCTACCCACAGTGTATGTTTTCATGTGTAATCTACAGTGTAGTGATTAAGGCCCTGTCCAATTAACTCTACCATGTACATCATGTACATGTAGCCTAGGCCGAACGTGTGTCTGCATCTACAGAATACTCAACAGCCTCTGTGCATTACCCGGTACTCTGGAGTTCATATGAGTATACATTTGAAATATTGGACCCTGATAATAATGTAAATGTAAGTATACATACAGTACATGTAGTTTTTTTGTGCTGTCGATATTATTACATTTATGTATTACGCAGTGTGCATCATTATTTTTTAATCGATTCAATTCAAAAAAATTATTTTCTTCTTCTTTGTTACATACATCTAATCTCAAAACAAAAACTCTTCAAATACAGTTATACATGTAGGATGCTTGTGATGGATTGGTATTTAGTTTTATTAGTGTTATAATTATTGTCTTAAGTACAAATGCATTATACATGTAGATGTGCGATAATTCTATGGTTACATACATCTGTACTAGTCGTACCTGGCCACGATTGTTCTTTGACTGAATTGTAACTTGGCTTGACAGATCTTGGCTTGTTTAGATTTGACAGATGTCTCAATAATTCTGCAGCCAAACATACTATGAAATATGTCTTATGAGAAGTTGTTCACCACTTTCACCTTGACGTTAGTAGAGATCACAACACTTGGTTAAGTTTGAAGGTCTGAAATCATTTTGGTATTCAATAAACAAAAACTCAATTATAGGGATCCATGCTCATGCCAAGTATTGTCATATTTTTTTTCATACCCGCATGTGTATGCCTTTCAGTTATTTGGAATTGAACAATCAATCAAAAATCTGTACCACAAAGTTTTACATATACATGTATATATGTAAATTGAGATTGGGGGGGGGGGGGGCTGTACAAAATTGAAAGTACTCTGAGTCGATACACACAATACACAATGTGTGTCTGGTCTGTATTTCCATCTGACACCCGCTGATTGTTTTCAGGAATTAGCATGATGTAATACGAGAGACCTTCGGTAATTATCAAATTGATTTTGACACAGCATGGCTGAGCCCGAAACGCTGCGTATCGGATAAGGGGTGTGACCAGCTCTGGCTGTGTCTGACTCACGACTGCATATTTCAGTCCAATTTCCACATAAAACAACTATCACTCTCACCAAATATTGCATTCCTGCTATTACTAATCGCACATGCTTCATCGCGATGCAAGGCAGCAAATGTTCATTCAGCTGATGCTGTTTAGGTTGAATACATATTTGCTCTGGATATGTCTTTTATTGGAAATTACTCAACTTTCTGGCAATGATTTGTGCATTTATGTTATCGCCATCCAGCATTGTGTACGTTATAGTGGAATGAATGGGAATTATAAGGTGAGATTGTGTATTACGTATTGTTTTACATTGTACATACAATATGTATTAAACATTCAAAATGAATGTACTTGTGCAAGTATATGTAGGTCTGCCTATATTGTCCATTGTGTTATGCAGGATTAACCATTCTGCAACTTATTTTTCATTTAATTACCAATTATTATATTTGTTTTTGTGTGTGATCATGATGAGTACATGAACCAATTTTCTCACTTTTTAAGAGAAAGCAGTTCATCTGAATAACTGTCTTTAAAGAAGTGATAATTGAAGCCAATATTTTTTATATACAGCCCTGGAAAAAATTATTAGACCAGCACCTTTTAAAGGCCTATATGGCAAGTGCTGGCTATATCAGTAATTGAATTTTGAAATGATTTCTACTAGCTAACTCATAATGAGTGGATGACTACAACTTCCCAAAACAATTAGCTTGTGCAATAACTAACCCCTCGGACAATTACCACAAGTGTAATTACCCCTAGGACAATTAATCCCAGACACTGATCAATAACGGACAATTACATCAAAGGGCACCCTAACGGATAGAAAGTTCAGAACTAACAGAATGTAAATATCCTAGAGGCAAACTGTCCTCAGGGATATTCTCCAGGGGTAAGGGTTTTGGAAAAAATGTCCTGACAGAAGTGGTCTGGGGATAATTGTCCAGGGCACCATCTTATAAAGAGTTGCGATTGATTTGAATCAATAGTAACTTGAAATCAATCGCAACTCCTACATGTATCTCTTCTGGGGGCAGTTTGTTCAGTTCTTGGTGGTTAATTGCGACATTTGATGATAGCAGCCTTGCCTTGTGGCATGCTGTCCACAAGGTGTTGCATTTTTCTCTCCTCACGGCAGCTCATTCATGCTGCAAGAATGTTTCCTTGTTTCATATAATTAATTTTCTAATACCTGGAATTTTTATGTCACACACAATGGTCTCAGTAGAATAATGAGCAGGCCATTGTGCTCAGACCAAGAAAAGTAACACTTGAAATTCATCCTCTCAGACATTTGCATGTATAGTCTATTACATGGTACAAAAACTCTTTCTCATAGGAAAAAGGGGGTGTGGTAATTGTCTGGGGAAATTTGTCTGGGACAATTTGTACTGGATGTAGTCATCCTAGTGGTAACTGTCCTGGGGTAATTGTCATAGGGGTAATTGTTCTAGTGAGTAGTAATCCATTAATCATGAATTAGCTCTTGATAATCATTTTCCTACTTCCATAGACAATGGACTTAACACTACTGATATCCCACAAATGGAGCTGGTCTAATAATTTTTTTTCCAGGGCTGTATGTAACAACATGGAACATCTATTTTACAGAGCACTTTTTTTTTTGGGGGGGGGAGGCAATTTGTACCCTTTAAAAGTTCAAGGATGTTAGTTGAATATTTGATAAATCCAGATTAATTGTCATGAAAGTGCTTGGTAAACAAGAACATGAGGACACATGTACATGACGATAGATAAGGTTGCAAATGAGTTCATCCTTGAGATTGATTACAAATCTAATGATTGTTAGTCAAGATGTGTACATGTATTCAATGTTTATTCGATAAGAAATATCAACAGAGATTTTTTCTGTGTCATCGTACAAAGTGGTACAGTGTACATGTGTCATTATTGAGCAATTTTCAAACACCATACTGAATTATTCTGTTTCATCTGCATGTATTATGCAGAAAATGGATAATTTCCCTCATGTGTCAGGAAGCATAGGTACAAATCCAGGGGGGGGGGGGACAGGGGGACATGTCCCCCCCCCCCCCCCCCCACAATTTTGAAGATAGGCGAATGTCACCCCCACAAATTGTGATAACCTTTTTTTTGGGGGGGGGGGGGGTTGTCAGAAAATTTTCTGACTTTTCGGACAGGTACAAAAGTTAAATCATGTGGTGACACCCCCCCCCCCGTATTTCAAAATGGATTTGCGCCACTGTCAGGAAGTATATTAGACTGTCCTTTGACTGACTTAAAAACGGAAAGAATTCCTTCTTCTTTTTTCCCCCTCCTCTTTGTCCGTGTCTTGTGATAAAAATGGGTGTAGTTAATGTGATATACATGTACAAGCCTTATAACATCACAAGGCTTTTATTTAAAGGAGCACAGTTCCACAGTCAGTCATTGTTTAATTTTGTTTTTATAAATTATGAATCTCTTCAAGTTGGTTTTCACAACTTGCTTTGACAAAGTCCCCTAATATTGATTTTATATTGACTACTAACATTGATTTTATACCGTGTAAACAAAGCTTCAATGCAAGAAACAACCAGGCAAACTATTCTAAACATTCGATCCATAAAAATCGCTTGATAGTCGAGATGAGTTGATCTTTGAAAATAGCACTCAAAAGTACAACTTTTCAACACTGATTCCTATCCCTTTAAAAGGAAAAGAAAAGAAAAAAGAAACAATGTTGTTATGACTCATAATTTGCAGTAATCATCAATTAATTCTCTATCTCTTCCCCTTTTGTGTTTTTTTTTTTTTTTTGTTATCTTGCAGTGGTTACAGCTTTGATGAAATCTCCGGATGACCTGATACTGAAAGTGAGAGAAGGTTTGTAGGCATGCTCATTAATCCCTCTTCTCTTATCAATAATTTATTGGGATTTACAACCAGACAAGGTTCATTCATCCACAGAGCTCAGTTAGAATTGTGGGCAATGTGCATATATATATATATATATGTATTGAAGTGGTACATATATCAACCTGAAGAGAAGGTTAAGTGCTAGTGAAGGTTGAGAAAAATTGTGTCGTTTAAAACGTAAAACCAAATTTTGATGCCACACTATTCCCCTATACCCGTTTCTGTCAACAGTTTTCACTGTTCTTGACTTTCAGCTAGATTACACTGTAAGTCGATTGGTTATTCATTTTGATGATTCCAAGACTTGATTAATAGTTCCAAAACATTGATTATCCCTGCGTACTACATAATATACTTTTCTCAATAACTTTGAGACTGTTGCTTTCACATTACACTTTACATGACCAGTACTCGGTTTTCTCTTTAAAATAGAGGTGTTGCGGTCTAGCGGATAAGTCTCTGGACTGTGAACCACAAAGTACAGGGTTCACATCCCTGCCACAGCACTAACGTCCTTTGGCGAGACATTAATCTACATTTGCCACACTCGACCCAGTGTGTCTAGAATGCACTGAGCACTACTGTTGCCAGAGCTATAGCCGGTGTAATAGTATTCATAGTCCTTTGGAAGTGCATAGTGACGTTATATCATAATTTGATTTGCACTGTACAAGAACAGAATATTATTATTATTACAATTTCATTGTGCAAGAATCTGTGGAGTAGTTATTCTGAATACATTCAGTTGGTTATGTAGTTAAAGTAGAGTTCTGGTCATGCAATTACATTGTGAAAGAAACTTTCTCAAAGCAAGTGGGTTAGGTTGATCATGTCTGCATGAAGAGTTGTTTTATACGGTGAGGTTTAGGAATCATCGAAATGATAAGAAATTGACCCAGTCTCGCTGGAAAGCGCATGTACTGCACACAGAAATGGGCATACGGGACTGCACACACAAGTGGCATGAAAGTTCGGCCCAAACATTTCAGCTGTTTCTTGTCATATTTCGAATGTAAGTGCATTTGAAGAGCAATCTTTTCAGGAGACATTTCTAGTAATGATGTTCTGACATAAAAAGAATGAGAAAGCTCACAAATTAATTTTCACCTCTCCCAGAACTCGACCTTCTCTTTATTAGAAACAATTTCATTTGGCATTGCTTCTTTGGTATCCTTCCACATGGGAATAAAAAGAATTATAAAGCTCAGCAACCATTTTTCATCTTTACAAGCCTAATGTACATTGTACGTACATGTAACAGATTATTGACATTTACCCTGTAATTATTGTGGATTTTAAAATGATTTATGTTGCTGGCCGCTATTTCTGCACAAGAAAATTTTGAGTATTTACTGAATTCCTGCCTCAACTTTTATGTGTAACATGAGGGTATTGTAAATATTTACAATTGTCATGTGCTACATTTATACACGTAATCTAGCCAACCCTTTTCCCCATAAAAGGGATCTATTAGAATCTAAAGTTTAGTACGTGTACATTCTTTATCATGTTCTGAATGTTAGAAAACTTGGTAGAAGGGATTTCTTCAGATAAACATGCCAACAATTATAAGTTATTTAGTTTTGTCTGACATGAAACTTAAGTTATCTTGTGAAGTGTGTGTATATCATGTTTCAGTTCCCTTCACCACCTGTATTTCTATAGGATTTATATTACAGGATTTTAAAAAAAAGGGGGGGCTAATTTTTTCCAAAGGCTTTCTTTGAAGCATGACTGGACTTTGCTTTGGCTAGAGATATTGCATTACAACTTCTTGACAATATTTTTTTCAAGGGGCCACTTTTTCATTTACAGGGGCTTGGGGGTAAATCAACCACGGCTGTTAACCCCGTCATGGGAAGCTCCAGGATTTTTTTTTGAAAAGGGGGAGGGTTCAATTTTTTTTACCAAAACTCTGACAAACTCTGGCAAAAGGTCATCAGATTAGTTTGGTGTTGATTTAAAGCATATATTTCTAGCAAGGAAAAAAAGGGGGATCTGAACCCTCATGGCCCCCTTAATCCACCCCTGTCCACATATTTTATTCCCTGATTCCGTAACCCTTCTGCAGGAATGTGTACATGTCAAACCTGTCATTGGAAATCAAGTTCATTATCTCACTTCCCCTCTGGCCAAAATACAAGCATGCTATGTCTGTCAGAACGAGAAATAAATCAATAACTTCTTTCTTCATATGACAGGCTTGAAAAAAGTTTTTCGAGTTTTGTTGATGTCACATCTTAAAGGATATTTCTGGATTCTGTAAATGACATGAAGTAACATTCTCACAGAATATTTATGAGAAAAAAAAACCACACCAAAAAACCTTCATTAAACTGTAGAAGTGTTATGATCAAGTGGGTCAGTCACAAGACTGCAGCTCACAAGTTACGGGGATCAAGTCCCTGCCATGGCACTGAAGCCCTTTGGCATGACATTAATCTACATTTGCCACACTAGACCCAGGTGTAGTAAGTTAGAATCTAGCAGGATTTATTCCTTGAATGCACTGAGCACTACAGTTGTTGTGTTGTGCTGAAGCTGGGGTAATTGTATGACTGCAGGACCCTCAGAGAGAACATACTTTATACTAGTAGTACTGATGAGGCTACCCTGGCCGGATAAACGAGACATTATTATAAACTTTGAAAACTACAGATCTGACCTTCACAAGTTTTAAAGAAAATTATAATTGTATATGAGTGATACAAAAATTAGTACTTCTGTTTTTGTTTTTTGGTCAACAGTTTCAGTGCTTTTCTTTGTACTTTTTAACCAGTTTTCATAATTTTGTGTACAATTTGCTGGTTTAAATACCTCATGATATCCCTTTTTATGATCATGATTAAAAATTCCCAACAATGACGGTTTCTCCCAGAATACACTTCCCTATCCCCCAAACTCAAAGTAATTCCCTTTAAGGGCAGTGTCATTGACTTGCTATTTCCTCACCCCATCACCCAAGTAAAATTAAAATCATAATGCCTCAAAGCCAGAGGAGTGTTTATTAATCTCTGATGTATGTTCGTAGGCAGAAGGGCACTAACTTCAATCATTTAGAAGAGAGTAAGCCCCTTCTGGATCTCGGCAGAAAATATTGTCGTAGTCTGAGAAATGTACCTTGTCATATTTGTGGAAAATTGTTTACAATTTCTCTAGTGAATGAAATCATTTTGCATTGTTCATTGTCAATGCCAATCAATTGGACATCTGTCATTTTATCTTCCTTTTCATCAGCTTCCGAAATGCTCAACTATTCATTTAGGTGCTAAAAATATCATCTTTTAGAGGTCATTTATTTGGCAAGCAGCACAATACTGAGAATACACAGTATCATCTTGTTCATCTTTTGGATGTTATCATGCAATTCTCTAAAAGCTGTTCACTGTTTGCAGAATAAATGCAGCAGTCAGCAAAGAATTTTGCCTAGATCAGCAAATAAGACAGCAAACATATGAAGAGCTTGATTGAATCATATTATTTCATATATTGGTATACAGGCCTACAACTAAGGATAGGCGTGCTTCATACAGCACTTTTTTTTCTCTCAAAAGGGCTGTTCCCTATAGAATCCCAAATAGATGATATATATTTTGTATTTGTAACAGGCCTATATTATTTATTGATTTCATTTATATTACCGTGGACCCTTCCACTAAAACTCATTAAAAAAAAAAAGATGCATAAAGCTGTGATTAAAGGAGTTGATGAAGGGATGTGTGTCACCTAGTATGCAGCCACAGACTACATACATTGCATATATTTTGTATTTGTAACAGGCCTGTATTATTTATTGATTTCATTTTTATATTACCATGGACCCTTCCACTAAAACGCATTATAAAAAAAAGGATGCATAGCTTTGATTAAAAGTGTTGATGAAGGGACATGTGTCACCTAGTCTGCAGCCACAGACTAGATGTATATACATTTGTATATATTTTGTATAATTGTAACAGGCCTATATTATTTATTGATTTCATTTATATTACCATGGACCCTTCCACTAAAACTCATTAAAAAAAAAGGATGCATAAAGCTTTGATTAAAAAGGTCAATAAAGGGACATGTGTTGCCTAGTCTGCAGCCACAGACTCTTTTTGACACTTAGCAAAATTCAATAAAGCCTTGAGCCTAGCCTAACTTAGTCAGTCTCTGGCAGGGCCTATGTACAGGTCCAGTCTGCAGTCTCACTGTTCAGAACCGTGTTACCAGGTACGACTGACAAGGGTTCGGGCCTGCAAACTACATGTATATGGATGTGTGACTATGTTTTATTCAGTGTTAATTGTGCCTTCCAGCCAGTCAGTTGTTACGCGGCTGATATGAATTCTGCTAACCTTTCCAACATGTCACACCAATTCCAGCTACCCTTCATTGAGCATGTGCCCATACATGTACCTCTCGTCCCCATTCTACTGGGTCATCGCCATCGTTATATATATCTATGTATTCATCACTCACGCATGTATGGTAAGCTACGTGTGGTAGAGTTCACCCCCCCAAAAACAAAAACAAAAACAAAAACAAAAACAAAACAAACAAACAACATCTACTGGTAAAATGGAATGATAATCTTGTATTAGAACCTAAGAATCAAGTGAGTTTATCAACTGATTTAATTTAATGTAAGTCAGTTTCTGTTTGCATGTTGAAGTACTGCAGTACATGTATTTGAATATATGCAATGTATATATACAAGAAAAAAAGTATACATGTAGAATGTTCAATAGAAACAATACAATGTATATGTGTAATTTAATATTCCTGACTAAGATATTTGGGGTCTGAGCCCTGCTTTAAGTTACCTCCAATGTATCTTAATGACAGAAATATGTCACTTTCCCTTTCACTTGAGGTTAGAATTTGAGGACACAGAATGAGGTTTATATGAGACATGCTGGTTTAGTCATCTATCGAAGGCATTTCTATCCGTTCACCCCCTAGTTATTCACACTCGTAGAATAGATGGGAGGGGGGAAAAAAACGTCCTTGATGATGTTCCAGGATATGTAATGATGCATCCATAAACTCTGAATTACTCAGAGGCTTTGTGCAGGGGTATTGCCACGTGAGCTACTGGAGATACATGCAGATTTTTAGAGATGATCCGAGATCATTGCTGGTTTATACCCGTTTGATAGAGTCTAATACTGCTTTGGTATGGTTTTAATGTCTGTTTTGAAGTAGGATTAATTTTCTTGATGTACAAGAGGTAAGTGCTGCATTGTGGCATATTTTTCTAGAACTTGATGTTATACTGACCTGTGAGTTACTATATTGTGATGAAATGCATTATTTACACATGTACATGTATGTGTTCTTTAATTTGGTACAGGTTGCTTACATGTAGCAATTAAGGTTTTGTTCATGCATCATAGCTCTTTTTCAATTGTAGGTCAGTGTATCTACAGTTTAAGCCATGTATGATGAGGAGACCTAAAGCTGCACACTTAGTTTCCAGCCCCTAAAAAGTAATTTTATTCAGGGGTTTATGCGAATTTCTTAAAATATCTTGGTTCTACATATTCTGAAGTTAAATCACTGAGAAAATTACAACGGACGAAAGTCAATAACATTTATTTTCAAATTGATGTCGATGCCCATGTCAAATATTGTTTGACAAAATGAAAGGGTCTTAAAGCTACGCACACGTAATAAATGATTGCAAATCTTGATTTTGAAACTGGCTTATGTGAATTTCACCCCCATTTTCAAATGGTGTTAATATCACAAAAATAGAAGGAAATTACTCATTCATTTTTGGCAAACGTAGATGATGTTCTCGTAGCTCTGTCACATCAAAAGTTTAGCGCGTTGAATATGTCGCATTACGCGAATTTCCGGGGTGCGTAGCTTTAGCACCCCTTGCCATACAATGTCATGACCATGACCATTTGCAGATGTAAAAGGCAAACATTATTCCCTCTCTAGTTGTTCGTGTTCTCGAGAACTAGGACATTGCAAATCCAACTAATGTTGATGTGACATATTCAGGACATGTACTTTTGTGGCCTTTTTAAAACTTTTTTTCTCTACACAGTGTACATGTAACACTCTTCCCCCCCCCCCCCCCCTGTCAGCTTGAAGCGACATACATTATTCATGGTGAAATAACAATTGGAACTTGGAAAGTTTTCAAAACAAAAAGGGCTACTAAAGAAGTACATGTACATACATTTGCACAATATGTGTAAAGTGTTGGTTGAAGCTAGGAAGGAAGCGACCAGTAAATTTTATACGTAAGCTCTAATTTTATTGCTATGGGGTATTTACAACTTAGGTTTCTTTGATTCTGCAGTTCTACCTGTACATGTAAATATGTCTGTTTGATTTACAGCTTTTGGTTGATTTGCAAAATGTAATAAAGTTGTAGTGACACTTATGATTACCATGTACATGTATACCACCTAGGCTCTAGGCAGAAAATGATTAAAAGAATGACACATGATCACACATCGATTCACACATTTAGTCTAGTCATACAGAATATCACAAGCAGAACTGCTGAGCATACTTGTAAACTTTATTTGTACACAAAATGTTCAATGTATAAAACCACAATTTACACTGTTTTGTGTATAAAACCACAATTTACACTGTTTTGTGTATAAAACCACAATGTACACTGTCCTTGACCAAGTACAAATATTTTAGAACCTTTTTAATTGATTAAAAAATTGTCAGTTATGATGATTGTGTGTGTTAATGATGCTTATATTTTTGCCCTATGTTACAGATATAGCAACGAGAGATCGCGTTCTCAAGTTCCTTGCCCCACTGGATAAGTCTCCAGGATCCCAGCACCGTGGATTCAAAGCGACGACAATCCTCAGTCCGAAGCCAAAGATCGAAAAGCGGGACTTCACAACAATCAGTAGTGACCGTGTGGTGTGCACATCAGATGATTTCAATGGATTAGAAGCTAGTTTAGGAGAGAGTGACTCTTCACCTGATTTGAGTGAGCGGTTACGTGCGGGGATATCGAACGGAGAGACCAAAGTGCTCAGGGGTCTCCAGTCACCAGTCCTTCCGGACAGGACAGGATTCGATGGTGAGGTGAAGGAGAATGGTGGAGAAGACCATTTAGTGACTCCCAAGAGCAATGGCCTAGAAGCCTCTAAATCTGCTGATAGCTTGGTAAACTCACATTCCTGTAACTCAGATGCAGATGCATCTGAAGAATTTGTTGGTCAGATACTCACAACGACTGCACTGATTCATCGAGAGGATTCAGTCAAAGAAAGTGGTCTTTCAGCAGCGAGATGCTTAGATGCTGTGAAGGAAGGAAGTCAAGATGTTGTAGACGGGTGTGTACAATCCAGCTCTGTCCTTGCCAACCAGGAACTTGTCCAGGAGATGAACCTTGCAGAAAGCAGCCCAGAAACTGACATGATGAACAATGGACATTCTAAAGCTGAACTGGTGCGGATCACCAGTAACCAGCTACCAACAAGATACAGTCACAGTCAGGATGTACGGACTCGAATAGAAAATGGGACCAACGTCTCATATAACAACGACACCATGTCGTCCTCAGCTGACAGTGCCTTTGTAACATCGTCTCCTGTTGTTAAGGTGAAGACCACTGCAACAACGATAAGTCTCAACAGAAACACACCCTCAGAAGTCAGTGTAAAGAGTTTTCAACAACCAATGGAATCCTCAAGACCAAAACTTTCCACAAATGCAATAGGAATTCAAACGAACCCTTCAGACTTAGAACCTCGGATAGAAAACGGAGGTTTGAAAGGAGAGTATGAACTCCCAGCAGCAATGGCTGCACCTACAACAGGTCAAGCAAAGCTTGATAATGGTGGAAATGTAGGTTCTGTGGAATTACCAAGTTTAACGTCAAGGGACAGGGC
Organism: Heliocidaris tuberculata; assembly: GCA_025618425.1. Lineage (NCBI taxonomy): Eukaryota > Metazoa > Echinodermata > Echinoidea > Camarodonta > Echinometridae > Heliocidaris > Heliocidaris tuberculata. The sequence continues at coordinate 13,550,158 of CM046851.1, forward strand.
ATCAACTTCCAGTTTAGGTAGTGATGATTCTGAATTTCCAGACATGAACAGCTTGGAGAGTGCACTCCATGAAAACCCAAAGAACTTAGATGTGCCATCAGCTAGAAGACTGGCAAAGAGACTCTATGAACTTGATGGTTTTAAGAGAGAGGATGTATCCATTCATTTAAGCAAGAGGTAAGCCATGAGAACAGATATTCCGCAGTACATTGCAAGTTGATTATTTGGGGAAATTATTGCTTCATTCTGCTCTATCCTAGCCCTATTCTTTATGCTGTTTTTCATCAACACTCAAGTCAGACATCCTAACTTGTCCTTTGTGCCAATGTACAGTTTTGCTAGCAAAAAGAAAATTGAAAAGAAATGTGTTAAATATAGTCTCATGTTGTTCTCCTTGTATTAAAATATGTTTGTAAGGGAACATTTGGTATTCCTGATGAATTTCAGTGTGAATATCCGTAATGACACTAGTTCCATGCCCTACGCTTTCCACCCCGATGGCTCCCCGCACAACAATCTTGAGGCTTCGAATGGAGAAAGCAAGAGTGTCACTATGTGTAGTATACACACAATCCTTGTTGGTTTTACACATGTGTCTATAGTGCATAGTGCATGCTGCTGTTCTTGGAGTTTACGTCCCTGGCCCGGTATCTGAACTATTATTTGCCTCTCATTTATTTCATATTAAACATTAGGGCCCCGTTGCATAAAACTTACCATTAACGGTAACTTTGCCATCAATGGTAACTCCCATGGAAACCTTGATTTTGATTGGCTGTTGAGTGATGTTGCCATGGTAGTTACCATTGATAGCAGAGTTACCATTGACGGTAAGTTTTATGCAACGGGGCTTAGGAGGCAAATTCTTCACATTTTCTACTTATCTTGCTATTCCAAGAAATCTTATGAAATGTTTTTGAGGGCTTACCAGAACTGTACATTACCTTTAAACAAGTTGTTACACCTTGATTTATTTCTCATCCAACTTTTCTCCTTTGAATCAGTTTTCTCAAGTACATTCTTTCACTCAACAAATGACTGTGCTGTTCTTTGGTTTAGACCCTACATGTACCTTGAAAATCTATACGTTTCCACTCCATTTGAAGAGGAACTGTAATTGCAACTTCTACACTGTACTGTTGTTCCTCTGAATACATTTGTCACTTGTTAGTTCATTCGGTCATTTTATGTAGTTTACTTAGTATTCCATTTATTTTCAATAGGAAAAGCTCAATTCTGATTAAAACATCCACCCTGAAAACTTATTTCCTTTAGGAATGACTTTTGCAAACTTGTAGCGAGGGAATACCTGAGCTACTTTGACTTCACGGGGGACCGACTGGATGAGGCGTTGAGGGAATTTCTACGGTGTGTCACGGTTGTTGGAGAGACGCAGGAGCGGGAGAGGGTGCTGGCGCACTTCTCGCATCGTTATTTTGACTGCAATCCAGGGGTCATAGAGTCTTCAGACGCGACTCATACCCTGACGTGTGCTGTCATGCTGCTGAACACTGACCTACATGGGCAGGTAAGTCGTCTGTAACCCTGAAGCCTCACTCGCATATGACGCGGTAAACCACCTCAAAAAACAGCAACAGCAAAATAAAATGATATGAGCAAATTGCTTCCCATTTCTTTACTTCATAACGTGCAGATGAGTAAATATGCTGCTTCTTTTTTGCACGTAGCTACCATTATGTATTTTCCACTCTCCTTGTCATTTATTTCCATGTTAAATGGTTTATATTTTGCTGTGGTATTTTGTAAAGCTGGTTTGCAACATCATGTATAAATTATCAGTGCCAAAGATTGCAATTTTCACCTTGAATTTTAAGCATTTTGATATTTTTTTTCCCAAATTATGCTTCATTACAGAGTACCATTACAGCCAATTTGAGTACTTGTAGTGAAACTTCATTTTGAGAGAAACATTGCAAAAAGATCATGAGGAATTCTCCTTACTGAATGCAGTTGTATGTTTTCATCAAAGCTGTTTCCATTAAAAAATTTTGGAAATTGCAGTGAAATAGAAACATGCTTATGCCCTCTAATGAGAGCCAGAAATTCTTGTTTGTATGTCATTCATTTCATTCTCCAATGTTTTCTTTGGAAGCTTGAAATAGTTCTTCTTTATTTAGCTGCCAAGAGTAGTATTCTTTAAAGTGAACCAACCACCTAAAACATAATTTGTGTACAGCTAGAATACATGTATAAAATCAACCTCAAAACACTTTACCTGATCTTCTACGGGATAACTGTTAAGGAGTATGAAGAAAATGAAGGATATCATAAAACCCCCTTGCGCGGACCCCAACTCCGAGTTCGGTTCTGCGCAAGTCTTTATTCTATGGTGCGTCGACTAGTCTCCTCACAAGGCACTGTATTGTTTAGGGTGAGTGTATTTCAACTTTATAGAATCAACATTTGAAGCTCATATTTTGAATAAAGTTCAGAGCAAAATATTTTTTGGTGGTCGGTACACTTCAAGATTTATGCCTATATGTACATCCCAGTAGAGTCATATAGAAGGCAGAAGACGGTAATATAGCAGTGCCAGCAGTGACAAATTTGTGTTATAGAGTGCAGTGAAATGGGAAGTCTTGATTCTCATAAGAGCTTTGAGAGGTGTATCAATCAACTTATAAAACACTTTTGGGGACTGTGAGAGCTGAGTACATGTCTAAGAGCTCTTGATACATATATCATGTCAAGGATATTACCAACATACGTGCTTGTAGTGCACCCTTTCACTACCATTCACATAGGCAATTTGAAGCACCCACATATTTATATTTTATGATATGTATTTGGACAAGGGAAAGTTTCTTTCCCCTTGAAATTCAAAATGGGTTCTTGGATTGAGAAGTCAGATATCACGGAAAAGCATTGGTATGATTACGAAACGATGAAAAAAGGCACAGTGATTGAAGACTTGTTCCATAAAACTTCTATGTGTGCGTTTATTAATGTGATAGCATTGTAAGGATTAAAGCTAACAGTTGTATTTCTTCCATATTGTCAAAAATCTTTTCTCCTAGCATTTCGCGAGAGTAATTTTTCTTTCACACCCATTTCACCTTGCTCGCTCCTCTACCACAGTTTTGCCTTCAGTTTCATAAAGATAGGTTACATACCACAATATCCACAAGCCATTTCAATAATGTCTGAGACCTATCTATCCTGGTACCAATAATGAACCACAGATAGAAATGCGTGACATAAAGTAATTTGAAAACTTGGTAAGCTTCCAGGTGGCGAAGTTGGTTCCATCACTTCATGGTGATGGGATGGGTATAGAAGCTGAAAGCACCTTGTTTTAGTCAGTCATGTCTATGCTGCTTTTCACATTCATTACGAGTGAAGCCATAACTTCACCTTACACCGATGGATGATATCATTCCTGATTATTTGAGAAGATCATGAAAATTCTGTTTTATTTTTATGTTTCTTTTTTGTTACAGATAATACACATTTGAGCATATACATGTAGTAAACTTTTCCATGTCAATTTTGAGAACCCTTTTAAAAAAACAGAAACATACACCTTGCACAAATAGAATCCTGTTTTATTATGGAAAATTGGAAAAGACATCCCTTAAAATACTATTTACAAAGGATAACATGTACATTGTAAATAATGTAAACTTTGTCTTTAAACTTAGGACATTGAATTCATAGCATTAGCAGATAACATCTATCTGTGGCCACATTCTTTTGCAGAAGACATAGTGCACTGTTGTACTCCATGATAATCATAATTATCTAACCAATACATACCCTAGTCCCATTTAACTGTGTTTGTGTAGTGTCATCTTACATAGCAAGGAACTCTCAAAGAACTGAGCAGCATTGAAGTGTGTCTTTTCTCTCATCTTCCCCATTAACTTGAACCTTGGGTTAATGACTGGTGCTGAGGAAGCGCAAAGATGAACACAAAAGCAAGGATATTTCATTAAAAATAAGCCTGTATTTTCCTTTCTCCTGCTAATTTAATGCAGATATAATGCTCAGACATTCAAGTCTCCCATTAGGTACATGTATTTTTGCAGTGAAAGATGAGAAATTTATTATGTTTTTTTAACCCTTTCGACTCTTTTCGAGACAATTGACCACACTTTGTGGTTTGGCTCAATAACTTTTGATTGAGAGCTCTAAAAAATCTACCAGATGCATGAGTAGAATTGAGCAAAAATTTCTGCACACACTTGGTCCATTTTTGTTGCATGACCATATTGCATTTGATGCCAAGAGATTTAAAAACGAGAATAAGCTTTAAAAGCCTTAAATTCAAATCATTGTTTTTTTATCAAAATTGGCAATTTTTAAACTTGTCTTCGACAACATTTCTAACCATATATATTGTTTTCAAAGGCATTACACCTTATTAGAACCATGTAGAACTAAAAGAAAAATATTATTGTTGCCAGTTTGAAGAACAAAATGTGATCAGTTTAGCTCTGAAATAGTTTCTGTCCTGAAAGGGTTTTGGTCATTTCATACCCTTTTCATATTACGGGTAGAAGAGGGCGAGTACAGACTCAGCCCGGACCCTAAGAGTAATATGAATGGTATCAGCATCACTTTGATCCACACTTGTTGCGGACTTCTCAACTGGCTTAGAGAGAAGGGTTAAGTCCAGACTAAGTCTAGACCAGAAGTGGATTCTCTGTAATATGAACAATATTCAAGCTACACAATGCGGATCGCGATATCTGCTGTTGGATGTGTACAAACTTCCATTCAAGCTTCCAAGATTTAGCCTGGCTTCCAGACAAGTTAATGCTTTGCATTATCAAGAGAAATTTATTTGTCCAAGTTTTTAAAAACTCGGTCTAGATACATTTAGACTGTCCGTGGTCATCTCACTCTCACTGAAAGGGATGATAGTCTACAATATCCAGGCAGGATAAAAAAATTCTAGACACAGTTTATAATCTCCGGACACAGTCGAACTGAATTTTATTATAGGGCATTGGAGATCATTTTGCCTTGAAGCCAGACTATCATCCCAGACTAGGCCAATCTGATTGTACCGTTGATAGCAGAACACAGGTGCATTGGCATTGCATTCATGACATCAAAATGGTGTTTTAATTATCATTGGCCCAATTTTATGATTGGAGTATTCCTTTTCATTTGCTACATCTCCTAACACTGCTCCTGTGTTTGATTTTGAGTTCAAGCACCTGCCCTCACCACATCAGTGCATGGGCAGGATATGACCTGCTTGAAGAGATGTGGTGGTGGTGATTGGGGGGGGGGGGGGGTCAGGGTGAGGGTTAGTCCCTCTTGATTTTTTATTTTGACATTACTTAAACAATCATAATATTCTGTTGCTGCTTTTATCTGTAGCATATTTTGAAGTGCCATTCCAATGAACTTCGGAAAAGATTATAAAGTACTACCAACATTTATACACTCTATTTTTTGAAAACCTTCTTTGGTAGAAATACATTGTTCTAGAAATACTGATTATTAGGGCAGACCGTGTGAATTTCTTATTTTGTCAACCAAATTGTCTTATCGTTAATTATACCATAGGACCATCACTGTGCAATACTTGATTCAAAGGCCTGTTCATAATACTATCTGTACTACAATGAATGTATTTACATGTAGTGTCAATCTATTTTAATGAGTTTCTGGAGCAGTATCTTGTAATATCCTATCCTATTAATAAGCCTAGCAAACAAGAGAAGGCAGGGTTCTCCACTGGTCTGTATTTTGTCCGGGGGCTCTTGTGTTCGTCGGCCTCCGAAGTCAAATTTGCGGTTTCGCGACGGCGTCAAATTTGCGGTTTCGTGACGGCATACGTATTATAGTGCACTGCGTCGAGATTCCTCAGTGGCTTCATCGCCTGCCGCAGCAGCTTCTGCTTCGTTAGCATCACAAACTTTTGAGAAGAAATTCAATATCGACAGGGATCGAGACGACATTTTTGATTCATCAAATGAGTGGGCGACGCACGTGCATTAATTTTTTTATACAGGGACTCAGTTTTATAATTATGAGGGGAGCAATAAAAAGCTCTCCTAGAACTTTTAAGGAGAGCGGTAGGGGAGCACTGCAAAAAGCTCTTCTTCGACAAACACCTTCTTCTGCAAACACCAATTAACACATGTGGGCTATACTACGGTGAGTCAGTATTATGACGAACTTGATGCTCGTTTTGAACTTATGTTTTGCATTAAATACAGGGGAAATTCAGGCAAATAAACCCCACATAAATAATTCGTATCATTGTATACCGTAAATAAAAATACTCAAAATCAATATTAACCTAAAGAAACAGGATTCAGCTCGGAAAACCGCTTCACTTTCATTGCTCTGCAAACACCAATTAACACATGTGGGACCTACTACGATAAATCGCGCTACCTGAATTCCGCGCGATCGCTCTCGCGCGCCTTAAAATCGAGTCCCACAGACAGAACTCGTTGCGATCGATCCAGAGAAAGTGGCCGTGATCGCAATGAGAATTCGACGTGGTTCATGCAAAGAGATAATGCGTTCGTGCGGGTTTCCGACAAGATCATGCGAGTAAAATTTTTATTTTAAGTCGATGCTTGATTGCGCAATGCCGCGCGGTCTTGATGCTGTCTTGTCAGTGCGTGAAAATATGTCAATTTTCATATCCGGGCGCGTCAAGTTTTTGTCCGGGCGGGGAAATTTTGTCCGGGCGCTAAACTGGTTTTTCAAATTTTACCCGGGCGGAGCCCCCGGGTAAAACCGCTAGTGGAGAACCCTGGAAGGGTCCGTGCAAACAATGACTAAGTGAGAGAGGTGTCAGGATAGTTATTAGATCCTTGAAAAACACATGTTGAGAGACATGACCCTAGCTGAATACCTTTTTATTTCTTAAAGAAATATGTTGCTATCTGTCCATACCACTTTTTATTTTGCGAATTTTGTTTTGCATCATAGACCCCAAAACTGAATCATTGCATTCTACCTTCGACTCTTACTGCTAATGTTTAATAATAATATTAATAATATTCTGTTCTTGTATAGTGCATGTCACATTATGATACAACGTCTCTATGCACTTCCAAAGAACTTTGGATATTAACACTCCTTAGCACTCAGTGAATACAAGGAATAAATCCTACCAAGTAGGTAGGTACCCAATTAGTACACCTGGGTCGAGTGTGGCAAATATTGATTAATGTCTTAACCAAAGGACATTAGTGCTGTGGCGGGGATTCGAAGCCCGTATCTTGTGGTTCACAGTCCAGAGACTTGTCCACTAGACCGCAACACCTCTTCTTTACTCATTTACCTGTACTCGTAGTTGTTCATGTACGTTTTATGCAACTCCTTATGTTTTTATTAGGGATTGTCACTGGCAATTTTCCTTGTTGATGATTTATTGTCCTATGATTCAGTGATGCTGATCATAAAATTGACAATCTAATTACATACTGATCATAAAAAAGACATTAAAACAATGTATGGTCCTTTTATTAAATACTGATAATTAGGATGATAAAAGCTTATGCGTACAGAACACATGACCCCTTTTTTTCCTCATTGTATAAGTGTGCATTTATTTAGAATGTTATTTCTCAGTTTTTGTTTTACGATAACAATAAATCATATCGCATTTATTTTTAAAGTATTGACACTTTTATGAACACTTAGAACATAATGAATCATGATGAATTATTGAATTAGATTAGGCTTTTACAATCACATGTACTGTACAAGGAGCAGAGATGTAAATGAACTCTGGGCTCTTATTCTTGTGGCATGTCTAAGTAATAAAAATACAGTAAGTCCACATCAGATGTAGTTATACATTGCAACACAAAAATACCCCTCGATGTCTAGCCATGAAATACCTGTTTCTTAAAACTAGTTTGTATAAATTATTTAGGGGTTATGGCAAGGAATGAAATATTTCTAAATTGTCAGAAATTGCATGATAGCAAAAAATATATCATTGGAAATATTTGTATCCCAAAAATGAAAATTACAAAGGAATAACAGTAAAAACACTCATTATGCTCACTTCTTTGAAACTTGCTTAAATGTTTTATCCAGCATTTGATTATAGTTTCATGCACAATTCAAGAATATTTTAAAAATCTGGATTGTGAAACTGTATCTTTAAAAAAACAGCACCCTTTTATTTTTTCAACCATCAAATATGGAATGTTGTACAGTATTGACAAATTTAAAAAATGATGTAATGCAGTTCTCCTCTTAACCCCACATGTGCTACTAGCCTAGGTTTATGAGGAAAAAAAAACAAATGAACTTTCATGAGTCAAATGTAAGGTTTTATTGGTTTGATTCATTCTTAAATTTCACTTTTTCCATGGAACAATCTTTTCAATGTTTGTACATGTATCTGTCTCTATTTGAGGAAGAAATGAATAGCCATTTTAGTTTGAACTTTTAGTAAAATGTTAACATTCTTTGGCAGGGTTTGCTTCCCACGGCATTGAAGGACTTAAACCTCATTGCTTTCCACAGTTACCTTGTGAGTATTTAGGTACCCAAAGTTTGTGCGGTAATAAGGAGCTAAATATAGTTTAATTTGTCTGTCTAATCTAATGAACCCCCCTTTTCCAGGGGAGAATACTTCCTCGACGGACGAGCTTTGTCAAGCGAGTGCGCTGTCACTGGAGCATCGGCCAAGCTATCGTCTGCCTGATTGGTTTTAATGGAGGTCTGATCAAAGAGTGGCTAATTACCCCAGCTGGTCATTAATACGATGTAGGAATCAGCTGAAAGCAGCAAAATTACTCAACCATAGCTTCATCCAGTCATTAATTACTTATCTCAATATTTTATAATTAGATAGACTTTATTTTTCAACCCATGGCTTAAAAATTCTACAAATAACACAATAAGCAAAAAGTTCATGAAGTACATGTACTTTTCAGTTTAAATCCATTCCTGCTGCTATATGAATAAGCTATCACTACTAGAGTAATTTCAAATAAATTCCATACAATTATCACCATCCATCAAGTTGAGAAGAATATAAAATTTAGTTTGGGGAGATTAGATAGCTACATGTATAAATTATGTACATGTGTAATAATGACATGGAGCTCCTCGCAATAGCAATGTGATTGTAACATCTGATGTAAGTTTTGGACCACTTCTCAAATTCTCATTTTCCAATTTATGTGATAGGATGAAATAGGTATTTACATGAAAATGTTTACATATTCGTAAAATATTTGGTATGAACTGTCTGTTTATGTTGAAGCTTTCCTTGTTTGTTTAGAACTCAGATTTTCTCCTTCACTAAAATCAACCTGCTACCCAACCCGTTGTTGTAGCTTTCACTATAATGTGTAAAGGTCATCGTGATATACCATAGGTCAAGTTCCTCAGTGACCCCATATGGAGTGGAGTGTTCCCACGGCCAATGTCTCCTTGACATGATTGTCTGCTGAGAGCCAGAAGGGTGTTAACCCATCTCTTAATGCCCTTCTGTCTCTAAACAGATGATGTGCTATGGCATTCAGAATTATATTTCAATCTCTCTCTGGTTTACAATTTGAAACAAAGATACATTTTGCTTGCTTTGCCAGTTATTATAGCTCCTTCTGAACACTTTTTTTTTTTTTTTAATGTGTTATTCAAAAAAGAATAATCATTCACGCTTGCAGAATTCCGCAATCAGGTTGCTCATCGCATCATGGACAAGGCACAAGCACCAAGGAGGTTTGAAGCAGAGTGCAATTTAAACTGTTTCATGACATTGTTGCTCTACTTACATGATTATTGCCTGATTTCCAGTGGGAACATTGTTTGTTTAGGTATCTTCTCCCTCGGGATGCTGCTATAATTTTGTCTTTCACGTGAATGAGTGATACTCGGCAGTGTGTGATGTATTCGTTCTACACTATCGATATTGGACTGATACAGTGTTTTTTGTTCAAGATATTAAAGAGCTCTGTGATTATCATACCATTTTAATTTCTCTTACATGTAGCTTTGTTTTTTGCTTAACCGTATTATCCCTACTTGAATGCTATTTCATACACAGTGACTGTCTATATGTATTGTATTCCCTAGCTCAACAACATAATTGAATGTGAATTATTAATATTTTCAGAAAAAGAGGATATGACATCATAAGAAAGTAAAATGCATTTTTGTGTGTGTGCAAGAAGTTTTAAAAATGAACAATTGATCAAGTCTTGAGATTTTACATGTGTGCAAGCTTACTTGTATATTTTATGTATAAATGCTAACATTCTATATGTACTTAAATTGTTATGTGCACTTTCATGTTTTCATAAATGGCAAGCACAGTTACCATAGTAGAAAAAAAAATACCTTCTTTTTTTCTCCTGATCAATATTGCCACACTTTCCTACTGTCCAATTGTTGTTGTTTTTTTAATGAAAATGCCTACATTGGTCCTCTGTGTATTGATAATAGAGGTTGAATGCAAAAGAGATGACATGAAAAATTGAAAGAAATTAAGAGAATATAGCCACATTTGCTGTTAGCTTCTTGTACTCATGTATCGTTTTATAATCACGCCACTTTAGCAGGTTGCATAAGATATGCCGGATATGATTGTAAAGGCATTTTCCTGCTATGTAAATAGATCAAGTAATAGCTGGCTCCCATTATACCTGATCTCTCATGATCGATGTATTGCAAGGTTGTGTCTTACCATACTCCCAAGGTTCTTTATGTTGATCTCTGCGATATCCATGAACAGCATGCATAATGTCCAATGAGGGCTTGGGAATGATGAAAACCTGTCGATGGGTTGAATAATAGACTTCCCACATGTTAGATTTACAGGGAGTGTATCGGTTTCTCAGAGGAATATGAAACTTGGGTAGTTGCGGAGACATAAGACGTTGTTTTTGATCAGTCGTCTGTAATCTTACGCATTAATTGTTTACTATTCTAAAATGTGAAAAGCATTTACTCTTGTTTGTATCTTCTGAAAAGATTGAGATCTAAAAACATTATTCTTGTTATCTACTATTTAATGTATTTTATGATCCCTCGATCTCCTTGAGATATGAAATGTTCCAATAACTTACTGTATTACATTTAGGCCCTTTCCTTTTATCTGACAAAGCATTCATTTATTTCTCGCTGAATGCATTTTGTGACCTACTGGCCATAAGAAAGTACTTATCATATGTAATTAAGATCATTATTAGGGGTCATTAGCACTTTCAGAAGTGCTTTGTAAAGATTTCAAAGCCGAAAGACTTCTTTATCACTCTAATCTATTTGCATCATTAGATATTGCTGGATTCATCTACATTAATGCAGTGCTTATTTTGAAAAGTATGTATTTGCTCATGACAGTTCCTTCCTTTATCTTCAGAACACACACTCATCACCTTCCCCAAAAAATAATACATGTATCTAGTATTTTCATTACTTTATTAAAGGAAGCTACAAGCTAATTAAAATTTGAAAACCTATTTGGAATGCAGTCAAATAAAGGTACAAAAAAAGAAGAAGTTAAATGGATATAAAATCAGGAATCTTTCTCATACAAGTATCGTCTATACTAATAGTCAAAACAGGCATCAGTTCTGTTAATGCTCTTTGACTTTCAACAGATGATACAGTCAAATAAATTATTTCACTATGATGAAGTGAAATAAACTTATTCAGTGCCCATGCACAAATACTTCTGAAAGGCTGGTACTGTTTAAAAAGCCAGTTCGTAATTAGTGCATGGTGAGAATGACCCAGAAATGATCCCAGTTTGTACGCGTACGCGCATCTCTTCTGGTGGACGCACTATTTGTTTAACATGTAAAATCATACTGGCGAGCGCATCATGAAGCGTACACTATGAAAGCATACAATGGTCAATTGTAGTGTACTTGCTACAAATGACCTTTATCTGCACATGCGCAAGTTGTGATGGCTTATTCCGGAGAATAACACAAATGATACCGCTTGAAAAAATGTACTTAGCAAAAGAATGTGCCAGATATTGCACTTAGATCCACACAAACAAAACCAAACCAAAATAAAATAAGTTTATAAAGGAAGGTACGTAGATTTGTATTGTAATTGAAGTGTTATGAAACCAAGATTCCACCCACGCAAAAATGTATTCTTGACAGACAATACAACATAGCGAAATTCAGGCCTACATTTTAAAAAAATATAGTGATTTTGTTTTGGGAAAGAAGCTACAAGGCACACCCAAGTAATGATAGAATTATTGACACTTGATCAAAGCTTCCATTTGGGGTTCAAATAACATAGTGCTAAATCATTCTAAGTGTTTTTATGAAGAGAAAACAAATGAAATAAGTTTCTCAAAAAAGAAAGTTACATTGCAAATAATCATGTGAAGTTTCAGTTCCGGTGAAAGAAGCATTTTTGAAGCAGATATAGAAATGTTGTGTATATCAGGTTATGACAAATACTATATGATTACAATAAATGATCATCGTTTTAAAGGTAATTTTGAAATATGTTCTCATCATTGTTTCAGAATGGAATTAAAGCTCACATTGGGGGGAAGAAAATCTAGTACTGTTAGAATGTAAGCCTACATGTACTTTATTATGCGATGAAAATTATGCACTGTAGTATAAAATCCTCTCTCAGTAGAAGAAGCAATTAATCCTACTACCTCCTTGCTAATAGAAACACTAAGTTCCAACTACCAATTTGAAGCAAATTGCAAATAAATGTTCCAGTCCCCCTTTAATAATTTGGCATTTTAATTACCAAAACCGAAAGCAAAATGTGAAACTATCTATAATATTCTGACACCTCTCTCTCTCTCTCTCTCTCTCTCTCTCTCTCTCTCTCTGTCTGTACATAATTCCATGTACATTTCCCCCATCTGTCTTTCTGCCTTCTGTCTGGAGGTATCTCTCCCTCCCTCTCCCTCTCTCTCTCTTTCTCTCTCTCTCTCTCTCTCTCTCTCTCTTTCTCTTTCTCTATTTCTTTCTCTCTCTTTCTCTCTCTTTCTCTCTCTTTCTCTCTCTCTCTCTCTCTCTCTCTCTTTCTCTCTCTCTTTCTCAACTGGAAGCTGCAAGTTCACTGCAATTTAGTAAAGGTGTCAAGTGGTTTATATAGGGCAGAAAACTTGAAAGATGGAACGATGACACTTGACTTAGAATCACCTTGACAGTGGCGATGTAGTGTGAAAGTCCTCCAGTCTTATAGAACAGTGAATGGTTTATCTGTTGACATTTCAAATGTCACACAGCAATAGCCATAGTGTAAAAGCCTCCAGTCTTGAAGAAGGTGTATAGTTTATTTGTTGACTCTTCAATCGTCACAAAGCCTATGGTGCGGGGCAATAGCCATCACATACCAAGGCTGTACTATTCCCACTGGTAATTCAATCATTTTTTATCTAGCGCAAATGCAGGTTGGCCCTACTTCGGAAAGATATGAATATTGAGATTAATGTTTGATCTTAGGGTTTTTTTGTTTTTGTTTTTTTTTCTGAGGGGGGGGGGGTTTGTTTGTTGGTTTGTTTGTTTTTTGGTTGGGGGGGGGATAAGGTAAACTGAAAGATAGTGGGTGAACTTTATTTCAAATTGTAACCTACATCTATGCACTGGTGGATTTAGGGGCACAATCAGCTTATACCCACCCCACTCAGTGTCGTATAACGTAACACAATGTGCCCCCCCCCCCCCTTGTGTTTTTTTTGTACTCTTTCAAATTTTAGACTCAGAAAGCCCCATGAAAATATGATAACCCATTTTTCTTGCTTGTCATATTATTTGGGGGGCGGGGATGGTGCCCCTTTTTTTTTCCTTTTCTTTTTTACAAAATCGTAGAGCCACCTCTGCATGTATGCATTTGCATATTAAACAATAGAAAATGTATTAAAGAATAAAGGACAAAAAAAACACATTGTAATAGAAGATAGAAACTTTTTTGAATTCTTTAGATTACCTGTATAGTGAATTGAACAGAAATATGCATCCAGACATGATTAATAATGCATTTTTAAGAAGAAAAATGGAAAAATTAATTTGTTGCATATTTTTAATTGTGTGGCTGAATTCATTAGATGCTACTGGTATATTTATCCTGATCATAAACCTTCCTGACATATTTAACAGTTCCTAAATGATGCCTTAATTTCTCTTTTTGGCCAGCTAGTCAGAACATTAGCCTCGTTTGCAACCTGAACCCCTCGTATCAATGACAAAACCACTTATAACAATGTAAACCACAATTGCCTAAATAGAGACAAAGGATAAAAATACAGTTTCTGTGAAACTATTATAAGTAGATTTTAGCCTTCGGAATAGAATTGCGCCAACTTTGGAATAACTCTCAATTAAACTGAAAATAGACTATCCCTCTGCTCTATATCTCTTCGCAGAGGAAATATATGTAATCATGACTCACTGTTTCTAGGGAGGGAACGAATTACAGGATTCTCTATTTTTTATATAAAGGATGTGATTGTTTTAGTTTATTATGAGCAGTTTGAGAAGTGAGTATTCATGTGCATGTACAATATGTGTGAAAAATCAATTAGTTCCTTTTTTTTAGATAGATAAATTCTATTCATTTTTTCATTTTTACTCAACAGCACCAAAAAAAACAGGAAAAAAATCAAGTAACAAGATATAAAGTAGTAAAATTGAACACTAAAAAATATATATTTTGCTGGAGTAGGTAGCAGCCAGCAAGAACTAGACCCTTATGAGAGGCTGACCTCATATTGTCTTATATTCATAGAGTTATCATCTCGTTGCATAAGGTATTCTCACATATATTTTTGATTTCCATTATGGAGAAAAATTGATATTATTGCAGGAGTAGCATATTTCTACCTCACAACAGGAGAAAATTTGTAGTCTTTAGGAAAGCCTTCAAAAAATGAAGGCATAGTTTGTAATAATGCCCCCATATCTATCAATTTATCATTTTTTTCTCACTCAGATTAAATTCAAATAGGTCTTCGAGATTATTAGATTATGACTTCTCTCCTTGACTCCATTTGTTGTAGTGCACGTAGCGAGATGAAGAATGGTCTACATGATCACTAACTTGGTTATACAGTACTTTGTGTTCATTTTATTGAGAAGGTGTGAAAATTTCATTTTTCCTGAAAGTTAGGCCAAGAAGTAGACAGATAGTATCTGACACGTGTTGAGAGGAAGGCAGATAGTTTTCATTGCCTCTTCCTTTAAATACAGGGGGCTCCAAACACCTATTTTTGTATGCAAACATATCACAGGAGCTGAAATGGTGCCAAAACAAGCAATCAGCCTCCAAATAGACACTTTGGGGGCTGTATTCTTTGTCTATGTATGATGATTTCATATGAGGGCAAAATAAAAATAGTGCATGCAGTAGCTCTTTATTCATTCATGATTGAAGATAATATTGAGTTGTGTTTTTAAAGAAAAGGTTGAGTTCTGCATGGGAAAGTGAAAAATAATCTGTGAGCTTTCTCATTCCTTTTTATGTCAGTTTAGAAAAACATCATATTAGAATGGTCCCCTGAAAAGGATTGCTCTTCAAATGCCCCCATATTTGAAATACGACGAGAAATGCCTCACATGTGTGCAGTCCCACATGATTTTCAGCAACTTTGGTTCAATTTCTTATCATTTTGATGATTCCTAAGCCTTACAGTATATATACACCAATTCCTATGCAGACATGATGCAACCTTTACCAATAGCTTTGAGACATTTTCTTTCACAAAATAATCAAATGACCAGAACTCAACTTTATCTTTAAAAAAGAAAGGAGTATAATGCATGCTCTGGCGATATTGCAGACAGTTTCTAACGCAACTAAATTCCCAACTTCGTACCAACCAGGACCAAACGACATGTATACCTAATTATACCCAACACTAACCCTAAACTAACATAAAACCTAATCGCAACCCTAACCCCACTTATACATGTACAAGGTTATCTGAAGATAACCTTGTACATGTACTCCAGACAAGTTTTTACGGGCGAATAGGCTTCAATAGCTTTTGTGTGTATCAACGGGCCTTAAATTTTTCCAGATCAATCATACATGAGAGGAAAATAATTATTTAAAATTTCACTTTCAATTCTGAATCCCCAAATTTGTGGCACTGTAAGAGTTGAAGAGTCCCTGAATCAGGTAATCTAGCAAATTTAAGAAAATTAAATCTTGCTTTGGTCAATTTCGTTGTCTGTTTTTGACTGCTGCAACAGTGAATGTTAGACACAGTCCCACATAGGCAAGGGCCTATCAGTGCCCTAACCCTAACCCTATATTTTGACAATATAATTATGCACAGAGCAATTTCACGGGAGCATGCATGTGTTTGATCACAATTCTCACATTATTCAATGTGGTGAACACTACCAAAACCAGAAATGATTATAATGATCAAAATTTACAGTGACCTACTATTTTTGAAAAATTATCCTTACAGAATCATAGCAGGATGCCCTTGTTTTTGGCATTAATTGTTGTAACCTAAAAGGTAGTGATCAGCCCTTTACCAGCCCTAATTTATCTTCAGTCGACCCAGATGATATTGTGGAGCTAATGTAAGGGCCTGGGAATGCTCCAGTGAATGGTATTTCCATTTTGAGTCTGTGACCAGGGCATGATACAAAGTGCCCTTCAGTTTAAGTCAATTTATTAGGCACGATCGCTATTCCTTCTGAGAAAGTTCAGTAAGGTTAGTGTCTTCTGAATGAGAACTGGGATGGAAATTCATGGAATTCATTTTTCAAATTGTTTTCCACATGAACTTGTCCATCATTTTATTTGCCCTAAAAGGTAAAAGATTGTAAACATTCAATGTTTACAATCTTTTACCTTTTAGGGCAAATGGAAAATTCTGTATAATTGTTTTGCAATTTCAATTTGTAAGCATTATGCTGGCAAATTCTTTGCTGGAATATATTTTCTGTGTATCTAAGAATATACTACACCTTATCCTGAATACATTCTGTAAACATTGCTTTTCTATGAATACCACACAAATGTAGGTACATGTATAAAGAAGATATTCTCCAATTCTGTTGTTATGAACCTGGAGGGAATGAATGTTGTTTCAAATCTTGAAATATTCTTTCTTATCCTGATGACCCATTTTTTCTCTGTACATTGACTATCTTTGAATACAGAACATCTTTAAGAAGATGTCCCTCATTCCTTTGTGAACCTGGAGGGACTAAATACTATCTAATATCTTTGAATAGTCTTTATCATCCTGTTATTAATAATTTTTATTCTCTGTACCTGGATTATCTTCAAATACAGAACATTGGCAAGAAGATGTCACTCAATGCTTTCGTGATGAACCTGGAGGGGATGAACGACGGTATCAGCTTCCCGCGCCCCACACTCAAGGCCCTCTACAACGCCATCAAGGCACAGCCGCTGGAGTGGATCGTGGATGAAGACGACGATAGGAGCGACGTCTCGAGCACCGGTAAAGGGTCGAAGAAGCTACCGCGGAACGGGACACTGAGTGGAAACCCATTAGTACAGGTAAACATTTGTCTTGATCTAGCATAATTCACGCATAGAGTTACCCCCTCATTCACATTAGTTTAATTTATTGTATAACAATACAAAAACCATGTTGCTGTACGATAATTAATAATCGTAATTAGCAAAACGGAGGCTTGAGCATCAGTTCAATGAAAATTTGATAAGAACTCAGGGTCCACTTCTACTGTTATTGTTGTATCGTACAAAAAGCATGTAACTGGCAGGGGCTTATAGTGAAGGTGCATTGATGACAGACCAGCTATCATCTTGTGACATAGGCTGACACTAAACATATATGGTGTCAACTGACTTCCTCAAAACTAGATTCCTTATGCAATGGTTTTTATGCAATACTTTTCATATGTGTTTGCCCCTTTCACCATGCAAAGATTTTTTTTTTATACGAGTTTGGTATAAACTTTCCTAGTGTGAATAGGCTAGTAGAGGTTTACTGAACGTAATAGGCACAGGTATTGATTCCAGTGTAAATGGGTCACCTAGCTGTCTACCTGTAGTTTGTTTAGGTTTTATCCATAGAGAACATTGAAATCTGGTAAGGTGAACACAAGTGGTTCGTGCTTCTCCAGTTTTCTTTGAAAAGAAGTGCACATAGAGAGGTGAACAAAACTGACAAAGCTCTGGAAAATGTGAAGAAAGTTCAGGTAAAAACACAATTAAGTGCTTTAAAATCACTAGGAGAAAAATTTTAAAATGGCAAATGCAGAAAAAGTTATGATAATAATAACAAAATAGAAAATATCAAAAATAAATTTTAAAAATTTTAAATTACTCTTCCAATTTGATGCATGGGATTATCTTCACAGTATTTCATCCCTTTCGAGACAATTGACCCCATTTTGTGGTTTGGCTCACTAACTTCTGATTCAGAACCCTAAAAAAGCAAAAATTTCTGCACACACTGTCCATTTTGTTGCATGACCATGTTGCATTTAATGCTAGGAATTTTAAAAAGTGGTATCAGCTTTAAGATACTTAAATTGGCAACACATTGAGAAGTTAAATATCATTGTGTTTTTGCAAAATTGACAATTTTTGAAACTTTTCGACAAAGTTCCTAACCATGTATGTTGTTTACAAAGACATTACAGTTATCAGAAACATATAGCATTAAAAGAAAATCATTTTTGTTGCCAGTTTAAAGAATAAAATCTGATCAATTTACCCCTTAAATAATTTCTGTCATGAAAGGGTTATTTAAGTAGCAACCAAATTGCAATATCAGTGTATGGCAACTTGTATGTAATCAGGGGAGAGTATTGATGTGGGACCCATTGATACATTTTATGATTCTGTATTTTCTAGAAAAATTATAATTTATTTTTATAGCTCAGGCTGATATAATCAGTGCTTAATTTATGCATATAAAATTTTTGCTGGTATGCGATAATAAAATTATTGACATTTATAAATAGTATAGCACCTCCACTTGATATTTTTTGATGAAACTAGTAAAACCACACAACTAGAACATTTTGACTGGTATGTGATATTGATATGATTGGCTTTTACATAGCATTCGTACTTTATTGGTTATACCCAAGAGTTATCAGGGAGCTTTTCATCAAGCGTTTTGTCAGTGATTTTTACCGACAACTGTTATAAGCTACTGAAATCCTTGCATCTGATTGGCTGAGAGCAAATTTGTCAGTAAAAATCACTGACAAAACGCTTGATGAAACGCTCCCTAGAACTGTGATAGCTCCTTGGTTATACAACACATTTCAAGCAATTTACAAGGTTGTTTTGTAGAATGAGCAAAGTTTTTGTATCAGAAAATAAAGAGCGGTTTGTTGAGATGTTTAAATTACCGGTAAATGGAAATTATTTTTAAAGAGTACATTACATTAAAAATCTACCCTGGTGAAAGACAAAAAGATATATTTCTAGTGTCTCTCTACCTGCCCCCCCCCCCCCCCCCCCCCTCTACTCTAGTCTCAGGTCCTACATGTGCAAGCCAAAATCTGCAACATGATAAGCTTGGTCTAGACCAGGGCCCCGTTTTATAAAACTTGTTATCAATAACAAGTTCCAATAACTGTTATAAGCTACTGAAATCCTTGCATCTGATTGGCTGAGAGCAAATTTGTCGTAGAAATGTGGCAGTTGTCACTGATAACAAGTTATATGAAACGGGGCCCAGGACTAATGAAGATATGAATGTGGCTTTGCAAAAGTACATTCCCGTGCACAATGCCAGTTTGTGAAGTATATGTGCAATAAAGCAAATGTATCAGAAAATGCTCCATGTATATATAATTTGAAATATTTGGGGATCTTATTCTAAAAGAAAAAATGGAAACTTTTGTGTGCACGAATTCAAAGTATTGAACTTAGATTGATTTACAACATGAAATATTTTTTTAAATGGTCGTCATCAACAATCTGTGAAAGCTTCATGTCGCAAAAGATTCTGATTTGACAGTAGTGGCACTTAGGTTTACTACATAAGGGATCTTATTATATACATATATGTACTATTGCTCATCATAACCCACATACATTTCCAAAGAGATTCTATTACATGGCCCCCCACTCCCACTCCTAAAGCCAGACCAAATTAGAATCGATGAGGGCAGTCAATCAAGATTCCTGGGCGGGTTTGATGGATCTAGACATTAAAGAGCCTGACATGTCTATATAAACAAATTCCTCTAAATATTTGTGGAGCTTAATTGAATGAAGTGCATCCCCTCCATCCAGGCTGTATTATCTATCCTGACCTACAAATGGGAAGACTCCTGTCAGGAGGGTGACCAAAGAGGGAGTGCTAGTCTCTGCCAAGAGACGTTGGCATGGACGCTGATTTACTAATGGGTCAAAATTGGTGTTACGAATAGGATGAATAAGGGGTTACCCTTGGGCACAAATCTGCAGTATAGATGTACTCTACTGAGCATGAAGGTAATAGCTACATTTTGCATTTTTATGCAATCTCCAGATGGCAACTTGCGGTCCAATTTCAAAAGATGACTTTATGATCATATGATTTTGTGAATTTGTCCTTCAATAATGGCTATAACCATTTTGTTTTGTTTTTTTCCTTCTTCAAAATAATCATATGGACATCCTATTCAGAAATGAATGAAATGACATGAAATGAACTTTGATAGATGATCACTTTATAAGTCTTGAAAATATACGTTGTATATCATTTCAGAAGAGATGAAAAAAAGAAATGAATAATATTTTTGTAGACAACGATTGTCTTCACTGGAGCAGTTGTTGATTCAGTAACAAGATGATCCTAAGCTGATCAGACCAAGATCCCAATCTCATTATCTGATAAGAAAACATCAAGCAGCAAATGCAAAGAGCAAATTCCCAACATCTTTAAGAGGAGCAATTGCTGCCATAGTAACAAGTTGATGTGAAGATCTTTTTTTCCAAGTCATATGGGGAATCACGTTGAGTCGCCTGATGGTCGCTGAGTGAGCAAATATAATTTGAAGATTGAGCCGAGACGGACGGATGGGGAAAATTGAAATAGGTCAAATAGAGGTAGCGCAAGTGTCTGAAATTCAAGGAAAACTTTAGAGAGCTGCTTTGGAATGGCATTGAATTGAATTGGATTGTGACTGAATTTGGTGAATTTGGAAAGGGGTGGGGGAAAGCAAATGGCACGCAATATCTTCACATTGATAGAATAATCAGCATTATACATGCACCACTGTTTGCACGTGCGAATCAAGTCCAGTTTATAATTTACACAAATATATATAATCAAACTATTGTTTTTTGGTGCCTTGTAGTTTGTTTGAGGTCTTTCCATCATAGCAACAAATAGATGTAGTCTGCATTCCAACAAGTGAATGGATAATATGTATCTTGCTCATTTCAGGGGAAAAAATCCATGAATTTACATCCAACTGTGCACTGCTTTATTCTTGAGGAGTGCCAACCAAGTCCAGTTTATAATTTATGCAAATATATAGAGTCAAATTATTGCTCTTTGGTGCCCAATAGTTTGTTTGAGGTCTCTCCATCATAGCAACAAATAGATATAGTCTGCATTCCAACAAGTGAATGGATAATATGTATCGTGCTCATTTCAGGGGGAAAAAATCCATTAATTTACATCCAACTGTGAACTTCTTAATTCTTTTGGAGTGCCAACCAAGTCCAGTTTATAATTTACACAAATATATA
Source organism: Heliocidaris tuberculata (assembly GCA_025618425.1). Classification (NCBI taxonomy): domain Eukaryota; kingdom Metazoa; phylum Echinodermata; class Echinoidea; order Camarodonta; family Echinometridae; genus Heliocidaris; species Heliocidaris tuberculata. The sequence continues at coordinate 13,571,770 of CM046851.1, forward strand.
TTGCTCTTTGGTGCCCAATAGTTTGTTTGAGGTCTTTCCATCATAGCAACAAATAGATGTAGTGTCCAACAAGTGAATGGATAATATGTATCTTGCTCATTTCAGGGGAAAATATCCATAAATTTACATCCAATTGTGAACTGCTTTATTCTTGAGGAGTGCCAACCAAGTCCAGTTTATAATTTATGCAAATATATAGAGTCAAATTATTGCTCTTTGGTGCCCAATAGTTTGTTTGAGGTCTCTCCATCATAGCAACAAATATATGTAGTGTGCATTCCAACAAGTGAATGGATAATGCGATCTTGCTCATTTTAGGGGAAAAAATCCATGAATTTTTATCCAACTGTGAACTTCTTTATTGAATCTAGATTTTGAATATAACGCGAATACCCCTCCAAGAAAAAAAATAAATGCTCACATTGGACATAATGTATAGGCCTACCTTCAGTTAAATATACTGATCTACACTAGATTTGCATCCACAAGGTTGACTCATGCATGCCTTCAGTTGCTACTTGCTACACATATGTATTAAAAGTATTACTTCTGCAAATATTCTCTTGATATTTGATGCACCTATACAATGGATATTTTCTCTAGACATGAAGATTACTTTCCGTAGAATAACTTTTAAAGTACAGCTTTGATCATGATCATCTTACAGCCTGTTCAGACTACGGGAAAGTTATATGAGACTCGTAAAAGAAACATCGTATAAAGAATCATGATTAGCGAAAAGAGCGTACAGACTAAAACTTCATATAAAGAAGCAGGTTTTGGGAAAGTCAGATGACACCATATGTTATTATCAGGTTACATCAAGGACAGTGATGGAGCATACAACATTACAGCTGATTGGTCACATCAGTACGCACACACGCTAAGCCCCGCCCAGTTATACGATTCTCGTATGATACAGTGTTCAGATTACAAGAGGATGCTGATTCTTTATCGAGTTTTCGTTTGAAACGATGCTCAAACGTGCGTTTCGCTATACAACATTTCTTTATACAATGTTCAGATGAAAATTTGATTACTTATCGTATAGCTATATGATTCTTGTGTAGCCATACAATGAGTTTAGATAGTCTGAACAGGGGGTTAGCTAATCATCTCCCTCCACTGAAGCTGTATTTAGGGATTTACCTTTTTACTCTCATTCCACTTCATTTTTTTTTTCTTAACCCATTCTTTTCTTCTTTCATATAGTACTAGTTACCTCACAAATTGTTCTGTTTTCAAGATATCGTTGCTTGTAAACAGTCCATACCTATATCCCTCTTTGCTTCATGATAGACAGTTTAGATGTGCTTTTATATTTTATCTTTTCTCTCAAAAAGATCATTTCAAAACCAATATGAAACATAACCTTGAAATGTCTGTACGTGCCTGTGTTCATGCTCCAAAAGCATGCATTGTAAATCATTGGATTTACATAGACGTGGAGAAAGAGAATGTCATTGCATATTGCACGGGGACAGACCTTAATGCCTTTGAAAGCTTGCAATCTTGGGGCAATCATTCAAATGTCAATTGAAATGGCCTGGAAGTGTCTAATATACAACGTATGTCTGCCTTATTTAAAGGTAAAGTCTTTGGTCGACAAAAATATATTGAAGTGCTAAGAATTAAGTCAGAAATCAAAAAAACATCATCTTTGTTAATGAAAAGGAATATTCCTCTGTTTTGTATTGCAGCTTTGTTGAGTCATTCTGAAAATATGGAAATTTTTGTAGGACCATGCAGGCTTGAATGAAAGTAGACAAGCTAAAAAGAAAATATTTAAAGAGACTATTTACGGGAAATGATGGCCACTTAAAATGCTTTTAATATAATATCATTGATTGAGAAAATATATATAGTTTATCAGACTTTACTAGATTTCTATATATTTTAGCCAATTTTTGTGTTTTTTTTTTAATATTAGACAGCCCTTTCTAAAAAAAAATAATGAGCTTCCAAGAGCTTCTGTTTGTAGTTTGTACAGTAATGAAGTGAAAACATTGAAAATATGTATTATAATTAATGAAGCTTTATGTTTGTACAATTTCATGCTAGAGAAGCTTTGTTCTTTGTAAAGGAAGCGAACGTTTTCTGAAGTCTGAATTCTTTGAAATTAGCTAATTTTCTGCTTGTATGGGTTATCCTGTCAAGTTACTAATACATGTTTATATTTCCTTTCATTGTTATGCATTTTCCATGTTTTAAGTGAATTACCTAATGAATGAAATCAAATCAAACCAAATACCACATAGTGTGAGATTAACTAATCAGTGTCTTTTGAAAGTGATTTGTTTCATTGTCATTTATGTAAGATCTTGTTTTATTCTTGATTCTTGATTCTTATTATGGATTTTTTTATTCATTTTTTTTTTAGATTGACGATGATCCCAATGCTCCTGTCTACATACAGACCTACATCATGAGGAAGTTGATTACTGATGCTGAGGGGAAAAAGAGTAAGTAACCAATTTGTTTTACAGAGAAAAAATACTTCAGCAAAAAATATTCTGGACAGGGAGTGGAAGTTGAATATTTGCATCAGTGTTGCCAGAAAATTTCATTTGTCATGTCAAGATTTTTATATGATCATGCGGTGAGCCAACATGTGCTTCTGTGACATATACCCCAGGCTTTCTTTCCTCAAATGTGTAGGGTTGGGGCTTGGTTGCAGAATTGAGTTTCAGGTTAGCTGTAGGTGAAGGGTTAGGGTTAGGATTAGGGTTAGGGTTAGATATAGCGTTGAGTCCAGGGTTCATGTTAGTAATTTAGTTAGTGTTAGAAATTCACTGCAGAGGAAATGTCGCCGAAACATGTATCATACAATCTAGCAAATTATGTTCAGAAAGTAGCTTATAAATATTCCATGATGACCCCCTTTTTCAGTGACCTATTGATGACTATAGAACAGTTGGATACAGGACAATGTGGCCTCAGCACCAACTGTTGTTTATCAACTGACTTTTTACCCCTGTGAAACTCTTTTGTACTTTCGAAAAGAAAAATCTTTAAAGAAATAATTCTGAATCAATTTTAGTGTGAACAGGCATATATTATTCAGCAATGGTCAATCAGAAACCCCCTCCTAAGTGTAGTTTGAAGAAGAAAAAAAATGAAAAAGTGGAAACAGATTACAGGACTATTTTGCAAGTGTGAATAGCTCCACATACAAACTCACTGTCCATTACAAGAATATTTTCAAGTAACTGTCCAAATAAAATTAAAAAATCATCAAGTGAGATAAAGGATGATGACGTGTGAATAGGCACTGGGTCTGTTTCCAATCAAACGGCCCCATATCTCCAATCAACCTTCCAGAAATAGCAGACGCAAGCTATCCTTGTGCAGTGCCAAAAATATTAGACAATCATTTTTCTGTTTCAGTCAGTGACAGTCTAAAATGTGAATGACATGTGTGTTTTACTACTTGATTTGGTTTGTTTGGTTTGATTTGATTTGATTTGATTTTTCAAGTATTGAATACATTCAAAGCATGAGAAAATTAAAAATAACAGGAGAGAATATATACCTTGCCTGTACACAATGGCATAGCCAGGGGAGCCTAGGGGCCACATCCCCCCACCCCCCAAAAAAAAAAACTCAATCAAATGTCCAGCCCCCCCCCCCCTTTAAAAAAATAAATGGAAAGAAATCCAGCTAAAAGAGGAAAATTATTATTTAACACTGTATAAACCCTTTTAATACCATAGAATATCAAGTTTGATTACTTCAAAAATACATTTTTTAAAATTTTTTAAATGCTTGTTTGCTCTGCTCCATCCCTAGCCGAATAATAAATATGTTATTTCCAATGGGACACATGATGTACCAGTGATGATATGTTTAACCTATTTTGTAATATGCATCACATTTCATGAAAGGAACAATTGTCTACAAAGACCATACAGATGAAGTCACGATCGAATGCGCTCTCATGAAATGTCAATGTGATGGATAAAATTTTCCAATCGAGGTTGCAACCTTTTGAAAGGGTCCCTTTTCCTGTTATTTTCCCATTGCACAGAATGGCATTTGAAATTTAATAAATGCCATTTTATTCTTTTAATTCTTTTTTTTTTTTCCAGCTCCCAAAGGCAAAAGGGGATGGAAAATGTATTTTGGCACGGTAAAAGGTCTCTGCATTTATCTACACAAGGTAAGTGAAATAAACATTCTTCAAAATAACTCGGGTGTCAGAAGAAAAGAGAGAAAATTCATTGAGATGTCTGTGTTAATTTGAGCTTGAATGCTGAAGCGTACATTTATCACATTTGAACAGCTATTGTCAATCTCACATTTTCATTGTAAAAGGGGGGGAAAAAAGTTTGAAATATTTCAATCAATTGTGTTAACCCTTTGATAACTGAATTCTATCATTCCCAAAGGCTTAATACAGGGTATTGGGTTAAAGTGATTTAGTAACTTTGTAGAGGCTTGATAAAATCTGAGCTGCCTGGCCTTACATGCTATCAGTATATGTAGTATGGTGTAAAAATGAAGCCCAGAGGAAAAAAAGCACTTCAAAATCATCATGTGCTTCACAAAAGTAAACATATGCAAGTGACTGGAAATGCCTGACTCATTTTCCCCCATAGACTCCTTGTTAGACTAAAGCGTACGCTAATATAAATGTGAGTATTCAGTCATAGATATCTTAATAATAGCATTATATATTTGAAAACTTTTCTATGCCTGGCTATTTTTTTGTCCTTCTGAACCTCATTATACAAGACAGATATCAAAATTCAACAATTTATTAAATCAAGCCTCCACAAAGTTACCGAATCCCTTTTAATGAGTAAGATTTTAAACTCTTTTTACTGGTTCAGTTGCAGCTGTTAATGGTACTATTTAACTTTTGAAAATAAATGTTGAAAAATTTCACAAACCTTTCAAAATATTGAATATATTATTTAAGATGAGAGGGGAAAAGCAACGTAGAATGTTGAAACTCAAAATAGAATTGCTGTTCAGATCTTAGATTATTGATATCTTCACCCCCTACCGTGCCGCCAAGGTTTTGAACAGTTGTCATAAATGACTTATAAGCAACTTGTTCCATTATCAAAATCGGTATGAATTACATTTCATGGGAATAAACTGCACCTTAATTAGTCAAAACAGATTATTGTAATCCAGCCCACAGCATTGAAGGGGTTAATAATCAAAGAATATTCTTACAAGTTTGCTTTTGCCCAACCTTTTTGAATTGTCCCATTTTTGCACCTTTTGAAAACTATCCAACTTTAAACTGACCTGCTTTCATTGTCTTTATGTCATGATCTGACTTATCCTTCACCTGTTCAGCTACAATGCAATAATAGGAGCAGATGGAATAGCATTCAGGGATATTTCTAGATCTGGTGTTGAGAGTTCTGCAAAATATAGACACATTGTGATTGAAGGAGGAAGGGAATTCTAATTTGAAAGAGAGTAAAGTATTGGGAGCTTAATTTTTAAAGAAAATTTAGTGTACTGATCATATCTGTAGTGTAGTTACAGGGGGGAACAAGGGGCATGTGCTCCCCCAACCCCATTGAAAAAAGATGCTAAACCAAAGAGAAAAGAGAGAGAAAGAAGAGTATAAAGGAGAGGAATGTAAAAAGGAAGATTGTAGGACACCCCCCCCCCCCCCTCCTTCCCACTCTCTCCCCTAATCAGTGGCCTAGTCATTACACATTTCATCAACCTAGCAAGACCGGTGCCTCCCCAATGATGCCAGTCCCCCCTTGGTCTGGACCCATGTCAGTCGTAATGCATAACAGAGTGTCTGAACTGTAAGACTACCATATAGGCCCTTTACTATAGCTGCTATTGACACAGCCAGAGACTGGCAAAGTTGGGCTATACTCAAGGCCTTTTTGGAATTATGTTTTATGTATTGGAATAGAGTCTGTCGTAAAACTAATTGGATCATATCATAATTTTTTTGTCACTACAATTTTTATGAAGACTTCAAAGAAAAGAGATTGTAAGGTTTTATTTGCAAATCTTCTGACTACCTGATTCTGTTTTTTAATCTCTTTGTTCTGAAGTCTGAGGTTGCCAAGGACCTGGCCTTCAACAACCCTAAGGACATGATGAGAATCAATCATGCATTAGCCAGCCGGTCTGGTCAGTACGATAAGAAACCCAATGTCTTCTCACTCAGGCTGGCTAACTGGAGTGAATACCTCATCCAATGTCTGTAAGTAAATAGTTGGCTGTTCGTTTTTAAACTATGTTTTGAGTAAAGAATGCCCATTTCTTAACAGGGCTTTCATTCTGATGAGATATTGCTGTTGGAAATGGCATATTTTTAGAGAATTTTTTCATATCAAGTTTCCATTTGTCTTTGCATACAAAACGGGAGGCAGCAATATGAAAATAAAGCATTGACCATCTAAGAAATTCAGCTTCTTGATCTTCTTCCTGCCTCTCTGTCTCTCCCTCTCCTTTTTCCATCATCTTCCCTCTCTTCCTCTTTCTCTTTGCTTTTATCATTTCCTTCTTCCCTATTCTCTCTTTCTTTGTCTTTTTTTATCTCTCTCTTTCTGTCTCTGTATCCCCTTTCTGTGCTCTGTCTCTCTCCCTCTCTTCCTTCTCTCTCTCTCTATCTCTCTTTCACTCTCCCTCCCATTCTCACATTTTCTCTCTCCTATTCCACCTCTCCTATCTATAACTCCCTTCTTTCCTCTTTCCAGTTCCTCTTTCCAGTTCCTCTTTCCAGTTCCTCTCTATCTCTCTGCTTGTCTTGTCAGAACATTCTATCTTTTTTTTTGTGCCTGTTTTCCTCCCTTTCTGTTCACTTTTCTACCAGTACCTACATGTGTAATCAATAACATTTTCCTATTCTTCATACTTACAACACACACATGTAGCTGATAGCTCCCACTTCTTCATCTTGTTCTATTTCAGTGATGTACGGGACATGCAGAGTTGGATGCAAGCCGTAAACCTCGCCGCTGCAGTCCATTCCTCTCCTCCCCTCCCGGCTGCGGTGGGTTCCCAGATGGGCTTCAGGAGACCCATACTACCAAGCAACTCTTCAAAACTTGATCCAGTAAGATAACATTCACAGCATAAATTATATGGGGTTTTTTTTGCTAGTCTTTCCCCATGGTAGGTTCAAAATGTGCCTATAATATACAGTGAAACCTGTCTATAAAGACCGCTCAAGGGAGACGAGAAAAGCGGTCTTTATGAGCAGGTGGTCTTTACGTATTGGTTCCTTTAATACATGTTTCTTTAATACATGTTTCAAGGAGAAACAGTTTTCAAGGGAAACAAAAATTGTGGTCTTTCTAGACAGGTAGTCTTTCTATACAGGTGGTCACTAAAGCAGGTTTGACTGTACTACCAAGCAATGCTTCAAAACTTGATCCATTTAATGATACATCATACATGAAAAGAGGTTTGATTGGAGGGAAATAGTAGTTCTGACTGGATCTTGCTGTTCTCCACCATTGCAGGTTAAATTGCACTGGTTCATGTCACAGCTTTTCCATTGCCACAGCTTAGCAGAAATGGCACTGACAGGAATGTACAGTGATTATGAGTTGATTGTCGGAACTCCTTACAAGTGGATGCTGCACAACACAGCTCAAGTACATTTGTGTCATCATAGCCTGAAATATTGCTTTTGCTTTATTGTTTCAAAATGACTTGTGAAACACTGAAGTAAAACTAGAAGTACTTCCATTTTCTTTTCTAGGAATTTAAGTCTGTAGTGGAACTTTCTCAGTATAAATGCCCAGTCAGCTGTCACGTGTGTTCACTCTGCCTTAGGGCAGTTTGTACATGTAGTTAAAGCTCATAGACAGTCTCGGTAGCAAAAATCATACTGGCAAGAAACTTATCTAACATAGTCACATACTACTCTCCTTTTATCATAAGACACATGTACGAGATTATTTAACATTCCATTCACAATTTTGAACAAATTTTAGTGTAAATATCTGAAAGAAACGCTTGGTAACGGCTTTTCACTGCCTCACGCTAAGACCATATCCTCCCGAAGGTTCCCCGCACAATAAACCCAGCGCTTCGCACTATGTGTAGCGTATTCTATACACACAGCAATCCTAATGTGAGTAGTGTGAGTGGCCGTTGTTTGAATTTACATCCCCTCTTTTTTGGGCGAGGGATTTTTATTACTTTTCACCTCTCATTCAGTAAATATTTCACTTGAGGAGGAAAAAACTTCACAGCATCTTAGTTATGTTAGTACCCTGCTTTTTATTAAGTAAAATCAAAGAAATCTCACGAAAAGTTGGGCCTCCCAAAACTATCTGTTACCTTTAATGGGAGCAATTGAAAAGTTACGTATTTCCTAACTTGTTTCCATTACAGATCAAAAACGCAATATCAAACATTTGGGGAATAGTAACTCCTCTTTATTTCATTTCATATTTTTTGGTGACCTAGATAAATCTGTTTCATTTCTCTATGGTTTTCCTGTTTGTGTCTTTGGTCTCTTATTTCTCGTCATTTTCCTTGTTCTGAAGCCTCGACAGCTAGCGAGTCACGATGAGAAGATCGAAGCATTAGAGCGTGAGTTAGAGGACCACAGAAGCTATCCACCAGACAAGAAAACTAAGGCGAAGATCATCAAAGACTACAAAGTCAAGGACGAATACTTGGAATACGAGGTTTGTCAATTCAATTATCCATTAACCCACTGCCTGTGGAAACCAGTGGGTCCCTGTAGTAAGCCTATGGGAATGAGAGAATTCAGTTTAATTCAGGTTAATTGATTTTTGTTTATTCCACTTTATCACAACCATCGCCCCCCCCCCCCTCCCCTCGTCTGGACGATTACCCCCTGGACAACTACCCCCTATCGCCCAGACAATTAACCGTCCTATGACAGAAAAGGAAGTACAGTGTAGGTGTCTGGGGAGTAATTGTCCTAGGGCATTGTTTTCCTATGGGGATAGTTGTCCTTTGGGGGTAGTTGTCTGGAGTAAGTTGTTCTTATGGAGTAGTTTAACGGGGGGGATGGGAGGGGTAGTAGATGTCCAGGTTGATACTCCTATTCTAAAATCTTAGTTCACATATGATGCTTACATGTTCGTAGATAGACAACCCTGCTATCTGTGGCTTTGCTTTAAAGTTCAATACATGGGACCAGCTAAGAGAGGATGGATTCCTTGCCCAAGGGAATGTAATGACTATGATTTAAATTTGTGTTGTTCAAATTCCTGGTAACATCATTCAGTGATTTCATACCCATTGGAAGTTATTAATTGAAAATCATAAAAGGATATTAATGTGATATATATTACTGCTGCTTGAATATTTTCATAGGGGTGTTATATCATGTGATATATACAATGCAATATTATTATCATAAATACATCTTGGTTCGTGACTTGCACTAACACAAACCATATTTTGCAATAAAATGTGTACTGAGTAAACTGTATATTTCTATGCTCTAATTTTTTTCATAAAGCAAAATCAGAATGAAATTTACATATTGGGTATATGTATTGTGGAGTGCCATGCCATTTTCATCTAAATTTCACTTCACTTTTTTGTGTTTATGTTTGTGCTCTTCAGATCTCAAGGTTCAAGACATACATCTACCTGCTCCGATCCCAACCGTTCAGCTCCCTACCACCTCGATCAGCCCTGCCTGCCCCATCATCCTCATCATCGGTAGCCAAGAGGTCTTCTCCCGTTCCCGTTCCTAAGTTTGCATCATCTCACTCCTCCACCTTATCACGGTCGGCATCGGCCCCCAACCAACTGCCAAAGTTCACTTCATCATCATCCTCTCCACTGTCAAAGTCGTCATCGTCAGTGAAGTCGCCACCCAGCGGGCAGAAATCTCCCGAGGGCAACTCCAAGGGAACCCTTCGTAAAACCAACTCTAACGTGGGTAGCCATTCTGATCCGGTCGAGGAAGACCAGCCCCTCCTCAGAGATAACTCGAACAAGGTACACCGCAGCTTTTCGGATCGCTATAGCTACCGTATGGCAATCCATAACAGTATTAAGATGAATGAATGAATGATTAAAGGTGAAAGACCAACTTGAGTAAGAACTCACTTGTGCTTGACATTTAGACTTCAACTCCATAGGATATTGCATCACCCTTCTTTTGTACCTGGCTTTTGCAATTTGAATTTCGGATTGTATATGGGTGACGGATCTACAGCTTCTTTACTCTCGGTGATTGTGCATTGCTTTTCAAAGGTTTCTGAAAGGGCCTTCTCCTGAATTAATCAGAGAGTATCATGATTATTCATTCTCATTAGTGTTGTGAAATATCCAGCCTTTGCAATAGCCATTCTCACGCATTGAGGCTGAACTACTGCAAAAGCATCATACATGCTGCCATTTTAGTGAATCGATCTAGCGGCTCAGTAAACCATCTTTGCAACATGCACTCTCTGCTGTATGCAGAATCTTTCCACAGTTATCCATCATTTTCATGAGGATTCTAAATGGGTTATGTCTAAAGATAGCACACACAAAATTTCATCGCCCAAGATGCCTTACTTTTGCTGTTACAGCACGTCAAAGTTTGCAGCCAGTCCTGGGCCTATGGTAGACCGCAAAATTACGTACACAAACAGTTTAGAAGAAAGGATGAATTTGCGCAGATATCAAACGCGTGATGATGACATCATCACACAGCAGTGACTAAAACAAAACGCAAATGAATGTCGTCACAATGTAGTACGCACTTTTGTCATTGATGTCATACACCATAAATAGTATCAGTGAATAGTACTACTATTCACTGATCGTGACGTCATATGTTGCCCTCCATGGCAATTTGCTAATTTGCATGAGGCTAGTGGGAATTGTATTTTGTCACATGAAGCGCATTAGACCAATCCATTGCGAAGATTCTTTTCATGATGGATATTAAAAAAATGTAATTGATTGACCCCTTTTTTAAAGTTGGATATGCGGAAATTCTAGTTGAGGATGAAGTTAACCATGGAATGCTCTATTACCAGTGCAATAGGAGCAGAATATCTCTTGTAAAGCTATTTATGTTACTGTATTTGCAAATCAATGTCATCATTGTGTTTTGTTTTTTGTCAATTTTTTACTTGGCAATACGAATGCCAAATATTACTTTGTACATAATTGTCAAGTATTTTAATCGATCTCTGTATATTTCACTTGACATATTAAAGTTATTTGTTTTTCTACGAGCTTAAAATCTGTTGGAGCTGAACCTAGAATGAAATTGAGTATAGCTTTTGATAAATATTATTTTGGTTTGATCGACAAAGTATATTTCATGACTGAAAAAAATTAGCAATATTTGTGTTCAGTGCATTGAATTGTTATAGTATTTATTCTACTGTTGACGTTTGTATAGAAATTCTGTGCAATTATCGTTTGATATCAGTGATAAATGGAAAATTTAAGAAATTAAATGTTTTCATTGTATTTTTTATTTTTTAATTCCCGTGGCACCAAAAAGTATCATTTCGTGAGCTAAAATGATATTTTTTCCCGCCTTAAAAAGGGAAGTAATACTATGGTATGATTTCAGGTTTAATGAATTTTTAAGAAATATTGATTTGTTACGATTTTTTGACTTCAAAATATTTCTTACAAGCAGGATACTGACCATAAAAGAAATGTAAGAAGCAATTTTCTATTTCCATTTCCATTAGCAAATAATTGATTCCTATATTGCTATAATTGACACTAATAAGGTAGAAAGATCTTTATATCTATCAAGTTTATTCCTTATATGCAGGGTCAAAGTTCTAGTACATAATATATAGATTTACTTGCAATATTACGATCACAGTTATTAAATCTTAAGAATTATGCAAGACTTGGCACTAACAGGCGTCCGGGCCACATGGGCGCCCAAAATATATGTCTGGACCTCCAAAATTTTCAACATTTTAACATCAGGCCAGTGCATAATGACTCAATGTCTCATTCCAGATCCCCTACTAAAAATTTAACGTGGAGCCCAGATATGCATAGAAAAATACTGTGTTGATAACTGAAGTTTAATATGAGACGTAAAAACAAGGAGATTTATTTATCCATGCCCTTCAGTTTTATCAATGCAATTGGTACTGCATCATTCCTGTTCGCATTAACGAAATACAGTGTGAGTCAATAAAAAGGAAACCCATATTCAATATTTTAAAAACCAAGTGAAATCGCTGAAATGTATTATAATGGTATGATAGTTGATAATGTCTTCTTTAATTTGATAGGCTGCTCACCAAAATGCAATCAAGGATGACTGAGCACTGGCCATTTTCAAAAAGCATGTCAGAACCGTCTTTGCCCAAGTTTGGGCTGAATGGTGTTCAGGAGTTACTTTCATTATTTGTGAGTGCATTTAACTGGAATGGAGATCATTCAGCCAACCTTGGGTTGACAGTTCTTTTCATTCAAAACTAGGGCCGAGGCAGATTTGACTTGCGTCAGGAAAAATGTTACTGTTCAGCTATCCATGGTCGGATTTTATTAATCAATGTGTCAAATTAAAGGAAACATGATAGGCTACATTTAGGGTTCAATCTGGTTTCCATTTTATTGAATCTTGCTGTATACCGCCTTAGGAAGAGGGTCTTCATAATGATATATTTTTTAAATATCTTTAATAGAGGATTGTCATCTGTAATATAGGGAATTCGAAGATAATTTTAACCAAGAACAATATTCCAAATTAGTATTAAACTATAAGATTAATTATCCATATTCTGTCATCCTACTTTAAACATTTATTTGGAAAAGTGCAAATATCTTCCTTCTTAATACTCTGGCCATACTACTGCCAATGAATTCACATGCCAAGTGCAATGTATTGATTGATACTGAGGCTAATAGTAAACATTTTCTTGAGAAAAGATTTTCGAAACAATTGTTTTCTCATTTCTACCAATGATTTTGTTTTTCTTCTTCCGTCCTATAGGTACGATCTTCCTCTCTAAACTTTCAGATGCAATGTAATGTATGACAATAAAGACATCTCTACTCAGTAATCATTGAAAAAGAAAAAGAAGAAAAAAGCCAAATAACCTCCTCAGTTTTTGTTTTCTCGCCAAGTACATAGCAACCCATGCCGAAAAGTGAAGTCCAGACTCATTATTAATGCATGCAGTGACAGTACATACGACTAACCCATTCCAATAATACTGTTTTTAGGTTTTGTTTACAAATCTGAAGGTATCTAGGCCTCCTTGCTCACTGAAACATCAAAAAGTTTCTCCAAAAAGTACCCATCTGACATTTCTTTCGAGGAATATGTCATGCCTGACTGTTGTATTTATGAAATTTTTGACATGATTGAACTTGTGAAACTGTGAGCAAGTATACTTAGTTGCCTGGAGGTTGTGTTGTTGCTGTTCATGTTTATAAATCTTCCTTTGTTTTACATCTATTATTCTTCATCTCCACATCTATATAAACCTCATTGTTTTACATCATTAATTAAAGCTCTCATTTCCCTTCTTTGTTTATATATAAATGAGTTTAAAGGCACATTGTATAGTCTTGGAAAAGCCAAAAATTATAGCTGAAGTGAGGGGATATTCATAGTTTTATCCACAAGAACGTTTAAATTAAATGAGTCATCGTAGTTCCTTTCATTATAATTTTCAAAGTGCATAGAGACATTGTTTATGTTTAACATAAAGAATCTTAAAACTTGAATCTTGATTATGCACTGTACAAAAACACTTTCTACTTATATGAAACTTCTACTTATTATGAAAAAGAGGTAATTATCAACTATGGCCTTGTCTTTATTAAAATGACAATTACTTTTCAAAAGAGTAATTTTTGGACTCTCCCTATCTGTTCTCGGATGTGTGCATAAACATGCAAACATCTCTTTCATCAAGCTTTATAGCCTAGAAATGATCAATCAAAAATTGATTTAGTCATAATTTTGAAGGGTAGCAAAGACAACTTGGCCAGTGTTACAATGTGCCTATGATCATACTTTATGTACACTGCTGAAAGCCAGAGGGACATTGGCCTTCCGTTAACGTCCTTCTAGCTCTGAGCAAACGATATTGACATCTCTACATTCCTCTCAGTTCCCTCTGTATGGTATTCCATTGGTGACTTTTTATTATTAACATCTCGCCATTTTCAATGGTTAACACTCATTTTGCAGATTCTCGGTTTGCCATTACCAGTATATTTTAATTTCTTTGTTTTTGCCATCTCAAGTCAATGAATATATATGTATTCCGTGTTTTGAGTTTTCTTTAATTGTATACAGGGATAATTTTCAAAGTATTTAATATCAGTCCCATTCCAGATATTACTTTTCGAGTTGTGTATTGCTTTAAATCCCTGTGTGATGTTGCACCTTTGTAATAGTCAAGTTCTCTGTATTACTTCAAGCTTTTCATCACTTCTATTAGACTCTTATCCAGGCTGATTGAATTTGTTTTTATTCTGTAGAAAGACAAGATAAAGAGAAGGGTGAGTTCTGGGAAAAGGTGAAAAATAATTTGTGAGCTTTCTCGTTCCTTTTATGTCAGTTTGAAAGAACATCATAGTAGAAATGTTCCCTGGAAAGGATTGCTCTACAAATGCCCCCATATTCGAAATATGGCGAGAAAAGCTGAAATGTTCAGGCCGAACATTCATGCTACATGTGGGCGCAGTCCCATACACCCATTTCTGCATGCAGCGCATGTGCTTTTCAGCAAGATTGGGTCAATTTCTTTTCATTTTGATGATTCCAAAACCTCACAAATATACACCAATACTTACGTAGACATGATCAACCTTTCCCAATTGCTTTGAGAAAGTTTCTTTCACAATGCAATCACGTGACCATAACTCAACTTTATCTTTAAACCCTTCTCTTTCACTGGTGGCATATTTGCTGTGCTGTGGGTAACTGATTACCAGCTTTTGGATTGAGACCCGTCCTGTTCTTTTTACTTGATATACATTCAGAATGAAAATGGGACAAAGCTATGATAATACAATATGCATTTGACAGCTGAGATACATTTATAACTCTTACAGATCAAATATTTAGCACACTATCAGATAGAAAATTCAGTTAAATCATATGTATTTCCTGCTAATCTATATTATTAAAAATTAAATGAAGTGGTAAATAAACATGTAATTAAATATCTCTTTCTTGGGTTTCATGTATTAATATGTGGAGGTATTACTTCTTATGTTTTTTGTGCCAAAATGAACTGAATCTGTAAGCCATAACTCATAGCAAATAAGCACATATTTCTTGAAAGGAGAGGAATGATGACTAATACCCTCGTTGATATCAAGTCTTGCTTGAATGTCTTTGCCTAAAAGTAATTCAGATTCTAAAAAGAGAGCGATTACTGCATTGTTTGCACAAAATATGCATCTCACAAAAAAACACTTGTTACATGTACATCAGAATGAGAGAATAATATATGTAACTTACATATTATTTAATTCTTGTGCAAATCAGAGAACAATTAATATTTAAGAAATGAGGCAAAAACTCATTAAAAATTCAACGTATTTACTTAGAAGGTGGTTGAATATTATATCACTAATCTACAGAAAGGCTGACAGGCATTTACCATTGCTATTTCAGGAAGAAGTACATGTAACTAACTCATGTTTATGAATTTTATATAATAATTGTTTTTTGATATACATGTATGTTAATCAATTCAATACTTTGCATCGCTACTATTTGTTTAGACACCTATGTTAGAGCAATGTGCCATGTACGACCTCTCAGTTTTCTTTGATTTTCATGCTGCATGCTGTGCTGCAATTTAGAACTAACACTTTATTCAGGAACGCAAAGGAAAAAGGATGGAGGTGTCTCTTCCATTCTTCTTATCAGGCCAAATGTTGCAGAACGTTGCAGCTAAAGATGGAAAGGAGACATCAGCGTGCTTCTGAACAAAGTTTACTTTTATCAGACTTTATATTGCGTTTTTTAAAGGAAGTCAGGCTAATTGTTGAAATGTTTTTTTTCTGATCCATATGTATGATGTGAGGGCACAATAGTTATTTGGAATCTGAAATCATAGGTTTGCAATGTCACCTTCAGTCGTACGAGCATATCTAATGAGGAGAAAGTGCCATGTATTCAGGTCCTCAAGCATTCAAAGTAAACAATCTCTAGGCCAATTGACAGTCCGTCCCCCCCCCCCCCTCCCAGCAAAAATTCACATTTTGCAGTTGTTCAACCCATTAAATTTGTACTTATTTATACTAAACCGACTCAGACAGACCAATAACTGACAAATTTTGGCCCTTCGTGGTATAACAATATTTTGTTCAGTCTGAAGTTGGTCTGGGCCCTGTTTCATGAAACTTGTTTTCAATAACAAGTTGCTATAACAGTTATAAGCTACTGAAATCCTTGCATCTGATTGGCTGAGAGCAAATCTGTCATAGAAATGTGGCAGTTGTTACTGTTAACCAGTTTTATGAAACAGGCCCCTGATGTTGGTCTTGCTGGTGTGATTAGAATATGAGGACATGACAACTATCTCAGCCGGAAAAAATTCAAGATGCAGCACGGCATTCAATTGTGAGATGCTGAGACAGTCTAAGAATTCTTATATCTCAGTTTTTTTAGGAATTAATATTTTGTTAAAAATCGTCAAACTAGTATAGATATGCTTAAAAGTAATTCATAGCATATGTTTGAATATATGTTGAAGTATATTAAATATATTGTGTCAAACAGACAGTCATGAGGACTTACCTGAAGAATTTTGCTTTATTTATCTTTTTTATATCGCTGTGAAAAAAAAAAGATGGATTATTCTCTGTCATGGCATGTCAAATATTGTTGATGAGTTTAGAGATATTTTTGTGTTATTTTAATGTGAAAGATAGTTACTATGAATGTCACTATAGAATGGTCAATATTGTCATGAAAACGACTCAGAATTGAGGATTCGATTGTTTCAGATGAAATTTATATTCTTCCAAAATGTTAGTCAAGTAATATTTAATATTAAAACAGATATATTAGAATAAACTTTGTCAGAAACTATCATTTGCGTATGTTTTGCTTTTTTTTGCTGTTTATTGCTCTGAAATTACACTTGAAATTTTTGTGCACTTTTTTTTTTTTGCGAGGGATTTAGAGGGGCACCTATGCATCTTCTAAAAAGTACACTGCCCAGGTTGTGCATAACTTGGAAAGCACTTCTCCAGATCTATCATGCAATGATACACCGACTGTTTGCAACCAACTTGCCTTTCAGATGTCACTTTACATACAATTAATTCACCTTGAATATATTCTATGCTTATCTTTGAACAAAATAACACAAATATTGCACAAACAGCCTTTATGAGCAGTGCAACATGGTTTCTCTTTGTTTTATTTTTTTTGAAAATTAAAAAAAATTTAACAGTGTGCATGTTTGAATGTAATGTCTAGAAATATTTTTCTCAATGCAATACAGTACAATGTTATTTCAGTTGAGATGTATTCTCACCCAGAAGTGTGGAGATAATATCTCATGAAATGGTGCTCCCCCCCCCCCCCCCTTGAAATGCAAGAAAATGTATCTGCATACATTTACTGAAGCACAAAGTACAGGAAAAAGCTTTGGAATATAATTTACTATGTCATATTATTCATGATATTATCATAGCATGCATGTTATTTATATTCTTTGTCTTTCTACAAATATATATCTTTTTTCCCCCTTTAATCTTGCATTTTATGAATTTTTCTTCTTTACCTTATACATTTGTTTATACAATAATTTGCCATTTTGAAAATCTGCATGTGTTTCACTTTTAGCATGAAGCATAAAGACCTTAAATCACAATCATTTATTTCCTTATATACCACAATATTCAACATATTTATGCTACAGGTAGGTATTTTTTTAGTATTATGTTCTCTTAAGTATGAATAAATGTGATACAATATTTCAGGAAAGGCCATTTAAGATATCTGTTTTAGTGAGCTTAGCGAAACGTGATGGAACGTAAGAAAGCGGGAAAGATACATATCACAAAATTATTCAAAATCATAATTTTATTCTATAGAGGTAGAACCAAAATATTAGAATGAAGAATTAGTATTTAACTCAATGACCATTTTTAAGCAAAAAAATATATGAAAATTTTTATTCAGATAAGTATGATTGTGATTTTTGATGCACAGACAAAACTAGCAATTTCACTCTCTTTACCGTAAATTACGTCTTTGCCGCGTCTTTGAACAGGAATGATGGGCTGACACTATAGACAAATCTGCCAAGAAAATCTTTAAAAATCCATCCATGGAGGAAGGGAGAGGGGGGGGGGGGGGCTTTAGATGCATGAATCCAGTTAAATTCTATTGTCCCATGTAACAACCCCCCCCCCCCATCTCTCTCTCTCTCCCTCTCTCTCTCTCTCTCTCTTTAATTTATCTTTTACTCTGTTTCCTGCCCTTTCTTTCAATGTATTTGTTCTTTCTCTGTCCACCTCCATTCTCACTAGCAATCCTTACCAATCTCCCCTCCATTCCCCCCTCCTCTCTCTCTCTCTCTCTCTCTCTCTCACACACACACACCCACATGTCCCCAGTGTCGTACCCAGGATTTTTGAAAGGGGGTGTTTAAGTTTTTACTCCCAAATTCTCTGACAAGCAAAAAAAAAAAAAAAGTTAACAGCATTTGGGGGTAAAACAGCTTTTGTTTCCTTTCTAAACACCTAAAACACTGCTAAAGGGAGGGGGGGGGGGGGTATTTCAATACCTAAAACACCCAAAACACCCCCCCCCCCCCCCCCCCCCCCGGTACGCCTATGCATGTCCCCCTCTCCCCTCCCTTCTCTCCCTGTATATCTTACTATCACTGTATTTCTGTGTCACTGTATAACTTTTTCATAGTGTTTGTCTGTCATTCTCTTTCTATTACCTAGATGATGCAGTTGAAGCCAGTCTTTCAGCTACCTCTAAAGAACGAGGAGACCTTCTCAACGACTCTGTAACATGACTTATGGCTTAGAATTAGACCAATCGGGCTGAAGTGCATTTTTTTTTCATTATCCAGACTGGAAGGTCACCTCTAGCCATATTGTGCTACGGTCTTCTGAGCTTTCAGTGCATGACTGAGACTAAAATTGAGGCTGGATATTAATTACTACCTCAATCACTCAACCCTCAAAAACCACCAAATCAACCAGGTGTCAATGCAAAATAAAGCGGTTCTTTGGCAAACTCCCAAATCTCATGATACTTAGTCTAGCCTTCTGTTCTTGCCTTAATTTTGGCAATGAAACTGGTTTCTGGTAGGTGATTGTTGAATTCTATTCATTCTTGTACACTCATGGTGGACACATCCCCCTCTATTATATTGGGGGGGGGGGGGAGAGAGAAAAAGGTCCCCACCCCCAAATAAGGAGATTGGAAGGCCACTCAATGGCCTTGTTCTCGATCTCTAGCATGTCATCCACCCAGTATAAAGATGGTGCCCCCTGCCCCCCCCCCCCCCTGCCCTCCTAATGGCTGAACCCACACCATAAGCCATCGTATATCTAGGCCTACAGTGGATGCTGAAAGTGAAAAAAAGATATTCTTTTATGTGCAAAGTCTGATCTTTCCACAAGTTATTTTTCAAAGTTGGGATGTTTCTATATGTTTTTGTTGCAGAGGCCACCAGTCTGAATTTGATTTGAATCACTTTTGATGGATAGAGTCTACTGTCTGATAAAAAATGGATGTACTTACTGTGAAGGATACTTAAATATATAACACATTAAAAAAAAATCAAAATCATTCTCCTATTCTTGCCAAGTTTGCTGAATGATAAATATAAGAATTACATAAATATACTGAAAGGAAATACTAGTATACTAATAAATGTATATATAATAGAGATTTTTGAAAATAATGAAATACCCACAAGCATTTAAATATAGTAGAGCAATGTTGAAATGTGGATTATTTTTGTATGTTGAACTGTATTTATTACTTGTGAGTCATACATCTCTTAGATTATTTATACCTATGTATCACATCTTTATATATTTTTTATATTACTTTGCAAGATGTTAAAGAATAAATGTTTAAGAAATGGAAAAAAAGAAAAAGAAATCAGATCTGCTAAATGTCTGACCTCTTTGTATAGTCTTTAACCCTTTCAGGACAGGAATTATTTAAGGGCTAAATTGATCACATTTTGTTCTTCAAATTAGCAACAATAATATTTTTCTTTAGTGCTACATGTACATGGTTCTGATAAGGTGTAATGTCTTTGAAAACAATATACATGCTTATGAGATGTGGCGAAATGTTGGAAAAGTTGTCAATTTTGCTAAATAAACAATGATTCTGAATCTCTCAATGTGTTGCCAATTTCAGCATTTTAAAGCTTATTCTTGTTTTTAGAACTCCTGGCATCAAACGCAATATGATCATGCAACAAAAATAAACATAGTGTATGCAGAAATTTTTGCTCTTTCTTCTCATGTATAGATCTGGTATATTTTTTAGAGCTCTGAATCAAAAGTTATTGAACCAAATCAGAAAATGTGGTCAATCGTCTCCAAAGGGTTAAATAGTTTGCCACCATCTCAAAGGTCAGTATATGAACATTTTCATTTAGAAGGATTTATGCAAGATTTGTTTGTGACTGGAGATGTGTGCATGATTACTAATCAACAGTGTGATGTTGTTGTGGAAGCAGTTGAAGTCAGTGGTTATCATTTCCAGAGGCATGCGATGTAAAAAGAAATAAAATGAAATAATAGAATAATTATTTTACAAAAACAATATCCTCTGATATCCATGTTTAGTAAAGAAGAAGCATATTAATTTTTTAAAAGAATAATTAGAATTACGCTGGTACTGCAGTATGGATAACCCCACGATCGTAGGTATCATCAGAACAAGAGTTCTTTATTTCTGAGGGGTTTCATACAACTGTTACCATCCACATAAACTTGTTTTCCCATCACATTTTGGACTGATTTTTCAGCATGTACAATGTATTTGACAAGTTAAATAGTGCCCCTAAACATGGAGTGTTGAAGAGAGATTGATTTAATACACAAACTTGTCAATCTCTTCCTCTCCTTACCCCATCCCTCCTCTCTAAGAGACTCTCCCGCCCTCTCCAATTTTCTTGCTCTCTTTAATCCTTTCAGGACAGGAATTATTTACAAATCACATTTTGTTCTTCAGATTGGCAACAATATTTTTCTTTTAGTGCTACATGGTTCTAATAAGGTGTAATGTCATTGAAGACAACATACATGGTTTATAATTTTATTGAAAAGTTGAAAAAATGCCAATTTTGGTTTGTTTTTTTTTAAATCCAATGATTTTGAACCTCTCAGTGTGTTGCCAATATAAGGATTTTAAGGCTTATTCTTTTTGTTTAAATATCTGGCATCAAAGGCAATATGGTCATGCAACAAAAATGGACATAATGTGAGCAGAAATCTTTGCTATTTCTATTCATGCATCTGGTATGTGCTTTAGAGCTCTGAATCAAAAGTTATTGAGCCAAACCACAAAATGTGGTCAATTGTCTTGAAAGGGTTAATTCTAGTTTTCTAATGTCCATTTCCTCATTCTGTATGCTGTTCTCCTTTCTCTCCCGTTATCTCTTCTTTTTCTCACTCTTCAATCTATTCCATTTTTCACTTTTAGCCCCTCTCACTGTCTCCATCCTACCAAAGTCAACTTATCCACATTAACTGGTATAATGCTAAACGCAATATGATATACAGTTCTGTGGGTTTTTTTTTGCTACAAATAGAAACATGAAAAGAAATACCCATAAGAAGAGACAGAGCAACACACTTTCATTCCAATTTTGCCTAATTTAATGTATTCAATACAACTTTTAACTGTTATTGTACAGTAAGAAATATATATGTACATAAATCTGATCATGGCTTAGTAAACGTAGTTTATAGGCATGACAATATATCCCAATATGCAGCTCATAGAAAATCATATATCATAATCGCAATGAAGACAATCCAGATATTGCCTGGTTTCCAAAGAAATGAGTTTTTCATCCTCTCATTTTAAACAAGTTCAACTGAATATGAAGTATAAATAAATACAGATTATTCTCTTCTTATTTCCCTCTCTATGTTTAACATATTACAGTGGAACCTCGTTATAAAGAACACTGTTATAACAAACTCTTATTATAACAAGGTAATTTTGCCAGTCCCACTTCTTTGTATTCTATTGTTTTTTAGCCCTGATATAACAAGGCTTTAATATTAAGAGGTAATTCCTTGGTCCCAAGGAGTTTGTTTTAATGAGGTTCCACTGTATTGAGCTTATTTCGGGCTATTACGTTAAAATCGATCCAAATTCTTATGGATAATACTATCTGATATTGAAACAAGCAAAGAATGTAATATTTCTATGGATGAGAAACTCAACAGAATATCTGCATGCATGCAGCTACACAAGGCTGCATCTTATATTAATATCTACCTTTTATCTAATTATGATTTGAATCAAACTTGATGTCCATACAGCTTAGAAAAGGGGCATGAGATCTTACAAAATATAGACAGCAAATGATATGACTGTACACCCCACCCCCTAGGAGGCCCAGGAAACAAAAAAACACAATGTTGGTTTGTTTTTTGTTTTTTGTGTTTGATTTTTTTTTTTTTTTTTGGAGGGGGGGGGGGATTAGTATCAATTTCTGGCCTGTGGTATGCATACTGCAGATTGCAGGACAACGCCTTTAATATTTCACCCCAAAAATATTAATGGGGAATAGCTCCAGTGCTAGGGGTGTGAGGGATGTCCAACACCTGCCTCGTAGGGGGTTCTATTTAGGCTAGGAGCATAAGGGATATCAGAAGGCTTTCTTGGCATATCTGGCCTTTAGTGCTGTTGTCATTTCATCTAGCGGTCTCTTCATCTCACTGGGGGCTTGAGGGATACCCAGCATCCGTCTGATGGGAGGGCTTCTCAGGAGGGCTAGCTGACCTAGACCACATAGACTGGAGGCCAACCAGTAGAAACTCACCGCCTGCAACAAAATAGGACAATTTCAGGGATGGTGATAATCATATAATGATAATGATAATAATAATAATAATACCGTGAAAACTGTCTACAAAGACCGCTCAAGGGAGACAAGAAAATGAGCAGGAGGTCTTTACGTACAGGTTCTGTAATACATGTTTAAATGGGAAACAGTCTTTATAGACAGGTGGTTGCTAAAGCAGGTTGGACTGTAGCTACATTCATATTGTGCACGTATCAATCCTATGGGATGCGCAAGGTACTAACAAAGTACTGCTACTATCCTGGCTTTAGCCTAACTGCCCTAAGGTACTGAAAGCATGCAAGGAATAACTAGATATCCATTTACTACACCTGGGGGGAGAGTGGCAAATGTGGATAAATGTCTTGCCACGGGACATTAGTGCCGTGGGGTGTGACTCAAACTGCAAACCATGCGATCTACACTCCTGTGACATATCCATTCAACCACAACCCCTTGACAGACATGATACATATCATATTATATCAATATTTTACATAAAACATAAACATATCAACACTTATAAAACGGGTTCAAGGATGTAGCCAATCAGATGTGCTGAAATGAGTCATGTGTGCGCTCTTTATTTTTTCGCTAACATGCACGGGAGTGCAAAAAGTGTGCAGCAAAAAGTGATAATGCACGGCTGAGATGCACGTGCGTGTACTGCTAGGGCGTACAAACTTAAGACGCAATGAAATGCACGTAGTTTCATATAGGAAGGCCATGGCAAGGACTTTGATGCGCACACTGACACACGCATTATACTTTTTGACTGCGCTTAATGTGATGTCATAAAGGAAAGCAAAAGGCGGCCTCCTTGACTGTGCAATTCTTTGCATTTTGATGGGGTTTGTAACCATTTTTTTGACTTAATATTCAATATTGTTGACCCATTTTATAAAACAAATAATTCATGTTTTGTGGCTCGAGCATTAGTGATATGCACTGCACTCAGTTAAGTCACAATGAGACGGATAATGAATTCGACAAGTCTCATTCATTATCCCATTGTGACTTAACATTCGTGCAGTGCATATTCACTAATGCACTCGCAAACATGCATTATTTGTATACTATTGCCACTTGTATCAGTGCTCATTATTGGCTGGCTTTACCTATACAACAACATATAATCATTCCATGATAACAATTCACAATTATTTTTAAATATGTCTTCTTGAAATGAAGTTTCACCGAGTGTACCAGAGATTTGCTTTATGATTAAAATAGAAGGTACTCACCGATGGCAGCATAGCAGCAGCTGGTACAGAACAAATGGCTGCGATCCTGAAGGTGTTCTGAAGATAGTGCTGTGTTCTTGTTAAGGGACCTCTTCTCAAAGACCAAAGCTATCATGTTAAAAGACAATTTTAAAAAAAAAAGACAGGCATGTTTCAAGACTCAATTTTGTAGATTTTAATAACAGATAAAAAATAACTGATACTTGTATAGCACTCGTATCCACCAAGCAAGGTGCTCAAGGTCAAGCTAGGCTACCGATGTCGGTGCTCACAACATTCAAGGAATACCTTCCTACCAGGTACCCATTGAACACCTGGGTGGAGAGTGGCAAATGTAAATTGATGTCTAGCAAGTTTAGAAGAGATAAATCATTGATTGCCTAACATTTCTGTACATGAAAATGGAATGAAAAGTAAATATATGAAAATCAACTGGTCTTGAAGAGATTGTAATGAAAAGCTGGGGAAAAGATACATCTGTGAACAAATTTGTATTCATAACTAGCAAAGATATTACACTGAGAAAATCAGTTGAAAGTGGAACAGTGGAAACTCATTATAAAGAGCTCTGATATTGATATAACAATATTCCTGATATAACAAGGTAATTTTGCCGGTCCCAGGTCTTCATGTTCTTTTGGATTTTTTTACCCTGATATAAGGAGATTCCTAATATAACAAGGTAATTTTCATGGTCCCAAGGTCCTTGTTATAGTGAGTTTCCACTGTAATAGCTCAGAGAAAGAAATACTCTCTAAACTTACAGGCAATGGTAAGAATAAGACCTCAAAATATTTTCTACCACATTAATTTGTAATGATGCCTTTTCAGGGTAAGCTTTCTTGATGAAAAAGATGATTGTCATTATCAAAGAACCTATCTATCAGTATAAACTTGTATTGACAATCATTTGTAAAACCAAAACATTTCTGGGCATGATACAAGGACAATGTGGCAAAGTACCTCGACTAATGTGACATTCACAAGTCCAAGGAGAACTGCTAGAGCTAGGTCAGTCTGCATGAGATCTGAAAACCACAGGAAGCCCTCACTGGCTAAAGCTGGTAAGACATCAATGTCAACCTCTGCAGAAGAAATCGAAAAGCAGTCAAAGTTTAAAAATCAGAAATGAAATATTGATAAGGAATATGGATATTTACCATGTTAGTGATTTGTTCAGGACAGGAATTATTCCTGGGCTAAATTGATCACATTTTGTTCTTCAAATTGGCAACAATAATATTTTTCTTTTAGTACTACATGGTTCCAATAAGGGGTAATATATTGTATACATGTACGCCATATATTTCGCGGGGGTTTTATTTTCGCGAATTTCGTGAATCGTGAGTGGGTCACGAATTTAACAACACGCCAAAATATTCCCAACATTAGAAGTCGGTTGAATTTGTTGTCTCCTGGTCAGAAATTCACCACTTCGCTTTGCAAAAGTACATCATCACCGCTATTTATAAATTTGAGAATTTTCCGACCGCGAATTCAACCACTCGCGAAATAGTCTGGTTAGTCCTATTCGCAAAAATTTATGGATTATACAGTATTTCAAAACAATATACATGGTTAAGACTTTTGTCAACAAGTTGAAAAAATTGCCATGATTTTGAACCACTTAATGAGTTGTCAATTTAAAGCTTATTCTCTTTTTTTAAATTCCTGGACATAGTGAGTGCAGAAATTTTTGCCCTTTCTACTCGTGCGTCTGGTATATTTTTTAGAGCTCTAAATAAAAATTTATTGAGCCAAACCACAAAATGTGGTCAATTGTCTCCAAAGGGTAAAGAAAAACATCGAATTTGTACATGTACATGTACATGTAAGCCTGCAACAGAGCCGAATGCCAATTGTTCATTTCCTAATTTATTTAGTACTATTAAAACCTCATTGTAAAGAAAAAGGTATACCTTTGGTACAGCTCCCAATTCTTTGAAAACTTCTCACAAAGTAGTCTCTTTTATAAAAACAAAATATTGGTTTGGTGAAGGAAATTGTGAGCAAATTACATGTGACAACATGTGATATTTCTCCAAGAGCGAAAGTTCATATTGATATGTCCATTTTTCCATGATATCTAATTCACAATTCCTGAACCCAGTTTGAATTTTTGAGAGAAAGACAAGCTCTCTTCCTCTGTCTGAAAAAATTATGTTCTATATCAAAACTTGGGCTGTTCAAGCTGCCTACAGCATTGCAAAGAGTAGACATCACGAACCAGAGCCTGTCTCAGACTTTAAAAATATGAAGGGGAATTTGGCTAGCACGATACCATTTCACTTTGATTACCTGTTGAGAAGAGCTCTGGATATTTCCCGGTCATTTGACCAATGGCCGTTGTCATGGACAACCAGACCCCAGCCTGCCAGAAAGGTAAGTAAGCCAGCTTGTGTGAACTGCAGTGGTTGCGGAAGTGGACATTACTGACCAGCAATCGAACCTAGGATGGGGGAAGATGAGGAAGCTCGTAACATTAAAGCCCATACATGTATATCAGGGTTACACACTAACTTCTTTCACAGGAGGTCTGGATTAAGATTTTTACAGATATTGGCATATACCACATTGATGCACCCACCGTACCCAATGACTTTGGGAACGGACCAAAACTACGGAGTACCGGTGCGCGTATCGTAAAACAGAGTAAATAACGAACAACGGGGTGAGTAGGGACAAAAATCAAAGCGTTTTGTTATAATTTTTCATCGGCAAGAATGATGCAGACTGTTCATTTTCTTTTGTTCATGATAAATAAACCAAATAGAAAGGGTCTGTTTCTTGTATGTGACAAAATATTACATCACAAAACTCTTCAGAGTTTGTTCCTATTCCCCCAGGGTGTTCCTATTCATCCCATATTACGGCAACTCTACAAGTGCTCCATTCTTGATATTGACATAGAACAAAGAATAACAAGTCGAAAAAACAAATAATTACTTCACTACTGAAGACTTTTGCCACTTGCTTCTGTGACCATCCTTTCTCCTTGGCATGAATCGCTAGCTGCTGCTTGATCTGCTCCACATACGCGTTGATCATCGGCTGAGCATTCTCTATCCTCGCAAGTGTTATCTGCTGCCACACGGTAAAGGGAAAGACGATCACCCCTCTGAGGAGAACGGTTGTGGCCAGGATGGTCAGCCACCAGGGCAGTCCAGCACTGTCATGAATGTACTCCAGCAGCTCATAGCATTTTTCCGTGGGGGTGGGGATGTACATGCTTGTGGCATTCTCGGTTTCTCCGCCCGACACTGAGATTCCGAATGAGCGTGTGGATGTGTGCGTGGGAAAGAAGTTCTTAGGTTGTCGCATCCCTACACTTCCCAGTCTTTGATTGAAGTTTACTTTGAAGAAAGGGGTATGTCCGTGAAGAGAGTGTAGATTGTGAGCTTGGAAGGGAAGTGATAGGACAGTTCTACTTGTACCTGAGCATTGACTCAATGTTCTGACAGGAATCTTGGACGACATCTCTTTCCTCCTTATTTGGCATTGACTACATGGATGAACTAATCTGGCGTACAGCAGAGCACCCACAGGGGTTGAATGAGACACCTACAACAAGGAGAAAGAAACACCTTTTTTACTTTCAAATTAAAAGAGCTGAAAATACAGTAGAGCACCAAACAATGTTGAGTAAGATACCTTAATCAGAAAGGAAAACAAATATTGGAAGTAATTTCAAGTTATGAGCTGAATAAACATCTGATGAAAAAAGGGTAAATTACATGTAAGCTACTGTGTAAATTTAGTATTTTAATCCAGACTTAAATGAATCCAGCATCCAAAACCAATACACAGGGGCTTATACATGTAGCCATCCCCCCTCCCCTAACCCCTTCCCCTGATGAAATATGTCAGGCATAGTCTTATGAGAGCCCTGTAAAATTCATCAGGGGCCCGTTGCACAAAACCTGCGTTTAATCGCAACTCTGAAAAATCAAACACAAGTCTTTAATGCGCACTTCTGATAAGCTGAAAATAAAGTTGCATTTAATTTTCCTGAGTTGCGTTCAAACGCAAGTTTTGTGCAATGGGCCCCAGATCACATTATTCAGATAACCTGGTTGTTGTCTGTTTTATGCAAAGAAGGCAAGGAGGGCTAGCTGTTCAACACCCTATCAAAGAGACGACATCCGGGCATTTAGCTCACTGATTTGATATACATGTATATATATATTCAATGATCTCACACCTCTCCTATCATGCTGATTAGGAGTAATAGAAATAACACTTTTTGAGGCATTTTGAAGCAAACTGCAATTAAAAATAGGTCCCAGTAACATCTCAGCCAATACATTTGTTTGTTAGCTTCTTTGAGTGTACGCTTGATTTACTTACCTGGGTAGACATCACTGAAAATCTCATTCCTAAATGTGATATTAGATACATGGTCAGATCATGCAGAAATCTTCTCCACTTTTCATATGATGGGCTCTGAATAAGAGTAAGTTCAACATGAAAAAACAGGAAGATGTGTCAATAAAAACTGTAAATCCCTTTCTTACATTATAACTGAAAAAATAAGAAACCACTGATTCACTACACACAAAGTTTTGTTAAATACACTCAAGACCTGGGAGTCTTCCACTTACAGTTACATCCATAGTGTACAAGGTTATATAAGATAACCTTGTACAACATACGGCTTTACTGGGATGACTTTCTACAACTGATCAGCATACTTTCTAAAACTGAGTTTCAGTTTCAAAGGAACGGATTATTTACCATGGTACAAATAACAGCCTTAAAATACCACATGATCAAGAAGATGCCATCAAAGGAATTCTATTGGAGTACAATAATGGATCATCTGACTTTAGTATGGTAGTGTGACCATATATTTCCCATGGCCAAGTGACCAAAGTTCGCGCACAGGGCAAATATCTCAAAAACTCTAGAGAAAAGAATTTGTAAAAATCTGATAGTACCAATGGATAGAGTGACCTAAAAGCTAAAATTACCTAGGGGACAAGATTTTCTTTGGAATTGGGTGGGATATTACGAAAATACTGACAAAAGATTGGCAAATTTTGGTAATTTTTGCGTTCGTTCTAAAAAAATATGAAGTTACCGACAAGGGTCTACAAATCTTCGTTTTTGAAAAAGATGTCATCAAACTTGTATTAAAGTAAAAAGTGTTACCAAATGATTGTATATTTTGCCTGGCAAAGGATGCAATTATCTAATAACTTTGATTGATTGCTACATTGAATAAATCAGCTCTATACTCATGTGTGCAAAGTTCGAACTCTTTGATTTTATGACCCTTTATCACTTGCAGAGCAATACGATCCAACATCGAACTTTGAGATGGCGATATCTCCAAAATTCTTTGTCGATCAATTTTCTTGTTGCCTTGTTGGACCCATTTATTGTAGTAAAAAATTTTGCTTTCCATTTGGTATAAATCGATCTAAATAAATTATTGTAGCATATGAGACAAATCATGGACCAAATATCTCATTCCTAACAATAATTTTAAATGGGGGGGGGGGGGAATTTGGTCACCCGATCATAAAACTAACACAAACCTTAAGAGGCAAATTTTTTTCCTGAAAATTTTTGCACACAATTGTGGAGTCAATAGCTCTAGCTCTGCAACTGACATGTCTGAGAGTGAGAGATCAATTACTGTCAAACTACTGTCCTTTCGTATTGATAGGAAGATTATGAGTATGTTCTATAAATCGGTCATAGAGAGTATCATCACTTTTGGATGTGCGGTGTGGTACAACAATGCCAGGCAGCAAGATAAAGGAAAGCTGCATAGAATAGTGAAGCAAGCAGGTAAAATCATAAAAGAAGACATTGACTTAGACCAGATTTGTAAAGATATCGTACTAATCAAGGCAAAAGAAATATGTAAAGACTAGGCCTAGTAAAGACGTAACCCATCCACTGAACATCCATTATAATATGCTCAGAAGTGGAAAGAGATGGAGATCTGTGAAGGCAAATACAAACCGTTACCTAAATTCATTTGTACCGGTATCTATCCGCCTCTTAAATGAATGAGAGCAGTGTTCCAGAATATTGTGTTGGATGGATTTTAACGTACGCTTGATAAAGCACTGTCCGTTTTATACCCTTTCACCTTATCTCTCCCTTTCATTCTCCTCTCTCTCTCTCTCTTCTCTCTTTGTCTCTCTTCTCTATCTCTCCCTCTCTTTCTTTCCTCTCTCTCTCTCTCCCCCTCTCTCTTTAATTTCTCAAGTGCAACAACTTATCTTGGTTCTCGATTTTATGTCAGTTTAATATTTATGAGTTTAAACCTAGATGAAAGTTAATCAGGAAAGAACTGGAACATCTTTTTATTTCAAGTGAAAATGGTTAATTTTCTTTGACAAGTCCACTTACCATAGTGAGTAGTATTACAGTATGTAGGGATTTATACTTTAATACTCTTCATAATTTCTAAATATGAACTTTTTTAAATATCTTCTCATTATCAACGTAGTACACCAACAGGTAATTAAGATCATTGATTTCTTTGTTGTTGTTAAATCCATTATCTGTATCTGTTTTCGAATTTATATTTGTAATATGCATGTAAACAAAACAAATTTCCATGTATGAATTATGGACAATAAAGATTGAATTGAATTGAATTGAATAAAACCACCATTCACTCCCACAGACATGACAGACACAGTCAGAAAGAAAAGAAGTGTTGAGTTAAACGCATTGGTTCCCTCATTCCCTGTCCATAGACTCTGCACTTCATTTTACATGCTAACGAACGAGTGGTTTCCTCAACCACGATATAGCCAACGACTTTCTGTAATGTCATGTGTGAATCAAACATTCACTCAATATTATTGTGAGCCTATAGTCTAGTATTAAACCCACACCAAAACCTACAAATGGGACTGAAGTAACGAAAACACTAGATCGAACGTTGAATTAAAACCGGGACAAACACAATGGAATAGATGACACCGGGGGACTATAACCCACTGAGTTTTTCACTATTTCCTTACCTTCTGCAAGCCTACAAAATTATCACATGAGTTTTGATGCAAACTTGATCTTGAAGTTGTACAAATCACTTCATGAAATCAGTGTTCGGTGAGTTACTTGCAGCGCTAGTCCCACGCCTGTAAAATTGTGCACTGCAACATGTGGCCGCAGCTAAAATATAGCAGCAGCATCTTTTGCATTGTGGGAGGGGCATGCAGATTGGGCAAATTGTTGTTTTGAATTTGTTTTGTTTTGTTTTGTTTTGTTTTGTGCGGGGTATATCACCGACAAATTTAAACACCCCTTAAAAATAAATCGAAAGAAGAACAACAAAATAGAAATCCTATTATTCCATCTTATCATATGAAAAAAAAAATCTCACTGATTTTCAAAATATTATCATCTGATTTCTTATTGGCATATATAATGTTTACAATATATTGCTTTACAGTATCTACGTTTTTCAAACTAATTTTATACATGAATATTTTTTAATTCATTTCATTTATATTGACAGAGACGATTTATAATTCATGCCGAAAACCTGGAGGCCTGTATTTGTTCACTCTTATGTTTGATATGTTTGTCATATGTTTGTTTTCTGTCTCTCAGAATTATTGAGAAAATAAGTTTGTCATATTCTTTTGTGTTCTCTTGCGTCGTTTCGTTATGCATCTTCCGTTCAAAGTCAGATGCTCCGTACGTGAAGTTGTTGATTTTTTTAAAACGAATTTCGAACATAAAATATAGATATATGTTTATATTTCACTATTTCAAATATCCGAGCCGAACTTGTATGCATACACGTTTTCTCCCATTATTCCTTTCTTTCTCTATTTTGCTCACCATAGCCCTCCCCGTCACCCTTTCTTTCTCTCTCTCTCTCTCTCTGAGTCTTGATAGCATGATATTTGTGTAGTATATGCCTACAACTAACTGCTGAAGAAATTATTTCAAATTTCCCAGAGAAGAAAAAGGAATATTGAAGGGGTTTTTTTTGCCTAATAACTGTTGTCATTGTCACCTCATATTTGCGCAAAGTTCGGTCACCTCGAAACGAAGTCTTCTCTTCTGTCCATGCTCGTGCGAGAAAAATTATTGATTTTGTCTATTTATCAGGGTTTGCAAATTGAAGAGAACTTGATATTTGGATTACGTAATAGAACCGATATACAAAGCACCAGAATCAGTGGCGGCACCAGGATTTTTAAAGTGGGGGGGGCAAATGGGGGGCAAAAGAAAATGTTGGGGGGGGGCAAGGGCGGACAAAAAAAAATTTGACACTTTTTGTAGTGAAAATGTACAGAATATTCGGCTATAAACCTACCCAGATATGAGGACATTTCGAGCATCTAGCTGAACTGCCCGATTATAAAGAGGTGTTAGTTATATACTGCGAGCGAGCGAAGCGAGCGAGCAAAAATTTTGACATTTTTCGTAGTAAAAATGTACAGAAATTACATATAAAACTACCCCAATATGCATGAGGACATTTGAGCATCTTGCTGCCCGATAATAAGGTGGTAGTTATACATTGCGAACGGGCAAAAATTTTGACACTATTATAGTGGAAATGTACAGAAATTATTCGGCTATAAAACTACCCAAATATGAGGATATTTACACGAGCTGAGCGAACAAATTTGCCCCATGCCCCCCCCCCCCCCACCTTGATGCCGCCAGTGCTTTCCAAGTTTCCGTTTTCTTTCTTTTTCCTTCTTTTCTCCATTCCTTTTTCACTCTTTTCTTTCCTTTTCTTTTCTTTTTCATTTTCCACCCTTTTATTTTTTTTCACTCCGAAAATTATTGGGGGGGCAACTGGGGGGGCAAAGCTTCTGACTGGGGGGGGGCAAATGCCCCCCCCCATGCCCCCCCCCCCCCCCCCTTGGTGCCGCCACTGACCAGAATTCCAAAGGGCAGCATATGACAACGCTAATCATGCCTTACTTGCTTGGGGTTATACATTCTGACACTCATGACAGTTCTATATAGCTTGCAATTATCTCGATATATCATTCCTCCTCATTTCAAGTCTTATATCTAACAGATAGAGAAGAGCGTTCAACGGAAGTGATAACTACAGCGGAGGGTCGGAATATGTGATCTATATTATAGCGACGAAGTAACGGGAGAACCTTCGGTCTGTGGGTCCAACTTTGAATCTAAACGTATGTAAATACAATTATTACCCACGCCGATGAAATCGGCAGGGTTATGTAAAGGGTTCCGTATGTTTGTATGTTTGTTACCCACGCCGATGAAATCGGTAGGGTTATGTAAAGGGTTCCGTATGTTTGTATGTTTGTTTGTTTGTTTGTTCATACCAAAAAGTGTGTTGCATTCTCAACCATGCGCGCGCGCGTATCACTTTCCCTCTGCGATTCCCTCCATAGAACCCTGTACATTAATCATGAAAAACGTAAATTTCAACTTTTAGAAATACCTATATCTTTTTCACTTTTTAACAATTTAATTCAGTTAAAAAGGAATATGAATATTGAAGAAACAAAGAAGCTGCTGAGCATAAAAATGTAATCATCTCATATGTAGAATTCTGGCCAATTTTGTTTGAAAACGGCCTTTTTATGTTGCCTCACAAAAACGTAGAACACCCAAATTACACGTGTTTCTATGGGGAAAGTAATCGACTCGCAGCTAGTGACAAGGTAATTTTGTTAATTGGTTAGCAGTGCTGTTAATGGTGGGAATTAACCAGTTAAAAGGTTTCTTAAAAGAGTAAGAGTTCTAGGTTTGACCTTTCTTATTTTGACTTCTACTGGTTTTGTAGAATTCTGGCCTTTTTATGAATTAATTATTAAATATTTTGTGTTTTTAGACTGATTCTGTGCGCGCGCACCACTGATCTCTACAGAGATCAGTGGCGCGCACGTGTCATTCTGATGACATTCAGGCTACGCGCAGATGCAACAAATTGCGCGAAACTTATTGACATGGTTTGTTTGTTTGTTTGTTTGTTTGTGTACAAGATAACTAGAGAACGGGTGAACGGATTTGCACCAAATTTTCAGGGATTGTTTGGATAGTGACAGGAAAGAATCCATTAAATTTTGGTGATGATTGGTGGATCCCAGCAAATTCTGTGAGACTTTCTAGTTTTGACTCTGTAGTATATGTAAGATCACCGTTTCGGAGCCGATACCGATATCCCAACAAAGCGCATCGATAGCTTAACACTGGTAATGGCGTCAGCACCATTCTCAACGAAGAAGAAAAAAATGTTTTTAACTACTGATTTATTAGTCTAGAATATCGTTAAATTGCCCGAGTAGTCCGGTGATTCTAAAAGCAATCCTTATTTGATCTAGAGACCGGTAAGAAACTTCACAGAAATGGATAGTATTGATAGGAACAGTAAGTTTAGATTTAATTTCTCTCGAGTTTCTCACTTGCAGCAGAAAATGCTGCGGTAGCCAATATGCAGCTAGACGCCGGATCGGACGGCCCAGCGCGTACATGGCTAACGGCCAAATTTCGGGCATCGGCTCAGATTAGCCGTGAAGCCTTACTTTTGCATTGTGATTGTTGATTTAGAACTCATCCTAGTTAATAATGTGGATTCTCTGGGTCTTTTACTACGGAATATCGAACATCATATTTATCAAATCTATCTGGAAAGAGACCGGTAAGAAACTTCACAGAAATGGATAGTATTGATAGGAACAGTAAGTTTAGATTTAATTTCTCTCGAGTTTCTCACTTGCAGCAGAAAATGCTGCGGTAGCTAATGCAGCTAGACGCCGGATCGGACGGCCCAGCGCGTACATGGCAAAGGGCCAAATTTCGGGCATCGGCTCAGATTAGCCGTGAAGTTTCATTACTTTTGCATTGTGATTGTTGATTCATACCAAAAAGTGTGTTGCATTCTCAACCATGCACGCGCGCGTATCACTTTCCCTCTGCGATTCCCTCCATAGAACCCTGTACATTAATCATGAAAAACGTAAATTTCAACTTTTAGAAATACTTATATCTTTTTCACTTTTTAACAATTTAATTCAGTTAAAAAGGAAAATGAATATTGAAGAAACAAAGAAGCTGCTGAGCATAAAAATGTAATCATCTCATGTGTAGAATTCTGGCCAATTTTGTTTGAAAACGGCCTTTTTATGTTGCCTCACAAAAACGTAGAACACCCAAATTACACGTGTTTCTATGGGGAAAGTAATCGACTCGCAGTGACAAGGTAATTTTGTTAATTGGTTAGCAGTGCTGTTAATGGTGGGAATTAACCAGTTAAAAGGTTTCTTAAAAGAGTAAGAGTTCTAGGTTTGACCTTTCTTATTTTGACTTCTACTGGTTCTGTAGAATTCTGGCCTTTTTATGAATTAGTTATGAAATATTTTGTGTTTTTAGACTGATTCTGTGCGCGGCTGCGCGCGCACCACTGATCTCTACAGAGATCAGTGGCGTGCACTTGTCATTCTGATGACATTCAGGCTACGCGCAGATGCAACAAATTGCGCGAAACTTATTGACATGTAGAACTCATCCTAGTTAATAATGTGGATTCTCTGGGTCTTTTACTACGGAATATCGAACATCATATTTATCAAATCTATCTGGAAAAAAAACTAGGTAGGATTTTTTATTCACTCATTCCGCCCCTTTAAAAAGCAAAGGTAGATCTAGTTCCTTTCCGTGTGCTCTAGATCGAACGTTGGACTAAATGTTGGCCTAGATTTAATTTCAGACCTATATGAACATACTACCTCATAACACCTGTAAAATTACACTTCGAATGATGCCTACTGACTTTATTTCTCACGGCTAATCCCCCAAATTTCCCGTATCTAGCATACAAGTAGCAACACCAGCACCAACACCGAACGTGAAATGAAAATTTCTTAATCCCTAGGGTATAGTGTTAGTGAACGGAATTTTGTACATGAAATTAAACACCGGCTGCCGAGCTCGGTTCAACAGACAACATCTGACAAAAATTAAACACCGGCAACCGGAACTACGTCAGAAAATCAGAGGTCAACACCTAACACCGACTGATTTTTTTCTCATTTCATAGTCGGTGTTAGATCATGATTTCGCGGCAAAATAAACACTAACCACAAACACCAACACCGAGCGTGAAATCACCCGATGTAGATTTCAATTTTGACCCCATAGTATAGTATTGCAACTACTCTGTAGCACCGCCAAGGCGTGGGTCTGCCGCATTTGACGGCCCCTCTAGTTTACTTGTATTTTCATGTACATGTAATATTAATTGAGTATATCAAAACGCAGTGGCGAAGCTACAGGGTGGGGCACGGGGAACAACTGTCTCCCCCAATCGCATGGCGAGAAAAAGAAAAAGGAAAGAAAAAGAGAGAAAAGGAAGAGAAAAGAAGACGATGTAGGACCCCTTGCCACAACCTATCCCTAATCAGTGGCCTTAAAATTCGCTTTGAATTTTCCGAGTAAGACCGGTGCCCCCCCCCCCCTTAATGCTGCTGCCGCCTCGATGACTGGACTCACGCTACGCCACTGTCAAATGTGTGTGCGTATCCACCTTGTATCAGAAAATTGTTCTGTAATTAATATTTTGTTCTAAGTTTGTTGAAAAAGGGCACTCGTCATCACGATATATCCGAACATTGTATGCATTGCTCCAACTGCTTGAAGATATTAACAATGAAAACTGAACTACCAGCCTTATGTGTGTGTACTTATATTTGGGTTTCCACAGACGTGTATCAGATAACATTGTTTACGTATGGAGACCGACCTTTAACATTCGAAAGACGTTCGATCCCGGTTCAGATCGGAGCTCGATTCGACTTTGATTCGGTCCAGTTCGGCACAGAGCTTACCAAGTGAACTAGACCAACTCGCTTCTCCCTATAACTACACTGCTATACTAGGGGTACTTCCGGCCCGTGTGCACCCCCCCCCCCCCGAAACCAAAATGACATACCTTCAGTATACAGATTCAAGATTGTACCCCCTTTTTAAAGATGATTACCTTTTTTTTTTTTTCTTTCTTTTTTTTTTTTCTTTTTCTTGTCAAAGTGGCCAAAATGAACGAAATGGTCAAAATGGTTTAAATACACCCAGTTATGAGATTGTTCTGGAATCATCACACATATTTGATTAGAGTGTGGATGTCAAAACCCACCTACATATGGTTCTTATTTAAAATTTCATTTGATATCAGACATAGGACATCGTTGGCAATTTTGGCCAAGAAGTGACCATTATGTCCAAAATGTCATGCTGCTGCTGCGGTACTTATTACTACATGTACTACTACTACTACCGTACCAGTGGCGGATTTAAGGGGGGCACTTTCGGCCCGTGTGCCCCCCCCCCCCCCTCCCTTGAAACCAAAGTGATATACCTTCAGTATACAAATTCAAGATTACAATACAATACAATATAGGTACTTATACAGCGCTCATCATTCAAAAGTAAGAATATCACAGCGCTTAACAAAGCTTACAAAGCATGAAAATACAATGATGATATTATAATATTATAACTATAACTATAACTATAACTATGACAATATACAAAAATTAAACATTCAATTATTAAAGAGATAGGTCTTCAGAGACTTCTGGAAGACTGCGAGGGAAGGTGAAGACCGAATCCACCTCGGCAGCTCATTCCATAGGCGTGGGGCAGCAGCTGAGAAGGATCTGTCACCTGTACGGGCCCGAGTCCTTGGAACCAAGAGGAGAGTTGGATCCTCGCTGGAGCGTAGTCCTTGCCTTTGTGATTGACGTACAGTGATCAGGTCGATTAGATAGGAGGGAGCGCTGTTCTGGAGACATTTGTACGTAATTGTTAAGACTTTGAATATGCTCCGCTTTTCCACGGGAAGCCAGTGCAATCGCTGTAGGAGTGGAGAGGCATGGTCATGCTTCTTAGCAAGGAAAACCAACTTCGCAGCTCGGTTCTGAGCACGTTGAAGGCGTTGGACATTCGACGATGAAGTGCCACATAGCAAGGAGTTTGCGTAGTCAATCCTCGATGTGATGAGGGCTCTCACTGCATGCTCACAAGCCGACTTGTCAAGGAAAGGCCTGATCCGTGCTATATTAGAGAGATGAAAGTGCAGTGATCTAGACAGAGCTGAAACATGGAGGTTCATCTTCACGGAAGAGTCGATTTCCACACCGAGGCTTCGGACTGAACTTGATGGTTTAATGGTTGTGTCACCAACAGTCAAAGCAATCTCGGACAAGAGATGGTGATAGCAAGGATTAGCAACCGCAAGGAACTCAGTTTTGTCGGAGTTCAATTTGAGCAGGTTACCTCGCATCCAAACTTGCAAATCCCTGACACATGCAGAAAGTGTGCTCAGGGCATGCTGAACACCACGGTTGTCTTTAGGATCTGCAAATGTGTAGAGCTGCACGTCGTCTGCATAGCAGTGGTGTTGTATGCCCTCGTGACGTCTGATGATCTCCTCTATGGGTTGAATGTACAAAGTGAACAGCTGCGGACCGACTACTGATCCTTGTGAGACCCCAAATTCGAGAGGTCTCGGCTTCGATAGATCATTCCTGAAGCTACGATCAGAAAGGTACGAGGTGAACCAGGATTTAACGCTGCCAGAGATGCCAAACTGACTTGTCAATCTGGCCAAAAGAATGTCATGGTCGACACAGTCAAACGCAGCAGAGAGGTCTAGGAAGATGACAAAGGTAGCAAGCCTACTGTCCAGGGCTTTGAGAATGTCGTTCTGTACCTTTAAGAGAGCAGTCTCCGTACTGTGCCAACGTCGGTAAGCTGACTGCTTTTCAGCGTAAAGATCATTTGTATCCATGTACACAGATAATTGAGACAAAGCAACCCTCTCAATTATCTTGGACAAAAATGCAACATTGGAGACAGGTCTGTAGTTTCTCAGGTTCTCACGATCAAGGTTGAGCTTCTTAATGAGTGGAGTCACTACAGCTTCCTTTAATGCTGAAGGGAAGACACCGCTGCTCAATGATGTGTGGACAATTGAAGAAATGTAAGGGAGAAGTGTGTTGATGTTCTCCTTCAAGAGCCAAGTAGGCAGTGGATCCAGTGAGCATGACTTGTTAGGTGCACAGCGAATTAACTTGCCCACCTTCTCAGCTGTAACAACGTCAAAATCCGCTAGCTTGGCCCTAGTCTCAGAGCCATCTGCAATTGACCCATTCCAACAAACTGTGGGAGATGCCGAATTTCCTTGTTGAAGATTTGATCTAATCGTCTCAACTTTCTGAAGGAAGAAGGTGGCAAATCCCTCCGACAATGAAGAAGTGGAGGTATGAGCAGGTAGTATGGATGGAGACCTGTTAAGTAGTGTGTTGAGAACGCGAAACACATTCTTTACATCTGCACTATTCAACTGTTCTCTATAGTACTTAGACTTCTCTCTGCGAATAAGGTTGCAGATGAAATGAACCTGAGAAAGATACAACTGGCGACTCTCAGGTGTTTGCAACTTTCTCCATCGTCTTTCCAGCTTCCGTCGCAAACGTCTGGCTTGGTGGATTTCATCCGTATACCAAGGAGGATGAGAGCGAAAACGATGAGTGCGTTTGGACGCAGGACAATGTTGGTCAAGCACGTTTGATATAGTTTCATTATAAAATGAAACCTGATCGTTAACATCACCCTCAAAAGGAAAGTCATGGAAGGCAGTTCTAATGCTAGTAGCAAAGGAGTCCTTGTCAAGGTCACGGAAGTTACGGCACAAAGATGTTGTAGCAGAT
The DNA here is from genome assembly GCA_025618425.1 of Heliocidaris tuberculata. Lineage (NCBI taxonomy): Eukaryota > Metazoa > Echinodermata > Echinoidea > Camarodonta > Echinometridae > Heliocidaris > Heliocidaris tuberculata. The sequence continues at coordinate 13,611,646 of CM046851.1, forward strand.
TGCCTTGGTTTAGCTGCATCAATAGTGCATCTTAGGACAAAGTGATCAGAGTAGAGTTTGTCCTGGGCTTCACAGTTAATGACAAGCGTATCACATAACCTTGAGATTACGAGATCAAGAGTGCGACCAACTTTGTGTGTTGGGGTGGTGATGTGCTGCTGAAGCCCAGCTTCCTTGATGATATCAAGGAAACATGCCACATCTGGTTTATCAGGAGAATCAACATGCACATTGAAATCACCCAGCAGCAAAATCTTCCAAGTGTGCGTCGTCAATTCATTGACAAGTTCCTCGAACTCAAGAAGAAAGTCCTGAGTTTTGTAACGGTTCTTGGCTGAGGGTGGAGGTCTGTAGATGACGACATAAATTATAGACCTAGAAGGATTTGTGACAGCAGCAAGTTCAAATGTGTCATGGGGAGAGGAGATGCTAACAGTTGTCAGTTTCAAGGCAGTCTTGAAAATAACTGCCACTCCGCCATGAGCGTCATTTCCACCTCGTGCGACATTCAGGAACTCATAACCATGCGGTGTGCACTCATCAATGACCACAGGATCATCACTTCGCAGCCAGGTCTCCGTAAGGAACATTATATCCACATTGTTATCAATAACATGATCACATAAGAGGCTTGTCTTATTCCTTACCGAATTACAATTCCATGAATGAACATTTAGTTTTTCCTTGTGTTCACATTCACGTGGGACATCTACGAGATTTCTTTGCTTGCTACGCCTATGAAAGAAGTCGTAGGTGTCACTGTCCACACATGTATCAACACTAACAGGGGGTGATGAGAGAACTTGTATCGGTCTTTGCTTCCGCATTCCTCCACGTTTACCGCGGTGCTTCCTGTGTCGCTTCCGTGCAGTCAGGTGGGACTTTAGGAGAAGATTTGCTGGAGCTTGCAGGAGCATGTTGACATATCTGCTATCTGGATTTAGATGCAGTAGAAAATCTCTATCATAAATATGTCGTACACCATGCTGTGTAGCCACAGCCATGTTAACCTTTAAGTCCAATTCAGTGGGAAGCAGACTCAAAGTCAGCACAATGAGAACAATGTTGATGATGGGGGTAGTCTCCATTGTAATCAGGCATGAAGGGACAATGTGAGACAATAATCCATTGTTGACATGGCTGGCTGATCATGAATGAGCTGCTTATACACAGGCTGCACTGTCCACCAAGCTCAAAATGGCTAGTATATAGAATCACAGAGCAAGCAGAACGAACTTTATATCATTAGAACATACTAACCGAGAGCTGAAAGTGTCCATAATTTGTCTAGTAGAGTCCTCAAGTTGTAATTAAACTCCTGTTACCACAAAATATGTTCAAGCAGTTACTTAAACTTAAGCACAAATCAACTTATCAGAGAGCAATATAGAGAGGTCGATCTGTTAGGCGCGCCAATCACATATCCTTTTGTACCCTCTTTTTAAGATAATTACCTTTTTTTTTTTTTTTTACTTCTTCTTTTTTTTTTTCTTCCTTTTTCTTGTCAGAGAATATGGAAGGAGAAATGGACCCAAAAACGTATCATAACCTTCTTTTCTGGAACAAATTGCCAGAACAACTCAAAACTATAGGAACCTATGACACCTTCATTAGTACCTTGAAAACATATTTTTTTCACCACTTATGAATAGTCAGAAACATGAACCCAGTGCATTTTTTCTTTTTCTTTTCTTGTATAAACAGACATGCAAATTTGCCTATGTGTTATGCGCTATACAAAAATGTTTAATTATTATTTTTTTATTTTTTTTTTTTTTTTTTTTTGGGTTGTCAGAAAAGTTTTTGAGATTTGTGCTCCCTCTTTTACAAAATCCTGGATCCGCCTCTGACTACATAACACACTGTTATTTCTACTACATATAGGCTGACTTCTTCCATTTCTAAATGTATTGCTTATACTAATGCTTATCCTTTGAACTTAAACCTATCCTAGTTTTCTTATATCAAAGAAAATATTCGATTATTTTTTCATAAAGGGAAGCGGGATGAATGGATCCAGCAGCTTCCGGTTAGTACCGTTATTTTTCCGAATCAGAACAGCTCTCTTTGTAGGACTTGGTACTCTGCTAACAGCCATACTAGCAACTGGATTAAGAGGTAAACCTTCAACACGATCGCAAAGACTTTCGAAAAATAAATAGCCTTGCCCATCGCCAACAAACGTATTACATAATCCGAACATGATTTATATGGGGTAAAAAAATAAGGTAGTGAAATTGCCCTTGAGTTGATTTCTCGAAAGTCTTTGCGATTGTGTTCTTCATTATTTTCTTACACTCTTATCAAACTCATGTTTTTTGTTGTTGTTTTTTTTATTATACGTATTAATCTTTTTTTTTTACGATCAAAACTGATTAATGTTCAAAATACGTGTCATTATAAATTACGCTTTTCATTGTCCTTTTCTAAACACTAAACAGAAATTTGATCTTACAGTCACTATAGAACACAGGAAAACCTTTTGATATTTTGCTACTTTGCTGTATGCACCTCGATTTTACTTTCCCTTTTTATTTCATTTTCATCCTCAGGGGACTGGTTATTCATTTACATCCAAGTGAAGAGACTGTGGCAAGTGGAAACAACATGGAAATCAAACCCAACAGACACCCCTTCACCTAGTGGAGTATTTGACGATTCTACAAATTGGATGAATGACGACACCGCCGTAAGCTCAAGGGGCTATTACATGAAGGTATACGTCATTTCATGTGATAGTTAATCATTTCTTCCACTCGTATTCGTTATTTCCGTCCTCTCCAACCTCTATATTGACTCTTTCTTTACTTTATGTATACATTAGTGAGTTGGGGGAAAATGGACAATGGACAACGATCATATTTTTGTTATTTGGTATTTGGAATGGAAGGTATGGAGCAAGCAATCAAAGGTATTAAAACGCGATCGCTCTGTTTGATGAAACAGCAGTTTATCTAACTGAACTAAGAAATATCACATTGATAGGTTTACAGTCGGACATTATTTCATCTGATCCATCGATCGAATAACAAATTATTTCGCCTTTTATTTTAATTTACATTTTCATTAATATTGTACTTATTCTGCGTGATGTAGTATTCGATTTGTTTTTACCATTTGCCTTTTAAAGGTGAGCAAAATGAAAACATATGTACCTTAGAAATAAACGATAGGATCATCGATAGGATCATGCATCTTTTTCATTAGATTCAATTTACTCCACACCCATCCTGTTTCATTGTACTCCCGAAAGGAAAATAGCATTCTCAATTTACAAATAAACACCTCCGTATTCATTTTGATACTATTTATATTACTCTTCCCTCAATTGCTTTTAAACAGTGGATTGAAATTTAAAATCTTCTGGTTATGCGAACATTAACCAGTGATTTCATTTCTTTTATTTCGTCATGACAGGATATGGAATTTTATCTTCCCACCTCTTTCGCTGGGGCCTTTCTCATCTTCTATGGAGTTGGGGGCTACTTGAGATGGTACTACTACATCCAACGTCGTGAGAGGGCAGTAGACTGGAAATGTCAACCTGATCGGTTCTTACAACCTGCCGATGATAGATTAGAGTTTTGGTTGGGATCGTTCAACATGGCAATAGGCGCACTTTCATCTGGTAAAGATGAATAGCTTTTTTATTAAATAATACGAAAATCTGAAGATGAAAGTTAACGAAAATGAGTCAAATTTATATATTCTTGTTATTTAAAAAATGATTTTAGAAAAGAGAGACTTTCCATCTGATTGCACAGAAAAAGTATCCGAACACGATTAAGAAACTTTTTAAAACATAGATCAAACTGAGGCAATTTCAGATCAGTAGCCGTGTGCATCATACTTTGAAATGTGCGAACATTACAGTGATATATTGGACCCCGTTCTCACTCACTTTTGAAAGTGGTCTTAGTTAGACCGCTCCAGAGGAACGGGTCTTGAGGAACGGTTTGCTAGCGTTCACACTCCGAGCAGTTTTTCTCGCTCAAACCGCTCCACGATTCAAAGTGGCCTTGTTGCTATGGCAGCTCAGTTCAGCGGGTCAAATTTTTCGCGCGGAATACAAACTGATGTACCGTAGCGTGCCTGATTGCTTTTGCCTTTTTTTTCCGCGCGGAACGTCACTAGCTCACTTCCGGTTGAAGTACGCTTTCGTTCACATTACACGTTTAGAGCGGTCCATACCGCTCTTAATAAGACCCGTTCCTCAAGACCACCTCCCCGAGGTGGTCTTCTGGAGCGGTCCAGAAGACCACTTCCTGGACCACTTTGACCGTTCACACTCACCTAAGAACCGTTCCTGAGGAACGGGTCTTAGATAGACCGCTCCAAAAGTCCACTTTCAAAGTGAGTGAGAACGGGGTCTTACATAACCCGAACATGTTGGGGAATCCAACATTCTGTTAATATTGCCCTTGATTTCTTGAAAGTTTTCGCCACCTTATGTTTTAAGTGATGTTGCTTGCGTCTCAACAGGTATTTTAGTAACCTACATCATGAACGGAGGGGAGACTAAACTCTATTACAACATCAAAGACTATGGGTGGGTCTACTTCCTTCTCTCCATCCCTGCTTTCTATATTTACAACGAAGCCTCCACGTATTACACCCATCGAGCGATGCACCATCCGATGTTCTATCGTCGCTACCACAAACTCCATCACCGCTTCAAAGCTCCGACTCCATGGTCAGCTGCTGCCATGCATCCCTATGAATTCATCATCTTCCAATTTCTCCTTGAGATACCCATCTTTCTGGTCCCATTACACGCAGGTAATCATCGCAATCGTGACATTCTAGAACTAGCAAATCAGAATAAACTATTTTACGATCAAATACTGATACCGTGATCTGATTGGCTAGTTTTTAAGAGTATGTGCGATCAACTACAGCTTTCGATTGGTCAATTTTATGCGTATCATGGGACCTCTTTAACAGTGGCTTCGTATTCACAATGTCTTCTACATATACCAACCGAAGGTCTTTGGTTCAAACCCCGGATGAAAGCCCATGTCAGGTGGCTAGCCGTCAAAAGTCGTATTGAAATAATGATACTCGATTGATAATTGTCTAGATTTAAAAAAAAACTCATTTATATCAACAAAAAGTGCATACTTGCCTATTTTTCTGAACTTGATCAAAGTTTCATGGTATGCATTCTTGACAAGTATCGATGTGTATCAGTTTGATCTCTCTTTCTTAAAAATAATTTAAACCGTATTAAGTTCTTTAACGAAAGTTCACCCCCCCCCCCCCAAAACAAAAAAAAATATAAATTAAAAAAAAAATAAATAAATAAATAAATAGATAAATAAAAAAATCTGTAAGCATATCGTTATCATAAAGAGTTAAGGGTGATAAACGATTTTTATTTTTTAATTGTTAAAAAAAGGGATGGCATTTTATTTCTTTAGGTTCCGGGAACTAAAGCCTACTTTCCAAATCTCACCATCTCACAATGCAGAAATTGTTAATTTTGTAACATGCGGTATGTAAACACGCAATAATCATTACAAATATTCTATTATTATTTCTTTAGGTGTTTATCTCTCATGGTTGGTTTATGGAGTATACCACGGTATCCTATCTCATTCAGGCATTGATCTACACTCTAGTTTACCATGGCAACCGAGTGTCATGTTTCATGACGATCATCATAGGTAATGTAATCACAGTTATCTTTCGTTGTCGATCGCTAATTAGTTTTATTTTTGCAGTTTTCTAAAACAAAATTGCTGCTCAACTACAGACTTTCCAGGCAGTAATTCAACATTTGCCGTGGCATCTATTGCCCCGGACTTTCTTTCGTTTAAATGTATAGATTTTTGGTTAGAGATGCGATTGGTTTTAGATTCGTGATATCTATGTTGTGCCCAGGTTTGACGTTAGAAAGTCAGTTTAATGACTGTGGAGCAATGATCGTAGGAGCATGACTATGTCGTACAACCTTCTAGCAAGCTGCCTATGCTCCCTTGTAGGCATTTTTTTTTTTTAATTACATATCGGAATTTTTCTTCCAACCTACCTATCGCCCGCAGTCTTTATATTTATTCTTGCTTATTTGAAAATTGTATAGATTTATAGATTAATTTTGTGGGCAGAATTGGACCGACACCCGATAACCCCCGTCCACTTCAGAGTGATCAAACGACGTCCCTGACTCGCCAGGTGCTGCTTTTCTTGTAAAATTTAGCATAGGTTTCACATTCAACATGAAAAATCAATTTTTAATGCTTTTAAATGTAGGCCTGCTATTAAGATTTATATCCTAGGTTACATTACGGAAATATTTTGCTTTTCAAGATTATTTCTTTCTTACTTTGGAATTATTAGATTTTCAGTCAGAGGTTTGATCGTTGCTAATAACTTTCAACGATTTCAAAGGTGGTGATAAACATTTTGTTTTATTTGACAGTGTGCAGTCGCTACAGGCTACGGTGTCTGTATTTTCAGTTTGTTAAATAATATTTCTTTTAAAACAAACCATTTCCCATTCGATTAGCTTTGGGTGACAACAACAGAACTGTCCAACTGCAGAAAGAAAATCTGAATCTTGTTAAATACAGTATGGTGTTTATACATTTAAACTTCGAAGCCATAAGGATGCGTGGTATGCTCTCTTGACATAAATTCTTTCCGAAATTCAATTCAGGGATTGTATCTATATTTTTCTTCTCTCTTTTTCAGGTATTTTCATTGTAATTTTGGAGTAAATACGATGATATTTGACAGACTTCATGGCACATTGCGTAAAAACAACAGATTCTACTCAGAAACAACATTCGGTGGGAAGGGCGCCCCCATACAAGATTCATTAGCTGCTGGATTCACTGATAAAAATCAATGAAAAGATTCCCTCCCCCCCCCCCCCCCTCTCTCTCTCTCTCTCCTTCTCCCAGTGGCGCATCCAGGGGGGCCGGGGCCGGAACCCCTCCCCTGGGACCAAAAGGGGGCCCAAAAAATGCTGAGGACTTTTTTTTTTTTTTTTTTTGCTTGTCAAAAGATTTTGTGAACATCGAGCCCCCTCCCTCAAGAAATCCTAGATCCGCCACTGCCTTCTTCCTCTCTATTTTTTTCTCTCTCTTTCTCTCTTTCTCTCTCTTTCCCTCTCCCATACCCCTCGCTCTCATCTCCTTCTCCCCCCCCCCCCCCTCTCCCTATTCTTTCCCTTCTCCCCATTCCTCTCTCTTCTACCGCTGAATAAGCTTATGTCCTTTCTCTCTTTCACCGAACATACTTGGAACCTCAATCAGTTGCTCTCTTCAGAAAAACACTTTCATATGATATTTGCATATATTTTATAAATTAACTTGTAAACTTAATTTACGCTTATATGCTATCAAAATACCGGTGATATGTTACTAAGCTACCACTGTAAACTGAATAAATGAGATGAAATGAGATGTAATGATGTGAAATATTTGGACTCCAACCTTCAAGTGTCATGGAGACATCTTATATGCAAGCTTCTTCTTTTTTTAAGTTAAATGTTTCCTGATCATCTGTAGTGCCTTAGTATTGTCCTAAGAAATCCACCTTGATCTGATCTCATTTGATTTGATTTAATTTGATTTGCCATGGTGTATTCAATATAAAAAAAATAATTGCAGCTAATAGCTGAATTGAATTTTTTTCACATTCGATGAAATAGAAGAATACGTACGTGGTAAATGTGAATATACATGTACAATAAACAATAAATAATCAAAATTATTGTGTATAAATTTAGATTAAGGTGGTAACAAAATAGGTATAAATCAACCAATACGATATGAGTGTCATTGGTCCAATTATTAGTAATGACGGTATTTCTAGCAAACTGAAGATAGTTTAAAATCAGAAGTTAAGAAGTGATATTGAAATGCATAATTCATTGCATGTTGGTAATCTACTTCTTAGAGAGAAAAAAAAACGAAGAAAAGAATAATCTCAATCAAAAGTTGAACATTAAAAGTGAAAATATTTGGATCAATAAATGTTTATCAAGGAATGAAAGCAGAAACCTATTGTGAATAAGAAATAAAAAGAGAAGGAAAAGGGTAACCTTGTCAACAAGTTTTGTTCATTATATTGATTATGCTGTTAGGAAGAAAAACACAGTTTATATTATACAGATAAATAGGGAAAGGTCAGAGAAAAAAATAACTTCCGATGATAGCGTGCGCGACACATAGATATAGAAACCATTAGCATTTCATTAACATGATAAATATTACACTTCCTAAATCCTACCTCGTAATAGAGTGGTAAAACAGCATATTTCCCTTTAGCTGTAGAAAGGAATATAATTTAAAATAATATCTCACAATGATTACGCCATTGCAAGAGTTTAGGTATTTTACATTTATCATTGCCCAATGCTGTAAATGTGCTAAAAGCTAGGGGCACTGACCACTAAATCTCTTGATTTATGAAAATTAGGATTATGAAGAGAGATCACTTGCATGTGATAAAAGGGTAAAGGATTACGAGGCCAAATCTGATTATTTTCGTGCAATACAACTGTATATGAATCAACATATATTGCAAATATTTCTATTACTGTAATAAAGAGAGGTATATGAAAGTAAAAAAAGAATAAAGGGGAAGTTAGAATTCGGGGTAATATTTAATTTAATTTTCTCAGGGAAGGATATGTTACATGTATTTTGAAAGAGATTATCATTCATGATCATCATAAAACAAAGCATCAGGTTCATTGTTAGGCAAATGAGACTGGAAATTTGCTTTTATCTTATACATAATGTATGTATGGATACTATGTTTTTTATAGATTAGGAATCAGCATCTCTGTAAACAGATGTATTGGTTGCTTTAAGTATTTGTATTAAATTGAGTTGACCAGATTCTGGTTTAAAAATTATGTGATTTACAAGATTATTCGCCATAATATTGTTTTATTTGAGTTCTATTCATACTCAAACTTCTACGGCAGTTTCAAAGGTAAATTTGAACATTTTCTGTTTGAACTGTGTATTTGATCATCTTTAAAAGTCTCCCCCCCCCCCTTCTTTCTTTTGTATTATTATTTTAAATGGGGACATATTGCCATTCATAACAATTAACAGTCACTGCAGATATTAGACTGATTTTGCGTTAGCCCCCTATGGTACTATGTGTGTGTATAATGAACACTGTGATTTTAATCAAACGCATGCATGTAGGCATGTAGCGACTGGAATGGTCTTAAAGTGTATCGTCTTTCCAAATTTCTTATGAACAGATCTAGTTCTGATATTGCTGAAAATACTTTTGTCATTGTGAAGCAAGCAGAGAGAGAGTATGTGCGAATACTGATTGCTGACCAGAAAATTCAGGTGATTAATGTCCATGACAGTGCGCAATAATTTTCATCAAATTTTAATATTGTAATTACATAAAGCCATAAAGCCCATTATGATCTTTTTTATAAAGATTCCAACTGGTATTGTTAATATATTTTTGTTAGATGTGGTGTTCCTATAAAACGACGCCTGAAAATATCATAGATGTACATGCTGTGTTTATTGAATGACGGAAAGCAGTTAGAATCAAATTAGTATCTTTCATGCATTTTCCCATTTTCGAGAATCTTGTTTTTATTAGATAATGGGCTCGCCCTGACTAATTTTACGCTCCGGTGATCTAATTGGGAATAATGCATGACGCGTAGAGATTTTAATTATTATCCCAGTAAAGCGTAATGGAGAGGGGGGAAAGAACAAAACGCCATTACTAGCCATTCATCCGGGTTTTATATCTACTCATCGACTCGTACGAGAAATAATAATTGAATTTAGCCTCAAATGTACGTCGGGAATAAAAGCATTATGATCGGATGAGTCGTCGCATTGAGTCCGCCATTTTTTGAAGGTTCTTTTTTTCCCCGCTCGAAATAATGGATCGGAAAAGAAAACGCAACGCGTGCACCGCAGGAACAGATTCCGTTATCAGGGTTAGACAATTTGTGGACCTGCAAATCAAATCAGCGCATTGTTCATAATTGCCTTTTTAAATGTTTGAGAATAGGGAAGAAACATTGTGGTGATTCCCAATCAAGGAATACTATACGTGGATGAACACTGAGCGGTTAATGAGTTCAATTACAAGCCCTTATAGGCGAACCAAAGTCAAATTGGATATTTTGCCCATGCCTACATTCATGAATTTCACCCATTTCCACTGAACCAAAAGCTGAAGTATCAGTCAAGGATACGGTACCGACCCATGGCCGATTTTAAGGGGAGACAACAGGCCGTGCCCCCCCCCCCCTCCCCCACCGCCGTAAGAAAAAAAAATCACCAAATCTACGGTTTCGTGATGTAAGCCCCCGTGTTTGCTTTTGTTTTGAATGTTTTTGTTATTGCTGTTGTTTTCTGTTTTGCTTGTTGGAGATTTCCAGCATTACTCCCCCCCCCCCCCCCCTTATAAAAAAAACCTGGATCCGCACCTACATGCCTACATTATAATTATTCGAACGAATTCCTTGTTTTCTCCGCTTGGACATGAATGTATAACGAGAAAATTATTTTATCGAATCATTTCTGTCTTTCAATTGAAAGATTTTTAAGTTCTATAAGTAAAATATTATCATTGCATTACTACCTCTTTTCATTATGGGGGAAAGAGATTTCAACCTCTGTCGGCTTCAAACTAATATTTGCTGACAGTTTTTATTTTGCATGACCAATATTTTCCTTTACAGTAATCTGTGTCGTTTTATGAGCATCTCTCTCTCTCTCTCTCTCTCTCTCTCTTTCTCTCTCTCTTTTTCTCTCTCTCTTTCAGCTCTCTGATTCTCTCTCAGTAAATGGAAGAGAGACACACATTCCGATGCCTTTACTGAAGCACAATCCCCTTTTCATATTCTCATTTGCCCATTTTCAGCGTAAAGAGATGGTGATAAGCGTTTTATAATCAATGTCATCACTGTTATCTTCGTAATCCTATTTCGTGTTTTGTATATAATAGTACATGATCAACGAGAAAACTGTCTTTAGAAGCTTTCAAAGCCCGGTAGACATCATCAAAGAGGAATACATGAAAAACGGCAAATCATACTTATTCAAAAGAAACGAAACTGCTTTAAAACAGTGTGAAATATCTGTGAAAGTAGTTAATATAGAATGTAAAAACAACCCTAGAAAAAGTGACCTAAAGCGTTTGAAAATATAGGGGGAAAATTACTGTTGATTTTCAAAAACAAGTCTGTGCGTTAATCCAAACTCTTAGGCCTAGATATTTATGGTAATCAAAAGGAACGCTTTGAAATGTCCCCTTCCATAAATAAGAATTGCACCCCAAAACATTTTAAACTGATTTTTCAACATCTACTTTCAAACGTTAAATGTAACTTTTAAGATTTGTAGGGGGTACCCAATGCTGAAACAATGTTAGTTCATTTAAAAGATCATGATTTTATTAGAAGAAAATCATCTGCCTTAAATTTTTTTTTAATTCGTGTTGCCAAAAATCCCCGAAATATGGTAAGATTTCAGGATATTTTGGCCCCTCAGCTGTGTCCCAATTTCAGCTAGGTAACCACAATGACGTCAAAGTGGTTACCTTGTCGCGCAATTATAGCAAAATGCGCGCAAGGTGTAATGCATTTTGTACAGTCTAGCGCGCAACACATCTGCAATACGCGAACCTGGGTAACCACTTTGACGTCATTGTGGTTACCTAGCTGAAATTGGGACACAGCTGAGGGGCCAAAATATCCTGAAGTCTTACCATATTTCGGGGATTTTTCTGGCAACACGAATTTAAAAAAAACTTAAGTGATTTTCTGCTAATAAAATCATGATCTTTTAAATGAACTAACATTGTTTCAGCATTGGGTACCCCCTTTAAGATTTGTATGGAAATTAATGATACCCTTATTAATGAAGGAAATAATAATACCGGATATCGGAAAAATATAGTATTTCTATTGCCAGTTTAGATTCTGTTCGAACTTGTCTTGACTGAAAAAAGGGTTGGAATATTTTTGTTTCATAAAAAGCTAATATCTTATTTATTATAACCTCAATATCACTATCGAAATAACCATAAGTAATACAAACCTTTTCACCATCATCTTACTCTTATTTGTCAATTGATTGTCCTTCACAGTTGCGTTGTTAAGGGGACACGGGGTCACATTTCCCCCAATCAAAAAAAAAGGGGGAAGCAGAGAGAAAAAAGAGAGGGGAAATGGAACGTAAAAAAGAAGACGCTACAATCCTCCCACACACTCCGTCAAGCTCTGCAAGTTTTCTTGTCATTCTTGTCGCCTTCATCAGTGCATAGGCAGCATCGAGAGAAATGATTCCTATTTTTGATCTTATTCTTATTCTTATTCTTATTCTTATTCTTATTCTTATTCTTATTCTTATTCTTATTCTTATTCTTAATCTCATTCTTATTCTTATTCTTAATCTCATTCTTATTCTTATTCTTATTCTTATTCTTATCCTTATTCTTATCCTTATTCTTATTTTCATTCTTATTCTTAAACTTATTCTTATTCATATTCTTATTCTTAATCTTATCATTCTCATTCTTTTTCTTATTCTTATTATTTTGATTCTTATTCTTATTCTTTTTCTTATTCTTATTCTTATTCTTAAACTTATTCTTATTCTTATTCTTATTTTTATTCTTATTCATATTCTTATTCTTAATCTTATTATTATTCTTATTCTTATTCTTATTCTTATTCTTATTCTTATTCTTATCCTTATTCTTATTGTAATTCTTATTTTTAACTTATTCTTATTGTTATTCTTATTCATATTCTTATTCTTAATCTTATTATTATTTTCTTCTTATTCTTATTCTTATTCTTACTCTTGCGTTCTCTCTCGTTCTTACTCTCATTCTTACTCTCATCATTACCCTCATTCGCATTTTCATTCCCCATTCCCATTCCAATTATCATTTTCGTAATCATTCTCATTCTTACTCTTGATATTTTCCTCGTCCTTCTTCTCCATCTCCCTTTCTCCTTCTTAATTTTCTTCCCCATTTTCTTATTCTTCTTTTTTTTTTTCTTTTCCGTTTGCTCAAGCTTTCATTTTATTCCCTTTGAATTTTACCGTACCTTTTCCCCTTCTGCTTGTTTTTCTTTCCCATTATTTATTTGTGCCTTGTTTTCCTACAGGTATCAACAAATTAATCCCATCAACGCATCAAATTTACATTTTCACAATTTCACTTCCTACATCCTTTTTCTCAGTGCTTTAGGTATATAATGCGCTATATATAAGAACTGTTGTATTATTACTATTTTTATTATTATAATCGCTTACATTTAATATATCCTCTCAGAGAATTTATTTATTCATTCATCCAACTTAGATCAGTGGTGGCTTTTCCAGCAAAGATTATCTTGACCTGGGATCACTTTGCTTGCAAAAAACAACAATTTATTGTAGTTTTTCCTCAGTTTTCTTCATCTCCTTTCTTACCTGTACTTTTATCTCATGCCCTTCACAATAGAAAACATAAAACAAAAACAAAATGACCAAAATATTCAGCCCTTTTCTTCATTCCCCTTAAGGGGCTTTGCCTTTTTAATCCTCTTTTGTTAGCGAAGCGAAAATGTGTACACTATATTGAATTATGCGTGGCATTAAGTGGTTTAGTACCAAATTAGATTAGCTTCAGTGAAAGCTACTTTATACCACTTTCACATCGAGATCGTGCCTCTAAGAGACAAAACCTGGGGAGCGTTTCATCAAGTGTTTAGTCAGTGATTTTTTTTACCGACAACTGTTATAAGCTACTGAAATCCTTGCTTGTGATTGGCTGAGAGCAAATTTGTCAGTAAAAATCACTGACAAGACACTTGATGAAACGCTCACCTGACTAATACAATACAAACCCTCGGGGAATAGCAAAGTAAATACTTGAAATCAAATTTGAAATATGAATTGTTTTAACAAAAGCTTAGCATGTACGTTATATATATATTATATAGGAGCTGAGTGATGTATCAATTAATTATGGGTTTGCTGTAGGGATATTGTTTATGTATTTCTTATTTGTAGCTTTAGTCTTGAAAGTGTTTCGTTATCTTAGATTGGTACAGATTGATAAAGGACACACAAAAGCTTCACAGAGTTTTAAACCCTGAATCTTTTTTTTTTTAATAATTGAAGAGACTTTATTATTTCTGTTTCTGACCTTATTACATTTAGTTCATCATAAACGAAAATAAAAATCATGGAAATTTAATAATTATTATTATCATTATTGATATCAAAACACAAATCTGTAAATATCTATATCATTTCTTGAGTCATTGTTACCTTCAGTATTAGAATGATTTAGCTGGGATAGTCACGTCACGGACTGAACTGGATAACGTGCTAGAAAAAAGGGAGGTTTTCAACCAGAATATTTGATACAAGTGCATGTTATCCAAATTACCTTGTTTTTACCAAGTACTTCTATTATGTATGAGCTAGT